>CM066735.1:24215000-25552500 GCA_033961575.1 Aselliscus stoliczkanus
GGTCTGCCCAGACAGTTCTCAGCCCTGAGAATGAGAGAATATTAAGTAACTTGTCTAAAATACTACAGCTATTCAGTGGAAGAAAAGCTGAGCTTTAAACCCAAGTCTTCCTGATTCCAAAGGACATGTGTTTTCTTTCCACTATACCAACACACTAAGAGCAAGTAGAGTCATAGAGAAAAATCTAAGACCCAAGAGAGTGAGTGATAAATACTGGGTTGTCGGAAAAGTCATGACATATTTTTTTCTATGTTTTTTTTGTTGCAAAAATGCATTATGGCTTTTCCGACAACCCAATAGAACATACTCTGGGCATCCTAGAGGGAGAGTGAAAATTGCTTCTTCCTGGCAGCAGGAAAGGTGGTCCTAATGCCTAGAGGCTATTTTGAAAGAAAGTAGTAGAAACCCCTCTTCAGTTCACTTAATCTCTCTGGCCTCCTGTTTGCTCCCGTGGAAGATGCCATGTGGGTGCTGGGAGAGGTTGGGGAACAGAGCTTGAAACAGTAATATACCCCTCATTCCTAATAGTCTACAAACCTTGCAGCATATTTATTTTTTGATCTTTTATACTGGGAGCAAAGCATGGTCCTCACATAAATTCCTACTTACATGTAATAGTGCCAGTGGTGTGACATCTTTATCTTTCACGCCTCATAGGAGAGACGGAAAGAGGAACAAGTTTAGACACATGGGTGGGGGGGGCACGAACCTCCCTCTAGTCTTTCGCTACAAGGAATTGTCGCGGTCTGTTCTTTGGGCTCCTCCTAAGAGTCTGTGGAGAAGAATGAGATCATGTCTGAAAAGTGAACTGAACTTTTTGGAGCAAGAAGCTAAATAGCTTCCAGGCCTACAAGTGCCATTATATGTCTCTGATTTCTAATCCTGATTCAGGGACCAGATTGAGTTTAAAAGAATCAGGAAGCTCTCAAATTGAAAAGCTGAATCCTCATTTTTTTTTTTCTGGGTTTTCAAATGATGTTGAGAACACCTAATGCCATGGCAACAGAAGCTGTGAAAAACATAACCCGGAAACATGGGATGGAAAGGACTTCATGGAGATGGCAGCCTCTGAAGGACAAGAGTCATCTTCCTGAAGGCAGACCAGAAGCTAGCCTTTTGCTCGATTGTGACGTTGCCCACTGAGGCTAGGATCTTAGGGAGGTGGCATGCCAGGGAGCAAACACGTAGGCTCTGGTGTCATGAGCTGAACTGAAGAGAACTTTAAGTGCATGAAGAGAAGGAGTTTCTGCTGTCTTCCTTCAAAACAGGCTCAGTCTGAATGCCAGCTATTATACTTTCTGGCTGTGTGACACCTGGCAGGCTGATTAACCTCTCTGAGCCTATGTCATAGGACTGTTGTGTGAATTATATCAGAGGATGAATAATTGGAAGTGCTTGGTACGCATTAGATGCTCACCAAATAGAAGTCATTGTGGACTATTCTAAGCATTGGGTGTCTTATCTCTTGCTTCAGATTCTCTACTGGCAACCTCTGATGATGTGGCTCATCCTTTAGGAAGAGCATAGGTGAAAACAGGCTCCTGTGGCTCAGGCTTACTTAGATTTGGGAGGATCCGGGGGGAAAAAAATGCCTGAAATTTTCCTTGTATATGCAGCTCTTCCCTGCCCAACACATGATGATAATGGATGGAAGAGAAAATTTGCAGGCAGAGAGCTAGGAATGGGAAACCTGGATTCTTACAGCCCTGACTCACAGAGAGACCTTGGACCAATCATTTCCTCTCACTCGCTTTGGACTGCGGCTCTGTCATGTGGGTTTCAAAAGGTTGTAAGCTTTTCGTAAAAAAACATGTTAGAGTTTGGATAAAGTTAGTCTTCTCTGCAGAATACCATTTTACTCAGCTTCCTGAGGACTGAAACCCTACTGCCAGAACCTCTTCCCTCGGAGGAATCCAAACAGGGGTTTTGTCTGCTGGGTCAAATGCACTCACTGAATCACTGAGTACATCGAGGCTCTGGGAAGGTTGGGAAAGGACAGACCTGTGCAGGAGTGATGGCGGGGACAAGAACACAGAAAACCAAAGCTGTAAGGCCCCAGCATATCCTCCACCTTCAGCATTTTAACAAGAACTGGGCCATTGGCCGCCTACCAACAAAGGCCTGTGGGTCAGTAGAGAGGATAGAGGGACTCAGGAGCTGGCTATGTACCCTTAGGCAGATCACTCCACCTCACTGGGTCCTAGTCCATATTTGTAAAATGAGAGGGTAATTATGTGCTCCTGTGAGAGGACACTGCTCGGGGTTCAGAGGACTGGGGCTAGCGACCAGGAGCTCTGTGATAGGCTCTCAGTCCCAGCCCTCTGCTGCTGGCAAGCCTGCTCAGAGGGAAAGGCAGAGCTCATGGCTAAACTGGTTCTCTTCTCCTCTCTTGAAAGCCCTCAGTAAGACAAATGTCTGATTCCAGAGAGGAATTTTACAGGAAGTGGGTGGTGGTGCTTTAAAGGAAACCCCTCATCCTTTCATGTATAGTATTATTTTATTTTTTTCAATAAATGTTTATTGAGCACTTGTGGTATATAGGGTACTTGTTCATATACAAAACACACAAAAACCCTTCTTTGTAAAGCGTATGCTCTCGTGCAGGGAGACAGACAGTAAAAATAAATGTAGGAAATGATTTTTAACAGTGTTTTGTTGGTGATAAAGACTATTAGAGATACAGATCAGGGTTGTGACTCTGGGGTTTTGAGGGCGGCAGTGGTGGTAGTAATTAAAATAGGTGACTTTTGAATGAAGACTGGAAGGATATTGCCTGGCCAAGGGGAGAACATTATTTAGAATATAACTGCATATTAATATTCACAAAATGACCTTTAATGATGCTATTCATTAGTGCTAGTTGTTTGTTAATAATAAATGAGCCATCAATTGTCCACTTTTTTTTTTCTTTCCTAAAGGCTTATACATGCTTTGTGTCCCCTCAGCTGTCCAACTTTTCTTTGTCTCCTTCTTACGGATGCCCTCGTTTCTTCCCTTATTTCTTCCACAGTCACCTGGGATTTTTCCATCCCGGTTTTTCCTCCTGCCTCCGCCCCTCCCCCACACCTCTCCTTCCCCTTAGGCTCTCCCCACCCCGCTCTGCTTCAGCTCCCCCGCCAGCCTGTCAGTTTCAGTCTGATGCTACAGGCAAATAGAGTGGAACAGTCAGGCCAAAGGAGACCAAGAGGAAGGGAAACCCTTGAGCAGTCAGAGCGCCTTGTGGGTGCACCCTCGCCGGCCTCGTGGCACTTCCTTTCAGCTCTCACTTCCAGCGGACGCTGGGCGCCCAGGCAGGAGGCGACAGAGGCTCCTGTCCCCTTTCCTGGGCAGGAGGTGAGAGGCTCTCATCCCCCCCTTTCCGATGAAGCTGGCCACCTCGCCACCTCGAGGAAAGGTACTCAATTGCAAAAGCCTCTGCTTTCTCAAATTGAGAATAAGGATAATGATAATATTCATCATCATACTAGCTCAGGGTTTTTGTGAAAGTTGAATTTAAAAAAGTTTGTGACAGCGCTCTGCTTTAGTTTCACACTAAAACTCAAGACATTATTATTTTGCATCTAGGACTGGAGGCCCTGTGCTGGGCCCTGAGGGGCTCGCAAAGAACAGAGCCTCACACGGCTGGCAGGAGTTTGTATCTCTCTGTGGGGGAGAGAGTGGTGTGCCATTCACTGTATCAGAATTCAGACTGTGATAGAGCCGGTCACTGAGCTCTGTCCTGTGGCCTGAGGATCAGGAACCACCCCTTCTTTGTATGGGCCCAGAGTAATGGAATTGTAACCGATTGGGATATGCTAACATTCTAATAACGATTGGGCTGAAAAGGTGCAATGTGAGGACATGTGTACATGTGGGAGGGGGCTTCAGTTTCACATAAAGAATTTGGTGAGCTGACATGTCAGGGAGCACGAAGGATGCTGAGCCTAGGCCTGCAGGATGAAGGTAAAAGGGCTGAGGGTACGGTTAGGATGCACAGGGGAGAGCTCAGGCCCTGCCTGGAGGACCTCCCACTCACTCATGGCCATTACCACATTGCTGGTCCTTCAGACCCTTTCATGAATAGGATGTATTTTTACATTCTGTCGAGGCAGAACAATTTTATGCACACATGTTTGCCATTTGTATCTATTTCTGAGTTACCTACTTGTATTCTGTACCCATTTTCCATTGCTTTATTTGTATTTAAAAAAATTTGTTGGGGCACTTAATTTATGAAGAATAATACTCCTTTATTGGCCAGTGGTTTTTCTAGTTTGTGTTTTGTTTGTTTATATAGTATCCTTTACACCATTTTGGATATTATTGGTATGTATTTAAAGTGTTCAGTTTTATATGGTTTGAAATATTTATACATTGATGAAATCATCATCACAATTAGAATAAAATGTCTTTATCACCCTCCAAAGAGTTCTTGAGGCTCTTGGTAACCTTTCCTTTCTCTGCCCTCATCCCCAGTCAAACATTTCATCTCTTTTCTGCCACTATAAATTAGTTCACATTTTCTAGAATTTTATATGAATGGAATTATACAGCATGTATTTAAAAAAAAAGAATCTGGCTTCTTTCGCTCAGCGTAATGACTTTAAGATTCATCCAGGTCATTGCATGTGTCCACAGTGTGTTCTTTGATGCTGAGAAGCAGCCTGTTGTATGGATGTACCGCACTTTGTGTACCCATTCACCTGCTGATGGACATTTATTTGGCTTGCTTCCAGTTGGTGGCTACTAAAAATTGAGCTGCTGTGAAGATTTGTGTACAAGTCTTTGCATGTCAAGTAGGATTTTGACAGCTAGAGATGGAAACATATTTCAGGCAGAAGGAGTATATGGCCATAGAGAGGTAACGATAGGACATGGACAGGGAACAGCATTGTAGCAGTCTGGGGGAGCTCAAAATACCGGATATTCGCTTGAAGGGCAAAAGGAGAAGAGAGAGCAGTTTGGAGTTGGAGCTATCCATTTCCTGCCAGGACTCTGAATGATAAAATATCAAGTACAAGTAAAATTCCACTCAGCTCTTCTGATATGCCAAGTGATTCACTTACACCCGCGTGGACTAACATGGCACCTGGAATGGTTGGCCTATCCATGACCTGTGCTGGCCATTGGAGAACAGGTCTCCCTGTAGATCGTGTTGGAGCCTCAGGCACTAGATCCCACTTCCACCCGCTGCACCTGATCATTGTTGGGAGCTCTTCACTCCAGGCTGGTTTCTCCCACCCCAGTCCTGTGCTTCCTTGCATAGGAATGGGGGGCCTCAGCTCCCCTTTGCTCCAAGCTGGTAGCCTCCTCCAGCCCATTCCAGTTCATGCTGTGCAGGGCCAAGATCTTTTCTTGCAAGTTAGGGGAAGCCAGGCCATGTTTTAGAGTAAGACTTGTTATTATAGTTTCTCCTATCAGTGTGCCGCTGACAGGAAAATAAGCTGCATTATGGTTAAGTTGACTAAAGATCCGAGAATAAGAATAGCGGGTCAACGGTTTCATACCTGTTCCAATTTGTGTTTTAATGAGTGGCTCCATCTCTAGTTCCTGGTCCACTCTTCTTAATTGGGCTGCTGAAATGTTCCTTGCTGTAGAATTTTTGTTCTCTTCAGGGTCCATCAGCTTGCTCCCCACCGCTCTTATCTTGGTTTAGAGCAAAGCTGTTTGGGGCAATAACAGAAGGGGCACAGGGATGAATAAAGATGGCTACACAGGACCTCATATTCTCCATGTCACGGAGGAGTACAACTTCCTTATGTCACTAAGGCATTTCATTCATTTGGTTCCAGGGTATGTTTAATGCCTGGCATCTACATTTGCAGAAACTGCTACTGACTCCTTAGAGTAGATTTGCTTGTTCTTTTTCCTCCAGTCATGCAGATCTATCCAGGCACTCTTACTTGGTCTCCCTTATACTTGTGCAAAATTCAGGGCATAAATTATGTTGTGGGACAGAGTGAATCAAACTAATTGAATGTGTGTCCATGATTTTTTTTTAAAAAGATTTTATTGGGGATTTGGGGGAGGGGAACAGCATTGGGGAATCAGGGAAGGGGAACAGACAAGTTGCTTTTGTTCTTCAGTCTAGTTGCGGACGACATTGCTTCACTGGCCCATGTTGGTATCGTCATTGTGCTCTTCCTGGATGAGGCGGATAGGTTGCCGGCCTCTGGATGGTCGCTCACCACGGCTATTGGCAGCACACACTGGCTGCCAGCCGCTCACTGTATATGGCAGCCCACTGCAGCAGGGGCTGCAGCCTACACTGTCGCCGGGGCTCGCGCAGCCCAGCTCTAGGTGGAGCTGTTGTTAGCTGTAGAGGGCAGTGTCACTGGCCCTCATATGTGGGATCCGAACTGGGGCTGCTGGTGTCCCAAGCCAGCTCTTAACCAATGCACCACTCGGCCAGCCCTCCATGATTTTGTTTAATGTTTCAACTACAATTGACATACAATATTATATGAGTTTCAGGTGTACAATACAGCCATAAGACATTTATATAACTTATGAAGTTATCACCCTGATAATTCCAGTACCCATCTGACACCATACATAGTTATTACAATACTACTGATTATATTCCCCATGCCATACTCTACATCCCCATGCCTATTTTGTAACTACAAATTTGTACCTCTTAATCTCCTCCCATCCCTCCACACCCATCCCAATCTGGCAACCATCAAAATACTCTCTGTATCTGTGAGCCTGTTTCTATTTTGATTGTTCATTTATCCTGTTCTCTAGATTCCACATGTAAGTGAAATCATATTACATTTGTCTTTCTCTGTGTGACCTACTCCACTCAGCATAATATCCTCTAGGTCCATCCATGTTGTTGCAGATGGCAAGATTTCATTCTTTTTTATGGTTGCGTAATATTACTTTGCACATATCTACCACCTCTTCTTTATCTGTTCATCCACTGGACATTCAGGCTGCCTCCATATCTTGGCCATTGTAAACAATGCTACAATGAACACATGGATGCACACATCCGCTTGAAGTTGTGTTTTGCATTTCTTTGGATAAATACTCAGAAGGGGGACTACTGGGTCCTTCTCTGTCTCTTGTTATAGCTTTTGCTTCAAAATCCATTTTGTCTGGTATAAGCATTACTACCCTAGATATCTTTGTTGTTTTCATTTTCATGAGGTATTTTTTTCCATCCCTTTACTTTCAGTCTGTGTGTGTTTTTCAATCTAAAGTGAGTCCTTGTAGGCAGCATATGTAAGGGTTTTCTTTTCTTATCCATTCATCGATTTATCCAATCAGTCTTTTGAATGGAGCATTTAATCCATTTACATTGAAAGTAATTATTGATAGATATGTAGTTATTGCCATTTTATTATTCATGTTTTTATTGTTTTCTTCCTTTTCCTTTCTTCTTCTCCTTCTTCTTCTTCTTCTTCTTCTTCTTCTTCTTCTTCTTCTTCTTCTTCTTCTCCTCCTCCTCCTCCTCCTCCTCCTCTTCCTCCTCCTCCTCCTAGTCCTTCTAGTCCTTTAAGATTCCTTGTAATTCTGGTTTGTGATGATGAACTCCTTTAGCTTTTTCTTGTCTGGGAAGTTCTTTATCTTTAGATTCTAAATGATAACTTTGCTGGGTAGAGTAATCTTGGTTGTAGGTCCTAACGTTTCACTACTTTGAATATTTCATCTCACCACTTTGAATATTTCATGCCAATCCCTTCTGGCCTGCAAAGTTTCTGTTAAGAAATCAATTGACAGTATTATGGGAACTCCCTTGAAGATAACTAATTGCTTTTCTCTTGTTGTTTTTAAGATTCTCTGTCTTTAACCCTAACCTTTGGTATTTTAATTATGACGCATCTTGATGTGAGCCTTTTAGGGTTTATTTTGTCTGGGACTCTCTGTGCTTCCTGCACTTGTATGTCCATTTCCTTTGTTAGATTAGGGAAGTTTTCCATCCTCATTATTTCTTTAAATAATTGTTCAAGACCTTGCTCTCTCTTTTCTCCTTCTAGTATCCCTATGAGGCAAATGTTTTTACACTTGATGTTGTCCCAGAGACCCTTTAAACTATACTAATTTCTTTGGATTCTGTTTTCTTTTTGCTGTTCTGATTGGGTGTTTTCTGCTACTTATCTTCCAAATCAATGATTTGAGGCCTGCTTCATCTAATCTATTGATTCTCTCTAATGTATTCTTCATTTCTGCTATTGTATTCTTTATTTCTGACTGTTTTTTTTTTTTTTTTTTTTTTTTTTTGTGGGTGGTGTCACTGGCCCTCATATGTGGGACCGAACCGGGGCCCCTGGCTTCCCAACCCAGCACTTAACTCTGACTGTTTTTTTGTGTGTGTTTTCTATCTCAATTTTTATGTTTCCTATCTCTTTGTTGAAGTTCTTCCTGAGATCAATGAGCATCCTTACAACCAATGTTTTGAGCTTTGCATCTGGTAGATTACTTGTCTCCATTTTGTTTAGTTCTTTTTCTGGAGCTTTGTTCTGTTTTTCATTTGGGACGTGTTTCCTTGTCTTCCTAATTTGGCTGCCTCCCTGTATTTGTTTCTATGTATTAAGTAGAGCTGCTATGTTTCCCAGTCTTGGTAGCATGGCCTTATGTAGTACGTGTCCTGTGGGGCCCAGTTGCGTAGTCTCCTTGTTCATCTGAGTTGGGTACTAAAAGTGTGTCCCTTGTGTGGGTTGTGTGTGCCCTCCTGTTGTAATTGAGCCTTGGTTGCTGTTTGCACATCAATGAGAGGGATTGACCCTCAGGCTGATTGGTTGTGAGAACTGGCTGTGACTATAGCAGATGAGCTGTTGTTTAGGGGCTGACCCTAAGAAGCAGGATTTGCTTTAGCAGGGCTCTGGTGTCTGCCCTGACTGCCTTTTGGGTATATTGTTTTGTGGAGGTGATTGGGTTGTGCTCTTGTGTTGTCTGAAGCTGGCCACTGGGTGTGTTGTTTCTGGAGCCTCTTGGGAGGGGCTCTGTTGTAGGTCAAGATCACCTGCTGACTGTTATCTGCCTAGGGCCACTTGGTTTGAGCTACAAAGTGATATGCAGATGGTTACCACTTGTGCTGGGTTTGGAGGTGCTTGGGAGAGGCTAAGCTATGAACTCAAGCCAGCTGCTACTAGTGCCAGGCTTTGGGCTGCTTAGCAAGAGATACAGGGCATGCTGAGACCAGATGCTGCTTGTTTTGGAGTTTGTGAACCTTTGAGAGATTTTGGGAAAGTGAACATCATGAGCCAAGATAGGCCATTTGGATGGAAAAGACACTGGAAGTGGCTCAAGTGGGTCCACAAGTTGGGGAAGAAGGGTGACAGGGTCTCGGGGGGCAGGGTGAGGGCAGGGTCTCAGGGTGGGGTAAATGGTATTATGTTAGTTATGTTGATGGAGACTCAGATATGGTGCTCACCTGTATCTGCAAGCTGGGTGCAGGGAGGACTCAATAAAGGAGCTACGGCTTCTGCCAGCACTTCTGTCTGGGAAAAAGCTGCCCCTCCAGCCCTCATCCAAAAGCCAGACAATTCACTTCCTCCCTGTATGTCCCTGGCAACCTTCAAGCTGCTGCCCCCACAGTGGAGTTCAGAGTGAGTAAATCTGTAAGTGAGGAAGTCCATGAGTGGGCCCTTTAAGAAGAACACATGGGACTTCAGCCATCCTCTTTCTCACTCAGCCCCAATATCTACTTGTTTTCACAGCCAGAAGTTATGGGGAGTACTCTTCCCAGCTCTGGAGCCTTGGGCTGGGGAGCCTGGTATGGGGCTGGGACTCTTTGCTCCACAGTGGGGCCCTCCACAGCCAAGATATCCCTCCCAATTTTTAACCGCCACATGTGGGTGTAGGACAGCCCATTCTGCATCTCCACCCCTCCTACTAGTCTCAACATGGCTTCTTCTGTATATCCTTAGTTGTAGGACTTCTGTTCAGTGAGACTTTAGGTGATTCTCAATGATGGCTGTTCTGTAGTTTAGGTGCAATTTTAATGTGGTTGTGAGAGGAAGCAAGCAAGGTGTTTACCAACTCTGCCATCTTCACCAGAACTTCCCCATAATCGCCCAAGTTCTTGTCAACTTCTATTCCAGCCCCAGGAGGCCCTCAACTCCAGAGGCAGTAGTCTAGAACTATGAGAAAAGGATGCTGACCTGGAGCCCAGATATTTGGCCTTCGATGTGACTCTGCTTTTTAACTAGCCAAGGACTGGGCATGAAGGATCCGGCCTCTTTGAACTCTACTATCTATTTGTATAATGGAAAGGCCTTTCCCAGCTTGACATTTCTGATTTCATGGACTTTCTGCCCTACCTGCCTGACTGTATTTCCCAAACCTTTATTTGAGGGCAATGTGCTAAGCACAGCTAAGTGTGTGTAAGACATGATTTTTACCGTTAAGGAAGTCCTGATCTGGTGGACCTGGAGAATTGATATGCTGGGAAGGGGATCAATAGGCATCAGGATAAGCCAAGGTGCCAGTTGAGAATGCTGATTCCTGGGCTCCATCTCTGTTTCTTATGTACAATAAGGTAGAAAACTCTTGCTGTGCTGAATTTGGATGGGCCACAGATATTATAGAATGCCCAGCAAAGGTTAACTGCCCCACAGGGGATGACATTTTTCCCTGTACCACCTTCATATTCTTTGCCATAACCATGTGGGCCTGCTCTAGTATTTAATAGTTTTCTTTAAATATGTTCATTTAAGGATTAAAATGAAAACTTTATGCCACAAATGTTGATGGTAAGCACATACTGCTTGCCATAATAGATGGCAACTGTAAAAGGAGCACAGTGGAGTGAAAGGTTATACAATACCAGTTAGACACTTCTAAGGCTATATTATATATATATATATATATATATATATATATATATATATATATATATTCCAGTTAAAGTGGAACATTAACAATTGTTAGATGCAAGTTTGTGCTCAGAAAGAGGCACTGTAGTTATTGAAATGGAGTCAGTTTGATGTCGTTGATGCTTAACACTTGAATGTTGAACAAGAAGAGAGGTTTTCAAATTTAGTTTCTTGACCTTTTTTCAGAAGACCTTTTACATTAAGACCAGTGTGTAAAACAGATTAAAACCATCAACAGCAGCAACAACAACAAACAAAACAACCTCTCTGAAAAAGTCAGGATAGCCAGGAGCCCATTCCCTACTGAGTTAGACCTAAAGCATTCAGACTGCACTTTGGGAAGCACTGGCTTTGTGGCCCTGGGGGATTCTGTGGTTCTGTTGAATAAGCAGAGCCTGAGAACTTGAGCATGGCGACAGGATTCTATAGTTTTTGTGCCAGCAGAGACTGTAAGAGAGGCATAAGGAGTAGACAAGGGACAGTGATTACAAGAGGTTAGCCACAACTGGAGGCAGGGGAAGGGCTTTGAGATTTTCTGACATAGGAGTGAGACTATTTTATCTTATTTTACCATTTTATTTAGATCCAAGGAGGCAACAGGGCACTGTTCTCTTGGTCCAGAGCCAACAGCTGGGTTTGCCCTTTGGTTCAGGCGGGGCAAGGAAATCCAGCCATGGTGGTTAAGAAAGCTGAATCTGTATTTCAGAGTGTTTATAAATGAAAAGGTTTCTGGAATTTAGATTACCTGTGGCCTGACTCCTGTCCCTGTCACCCTGGCAAGTTGGAGAATCATCTGAGCCCAGAAAGAAGCATCATATGATCATTCTAAACCCTTCTTGTGAATCTTTCATGACAACTAATTAGGAGCCATTTTTGACTCTGGGAAAAAGTCTAGGGTGAAACTGTGCACTTAATTTTGGAGGAAAACTAGAGTTTGATAAGTTGTAATTCTTCACATGAGAAGTTTAGTCCAGATGGTAGCCAACCATAGTGGATACCTTGGGGTTCTACCCAGACCCCTTTGCAGACTATGCGCCCATCCCCTAGTCCCCAGGAATACTGGCTGTGAAGGCACAGAGTTGCGTATCTTGCTGAGATTTACTCTTGTCAGCAAGGAACTGCCTCATCCAAGGTTACTGTCCCCTCAGGGGGTGGACTGCTGATTACAGGCTGTATAAGAACAGAAAGGCTGGGCCCCTTGGCTTCACTGGGGACAACCGTTAAGGGCCATCCCAGCTCCAGAGCCCTCTGCAGGACTGATTCAGGTCACAGTTGCAATCTCATCCTGATCCTGGGTCAGCTCCCAATTTCCTGTACTCTTGGTGACATCATATGAAACCAGATAATGAAATTAAATGATATTAAGTTTCCAGGAAAGTAGAATTCTTCTGAGGAATAGGATGCCTCCATGAAACAAAACTGCTCAGAACTGCAGAACTGTATAGGGTTGCTCCTCCTTGCATTCAGGGGACACATCATAAAGTCTGACTCAGTACAAGTAACAACTAAATGTGTATACATTCATATACAATCAAATATAAAAGCAGCTTTCCTATGAGTAGGTGTTCACCTGTGTGTATGTCTGTTCCTGACCCAGTTTATGTTCCGCCCTGATTTGGTTAGCCTCACCTACCCTCTAGTTCTTGGCGTCTGATCAACAAAAAACCCCAGCAGCTTCCTCTGTCACCTCATCTTCTAATACTGCCATCTGGCTCAGGCCCTCCTGAGTGAGGGCCGGACTTTGGCAAGTCCTCCATAACGTCTGGTGCTGTGGTAGCCACAACAGCTCCAGTGCCCAGGAGTGACCTGACTCCCCTACAGGGGCTTGGCTCTCTCTGGTTTCAGAGGAAGCACCAGACCATGGGCACAGGACGTGGTTTTCCCAGCAGCAGCCTGGAGCTGGTGGATAACACAACCTGGAAGTGTAGGCTGGTTCTAATGTCCCACTGAGTGAAGTTCACCAAGGAAGGCAGGAGACAGGAAGGAACCACCAACTAAATGACTTCCTTTTTCTCCCAGTCCTGGACTGTTCCAGGTGCCAAGACTCCATATAGTCTTTCTGAAGACTTCCATTGTGATTAAGCAACTGGCTGTGTGGTTTTGTGAAGCTGTAGCCAGTTGGGTAACATACCACCTTATATTTGTCTCGGTCCTTCCCTGCCTCATTTCCCTCCCCGCACCCACCACCTTGATGGCCCTGTGATTGTGTCATTAATGTGTTGCCACCAAAGATTTGCTTCGACTGCTTTTTCAGGAACTTGGGACAAGATAGCATCTGAGAGCTTTTGTGTACATTGAAATGAATATATTTAAATACTGCATTCAGCATCTAAATGTGAAATACCAACATGTGCATAACGGCTGAATTTGACTGTATGTGGAACAGTGGAATGTATGTGTTAACATCTGAACAAATGTGGGAAACAGCTAAATTGGCATTCAGAGCTTGTGGGGTCAATGCATGTTAAAATTGGTGTATTAGTTATCTATTGCTTCATTATAAATCACCCCAAAATATAGCAGCTGGAAACAGCAAACGTTTATTATCTGACAGTTACTAAATGGGTCAGGGATCTGGGAGCAGCTGAGCCAGCAATTCTGACTCAAGGTCCCTCACTGCAGTCAAGTCTGTAGCTAAGGCTCAAGGTTCAAATGGGGAGAGAACCTGCTTTTGCGTTTATTCACATGGCTTTTGGCAGGCCTCAGGACCTCACCACAAGGCTACCTGGTGAGATGGCTGCTGGATTCTTCTAGGGAGAGTGAGAGAGAGCCCCCAAAGGAAGCCTCAGTCTTTTTATAACTGTATCTTGGAAATGATGTATCATCCTTTCTGCCGTATTCTAGTCATAAGAAGTGAGTCAGTAAATTCATTCTAAACTCAGACGGAGGGGATTACACAAAAATGTGAATGCCAGGCGGTGGGGATGACTGTGGGTTATTTTAGAGGTTTCTTATCACAGTGGGTAACTGTTCCAGTTGTAACTTGTACCAATTGACTCTGCTTAGTTTTGGAGAAATCTAGCCTTGTTCCAGGACCCTCTTGGATTTATTCTGGAAATTATTCTGATCGAGCTGAGGAATTTCTGCTGTTTTTGTTTCTAGTTGTGTGGGATCTGAAAATCCCAATTCTCTTAACTGTGCTGGTGGATGATATTTTGGTCAAGCCTGGAGAATATGGCATTCAAGTGGGAACAAAGGTAGATGGACTGTCTTGGAATGCCGTGAGGACAAGTCACCCTCGGGCATCCTGAGAGTGAAATCACAGGCCTGAGAAATAAGTCCTGAACTTTCTAGGGTGCATGACCAATCTCCAATCTTGTCTTTGTGTTTAGGGGGCAGAGAATTTAATGCAGCACCCCTCACTGAGACCTGCTGTCTCAGTCTTGCTCTAGGTACCGTGAGATATGTACAGATGAATTAAGACAGCCTCTGTCCTCATGGAATTTATTTATATGAGCTTAAGGGCGGGGGGAAGGTCAAGGCTAAAGCATAAATTTGGGAAACATCAAGTTAGAGGCATGTTATAGGGCTGAAGAGCCCAATGGGGCTGAAGACAGAACCCTGGGCACTCCAATAGTTAGTGATTAGGAAGAGGTGGAGTAGCCAGCGAAGAAGACTGGGAGGTATCATCTTAATTATCCTTAAGCAACATTGAGCCAGCCAGGTCAGCGGTTGGCTTGGTTTGTTCCTATTTATGAGACTGCCTCTGGGTCTTCCCACAGCCAGTACCAAGTCCTGAGGACCCATTGAAAATAAGCACAGCCCCAGGGGAACGCTCAGAAGCAGGATTTTTTGGTTTGTTTGTTTGTCTTTAAATAGACTATTTTTAAAGCAGTTTTAGGTTCACAACAAAATTGAATGGAAGGTAGTGAGATTTCCTATGGACCTCCTATCCCCACATATGCACAGCTTCCCCCGTTATCAACATTCCCCAAGTGGTATATTTGTTACAAATGTATGAAATTACATTGACACATCATTATCACCCAAAGTCCAGTGAGTAACGTTAGGGTTCACTAGGGTTTCCGTGTTGGTGTTGTCTATTCTACAGGTTTGGGAAAATGTATAATGACATGTATCCATCATCATACAGAGTAGTTTCACTGCTCTAAAAATCCTTTATTAAGCCACAGTTTTTGAAGATTTTTTTTTTTTTTTTTTTTTTTTTTTTTTTTGGCAGTGTCACTGGCCCTCATATGTGGGACCGAACCGGGGCCGCTGGCTTCCAAGGCCAGCGCTTAACCACCGCACCACTCGGCCGGCCCGAAGCCACAGTTTTTAAAGCCTCTTTTCAAGAGCAAAGTGGAGAGGGTTGGGGAAGTAAAGGGGACACCACCAAGGCTGTGGCTTCAAGGATAAACCCAGATGTAGTCCTCAGCCTCAGAGAACACTTTGAATGCCCACCATCTGCAGGAGTGGGATCCCAGAGGCCATTGTCCGCCCCTGGGACTCAGGCCTAGCAGCCTTCTCTTCAAGCCTACTCACTCTCACCCTTTGTTTTTCTGTTCCATTTATAGCATGTGGGAATGTTTATCTGGTTTCCGAGTCAGGCTATCCATGTTTAAAAGTTTTCTAAAATGCATGTTATCTATCAGTGCTATATATTGGAGCAGAGAGGTCCACTCAAATTTGAACTTCCTGAGTCATATTGACTGCAGTTTTCTGTAAGGTCTTTTTTTGGAGCCAGGCTTTGCTTTCTTTCCGGTGTGAATGATCCCCAAATCTCAGATCCCAAGGGTTCAACCTGATGACAGGCACAAGAAAGCTGAACTTTATATAGGTTATGCCAGAGGAAGGTGATTATTATGGGTGAGGGAATATTGATTCTTATTGTAAAATAAGAAAATTAATAATCTTGTTTTGCATCTAGTTTCAATGAAATAATGTACGTAGAAGTGCCTTATACACTGTAAAGGCCCTGTGAATTATAGTTGTTACGAAAGAAGGTCATCAAGAGGGAGGGGTCTCTTTCAATAGACTTGGTTCTCAGAAACCTAGTGTACTCACTCTAATTTATTCAAGCAAATTGTAGTCAGCAGAAGCCTGGGTTTAAAAAAATGCACATTCACTCCTCATTCATCCCTCCCCTTGGGCTTTAGTGCTGTAATCAGATATATACCTGAGGCCATTCCAAAATGAAGGGAAAACATCTGGCCAATTAATCAACCCAATAAAAGCAGCCTTTCAAATCATCCAAAGATTTGGAGCACAGATCTTTAGGTAAATGACTGGCTGAATTTTGTGATTCAACTGATAAGATATTTTGGGGTTGTGTAAGGTACCACTTAAGAATCAAGGGTCAAGCTGCAAATGGAGAGTCTAAATTGGGCTTAAAACTTGGAGCCTTTGCTTTGAGCCAGGCTGAGCTCACTGCCTGGTTCTTGGGGGCAGGTGGGTGGCTGCGGGCTCTGAGGCTGGAAGCTGGAAGCCAGGACATCGGAGAGAGAAGCATTGCAAGGAGCTCAGCTCATCCAGTTTAATTTTTCTGGGCATTAGTCTGGGAGCTCCTTTCTGTTGGCCCCATCCTCTGACATTTCCTGACTCCATTTTAAATGTCACGAGTGACGGATCACTTCCTAAGGGATTCCCCTTCCTTAATGTACCCGTTCTCTGGGGAAATGTTCTTTCCTGCTCTTCTCCCTGGAAGCCTCCATTTGGGTCACGGCCACTCCGGGGGCTCTCAGCTTATTGAGATCAGACTCTTCTCTTTCCCAGAATCACTTTATGGACTGAGACCAAAGACAGGCTCAGAGGCCCCATACAGCAGGAAGGAAACTCAGGAAATACAAGCCACAATGACTAGGGAAAACTAAGAAAGGGAAGGAAAAAAATTAAGAGACCTGTTCCTAGCACATTATCTCAACAAGCTAATATGTGCAAATTCTTAGAACAGTACCTGGCACACACACAGTAAACACTTAAGATAGATTCAATGTTATGATTATTATCACTGTTATCATCTGAATTTCTCATGGCAGTTTATTCCTTTTTGCTTTGTAATAGCGACCCCTGAAATCTAATGAGATAATGGAGGCAAGGCTCCTAGTGTTGGGCTTGACACAAAGTTGGTGCTCAACTCAAGTTTTCTTCTATCTTCTTTTGTAGGCTTCTTCTAGGCTTCTCTTTATCTCCCCCAGTGCCTAGCATAAAATTGATGCTGGATTCACTCTCTTGACTAAATAAAGAAGGTTCTTTCTATTTGAGATACCAGCAAAACAGGCTGTTCAGAAATGGTTTTCAGTTCAGAGCACTTTTTGCCTAGACAGGGGGAACCATGGCCACTTGTACCCTTGAGTGGAAGAGTAGTATGGGGCTGGATGTCTGCTTAGATGAGGACTGCCATTTTCTCTTCACTGGGAAATACAGGTGGAGGGAGCCCTCCTGGATTTCTCAGTGAATGTTGATACCTGCTCCCTGCATGACATTTCTACCCACCTACCTCCACTCCTCATCGGCTGTCCCCAAGATATCAGCCCTGAATTTCCCTCAAAGATCTCAATATACCTGGTGGCTAAGCAAGATCCTGACACCTTTTTCACAAAGCTGCTTTTTCAGACCTGCTTCCTGCCTTTCCAGGGCCTGAGTTATAAGAGACCCTGAAATCCATGCAGTTGAAAGGATTCCCCAGTCAACCAATGAATAGAGAAGCACAGCGGCAATCAGAATCCAGGGCTCGAGGCTCTCCGTCCAGTGCTCTTTCCATTTTACCTAACCTAGCTCCCCATTTCCCTTCAAAACATGGAACCTATGTGAGATTTCATTTCCTTTTGTTCTTAGTTGAAGGCCTATTAAAAAGGGAATGGACTAAATTCATTTCTAATAAATTATGAGCATAAATAACATCTGCAGAGATATGTCCACTTTTCAAGGTCTCCCCAATGTGGTACTTCAGGTGCTGCAATAGTTTGGATGGGGAAGTATCTTTTGAGAAGGATTTTTCTTGTTTTATTTATTTATTTTTAATTTATTTTTTTTGAGGGCAGTGTCACTGGCCCTCATATGTGGGACCTGAACCGGGGCCGCTGGCTTCCCAAGCCAGCGCTTAACTACCGTGCCATTTGGCCGGCCCTGTTTTATTTATTTTATTTATTTTATTTTTTATTTTTGAGAAGGATTTTTCTTGAGGAGGTTAGAACAGCTGGGCAGTGGGCAGGAATTGGTGGTGGGTGGATGGACTCTAGGATTGAAAGCCTGGCTCATTTACCTCCAAGTGTTGGGGCAAGGGTGTGTCAAAATGTTTTCGTCATCATAATTTATGCTGAATAGCCCTGTTTCCTCAGCTGATCTGTAGTAGTTTGATTTGTTTATTAAAAGTACAGTTGTCAGACTAACCTGCTTGAACATTCTTTTGGGTCCCATCTCTGGATGATGGAAAAGCCTGGTACACACCACAGTAAGTTGTAGCAGGAAGAACTTTGGTATCAAACAGCTCTGGGGCCCCCTCCTGGCTCTCCTGCGCTGCTGGATGAATGAGCTTAGTAGGGATCATGCTGCCTATCTTGCAGAGTTGTTGTGGGATGAAATGTAATATATATATATATATATATATATATATATATATATATATATATATATGCTAAGAGCTCCATAAACAGCAGTTATTTTTGTCATAAATATTATTAACTATGTAATCTTGGGCAACTTGCTTAACTTCTTTGAGCCCCAGCTTCTCCTCTGTAAATTAGGGATAATTTTAAATTTTTAAAAAAATTAAAAAAATTTTTTTTTTAGCTGAGCCATCCTTCCACCCATTGGCAGCTTAGCAGCAGCTCTGCTCGGGCTGGGCATCGAACTGCTGTTGCTCAGAGCTCAGCTCGCACTCTTGAGGGATAATTTTAATTTTAATGGAGTCAAATTTATCAGCCTTTTAAAAAAGAAATTGTTTTGTACTCTGAGGTCATAAAGATTCAAACTTCCTATTGCTTTTATATTGATGTGCACTTTTGTTGCCTCCAAAGTTTTTTTACTAGCATCACAGTGTAACCCAGAGTTTTGTCTGCATACCTGCTGTAAGGACGATGGAATAACCAGCGCTTTTCCTGGGAACCTGATGTGCCTTGTGTCCTGTGTCCTATGGGAACCATGCCATAGAACTTCATAGCATCTCTATGAAATATGTGCTAGAATTATTCAATTTTATAGATGAGAAAGTAACTTCACAGTGCATATGGTTTTTTTTTTCTTTTTGGCTATGCAGACATGTTAACTGATCATGTTAAATCCCTTCCACCTTGCCTCCTTTAACTACAAAGGGTGGGAAAACTAGCTAAATAGTCATTTCCCAGCCTCCTTTACAGCAAGAAGTGGTCATCTGACAGTACTGGCCAACGAGACCTAAATGGGAATCTCTGAATATAAGATTTATCTCAGGGAAAAACCTGTTTTCTTAATAAAATGGACAAATGTTACTGGAGTGACATCTTTTCTCTTTTCAATGCTTCTTGGATGTGGATATGATACTTGGAGTGGGGGCAGCTATCCTGAGACCATTAGATGACAAAAAGCCAACAAGCTAAGAATGGCAGAATGAGAAGATAGAAAGACCCAGAATTCCTGGTGGTATCACTAAGGTCTAAACCAGTACAAATACCACCAACCTCCAGGTGCTTAACTCTCTAAAATGAAAAGTGATATGGGCATTCTGGGGGGAGGTGTGAGAGTCTTCCTTAAGCCAAGAGAGGGTCACAGAACTTTTTGGCTCTTTCAGCAGAGAGAAAGAGGACTGAATGCACAAATAGGAAGTTCGCTTTTTTTTTTTTTTTTTTTTTTTTTTTACATTAGTGAGAGTTTTTCACAAATTTCTAACTCGCTCCACAGAGGGCACTGCTATGAGCTGTCCACCAGGGTGGTGCTGATGTGCGCATTACGCTGCATCGTTATTGAGGAACCTGGGAGCTGTCCCTGCAACTGCCACGGCATGGCAGCAGCAAGGTGAGAACAAGGGATGTGTGTGTGTGTGTGTGTGTGTGTGTGTGTGTGTGTGTGTGTGTGTCCCATTCCAGTGATAGTCATCCCTCACAGCTAGGGGAGCTCACTGGCAATGGCGTTTCCAAATGTTCTTCACTAAGAGGAGACAACAGGAATCCAGTGGGGATGGAGGGCTAGATGTCTCGTGGGGGCCCCAGGTCAGCTTTAAAAGAGCCTGATTTATTTTCCAGACCCTTTAGTTCGATGTGGGATGCAACAAGGTGGGAGCAGAGGGCGTCTGTGAAGACTGATCACCTGGTTTTGTTCTGATTTTCAGGTAGGCAAGAATAAAATCCTGGCGCATCTAAAAAAAAAAAAATTCCCATAAGGGGCCTTCTTCTGGGACATACATTCTCCTGACATCACGTCTGAATCCCAGGGATGGCCCTCAGGCTTTTATTTTTCTTTTGAGGACCCCAATGATTAGACCATTTGCTCATCTTTATTGCTGTCCTGTCTTGTCACAACCTTGTCAGACAGGACATAGTATATGCTTTTTATTGCTTGCCTCCCATCCCTCAATACATGCACAATCCTAAGCATTTTTTTTTTCTGATAGTAACTACAGAGAAACTGACAAGGATAAAAACAAAACAAAACACAAACATAGGTCAGTTGCTAAGTTACATGAAGTCTTAAAAGCTTTTGAGAAATAGCTGGTACTGATCTTGGTTGAAATCTAAATGGAGCTTCTTTTGACTCTATTTAACCACTTTCTGGCCCTTTTATTGGCCTTGAATTTTTTTTTTCCATCTCTTGAATTCTTTTTTTGATTCATTGGACTGCTGCCTCTGTATCTCCCAGCCTCCTTCTCATTCAGCCTAGGGCTGTATGAAGGGGGCATTCTACTTTATGGGAAGTGTGAGATGCTAAGGAGGCAGTGTTGATACTAGGTAGTAGCTATTGGGAAGTGGAACATGATTGGTCCTTATCTATTCACCCTGGGCTCTTTCTTGGAGTACAATACCTTGCTTATAGCTGCACATATCTTTTTTATTTGAGAGTCCATGACTTGCACTTTGTAATTTAAAGAGAAAGTTTTAAATAACATACCTCTGGATTTAACTCTGAGTGGATTTTCCTACTTGCCTTTCCAATTTATCAAACTTTCCCCATCTTTCAATTTCCTATTCAAGCTCCATCTTTCCTGTGAAGGCATTCCAAGAAGTCCAGCACAGAAGGATGTCCTCTTCTGGCACTTAGAGTCGAGACATGCAGAATCACTCGATTAACACTAAGTTACCTGTATATTACATTGCTCCCCACCAGAATGTCTGTCTCTTTTTTTTTTTTGTAAAGATTTTATTGGGAATTGGGGGAGGAGAACAGCGTTGGGGAATTGGGAAAGGGGAACAGACAAGTTGCTGTCTTTTTGTTCTTCAGTCTAGTTGCGGAGGATGTTGCTTCACTGGCCCATGTTGGTATCATCATTGCGTTCTTCCCAGATGAGGCAGATCGATCGCAGGCCTCTGGATGGTCACTCACCGCGGCTATTGGCAGCTCACGCTGGCTGCCAGCTGCTCACGCTAGCTGCCGGCCACTCACTGTAGCCTATGGCAGCCCACTGCAGCAGGAGCTGCAGCCTACACCGTCGCCAGGGCTCGCAGCCCAGCTCCAGGTGGAGCTGTTGTTAGCTGTAGAGGGCAGTGTCACTGGCCCTCATATGTGGGATCTGAACCGGGGCCATTGGCATCCCAAACCAGCTCTTAACCAATGCGCCACTCAGCTGGTCCCAGAATGTCTCTTTAGCTAGTTAAGAACTCACAGATGCTTCTCAGGTAATGGAATTAACAGTATTTTGAAACATTCTGCATACCATCGCTAGAAATCCTGAGATGAGTAAAGAAGCATTTCATCATGATTTAAGTACAATCTTCAGATGTTTTTGTGGTCACTTGCCCTTTCTTCTACCTCTGATGTGCTGTCTATTTATCTATCTGCTCTCTCCTTACCAGTCCTCTACCTACTTCACTTGACCCCTGGGCCTTAAATTCTCCTTTAGTCAGCAAGTTATGTGTCCTTTTATCTAACAACATACCCACTTTCCCCAAAGGCAGGACTCTGTTTACTTTCAAGAGTGCATTTCCTAACCACTGGACTCTTTAAGGAGCTCAGTTCTCTGGCAGTCCGACAAACTGTATTTTGCCAGATATCTCTGGGGTGACCTTCCATCACAGTCTGTTTGGGAACTTCAGTTTGTGGAACTCCAGATTTAACAAAAGCTTCATTAGTGGGTGATTATCCACTCTACAAAGGATTCCTTTAAATAGCAAATTCCCAGAATGTGCTTAAAATAGGTTTAGTTTACCCCCAGTCCAATTTATACACCCTGTTCAATAATAGGCTGATTGTTAAAGATGAGGTACACTTGTTCTTATTTATAGACTAATTGCTTGTTTGTCCTTTTTTAAAAGATTTTATTGGGGAATTGGGGGAGGGGACCAGCCAAATTGTTGTTCTTCAGTGTTGGTTGTGGAGGGTGCCAGTCACCATCGGCTGCCCGTTGGCAGCTCATGGCCTCTAAGTTCAAGGTGCTGTGTTCAATCTTAGTTGCTGGTGGGCATAGCCACCATCCCATGTGGGAGTTGAACCAGCAGCCTTGTTGTTAAGAGTGCACACTCTATCCACTGAGCCATCCTGGCGGCAGCTCAGCTTAAGGTGCCGAGTTCAATTTTAGTTGCGGGCGGGCGCAGCCGATCATCAAACAGGCAATATTGTTGTTATACCAGCTGAGCCATCCTGCCACCTGTTGGCAGCTCACTGACAGCTCAGCTCAGGCACAGTGTCACTGGCCCATGTGGGAATTGAACCAGTAGCCCAGCTGCTCAGAGCTCGTGTTCTTAAGCCAACTCTTAACCAACTGAGCCACTCGGCTGGCACTTGTTTGTCCTTTTAAACTCCCTATTTCATACCTAGTAGATCACATTCTTTTGTTTTCAAACTCCTCAAGATTCACTTTTGTGGAAAGGCTATTTTTTGATGAAAAGGAGTGCCTCACAGTAACCTCAGTGTGGTTCCATCATCACTATTGCCCATGACCAAAGAGGAAGTTATTAACTCCACCAAAGACAACCCCAAGACACACAGACTCTCCCATCTTTCTTTTCAGACTTCTCTCTCTCTCTCTCTCTCTCTCTCTCTCTCTCTCTCTCTCTCTCTCTCTCTCCCCCACTCTCCCTCTCCCTCTCTTTCTCCCTCTCTCCACACTCAATCAGTAATTGTAAAGTTCACAATTGATTTTAGTCTGGGTCTCTGGGTCCCCACTACCAAGGCAGTGTTCACTCCACACATGATCTTTGAGATAACAGAGAGAGAAAGACTGTGGTCTCATTGTCTGTACCCATCATCCAAACAAGACAAAGGGAGTTCTCCTCTCTTCTGCTGAAACTGTATATGAAATTCCACAATAGATGCCACTGCATTTTCTAGTGCACATGACATATGGTTCTGTCTATAGAATTGTGTCTATAGAATTCTGGCTCATCTGGTGGAAAATGAAGGTAACTTGAAGATAAAACTCAGCTTGTTTACACAAGTGTTGCTTGAGTGTTTTGCTTATCAATTGGGTATTATATAGGACAGTCTATAAAGGGATCTATCCATAGGTGATTGATAAAGAGGTGTTTAAAGGGATGGTTTAATAAATTGTTGCCATAGCTCTGAACTCATCTTCTTAAAGTCTCATGTCTCTCATGAAAATATCTCACCTTTGTGCATCTCTTTAATGTGCATGTAAGTAATCTCAAGAGCTTGTTAAAATGCAGATTCCGATTTAGTATGTTTGGGATGGGGCCTGAAATTTAAAAATTTCTAACAAGTTCTCATGTGATGCTGGTCTGTGGACTTTACTTTGAATAGCAAGTCTCTACAAATTGCTAGTGATCATTCTAAATGTGAATCTGATCATTGTCACTTTCCTATTCAAAATCCATCGATAACCCTCATCACTTCCAAGATTAAATCCAATATCTTTAGATGGCATACAAGGGTCTTTATAATCAGGTTCCTGACTCCATGTCCAGCTCTGTGTGTCACTTTTGTTCCCAGAACTGGTCGTGCTCTTCCTCATGTTGGCACAGGTTATAGGTCACATTGACATAGCAGACTTCTACCCACCCTTCTAGATTCAGTGCCATTACCTTCTCCAGGGATCCTCACTTGTCATCTCAAGGCTTCTGTGCTTCCTCCTTTTCCTCCCCAAGTACCTGCTATGTACCCGAATTATATCTTTCATGGTTGGAAAGTTGTCTGCATTCATTTCTTTCTCATTAGACTGTCAGTTCCGGTGGGGACATTGGTCACATTCTCTCATTCTCAGACTCTCCAGATGCTAGCATAGTGCCTGGTACACTTAACAAATACTTGAGTGAGGGCCGGCCGAGTGGCGCATTGGTTAAGCGCTGGTTTTGGGATGCCAGCGGCCCCGGTTCGGATCCCACATGAGGGCCAGTGACACTGCCCTCTACAGCTAACAACAGCTCCACCTGGAGCTGGGCTGTGCGAGCCCCGGTGATGGTGTGGGCTGCCATAGGCTATAGTGAGTGGCCCGCAGCCAGCGTGAGCGGCTGGCAGCCAAGAGTGAGCTGCCAATAGCCGCTGTGAGCGACATCCAGAGGCCAGCGACCGATCTGCCTCATCCGGGAAGAGCGCAATGACGATACCAACAGTGAAGCAACATCCTCCGCAACTAAACTGAAGAACAAAAAGACAGCAACTTGTCTGTTCCCCTTCCCCGATTTCCCAACGCTGTTCCCCTCCGCCAATTCCCCAATAAAATCTTAAAAAAAAAAAAAAAAACAAAAAAAAACAAATACTTGAGTGAATGTAGAAACAAGCTCATAGTTTTGTCTTTTTGCTTCCTACAAGCTACTTGCTCAGTCAAAGTCAGCCTATCTCAGCTTGTTGTCTGCCAAGTCCTTGTTCTTGGAAATCCAAGTTCAAACTTCTATCTGGGGAGATGAGTCTGATGTCTAGGAATCATGTGTAAAATTCCATGGTCTGGACATTAGCAGCAGTTAATTCATTGTTGTCATTTGGAAAATGTTAATTAATCAACACAATTTGATCCTCAAGAGAAAAAGTTAAGCTATTTTAAAAGCAACATTTTCTTTTCAGATTACTGAGTTCTGTTAACGAAGGCAGCAAGTCTCAACCCAAGGTGCCTGTGAGAACCACTTGGGGATCTTTTAAAAACTACTGATGTCCCAACGCCTAGGAATTCTGACTTAATTGGTCTGGAAGTAGGGTCTGGCATCAATATTTTTAAAAAACTACCACCGAAAATCAGCATACCAAGTTAAGCCTCATAACCAGCGATCTAACACTTTCCTAATAAAGACTCTCCACTTATCTGGTGGTGGATTGTCCAACCACTGTTCCTCTTCTAAACTCTTGATTTAAATTTCTTTTTGATATAATTAGCACAGGTGATAAAATTTTTATTTCAACTTATTCACTAACTCTCATTTTTAGTTATGCTTCTATGCAATCTCTAATTTTACTGAGAGACCTTTTGAATTAAAACCTTTGCCTACCAACTTCATTTGGTTGGAATCAGAGAAATGGAAAATCAGCTTTAGGTTGCTTTATGTAAACCCTGGAGATGTTCACTGCTTATCTCTAGAATGGATGCAGGTATAGGGAAGAGTTTGGGTGAGGGCAGGGGGTATAACCTTTTAGCTTTCCCTCTGTCAGTTTGGATAAAGTAATTTCTTTGATGCATTGTGCAATCACAGAGCCCCCAGATATGATTTCTAAATTAGCTATAATTTTGAAATCAAGTTGCTAATGATATTCCTCCTTTGGCACAGAGAATTGACAATAGTACTTATGGAACATTACCAAAGAATCTTAAAGAATCAGAAGTGCTTTTTCATAGGGAGCCCATTTTCCCTTCAGAGGAGATGGGTTTTGTAAGGGCCTTGTCTGTCAAGGTCCCCGTCACCTTTGGTCTCTCCACCCACTTGGTATATATAGGCCAACCAGGTCCTGGGAGCCACAATTCCATAAAGAGGGACTTGAAGGAGACCCATAAACAGTGGCCAAGAGCATGGTTGCACATTTCCTAAGGTTTGGCATGTTTCCCAGCACCAAACCCATTGGTACAAGGGCTCAGTGTGAGGGACAGGGCACAGATGGTAAACTTTTTGTCAGCAATTGGTAGTTTAAAGTCACTCATAGTGTCTAGTCTGGTTCAGAGGAACGTTAGCTTTTTGACTCATATTTGTTACCAGCAGATTTCCCACCTCCAACTTATAAAGGTGTCTCCTGAATAAGATCAAGGGTATTATTATTATTATTATTATTATTACTATTATTTTTTAAGATCAAGGGTTTTTAAGTGGCTTTGACTCAGGATGGTAATGCCTTGATAATCCTAGAAAAAAAGTTGAGACCTTTTTTTTTTCCTGGTAAGTTTATAAGACAGCTTTAAATGCAATCCCACTAGATGTAATTTCCTTGAAAGGGGACTATTTTGCTCATTTTTGTCTTCTTCCCTCTACCCTTCTCCACATTGCCTTGCATATTATGGGTACTCATAAATGATAGCAAATAATTACAGCTAGATTTTTCTGAGTGCTTATTTTATGCCAAGTACGTTATATACAACCACTAATTAAATCTTCCCAGTAATTCTGAGAGGTAAGCAATATTATCATCCAGCTTTATAGATTGGGACTATTGAGGCTCAGTGATGTCAAATAACTTCCTGAAGTCCAAACAATTAGTAAGTGGCAGAGATAAGATTCAGACTATATTTGTGTGATTATAAAACATTTGCTCTTAATTCGCCTGGTGCATCTTAAATGGTCCAGGAATATCTCCATTAGAATCACGAGATGGGGGAGGTGATTTGTAGAAATGAAGAGTTCTGGACTTGACTCTCATGAGAGTGTGGTCCAGTGTGGCACCCAGCAGTCTGCAGCCTCTCAGCCGCCCATGTTTTTTGAATGTCTTGACACATCAACCCTGTTTTCTTGGCGAGTAAGCATCTATGTCTTCCTCTCCTGTGGCTGTTGTCGGGACACCCAAAAGTGGTTAAAACCATCCAAGCCCAGCCTTTCCTTAGCCACATTAGCCCTCTACATATGAAGAAGTGTTCTTGTGCAGCGTAAACACGTTACCTCAGTCTCATATGAGGCAAGTAGCTTCACCTGTTTACTGAAGTGGGCCGCGTATTACCCACATCATTATTAATGTATAAATCACACACAGTGAAAACTCTTGGAATATATCAAGAAGTTTCTCAATACCCTCTATCACCGTAACTTGTGCTCTTGTATGTTTTCTCAAGTGTGGCATTCCTTTCAGCCTTAAATGTGAACTCCGCATCCATTTATAAAGATGTTGGTTCAGGTAATGTGGGCTTCTTCTTTCCCGTGAGCTCTAGAATGTGATTTAAGGAAGGATCTCAGGTTCCTAGGGAAGGAAGGAAGCATTGAGGTCCTGTTCTGACCTCCCACCTACTTTGGGCCTAATGGAGGAGAACAGCCGTACTTGCCTGCTCCATTAGGGAGTGCTCACCCTGACCAGAGACTGTGGGTGCCATTGGTTGACAGCTCCAGTGACTGCTTAAAAATTCTATTTTAAACTATGAAATGTAGCAGACACATAAAAGAGCATATAAAATGTGTGTGTATGGTTGAGGAGTAATAGCAGCGTGAACACTTGTGACTGAACACCAGGTTCAGACCCTTGAGGCTTGGCACATCTTCTTCTCTGGCTATAGCATTTCTTCCTCCCTTCTGGAGTTTTGGCGTTAGTCATTCCTTGATTTCTATGTTACCACTTACATAGCAATCAAGTGGTTTTGCGTTTTGTTGTAGAGTCTCATGATAGAAGTTACTAGCATGGACTCAAGAACTAAACTTCCTGGCTTCTCATCTCACTTGTTACATACCAGTTGTGCAATACTGGGAAGGTAATTTATCATCTCCCGGCCTCACTTTCCTCATCTGTGAAATGGGAGGACAAATTAAAATAAAATACATACATACATGCCTGAAGGTGTACGCGTGTGCACACGCACACAGACACATGCACACACGCACAAGTATTAAATCACATATAATAAACCCTATTTTAGATTTAGATACAGAAGAGATAGAGATTGTAATGCTCTGAATTTCTGAGGGTTTTCTCTTTGTGAGTTTCTCCAGAGACTTTCCAGTGACATAGCAGACTTTCAGTAAATGTTTGTGAAATACTTGAATAATAAATGAGATAAGGTGGAGCTTGAAATAATCTTGCTGCCTTTGTCCCTATAATTCTGAATGTTATGTGTAGATTTCTCCTGGTACATATGTGCAAGATTTTTTTTCTAAGTGATATACATTGGTGACATTGTATGCACACTTTGAACTTTACTAGGGAACATCAAATTAATTTTCAAAGTGGTTGAAAATGTACTCCTACCAGCGGTGTATCAAAGTTCCTATTTATATACTCGCTGACCCTTGATATTGTCAGACTTCTTAATTTTTGACAAGTTGGTATGTAATGGTATCTCACTTCAGCTTTAATTTGAGTTTACATAAATACTAATGAAGTTGAGCAATGTTTCAAAAAAAAAAGTTCCTGTCTTTCATAGCTGATGTGAGAAGTAAATGAATTTACATTGCCAGCCTTTATAACAGGACCTTATGGATAATAAATATTATGACAATGCTCTTGTTTATATGAAGCTGCTGTCTACCTTCCCATAGATAAGTGCTTTTCAGATATCTGTGGTGAAGGACGAAGGATTTTTTTAAATTTAATTTCCAATCCCTTGTAGACTGATAATTTTGAAAAATATCATAACATTGAATAACTAGAAAAATGGAATAAAACACAGGCATATAAAATTCAGACTCCAATGTTTTTATTGTTAGAGTCAAGAGAAATAAAATTACTATGTCAAATTGTTACAAGTGTTTTAAAACGATTACTTTCAATATCTGTACTTACTTGTCATGACCTGGTAACAAAGAGCTCATGGACAGCCACAGGCTCACAGACAGACTCCGAGTTGCCCTGCTCTAGATTTAGGCATGCTGGTTTTTGCCTAGTCCTGCAAAAGCCCTGTTCCTTTTGCAGGAAGTAAGGTTTGGCAGTTGTTTGTCAGGTGGCCCTTGGGATATTTTTTTCTTATAGCTTTTTTTCACCTGCTGGAAACAGAAATGATTGTAAAATAAACAAACAAACTTCGTAAGTGCGGATTATCACCAGAGACCAGTTTTCTTTTCTTTTTTTTTCTCTTTTATAACAAGAAGTAATTTCTGGTGTTAAAGAAACTTCCCCATAGGACAGCTGGTTAGCTCAGTTGGTTAGTGTGCAGTGCTTATAACACCAAGGTTGCCAGTTCGATCCCTACATGGGCCACTGAGCTGCACCCTCCACAACTGGATTGAAACAGCTACTTGACTTGGAGCTAATGGGTCCTGGAAAAACACACTGTTCCTCAACAAAATAAAATAAAATAAAATAAAATAAGATAAGATAAGATACGATAAGATAAGATAAAATAAAAATCTTCCTCATAAAGACACAGCTGTAGGAGAAATGCAGATATGCCTTCCGATTTTCCTGATTCAGAAATAAGGCAAGTGCAAACTTCTAGTTTTCTGAGTCTTGCACTTGATTAGAAGCTCTTCAAAGCCTTCTATCCCCTGCTGCCTTACTTCTCCGTAGCAGTGCCTTGAGTCCTGTGGACATAGTGGGGATTTGTAAGAGCTGAGAGACACATGAATGAATGTTACAAGTTTGAACCAGGAGAGCTTGCTAAGATTCTACCAGTTTTTTTTTAATTTATTTTTTTATTTTTTAAAGATTTTATTGGGGAATTGGGGGAGGAGAACAGCGTTGGGGAATTGGGGGAAGGGGAACAGACAAATTGCTGTCCTTTTGTTCTTCAGTCTAGTTGCGGAGGATGTTGCTTCACTGGCCCATGTTGGTATCATCATTGCGCTCTTCCCAGATGAGGCAGATCGGTTGCTGGCCTCTGGATGGTTGCTCACTGCGGCTATTGGCAGCTCACACTGGCTGCCGGCCGCTCACGCTGGCTGCTGGCCACTCACTGTAGCCTATGGCAGCCCACTGCAGCAGGGGCTGCAGCCTACACCGTCACCGGGGCTCGCACAGCCCAGCTCCAGGTGGAGCTGTTGTTAGCTGTAGAGGGCAGTGTCACTGGCCCTCATATGTGGGATCCGAACCGGGGCTGCTGGCATCCCCAAACCAGCTCTTAACCAATGCGCCACTTGGCCGGCCCTGTTGTTTTGTTTTTTAACTGAGCCATCCTGCCACCTGTTGGCAGCTCAGCGACAGCTCATCTCAGGCCGGGCATGGAACTACTGTTGCTCAGAGCTCAGCTCGCACTCTTGAGCGAGCTCTTTATCAACTGAGCCACTCAGCTGGCCCTAATATTCTACCATTTTTGATGTTAAAAAGGCAGTTTCATATGGTCCAATGTACTGTTTAGGTGTCCAGGTTTGAATCACTTCCTTTTGGGCTTCTTCCTACAGATCTGTTGAATAGTCCTTTTCTGGGAATAGAATTCTCCCATTTCTAGGAGCTCATGGAAGTCTCAAGTCCTGAGTGGGGAAGGATGGCCCGGTGATCTCATCTTGCCTTTGCATCCTAGCTTTTCATAGTTGCTACCAGAACCCAAGTCCATGGAGTGGCCTTTCCCTCACTCCAGGTATCTGTCAAGGAAGAGTCTGTTTTACCACTTTGAATGGATAAATTTTTAAAGAAAAAATTACTCACGACATTGTTAGAGATGATAAGAAAGACTTTATTCAACGGGGCTACTACAATGGGGTTTTGGGGTAGGATGGAGAGATTGGGCTCAACTCCACATACAACCAGGAAAAGTGGGGATCTATAGACAAGGAGCAAGATGGGAGTCAATGGGTGGAAAAGTACTAAGAGGGGACATCAAGAATAACTAGATTCTTGCTAAACTGACTCAATAAAATTCTTGTGGGAGACAGGCCAGGGTGACTCCATATCACCTGGGAGACCAAGGGGATGAGGAAATTGATATATTAAGGATGATCATATGTTGAAGGTGGGGATGCACTGACTTAGCAGGCTTCTAGCTAAATCTGGACTCTATAAGGACAGAGATGGAAGCCCAAGGTTGGGCCTAGTTGAGCAGAGGGCTCAGAGGAGTCTCACTAACTTTGGTCCAGGAAAGAATCTTTGTCAAAAAATCACCATGTTGATCAAAGTTACAACGGGGTTCTTCTCCAAACTCCTTTGTGAATTTGCAGCCTGGGTCATTCTGTTTCCTACATACAACACTTCTACAGTGACCCAAATATATCTGCACTTGACAAAAATCAGCATTTAAATCAGACAGTAGTTCAGAGCTTCTTCTGAGCTAGAAAATCTGCTATTTATTTTTAAACTGTGTTCATGGAAGACTAGGGGTCAGAGGCTCTGCTCATCTGATGTGAAAATAGCTGTTTCTAATTCTAACAACTGATCAGTTCTGTGGAAGGGAAGAATCACAAAGGCTGTTTGAATTTTAGTCAAAAACAGTCAATCTATTGACTCTCGATTAACCCGTGTGTTTTCTGGGAAGCTCCCAGAAATGAATTTTTATCATCATCCCCTCTGAAAGAAGGAACATGTCAGTTTCTGCCTGCTAGAATCTGCCTTACAAAATTCATGCCTGCCACTGGCCCTCAAACCGAGGGCCATGCTGCTAGAGGCTGTCACAGATGACTGACCCTGTGTTCCAAGATGTGGGCTGGAACGAGCAGGGCATGGGCACCCTATGGTCACCTCAGCCTCTCTCCTTTGTGTGCCTTCCACACACATACAGATGCTCAGGCTTGCACACAACCACCTTCATGGAAACTTACACATCGGGACACAAACACAGGGATCACCCACAAACCCACACGCATACAGTATGTACTGCCACACTGCCCACTGCTAGCACGAGGAGAGTAGAAGCAGAAAGATGATTAAACTCAATCTCAGTTTAATTAGAATCTCAAATGGGGTAAGGGTCAAAAAACATAGACTAGTACAATTCAGAAAAGTGGCCAGAGGGCTAAATGTGGAGGTAGAGCAAGCAGCTGGCTGAAGCCTGAGATGGGGAAAGTACTCTGGTGGGTGTTGGTGAGAATAATTTAGTGATAATTGAAGGTCTGGGGAGTAGCAGGTCTGGATCTAAAGAAGCCGTGTGACTTTGGGGCAGTCACTTGATCTCTCTGGGTATCAGTTTTTCTACCGGTAAAAAGTGAGCATTGGAATAGTGTAGTAGTTCTCAAACTTCAGCTTCAGTCAGAATCACGTAGAAGGCTTATTAAAGCAATTTGCTGGGCTGCGCCCAAGTCCTCCCAATCCCCCCTCCCTGTTTCTGACTCAGTCTATGGAAGGTGGGGATTAGTAATTTCCATTTCTAACAAGTTTCCAGGTGCTGCTGCTGCTGGTCTCGGGGGACCACACTTTGAGAAGCACAAGAGTGGAACTCTTTGGTCCTTATTAGGTAACGACAATTGCAAAACACTAAATTCTGTAACTATGGGCAGACATCAGGACTAAATCTAACTAAGTCATTGCGGTACTGAACTGAGGGGGATTTTTGCCCTGCAGGGGCCATTTGGCAATGTCTGGAGACATTTTTGATTGTGTCAAATCAGGGCATGTTGCTATTGGCATCTTGTAAGTAGAGGTTAGCGATGCTGTTAAACATCCTACAACGCACAGGAGAGCCCCCACAACAAAGAATTATTTGGTTTAAAAATTATTATGTTGGTGCAAAAGTAATTGCGGTTCGTGCCATTTTTGTTAATGGCAAAAATCACTATTATGTTTGTACCAAACTAATCTCACTCTTGCTGAGGTTGAGAAACCCTGCTCTAAGTGACCCAAGTCAGTTAGGTCTGAATTTGTATAAGAATGGTGGTGAGTTCTCATTTCCGGGAAGGAAAATGGCCACAGAAACTACCTGCCATTCTGTGAGCTAGAGTTTGCACCTTGCTCCAGGACCCCTCACTAAAGGCTGAGCAGGACAATTGTGACTTTTGGGAAGCATGCTGATCTCAGACCCCAGGGAAGCCTCCCAACAAAGCAAAAGGCTGGCTCCTAGCATGGCACATCCCCAAAGCAGCATCCATCCAGGATCCAGCAGGCCCTGCACTGGTTGAGGACAGCAATACTTGTAGGTGTTGATTGCATTGTGTTTCGTTTCTCTGCTTCCAACCCATGGGCTAGTGAACAAACGAGGGCGGCCCTTGTGGGTTCTGATTAGAAGCCTCACATATTAAGCCCCTAAATGTGCAGAATGTTGTAAGCCAGAAAAACTCGTGTGTGTGTGTGCGCGCGCGCACTGAGAACCTCATATTCAAACCGTTCCCTATTTCTGCACCTCATACTGCCAATTACAATCTGCTAGGTGGTGTGAAACTGACAGCCGGCAGCAGTGATTGGAGACAGGAGAACGATGAACAGGGCTTTGTGCATTCTCAGCTTTAGAGAGAATGTTCAGTGGGGCGGATAGGCATGTAACTGGCAGGTTCAGGAATCAGTAAAAACCAAGAACTGGAAGTCCTAATTTATTGTCTGTTTCAATACAAGGCTAGACACAGGCTATTTAATAGAATGCATTGTTTACAAGTGGAGGAGAGTGGAAGTTATTGATGCGTTACAAATGCAAGCAAATGCATCTCATAAGCCAAAGGGTAGGTAATAACAATTGCAGAAGACTAAATTTGACTTTAATTCCCTGAAGAATGGCATGCACACAGCTTAAAATGATAAAAGATGGAGGGGGTGGGGGAGAGGGAAAGTAGGGAGGGAGCGAAGGAGACTGAGGGAGACAGAAGGAGATGGGGGGGTAGGGAGAGGGGGGGTGGAGAGAAGACCTGATTTTCTCCTGGAATTATGTATTTCTTGATTAGAAAATAGAGTGGAAATTAAAAGAAAATGTTTTTTAAAGCCTTGTGTTGATAAACAGCATCACACTTGGCAGGGTGTTTTCGGGTAGCAGGTCTGGCGTCATGGTCAACAGCTTGGAGTGATTTAAAGACCTGCCAATCCCTTAGCTAATCCCAAAGGCAGAAATAGAAAAGAAGTTCTAGGCCGGCCGAGTGGTGAGGTGGTTAAGAGCTGGTTTAGGACACCAGCGGCCCTGGTTCGGATCCCACATATGAGGGCCAGTGACACTGCCCTCTGAAAAAAAAACCACACAAAACATTACAAAGAAAGAAAACAAGTCCTGGTTTGATTAGTGCACATAGGCTGTTCTGTGTCCCCCTCCTGGGGTCATTGGGAGCCACAGTAGCTGGCTGTTAACAAGCTTGACTTATCTTTGTGGTTAAAATTCCCCCACTGTCCCCATGATGCTTTGGACGCAGAAGGCATCCAGTGAATGATGGCTGAGTGAACATGGGGTGATGCAGACACCCATGAAGCAATGATGGACTGGATTCCATATTTCAGAGTCTCCGCGGCAAATGTGGCTTTAGAGTAAGTGAATTGCATCCCCTCCCCACCCAAGCTGAAATCTCTCCTCTGCAATACTATTGACAACAGTGTCCAAATTCTAAGTAAAAAGTCATATGATAGGGTACTTCTTACCCCTGAGGCAGCCTGCTTCGTTTTGGATTGGGGCTTAATAACAGTCAACATTGATTGGATGCTTACTCAGTGGCAGTCACTGTGCTAACATCTCCATGTGGCATATTTCTGTTTATGCTTACATCCCACTAAGGAGCTATTAAGCACCACTTCCTTTGAAAGATGTGGAAACGAAGGCACAGTTTTCACAGCTGGCATTGGTGGAGGAGGCTGACTCTGGAGGGCCCGCTGGTCCTGGCTGAGGATATTCTTCCTGTGTTGACCTGAAGTTTGCCTCCATTCTCATCCAGTGGTCTCACTGCAATTGTCAGTCCCATGGGCTGCCATGACCAATGCTGGATTTCCATTATCAACATGGTTCACATTTGCCTGGTTTATGGATGTGTTTGCAGTGCACCATCTGCCTTCTCTGGTCATCCAGTGGCAAACAGAGGGAGAAAGAGATTGGCATTGGAAGGTCTTTCTATGACAGTTTTCTAACTATGACAGCCAAGTGCATCCAGCCTGGGTTGTGGAGCACAGAGAGTCCCTGGTCCTAACTGCAGGAAGTAGTTATTTGTGGATCACTTCGAGATAAACAAATGAATGTACTCTGGAGAGCAAACAATGGTCTCGTGTCTGTGTGCTTAAGCTGGTTGAATCCTAAGGGGGCCCAGTAATTTCACCTCTCTATGCTAAGTCTAATAGCTTAGGTCCTCAGTAAACATTTGTCGACTATCTGATTGATCTGACAGTATTCTGGCTGATGGTAATGCTGCCAGCCCTTGTCCTCAGAAGGGCTGAGCCTGGAGAAAGCATTTTTTAAATTTGGGAGAATGATTTTGACTGTTTGGGGTCCTCACAGCCTGGGGTCCTATGCCCTTGCAACTGGCTTATGTTTTTGTGCTTCATGTTTTATGGATGTTTTCCCTTGGGTCATGATGGGAGTCTTTGCTTGCTCCCGGTTTCCTATGGGAACCAGTAGACAAGTCACTTCCTCTCTCTGAGATAGGTAAGTTCTCCTGGGTGCCTCAAAGAGAGAAGCTGAAGTATTTCAAATAAAATATTTGGCATACCCCAAACCATTTTGATTATTCCCTTGTTTTTCTGAATGCTGTTTTGTCTAATGGCACCTTAATTTTCACAGTCAAACAAGCTTGAAAAACAGAGGTATCTTTGTCCTCTCTCCTGACTCTCACATGCAATGGATTGCCCATTCTAGTAACTTTATCTTGTAAGTGTCTCCTAGGCCAGGTCAGGAGTTCATTTTCTTTCTTTCTTTTTTGGAAACAATTGCAGGAATCTCCTAACTGGTTTTCTTGCCTCAGCTCGCTCCACTTTGCTCCTGCCCACAGGCAGGGAGAGCTTACTAATGCAGTTTTTCAAACTGTGCCGCAAGGAGCCCTAAGGTTCCCCAGAGATGTTGTAAGGGCTTTTCAACAAGTGAAGGGCCAGGGCTCAAATCTGAAGGGGTCCTTGGGCATCCTCATCGCAATTCAACCAGTTCCAATTAAAATTTCTTTTGAGATTGAAAAAAAAATAAATAAAAAGACTTAAAAAGCCGTAGAGGATTAGTTCTACTTTTTAATCTGTTGCAGGACTTTCAATATGATATTTCGCTTAGAGAAATCTGTTGCTAAGCTTTCTGTGTTTCATCTAAAACACAGACCTTGCTGAAGAAACTATAAAATGTAGTCTTAGTCTAGATTTGAAAGCTCTCCAGGGAGGGTTTGAGGAACGATTTACTCAACTCACCTCTTTGGTTCCCAAAGGCTAGTGGGGCCTGGGGACATTTGAGTTTCTTACAAACCAGGGAGGGGATCATGGGAGTGGGGAGTGGAAAGAAAGTTTGGTTGAGTTGATTCAGTTGCTGTAAGACTTGTAATCAATTCATTGGAAATGCAACATGGGAAATGGTTGGAGCTGAGTGAAATCTAACAGGGAAACCCTTTAGATACCCCATCAAAAGCCAGCAGAAGGCATTTCTTTCTTTTCTCGTTGGCAGGGTGGTGCTCTTTGGAAGTCTAGAGAAGGAGATAATGTCTAGTGAGTTATTGTCTCATTTGTGTTTTACGAGCAAAACCAAAGATAACAGCAGTTCAGTTCAAAGTAGAACAAAAGAAAAGAAGCATTTGTTCCCCAACTTTCTTTCTGGTCTCAGATTTGGAGCATGTATGATTTTCCAAAGTTGATTGGAGTCAGGTGTGCAGTGTCCTTGAAAAGTAGTGACCTTTGTTCAGAAATCTTTACTGATTCTTGTTGTCATATACATGACCAACTCTGGACTGGGATGGTTACTGGAATAAATGAGTCAGTGAATGTGAAAGGAAGTCTAACATTGACCAAATGCTTCCTTTATGCAGAGATTCACCACAACATGTCATTGAGGTCATTGAGAAAGTGTTACTATTATTATCACGATCATCATGATCATTGTTGTTGTTATTCTCTTAGTATTTGAGAGAGAATGAAACTACAGGTCTCAGACAAGAATTAGGCTATATTTTTGTTTGTTTGTTTGTTTGTTTAGAGGGCAGTGTCACTGGCCCTCATATGTGGGATCCGAACCAGGGCCGCTGGCGTCCCAAGCCAGCTCTTAACCACTGCGCCACTCGGCCGGCCCTAGGCTGTATTTTTAAAATGATGTTACTATGTCCTTTCCAAAAGAGATTTAAATTGGTTCAGAATAAAAGACACGGAGCTGATAAAACTTAAACCATTAAAACAAGAGTAAGATAAGAAGAACCAAGTAATAAAAGGGAGTCAGGAAGTACGGATCGTCCTCGATTTAATGATGGTTCAACTTATGATTTTTCAACTTTATGATGGTGCAAAAGTGATCAGTAGAAACTATACTTCGAAATTTGAATTTTGATCTTTTTCTGAGCCTCCGAAATGCAGTATGATACTCGCTTGTGATGCTGGAAGGGGCAGCAAGTCACAGCTCCCAGTCAGCTCTGCGATCACGGGGGTAAACAACTGACACTCTACAGGGTATGTGTTCCTAGTGATTTTTGGATATTGTGTTCTGAGCCCATTTAAGGTAGGTTAGGCTAAGCTATGAAGTTCAGTAGGTTAGGGATGTTAAATGCATTTTCGACGTGATATTTTCAACTTACCATGGGTTTACCGGGATGTAACCCCATCTTAGGTCAAGGAGCATTTGTACTTATAAAATCAGAAAATGTAGGCTAGATAGCAGTTTGTCTTGACTCCTAGAACCCAATTGTGAATGACTCTTTCAAACTCCATGGTCAGTGATATCACATTGGAAATAGCAGTAGTGGGAGTATTTACACTACAGAAATTGGCAAATGCTTCAGGCCAGGGATTTTTTCCCCCCAGGAGTACTGGTTGTTAAATATTTACCAGTGACACCTCTGGGCTAAGGACCCTACAACAGCAAGCATGATGTGCTTCTGGTATTTGATCTGCTGGCTTTCAATTCCCCGCATTCATGGGGAGTGGTTTTCATTGTGAGCACTAGTGGCAGTGGTGATGACATCGCCCACCCTTGTGGGTGAGTGACTATGACGACGATGACGATGACGACATGAAGCATTGTTTCAGAGACACTTTGTTTTTGGGAAATAAAGTCCTCTCAAGCTGGTTTAAGCAAAAAGAGAAGGTTATCAGAAGGATACATAATGTCTCTCAAAGAACCCCAGGATGCCTGTGTCTCACAGAGGGCTGTAATCAGCAATTGGAAAGCCATCAGGAGGGAGTGCATGCTCTCTCTCTCTCTCACTGCCTCCTTTCTCCCTTCCCTCCCCGCCTCCCTCCCTGCCTCCACCCCTCTTCCGCTCTCCTATGCATATTCTCATTCTGCTTCTCTTTGGGTACCAGCTTCATTTTTGTCCCTTTGCAGACCACATTTCTCAGGTCTACTTCCATATGGATCCAATATCATTTCTCAAGTCCTGACCATGTCCCAGTTTAAGTACTCAAAGGCGGCTAACTAGAATTTCTGAAACAATGACTGCTTCCTGGAGAACAGAACTGATTGGTACAGTTTGGATCAGGTGGTCCTCCCTTATCCAGCTGGCTGTGGTTGAGGGGATGAGGTCATTTGCCACTGCTTACTCAACAGGAACATTGGGACAAGAGTCCTTGACAAGAGGCAAAGCAAGGCAGGAATACAAATTGACTAAGGTGTCTGTTATATGTATGCATTAATGTCCCTTGGCATTTGTGCCAATCCTGAAGGATGAGGATGCAAAATCTAGACAACAAGACACACCGTATTTGTTAGATTCTGCTTTGAATGTGCACAGTCATCCTCTCTGACAATAATGAATTGTATTAGAGAAAAATATGAACTCTCTTCTTAATCTGTAATGTTCCTATTTCTGAAGAGTCATTCTACATGAAAGGAAAGAGGTGAATAGCGAGGAATGGGGGAGGACAAAAAGAACCCTAGCACTGAGGAAACATGGCAGTGAGGAAAAATCAAGCTATCCTTTGGCCTGGGCTCTGTCTCTTGAGAGTGAGCATGTAATTTTCCCAAGACAGATAACTCCATGTCATTTTAAAATCTTGAGTGTTACAGCCAGATGAAGCATTTTTTGATGAAGAAATGCTTACTGTCTTTGTGTTATTTCCCTACGTTTCCACACCGATAAAATGAGAACTAGTGTATGGAGAAAGGATCGAGGTAAGCTTGTATGTGCTGTGTACCTGTGACCTTGAGCAGAACATCTTTTATTGAGGAATGGTGAGGGAGGTGCAATGGAGCTGTATAATGGTATCAGTGGGTGATATATGCTCCTCAGTTTGGGATGCAGACATCACGATCATTGCTCTGATTTACTGAGCACCTACTATATAACAGGCACTGCTTCAAATGCTTTCCATACATAATTTCTAAGCCTTGCTACAGCCTTGCTGTATAGATGCCTGTATTATCATCTCAATATTGCAGGTAGACAGCTGGAGTTCTAGAGAGAGCCAGAGATACAGAGATACATGGTATATGGGAGGGCTAGGAATCAGATCCATCTCTCTGGTTTTAAAGCCCACCCCTCCCCACACTCTTTTGTCATATCCTGCTCCTTCCAGAAATAGATTCAGAGGTGGAAAAAGGAATCAAATGCAGAGCCATCTGCAAAGTTACTAAAAAAAAAAAAAAAGGTAAGGATATATTTTTATTAGAATTTCATTTCAGATTTATTTTCATTCCAGCTTCCATGTGGTGATGATTATAAACCTTATTTGAAGTTGATATCGTTAACAGTTATAAAACAGGTCATGCGGAGCCTTAGAGATCTCTCTTTAAAAATGAAAAAAAAATATACGGATGTATTGTATTCTTTCAGTAACTGGCTGCTGATGTAAAACATTTTCTCACTCCTGCTCAGTGAAGTGAGCAGAATATACTCAGGCTGGAGAGCAATGGACAGGGTGAGGGTGACCCTGTGTGGACCGAGGTCGAGGGGCAGGATGGTAAACAACCCTGCTCCCGGGCATGGGCTTCGAACCAAAGCATAGTGTGCCCAGGTGATTTGTCACAGAGAACATGTTGCCACACATTTGTCTTTTTTAGCCATGTCTACTCGTCTTGAGAGTAAAACAAGACCTACCTTATTTGACTTTTTTTTAATTTTGAAGAACTGAAAAGCCTTTTAGAAGGGTTGTCCAGAAAGCCAAGAAGCATCGGTGATTTACTACTCTGAACTTTGAAATCTTGGTAGTTGGGTGTCACCACTTTCCTATATTCCTGATGCTCGGATGTTCTGTATATATTGTTAAGATCATGTGGCAACTAATTCAGGTTATTTGGAAACAATTTCAACCACAGAGTCAAATATTTTGGGGAATATTAAAAATTCTCACTTGGAAATGAATTTTTTTACATCATATTTTTAAATTATGTGGTAAACTACACATAACATAAACCCCACCATTTTAACCATGTTCAAGTGCACAGTTCAGTGGCATTAAGTACATTCACATTATTGTTCAGCCATCACCACCATCCATCTTGAGAACTTTTTCATCTTCTTAATGAAACTCTGTACCCATTCAATAATACCCCATTCCCCCTTCCTCTCAAGCCCCTAGCAACCATTATTCTACTTTCTATCTCTATAAATTGGATTCTAGGTACCTCACATAAGTGGAATCATACAGTATTTGTCCTTTGTGACGGGCATCTTTCACTTAGTCTTCAAAGCCCATCCATGTTGTAGCATGTGTCAGAGTTGCCTTCTTTTCTAAGGCCACATAATATTGCATTGTATATGTCACATTTTGTTTATCCATTCATCCATTGATGGGAACCGGGTTGTTTCCACCTGAAAAAAGATTTTAAAACAGTGTTTAAACTGAGAAAAATATTGATTGTTGACTTACAGAGACAAACTGTTTTAAGCTTGCTTTACGGGATCCTCAGAATATGTTTTAATAAAAATGCTATTTTATAGACACAGGGTCCAAACATTTCATGTAATATCATAGTCAGGTTGTTCAGATCTAGGTCTAAACCAAGTCAGGGGCAAAATATCCTGGCAACATAGATTCTGTTATTTAAAGACGTTTTCATTGCCAAGTATGGATTCTGCCCTTAGTTACCTACTCTCAACCAATCCTTAGAAAGTAAAAAGTGTATTAAGACAAAAAATGTGAAAATTTTCTAGGATCATAGATCGTTGAAACTTGTCTGGTCTTCATTTAGTCTATGATACAATTACAGTGTTTTACCAGAATCGGAATGTACCAAGAACCAACTTTGGTCTGGGGCAAGTTTGTCAAGTTTGTCCCAACACAACAGAGGAAGTGAAATGGTTAAAAATCCAACCTAGGAGTGCTGCAGGCAGGGAGGAGACTGTGTCAGAAGAAGCAAGCCAGCAATGTTTTTGCAGAGGTAGGGAAGGGAAACAATTTCTATTTGGATTCCTGTTGTTATTCCCATTAAAAGGAGCAAGTTTATAATCACCTATCTTCCTCTAGGATTTGGGGGGGAACACAGGAGCTTCAGGCAGAGGTATTCAGGGAGAGACAGAATGCGACAGTCACGTAGAAGAAAAAGCCACTCCTGAGGTGATAAATGACTGGCAAATAGGCATTCAACACAGCGCTGAAAGAAAGGCAAGCACTCTTCTGTAGCTACAATAGATGGAGACTCTTTTTAAAACCCGAAGCAACGAGACAGCTATTTTCTGAAATGAGTAATAATGACACTGATATCAGGAAGTAACCATTCCAGCACAGAATGGCATGGAACAAGAACAGCGTGGGACGCAGACGATCGGCAGGACTTGGACCATGTGAAAAAAAAAAAAAATCCCCACAGGACCAGACACAGCCAATTCCTGTTACATCTGACGAAGACTTTTTACCAGTTCACGCCCAAAGAAGAGAGGTGGGATGTTAATATCAGAACCCCACTATATATTTCTTTTTGTTGTTGCTTGTATAATTATGTTTAAGCTAAGTGCATATTAAATTGTATGTAGTTCTCATTGCACAGGGCGGGTACATTGATTTCCAACCGATCTTTTTGTTGTATTCTTAATACCCTGAGTTAGAGTCCCTTCAAGTGTTCTTGTTGACTGGCTTGTGCATCAACTGTAGGCTTCTGACTTCTGCAGGTGAAATTCTGGCCCTGGGCATCATCCTTATGGAAGAGGGTCTTCACCTGGCATATTCCTGTCTTCAGTGGCCTCACATTACCAGGCTATAGTTCATGAAAATGATAACATAGCCTCAGTTTGTTGTCTCTATATATTTCTGTGTTCTACTCTCTTTTTTGGGTTTCCCAGCTCTTTCTTGATGTTTCTAAAGATCTCAGGAGGTGCAATGCAGGAGTGGGGAGACATACATCATGCCAAGAACTTGAGTTCCTCAAATGGCTTTGCTCTTGAATAGAAAACAAGAAGAGAAAAGACTGGATAGGCTAGGAATCACCAGACTGACGATGGGAACTGGATAGAGGGCATTTGCAATGATAACGAAGAAGCCCTAGCATGCAGCAGAGAACATCTACAGCTGGCTGCAGATCAACAGCTGCCTCTTGAGGGACAACCCTTAAAGCTTATTAAAGCAATTAGTCTTTAGAGTTGTCTAAATCTTACCTCCCAATGCCTGTTTACATGCACCCTTGTGAAGAGCAGTTGCTTAGCTAAGGTGACAAGTCCCTATGGCAGGGCTTCTTTGTGCCAGCATGTGTTCCCCTGTGCTCACCACCCTCAGAAACCAGCATGCTTAGTGGGCTTCCATGTATGGAGACAGTTAAAATTACTTTTCTCTCCCATATTTTTTTTTTTTTTTGCAGGGGGAGAGGAAGAAGGGATGGGAAAAGGGAAGATGGCTAAGGGTTTGGCTCATTTCCCAAGGAGTTAGAGCTAACTGCCTTTTCTTTTTAGTTGATGGCTTCTGGGACACAATATGGTTTTCGTTCATTAAGTTCTGAGTCACCCATTGGTTTTCTGGATGACCTCCGATGGAACCTTTCCCTTAGCCTCTGTTTCGAAAAGCCTCTGTGAATTGGAAAATTCCAGGTAGTTTCTCTGTATACTTCACAGGGATATAGAACAACCAACAAGGCCTGTGTTTTATGCAATAACACAAGTCGTTTTGGGAAAAGAGTCTAGAGTCAATTTTCTGCAACGTATTCATAGATGCAAAAGGCAACCTGAGAACATTTACGCTTGGGCACCCTCTATTACGTACGACAGAACTACAGTCCAGAGAGAGCATATGACTTGACAAAGGTCATAGGGTGGTTTCATGGCAGAGCTGGCTCTAGGACTCAGAGGCTCTGACTCTCAAATCATGTCTCCCCCTGCTCCCCATTATCCTTCACTCTTTCCCCATTGCCTTTGTTTAATGTACCTTGTCAATTCTGAAATCCCAGACCTTTAGGCTTCTGTGCACACCACTCAGAAATGATTCTACGTAGATCTGAATGTAATTAAACTTGCTTTTCCTTAACAATGTGGTAGGATTGACATTTTAGCAGCTTAAGTCCTTTTTTTGTATTCCCTGACAGATTATTTTCTTTATTCAGATAAAGCCTGTGTTCTATTTTGAATGCTGGGAGCATGTAGATTTTTTTTTTTCATTTAGAATTTGAGGCAATTAGAGCCACAAATTAATTTCTCACATTAAGAGGAATGTGTTGTCTTCCAACCTGCACCTGCTGAGCCCCATTTCCAGTGATTTGTAGGTTGTAGTACTAAAGAGGAACAGGAAATACTTAGGCAGGGTCAGAGGGAATCACTAATGGCTAATCAATAACTGGGGAGTATTTAGAAACCCTGAAGGGACATGGCATAGTGTTGTGGAAGCAGTGGGACCACTTACTTGTGGTTTCACTTATATGGGGTTACCGTAAAGATCCAGAATGGACCATAAAGCATCCAACATCTCCACCTATATATCTTGTAGTCACTTCAAACTCAACAACAAGTTCATGTGTCCCCCTCACCTCTCTGCTCCTACCCCTAAACTTGCTTCTTCTCTTGTATTTCCAGTCTTTGCTAAGGGTGTCAACGTCCACACCATCTGAGCCAGAAATCTTAGTCCTGTCCTTGCTGCCTCTTTCTTCCTTACTCTCTATCATGGACATGGGTTGACTTCTTACCCAACATCCATTCCTTTCCTCTTCCATTGCTCACAACACCAACATTTTCTTTGGGGAATCATGTCCCCTACCCTGTATTTACTATGGTTTGGGTAGAATTTACCCTGTCTCTTGCCCACACGGTGGGCCCTGATTAATTAGAGTCAGCCAGCATAATTCCATCTCTCCTGCCACAGGGACTGGCTCAGAGGCCCAACCCATTCAGAGCATGGCCTCCCACCCCACCTCAGTGGCTCAGAGGTTGGTTCAGTTTGGTCCAAATAGAGTAAATGGAGAGCTTTTCTATAATAGCTTAAGGAAGGAAAAATCTCTCTTTTGTTTTGAATGAAGTGTTATGCAACTATGAGGTGTGGAGAAGCTGAGCCCATTTGCTACCACGAAGAAAGCCAGCTTGAAGATACAGCCCGTTCACTCAGGAGAGTAGAGCCAAGCAAATCATAAAAACAGAGTCAGAGCCCAGGGCCTCTCTCATTGTAACACATTGAAGCCCAATCTACCACTGGATGTTTTCATTACACGAGTGAACCAGTTTCCTTCATTGTTTACGCCAGTTTGTGTTGAATTGCGTTGTTCTGGCAATCAAAAGTGTCCTTCGCTAATACGCTGTCCTCCAATTATTCACTCCATCCTATTGATTTGGCTTCTTTAATACATCGCAAATTCAACCTTCCTCTACTCTCCGTAGTGTCACTAGGTAATTCGCTAGGCAGTTGCTGTCTTAGTCATTGGGCCCCAATTTAATTTTTTTTTTTTTTTTGAGGGCAGTGTCACTGGCCCTCACATGTGGGACCGAACGGGGCTACTGGCTTCCGAGGCCAGCGCTTAACCACTGCGCCACTCGGCCGGCCCCCCCAATTTAATTTTTGAAATGACATTTTTACTATTGAGAAACTTTCTAATAATGCAGCAGCCCAATAATTTGGAGATTAAAAAGCTGACTGACGAACCCCAAAGCTATCAAATATATGGAGTGTTTTACATTCCATGGAAAGGTCTTATGTAAATAAGGTCCTTCATGAGTTTCTTCTAGTTTCCCAGCCTCACCCTCTGTAGCCCTTGTCCACATGCCTCATGCTGCAACCACACCACATTTCTTGAATTCCATGCTCTTTTATGATTCTGTATTTCCAATTTAAAAAAAGAATTATTTTCTTATTGCAGTAAAAAACACATAATGTAAAATTTACCATCCTAACCATTTTTAAGTGTTCAGCTCAGTGGTGGTAAACACATTCACACTGTTATAAAATTGATCTCCAGAACCTTTTCATCTAGCAAATCGGAAACTCTATGTCCATTAAACAACTCCCTTTACGTTCTTCCCCCACCCCTATAACCACCATCCTACTTCCTGTTTCTATGAATTTGACCACTTCAGCTACCTCATATAAGTAGGATTATAGAGTGTTTGTCCTTTTATGACTGGCTTATTTCACTTACCATAATACCTTAAGGGATCAACTATGTTGTAGCATGTGATAGAATTATCTTCCTTTTTACGACTGAATTACATTCTACCATGTGTATCTGCCATGTTTTGTTTATCCATTTAAGTTTGGAGGCACTCTTGGTTGCTTTTACCTCTTGGCTATTGTGATAACACTGCTATGAACACGGATGTGTAACTATCTCTTCAAGATCCCACTTCCAATATTTTGGGTATGTATCTAGAAGTGGAACTGCTGGATCATATGGGGTTGGCTGTATTTAATTAGATTGTGCAAAGTCTTGCTGGAGCAGCCTCTGAGCTGACCTTTCCTTGTAGCCTGAGATTTGGTGCTTGCGTGAGCTTAACATAAATCGTGTTACCCTGTTTATTGATCCTGCCTGTGGTGAGGTAGCTGCTGTTTGCCTCGAGATGGAGGCCTGTGTGAGTGCTGTGAATTGATGTCCAGCCCAGGGAGAAGGCTGAGGGAAGATGAAGGGTAGCAGTTACAAACAAAGCCCAGAGCCTCGCAGATGGCAGGTCGAGCTAGCTGGTATGGCACTGAGTCACAGGATTCTGTGGCAGGAGGAAAATTTAGCAGTCACACAGTGTGTCATTTAATGGATAAGCCCCCTTACAGATGAGGCCCAGAGAGGTTAAATGGCTTGCCCAAAGTCATTCAGGTAAGCAGAGCCTCAATGAGAACTAGCCTAGGCTAGTGCTCTGTTCATGGTACCACAGATCAGGCATCTGTGTAAACAAAAGAGCTTCGTGGAGGTCAAGCCAGGGACAGACCTCCATCCTCAAGGGATGAGAGTCCATGGCTGGGTCAGGAAAGAAGCTGGCTTGGAACAAGAAAATACTGAGATGGGGTAGAGAATGGGGTGTGACATCTCTCGGTGGTCTTTCACTCATCATAGATCTTACCTATCTTAGCCAGTGGCTTATTAACTCAGTTCTATTGTGCTAATGTCTACTCTTGATAAATAAGCCTGATTTCCTCCTATCCTCTGCCCTTCCCTTCCTTCCCTCCCTTCCTCCCTCCCTGCCTCTCTTCCTCCTAGTCCTTCCGTCCTTTTCCTTCCTTCCTTCCTTCCTTCCTTCCTTCCTTCCTTCCTTCCTTCCTTCCTTCCTTCCTTCCTTCTTTCCTTCCTTCCTTCCTAGTTTTCCTTCCCTCCCTGACTAGCTCTTTCCTCCTTCCTTTTTGTTTCTTTTCTGAGCACCACCTTTGTGTGCTATTGATCCTGAGATGGAAACGATTAGTTTTTGTCCTCTGGGAACACATAGAATAGATTAGAAGAGGAGGACAGGGGTTTGGGTCCTATTGGGGGATTAATCTTTTATTTGAGGGATCCTTTACATGGAAATAATAAGAAAGAACTTCTAAGATAACTCTGGAAATAAAACAAACTGCTCTTAAAGGCAGCCCTCACAATTAAGTGTGAGAATCACCTATATATGATTCCTACACATTATATTTTCCTCTCTTCTCTGATACCTTCTTGAATTTATGTGTCATATTTCACCTTCATTGAACTTTCATCTACATTCATGTGTTTTTATAAACCACAAGAAAACCAAAGGACCACACAGAGAGATACATATTTATGGAGCGACATTCCTCCACAAACATTCATGGGTACAAATGTATATAAATATCAGTTTATGTAGGGACACATATACCCAGATATAAGCAGAATTACATAAATATACACCAAAATACATACATGAAAAAGCTGTTCTAGCATTTGATTAACAGTATTTTCATTGAGAAAGATGGTGTAGTGTTTCATTAAAACAACAACGATAATGACAAAAATAACAAGAACACAAATACTTGAAGAAACCTGGCCAGGTTTCAAGTGATTTCCAACAAAAGTAGTAGAGATGTGGTTTATTCTCTTAGAGGAGAGGAACCCAGAGTGCACGCAGGTTCATCTGGGCTCCCTCAGCACTTTGTGCAGGTCTCCACCGGAAGAACCCTTTGCTCTCTTGTCACCACTGGCTTATTGGTTTGTTCCTTCCACTAGACTGTGCCTTTCTTAAGGCACCGAGTGTCGTAGTCATCTTCGTGTTCCCAGCCCCCTGCACAGTACCTGATTCATAGCAAAGCCTCCATAAACATTTGCTGACTAATCAGCATGAGTAATATTTTGAGCAATCAAAGGAGAAAAAATATGTATATATAAATGTTTTATACATATATATATATATATATATATATATATATATATATAATAGAATGCTATTCATATATAAAAAAGAAGGAAATCTTGCCATATGTCACTATGAATGGAACTTTGAGGGCATTATGTTAAGTGAAAGAAGTTAGACAAAGAAAGGCAAGTACTATATGATCTATTTTTTTAAATCTATTTTTTTAAAAAAATCCCAAACTCATAGAAATAATTGTAAGATTTGTGGTTGCCAGAGGAATTGGATGAAAGTGTTCAAAAGGTACAAACTTCTGGATATAAGGTGACTAAGTTATGGGATGGAATGTACAACATAGGTGATTATAGCTAACAATACTGCTTTGTGTATTTGAAAGTAGATCTTAAAAGCCCTCATCACAAGGAAAAAAAGTTGTAACTACACGAGATGAGGATGTTAACTAAACACTGTAGTGATCATTTCGTAATATATACATGTATCAAATATCCCTATGTTGGACCCTTAAAATGAATCATTGCTATATGTCAATTATATCTCAACCAGGAAAAAAAATTTGTTGACTAAGAAAATTAATTGCTTTAACTAAAGTGAGTGGAAAGGGGCAGCACACAAAGGTGACCCCCTTAATTTTGGTGCAATCCCTTTCTTTTTGTGTGGAATGCAGTGTGCCTGGAATCCCTCAGCCTCTATTTCAACCTCTGCTCTAGAGTATCTGTTATTATAGAGTCTAGAAAGCCAAGAACAACAGCAGTCCCCCGACTCCCTTGCAGTTACATTTCTGGATGGGATTTAGATGATACCAATCTGCTGCACTAGAGGGAGACTAGCAATTGGAGCTGAGAGGGGCAGGAGGCGGCACTGCAGCAGACATGGTGGGGTTTTGGATTCCTCCGTGTAGTGGTAGCTTCCTGATTTGACCAGGAATTTCCTGATTCTGGCAGGAAACTTGACAGTATGGTTCTGCAGTGTGACTGACAGCTGTTTGTGGAAGCTCAGTGTAGACACTGTTTTTGGAGTTCTCTCTTTCTCTCTCTCTCTCTCTCTCTCTCTCTCTCTCTCTCTCTCTCTCTCTCTCTCTCTCTCTCCTCTCTCTCTCTCTCTCTCTCCCTGATACTGTGAGCCATACAATCATTCCTGTTGTGAATTCCTTTCTGTTCAAATCATTGAGAGTGAACTGTGTTCTTTCTAACTTATCCTGACCAATACAGTGCGGCAGGGACAGGTGGCATTTGTGCCTAAATTTTAGGGAAGCTGGAGCAGAGTTTGTTTACATGAGATGATTAGCCTTCTCATTACTGTATCCATGTGAAATAGTTATGAGATACAAAGACTGCCCATCTTCTCAAATAATGAAATCTGACATGTTTTGTGAGATAGATGAAAAAGACCAACTAGCTTGCAGTTTAGAACTGAAGAGGAAACAGGACAGCTGCTAGGAGGCTGTTGGGCTCCAAATCTAGGAAGAAGGCAACGGAAGCAGGGAGTCAGCAGATGCACTGGGAGCCACAATAGTCAGTACTGGAGGAGGGTGCTGTGGACTGAATGTGGCCTCCCCCAAATTCATATGTTGAGGCCCTAATTCCTAATGTGGTGGTATTTAGAGTGGGGCCTTTGGGAGGTAATTGATTTGGATGAGGTCATGAGTGGAGCCCCCATGAGGGGACTGGTGCCCTATAAGGAGATGAAGAGACTGTAGGTTTCTCCCTGCCTTGCGAAGACACAGTGAGAAGGCAGTTGTCTGCAAGACAGGAAGCGAGCTCTCACCAGACACTGTATCTATTAGCACCTTGTTTGTGCACTTCCCAGCCTCCAGAGGTGTGGGAAATAGATGTTTGTTGGTTAAGTCACTCAATCTATGGTATTTTATATAGGAGCCCAAACTGACTAAGACAGAGGGGTAGCTGAGGTGGTTGTGTACAAACAGACAAGGTTCTTGCCCTCACGGGGCTTACCTTCTAATAGGGGAGTATAGACAGAAAACAAAATGAAAAATATAAAATATGCCAGGTCAATTCACTGACAGTTTAATGTATATTTGCCTCAATTCTTCAGGGAGTTTTAAGAACCTTGTGGGCAAATGATCTACCATTTTGTGACACCCTAATAATACCAAGAAGTAGACTTAAGGTAAGTGTTAGGTAAATACTTGCTGACTTACTACTTGAGATTAGCTGGATTTGCATGACAAGACAGAGGGATGTAAAAATTGGCCCTCCCTTACATACTTCCAAATGCTATGGACAATTTGCCTCTCACTGGGATGGAAGTAATATCTCTAAGTTCCCTTCTAGCACTAACGTCTTATGGTTCTTTTTTCTCCTTAACTACCATAATTGTTTTAAAAATAAAATGGTACAAATATAGGCTGAATATATATTACATTTATTTCATCATGACTTGGGTAAGGAACAATATAAAAAGGAAAGGGAGGGCATTTTATTAAAAATCTTTATAAACACTATCCCAAAGGTACCGCTCTAATATGTGCTATTATCCTATATTCTCCCCTTTAAAATGGATTTTCCCCTACAAACCTGCATAAATTTTGCGTTATAGCCATTTGCCTTCTCTCTCTCTCTATATATATATCATTAAAACTTTATTGCTTTAATACAAAATTGTATGTTCTTTCTGATTACAACCAAGCAAAAATTATGTGTGCCCATGGACAAAAGCCAGAAAAGAAAAGGCAAAAAGGAAGTCAGTTCTTGGGTAAGGATAGTGAAACCAAGGGTAGTGTTTTCTTCTCCTTTAGATGCGCCTTTAATGCTATTAGCTAAAATGTATACAAGACTATAATTTACTGTTGATTGGGTTTTAAAAAAAAAGGTTCTCTGACTGAGGAGTTTAAAACCCAGCAGAATGACCCAGAGAGCACCGACTCATGCCAGGCTGCTGCCAGCCTCAATGAACAGGCTGAGGGTGTCCGTGGACGTGCTTTGCACACTGAGAAAACACAGGAAGGACTGGCCTGCTCTAGATATCCCGGCCTCCCAGGTCCAAGATCTTAGCTTCAGAAAGGCCTCAGAATTCCCTGCAACTGCCTCAGTCACGGAAAGCATTTGGCAGGGAGGTCTCTGGGGAGGTCCAGTGGCCAGAAATTGCCAACCACAGCCCCTTTGTATCTATACTTATGTCCCTTACATGACTCTGCAGACTTGATGTTATCATTTTGCCATTATTTTCCTTCCCCCCGAACCCCCACCCCCATCCCAGTGATTTAACACAAAGACCAAGGAACTAGAGTCTGGAGTAACTTGGATTCCAGGTTTGGTTTTGCCACTAACTCTAAGCATATCCTCTGAGCAAAGTATTTAACCTCTGAGATGTAAAAATGGCTATGTTAGACAAGATCATCTCTAAGACTCTTCCTTTCTGGCATTCCATGACTCTCTAAGAATAAAAGAAAAGAAAAAAAGATAGTCATGCATTTTGTTCATCAGGCAGAGCTCTGGGGCTCAAGCCAAGAATATTGTTGTGGCTACCAAGAGTCCCCAAAACTCAGAAACTCAATTTAGGCACCCAATCCAGTCTCTTCAAATCAACAGTACCTCCTTATTTTTAAAGACAGCATTGCTAAGTAAACTTGGACTTATCAATTAAAAATAATTCTGCTATTAATTCACATAGCTTGGAACTTCCAAAGTGTTAGACAAATACATAGCACAAGGCATCCAATAATGCAGGTTTTTATAAAGAAAGGAAGACAAGGACTTCAACTTAGGGAAGGGGACAGACGGATAGGGACCAGAAACCCAACTCAAAAGCAGACTTTATTGCCTTATGCCTGACTGTGTCCCCCACCCCCCAATTCCTATGCCGAAATCCTAACCCCCATGGTGATGATATTTGGAGGTGAAGCCTTTGGGAGGTGCTTAGGTCCTGAGAGTGGAGCTCTCGTGATGGAATCAGTGCCCTTACATAAGAGGCCCCGAGAGTCCCTTTGCCCTTTCCACCATATGAGCTTACAGTGAGAAGATTCCAAGGAAGCTGGTGCTCACCAGACACTGAATCTCCCAGCACCTTGATCTTGAATTTTCCAGGCTCCAGAACTGTGAGACATAAATTTCCTTTGTTTATAAGCCACCCAGCTTATGGCATTCTGTTATAGCAGCCTGAATGCACCAAGATAGCTTACATAATTAAAAACCCAGTTCCACACTCAGCTTGACTGAGGGACTCTAATAATAGCATCAGATCTACATTGTTCTCTTTCTCTATCTCCGATCCTGGTTCCTCCATATAGGCAGGCCTCCTCTCAAGGTGGCCTCAGTAGCTCCAAGCATATATCATCCTTGCTCTCAGTCTCATTCCCGGGGCAATCAACCACTTCCTTTAACTGTTCCTGTTTTGGATTTTTCTTTGGTTAGTCACTTTTATAAAACAAACGATTATATAATAATAGAAACAAGCTTATATCACTGCTTCTTTATTTATCAATATTAATTTCTTTTCACGAAAGGGGAAGATCATAGTATTCCTTCTCTGGCTGGCCCAGCAGAGTTATATGATTCTTGTTTTTTTTTCCTTTCTTGGATGACTTCGCATCTGTAAACAATATAGTTACTCTTCATTTTTTATTCCAGCCACTGGATCTTGACTTCATTTTATAAGATGAGGAAACCTCTGTTCTCATCTGTCCTTCCATTGCTCCCCACCCTCCTTCCACTTCAAAGTTGATAATAGCTACATTGTATTCTGTAACCGTGGATTTTCCCAAAATTTCTCTTTATGTAGATTCTGTACTTAAAATCAAGTAGCATTATTTACATTATTTTGATCTTATAAAAATACTGTTCACTGACTTGCAAAGTATACTACACTTGGGTTTATTCTCTGTAGGTCTAATATCATTGCCACTTTGCCACTCAATGGAGAGTGCACCTAACATTTAGTTCCAATAGATGCAGTAGTCCCCCCTTTTCAAGGCCCCAGTGGAGACCTGAAACTGCAGATAATTCCAAACCCTGTATCTGCTATGTTTTTATCCTATACGTAATACCTATGAGTTTATAAATTAGGCAGAGTAAGACATTAACAACAATAATAATAAAACAGTACAGTATAACAACATACTGTAATAAAAGTTATGTGAATGTGGCATTATTAAGTAAAATAAGCGTTACTTGAACACAAGCATTCTGATCCCTCAACTGTCAACCTGGTAACCAAGATGGCTGTAAGTGACTAATGGGCAGGGGAGTGTCTACAGTGTGGAGATGCTGAACAAAGCGGTGAGTCACTTCCCCCCCCCCTTATTTGGGGCGTCTCTTTCCTCAGTTTCAGTTACCTGCGGTTAACCTGGGTCCGAAAATATTAAATGGAAAGTTCCAGAAATTAACACTTCATAAGTTTTAAATAGCATGCCATTCTGAGTAGCATGATAAAAATCTCATGAGTTGCACTCTGTCTTGTCCAGGACATGACTCATCCCTTGGTCCAGCGTCTCCATGCTATAGAGGCTTCCTCGCCTGTTCATCACTTAGTAGCCATCTTGGTTACCAGGTCGACTGCCAAGGGACCGCAGTGCTTGTGATCAAGCAACACTTATTTTACTAAATAATGTCTCATTCACCTCACTTCATCTCACCACATAGGCATTTTATCATCTCACATCATCAAAAGAAGAAAGGTGAGTACAGTACGATGAGAGAGAGGGGAGAGAGAGAGAGAGAGAGAGAGAGAGAGAGACCCCACATTCACATTACTTTTATTACAGTATATTGTTCTAATTGTTATATTTTTATTATTAGTTATTATTGCTAATTTCTTACTCTGCCTAATTTATAAATTAATTTTTACCATAGGTATGTCCGCATAGGAAAAAACATAGTACATGTAGGGTTCGATACTATTTGCAGTTTCAGGCATCCACTGGAGCTCTTTGGAACATGTCTCCCATGGATAAGGGGGGACTACTGTATTGTACTTTTAAAAATCTCAGCAATTGTACAGCCAGATTTCTGAATTCTAAGAGCTCTTTCTTATTCCCTCATGGGTCGTTTATTTATAGAATATAGTTTTTGGTTTTATAGACTTTGTTCTGCTTGTGTTTTTAATTCTCTTCTGTGCCCTGAAATATCTTTGGATTTTTTGGGTGGGGGATGGAGGTAATTTTTTCTGCTCGATTTGCAAATATTTGTTTACATTTAATACCAAAGCAATAGAGACTGAATTGGGAGTTCTGTGTATAGAACTAGGGTAGTTGACTGTCAGGCTTTTGAATGGTATAGATGAAGAGCAGGCTGTTATGCTGGGGGATCTCTTCATGGAATGAAATGAAGGATTCTACTCTGTGACTATACTGCTTAGTAGGTGCCCTAATTTCCCACCAGATAGCATTTAAAGTTGAGAACAACTTAATTTTTGGCCAGAGAGAAGTGGCTGATAGCGGCAGTTCTGCTTACTGTGGTAGGGAAGAGTTGGGGATTGAAGGGTCACAAATCCAATAGGCAGGCCTCCAACTGTTCCTGGAGTTCGCAGGACCACTTCTCATCCCTGTGCCTCTGTCACCTGCTATCTCAGAGTCTAGTTTTTCAGGTCCTGCAGATCCCTTCATTTATGTGCTAGGCTACACTTCCTTTGTTTCCCTTCATTAATCACCATTCTTCCACCTACTTTATGTCTTCCAGCCATTTATTAAAGCGCTTCACCTACTGTTGGCTCTTCTCTTGGTTCTTGTGGGTTTATACCTGTTAAATTAGCTCACCATCTTTTTTCAAGAGATTTTGGGAAGAGAGGAGATATTCATGTATGCTTGGCACCTTATCTTAAATCATCCAAATTTACTCTGGTGTTAATTTTGTGTGGAGAAGATGACTCCCTGGATTTTCAATTGATTATGGATGTGAAGAGACCAAGTTTACTTTAGAAGCTTCCTGGGCTGAAAGGAAACATGGGCTTTAATAAACAAATCCCACCTACCTTTTACTTGCTACATCAGTCATGGGTCAATCAAAAAAGCATTGGTGTTCATTTATTTATTAAAGGAGTTTTACTGTACACAATTTTGGGAGGTAATTAAAAAGTCTCTCTATGGCTGTTGTCTTTGTGTTTGATCTTGGGATTTGAATTCTGCAGGATGAGCAGGATAGATAAATATAAAGCAGGGAGCATCAGGACAAGAGGGAACCCAGAAGCATGAGCTGGAGCCCATGGAGATGGACTAAAACCTGTGTCTGTTCTTGTTGCCTTTGACCTTGATGGTGTGAGGTCCCACTGAGGAAGTTGGTGCCCTTTATCACAGAGGTAAGCATACATCTAGTCCAGAACATGGAGAAGCTGAATGGGGATCTGAAGGAAGACAGAGAAGCTTCAGGACTGACAGCTGTCCCATGCCAACCTGCTGAGCCAGTAGGTAAGTGACAGTGCACATGAGTTGCCTGGTAGCTTGCACCAACCTGCTAAGTAATATGGCTGCGGCTTTACTGCTACTCTCCCCATCTCAGGGACCTGCCATGTCTGAGAACTTACAGGGAAAGGAATTTTAGGAACCAATTCAGTCTTGTCAACCTGACACATTATAAAACCACTACATTTTCAGATTCAAAAAATTAGGTTCAGCGGGATGATATGAATTATCCAAAGCTCAATAACATTTTTAGTGGCAGAGCTTGGACTAGAAACCAGGCCTATTGACTCTCAAGCAAATACTTTTTAGAAAGTTTCCCCCTTACTATAGATAGAACACATTCTTATTAAAGAAAATTTGAAGAACATAGGAAAGTTGAGGTGAAAAAATCACTAATCATTGTTAATATTTTAGAGTATTCCTTTGATTCTTCTTTCTATGCATATCTACATTTCCATAATTACACTACACATATACATATGTAAATATATTCTTAGGTATTAAAATCTTTATCAGCATCATAAATATTTAACTGTCTAAAAATAGACATTAAGGATATTTTTATTTTTCTTGCTATTACAAATAATGTCGAGTAATACAAATAATGATGAGAATCCTTGTGTATACATTTTTATTCCCATTTCACCCTTATGATAGAATCTTAAAAGTGGCAGCAAATGTTCTGAAATTGCTTTCATCAGAGTATACCAATTTATGAGAAGCATGTGAGAAGATCTGTCTTCCTAAAACTTTGACAGCATTAGATATCATCTTTTAAATATCTTTGTTATCAAATTTTATCTTATCATTGTTTCAATTTCTATTGCTTTGATTACTTGAGATGGTTAAAATTTCACCTGAGATTGTTAATCATTTGCATTTAATTTTGGTGAATTGTTTATTTATCCACTTATCAGATGAGGATCTTAATTTTTTTGTATCGCCTTTTACTGTAATGAATATATTCACTCCTTGTCATTTTTTACAGAAAATTTTGTTTTTCTTGAGCAGTTTGTTGCTCTGAGTCATAACCATGTCAGAACAATAGGCCCTTAGGAACAGCAGTGGGGCCATGTGGAGGGTGGGGACAGGCTGACATTTCGAAGCATTCTGGTCAAGAGCTGTGATTGGTGTTGTTTGTGGAGGATGCTGGTGTGAAGCTCAGCTGTGTCATTAGGTTTAACACATAATCCCTGAGCTGATTAGCAAGGCCAGGTGGGGACAGAGGCTGGTGAAGGGTATATGCCCTGGGGCGTCCTTTGAATTGGGAAAAGTGTCTGGGAAGCGGATGTGATGGGAACAGTTGGAGAAAGTGACTTTGACGTATTAGAGTTTCTAGGTAAGGACGGTCCTCAGACTTGGGGGAAAGCTGATTTGAAAAAGTTCAGATGACAGATGGATGCAATTACATTCTCTACGATGAAGGAAGCTGTTCAAAACAGAATTATGACAAATGCACGTAAGAGGATCTTAAAAATTTAAACTTGGAGGAAGCAGCCAAAATGTTTTGTTTTTTAGTGGATGGAGAGCCAAGGGAAATACGTTTGCATATGAATTTTATTCTTGAGTGACCAATGAATTTTCTGTACATTGAATGGGAATTTATATTCTTTTTTTTTTTCTTTTGAGGGCAGTGTCACTGGCCCTCATATGTGGAACCCGAACTGGGGCCGCTGGCTTCCCAAGCCAGTGCTTAACCACTGCACCACTCGGCCGGCCCAGGAACTTATATTCTTGTTTACACAGCTAGTATATATTTCATATCTTATATATACTGCAAATACAGAGGGTGCCAAAAAAATGTATACGCATTTTAAGAAAGGAAAAAAAACTGTATTAAAATTGTAATACTCAATATATACTGATAACAAAAGATGAATACAAGTTATGTGTATACATTTTTTTGGCACCTCTGTTAGAGGTATATGTTAGGATGTAAAAAATAAATGATTAAAGTGGGGGTGTTCCCTTTCCCACTTCTTCCCCTACTTTGTTTTGGAGGGGGCTGTTGAGGAGAGAGGGTCTGACCAGATTTGGAGTAAGAGAGAAGTAGATAGGATATCTAGAAAGAGGACTTGACTAAATGTGGCTGTAGACTATGTACATTCCCTTTAATGTTCCAAGAAACATGAGTAAATAGTAGTATCACCTCCTGTTTTCTATTGTCTAATGAATTGTACCTTTTGGTAAAAAGCTTTAAGACTGAACCCCCTGTGTCTCGGTTCATAAAGGTTATGTCATCTGCAACACGCTTTTTGGACTTATTTTTTAAAAAAGAAACAAAAGCAAATTCTAAAATGTTTTCATTACATATGTTAAATAATATTAGAGAGGAAAACTCTTCTGTTTTATCTTGAGATTAAAAACATGGATATTAATCCAAATTTTGCCTTCAAACTTGGAAGGTTTAGATAAAAGAGAAAAGTAAAATATGGTGGTATATGCTTTGTACTCTCAAAAGCCTTTGTGTGTCCATTTATGTGGGCCACATTTCATTCCATAAAAAGCTTGAGCTTTCCTGCCTTTGCCCTGCTGCTGCCTTTGCTGGGAATAATTCTCTTCCTTCTCCATCTGGCGAACTCCTACACATACTCCAAGAGCCAACTCAATTACCACCTGCTCTGTGAAACCTTTCCTGGCTCACCCAGGCAGAATGAACTCCATCCCTCCTAATGTGTGGCTATCACATTGAATTGTTGATAGTTTCTACTAGATTATAAACTCTCTGAGGTCTCACTGAGCATCTAGTCCCGAGTTTGTCAAGTATACATAAGTGACTGGAACACAAAACACAGAAAATCCTTTGTGGTGAATAGACTTCCTGTTTCTCTCTCTTTGTGTTTCTATGGGGAGAGACTTAGAGTAACATATCTGGCCACCCCTCACTGTGTTCCATCCCCAGGGAAGGAGGAATGAATGACTCCTCTGGTTAGCTTGCGCTCCTTGGTTAGCCTGTCACAAACATGCATGTAGTCAGGCTTGACTGGGTAGATACGTTTCATTCTGGGTCGTAGCTACGTTTCATTCTGGGTCGACATAAGGGGAAGTTCATTGTGGCACTGTGTCCAAAGCAGCTGTTATCAGCAATAAGTCTGATGACGAGTTGACCTCTGGCTGACTCCCCATGTCTCTCTCTCAATTGGTCCTTGACTCAGGAATGGAAAAGATGTATTATCTATTGCTCCCTTGCTGAACCCCCAACATCTGACATTTGTATAGTGTTTTTCAGTTTACAAAGCACCTTCACATCCATTATTTCAAGATCTGTAAATAAGGTAACAAAGTGCTGCAGGAGCAAATGATTAATTTCAGTCAAGGAAACCCCAGAAGGCCTCATACGGAGCTGCACGTTTGCGGGTCTCCTTCAGCACAGGTGTCAGGCTGGAAGGTCTCTGAATTTTGCCCCTTCCAAGCCCTTATAAGAAGAAAGGAGCCAGCAGAGACCACTGGCCCATTTCCAGAACTTGCCTCATCTAGCTTGCTTTTCTGATGCACTGCCCATCCAGCTCATCTTCCTCTGACTTCTGATGCCTATTAGTTATACAGTGGTATTTCTAATTGTTACCTCAGGAGACCCTGGCTTTGTCAACCTCTTTGGACATGCTTCTGGGACATGACCTGGTGTCCTCTCCACATCAGTACCTGATGATAATCACTTTCTAGGACCATGCTCTGTGCCTACTGCTTTTTCCCCAAATCTCGCCTCCATAGCATCAGCTGGCACAGAGAGCTTTGAGCTCTAATAGTCTATCATCTTTGGACTTGATAGTTTTAGAAGCAACTGAGTCTCTTTTCTCAGTCACAGCAGAGGCTTCATGACATCAGAGATATTGTCCCACCCGAGGCACACACCAGATGACTTTGTAGTCGCCATCAGTTTTCCTGGGATGTGGGTCTACCCACAGACACTGCATTGATATGGATGTGTTAAAAGGCATTTTGGAACACACGGCTTCCCCAGATGCACCACCTTCTAATTGACATTGTTTTTCAACGTGTTAGAATAGAAATTGAATTTCAAGGCAACGGGAAAAAATTAGAATTGGAAGTGAAGAAGGTGAATTCACAAGCAGAAATGAAACGAGTCAATCTAATTTCAAAGCCTGTCCTGCACCAAGGGTAAAATAACAAACAGGGTTTGTAAAAAAAAAAAAAAAAAAAAAAAAAAAGGAAGAGGGAGAGAATCTAATATTTATAAGGGGTTCAACATCTAAGGGATGATAAATTGCACTTGAGAGGAAACGCTGCATTAGATAAATTTTATCTTGACACTGAACCCTTTAACATGCCTGTAAAGCTTGTCTTGTACATCTGTTGGAGCTCACATACCAGCCTGGCCCTGGTAGTAACTGAAGGGTTATTTTGCTGAGAAAAATCTGTTTGACTTAGAAGCTGGAAGAAAGGAGAGGGGAGCTCAGAGATTGGAATCTAAAGGAATAATAGAAAAATTTCAAATGCCACCACAGCAGGAGAAAGATGAACAAATCTGTGATCATTGACACCTGTTCTTACATTCAATTTCAATCTATATGATCTCCAAACACATTCTTAACCTGGTTTAACATCATTTGGGTCTGTTTGGAATCACAACAGAGAATGTGGCAAAGGACATCGAATCAGCAAAGTGTGTTGCTGGGTGAAATTACCTGGAAATGGGACACTGTGTGGTCCTCTTTCTCTGTAGACTCTGAGTCCCTGTAGTCCTGTGATAACAGGTGCTAATGAAGCAGGAAAGACAAGGAGGAAAGGACAGAGTCCCAAGTTGGGATTGTATAGGTTTCGGTGGGTAGTGAGTCAGGATCTAAGTGCAATCCCATGGTGTGTGTTTGTGTGTCTGTGTTTTGTGGGTATGTGTGTACGTGTGCAAGCAAGCACGCTTAGAGTGAAAACTGGACTCTGTTGTGTGGGGTGAGCTGTTTCGGTCAGGTGAGGTTTTGGCCAGTAGTTTCTGCTGCCACATCTCCTTTCTTTGCTTCATGATTCAGTTTCTTTCATTGGTGATTCACCTCATTCATCAGAGCTTCAGAAGGGATATGAGTGAGGCAATGCACTTCATAACAAATAATCCAAATTATGCTTTTAGGATGACCCAGGAAAAGGGTGGACATTAATCTGCGTTGTTTAATATCAAATGTGTTTTATATGAGTGCATTTTTATTTTACATATGAATAATAAGGTGATTGTGACATAGTCATATCTTATAAATATTTACTGAGGAGCATTTGATTTGACACTATAAATATTCAATAGACCTGGATTCAAAATCAGTTTCCACCACTTACTTTAGGAACTTTGAGTACTTTGAGCCTGGTTTCACCATTTGAAAAATGGGGATAATTCATATTGAAGGCTAATTTTGAGGATGAAAAAATTTGTAAAGGGCCTAGAACACATTAGGTGCTCATTAAATTCCCTTCTTCCTACATTCTAGATAAATTGAATTTGATTTTTTCAAAAAAGAGAAAGTGTTTATTGGATTTACACTAGATTTTTTTTTCAAAAGTAATTTCTCTTTATACCTTAAATATTTGTCTAAGGAACTAATTCCCATATTAAAAAAATTATATACTACATATAGTATTTTTGGAAATAACTGAAAATTTGAAGAAAAGTTGCAAGACTAAGAATAGTATAAAGAAAATTGATTGTATTTTATATGGATTTACCTATAGGTAACAATTTAATTCATTAGCTTTATACTTTTCTCTCTTTATATATAGATATATATTTTTTTCTGAACCATTTGAGAATGAGTAGCATATCTCCCAGACCTTACCCTTTCATACTTCAATGTATATTTTCTAAGAATAAGGATATTCTCTTATCTCACCATAATACAGTAATCAAGTTCAGGAAATTTAACATTGCTAGAATACTTTAATCTACCATCCTAATTCCAATTTTGTCAGTCCACCAATAATTTTCTTTATAATGCATTTCTTTTTCTTCTTTTTCTGTCAATGTGGAATCTAGTATAGAATTGGCTATTGTATTTAGTTGCCATATCTCCTTTAATCTGTATTTAAAATTATATATCTCACTATTTAATCACTGATAAATGACATACACATACAGGATTGGCTAATGTATTCATAATTCAATTAACAGGGCAGTAGAATAACCAACTACTGTTTTATCTGGATATTTCCATGGCTTCTAACTGCCCAAAGCAACAATTCAAAACTCATCTACCCAGCTTTCAAGTCCTCTATAATATACTCTCACTCTAATTATGTATTCATCTTCCCTTGTGGAGGCAGCAACTTGTAGCTGGAAAACATACGCTTGGGGCAGGCAGCTCAGTGTGTGAGTTCTAGCTCCAGTGCTTGTTGACTGTATGGCCTATAGCAGATTTCTCAACTTCTCTCTTTGGAAAAACAAAACAAAACATAGCCACTCATTAAATAACTGTGGATCCAATAAGTACATCTACCTGATAGGCTTGTTAGGAGGATTAAATACAGTGATTTGCCTAAATAAGCCCACAAATGTGCTTGGCATACAGCAGGCTCTCTAAGATATTTACTCCTTTGCTTTCCTTCTTGCTACAGTCAGTTTGTTGCCATCTTCATTCTCACCCCCTCAAGTTGCTCACATAAGCCCCATCTCTGCTTTGTCCTTCCCTCTCTTCCAGGCATCCCCAAAGCCTTACATGGCCTACCCAAGTCTTTGTTAAGATTTCATTCTAGTTTTTTTTATTTCCCTCATGAAGCCCCCATGAATCTCATTACTCTCTCCACCTTCTAAATTGCTACACTATTTTGGACTCATCAAAGATTTAGTAAATACCAAATGAATGAAATCTGGGAACATTAAAATGTAAGGGTTCCAATAAGGCCATCAATGTAGAGAACCTCTCACATAAAGAAGGGAGGGGCACTGACGGTTCCTGAGCAGCGTGATGTGCCTGGTGCTTTCCATGCACAATTACGTTAATCCTCACTACAACCTCCACAGGTCAGTCTTCACAGTCACATTTTTGCAGATGAGGAAATTACGGCGCAAAGTCACAGAGCTAGAAAATGGCAGAGCTGGATTTTGAACCCAGACTTGGTTTACCACCTAAGCTGAAATTTATATTTTAAAAGATTGATTTGGGGCTGGCCGAGTGGCACGTTTGTTAAGAGCTGGCTTGGGATACCAGAGGCCACGGTTTGGGTCCCACATATGAGGGCCAGTGACATTGCCCTCTACAGCTAAGATGGTGAACAACAGCTCCACCTGGAGCTGGGTTGCTGTGAATCCCCGGGAAGGCATAGCTGCAGCCCCTGCTGCAGTGGGCTGCCATAAGCTACAGTGAGTGGCCAGCAGCCAGTGTGAGTGGTCGGTAGCCAGTGTCAGCTGCCAAGAGCCACTGTGAGCGGCTGTCCAATGGCTGTCGAATGACTGCCTCACCAGGGAAGAGTGCGATGATAATACCAACATGGGCCAGTGAAGCAATGTCCTCTACAACTAGACTGAAGAACAAAAGGACAGCAACTTCTCTGTTCCCTTCCCCGGTTCCCCAATGCTGTTCCCCTCCCTCAATTCCCCAACAAAATCTTTAAAAAAAAAAAAAAAGACTGATTTGGACTCATGGGTGACAAGTACACATTAAGTTTTAGAGAAACTAAATAGTAGTGGAGATGAGTGTATCTAATCTCTTGTTCAATGTAAATTAATTTTTGTTCCCCTGAGTCAAGGTAGCAGCGATGAGCCTGTGGTTGACTCAGTGTGACTCACAATGACTTTTCTATGTGCTTCTGAGGGAGAACTGGTTGACTAACAGGTAATTGAAAAACCTTTTACACACAAAGAGCTCAATGATTTCTATTTTTAAAGTGTCACTTGAGTTATCAGTTAATGACTGGCAATGGCTGTTCAACAAATAGACATTTATGATGAATGCTTCAATGCGAGAAGTTGGACAAAATGACCTCTTGGGGCCTTCCCCATGGATTTAATCAATCTAATTACACCTTTAGACTGTGTTGGAGCCCAGAGTGCAGCACTTATCTCCTGTTTTGAACTGTTACACCCCTATTTTTAGAGGAGCATGTCTTATCTCCCCAACTGGTGAGTTGTGATGGCAGAGACTGTTTTCTTTTCATTAGTCTCCCCATAGCATTGGGTGCTGAGTTGAGCACATAGTAGATACTCAGTAAACACTAACTGATTAAGATCTTGTAACTCACTGATGCTTATAATATGAATATAGGAACACTTAAAGTAGGGTCATATCAACAGAAGATTCTAAATAATGATCCTTAAGAGTTATTTTACAGTGGATTGAGAGGACTCTTCAGGGAAGCTCCACAGACAACATTTACTACTTTAGAGATCTAGAAGCCATTTTGTTATTGTTGTTAAGGATGGGCTTAAGTAAATTAATAGGTCTGTTTTCTTAATTCTGATTGTATTTGGTCTCAACCCTGACAATGTATAATACAGAAATGTGTCTGGCTTGGTCCCTAATAAGGGGAATGTCTTGGGTTAGAACCACTAATCAGTTTTAGAAGATTTTAGAGATAAGTGACCCAGCCTCAAAATTTTTAATAATTGAGACTATGGGAGACATCGTCATAAAAAAGGCAGGGTGAAAACAGATCAGACTCTTCCTTCCACAATACCGAATGAAATAAACAATAGCATTAAAAAGTGAAACAAAACAAAACAAACAAAAATTGCTAAGCATTTAACCAACCAAACAAAAAAATATATTGCCCAACACCACAAACATCAAAACATTTCAGCTAAGGGAGGAGATTCTGGCTCATTACTTAAACTTGATCCTCCCAGAGGTGGTGCTATTGGGTTGTTGGAAAAGTCATGACACATTTTTGGCAATGAAAAACATAGAAAAAGTATGTCATGACTTTCCCGGCAACCCAATATAAATTGAAATGGAGGGGATGTCTTCATACTTTTTATTGGTGGGATCCAGGAAATGGAGAGAGAGAAGTGAGCAAGTAAGTCTGCCCCTGTGAGAAGTGAAGCCCCAATAGCTTTTTTACACTGGAGCTGGGGACAGAGTCAGGAGGATTTGCCCCTCATTAGGCAGAAGGAAGAATACATTCAAGGTTTCCTAGAAAAGACTGGACTCAGAATCAGCTGAGCCCATCTATCTTACCATACCTCTCACCCTCAGGTTAGAGCAACATAGGAAGATCACAAAATATATAGTTCTTGGACTGTGGCTGATATGGGGAAAATAGAAATACATACAGGTTTAGATACTTGGGGAGGGAGTCAAGAAAATGCAATCTAGAGAACATAGAAGGTTTAGAGAGGTCTGTGTTAAGCGTGAGAAAGATGGGTCAGATCAACAGAAGATTCTAAAATAATGATCCTTACGAGTCATTTTAAGAAATGATCCTTAAGAGTCAAGTGAAATGGCACAGACACGATGCAAACATACTAAAAAGAAGAATGTAGCAGAAGAAAATACAGATGAAGAAAATATAACCCACGAAATACAAAGAACAGAAAAGAATTTGTCAAGAATGCTTCACATTATAGATGAGTTTAAGAATATAACTTTAATAAAAGAAGAGTTCAAAGGAAGATGGAAAACAATAGAGATATGAAAAGAGAAGCTACAGGGACTGAGAAAAACTAATGAGTAAGACAATCATGACCAAACAGACAAACAAAATCAATAAATAGAATAGAATTATATCAGCTAAAAGCTGATGTAACTGATACAGAGGAAAGTCCTGAGGTAATCACAGCGCATGCCAAAGAAAAAGTCAGAAATTGAGGTAATAGAGAGGAGATAATAGATAAGAGGACTAAGATTCTCCCAGTAAGCATAATCAATGACTCCAACAAGTGGAACAGAAAAAATATTCAAAGGCATAATACAAGAAAAACTTAAATATCTTGGTTATTTTTAACTGTTTTTGAAGACTATTTTTAAAAGAATAACATTACATTGTATAATTATACCATAATTTATTTACCCATACTGTGTTGATGGGCATTTGAACTGTTTCTAATTTTTGCTGTTATAAACAATCCTGTGCAAAAAAGCACATGGGAAAAAATTTCTCTAAGATATATATGCCCAGGAGTAAAATTGCTGGGTCATAGGATATGAACATATTCAACTTTATAAGATAAGACCTATTTTTCCCAAAATAGTTATAATTTATATTCCCATTGATCATTTATGAGTTCTCTTTGCTGTACATCCTTATCAACACTAGCTAATATAGCCTTTCTTAATTTTTGCCATTCTAATAGTTGAAGGTGGTGTCTTGTGGTCATAATATGCATTGTCTGATTATTGATGAAATTGAGCATCTTTTCATGTTTATTGGACTTCTGTTGCTTTTTCTTGTGAAATTCCAGTTTCTGTATTTTGTCCTTTGGTTTATTGAGCTGTTTGTCTTTTCCTGGACTTGTAGGAATTCTTTATATATTCTGGATACTAATTCCTTCTCAATCATATAAGTTGCAAATATTTTCTCCTAGTTTATAATTTCTTTTTTCATTTACTTCATGTTCCTTTTGATTACCAGAAGTTTTTAAGTTTTAATGTGGTTAAATTATTCAATCTTTTCTTTTGTGATTGACATTGTATTATCTTTAAGAAACCCTGCCCTTCCCAAAGTTCATAAAAATAATTTCCCATATTTTATTCTCAAGTGTTAATTGCCTTCCACTATCAGGAACTGAATGTTGTATGTAGCATAAGAGAGAGATTCAATTATACTTTTTTCCATATTCACGGCCAATTCTCCTAGAACCATTATTAAAGAGCCCATTATTTTCTTAGTTGATGTGCAATGCCATCTCTATCATATTTCAAATATCAATATATGTAAAGCTTTGTTATCAGACTACTTTTAGAATTTTCTTTAAAAGTTGTTTACACCCATGCCAATATCACACTTTTTGAATCACTATAACTGTCATTGATGACAATATTGTTAGGACCAGGCTTGCACCTTACTCATCTTCAAGTGTCTTGGTTATTTTTGAGACATGCTCTTCCATATCAGTTTTAGAATCAGGATGACAAATACATCACTAAGCAGTGTTGGTATTTTGATTGGAATTGCACTGAATCAACGAGATATATATGAGTATGTCAGTTTGGGGGAGAATTGACAGCTTTTCAATACTGAGTCTTCCTAAACATAAATATGGTATGTCTTTATATTTAGTTTGTGTGTTTTTATTAAATTTTTTCTTTATAAAACTTTTGCATAGCTTTTGATATTTTCACAGATGCATTTTTGTTACTATAAATGGTATTTTTCTTAAATCATCTTCTCTGTTGCTGCTATATAAAAATATAATTGGATTTTACATTACGCTTATATTCTACTTCTCTTATTAATTCTAATAATTTATTTGAATAGTCTGTACCTCTGAGGGATTTTATGCACAGATAACTAACCATATCTTGGAATAAAGGGAAATTTGTTTTTCTTTATCCATTTTTTCAACGTATGGTTTTATCTCATTTTACTGTAGTGGCTAGTAACCCACAGTAAATCTTTAATAAAGCAAGGATAGCAGGCATCTTTAACTTGTTTCTAATAAAATTAGGAAAAGAAAAGTTTCTAACATTTCACCATTAGGCAGACATGATGTTTCCTGAAGGATTTTGGTATAGATACATTTTATATGGAAAAGGTAATTCTGTTGTATTCTTTTTTTTTCCCCTAAAAGAATGCATCCTTGTTCATTCATTCAACAGCTATTTATTGAACACTGTAGTGCATTGGTCTAACTACTAGGTATACACCCCAAAACAGATGAAAAGTTCTGCCCTCATGAAGCTTGTAGTATAGTGGAGGATAACACAACAAATAAAACAAATAGGCATTTTATTGTGTACTAGCAGGTGATAAATGCTAGTGAATGGAGAAAGCCAAAGTAAAGAAGCGGGTGAGAGTGCTGGGGCTGGGGGTGCAGCATTATATAGGGGGATGAGGGAAGGCCTTGCTGAGAAGGTAATGTTTGAGCAAATACTTGAGAGGAGTAAGGAAGTAAGCTATACAAATCTTTCTAAAGAAAGCATTCCAGGAGGCCGGCCAAGTGGATCAGTTGGTTAAGAGCTCACTCAAGAGTGCAAACTTTGAGCAATAGGGTTGCTGGTTTGATTCCCTGCCTGAGCTGAGTTACTGCTGAGCTGCCAAGAGGTGGCAGGATGGCTCAGCTAAAAAAAAAAAAAAAGAACAGAAAAAGAAAGCATTCCAGGCAGAGGGAATGGCAGGTGTAAAGACTGGGTGGGAGGCTGCATGGCTTGTTGAAGACACAGCAAGGAGACCAGCATGCCTGAAAGTGAATGAACAAGGGAAAGTGAAGCAGGGAAGGGATTAGAGAGGAGAGAAGCAGCTGGGTGAATTAGTGTTAAATTTTATCCAATTCTTTTTCTGCATCTGTGAGATGACTGTAATTTTTCTCCTTTAATTTCTTTATGTAGAGGATTAAAATTTTATATTTGTCATTTGTCTATGATAAATGTCTTTATATTCTTGGGATAAGCCAAATATAGTCATCATATATGATCTCTTTTTAGTAAACTAAATATAGTTTGGTAATATTTTCTTCAGAATGTTTGCATCTATATTTATGAGTGAGTTTTGCCTGTAATTTTATTAATATTGCCAAAGTTATACTAACCCTCATGGAATGAGTTTGAAATAAATTTTCTACAGAAATTATTAGTTTAGATTTACCCTTGTGTTTATGAATTTCCTTGCTTTTCTTTCGGTTTTGCATCTCAGATCATCCTTCTAGGGTTATTTCCTTTCTTCCTAAAATATGTATTTTAGGAATCCTTTTAGTAAAGGACTCCTGCTTTAAAGTATCACACTTATTTATTTGAAAATGTCATGTCACTTTCATTCTTGAAAGGTAGTTTTGTTGGGTATATAGCTCTTAGCTGACAGTTATTTTCTTTCAACATTTTGATGATCTCAGTAGTATCAAACTTTGAATATGATATGATTATTCCAATATTTGTAAATTTGTATATAAAAATAGGCTGGAAGTAAACATGTGAATAATTGTGAACATACCACCCAACAAGAGTGAAGTTATCTGTATGTCCCTTCTTGATTTCTTTACCTTACCTCCCCAAATAGAAGGTATAAATCTCTTGAATCTTGTGTTTACCATTCCCTTGCTTTGAAATAAAAGCTATACAAGTAGAACTAAGATCCAACAACTATGAGAATTATGGTGACAGAACATAAGTATTACATACGAGTAATACTTCTAATTGAAAGAATAATATAACTGACAAAAATAAGAAGATGAAAGGAAAAGAAGAATGCTGTTTTCCTTACAGATGCTATTGCTATTGTAGAAAGTTAAAACAGATCTTAAACTAAATGACTCCAACCTCTTTTTTCTGACAATTTTGCAAAATATCTCCAGTGAAAAATATTTATCTAGACTTCAGCAATTTCTTTAGTTTCACTTTATTTCTAGTCCTTCTGTAATATTAAATGTACTTTTAAATAAAAATAGAAGTTATATTATGATACTATTTTTATAAAAAATATTTCTTCTCTACAGTTTATGGTTTTATCATTTACATGCATGGAAAGCTACCTGGAATGATGTACACTTTAATATTAATAATGATTTATTTCATGTGGTGGTACTTGAGCTAAATATAACTTTAGCTTTGTGTAATCTATGTTGCTTGAGTTCTTTGTTATGTATATGCATTATTAGCAAGGCAGTATATTTTTTGATTGAAGTGTCAGTATCTTCATAGGGCATTGCAAATTGAGACAATTTGTTCTTCCTCATCCACTCCTATTGTCATGGCCTTAACTATCAGCTTCACCTCTTTTCTTATTCTAGAGAGTAGTCAGTGTACACGTAGCTTAATACTTGCTATAGAATTTATCATCAGAGTTCTGCCTTGCAGTGTTTGTGCAATAGATTGAATGTTTGTGCCTCCTACTCCAAATTTAGATGTTGAAATTCTAACCTCCAATGTGATAGTATTTGGAGAAGGAGCCTTTGGGAGGTGATTAGGTTGTGATAATGGAGCCCTTGAAATGGAATTAGGTATCTTATAAAAGACCCCTTTCACCATGTGGGGACGCAATGAGAAGATGGCTATCTATGAACCAGGAAGTAGGTTCTAACCAGGCACTGAAACTGCCAGCACCTTGATCTTGGACTTTCCAGCCTCCAGAACTAAGAGAAATAAATTTTTGTTGTTTGTATGCCACCGAGTCTGTGGTATTTTTGTTTTAGAAGTGTGAATGAACAGAGACAGGAGTCCAGGTTGCCCTGAGGTAGACTTCTGGCCACTATTTTCTTAATGTTGGCATTTTACATTATTTCTGCTAAGGGTGGTTGTTTTTACCTGCTATCACTGTTCTTCTACATAAATTTCATAACTTTCATTACATTTTAGTGTAAAATCTTGGAAGTCAGATCAAAGTATATGAGTTTTTTTAATGCCCATGATTTTATATAGCCAAATTGGATTTCAAAAAGACTATACTCATCGATTCTTTCGCTAGAGGTATTTATAAAAGTGCCTCTTGCATAACTTTCTTGCTAGCACTAATCATTTTTTGTTTGACATTTGAGCCCATTTGATAAGCAAAAATGATATTTAATTGCTGTTTTCATTAGCATTTTTATTAATAGCAAAGTTGAATGTTTTTCATATGAGGATTACATTTCTAAAATTTCAGTGGAATTTTATAAGTGGTCAGACAACGTGATCATATTTATTTTTCAGAACTGTAAGTCAGGTCAGAGTGTTGCAAGTAGATAGCTGGAGGGGCCAGATGTTAGGAATACCAAAAAGGAGACCTTGGTAATGGCCTTGCTGATAGATGATGAGGGCCTGAACTGGGCAGGGGAAGCAGATCTGACAACATTCTATCTCTATCTCTGACTTCCGTTCAGGCTTCCTAATCCCCGTTACGTTTTCTACTTTGAAAAACCAGCATAGCAATAATACTTTGACCCAATTAATATCATGATGTTCCTAATCTATTTAAAATATGGGGAGATTTTTATAATTCTCTTGATAGGTCCATTTTTACACTTCCCATTTAGCAAATCAACAATCCAGAAAAGAATTTGGCTGCAAGGTGATGAATTTTGTTTTCTTTTGACTCCTACATGGGGAAAAGCAGAAATGGATCCTCTGGATCTAAATACACTGAAGAAATACACTGATTTGTTCCTGGCTTTTGATAGTATTGGCTAGTCTCTTGGCTTTTACCTTAAAGTCCTTATATGTTATATTTTTAAAATGGAGACATTAAACATACATAGTCAGGTTTTAGTTAAAAGCAAACCCTGATGAAAACACAACTGGCCCTCTGTAATTCTGAGCTGAATTGTAATTCTTTGTTCTCTGTAGACTTCAGATAAAAGGATACATGTGGGATGGTAGATAGGGCGGTTTTAATTTGGATCAACTGGATTTACTGCTGGATTTTACACCCGCCATGCTGTGAGGCAGGCTCTTTGTTTTCAGCAATTATCAAACTAAGCCTAATTAAACTTGCTTTGCTTTGATGTACTATAATGTTTTCCATAATTTTATATTCTGAACCATTTTCATAAGTCCTTATTTGAAATCAAGGATAGACTATGTATTCATTTTATATCTGTCATGCCAAGTTTTAGTATGTATCTAACAGGTTTTAAGGTGCTTACTTTTGGTTGTTATAATTCAACATTCTTCTTGTTGTGTTTTTGCAATTTGGACCCATGAAATTGTTTTTAAATACAATATGCCAGTGTAATAAATACAATAGATATATGTGGAAGGAAAATGCAACGACTTTCAATCTTATAAATTAAATATAGTCTTAAACTATAGAACACATTCTTCTATTTTGTAAAATTCAATTGATTTCCCTTTTTGTTGAGTTGTTCCTTAAGGGACTTTTTTTTTGAAAGCTCATTTGGTCCAGTTGATTCCATGTGTATTTCTTTGGTGTAGCTGCTTTAAAGGTACTTGGTTATTTATTTATTTTTTTGTATTCACGAGTTGTTAATTTTCCACTTAGTGATGCATCCGTTAGGTCTCTCTTACTTTATGGGTGCTAGCATAGAAGATGGAGTGTTTTTTAAAGAGCATTTTTCTTCACCATCAAATAGAAATAATTTAAAAACACATTTACTTTATTCAGCTAGTACCCTACTTGGCGGTCTTGTTAGCCCTTTGCTGCCTTTAAAAATGGACTTCACTGTTTTTGTTACGTTAGCATAATTTCCTGCAGCTTTTAGCCTATCAGTTGGAATGGACAAAAGATACAAAACCAGATCAATTATGTTGCACAGATTCCTCTTTCAGCCTCCATGTGAAGTGGACCTTTTGCTATGAAGACTCTTTTAAGCATTTTTGAACCAAGTAATACCTCTCTTTTCAATGTGTCATGAATAAGTATTATTCTTATCTGTTTCTATGGAAATCATGGAAACTTGGTTAAATTATTATCAATATTATAAAAACTTTGTATTGCTGGCACACTTTGATAGTATTTTTTAAAACTTGGGGTCGAAGTATATAATACACATACAGAAAAGTGCATATATTCTAAGTGCACAGCTCAATGAATTTTCACAAACTGAACACAGCTGTTTAACCAATATTCAGACTGAGAAATGGAATATCACCAACATCCCCCATGCTCCTCACCGGCCACTGCTCCCCGCAACCCACCTCCAGAGTAACCACTTTCCTGACTTCTAACAACATAGCTTAGTTCTGCCTGTCTTGTACATTATATACATGAGTTATACAGTATGCACTCTTCAGGTTCTGGCTTCTTTTCTTCAACATTATGTGTATGAGATTCATCCATATTGTTGAGTGTAGTTGTAAATATTCATTCTCATTATTTTGTGGTTTTCCATCGTATGACTCTATAACTATTTTTTTTTTTTTTTTTTTAGCTGAGCCATCCTGCTACCTGCTGGCAGCTCAGCGGCTATTCAGCTTGGGCTGGGCATCGAACCCCTATTGCTCAGAGCTCAGTTTGCACTCTTGAGCGAGCTCTTAACCAACTGAGCCACTCGGCCAGCCCTATAACAATTTATTTATCCGTTTTACTGTTAAAGGGCAGCTTTACGTGGAGGTGGTGGGGGATGGGATGAGAAGGTGCTGAAAGAGGGGTCAAATGACCTTACATTTCATATCCTGCACCAGTCCTCTATTAGCAGGAATTGTAAACAAGTTAAATAGATTTGATTCTATCTTCTAAGAGCCCATTCATTCTAGACCAGGGGTCGGCAAACTTTTCAGCTGAAAGAGCCAATCCTGTTCCTAACAACAATTTAAAAATTATTTGAGAGCCATAAATATATTTTTACAAGTGAAAATTAAAAGTAATATTATAGCATGTAATAGTATTAATTATATCTTTATTAAAATGTGAAAAACTCACACAAAAAATTGCTCTCATTGGTTTTAATCAGTGTGAGCAATGAGCTTGCATTTCCTGAAATATGGCTGGAGAGCCGCAGTCCCGAAACCCTGTTCTAGATAGTAAATACCTTGAGGACAGGTTTATCTTCTTCCTCTTCCCCACTAACTCAGTGCCTCCTTCAAAAGCATTCAAATGAATATTGATGGGATTCAAAATAGCTTGTCCAAATGCAGAAACAATAAGATGCAGTTAAGAGGATATAAAACTGGAGACTTGGAAAAAATAGTGCAGGACCTTCCAAAAGAAGGGGTGGCTAAAGGATAGAGAAAGGGGAAAAAGATATAACAGAAAATAATATTTATTTATCTTGCTATCACATAAATGAGCCTAATGAAATAGAGTTTGTAGGGCACTACTAAATCCTCTGATAAAATTATAAATAAAACAGTGCTTTAGTTTGCTATTTTCTTGCTCACTGCACAGTAACTTCCCTCGGTATTCCATCTTTGATCACGTTCAATGTATTTTGTTCAATTTGCCTGTGTTTTCGATCCTCAAGCAGCAACTGAATTGAATAAACCAATAATTGTATTGAGTTGACATCACAGCTATGTAAATGTTTGGTATTTCAGTCAATTTTGCTTTTCCAGTTTGTTTTTTTGCACCGGGCTTCACTGTGGATTCTACAAATTCTAGGTTTTATTTTTGTTTGTTTGTTTGTTTTTTTGGTAGAACACATTATAACTTCTATTATTTTTTTCATTTCTTTTATTGACTTGATTGAAGTTGCTCCACAATTTCAATAAGTGGTACGCTAATATATGAATAATTGTTGCTACATCCCAGCAAGTAAGATAATTGTAGAGTTAATACCAATGCAATACATAAATTATTCATTAAAACATATAGTGTCAATTTGAACATATTGCTACATTCTACTAAGAAAAGCATTTAGTGCATCATGGGCAACTCTCATTTGGATTGAAAAATGAAGATGGTTCATTTCTTCTGATAAATTTAGAGTTAATAATTTGGCTGCTCTTGGAATTGACTTCCAGGGATAGACTTAAGAGGAAGTCGGGGTGGAATTTGGTTTGGATGATTTCTGATCTATGCTTGTTTGCCAGAGCTGCCATAACCAAATACCACAGAGTGGGTGGCTTTCTCACAGTTCTGGAGGCTGCAAGTCCAATACCAAGATGCTGGCAGGGTTGATTTCTCCTGCGTCCACTCTTCTTGGCTTGTAGGTGGTTGTCTTCTCCCTGCTTCTTTACATGTTTTCCTGCTGTGTGTATCTGTGTCCTCATCTTCTCGTCTTAAAAGGACACCAGTCCTATTGGATAAGGGCCCACCGTAATGACCTCATTTAACCATAATTACCTCTTTAAAGACTGTATCTCCAAATATAGTCCATCCAGGAGGTTAGAGCTTCAACTTATGAGTTTTGGAGGGAAGATACTTCAGCCTGGAAGACCCTGATGAAAAGAATATTTGCGGCCAGCCGAGTGGCACGGTGGTTAAGAGCTGGGTTGGGATGCCAGTGGCCCCAGTTCAGGTCCCACATATGGGGGCCAGTGACACTGCCCTCAAAAAAAAAAAAAGAATATTTGAAACTCTACTATGAAAACTCAGATAAGGCACATCTTATGTTCCTAAGATTCTCTTGATGCTCTCACTTCCCAGATCCTTAGTTGTTTTTTTCTGCTTCAGCTGCTGCTCTGGCCTTCCTCCTCTGTTTGAGACTGTGTGGCTTCATCACCTGGAGATGACCAGTCACTGGGACCTGCTGGACAGCCAGACTGACCAGTCATTACCCTGAGTTTCTGACTTCTTTTCTCCTTTAGGACTTGGATGAGATGCTGTGTGGTGCGGCATGAGATCTTATGTCAGGAGCAGTAGCCAAAGAGGCCAGATGATGCAACCCAGAAATGCAGAGGACTTAAGTCCCCAGTGGGGCAAACTTGACCAAGGGAGATAAGAGATGGGAAGGGACGAGGTAGATGAATTCCTGCTTCTTGTTTCTTCCCATGGCTGGTCCCAAGCTACAGTTTCTCTGTATAGCTTGTCTAGGTGCTCTGGCCCAGTGGACATATCTACTGAGTAGTCAGCTCTGTATCTTCAAATCTTGTTGTAAAGTCATGGCCAGTGCTGTAACACGCAGGATCTTTCAGTGCTTCCCATTCCTTCTAGTCTCACATCCCTTCTGTTTCACTCTCATTGCTCTGGGACTGTACCTGGTCAAGTGAAGCATCAGGACTCAATCCTTGCCTCAGGCTCTCCCTTCTAGAGACTCTGGGCTAAGACAATATTTTATTCATTATAGAATCTTTGTCCTAGTTAGAGAGGTGGCAATAAATTGAAATCTAGAGAAGTATTATTCTTCAATATTCATTATAGAGCATTTAATCTCTTGAGTTCCTACTAGCAAGGTGGTGGGGAGGGACAGGACAAATTTCAGGACAAATAAAGCCATGACAAATTTCAGTCAACATTGACAACATTGACACAGTAGCACCCCAGGACTTATGTGGATTCATCAAGTGGACTCACCCACATTGTTAAGTAATTTTTGTTTCAGTTTTTATGAGCAAATATGTTTAGAAGTTGAACAAGATTATTTCTTAAATTATGCTTTCATCTGCAACAAAGAATATGCCTCTGCTTTTAGCAGATTCCATGTTGTTATCCATGAGACCACATCAGTATAGAAGAAGTCCATGAATAAAACTTCTTGAACTATTTACAGAAACTCATCAAAACATTTACTTTCTTCAAAATATCAAATATTGAAATATAATGTCTGACTATTTTATAGAGTTACTAATTAGGACTAATATTTGACCACTTGAAATAATTTCCTGCAAATTCTAATTTTCAGGAAGTCATTTCTGAATTCCAGTGAATTCCTTAGATATGTAGTAGGTAGTAAGACCAAGGTCTGCCTGCTTATTTTACCCATATGTAAATTAGCCCACCTGAACTAATGAGTTAGACTTTTGTGCATGCTTTCTGATGTATTGAGTGGCATTAGTATATGGGCAGGAAAAATATCTGATAATATCCAAAAATGTATTCGAAACTAATACAACTCAATAGCAAAGCACCAAACAACCCAATTAAAAAATGGGAACTGAATGGACATTTTTCCAAACAAGACATACACATGGCCAACAGATACATAAAAATGTGCTCAACATCACTGATCATCAGGGAACTGCAAATCAGAACCACCATGAGATATCACCTTGCACCTGTTAGGACAGCTGATAGCAAAGGACAAAAGATGTGTTGGCAAGGATGTGGAAATATGTTAATTAGCTTGCCTATAGTAATCATTTCTATACATATCTATATGCATATATATCAATCATCATGTTGTACACCTTAAATATATACATTTTTTAATTTAAAAAATGGGCAGGGAATAGAATTTCCAAATTCACAACAGATGTTTATATTCAGAATTTCAAGAATGAGAAATTAGAATCCCCAGGAATTTTTCAAAGTTATAACTTACACTGAAATTTTTATAATATTTTATTTATGAGTTAAAATAATGAGTGAACAAAATAATAAATAGTGTTCTGTGAAAGTGTTCTACAAAGGTTTTCTATACAGAAAAAGCTACCTTATGGAATACATGCCTGTTAATAAATGTGCTGACAAATTATGAAAATATTGTACATTTCAACAGCATACAAAAATAATGTTTACTTGATATAAAACATTCAATAGAAAACATAAAACATGGGACTACTAGAACTATATAAAAGCCAAGTAAAAATCATTTAAAAATTTGAAAGTTACCATAAATATTTAAAAGTTGTCATTCTCAAATGAAAATTTTAAAGCTCACTAAATGTTAATTGTCTTGTCCAATAGTTTTGATCTCTATTTCATGACAAATATTTCAGATTTGGAGAAATTTCTTTCATTTCCTGTGAAAATTGATGGAATTGTTAAGGGCACACCCAAAAGTATATTCAAGTTGGGTGTCAAGGTTCGTGTTGCTTCATTTAAACTCAGCTCCTTTTTAATAATAAAAAATATTTTGTTTGCTTTTCCCTATTTTGCTATTGAAATTAATGTTGCTCTTGCCAATTCAGATTTGAGATCAATTTCTAATTTCATATTGAAGCATTTCATGGCAATTTTCATATCTTATTCTCTTTGCATTTTTTCATGGTAAAAATATCTATAAGAAACTGTAGTCTATAGAGAACATTCAAACACTGGAAAATATCAGTGAATGTTATTGGGTAGTATTCTAATAATGTAACATTTGGATATCCTAGTAAATTTAATAGTACTATCCAGAATCATGTGTTGGCATTGGCAATTTAAGGATTTACGCATATTTTGCTTCCCAAACTTGTTATTTCTTAGAACATTTCTCATAGGATTTGCATAATGTATTTTATATGTTCAAACTCAGTAATATTTATTTTATTTGCAGGAGTGATTTTCTGTGAGCAGGCGGGTCCTGTGATCACACACTTGTAACAGGGCAACTATGAGCAAGACTGATAACAATTGTGACTTCTTTTCTCCTGCATGTTCCTGTTCCAGTTCCCCGAAATGTCAACTTTATCACAGACTCCACTTGTCAGCATTTCCTCTCTGCTTTTAACCTGGTGTGAATAGATTCCTTTGAACCGATACCACCTGTCTAATGATTGTTCAGCATTAATTCTCACAGAAGAATTCCCATTTTCTTGACTTTTTGATTGATTTTTCTTGGGATTCAGAAAAATACAAATTTCCTAAGGAATTCTAGGGAGGAATTTCTGTATGGAAACACTAGTAAGAGACAATGGACCTTCAATAAAATATTTCTTTACTGCTAGAGCGGTACTTAGTCCCACTGTGCATCGAGGAACTATTGGAGATTTAACTTGAGTCCATTCATGGGAAGCAAACACATCTAAACATACCCAGAAGCCTGTGAGATGGGCCTGCCAGAGACTTTTTTTTCCTTGGCTTTATCTTGTTACATATATTTTAATTTTTATTGTGCTTAAATATTCAATAGCATATGGTTTACCGTCTTAACCATTTTTAGGTATACAGTTCAGTGGCATTAAGTACAGTCATATTGTTGTGTAACCATCATCACCATCCATTTCCAGAATATTTTCATCATCCCAAACTGAAACTTTGTCCCCATTATACAAAAACTCCCCATTCTTTCCTTCCCTCAGCCCCTGGCAACCATTCTATTTTCTGTCTCTATGGATTTCAGCATTCTAGGTACCTCATATAGTATTTGTCTTTTTGTGTCTAACTTATTTTACTTAGCATAATGTCCTTAAGGTTCATCCATGTTTTGGCATGTGTCAGCAGAGACCAATTTTTAAAAGGCCCTACCTCATATACTCTAGGGAAGGAACTGTTCGTAAAGGAAGGCAGGCAGAGTGGCTGGGCCTTAGAACAATACCTTAGTATTCAGAGCAGTGAGATGCTTCTGAGTACTGTTGAAACTTGCTTTTGGGAGTGGTTCTCTAGCTCAGCTCCTTTGGACTATGAATCCTGTGGAGAAAGGGGTTGAAGTGAGAACACAGGGGAATATCTTCATTATAAGTTCTGTGGCATAGTCAATTCTGTAACATTGTAGGACTAGTGGCGGGAGGTGGGGTTGGCGTTTTATGAGCAGTGCACGTAGTATCGACATTCATGCTCTCTCAGTGGGGCCCAGAGGGTAGAAGAAGTAAGGAAACAATAGCTTCATGTGGGTTTGTAAATAGTCTGGGCTGGGTAGTAGATATCTCCACTGGATCAGAAAAGCATGATGAGTGGTAGATATCTCATTGGTTTTGGGAGAATTTGCTCATTAGCTATATGAGTTATTTTCTGGAAATTCCTAGAAATAACTGTGGGATTTTGAGAGGCATTGGAGGTTTCATAATACAAGATGAAAGAGGCAAAAATAATATTACTCTGAATGTGATCACTGATTATCCTCAGGCTGGCTTAAATTGAGAAAAGAGGTGTCACCATAGCACTGTGTGACTCAAGAAACTGAAAGAAAAAAATCATGTATAATGAATGACTATGACTCTGCATACAGGGCTCTCTCTCTTTACTAACAAGAGGCTTTTTTTTTTTTTAAAGATTTTATTGGGGAATCGGGGATGGGGAGCAGACAAGTTGCTGTCCTTTTGTTCTTCAGTCTAGCTATGGAGGACGTTGCTTCACTGGCCCATGTTGGTATCGTCATTGCGCTCTTCCCGGGTGAGGCAGATCGGTCGCCGGCCATTGTACGGCCACTCACTATGGCTCAGGGCAGTTCATGCTGACTGCCAGCCACTCACATTGGCTGCCTGCCACTCACTGTAGCTTATGGCAGCCCACTGCAGCAGAGGCTGCAGCCCACACCATCCCAGGAGACTTATAGCAGCCCAGCTGCAGATGGAGCTGTTGTTCACTGTCTTAGCTGTAGAGGGCGCAGTGTCACTGGTCCTCATATGTGGGATCCGAACCAGGGCCCTGCTGCTCAGAGCTGGCGTCCCAAGCCAGCTCCTAATCAATGTGCCACTCGGCCGGCCCTATAAGAGACTTGAATCACTAAGTGGCTGACCATCTCTATCACATGTGCTGGGTATAGAAGTGCTAAAAGAGTCCATTCATACTTCTTTGTGTGGCCAAAAAGAGAGCTACTGCTTTCTTCAAAGGTTTGAAATGAGACTAGTAGCACTTTGAGTCATTATGAGAAGTCTTTAATGATCTTGAAAGACTTCTAGGATAAGATGGCAAAATACTTGTGAACACTTGACCAAGATTTTGGTGTAACTTCTCAAAGAGCTAATTCCCATCAAGGATTATACTGAACTATGCCTACCATGTTTTACTTTTATGTATAGCCTTTTGGCTATAAAGTGTGTTTCAGAATACATGGCATATTTTCTACCCCTGACCTCATTAGAAGTACTACCAGATCTGCTGTACACATGGTAAGCAAGATAATGGGGAACTATTTTCAGGAATGATAGTATGATTGCCTCATACAAGGCAATGTATGAGTAGTCATGTTAGAATCTTGTGTATGGTTTAATTTTCTTAATCAGTTTCTCATAAGGCATTCATCAATATATTATATCTCCCCGTTAATGCTTCAGGCTTGATCAGCCTGAAGAACAAAGTGACCTATGGAAGTGACACATTATAAGTCAAGGTGTTCAATAGTAGATGACTCAAACCATTCACATTTATATTACTGTAGACAAGCATATATATATATCTAAGTCCTAAGCAGTATTCCACCACTGCATATATAACCCACACATATAAGAAAGCATGAAAGAATATTAAGTAGTTAAACCCCATGGGGCAGCAGGTAGCTGCTTTTAACTCTAGCTGCAGCCAGGGAAGGGATTGGGGGAGGTGAGTGAGCAAAGTTTCATGGTGGGAGACAGGACATAATCATAGGAAAAATGACAGGTGGTGTGATGGGGGGTCTTTCAGGCTGCACTTGGAAGTAAAGGCCATTACACTATCTGAGGACATTCAGAGGCTGTGCAGAGTGAGGGCTGGTAATAAAGTCTTTTGCTGTTGGAGGGGAATTACCTCCACGGCACTTCTTACATATCTTGGTGTTGTGAAAGGCAAATGGGAACAGAAATCACTAGAGCAATAAAAACATTCTTAATGGTTTTGGGGCACAAAGCAGGGAGAGTGAATTTTGAGCAGTTGCAGGCAGCACCTGGGAGCACTTTGAGACCAGAAAGCAAATGGACCACTGTGGGACCTGCAGGAATAGCAGGCATCAAGGCGTCTCTGTCCACACAGCTGCCCAAGCCAGGCCAGGAGAAATCATCCTGGACACCTTCAATTTCCTTCCTTCTTCCTTCCCTCCCTCCCTCCAACCCTCCCTCCTGCCTCCCTTCTGTCCATATATATGTGTTGTGCATACATACATATATATATATATACACACACACTCACATATGTGTGTGTATGTGTGTGTATATATATATATACACACATACACACACACAAACCATATATATATTTAATGTGGTAAAAACATATAACATGAAATCTACCCTCTTAATAAATTTTTAAGCATGCAGTACACAATTGGTAACTGTAAGCACAGCGTTGTATTGCAGATCTTGAAAACTTTTTCTTCTTTCATGACTGAAACTCAGTTGAACTGAACATCAATTCCCCATTTCCTCCTCCCCGCAGCCTCTGGCAACCACCATCAACTTTCTGTTTTCTGGGTGCTCTTTTTGTCCTTTCGGCTCCATTTCATCCCAAGGGGCCTATCTTTGCCACCAGGGCCATTATGTTCCTGCTTGTCTTCTCGCTAAACACATCCTTCCCAGGGTGACCTCATCATAGTATCATATCTAATAACAAAAACATGATTTTGAAATAACTTAGGGGTTCAACAGCAGAATTGAGTAAATATGGGTTATTTTTAAGTGGAACGTTATGCATCATTTGATGAAAACTGCACTGTACAAGTACATCTATTTATATAGAGAGATGTTCATGGTATTGCTTTGTTAATAAACCATGTTATAATATTGCATGTGTAATGTGATCCCATTTGTATAAAAAGTAGATAAATATACAGCAACACTTGAACGAACGTTCAACAAAAATATTAACAGATTTTTATATCTGGATGGTGGGATTATGTGTGATTTAAGTATTATTTGTGCTTGTCAGCAATTCCTACTTTTTCTACAAGGAACATACATTTCTAGTGTAATAAAAAAGAAATATATGTTGGAGGAAAAATATTCTCTTTGGCTATGAATCCCAGTCAGCCAGTTGACTGCCTAAAACTCTGCAATAAATATTTAACCCATCATTTCAGATGCGGAGTCAGCTCTGCTTAGGGAAGGAGGCCATGCTCAGTTACTTACCAGTCCTTCTTAAAGAGAGATTTTTCTTATTTGAATAAAAGCTCACTTCTTTTTTTTTTTTTTTCTGGAAGCTTGTGCTATAGAGCAGTAATAAACAGAGAAGGAATGATCAGGCCTTGAATAGGGCATTATTTTATTGTTGCAACCATTGTAAGGGCCAACTTCACTGCAAAGTGTGTGAATGCATTCAACCAAGGGAATGAGGAAGACACCAGAGCACTCATACTGAACTGCTTGTCCTGCCCTGGACATATGTAACAGGTAGCAGAAATTATCATCTCGATGAGTGTTCTTGAAGCTATATATTCAATGATGTTGTTTTGGGAAGTCTTTTTTTTTAAATAATTTTTTAGTTTTCAATATTGTATTAGTTTCAGGTGTATAACATAGTAAGTAGACATTTATATAGCTTATGAAGTGATCAGCCAATAAATCTTGTATTCATCTGACACCATACACAGTTATTACAGTACTATTGATTATATTCCCTATGCTGTGCTTTGCATCCCTGTGACTCTTTTGTAACTACCAATTTGTACCTCTTAATCCCTCACCCCTTTCACCCATTTCCCCAACCTCCCTCCCATTGGGCAACCATCAAAATGTTCTGTGTCTATGAGTTTTGTTTTGTTTTGTTTGTTTGTTTATTTTGCTTTTTAGATTCTACATATAAGTGAAATCACATGGTATTTGTCTTTTTCTGTCTGACTTACTTTACTCAGCATAGTACCCTCTTGGTCCACCCATGTTGTTACAGATGGCAAGGTTTCATTCTTTTTTTTAATTTTTTTTTTTAATGGCTGGGTAATGTTCCATTGTATATATGTACCACTCTTCTTTATCCATTCATCTATTGATGGACACTTAGGTTGATCCCATATCTTGGCTATTGTAAATAATGCTGCAATGAACATAGGGGTGCCTATGTCTTTCTGAATTAGTGTTTGGGGTTCTTTGGGTAAATACCCAGAATTGGAATTACTGGGTCCTTCTTTGTCTCTTGTTATAGTCTTTGTTTTAAAGTCTGTTTTGTCTGGTGTAAGTACTGTTACCCCAGCTTTTTTCATTTGTTTGTTTCCATTTTCATGAAATATCTTTTTCCATCCCTTTGCTTTCAGCCTGTGTGTGTCTTTCAATCTGAAATGAGTCTCTTGTAGTCAGAATATGTTAGGGTTTTGCTTTCTTATCCATTCAGCCACCCTGTGTCTGTTGATTGGAGCATTTACTCCATTTCCATTTAAAGTAACTGTTGATAGATATGTAGTCATTACCTTATTATTATTTATATTTTTGACTTTTTTCTTCTTTTTCTTCTTAAAGTAGTCCCTCTAACATTCCTTATAATACTGATTTGATGGGGATAAACTCCCTTTGTTTTTTCTTGTCTGGATGGGACGTCTTTTCTGATAAATAATAATGGCTGTCATTTGGTAAACACTGAATCTGTGTGAATACTCTATATGCATTATCTCATTGTAACCACCCTCTGAGCTAGGGGATGACCTGATTTTACAGAGGAGACAGGCTTGGAGGCATCAAGCCACATGCTCAAAGTCAGCTAGTACATGGCAAAGCAAATTTCAGACCCTTTCTACATGGCTCCAAATCCAGCATGGGAACTTGTCCTTGCTGTCTCCAGGTCCACACTTAAAATTTATCTCATATGTTTATAGCCAACTATGTTTTTGACCTAAAACATTAGTGCCTAGTTTCATCACCTGCTTTATTCTCCACATTTTGCTCAGAAAGACTTCAGAGTTGAATCTTTGTCACCAGAACTAATACTTAAAAGAATGTTCCTCAGGGTCTGAAGACCCAAATCTTCAAAGAAGTGTTTCCAAAATGAAACAAGCAATAGCCAATCAGAACTATTGTTTAACTTTCTAAGGAATGGCTGTGAAGAACATCACCCATCTGAACAAGTAATTCCAAGTTTTCTTGTGAAAAATAACCAGCTGTTTTATTTAAAATTCTATCACTTTGAGAGTCTGAATGGAGTTCTTTAAAAATCCACAGCTTTGAGTCAGAGGCTTTGGGCTCTGTCCTTTAGCAGTTGTATGATCTTGGGCTTGTCACTTAACCTTTTTGAGTCTCAATTTCACCATCTTAGAAGTGCGGCTTAATAACAACTTCATTAAGTTGTTTTGAAGATTAATGACTGGACACCCAACCTCCCTTATCTGGCCTATAAAATTGTTCTTCATAGAGCACGAGTTCTTAGAGTTCCTTGTACTGTGAAGTGGTTTTTATCTTTATATGGCTGATTAACTTACAGAGATAGTATCTTTTAATGCAAGTTTTATACATGAAATGAGGTGCCAAGTTAACAGCCCAGGAAAACAGAAGGCTTCTGTTTTTACACATAATAAACTGCGAAGAAATGAGTCAGGTCAGTTTTCCAGCCTCTCTTTGAGAGCGGTGTGACTATAAAGCACACACTGTACACACAAAATCTTTGAGACACTGTGTTGCTGACTGAGGAAAGAAATGCTAAGGGTGATCCAGAAATTTGCTTGAACCTGTAACTAAACTCTGAAATAACTAAGATCTGTTCAATGTAGTGCTTGCACAGGAATCCTATTATATGCCAGTCTCTATGTGTTGGGGGTTCACAAATAAATAAGACTACCCCTTCTTTTCCCTCCCCCGCCACCAGGGTTCTCAGTCTTGAGCGATGACAGAAGCACAATTGGATTCCTTTAATAGTCTGTGGTAGAGCCAGGGTAGAAGTTTGCCCAAGGTGTTCCAGGAACCCAGAGGAGAGATGTTCAGTTGTTTCCCATATGGAAGAGTGAGGCTGACAAATATCGATGTTATCAACAGTTATACAAACCCTGGTGAAGCTCCCATGGGGGCTTCAAGAATATAACATAGACTCAGGATGGGGAGCAAAAGACTCCTAAATTCTCCAGAGAGTTAGCCCGATTTTCTACCTCCCCCTTGTGTGTCAAAGGAGTTGCTTAGCCAACACAGGGTTAGGGCACAGCTCTAGGGATCTGATGAGTAGAATAAGTGCTTTACTTCTCTGGCTCAGTGCCTGTATGAGACAGACCCTGAAGGGGAGGAGTGATCAAAGTGTTGCCTATCTTTTAGAAGCCTATAGTCTGGTGGAGAGGATTGCTTCCCGAGGAATGCCGTGACAAATTACCACAAGCTAGATGAAATGAAATAACAGAAACTTATTCCCCCACAATGCTAGAGGCTAAAAGTCCAAAATCAAGGTGTCAGTAGGGCCATGCTCCCCCCTGAGACTCTGGGCAGAATCTTTTTTGCCCCTTCTTAGCTTTTAGTGGCCAGAGATCTTTGGCATTCCTTGGTGTACAGCTGCATAACTCCAGTCTACCTCCATTGTTCTTCCCTTGTGTCTTCACATCCTCTTCCTACGAGAATATGAGCATATTGGATCAAGGACCCACCCTACTCCAGTATGACCGTGTCTTAACTAATTATATTGGCAACAACTCTATTTCCAAAGAAAGCCACATTCTGTGGTACTGGGGGTCAGGACCTCAATATATCTTTTTGGGGGACACATTTCAACCCACAACAGGGAAATAAGATGAATGCACAAATGAGAGAACATGTCAGCGTTCTTCCAGAGCCCTCCATGCCACTTCCCTCTTTGTGCCCTGTTGACCTTTAACAAATAGAGGGCCAGATATTTCTCCAGCAAAATGGGTTTAGTCGGAAACAACAAAGAATTGCAATTCGAGCCATGTGGGCTCATAGGAACCACATGAAACTCCAGAGAAACAAAGAAGAGGAAGCTCTTTTATGGACTTGGGAGGAGCTGTTGTAAATGAAGAGTCCATTGGAGGAAACTAAGTATAATGACTTTTCATTGGCTGAGGTATGGCGGTCTCCCCTTGGCTGGGCTGTTACTGGGCAAGGAGGAATCTTTTCTTCCACCTGCAGAGGTAGTCAAGTAACATCTCTGGATGCAAGGTATGTTTCTTCCTGTTGGGGTCAGTAGTGTGTGTTGAGTGACATGTGTGAGTTCTCTCTTCTAGCCTTACAATTCCATTTTAAATGAGGTTTCCATTTATTAATTTTCATAACCCCTTCTCCAGGTTCTGTATGCCCACAGGTGCTCTGCCTACATTTGCAGAGCTCCCTGCCTGGGAGTTCATTTATTACCCATTCCAGACATCCAGTAAAACCTTCTGACTCTGTGTGCCTCCTTTTAAAGGAATTTAAAGCACCCACAAGCAGGCAAGAATGTCCTTTATTTTAACTCAGGAGATTTGCCAGTATTTCTAAAATCACACTTGGATGATTGTCAGTGAGACCTGAAGTTTCACCTGATTTAAGCCTACTGGGAAGGCTAGAGTTGAGTGAGGCTGGGTGGTCTCCACCCACTCCTGTTCCTGTCTGGATAGAGGCTGTGAGTCGCTACAGCGTTAATGGTCTGGTGCTCAGATACCTGCTGGTGAGGGGTGCAAGTGCTACAGCTTTAGGACCCAGTGCTATGTTGCTTGAGCTTGGGATGGCTGGGCAGCCCTCTCCTGCTCTCTGTCTGAGCTTGGGGGCAGACGCTGTCCTTTCTCACCATCTCTAGATTCTGATTCTGGGAATACAGACAGAGCCTCTCTGGAGGTGCTCTCTCTCTCCCCATGCTACTGTAGCGGGGCAAGTGTGCTCTAAGTTTCTGGAAAGGCCACCCACATAGCTGCCTGGCCCCAAGTTTCTGCTGTCCCAAGCCACGGGCCACCCGGGACACCATAAACAGGTAGCAGAGGGCAGCAGCTTATGGACATCTCTGGTAAGAGGATGACCAAGGAAGGTACAGAAAGAGCCTCAGTTTCTAGGAACTAGGAGACCATACAATATGGGAGGCAAACCCTGTATCTTATATGAGAAAAGGTTTTCAGCATTGATGCTGACTATAGTTGCAATAAAGTAAGGAGGTGACAATTAAACAAAAATGTGCTGACTGGAAAAATAATCCTACTCATGGCCATTTATATTAGTATCATTGCAGTTACAACAAAACACCCATACAGCATAATAATATTTATGTATATTTTAAGTATTTCAGATTAACATGACATACTTAACTCTATCTATCTATCTATCTGTCTGTCTGTCTGTCTGTCTGTCTGTCTATCTATCTACACATACACACATAGACTCAGTTTTCTGTTGCTATTCAATTTTTTCCCTAGGTTCTTTGAAGTATAATTTGTATACCATGATATTCTCCCAAAACATAGAACACTTTCATCACTCCCAAAAATGTTTCCTCCTGAGCCTTTCCCCAAGTCCCATCCAAAGGCAACCATGATTTGCTGTCTGTCACAATAGTTTGCCTTTTCCAGAACTTCATATAATTAAGATCATACAGTATTTAGTCTTTGTATCTCCATTTATTTAGTTGGAAGTTTTTGAGACTTATCCATGTTCTATGATGTACTATCTTGTTCCTTTTTATTACTAAGTAGTAATCCATTTTATGGCTGTATCACAATGTATTTAATCCATTTATGAGTTAATGATTTAAGTAGTTAATCCATTTATGAGTTAATTGGGGTTGTTTCTAGTTGGGGATCACTATGAGTAATGTAGATATATTGAGCATAGGTTTTCCTTTCTGTTGGGTAAATACATGGCTGACTTCACAGGGGTGCAGCACGTGCACCTGCATGGACCCCCACACTCAGAAGGGCCCCGCACTTGGTTTCATGTTCTGCTTTGCAGTCTTGAGCAGCTGTACCATTTTGCATCCCCATGAGCATGTACTAGAGTTCCCAATTGCTCTGCATCTTCATCAGTTTCTGTTGCATTCTACCATAGTTCTTTTTTCAAACCTTTAAAACTAGAGAAGGGATAGTAAATTGCAAAGGTCGTAATGCTTATCCATGAACAACCCCCTCCCATCTCCACCCCCACCATATCTCCTTTGGACTCTGGCTTCCATGAGTGAATAAGAAGCCAAATAAACAGGTAGGGATAGAAGTAGTAGAATTCAGAAAATCATGAAGTTAAACAGTCATGGTCATCTCTTTGTTCTCAAGCTGATATCATGTTGTCTAACAGCTATAGTTGTACAACGGGAATTTAGGCTTTGGAACATTTTCTAAGCAAATAGGATCAAACCAACAGCAACTCTGAAAAAAACTATTTGAATTCTCTTATAAGAATACTTGTAAAGTGTATTTGCCATAAGGCTTGTTTTCTTTTAATTCAATAGAGTTAAGAAGATAGCTCTCTTTCAAGAACAATTTCTCCAATCATGTAGCCAGCTTCCAACTATGTTACTATATTCTTTGTGACAGAGCCATATTCACCAGAATAAATACTTCCTGAAATCCACATACTCAACAGACAAAGCTTTATGCTTATCTAAACGTCAGCTACCCTGCTCGAGGAGACTATTAGATTGATCTGACAGGCTGTGCTCCTCAAAAAACCACATTTGCTGCAGTCACACTGTGATTTTGTAGGCATTTCCATAAAGCAACCAAAATATAATTTATAAGATGAGCCATTTGTTCTTAACAAAAGACGAGCACTACATTTTCCTCTATTTTCTGTCATTTCTTAAAATACCGTTATAGAAATATTTCAGTTCCATAAGTGTCCTGGTAAATATGACACCCTGGCTTGTGCTTTGGGGCACATTTAAGTGTTGCAAGCCATTGTAAAATAATAATAAATGAACTTAAGAAATAGGAACATCTACTTAAAGAAAAATGCTAAAATTCACTGAGGGAGGGAAAAAAAAAGACTTGAATAAATGTAGAGACCTATCGCTTTGGATAGGAAGACTAAAGATGTTTGTATTCATCAGTTTATGACATAGGTATAAAAAGATGCCAGTCAAAACCCCAAAGGAGTTTTTGGGGAAAATTGACAAATGCATTCAAAAATCTATCAACAAGAATGAATAAGAAGAACCAAAATAATTTTGAAAAAGAATATTAACAAAGGAATTCTTGCCTTATTAGAAGACCAAAATAAATAAATAAATAAATAAATAAATAAATAAATAAATAAATAAATAAATAAAATTAGAGAAAGTTCTTGGTCTCATTGAGAAATCTCTATTTTTTGTTTATTGACTCCCCAGGATTTGGTAAAGACAATAATGAATATATGAATAGAAATGTAGTGAAATGGGTATATATGTTTTACTTTTGAACATTTTGATAAAAGAACACTGAACCATAACCTGTTCTGGTTGGGCTGTAGTTTTTTTCTATAAGAGTCAAATGCATTCCAATATTATCCTTGTGTGGACATCATGTTTTCCTTTAAGATATCCCTACTGATTGCCTGAAAGTGACATGGAGCTTTGAATTAATAAAGGGGCTAAGTATATTCCCAGTAGCGCACTCCTTACATGTAGGATGTTCTAGTTGGTTCCAAGAGCAGATAGGTCCTGAGAGCATTTAAATGACTGAAAAATAAGTGTATTGATACTTAGATTAAAAGACAAACTTGGTAAATCACTAGAACTGAGACCAATAAGCATTTTTCATCATTTCTGGCTTCTCATTTTTATATTAACTGGGATGAATTTCTTCTAAAACACAATAGGATGGAAGATGAGATGGGAAAAAATTGACTTATTGATGGAAGGAGAAACAATTCCTTCCCCTAGAAAATTAAGTAGCTTTTTAATTTAAAGTTCCAGTAGATAAGGGCCGGCTGAGTGGCGCAGTGGTTAAGCGCTGGCCTGGGAAGCCAGTGGCCCCGGTTTGGTCCCACATATGAGGGCCAGTGACACTGCCCTCAAAAAAAAAACAAAAAACGGTATCTATAAAGTTCCAGTAGATAAATAATGTTGATATTTCTCCAGAATGACCTTGGAAATTTTCTCCAGAATGACCTTGATTGGAATTTCCACCCAGCCTAAGAGAGCTGGGAAAAGACAGAGGTACAGTTTTCATAGTACTGCAGGCCCCCTCATCCCTTCTCACTTTCCATCCTGTAGGTTGGGTCCAGGGTTTAATGTTCCAATCAAGGCTGACCATAAGGAGTAACCACTTGCCCTGGACAAGAATGACTCAGCACTATGACTTCAGTTATAGGATATTAATGCTGCTTAGTCACACACTTGGTAGAAACACTTATTTTTGGAACTATCCATAACATCTTCATGAGACCAGATCACCTCCCTCGGGGCCTCCCACCCTACTCCACCTTAACCTCATTTCCAGACACTGGTCTGCAGAAAATGCTAGGCTGGCTTTTTCCTATGCATCCTGACTGATCTAGATATAAGAATGTATATTTCATTCATATAACGTTTATTCAACACATCTCTTTTGAGTGTGGGTATTGTAGTATCTTGGTGAGGAATAATCTAATCTTTTCCCATAGCATTGATGCTGATCAGTTACAAATTGATATCTCCAGCTCTGATGTCTCATCGTGTTTCAGACCTGTATATCCTGCTCCTATGAACATTGGTCTATAAGCCATAAATCTGAGAATCATCCTAAGCTCCATTCTATATCTAATCTCTTATATCCAGGTCACAAAGACCTATGTATTCTACCTGCCAAATAGTTCTCAAATCCATCCTCAAATCTCCGTCTTTATTTTTATTTTTTTATTTTTTAAAGATTTTATTGGGGAATTGGCGGAGGGGAACAGCGTTGGGGAATCGGGGAAGGGGAACAGACAAGTTGCTGTCTTTTTGTTCCTCAGTCCAGTTGCGGAGGATGTTGCTTCACTGTTGGTATAGTCATTGCACTCTTCCCGGATGAGGCAGATTGGTCGCTGGCCTCTGGATGTCGCTCACCGCAGCTATTGGCAGCTCACGCTTGGCTGCCAGCCGCTCACGCTGGCTGCGGGCCACTCACTGTAGCCTATGGCAGCCCACTGCAGCAGGGGCTGCAGCCCACACCATCACCGGGGCTCGCACAGCCCAGCTCCAGGTGGAGCTGTTGTTAGCTGTAGAGGGCAGTGTCACTGGCCCTCATGTGGGATTCGAACCGGGGCCGCTGGCATCCCAAAACCAGCGCTTAACCAATGCGCCACTCGGCCGGCCCACATCTCCGTCTTTATTGCCATTAACTTCACCTGGAAACCCTCATAAGGCCTGGCCTGGAATCTACTAACAGCCACCTAACTCGCCTTCTAGCTCTTGTCAAGTGTCCTTACAACCTAATACCAATCTCACTTCCAGAATGGTCTCCCTACAATGCAAATGATTGTACCATTGCCCTATTTAGAACCTTTCAGTGACCCCATTATTAGCGGGGTAAAAGGTCCATCTGAGCATGCCATGTGCTACCCTCAGGAATGGGCACTTGCTTACTTTCCAAGCTTCAGCTTTCACCAATCGCTGTTGCAATGTCCTTTCTGGCCATACTGAATTGCCTGACATTGCACAGCTGTACATGCCCATCAAATGGAATGGCCTTCCTTGCCTCTGTGTCTGTCTGGTGAATTCTTATCCACTCTTCCACATTGAGCTTAAACTTGACAGCCTCTCAGGAACGCTCTCTGACCTTCCAAGGCAGAAGGTGCTCCAGTAACACGCTGTTGTTCAGGGGTGATGAGACAGAGCTAGAGGAGACACACTTGGCGCCTGGCAAGCAGACCCTGGCTCCTTTATGCTGTCCTGCTTCCTCCAAAACCTGGAGGTGGAGGTGCCATTTGGCTCAGTTAGATGGGCACCTGGGGGCTTATCTACTGACCATGGGGTCCCTGAGTCCCCCACTGTGATCCAACCTGGGGTAGGGTGGTGTTAAGGGTGATGAATTACACAAAGGTATGGATATTCTTGGCTTCTACAGAAGGTAGGATACAAATGTACACAGTTCCCTTACAACTGCATTGTTTTGTTAATCATTATATTGAACTGATTCCAAAAATTTTTTTAAATTTTATTTTCTGGTATTTTGCGTATTTCGGGAGGAAATAGCATCTATCCCCTGGTGTTCGGTGTAGAATAAAGGAAGCCCAGTCCAGGTTTTTCCCATTTCCACTTCAGCATGTCCAATTTACATTGGTTTTTATAGGCACACTGCTTGGCACATAGTAGGTGCTCAGTAAAGCTTGTCTTAGTATATGATCATTATAAAATAATATAGTTTCTCTTACTCCATCACCTTTACCTTGTTGCTCTTGATAGTAAAGTGGCCCTGAGGTTAGAATCATAATTTCTCCTGGATTTGTAATGCATTACTTCGGTTATCACTTTATCATAACACATCTTGTAAGAGACACAGGAAGAAAATGACAGTCCTTGTGTGTGTGGAGGCATGCAGGATAATTCTGTTTGGCCATTAGTTGATATTGTAGTTGCAAGTGAAAGCCACCAGATGGCTTAAGGAAATGAATTTATTTCCTTCCAATCGAGATTTTTAGCTTAGAAAGCTGGGACAAAAAAAAAAAAAAAAAAAAAATGCATGATTGGAGGGAGATCAAAGGTTCTCGGCACTGAACTGCAAATAATCAACAAAACCCCACTTATCAGTATTACCTGATTTCAAGAATGGGTTTGTAGAGGTTTTGCAACCTTCAAAAGTGAAAAACTAAACTGTGTATCATCCTTCCAGTGTCTACATGCTTTAATAATTACAGAATAATTACTGAAATTCAATTCAATTCCACAAATATTTATTGAGTGCCTAAGTCCCAATTAAACTGTAGGAGAGGATTACTGAAGCATATGCCATATGAAGCAGAGCTTACTAAACAGGGAAAATGCCCGATAGACTAGAAGCAAAGATGGATGTCTTTTTGTCTTTGTGTATACTAGTGCTGGTTACTGTTTCAAGGAGAAATGCTGGTGGAAAAATAGGGGTGACCTAGAAAATTTTTGCATATTATCTGCAGGCAGAATAGGTAACAAACCAAAACAAAACAAAGCAAAAATCTAAATGACTATAGTATTTATTGATCAAAATGTATTTTATATGGTATTTGTATAAGAAAACCAGAGTTGAAATTATTAGATTAGGTTAAAATATTTTAGTGAGGCAATTTAAAAATAAACCTGTTTATAAAAATATCTACCGTCGGTAGAAAAATTCAAGTGGTCCTTTTTTTTTTTTTCTAGATGCTCTGTACTAGAAGTTTTGCGAACAGGCACATGTTTATTTGTAATTTTGGAATGTAAAGAATGAAATATAAACCTCACTAAAGATAATTTCATTCATTTATTTGACAAACATACTATGGGGTAGGCACTGTGAAGGAAGTATAGCTAAAATAGTCATGAATCTGAGATTCTAATTTCTATTTATTTACATTAAGATAGTAAACTTTGTTAACCTTTCTAGACTACTAAAAATTATGTCAATCTGCAATGCCAGCTTTTTAATATATGTGTTAAATATATACAAAATAAATATTAAAATATAATTTTAAAAATGTCTGTTTAAAAAATACATATTAAAAGGACCCTTCAGAAATATTCAGCATCACATCATTTTAAAACTTTTGAACAAAAGCTGAAGTACTTATAAAGGAATTCAGCAGAGATTTCTGGCGGCATAACATACCGTATAGTTACTGGTTAGCAATTTAAGGATATTTATTTGCTAATGAGAATTTAATAAAAGAAACCCAATAAATAAGGAACCAGCCCCCTTTCAAACATAACCTAAAATTGGACAATTAATTTTTGAAAGCACTAATTTCTTCTGAAGATGCAGATAGGACATTTTCTTTATTTGTTAAAGCAGACATTTTATCTTTCTGTTCAAGCTATGTATGAATAAACCAACGGAGATAAAAATCTAATTTAATGAGATAACCCAGTATTTGAAATTAAAACAATTGGATGAGATAATTTACTTACTTTTTCTTTTTATCAATCTGCCATCCATCTTTGCACTAATCATTTTTTTTTGTTAAACTGTTTACTTTCTGTTTACAAAAGCAATACATATACACTCTAGAAAATTTTAAAATAGAAAAGTGTAAAGGAAAAATAAAAAATTACCCACAGTCCTATTACAGACAGAAAAACTCTATTGGCATTTGGGTTATTTTATTTCACTCTTTTTCCAGGACTATAAATATGACAGATACATAACCTGGATGTTGAGGGAAATCAGCCTGTTTTCCCTGGAGTTGGCAGAGAGGACCCAAAGCTTCGGACAGACTTTCATCTAGTGCCCCATGGTCGAAAGAAGCCTTCAAACAGTTGAGATCTAACTTCTCCCCCAGAGTTTATTAAGGAATGGCCAAACCTCTCCAGTGTGTATAAGCAAAAAGCTGATGGAGGTGGAGAGAGAATGCATCAGAGTCTAGAATGGTTTGCCCCATGGGGAGGCCTCTACTATCTCTCGCTTTAAAGCTAAAGGGACTAGTGGCACTTTTCCCTGGGGAAATGCTGCTACACCCTGTCCTCGTAGATGTGTTCTGTACTTTTTCCTAGCAGGGTAAGGAAGGATGGAGAGGTCAGGCAGGCTTGATTTCCTAATTCTTACTAAATTAAAGTGTCATGGATTATCTGACTTTTCAGGGAATATGTTTTTCTTCCTTAGTGGTTTTTCGTGTGTTTGCTTGTTTTGTTTTTTAGTACTCCGGCACATCCATGATTTTATGAAAGAAAATAAATTGACAAAATAATTTGGCCCTGAAGTTTATAGAAAGATTTCAGTATGTAATTAGGCTCATTGATCAGTTATATATACACTTTAATATTATGGTGAAGCTTAGAAATCGAGTGGTGACACCATTTTATAAATTCTCTGGGAGAAGCATCTCTTCTTTGTGGAACACTAGTTCCCAAATCCTAGATTCTTCTCCTGTTCATGTAGATGCTTCCAAGTTCGCACCCCCAGGTTCATCTAAGGGTGGGAAGAAGGACGAGGACATTTGGCTTTCTCTCATTTCTTAAGCCGTGTCTTTCCTCTTTTCTAGTCTACCTGGGGGAGAGGTGGCTTGAAACAGTGTGTGGTTAGGTAAAGCTGAGAGGGAGAATAAGAAAAGCCTGTGGGGAAAAAGAACAAAAGCTATAATCCTTGTTAAGGGCTGATCTCTATGAAGCAGAGGTAGTAATAGCTGTGTGAAGGAGAAAGGGAACTTCTGTTGATGGCATGCTGATTACCTCATTGAGTTCCACGCATGCATTTCAAGGGCCAGCAGAATTGGACCAAATATTTTGGGAGCCAGCATAAGTTGTCCATTTTCAATTTTGCCAACGAAGGGCCTCAGAGGAATGGAACCTGCTATCTGTCATCACCACAGATGAGAAGGAAGGACATTTTGGCACCAGAGCAGTCAGAAGTATATTATTTTAGAATAAAGGATAGCTTTTCAAACTGAATATACTTAGCATTATGAAAAAAACTGATTACATTATCTTTTCTCTAATTTTGCCATTTTGTTACAGACTGGTACCATACAGTATTTCATTTGTTTACATAATATCCTAGGAAGTAGGTAGCACCCCTGACTTCTATCTTTGTATGTGTTGATAGACCACATGTAATAAGGCCAAAATTTAAACAACATGACTCTGAAGTATGAAAAATGTTAATTTTTGCCCTATTTTCTATAACATCTTGCTCTCATCATTCCTAATGATGGCAGAAAACACTTGATCTGGTCAAGTAAAAGTGGCCTTTTTTGTTGGCTTTCAGTATTAAAGAGCCTATTTGGGTGACTGCTTAGACTTTTGAGATTCTCTCCAGGGTCTTCCCTACTCCTGTCTTAATTTTCAAGATGGCGTCTGGATACTGGGAGAGCTTACATGTCCTCCTGGTCTTGTGGCCTTCCATTGAGGTGTGTCTCAGCCTTGGCCTCTGTCCTCAGTGGATGTGCTTTGGTTGGTGGAGCTTAGACTTCTGGACACAGAGCTCTTACGTTGCTATGACACAGTAGCTCCCTCTCCATCATTGGGGCTACTGACGACTGAGGACTTTGTTGTTGCATCTGGTCACAAGGGCTCAGTCCTTGGGTCTCCTTGTTCCAACTCCAGGCTTAATTGGGGTCATTGGTTTTCTCGCCCTTCCACACCCCCAACCCCCTTGGGAAACCTGGCAATGCTCTCCTGCTTTCTTCACCCTCAACAAGACTGTGCAGAATCCTGGGAGGCTACCCTCAGGTCCACCAGGCTTTGCTGTGCTCTCAGACACTGTTCCTCCCCTCACACACACCGCAGTGCAGGCACTGAAAAATGCAGGAGTGTTCTGAAAGGTTTATATTGTCTCTGACCATGGCCTTCAGGCTTTTTTTCTTTGACCAGAAGTCACACTAAGAAATATACTTTATGTCTGGAAATATATTTTAGTGAATACAAGTATGCTCATGTGAGTAAAAGAAACAAAAATTTCCCTAAATTATGTTTATCCTTACTACTTATAGATGTACTCTGATATCTTCTACTCTAGTCTGCTCCAAGTCATTTAAAAAACATGTTGATCCAATCCACTAGCCTGATTTCTTTATGCACCAGGGTTGCTGTCCAAGGATATACCACAGGAACTGAAGTGCTAGCTCATAAATCCTCAGATTCTTCCCCAGTCCATAGGGATGTTTCTAAGATTCCATCACCAAGTGCATCTCTAGGTGGGTGAGTGAGATAAGGATGTTTGATCTCCTCTCTCATCTGTTAGGTGTGTCCTTTGCTCATTCTAGTCTATGGTTTATTTTAAGGCCAGTCCTCCATACTTTGGTTCTATGTACATCAAGGATATTGGCCTGGAGTTTTCTTTTTTTGTGATGTCCTTGTCTGGTTTTGGTATCAGGATAATGTTGGCATTGTAAAATGTGTTTGGTAGTGTTCCTTCCTCTTCAATTTTTTGGAAGAGTTTGAGAAGCATTGGTATTAAATCTTCTTTGAATGTTAGGAAGAATTCACCAAGGAAGCCATCTGGTCCTGGACTTTTGTTTGTTGAGAGATTTGTGATAACTGATTCAATCCCCTTACTAATAATCAGTCTACTCAGGTTTTCTGTTTCTTCATTATTCGGTCTTGGAAGACTATACACTTCTAAGAATTTATCCATTTCTTCTAGATTGCCCAATTTGTTGTTATATAAATGTAGTAGTTTCTTATGATCCTTTGTGTTTCTGTGGCATCAGTTGTGATATCTTCTCTTTCATTTCTGATTTTATTTTTGAGCCCTCCCTCTTTTTTCTTGGGACTTTGGTTAGTCTAGCTAAAAGTTTATATATTTTGTTTCTCTTTTCAAAGAACCAGCTTTTTTTCATTGATCTTTTTAATTGTGTTTTTGGCTTCTATTTTATTTATTTCTGCTCTGATCTTTAATATTTCCTTCCTTCCACTAACTTGGGGCTCCATTTGTTTGAGATTTTTCTTGTTTTTTTTTTTTTTTTTTTGAGGTAGGCTTGTGAAATACAATCGATTTTTGTGTACAGATCTTGTATCCTGCAATGCTGTGAAACCAACATAGTTCTATTAGCTTTTCTGTAGACGTCCTAGTATTAACCTAAACTATATGGCATTGGTTTCACTGGCAGCCATCAGACAAGGACACAGATATTGCAGGCTGGGAAACCGGCAATTTTTTTAATGCTGCCACAAAACATCTGATAAAATTGTCAACCTAATTCCTTGAAAGGCAGACCATATGCTCTTTGAATCTGTAGCTGTAGGGAAATGATCAGAAAGATGATTCTCTGACCAATGACAGAATATTAGCTGTTTCCTGTCTCCTTTAGGAAGTCTTTGAGAAGGATGAACTCAGGTAAAAAGCTAGCCATTTTGTTAACAGAGGTGGAAGAAAATAAAGCTCTGCTAAGATTGAAGTTCTCTGTCTGCTGTCTACAATACAAATTGACTGAGAGTGGTTATTTAGGGCCTTCTAGTTTTGATAAAGCCAAAAGCTATTATACTCCCCATAGCAGAAGATAAAACTGTGACCCAAAGCCCTTCTCAAGGGCTATTAGCAAAGTGTTGTCTGCCAGATGACATGCAGTAAAGATCATATTAAGGGGACTGCCTTCCCGACCAAAACTGCTGTTTTTGCTGGCTGCAAGGGCACTGCCATTAAGTTAATAGATACAAGATAGATGCGACAAGCATAGAGCTTAGTAAATAAAAATGAAGAGTAGTTAGGCAGAAGATATATGACTCGTTGAGATCTTTAGCTGTGATTATTTGTAGAAGGAATCGTAAAAGGAACAAACAGGCCAGAGATCTATCTATTCAGTATCTTTTAAAATTGAATTGACAGAGAAGCTACAAGTCTAGCTTGCAAATGCCTGTGTGTATTTGACTCTCAAAACTGGACCAGTAAGAAACTGGGCACAGAAAGACATGCAGCCTCCTAGGAGGGCATCGTCTTCCATCTACCCTTCAGATGGAATCACAGAGGATCATGGTTACGAGCCTCCCAATGGATAAAGTCAGTACCTTCAGATACGACAAACAAGGGAGTTCTTTCTAGAGAGCAGAATTGGGGTCTCACCAAGAATTTACTGTACCACCTGGGCACTCTTTGAAGGTTTCCCTTTGCAACATTTGTTTATACTGTGGACCATGACTACTCTTCTTCCCCCGTTCTTTTTCCAAATTGATTTTCAAATTCTTACTTCATCGTTGTACACCAGGTGTACTGGGAAGGGCATGGGAAGGGAACAGATACCTCATTGGTTAGTTTCTAGGTCACTGGATCATGCTGAGTTACATCCAGACTTATACAAGACTGCACGCCATCTTCAGATGGTGCACTTTGAATTGCTTGGCACTTGGACTTCTTTTTGGTGTGTTCTGTGTGTCAGAAGAAGGGTCTATGTGGGTGGCCAGAAGAGTGGACTGTAACAAAGTTGTCCACCTGAGTATATTCTCACCTTGTTCCTTTGTTACTAGAACAACTAAGTATTAGCTGGCTCTGTGGTTGCCCAGCTGAACCTCATCTCTCCCTTTCCCAACAGTTAGATGTCATGTCTCTAATGAGGTCAGTGGAAGAAGTAGAAATAATGTATGCTACGTCTGAGACACACTCTTAGAGCAGTACTGAAATGTGCACCTCTTCTCTTTCTGCCTTTTGGCTGGGCTAAGGTACAGAGGCGAAGGCAGGTTCTGAGATGGAGGTCATGTTATGAGCATAGCAGTGTTGCCCTACCAGTCCTGGGCGACCTACCTCTGGACCAATATATGAGAGAATAAACCAAAACTATCTTGTTTCAGATACAGTAACCTTGGGTCTCTCTTAAAGCAACCTAATCTGTATCCCAACTAAAATCCAGGCTTAATTTTGGAATCGAGTATTAAGTATTCTTGTCTCTAAGGGGCAAGGTAGAGCCTTGAACAAATGGAAAAGAAACTTTTGCTAATGTAAGCCAGGGTTTTGGCCCAATTAAACCAAATACATAACCAGTGAATACTTAATGCGAGCCAATCCAGTATGAGATATTATGGAGGAAAAGACATGGTCTTGCTCAGCGCTGACCTAGTTCTAGATTGTTATGTAAGAGAGAAATAAACTTCTATTTTGTTTAAAGTGCTGCAATTTGGGTCCTTGTTATAACAAAGACGATGCTTAGACTGTATCCTAAAGAATGTACATTGTTTAGAATTTGTGGGAAAACTGGAGCATAATCACAAAAATGATAAAGCAGTGGGGACCAAAAAAAAAAAAAAAAAAAAGCTCTCTCAGTGTGGAGAAGCTCAGAAAGGATTAGGAGAGTCCAAAAAAAAAAAGGAAGTCCTGGTGGTGAAAATGGTATCAGTGAAGGCTGAAATATTTAATTCTCTACTCAATAGACAAACAGAACTCAATGTAACTTTTCTTAATCACTATTCCGGTAAATGAAAAAAACGACTCCGTTTTATGAAAAAAAGCTTTGAAATTAAGGTATATTTTGCTTTAAAAAAATGTTTATTGTTTTTAAATAATAAAAGTAATAGCCATTGGGGGCCGCCCGAGTGGCGCAGTGGTTAAGTGCTGGCTTGGGAAGCCAGCGGCCCCGGTTTGGTCCCACATATGAGGGCCAGTGACACTGCCCTCAAAAAAAAAAAATAGCCATTGGAACAGTTGAGAACACTAACAATGTAGAACATTTTAAAACAGAAGTTTAAAGAAAATGAAAATCAGTAGATGGTTAACCTGAACAACAAACTGCAAACATCCTTTTACATTTTTCTAGTCTTCAGTGGGTGTACAAGGGGAGGTACCGTATTTTGCCATGTATAACACACATCTATGTTTTTGGCTCAAACTTCCAGGGAAAAACATTTTTCGTTTTTTTTTTTTTTTTTTTTTTAAATTTGGCTACTGGGGGAGGGGAACAGTGTTGGGGAATTGGGGAGGGGGACCAGCGAGGGCGCCAGTCACCATCTGGCTGCCTGGCAGCTCATGGCCTCTAAGCTCAAGGTGCTGTGTTACAATCTTAGTTGCAGGTGGCCGTAGCCCACCAATGAACTGGCAGTCTTGTTAGGAGCACGTGCTCTCACCAGCTGAGCATCCTGCCACCTGTTGGCAGCTCAGCAGCAGCTCAGCTCAGGGGCAGTGTCACTGGTGCATGTGGGAATCGAACTGATGACTCTGTTGCTCAGAGCTTGTGCTCTTAACCAACTGAGCCACTTGGCCGGCCTTTCATTTTAATATTTTAATTCAAAATTTTATTTGTTTACATTTAGGTACTTGTTTTTTGTATTAAAGGAATTTTAGCATTTATTTTTTAACATATTATGGTACAAGAAATTTTATGTAACAAATAATTACAAAACACAAGAACAGATACAAGGTACAAGAAATTTTATGTACCGGTAATAAATTTATGATATTTGCATATCACAGAAGGCCAAGAACTCTTTGTTGTTGCAAGTTCTTCTAAATTCAACAAAACTGATTATTATATTCCAGGGTATTGTTTTGCATACAGATATTGTTATTGATTTCTAGAGTTACACTTCTAATTCATAAGTATAAATAAAAGAATTAAAAACATATAGATAACGGAATTAGTACTACCCATGTATAATGTACATCCTCACAAATTTGGGCAAAAAAAATTGCACATTATACGTGGCAAAATATAGTATATGCATTTTTATACATATTATATAGCACATATATACATACTTCAGCTACTTCCCCCCATACTTTCAAGTGCTTTTTCACTTAACATTACACACGGACTTCTTGACATGAAAAATTCTTCAGTTCTTAGTTGCCAAGTATTTCTCACATGTGTAATTTCATACAATCAATCACAAAACAGAAAAAGCAAATCAGTATGTATCCATAGGCAGTCATTAAAAAAAACAAAACAACCACATAGTATTTCCTTTGACAGAAGAATCTTATTTTTACAAATGCTTAGCAGTAATTGGGCCTTCACAAGCTTAGAAGGGGCACTCTACAGTGTTTTCGGGAAAGGCCTGTAAGAGCCTACTTTATATAATCTCATGGTAAAAACAAATAAATCCAAAGTAAAAATGGGGCCAAATTGCCCAGAAGAAATGGAAATTACAAAATAAACACGTTAATCTGTTTAATGTTACGTGTGCGGCCATATTCTACAATATGGTAGGACTAGTCCCTGCCCTCCTTATATTTACAGTCCCGACCACATTAAAACAAAGAGGTAACTAAACCTACGGGAGACTAGGCCAAAGCCCTCTGTTTCTAGGTGTAACCTGAAGGTCCTTCCCTATCTGAGACTATCCACCCATATTGGCAGAATATTTGTGTAAAACCAAAATCTCACATATGGAACTCTCAAGGCACCCATCTGGCTCCACCCACCTTAGTTTTTGGGTTAAAAACTTGTCACAGTAACATGTTATCTCCCATGATTTGAGAAAGAAGCAAGATCCAGCAGCAGCACCATTACATCCACCTGCACTGTTAGTGGTAGTGTTCTTGCCTTGCTCCATTTCCCCCCTTGTCCAATGGGTTTATCCATGTATTATTTATATACCCCATGTGCAGGTGTGTGCACGTGCATGACACTATATTGAATTATCTTGCCTATCCTGAGCTGTTTTGAAAATTATGCTTAGTTTTCATTTTGGTAAATAGAATGCTAACCTTTTTGACAATGCATCCTTACAATAGAAAAAGGCAACTTTGCCCTTGTCTGTAAGGCAGGTCGTCTTGTATTGGGCATAGCAAACAACTTCTAAGAAGGTTGCGAAATAGGAACGAACTTAAAGGCTAAGCATTTTTCTTTTTTTTTTTTTTTTTGGTTCCTGACGCTTTACGTAATTGGCACCGTCATTAATACCCTTGTTGTCAGCCTCAACTTTGGACTGCAGTGGAGCCAGAAAAGCTCGCCGAAGTCTCCGGAACCCGGCAGTCCCTCCGGGAGAGAGCACGTCCTCAGTCACAGGTGACTTGCAGTCCGGGGCGGCCGCGGCTCAGTGCACACCGAGCCCGACGCCGGGCGCCAGCAGCCTATTGAGCTCCGGTCCCGCAGCTGCAGCTCGGCGCTCAGCCTCGCCGTCCCACCGGCGGCCCCTCCGCGGTCAGCGGCCCGCCCATGTTCTCGGCCACCAGGAGGGCTCGCCAGCTCTTCCCCAGCCTCCTTCCCGTCCAAAGCATGGGCGACGCCACGTCTAAGATCATCAGCCCCCAAGAGGCCCTGCCCGGTCGGAAGGAGCCGGTGCAAATAGCAGGTAAGGACGCCGGCCAGCGCAGAGGACGGCGCAGTCGGGGCCGCGCACGCGCGGTCGCGCCCGGCGGCGGTGCGGCCTCCGCTTGTTGGGGAGCGGACTGCGCAGGCGCGGAGAGTCGCCGGCGGGGGGGGAAGGAGGGGGGAGGGAGGAGGGGAGGGGCTCCTCCTCTTCCTTTGTTTAGCTTCTCCCTCCCTAAAAAAAAAAATGCAAGCACTCTGACGGAATCGAATATGCTGGTGTGACTTATCTAGAGTGCAAAAACCCTACCTCCAAGCTCTGGGCAGGAGAATTCCTGACCCGATTTCCGCCCTTTCTCACGCGCTCGCAGTCCTGGGTTCTCTGCCTCCTTTCCTTCCAAGGTTTGCATCGGCCACTTGCAGCTAATGGTGCCATTCTGTGTTGTCGCGGGAAGCAATGCAATGCTGCATGCAGAACGATGGAAACTGGTTTTGAAATGGTACTTCAGTCCCCTCTTCTGGTTGCAGGACTTATCCTCAGGCTTCCATGATCTCCCAGGACTGCCCAGTTCCCCCTCCTCCGTTGGGAGGAGTTGCCCCGGCCCTGTGTTCCTGGGCTTGCCCGTGTGAATCAGTCATGTGGTGGTGTCTAGTGTAGAGCTGGGCTTCCTAAACTTAAAAAGAATTTACCAATCTCATACCAATACTTCTGGAACACACAATAAAAGGGAAATGCTAGAAAAAGTCATTGCGTGCGTGGATGCCCAGTCGTGTTAAACTATAAACATTTCAAAAGCTCAACTCCATATTTTCTGTTTAAGACTCTTAAGCATTTTGCAGACAGCTCAGGTCCACCAACCCCAGGACTGTACTTGAAATAGGATTATCTTGGTGCAGTGTTTCTCAGTGTGGCCTCATAATTTGCCTTTTAAACAAGCCTTTCAGGTGATTTTAATGTACTCCATAATTTGTAAACCACCGCCTTAGAGCTATTGGAGGATTAAGGGATGATTACTCGCTTACATATATGGCTCAATGTTGATAGATCCTGCATTTGAAAATGCCTAGGAATTCTTGTATTTTGTCCTTAAAGAATTGTTGAGTATATATAGGAGGAGGTCCTAGTGACGGAATGCATATCATGTACAACACTCAGTATGAGATTGAAAAGGCAGAGGTTGTTTGGATTTGAGGCAGTTTGGAAGCTGTGTGGCCTGTTTTTTTATTCACGTACATTAGCAGTTCTATTTCCTGTGTCCACCATCACTTCACCTCCATCTCATCACCAGCCCTAAAAGTTTGTTTTATTTTTAACTCAAATTCAGAGAATGAGTTTTTTTTTTTTTTGGGGGGGGAAGGGGAGCAGTCCAGATTATTTTTAAACTATGTTTAACCCAATTATCTAAACTTTATTTACTTACCTTAAAAGTAAATTCTCTTTTACAAACCAGGATTCATAAATAGATATTAAAGACAATACTTTCTTTTGTTTTTTTTTTTAAAGCTGAGCGATCTTGTCACCTGTTGGCAGCTCAGCAGCAGCTCAGCTCAGGCTGCCTTTGAACTGCTGTTGCTCAGAGTTCAGCTCATACTCTTGAGTGAGCTCTTAACCAACTGAGCCACTCAGCAGGCCCAAGACAATGCTTTCTTAAAGTTGAACTTCCTCAGTTTGTACTGAACTTCCTCTTTACACACTAGTGTCTTGGATATGCCCCCCTAGATGAATAAATAAATAACTCAAAAACTCTAGATCACATTGTCAAATTGGCTCAAGATCAAGAATGACCATAATTTAGCTCTGCTTTATCTTAACCAAACTCTCCCCAATTAATTTCCTAGTATATAAATGACACTTTTGGTAAAAGATTAACCAACATGACAGAAAACAGCCAAGGAATTTTTTTTCCAAAACCCTATAGTGACTCTGTAAAACCTCAAGACCTGGTTCTATTCCAGGCTCCTCTGTCTCTTAATATAGTTGTGTGTACATCTCTCTGTATCTGGACCTGTAAACTGCTTTTTTTTTGGTGTAGGGCCAAACTTACAATGCATATGTCCTTACTGTTCAGCTGTTGTACCCCCCCACCCCCAGTATTTAAATTTTATCCTTTTTTTTTTTTTTTTTTTTGAGGGCAGTGTCACTGGCTCTCACATGTGGGACCGACCAGGGCCGCTGGCTTCCCAAGCCAGCACTTAATCACTCGGCCGGTCCTCAGTATTTAAATTTTAGATTGTGGCCTATCGGGTCTCCATTCCTGCTCTGGCCTTGACAGGTTGCTGGAAGTTCAGATTAGCCCCAGAAATGGGCAATGTTACCTCTTTGGTGGGTTTTGGTGGCCGTAAGCTTGAAGCTTATGGACTTGATATTATTGTTTTGAAAGTTAAATTAATCTTGACTCCAGCCTCCAATCTATTTAACAGCGCTTCACTTCTCTATATTATCTCCATGTCTGTTGTGATTTGCACCCTGATTCTCTCAAAAGTTCTGTGACAAAAGCATCCCATTTTGATTTTAGAAGACAAGGCCTGTCTAGTATCTCTAGCTCAGCCTAGCATGAGGTGCATACTATTACCAAATACTTTTGGGTGAAAGGTTACCATCTAGGCTTTAATCCTACTTTTTTTGTATGCCTAAGGAAACTTATACCCTTTTATACACTGTAACCTAGTAATGGATTTCTACTTTGCAAGAAGATAAGCTGCAATTTTTTAAACTCCTTTGATGTTTACTTTCTTCCAGGATACCTAAAATGCATCAAAACATGAATAGGCTTACTTTGGGTGATTGGTTAAAACTAAACCTGGACTAGACTGCTTCATTTGAAACACACTCTGTTCAGCCAGTGGTGGGTTCTGGACAGCATTGGCTGGCTGGCAGGGTACACAGCACTTTGCCTGATCTTATATGCAGAGGTGGTTTTGCTCTGTTTCAGTGCCTGGCTATAAAGCAATGCTCAGAGAATTTTGGGGGTAAAGGGGAATTCATGCTTGTTGAACTGAATCAGTGAGCAGTTAGTTGTTGGAGATGGACAGGAGGACGAAGGCTTATAATTAAAACCTCAGAGTGCCTCTTGTGTTGTTCAAATGTAAGTTTATTATAGTTAAAACTGGTCTTATTTCCAGTTATTGGGTTTTTGGAAAAGTCATGACGCATTTTTGCAATGAAAAACATAGAAAAAAATACGTCATGATTTTTCTGACAACCCAATATTAATATGGCAAAAGCCCAGCTTTTATTTTATATGGCCCTGTTTTGTTTTTATTTTCATATTGGAAACATTGCTAATCTGTTTTTTGTTTGTTTGTTTGTTTTTTGAGGGCAGTGTCACTGGCCCTCATATGTGGGACCCGAACCGGGGCCGCTGGCTTCCCAAGCCAGCACTTAACCACCGCGCCACTCGGCCGGCCCTACTAATCTGTTTTTTTGATGAGGTATTTGGGATTTGGGTATATTCAAGATAACATTGATAGCTCCTATTTAATCTCTGCTTTTTTGGCTTTATATTCTTCAATAGTGTTCACTGCATTTATTACTGTGATGCCTTTTTTGGGGAGAGGAAGAGATATAGCACACCTGCTAAAAGCATACTCTTTTAGGAACTTTAAATATAAATAGAAAAACAGTAGAGCAGGGCCGGCCGAGTGGCGCCGTGGTTAAGCGCTGGCTTGGGAAGCCAGCGGCCCCGGTTCAGTCCCACATGTGAGGGCCAGTGACACTGCTTTCAAAAAAAAACAAAAAAAAACAAAAACAAAACAAAACAGTAGAGCAATATGAGTTATCCAAAAGTTGACTCTTTGAAAAATAATTGAACTGCAACAATAGATATATATTAGGTAGTCTATGAAAGGAGAAAAGGTAGAAAGTAAATAGGAAGAAAGTAAATACACAAGGTAAGAACTGAGATGGGGGAATAATGGAAATATAAAATTTAAAGAATCATAAGGGACTATGTACTCAACTCTTTGAAAATAAGTTTGAAAAGTTGGATGGAATAGATAATTTTTAGGAAAATATAATGGACCCCAACTGACCCCAGAAACAAGTAGAACAATCTAAACAGATTGATTTTTCTAGAAGAAATAAAGTTGTCAAAGAGTTACCTCCTCCCAAAGCATTGTGTCCAGACAGTTTTATAGGGGACTTCTACTAAATATTTAAAGTGCAGGTAATTCCAATACTATTTAAACTGAAAAAATTGTTAAATTGTTTTTAAGAAGTAAGTATAAAATTGAAACCAAAATTGATAAAGATTGCACAAAAAAGAAAATCTTATGTATGAATATTGTTGCAAAACTGCAAAATAAGTATGAATAAAGAGAATCCAGTGATGGGATTTAGTCCCAGAATGCAAGGGAGGGTCAACATTAGGAAATCTATATACTTCATGATTTTATTTATCTAAGAAAAAATGATATAGCTATCTCTCTAGATGTTGAAATGTTCCTTGACCAAATTGCACAATCATTCTTGATAATTACACTCAGAGATGGCTACTTCCTTAACCTGATAAAATATACCTATTTCAGTCCAAAGGCCAACATGGTGCTTAATGAAGAAACATTAGAGATTTCCACTAGAATCCCAATCAAGGAAGAATGTGAAGGTGGTCCACTTTTGCTCAGCCTAGTAGCGGGTGAGCACTATTATTAAATACTCTTGTTGTTAAGTGTTATCTCTAGGCTTAATCTGACTATTTTTGTGTTCTTAAGAAAACTTCCATTCTTTTACAAACTGTAGGCTAGTGGATTTCTACTTTGCATGAAGGTAAGATTCAAACCTTCAAACTTTTTTAATATGTAATTTTTCCAAGGCTGCCTAAAGTGGATTAAAACATGATCAGGCCTACTTTGGATGACTGATTATTATTTAACATGTTTTATAGGTGTTAGCCCATGCAGTCAGACAGGAGAAGGAAATTAGATAGATGTACAGATTAGAAAATGAAGGTAAAATTAACATCATTTGCAGGTGATAAGATTACATATCTGAAAACTTTTGAGAGAATTTAGTAAGGCATCAGGGTACACATATACTTACTAGACAGAAACCAGTAGCTTTACTCTATATAAACAATCTGTTTGAAAATATAATGGAGGGCCAGCCAGGTGGCGCATTGGTTAAGAGCTGGCTTGGAATGCCAGCAGCCCCGGTTTGGATCCCACATATGAGGGCCAGTGACACTGCCCTCTACAGCTAAGATGGTGAACAACAGCTCCACCTGGAGCTGGGCTGCACGTGTCCCGGCGCCGGTGTAGGCTGCAGCCCCTGCTGCAGTGGGTTGCCATAGGCTATAGTGAATCACGCTGCCAATAGTCACGGTGAGCAGCCATCCAGAGGTCCGTGACTGATCTGCCTCATCCAGGAAGAGTGCAATGATGATACCAACACGGGCTAGTGAAGCAACGTCCTCTGCAACTAGGCTGAAGAACAAAAGGACAGCAACTTGTCTGTTCCCCTTCCCCAATTCCCCAACACTGTTCCCCTCCCTCAATTCCCCAATAAAATCTTTAAAAAAAGGAAAAGAAAATATAATGAAAGAAAACACCCCGTTTATAATAGCCGTCAAAAAAGTTAAAATTTGGGAATAAAACTTGGCAAGACATGTGCAAGACCTATGTGAAGAAAACTTGAAAACAGTACTGAAAGATGCCAAAGAAACTTGTACAAGTGGCAAGACATACAGACATACTAGGTTCTTGGATAGATGATTGAATAGGAAACATATGTATCAGCTTTCCCTAAGTTAATTTATAAAGGTAATGTGGTTTCCATTAAAAGTACTAATGATATTTTTGTTTTGTTCTAGAACTGGACACACTAATTAAAACATTCATATGGAAAAATAAATAGGAATAGTTATGGTAACAGTAAAAGAAGAGCAAAGAGGGACAGCTAGCACATAGTGTAAAACAAAGTTTATGATTTAAACAGTGGTACTTACTGGTCTATGAATACTTAGGTCAATGGAGCAGAATAGAAAGATCAGAAATTCTTAAATACATGTGGGAATGTGTTGTATGATAAAGGTGATATCTCAAATCAATGGGGAAAAGGTAGGATATTCAACAAATGGTTATGGGACAACTGGGTAGCCATATGGAAAAAAAATCAGATTTGCACTTTCCATCTTAAACCAAAAGATATATAATGATAGTAGTTCACACTTATTAAGTGCTTACTGTATGCCAAGCACTATAGTAATTGCTTTATATTTACTAATACATTTAATCCTCACAATGGCCTGAAATAGTAACTATTATTATTCCCCATGTATAGGTGTGGAAACTGAGGCCCATGGAGGTTAGGTGACTTATCCAAGGTCATAGAGCTAATAAGTGGTGGATTTGAATGTAGGCGGTTTGGCTCTGGAGTTTGTGATGCTAACTATTATATTGTTTTTCCATTTAGTTACATGTAAAAAAATGAAAACAATTTAAGTATGAGAAAGGGAGAATTCCTTTATAATCTTGGTGTGAGGAATACCTTTCTAACCATTATTTGAAAATCGGAAGACTTAAAAGATTGATTAATTAGATCACATCAAAATAAAAATCTGCTGCAGGCGAAATTACCATAAGGAATTTCAAAAGACAAACTGGGGTATATATTTGTAACTCATAGGTGAAGGACTGGCCTCACTAATACATAAGAAGCTCCTAGAAATGAATAAGAAAACACCGACATCCATTAGAAAAATAGGGAAAGGTTATGAACCAACAGTTTCTAGAATTGGCTCTTAAACATACAAAAAGAATGCTCAGCTTCACTCATAATGAGGACAATGCAAATACCATTTTTCATTTTTCAGACTGGCAAAAATCCAGAACTTTGATGATGCACTCTGTTGCCTTAAGGAAAAAGGCACTCTCGTACATTGCTGGCGAGAGTATAAATTGGCTCAACTCTTAGGGAAGGGAATTTGGCAATATCTATCAAAAATTTAATTGCATATACCTTTTGACCCTGGAATGCAATTTCTGGGAATTTATCCTACAGAACACTTGCACGCGTGCCAAATGATGACTGTACCAGGTTATTCATTGCAGCTTTGTTTGCAGTAGCCAAAGATTGGAAACAACCCAAATGCCCATCAATAGGGGCTAGTTAAATAAATTATGGTTCGTCCTCACAATGGAATATGCAGCTGTAGAAAGAACATGGAAAATCTGTGTGAGTGGGTATAGAGAGATTGCCAAGATACAGTGTTCAGTGAAAAAAGGCTAGGTCAGAACAGTGTTCTATAGCATGCTAACTTTTGTGTGAACAGGGAGGAAAGTACTATGTCGGCACAAAGAAACTTTGAAAGGGTGGCTGAGAAACTAGTAGCTGGCGAGAGAGCTATGCAGTGAGCTGAGGGTGGATGGGAGACTTTTTACTTCTTGGTTTTTGTAAAATAACTTTTGATTCTTGTCATGTGACTGCTTTATTGAATCAAATAACTCCACTTTGAAGATGATCTCCCTCTGTTGTTTGTAGTCTAATTGACCACCTTTCGATCATCTTTTGTTATCCCTATTTCAAGTTCGTTTTTTTTTTTAACTTTGCTCTCTTTTTCTTGTCAAGTAGCTCTTTTTTTTTTCCTCCCCAACTTGCTTTTGTAATGAAAAATCTACATTTTTGGCGTGATTTAAAAATCTAAATTTAGAGGGTGGAACTGGAATAAGTGAACCCAAGTCATTTTACATTTCATAAATATTCATTTTTATTGAAGCAGCAATTGCGGTGGCATCACTTACACAAAGAAAAGATCTTTGGGGACAAATTCCTTCCACTATTATGTAGAAGACATTATGTGTATTTCTTTTATTTTCAGTGATGTACATAGACTTTGAAAAGAAAATGATAGAAAACAATTTTCCTCTTAGAAAAAATTTTCCCCAATGTGTGATTAATTTCTAAATTGTAGGACACAGAAGTATAATTTTCTCCTCTTTGCATCCTGTCTAATGCTCTTTATTTTACCCTGTTTCAGAGCCCTCAGTGTTTCCCTGAAGTCCCTGAAATAAGGGTATTCCATACCTCCCACGATCTTATCCTTACTTCAGCCTTTCTTCCTTCCCACGGTAACCCTCCAGAAACCCACCTTCTGACTTATGTGGGTTTCAATGGTTTGCTTCTGGAATTGCTCTGGTGATTCTACCCTGGATTCCACACTCCTATCTTTTCTTTTTTTTTGAGGGCAGTGTCACTGGCCCTCATATGTGGGACCGAACCAGGGCCGCTGGCTTCCCAAGCCAGCGCTTAACTACAGTGCCACTCGGCTCGCCCATTATTTTTTATTTTTTATGAATTGGTTTCTTTATTTGCATGCATTGCTATCCATGGAAGTAAGATGCATCTTGCATCTATGAGGATTTTATTTACAAAATTTTTTTGTATTATTTTTATTATTATTAATAGTTACAGATGTACAAAACTATGCAATAATTATCTTTTTTACCCCTTACAAAGTGACTACCCCTCCTCCCTACCCGCCACCCCCGATATCACACATATTTATTATAATTCCATTGACTCCATCCCCACACTATATTTCACATCCCATGACTATATATGTGTTGAATTATAGTCAACATCTAATATTATTCAGTGGCAGCTTCAGATGTACAGTGCAGTAGTCAGGCCACTACACCGTCGACGAAGTGGTCTCCCTGACAAGACATGAGTCCATCTGGTCCCCTAAAAGAAATATTTCCAACTTTATTGATTATATTCCCCAAACTGTCTCTTCTGTCTCTGTGGTAGTATTGTATTACCAGTTTATGTTGCCTCATCCCTTCCCCTTCTCCATCATGCCCACCCTCGTCCCTTCTAGCCATCATCAGTTTTTTCTTTGTGTCTCTATGACTATTTCTGTTTATTTTGCTCATTTATTCAGTTCTTTAAATTCCACATATAAGTGAGATCATATGGTATTTTGTCTTTCTCTGACTTATTTCATTTAACATAATGTTCTCTAGGTCCATCCATATCGTTGCAAATGGTATGATCTCTTTCTTCTCATTTAACCATTCATTAAATGTCTGTTAGATACCTGCTTATGTAAAATTTTGTGTTTTCCATATATCCTTATCATAAGCCTTTCTCAAAACTTGCCCAGTTTGAATTCCATTTCTCCCATAAACCCATCCCTTTTCCTCTGACCTAAGTGATCCCTTCCTTATCCACTGGACAAATAATTATGTACTGTTTTATGAATCCTTCTATTGGATCTTGCATTGTTGCTTAGATGCTTTGTTGCTACCCAAGTTGTTAAATCTGTGTCTTATTTCCCCTCATGAGGGTTAGCTCCCCAGAAAGATGGCTGCCCAGAGGAGGAGCCATGTTTCCACTCCTGGAAAGGAGTGGCCAGGCTGTGTTCGATACTTATTTATCCTCTAGCCTATTGCACTTGCCAATATCTGTCACTCAGTATGGTGTGTGGATATCAGGCAGCGTGTGGTACATGCCCAAAAAGAAAGACCAAAAACAGGGGTCTTTTTGTGTGACCATTGTGGGACCAATGTGACCCAGAGAATAGGTCACCTTTTGTCCATGGGGCACATACTCTTAATTGTTTTCCCACTAGTAATGATGGAGTTGTGCTGATTTCAGAGTTTCCTCTCATTCACACTAGTGGCCAGCGGTCAACCATTCATCTTTAAATCTCTGAGCAGGGACTTGCTAGGAATCTGCAGCAGAGGTGGGGAAAGAGGTGTTAACACTCAGTATGATCCATGTGGGACTTTGACCTACTGCCCTCAGTTCAGGGGTTACAGTGTGCCCCACCTCAGATTGGGGAGGGAGGGGGAGTCAGGACAGCTGAGGTGAGGAATGGGGGAGGTTGGTTGGGTGAGGAGACCTTAGCCTGTGTAAGGAGCCTCAAGAGAGCCAGTAACCCTGAGGCCCTCAGCAAGGACCAGAGTGAAACCCTCTTTGCTGAGCTTGGCCCAGCACCTTAATAGGCCCCAGCGGCCTGCCAGCCATCACAATGCTGCCTTGGCAGGTGGTCAGCCCTCTATCCATGCCACAGCCCTGTCATCCATCCAGTGCCAGCCAAAATACTGGAACTCTGGTGATGTATGAAAGACTGAATTCTGCAGAAGATGGTTTCGAGTTGTCAGTGTATGATGAATGAAGCTGTGGGTCATCTATATTCTATTCTTTCATCTTTCTGCAATCATAAATTCTCAGTTTGTCAAAGGGTATCACAATAGCTAATGTTTTGTGAAAACATAACACTAGACCGCAAACTTCTTGAGGGCAGGAATTGTTTTATTCTCTGTGCCTGGAACACAATAGGCTGACAATACACATTTGTTGAATGAGCCCTTTGAGAGGCGGGTCCCTCTGAGCAGTCTCATCATAATAGACAAACACGTATTATGTATTATGGCGCATAATAGAGAGTCAGTAAATGTTTGTGTAATAGAACAGTGGATTGAAGAAGACAGGAAGGGTAGGAGTTTGGGTTGCTGATTTCCTTTTTTTTTTTTGTTATACCAGAAAGCTTTATTAGCTGGACAGAATTTCTGCAACCAAATGGAAATGTATGTAATAAGAACTGGGCCATATTTGAATAATGGAGTATCAGTCCACCCTGTTACTGGTGGCATTATCTTCATCCACTTCTTCCTGTCCTTCCTAAAGTTCACAGAATCAGCCCAGGCTTGGCTGCCCAGGGCTTTAGTTACATCAGCTTTCTACCAGGCCATGGGCTTGTTGTCATACAGCTGTTCATTTTAACTTGCATCTATCTGTTTACCAAATCGTAAGCCAAGAGATGGTAAGAGGTTGGGAGTGTCTGAAAATGGAGTGTCTAAGATTTTTGAATAGGTGAAACTGGCATTTGCTGGTGTCACCGCCTTTTTTGTCCTTATTTTACTGCTTTACTCTTTGTACCCTTCTTCTCATTGATGGCTAGCTTCTTCCCTTCCACTTTGCCTGTGGTCGGATTCTGAAATCTATATCTCATCTTGCAAAAGTTCCACTTTTCTATTTCCAAATACTTCTAGGATGTGTGTATTCTGCCATAACCCCAAACTCAGGTCTAAAACAAAACCTGCCATTTTTCCTTCAAAACATTGGGTACATATTTTAATTTCCCATATCTGCCAGTGGTACTTATGCCACCCCCCCAAACCTGAGCTGCATTCACGTTTGATCCTTCCCTCTGTATTTAGTATATCCCTTCTCCAATAGTCTTTATTGATCAGGTAATTCCTGATTGACTGGTTTAAGATTTCATTTCTGGGAGAGCTGAAACTATAACCAAGTTAAGTCTTGCTTTGGTGACATGGGGATTAGCATAAGTGATTCCATTTTGGGCCTTGTATATATACACGTGTGTGTGTGTGTGTGTGTGTGTGTGTGTGTGTGTGTGTTTACCAATGACAAACGCTTGATTTTTTTCTTAACCAGAGATCACCATAACCTCTGAGTCAACTGGGACCTCTCCTGTAACCTGAGTCTCTCATGAAAAGTTGAATAAGTTTATTGCCCTTCATAAAGAAAGTCCTGGCTTCTTACATTTCTATAAGACTTCTATATCATTTCATGTGAGCATATCTACAGTGTTTCTCAGCATAGTATAGTTTTGATCCACTAGCTTGTTGAGTAAGTGTATTAAATTTGCATTATAATACAGCCAAGACTGGTAATAGTTGAAACTGGAAGAAATTCAGAGCTACAATATTGTTTTGATGAATATACTATCATTTTATTTTTTAAAAAAGAAGAATAAAATTTCAAGACATTGAATGTCTTCCCAGAGCACATATAGAAAATTAATTCTTTGGAAAGTGTTACCATGGTAAGGTAATAACATTAGTGTTGAATTTTACTCTGTAACTTTTTCATCTTTTACCTTTGATTTTCATTTATTTTTATTTTTATTTTTTTATTTTTATTTATTTTTTTTTGAGGGCAGTGTCACTGGCCCTCACATATGGGACTGAACCAGAGCCTGGGGCCGCTGGCTTCCCAAGCCAGCGCTTAACCACCGTGCCACTTGGCCGGCCCTTGAGTTTTTGTTTTTTTTTAATTTGTAGTTTTACAGTGAGGTAATTTACAATTTGCTTAGGTCAAACACAATGTGAAAAACTAAAAAGCATTGTTTGCATGAGGCCCCAAGTCATTTCTTTGGCCAACTGAAAAAGATTTGATATTTTTAACAGATTTTACCCAAAAGGCAAGAGTCATGAAAATGAAATATTATGAGGGAATTCATAGCTTTCCAGCTGGAGAAAATGAAACAAAGTAAAAAAAAAGTCCTGAATGTACTGTAGTTAGCAGATGAGAAGAAAACCACAGTTGGAGTTTGCAGAATGGAGTAGCCAGCTGTCAAATTGAGCCCCGGAGAAAACAGCACATTGTTGAAAATGTCCATTTCCTTATCTCTTACTAAGAACCAGTTCGTGAAGCACTACGTCACCTATCAGTAAGCCCTCTGCAGCAACTCCTGCTGGTCCCTGAAGTTCCTAGCCAACCACTTAACATTCCTTGCACACCAAGCTGTGTGCACTGGCATGAAGAAGTGCCGCACGGAGCCCCTGCTCCCCACACAGAGGACTGCAGAGGACCTGATAACAGGCTGAGCTCTCACAGGGTCTCTCCCTGACAGCCTGAGGCTGCTTGCTGGGGAACCACAGCCCTCCAAGAATAGAAATTGCACCCAACTGCCTTTGAATGTAAAAGAGGTTTGAGGAGCCCCTTATAGATAACTTTTATTTTAAGAAATTATAAAGAAATTCTTTTCTTCTTCAGGATGATGCTCCTACTATGGAGCTCTGTGGATTTATTCCTATAAGTGAAATAAAAGGAAATAATTAGTTTCTAGTGAAAATTAGGAGTTGGAGAAATAAGATTATGTAAGTTTGCTGCAGTAGTTTTGGGGAAACACACACCTGATTTCAGGATGAGGCTACATACATTTAAATACGAATTTCCAGGGGCAAGATATGAATCAAGGCATTTCAATTAATATAAGGCTGGAACTCAAGCCTTAACTATTTTGGTTCATTGAAAACCCCCTCAATTATGGCTTTTTTTTTTTTTTTTTCAGAATAAAGAGATTCATTGAAGAGCTGAAACCTACGCTTCATTTTATGTATACATTTGCTTTGGAACTTGTAGGATGGCTGACAAACAAAGTTGATATAATTTTAAAAATGAGGATTCTCTATTGTTTGCACTGTGTGGTTGTGTTGTCGGAGAGTGGGCCTTTTTCGGCGCAAAGTCCAGGTCTTGGCAACTCGAGCAAAGAATTGAACGAGATACTAGAGTAAAGCAGTAGAATAAGTAGTTTATTAGAAAAGATGGTACATTTAGAAATAGAAGTAGACCTGAGTACTAGAGGATGGCTCAAGGGCCCATTACTAGAAGTTACATACCAAAGAGTGTGGAGTGGGCCACGCGCAAAAGTGAGGCTCAAAGGGAAGAAGCGGTAAAAAGAAGCAGGGAAAAGCAGCAGCAGTAGCAGCCGCGTGCTTCTCTCCCAGGACTTGGGGTTTTTATCCTTTTTCTCTAGAATGGGCTGTTCTTTCTGGGCGTAGGACCACTTGATTGGCACCTGTGATTAACAAGCGGTACTGCGCAGGTGCAAGTGACTGGTCTGATCTAGTTGGATATTTTATGTCCACTTGCTCTTCCTGCAGGAGTAGGTAATTACAATACAATGGGGAGTTTTGGGTGGAGAGGGGAAGTGCCTCAGGCACTCTGTGGGACGTGTAGGAATGCAGAGACCCAATGCCTTCCTCTAACTGCCTGCCTAGTTTCTCCTTGAGAGAAGTGATCCCCATAAAATCTCTATGGGAAGCTGAGGGACAGGAAGTCTCTTCTTCTGTATCTGCTTCCTGCTGGGCAGGGGCGTAGAGCCATCCCTGCCTATTGGGGTTTCACGGAACTCTCACCCTAGCTGGTCTCAGATGAGAGGAAGGGGTCTCAAGCTCCACCTGGAAGACCGTGTTGGCTTCTTTGTTTGTTGGGGTATCCCCTGCATCCTCAAGGATCCTGAATGAGGACAAAAATATAGATCTGTTAGTTCTTATGAAACTTGTGGCTTATTCAGTCCATCACTCAGGTGGAGTCAGTTGTCTGGACACAGAATGGGTTTGACATTTAGCTTCCTGGCCTGGGGGAATATTAGGAAGTCTCAGGCTTTCAACTAGTTATTGGAAGCAGGGGTAGGAGACTTCTATTGTTTCAGATTCAGGAACTAATTTACAAAGCAATTAAGGAGCAAGGGGGATCTTCAGTCCAAGATTCACAAACTGGTTAGAAAAGCAATCAAAGCCCAAGAGCTAAGAAACTAAAGAACTAGGGAGGAGACTTAACATTTCTATAGAAAAGGAAACATTGAAGTTTTTCATTGGTGGGGGTTGGTGCCACTCAGTTGGCCGGTAACAGTTGTATTAAACCAACTAGAAAGGAACCTAATTGGAACCAATTGGAGCAAACTTTGCTCTGTTTTCAGTTTCTCTAGTGAGTGAGTCTGATAAGAGGCTCTTCTCACTGCTCCGGAGTGAGCTGGTCCTACTTAGTCTGTGCCAAGATGGCTTCTTGCTTTAGGGCCTTTATTACCTACATGTTAGATTTTTATTCATATTTTTGCTCAAAGTTGGATCCGTAAGTTTTTTTTTTTTTTTTTTTGAGGGCAGTGTCACTGGCTCTCATATGTGAGTCCTGAACCGGGGCCGCTGGCTTCCTAAGCCAGCGTTTAACCACCGCGCCACTTGGCCGGCCCTAAAGCCTTGTTTTTTTTTTTTGTTTGTTTTTTTTTTGGTTTTTTCTTTTGAGGGCAGTGTCACTGGCCCTCATATGTGGGACCTGAACCGGGGCCGCTGGCTTCCGAAGCCAGCGCTTAACCACCTTGCCCCTCGGCCGGCCCCCTGATGCGTAAGTTTTTAATTATTTTAATTTTCTCTCAGTTTCTAAAGTAACCAATGTCCAAAAGCAAGAGAGCATTCAATACCTTTCTCCATATTCATAAAATCATATACAATCGCATATTTTTTGTTTTTTTTTGAGGGCAGTGTCACTGGCCCTTATATGTGGGACCCGAACCGTGGCTGCTGGCTTCCCAAACCAGTGCTTAACCACCACGCCACTCAGCCGGCCCGATTTGTCCATTTTTAATTGGATTGTTTTTCATATTGTTGTGTTTTAATACTTCCTTGTATATTTTGGGTAGCAGCACTTTATCAGATGAGTATTTGGCATATATTTGCTTCCAGACTATGGCCTATTCTTATACTCTTGACAATGTCTTTTGCAGAGCAGATATTTTTATTTTAATGAAGTCCAACTTAACCTTAATTTTTCTTTTCACGTATCATACTTTGGGTATAGTATCTAAAGAGCCTTCCTAAACCTATGATCACTTACATTTTCTTCTATTTTACTTTCTAGAAGTTTTATAGGTTTGCATCTTAAATTTTGAGTTAACTTTTGTGAAATATTTAAGGTCTGGATCTAGATTCATTTTTTTTTTTTGTATGTGGTTGTCCAGTTGTTTTAGCACAATTTATTAAAAAGACTATCTTTGCTTCATTGCATTGCCCTTGCTCCTTTGTCAGGGATCGGTTGACTGTATTTGTTTGTGTCTATTTCTGGGCTTTTTGTACTATTCCTTTGATCCAGTTGTCTATTCTTTTCCCAATAGCACACTGTTTTTGTTATGGTAGCTTTATAGTAAGTCTTGAAGTTTAGTAGTGTCAGTCCTCCAACTTTGTTTTTCTTCAATATTCTGTTGGCATTTCTGGTTCTTTTGCCTCTCCATTTAAACTTTAGAAATCAATTTGTCTATATCCACAATATAGCTTTCTGGGATTTTTATTGGGATTGAATTGAATCTGTGGATCTAGTTGGAAAGACCTGCCATCTTGGCACTATTTATTGTTCCTATTCATGTGCATGGAATATCTCTCCATTTATTTGGATGTTCTTTGATTTCTTTCATCAGAGTTTTGTAGTTTTCCTCATATAGATCTTTTATATATTTTGTTAGATTTATACCACAGTATTTAATTTGTTTTGGTGCTAATGTAAATGGTATTAATTTTTTGTTTTAAATTTCGGTTGTTCATTGCTGGCATATAAGAAAGCAGTTAACTTTTGTATGTTAACCTTGTATCTTGTGATCTTGCTATAATTGCTTACTAATTCTAGGAAGGTAATTTTTTTTTGGGGGGTCCTGTTTTGGGGATTTTCTATATCGACATCATGTCAACTGTGAACAAAGACAGTTTTATTTCTTTCCAATCTATACCTTTTATTTCCTTATCTTACTGCATTAGTTAGTACATCTAGTATGATGTTGAATACGAGTGATGGGAGGGGACATCCTTTCCTTCTTCCTGATTTTAGTAAGAAAGCATATAGTTTTTCATCATTGATTATCATGTTAGCTGTAGTTTTTCTTTTGTTTTTTCTTTCTTTTTTTTTTTCACATGTTCTTTATTAGGTTGAGGAAGTTCCCCTCTATCCCAAGTTTGCTGAAAGTTAACATGTTGTTTTTAATGGCTGCATAATATCCCATGGTGTGTATGTACCACAGTTTATTAAAGTAAAACAAAACAAAGCCCACCTCATGATCAGTTTGTAAGTATTTGGCTCCAGTAATAATATAATGTTTATTAATCATGATATGTAGTACAGTAATACTTTGGTTTGCGAGCATAATTCATTCCAGAAACAAACGACTTGTATTGCAAGACATTGCTCGTTTACCACATTAAAATGTATTAGAAATATTCTCTTGTTTTGCAGAGCACTCGCAAACCAAGTTACTTGCCAATGAATACCTTCCTTGTAAATCTAGTCAAAGGACATAAAATTGGTGCCAGGTTATACAATGCCTTGAAGCCAACTTAAGTAAGGAGTTTGAATTAAAATGGAAAATGGAAAGAATGCAGGTTCACTGACAATGGCATACTTTGGGGAGAAATCAGAGGTTCAGGTAGGTAGATCGTTACCCCCTGATCCATGAAGTATAAACATCTTATGCCTCTTTGATGCTTGGCAGTGCTTCTGGATTGGTTTCTAGATACAACTTGGCAGCTAGGTTATGGTATTGTTTATTCTGAGAACTTAAAGGTCAATTTGCATCTAGAGTTATGACCCTGTTATATTTGATGAACTGGACCACAAACTTCTAGTAACTTTACTATAAATCATGGGTTGGCAAAATATGGCCTGTGAGCCAAATTTGGCTTGCAGCCTTTTTTTTTTTTTAATTTAATTTTTTATTTTGAGATAATTGTAGATTCACATGCAGTTGTAAACAATAATACAGAGATTCTGTGTACCATTTATCCAGCCTCCTTAATGGTAACATCTTGCAAATCTATTGCACACCACTAGGATATTGATAATGATACAAGCTGATACACAGAAGATTTCTGTCACCACAGGATCCAGTGTTTCCCTTTTATAGCCACACACACCTCCTTCCTCACCGTTTGCCCATCCCTAACACCTGGCAAGCACTAATCTGTTTTTCAGTTCAATAATTTTATCATATCAACGATGTTATATAAAAGGAATCTGGACTGGCCCAGTGGCACGGTGGTTAAGCGCTGGCCTGGGAAGCCAGAGGCCCGGTTCAGGACCCACATATGAAGGCCAGTGACGCTGCCCTCAAAAAAAAAAAAAAAAAAAAAAAAAGGAATCATAAGCATGTAACCTTAATAGGGCCTGTTTGCAGAGTAAAAGTTTTCAATTTTGATGAGTTCCAATTTATTAAGTTTTCCTTTTATGGATTATGCATTTTGTGTTTAGTTTAAGAACTCTGTTTAGGCTTGGTCTTGAAGATTTTTTCCTTTTTTTCCCCCCGCTAAAAGTTTTATAAGTTTACATTTAAATCCATGATACATTTTCAGTTCATTTTTGTTCAATGTTTGAGGTTTAGTTTGAGGTCCTTTTTTTTTTTTTGGCCTATGGATACCCAATTGTTAAACTTTTTTTTTTTGGAGGTCAGTGTCACTGGCCCTCATATGTGGGACCTGAACTGGGGCCGCTGGCGTCCCAAGACAGCGCTTAACCACTGCGCCACTCGGCCGGCCCTCAGGTTAAACTTTTTGTTTTGTTTTTGAGGCCCAATTGTTAAAGTACCATTTGTTGAAATGCTTCCTCCATTGAATTGCTTTTGCATCTTTGTCAAAAGTCAGTTGGGCATATTTATGTGGGTCTATTTCTGGGTTCTTATTTTCTTCCATTGATCTATGTGTCCATCTCTCAGCCAGTGCCACACTGTCTTGGTTACTGTAGCTATACCGTAGGCCTTAATGTTAGGTAGTTATGCCTTCCACTTTGTTCTTTTTTTTTTTAACTTTAGAAAATGTTTTTTTTTTTAATTAAAGTTTATTGGGGTGACAATTGTTAGTAAAGTTACATAGGTTTCAGGTGTACAATTCTGTAGTACATCATCTATATATCACATTGTGTGTTCACCAGAGTCAGCTCTCCTTCCATCACCATATATTTGATTCCTTTTATCATCATCTACCACTCCCCTCCCCCTTTACACTCTGTCTTCTTTATTTCAAGACTGTTTTAGCTAAGGATTGTGCTTTTCCATAAACATTTAAAAATAAACTTATCTGTAATACTTTATGATTTCACTTAATAAGGTACTTGGAGTAGTCAAAATCATGGAAGTAGAATGGTGGTTACCAGGGGCTGGGGTGGGGAGGAGAGAATGGGCAGTTATTGTTTACTGGGTATAGAGTTTCAGTTTTACAAGATGGAAAGAGTTATGGATATGGATGGAGGTGATGGTTGAAGAATAATGTGAATAAATGTATTTAATATCATTGAATTGCATACCTAAAAATGGTTAAGATGGGAAGTTTTATGTTATGGGAAATTTTATGTTATGTGTATTTTACCACAATAAAAGAGAATACACACGCGTGCCTGCGCCCACACATACACACTCAGAGAATAAACTTGTTTGTGTTTACAAAAAAACCTTGTAAGATTTTGATGGAATTGTATTAAAATTATAGGTCAATTTGGAGAGAATTGTTGTCTTTACTGTGTTGAATCTTCCAATCCATAAGCATTAATTTAGGTTTTCTTTGATTTCCTTTATCAGCATTTCGTAATTTTCATTGTATAGAATTTGTACATGTTTGTTAAGTTCATACCTACATTTTTCATTCTTTTTGGAGTGATTGTAAATGGAATTGTCTTTAATTTCAATTTCCATATGTTCATTGTTAGTATGTAGAAATGTGATTGATTTTTGTGTGTTCATCTTATATCCTTTAACCTTGCTGCACTCACTTACTAGTTCTAGGAATGGGTGTGTGTGTATTACTTGGGATTTTCTATCTAGACAACAATATCATCTAGAAATAGAGACTGTTTTAATCTGTATGCCTTTCATTTCTTTTTCTTTTTCTTGCCTTATTGCAGTGAGAAGAACTTCCAGTACTATGTTACCTTGTTCCAAATCTTAGGGGAAGCCTTCAGTCTTTCTCTGTGGAGTGTGATGTTAGCTGTAGGTTTTTTGCAGATGCTTTTTATTGAGTTAAGGTAATTCCCCTCTATTCATAATTTGTGGAGAATTTTATCATGAGTGGGTCTCTACCACCTGTTTTTGTAAATAAAGTTTTATTGGGATACAGACATGCTTACTAGTTCAGCTATTGTCATGTCTGTTTTCACACTATAACATCGGAACTGTTGTGACATATAACACTGTTGTGACAGGGACCATGTGACCCTGAAAGCCTAAAGTATTTATTATCTGGCCTTTTTTGTTTTCTCCTGTGGGAGTCGAACTGGCAACCTTGCTGTCACTCTATCCCCTGAGCCATCCGGGTGGCAATATCTGGCCTTTTATGGCATAAGTTTTCTGACTGCTGCTATAGTTCCATGAAGTATTTCTTTTTTTTTTTAAAGATTTTATTGGGGAATTGGGGGAGGGGAACAGCGTTGAGGAATCCGGGAAGGGGAACAGACAAGTTGCTGTCTTTTTGTTCCTCAGTCTAGTTGTGGAGGATGTTGCTTCACCGGCCCATGTTGGTATCGTCATTGCGTTCTTCCCGGATGAGGCAGATCGGTCGCCGGCCTCTGGATGGTTGCTCACTGCGGCTATTGGCAGCTCACACTAGCTGTCAGCCGTTCCCGCTGGCTGCCAGCCACTCACTGTAGCCTGTGGCAGCCCGCTGCAGCAGGGGCTGCAGCCTACACCATCGCCGGGGCACATGCAGCCCAGCTCCAGGTGGAGCTGTTGTTAGCTGTAGAGGGTGCATATATGGGATCCAAACGCAGGCTGCTGGCATGCCCAAACCAACTCTTAATCAATGTGCCACTTGGCCAGCCAGTGAAGTATTCCTTTTGGTCAGAGTTCCTCCTATCTCTTGATACCATGAGATCATTGCAAACTCTTAATTGCTGCACCTGTGTATCTGCAGTTGACCAAGACCTAGACTTTGAGTCATTAGCTGGTGCCTGTTTCAAAAGAAAAAGCAGATTGTGGATGTGTGTAGATCTAGCTGACTTCCAAAGGCCCTTCCCACACTGACACGTCTGTATTTCTATCAGCAGTAGTATTTTGGGTAGTTCTTAACCTTCTAACTTCTGGTAACTCCTTACCTTGACCATCCACCTGAACAAATTATTTGCATTGCTCTTACTTCATGGCCTGGACCTTCTTTCCTGCCCTGATTCCTTGACTCAGTATAGTCTGCATTGCTGCATTTCAGAATGTTCACATGATGGAAAGATACATGACTTCAGAGATCTCTAAAGGGTCCAGTGGGGTGTTGCCTGCTGAAATCGATGACTATCCTGTAATTACTTGTTTGTTATATTTTGTTCTTCTAAGGGAGTTTTAAAGTCTTTAACTTTGACAAGTTTGTTGCTTTGACTGAAAATGAGGAGCTGGATAAATGATGGTCCAAGTCCTTATGTTAGGAAATAAACAAATATGCTCCTTTGAACCCTGAAAGGTAAACCGTTGAGGTTTTGTGTTTATTGATTATAAATAGGTAGAGATATTATGTCCTGCATCTCTACATATACACTGTTCTAGCTTGCTTGATCTGTTTTCTCTAGAACATTCTTTTACTGATAAAACTCCTTTTTTTCTCTTTGCCAAGCTTCCTTTCACCCAGTTAGTCCCTCCTAACTCAGTGATGTCTTCTCTTACTCTCCAACCCATTTTTACCCTCTTCTCTTATAAACCTCTGGCATTTCTTTTCTTTACTACTCATTTGACATGCAATCATATTGTTTAAAGACATTTGTATTGTTGTCTTATTGTTTTACTTTAATAGTGACTTAACTTTAATATATGTATATGTTTTCTTTATAACTGCATTTTAAGTTTAGTGAGGGCTTGTTTAATTACTTATTTGTATTCCCCTGTGCCTATGCATGTTTATGTTATACAATAATTACTAGTTAAATGAATGAAAGAATGATTGAGCTTATACTCTGTGTAATATTATGTTTGGAAGTTGTCTGCTCAATAAAATCCTTTTAGTATGGTGCAGGTCAATAGATATTAATATTAATGAATCTTGATAAATGAATGCTCTGTTTTTAACTTACCTCCCAGCACAAACTATCCATCTTTAGAAATTTGATTATGACTGCTTGTCTGAACCCAATGGCCAACTTTCCAAATAGTTATTAGAGGAGATCTGAGCTCTTAGCTGTTGCATTATGATTTGTGTTTAATATTTATGGGAGAGAAGTCTTTCTACAGATATGTAAAAATATTGGTGAGTGAAGGAAATGGCTCCCAGTGTGACAGAAGAGAATATCTTTAAAAAAGATCTGCAGTTATCTGCAGTTTCCCCAAGGTTGTGTTTACATAAAACAGACATTGTTTTATATCCTAGCATCAAGAGATGATTTTATGATTTAACAAGTTCCACCAAGAAGTTTTGTAAGGTTATCAGTACCCACGTAACTGCTACAGAGATCACATAGCAGTATTAGTGTCTGGATTTATTGAGTTTGCTGCGTTCCTTTAGTATCATTCATATTTTTCTCTCGAGGGGACCACTTTCCTCTCTTGACTTAATAGCAAGATATGGAAACTCATTTATGCTGCGGTGTATGATGCTGGGAAATGAATGCTTGCCTATTATCTCTCTCTACAGGACCTTTCATGACCACAGGTAGATGTTTGCCGCCTCCATATAAATAGGCAGTATTCCGAATTGTATTCTCCAGTGGAGGGACAAGTTGGTTTGGTGGAAAGCACAGGCATTTCATGTCGGGATGGTGACTCTTCAGAGTCATGTGCTTACCAGCTGCGTGACCTTGAACAAATAAAACGGAAACAGTGGCACCTGCCTCAGATGGATGTTTCTGGGAACAGATGAGATAATGGAGAAAGAGCTTAGCAAGACACCTGGCTCTGGCAGATGCGCAGAATGTTTCTTTTGCAGCGTGATGTGTCCAATGGGAACGTTTAGGGGACAGCTTACTGCTGTGTGTTCCCTACATTTTTTCACTTTCATGTTTATTTCTTTGAAGATTTTGGGATGTAAGCCCATCCAGTTTCTGTCAAGAACAGTAGCATAGGAAATGAATGCACAAAATAGGTTTTCGATTTAGAACTGATTTACAAAGCCAACGTGGGAAAAATTAGTTACCGTTTCCCAATAAATATATCATAACTTTCTTTTTTTGGAGGGGGAGAGGTGAGTGTCATGAAGCTGTCTCTGCAGTTTTGAAACTTCTTTTCTGTCCCACCCCTACACTTCCCCTCCCTCCCTCCCTCCCTCCCTCCCTCCCTCCCTCCCTCCCTCCCTCCCTGTTTCCCTCCCTCCTTTTCTTGTTTCCTGTTTTCCTTCCTTCTATTCCTTCTCTTCTCAGCCAACTTGATATTGAATGTAGTAAATCATGTTGGAGACAAGAATGGAAGCTGAAATATGAGCTTTGCGTATGAGCAGTAAGTGTAGCAATATGCTTATATACAAACCTGGTACCTGTGTCATAGCGATGGGGGTGGGTGCTATGCTCACCGGGGACTGCCTGCCTGGAACTCTTGTTTGGGAGTTGCTTTAGTCCCCTTCACATGACTCCTGCAAGAGCTAGACTTTGAACTGTGATTACGTGGGGTGGGATATGGCCCTCCTGGGCTGAGTCTCCCTCCTGGTGCTTGGTGCCTCTGCTCTAGAGATAGGAGCTGCAAATGGTACAGTTCTGGAGCTGACAGGGCCTGTAGTTGCTCTGGGGTTGCTTCTTCTCTGGAGAGGGTCTGTTTTCACCAGGAGAGGAGGAAGTTCCGTGCTCATGGAGGCAGAGATGGCGGATGGTCATGGATGCGTTCCAGGTTCTCACTGTTTGCTTCTGAGATTGAAGTGCCTTCTTACCCTTCCTACAGCTTCTGTTCCATTGTTCCACATTTCCTTGGGATCTGTGACACAAAAACCAAGTTCTCCATCACTATTTCTCTCTCTCCCTCTCTCTCTCTTCCTCTTCCCTCCCCTTCCCTCCCTCCCTCCCTCCCTCCCTCCCTCCCTCCCTCCCTCCCTCCCTCCCTCTTTCCTATCTATCTATCTATCTATCTATCTATCTATCTATCTATCTATCTATCATCTACCTATATCTCTGTCCCAGTTCATGTTGAATTTTTGTTACTTGTAACCAAAGGTGCTTCCCTTACTGCCTTAACTCTGGGTTTGACTTTAATGGGAAACAAATGAGAAATGGCAGTTTCAAGCCAGTGGCCTCTGGTTAGCTTTTCACAAGAGCCACGTTTAGAAGGCTATGATAAATAGGTCCCCTGCCACTGGTGGGGATTCCTGCTCGCTTGCATCCTTGAGAAGCCCACCCTGCAGCAGTGCCCTGGAGGCTGCAGATTTGCTTCTTCATGGCCTTACCCATAGACTTCGAGGGTTTTCCTCCAGGCATGTGACAGGTACACATTTCGGTTCCAAGAAGCAGTTGAATGATAGAACCTGGCTCAGCAATATGATGCAGTACTTAGGTCTTTTTCTAGACAAATAAAGCCCTCTATTGAAGTAGCATTGCTAACTATAGCATTCCTCACTAGAACAGATAACATTTACAGATATGCAAATTCATGGCATATCCTAACAGCTTTGTTGTTAAAGCCCAACTATTATCAAGTGTTGAATCATATATGCTTGGCCATTTTTTTCCCCGCTACTTCAAGGAAAACTTCCACTAGTCTCCCATATTTGGCATTTCCGAAGTTAATAATCACAGGGTTCATGGCCTATACAGAAACTCCCATGAGCTACTTAAAGCATTTCTACTATGCCCAGTGTTCTGCTCATCAAACCAAGGTGAGCAGCCACTGTGGCTCCATGGAATGACTACTGCAGGTGTCCTCACGAGTTCTGGGCTTTGGCTGTGATCATTTGCTGTGCAACTTTGTGTAATTTACTTACCTTCTCTACCCATTCACTTATAAAAAAGTGCTTGAAAGCAAAGTTCCGGGAGGTTCTTTTCCCATTCGTGGAATGATTTTGAGTGCTTTTTATATATTATGCTTAACATTTCCTCTATTCCCTTCAGAATTAATCTCCTGTCTCAGAAGCCCTGCATCTTTCTTGCATGGTTGCACTTGCTGTTTTTTGTTGTTGTTTTTTTCACTTGCAGGTTTGTTTTATCCCCTTGAGGAACAGGCAAAGAAAGAGGAAACAAAAATGGAGACATGCAGCATTGCTGCAAATATAGTTTATGACTTTTCCTGATAGTGTCTTTCAGAGTCTGGAGGAAGTGACTTTGGCAACCGTGAATTTCTCTGCCTCTGAAGTAACTTTATCCTTCCTCATGATTATTTCATCGGATGGCTTCTATCGATTATCTTTTATTTTCAAATTGATTTTCTTTTTGAAATTTCTTAGAGACCAACCTTCCCACCCCATATCTGAATATTTGAAAGTGCAGTTGAAGCAAACCCACAGGCAGTTTAGAGGTAGAACTGCCCAGTAGTGTCCACAATGAGCAAAAGGTATTTCCACATCTACATAAGACCTTGTTGTGTGCGGAGTGTTGGTCTTGGATCAGCCTGCCACTCTGTCTCCTGATGGTGAAATTCATCTACAACTTTCCCTTCTAAAGACTGTTCTCCCCTAAGCACTGGCTGTCAGGTCTGCCACTGCAGCCATGCAGCAAGCCACAGTCTTACCGTCAGTCTAGAAAGAGAAATAGCGAATGGAATGCAGAGTCAGGTTGAGGTTGGGTGCTGTGGCAATGCTTGGGCAAGATGTCACAACACAGACTAAAGCAGAAGTGGTGCTGGGGTGGAACAGGGCCAGACTCCAGGTCAGCACAGCAGGCTGTGGCAGACCCAGCCAAGGCTGCACAGGGGATCCAGTCTGAGGGCAATTGCCGTCAGGAAGGGGTTAATCAGAAGGCATCATGTGAGAACGAGTGAAAAGCATGGCCAGTCTGACTGAGGCATGCAGACAGGACCCTCTTTGATGCTGCCAGCACCACTTAGGCGGTTTGAACCTGGAATAGCTGACTATATAACCCACTTGCCACTTGAGGAGTCCTGCCATTGGCTGAAAGCCCAGTTCCAAATCATGGAAGTCCAAAGCCATCCTTAAGATTCCTCTAAATTCTGGAGAGAGAGAGGAAATGGGACGCTTATGTTCTCTTGGTTACCTCTGCCCCTAGGTTCTTGCACCCCCAGGTACTATCACTTTTCCACACTGAATTGGCCCCTTTATTATTTATTAATTATCGCCATAATGAATATAGGTGAAAATGTCCTGACTTTACTGAAGATTGGGGCAGGAGCGATGGAGGAGAGTCTGACTGCATGTGGCAATGAAACAGTTGAAAATCCCCCCTCCCAAACACCTTTTGGCTGGCCCTCCATTCATGGTTTCTCCCTGGCTCTTCCACACAGGCAGCAAACAAAGCCCTGTACCTTTGAGGTGCAATCACCTGCCCCCCATCCCCTCCCTCCTTTCTCTCTCCTTCTAAGAAAATTTAACTCTTCTTACACTGAATAGATCTAGTACTTCCTTTGGCATGGGTTCTAGCTTATATCTGTGCTCTAAGGGCCCCACCTATTTCAAAAACCATTCTGGTTCCTTTCTCAGAGATGGTGGACTTTTCCTACATCAACCCTGGAATAAATTGTGTAATACTGGAGCTTGAACTGACACCAGACTAAGTAGGAGAGAGAATGGGGAAAGGGGATGGTAATGAGTGATTGGGTTCCAAGGGCTCTTCTTCCCACTAAAGGGTATTTGTGAACCCCCTTAGTCTTGTCACATGTGTACATTTTACCCCCACCCCCAGCCCCCCATGAGACAGTAACGTCTTTGAAGGCAAGGAGTGTTTCCGCTTCATTATCTTATCTCTTGAGCATCTATGCTTGAACATAGTAGGTATTCAGTAAATATTTATGAAACAAATAAATGTGCTCAGTGTGATACTAATGGATGATTAATAGTTGAATCAGGAAGACAAAACTAACATAGATGAGAATAATTAAGCTGTGAACCTTGTGGCCATGAACGAGAGGGTGAATCTCTCAAGAATTTGGAAAAGCCTAATGGTATTTACTCTCTTTGTTGTGTACGTGGCATTTAAATAAAAATTCAAGCTTGTATCTGACGTATCACAAATTCAGATATACTTTTTTTTTGGATATTAAAAACAAAAATATAAAGGCCTATTTCCAGGGATTTTTAAAGGACAACAAAGATTATAAATTTCATTTTAGTATTTGCAAATGACAATATAATTTTAGTAAGTCATTTTGAACTTATTACATCTAAAACTCAGGTTAGTTTTGTTTTCTGGCTAATTGTTTGAATGGGGAGACATTTCCATGGAGGTGTTAGGATAAAATATTATTTTGGGATATGTGACACATTTCCTTGTATTTTTAAAATCTCTTGGGTATTTTAAGGGAAATTTAATTCATCTGAATTTGATCTAAATATAATTTACTCACAATAATGGAGAAGTATTTGATATCCAGAGAAATCTATTGATGCTCTTAAAGCTTTTCTCCTGGGACATAAGAAATCCCATTTTCCAAGAGTAAATCACAGACCTACAATATCTAATTTTTCTTCTTATTTAAGGGAGCCTGAATTAAGCATCAAATTGGGTAGTCCAGATCAGTTATTTTTGTTTTGAAATTTTTTGAGTATTTCTTTTAAAAGTATGCATAGGAAATTTTCTTTGAGGAGGTTTTATATGTTTTTTAATTCTGACAGTTTTATCTCCTATATTTTTTGAACAATGATTTTGGAAGATTTAAGGTAATAAAACAATTTGATGTTTCTGCATTAATGGTATCTGTGTTCAATATGTTTCAGAGCTGTCAGAAGCTTGGAAATGGCATTTAAATGTATTTCTTAATTTTAATTTTAAAGCACTTTGTATGAGAATTAGATACTAGTTCTAAGTGAATATTTTGAATTTAAAAGAGAAGGCTTAGGCCAAGATATAGCCAAATTTTATACTCTTTAAAAGACTTGAAATCCGTTTACAAATAAAAAAAGATGTCATGATATCATATTATGTTTTGGATGTGAAACATGAAAGAACTTGGGCGGTCTCAGATTCTCAGAGGACCCTGGATGGCCATTCCGGAATTATGGGGCGGGGCCTGGTGTGTTAGCTCCTTCAGCGCCTCTGACTTCTCTCCAGGCTCCTCCTGACTTCCGATATGCACATCTCCCGGTCCCCTAAGGAAGGTGTTGTTCCCAGCCCTTCTTGGGATAGGCTTTGCGTTGTGAGCCTTGTTCCTTCAGGTTCTCCCCTACTGGAAGCCAGCTGGCCGGAAGTCCAGGCAAGGGCCCCACTCTTACTCCACAGCCTTTGGTTGCCCTCTGCTGCCCACAGTGAATGGCCGTTAATCCTCCAGGTCCAGCTGGCCCCTGGATCTGATGCCTGGATCATTGCAGTCGTCTTGTGGCTGTTCCTTCGTTTAGTTCAGCAAACAAATCATAACCAGGTAAGTCTTACTGCAGTATCATTTCACAGGAGAATCAGCTCAGTTGTAGTGGTTAGGTGCACAGGCTGGAGACAGACTGCCTGGGTTCAGTTTCAGCTCTGCCACTCATTAACTATGCCCTTGGGCAAGTTAGTTCGACTCTGTATGCCTCAGTTTCCTAGTCTGAAAACTGGGTTGATAACACCCTTGTGAGGTAAGGATTATTATTATCAGGAGTAAATGAAATAAAATGGCAAGTGTTTAGAACAGTGTCTGGCACAGAGTAAGTGCTAATAAATATTAGTTATTGCTCTTCTTATAACTCCCGTCATTTTAGGATTTGCTGTAGGCCAACATTTCCCAAAAATATCACAAAGTGATATTAGATGGATCAAGAATGTGGCATTACATAACATGGACCCCAATGAGAAAACTTTTTTGTTTTTATCTTTCTACTCTTCTCATTATATCAAGGTGAAAGTGTCACTTTGGTACTGGAATATTTTTAAACCCTTCTCTAACACTTGTTAATCTCTCTTTGTAATAGAGATAGGCCTCAAGCTTAGAGATAGCTACAGGCTTTGATGATTGAATAACACCATCTTCACATGGTTTTCTATTTCTGGCAAATGATGCTGGTTTTGTTTTATAGCTGTATTATAAAGTTACCTTTAAAAATTAAGCTAGGTTAAAAAGAAGTGAGTTTATAAGAACGTTAAGTAAATCCAACAAATCATGCTAGAATTTCAAATATGGCAAAAGTCATGAGCACGGCACTCACATGCCTGAGGTTTGGTGCCTTTGTGGTTGGTCCTCAGCTAGTCTGGGACCCTTCTTTCCTTGGGGCCTTCTGTTTTAGTCAGCCCGTCCCACCGAAGGCTAACATTTCTTGAGTATTCCTGCCTTGGGATTTTTTTTCTCAAGAATGCTCTCCAGGTTCCACTTTTCTGAGTTTCATTCACCTTCGGGGCCTTATTTAAAACTACCACCCTCTGTAAGGTCTCCCTGAACACCTTGCTCCAGTCCTTTCCTCCCTCCAGGCTTTATCACATTCATCACCTGTTCCATTTATTTGGCAGTCACTTTTTATGATGTGATACATGATATGATAATAGATATATCTATTATTTCCATGTACATGTCCTATTCCTGCAACTGGAAGAAAAGGACTGGTCGCTGCCTCAAGGTGGGGACAATGTCTTCGTCATCTTGGTGTCCCCTTTAGGGCCTCATACAGTGCCTTGGATGCAGTAAACATTGCTAAATAACTTTTAATTTTTGTGTGTCTGTGTTAAGGTTTCATTTACATACCATAGAATTCACCTGTTCTTGATGGTTTTTGATAAATGTGTACAGTTGTGAAACCAATACAGTCCAGTTTGAAACACTTCCGTCACCCCCAAAGTTCCCTCCTGCTCATTTATAGTCAATCCCATCTCGTACCCCAGCCCAGGCTGTAATTGATCTGCTTTCTATCTCTGTAGTTTTAAAGGTGTTGCATAGACATGGAATCATATACTTTGTAGTGTTTTCTTTGTGGCTGCTTTCACTTAGCACAGTCTTCCTGTGATGCATCCATGCTGTTGCATGTATCAGTACTTCGTGCCTATATTGCATAGCAGCAATAGATGGACCACCTTTTGTTTATCCATTCAGCATGCAGTGGGCTTTGGGATTGTTTCTGGTTTGGGGCTATTGGGAATAATTATTTGATGAATGTTCATGTACAAGTCTGTGTGAACCGATGTTGTCTCACAGGTAGACTTAGGGGTGGAAATTGCTGGTTCCTATGGTAAGTATAAGCTGAATTTTTAAAGAAACTGCTGAACTGCTTACTGCTTTACACATAATATGAGCACAACAAATACATGTAAAATGAATTAGCACACTTTTTAAACTTCTCTCCATTCTGATTAAAGTGACATGTACTTGACTTTTGATTGGTTGGTGGATGACTCTACAGCAGGTTATTTTCTTCCGTTGTCCCTAGGATGTCGGGGACATGCTCCTGTCGTAGCTGAAGGATGAGCAGTAATCATAGTTACTTGTTTACATACCTACTCCATCATGGGAGGAGCTCCATGTCCCCTGCACATGCCTCGCATAATGATTGTTCAGAGAACGCTTGAGAAAGTGTTCCTGAGTGGACAACTGTATTTAAGACTTAATGAGGGCTGGACAGGTGGTGCAGTGGGTTAAGAGCGTGAGCTCTGAGCAACAGGGTCGCCGGTTCGGTTGCCACATGGGCCAGTGAGCTGCGCCCAAGCTGAGCTACTGCTGAGCTGCCAATGGGAGGCCGGTGAGAGTACGTGCTTTTAGCAGCAAGGTTGCTGGTGGGCTGCGCCCCCTCCCCACCCGCCCCTGCAACTAGATTGAAAGCAGCGATTGGACTTAGAGCTGAGCTTGCACCCTCACAACTAAGATTGAAGGACAACAACTTGATTTGGAGTTGAGGGGTCCTGGAAAAACACAATGTTCCCCTTCCCCAATTCCCCAACACTCGTTTCCTCCCCAATTCCCCAATAAAAATATATTTTTTAAAAAAACCTTAATGAATAGCTGGGGAAGAATACCAGATCTGTACTCTTTGGGGTTTCAGATTATAGATCTAAAAATCTAAATCGAAGGAGGGAAAGAAAGTAGGGACATGGTCCAGTAACTTTCTGTTCATCCATTTTCTATCTTGTGGACAAGATAGATATATTCTTGGTATAGTTAGGGAGTAGCTTCCCCATTACTGTCTTAAATCTCAGATGACATTATTAACTCATGTTGTAAATACTGAGCGGGTCCCAACCGCCAAAGTTCCTGTTAGATGCGTTCATCAGGGAGTGCTTTCCTTGATTGGCTTAAAGCAAAGGATTTTAAACTTTTTTTTTTTTTTTTTTTTTTTTTAGTAAAACTTTTTTTGTCGAACAAAATCTTGTGTGAACCCCATACATAATAATCATAAAAACAGAACTACTCTGGTTGATGTAGAAGTGATGTCTGAAGATCGTACCTGCTCATTCTTTCTTTGTCTTCTGTGATGGCCCTGCAGCATCTGGGGGGGCTCCAGGGCTCCCCAGAAGAAAGTTTGAAAAAACCACAGGTTTAGGAGCAGTCTGTGCATTTGATCTCCTGCTTTTTTTTGTCACCATCGCTAGACTTCTGCTGAGTCCATGGAAAGACTTAACCATGCTGCCATCTGCAGCCACTAAAGGTTAGGCTATATAAAACTTGTAAGAATCAGTATTTTTTTTTTATTGTACTTTCTGTGTGAAAGCTTGAATCAAAAGACGGTTTTGAGGCTAGCAGTAAATTAGATAAACAGTGAACACTGGAAGGAAAATGCCTCATGTTTATGATTTTGCCATTGTGAATTTGCAGTCCCTTCGTCAGTATGCTGTGTGGGAACAGTGGTGAGCTGTACAGGTGAATGGCTGGGAGAGGGAACCGCAGGGAGGTGTAGGAGAGGCCAGGATTAAAGGGTTGAGTCAGATCTTGAGTTAGCACTGAGAAGGCCTCAGTGAGTCTGCTGGGATCTGGTGAATGTGAAGAGCCAGGTGAGTCATCCGAAGAGAGGTGGCTGTCAAAACTGTGAATTCACAAGAGCCTGGCAGTTGGGGCGAGAAGACAGAGTGACTGGGTGCTCCAAGGAGGGCCTGGCAGTCCAGGAGAGCAGGAGTGATCTGACGAGTCAGAGCCAAGCGAGTGGGCAGAAGGGAGCTGTGTTTCACCAGGGCCGGGAATGCTGGAGTTGTCTGGGCTAGAACCAAGAAGTCAAAGCAGCGTAAGGCACTAGAATTCATTGGGTAGATTCCTGAAGCAGATAGATTCGCAGACAAGGTTTTAGCTCGTGTATGGTATTTCATCTACATAAGAGGCTGAAAGAGCTTTTGTGTGTTTACCTTGGGATATAATCATTTACAACCCTCAAAAATACTAGAGAGATGGGCTGCTAATTCAGTTATAGATAAAATGCTAACCCAGCATTTTATAGTATATAATCCAGCATTTTTTAGTATATGTACTAGGGTGTGCAACCATCACCACAAATTCCAGAACATTTTCATCACTCCACAAGGAAACCCCGTACCCATTAGCCACTCCCCATTCTTCTCCCTGCCTAGCCCCTGCCATCCACTAGTCTACTTTCTGTGTCAATGGATTTGCCTATTCTGGACCTTTCCTATAAATAGAATCATACTATATGTGGGCTTTTGTGTCTGACTCCTTTCACTTACCATAATTCTTTCAAATGCTCACTCATGTTATAGTGCTTAATTCCTTTTGTGGCTGAGTCATCAATGGTCCATTGTATGGATAGACTACATTTTATTTACACACAATTGATAGACATTTGGACTGTTTTCACTTTGGCGCTATTACAAAGAATACTGCTGTGATCATTTGTGTACAAGGTTTTGTGTAAACATATGTTTTGATCCACTCTGACAATCTCTGTCTTTTAATTGGTGCATTGACGTTCTGCCGTTCTGCATGATTATTGATAAATAGTTGCATAAATTTCTACCATATTTGTTATTGTTTTCTATTTGTTGCCCTTGTTCTTCATTCCTGTTTTTGTCTTCTCCTTTTTTTCTTTTTGGTGGTTTTAATTGAGCATTTTATATGATTCCATGTTTTCTCCTTACTCAGTATCATTAGACATCTTTTATTTTTCCATTTTTAAAAAATGATTGCCCTAGAATTTGCAGTAAACATTTGCAACTAATCAAAATCCACTTTCAAACAACACTATACTATTTCACAAGTAGTGTATCTTGCAATAACGAAATAGCCCTAATTTGCCCTTCTGTCCCTTGTGTCATTGCTGTCATTCATTTCACTTATATATATAAGCATATATAAGTGTGTATATACTCACACAGGCATGCACACACATATATACACAAAGGATATAATTGAGTACATTGCTGCTATTATTTTGAACAAAGTGTTATCTGTCAGATCACTAAAAATAAGAGCAATAGAAATTTTTACTCTACCTTCACTGGCTCCTTCTTCAGTGCTCTTTTTAATGCAGATCCAAGTTTCTCATCATGAAAAGATGTTGGGTTTTGTCAAATGCTTTTTCTGTACCTATTGAGATCATAAAGTGGTTTCTGTCCTTTATTCTATTAATATGATATTGTACATTGATTGGTTTTTCTATGTTGAACCAACCTTGTATTCCTCGGATAAGTCCCACTTAGTCATGGTTTATAATCCTTTTTTATATGTTGCTAGATTCAATTTGCTAGTATTTAGTTTGGAATTTTCGCATCTATATTCATAAGGGATATTGGTCTGTAGTTTTCTTGCAATATCTTTGCCTGATTTTCTTTATTGTTTTCTATTCTCTATTTCATTTATTTCCACTCTAGTCTTCATTGTTTCTTCATTGGTTATTTAGGAGTGTTAATTTTCAGGTATTTGTGATTTTCCTAAGTTTTTATGCTGGTATTGATTTCTACTGTTATGCCATCAAGGTTGGAGAAATCCTTTGTATGATGTCCATTCTTTCAAATTTATTGAGGCTTGTTTCATGGCCTTACATATGCTCTGTCCTGGAGAATGTTCAGTGGGTAACACTTGAGAATTGTGTTCTGCTGTTGCTGAGTGGAGTGTTCTATTGTGTGCCCATCAACATAGATTATAATTATTGCTTTATGCTGTTAGAGATGCTTGTTAGATCTAGTTGTTTTGTAGTGTTGTTCAAGTCATCTGTTTCCTTGCTGATCTTCTGTATAGTTGTGCTATCCATTATTGAAAGTGGAATATGGAGGTCTCCAACTATTATTGGAGAATTGTCTATTTGCAGAATTGTCTGTCTCTTCCTTCAATTATTTCATTTTTTGCTTTATATATTTTGGGGCTCTTTTGTTATGTGTATGTATGTTTATAACAGTTGTATCTTCTTGATGAATTGACTCTTTTATCATTGTAAAATATCCTTATTTATCTTTAGTAACAATTGTTGTCTTAAAGTCTATTTTGTCTGATGTTAGTGTTACCACTGCACTCTCTTATGGTTGCTGTTTACATGGTATATATTTTTTCAGCCTTTTACTTTCGATCTATTTGTATCTTTGAATATACTCATAATGTGTGTCTCTTGTCAACAGCATATAGTTGTATCATTTATTTTTATCCATTCTGCCATCTGGACTTTAATTGGAGTCTTTAGTTCCTTAAGTTGAATTTAAATACTGATGAAGTTGGATTTACTTCTACCATTTTGCTATTTTCTCTGTATCTTTGTTTTTTTGCTCCTTTGGTCTTCCACTACTACCTTTTTTGTGTTAAATAAATATTTTAAAATAGTTTTCTGTGGTAATATTTTAATTCCCTTATTTTTTTTTAGTGGTTGCTCTGGGGGTTACTGTTAACATCTTAATTTATAACAATCTAATTCAGATTAATATCAACTTAATATGCAGAAGCTCTTCTCCTATATAGTACTTTCCATCCCTCCTTAATCTTGGTGTCACAAATTACATCTTCATACATTGTGTGCCCATCAACACAGATTTATAATTATTCTTGTATGCTGTTATCTTTCAAATCAGATGGGAGAAAAAGAATTATAAACCAAAAATATGTTTATACTGACTTTAATATTTGCTTTTATAGTACCTTCACTTGTGCTCTTCATTTCTTCATGTGAATTTTAGTTACTGTCTAATCTCCTTTTATTTCAGCCTGAAATAAAAGTTCCTTTAGTATTTTTTTTTTTAGTAAAACTTTTTTGTCAAACAAAATCTTGTGTGAACCCCATACATAATAATCATAAAAACAGAACTACTCTGGTTGATGTAGAAGTGATGTCTGAAGATCTTACCTGCTCATTCTTTCTTTGTCTTCTGTGATGGCCCTGCAGCATCTTGGGGGCTCCAGGGCTCCTCAGAAGAAAGTTTCTTCATGTGGATTCTAGTTACCGTCTAATCTCCTTTTATTTCAACCTGAAATAAAAGTTCCTTTAATATTTCTTCTAGGGAAGATCTGCTAGCAATAAACTCTGTTTTTGTTTATCTGGGAATGTCTAAATATCTCCTGCAGTTTTGAAGGAGAGTTTTGCTGATGTAGAATTCTTGGTGGATTTTTTTTTCTTTGAATATGTTATCCACTGCCCTGTGGCCTCCATGGTTTCCAATGAACAATCAGCTGTTAATCTTATTGAGGCTGTCTTGTACGTGAGGAGTCATTTCTCTTTGCTGCTTTCAGCATTCTCTTTTTCTTTAGTTTCCAATGATTTTATTATAAATTGGAAACCCAGTGTCATCTTGCCCATGTTTCACCATCCCTATTTGAAAGGATAGCGTGGAACATTTTTGTTAGTGCTTTAATTCAAGCCTTATATGTCTGTAACATTTCTCTGATCTATCAACTTTATGATTTAGTAATACATGGTTTTGTTTTTATTATCATATTTCATAGTTTTATGAAACTTTAGAGTGATATTTATGTGATCCATTGTCATAATTCATTCACCTAATAGATTTGTTGAGCACCTGCATGTGTAAAGCTCTATGCAAGACTTCCAGTTTTCTTAGAAAAGTGACAGATGGTCCTGTCTGTGAGGATGACACATTTGGATGGTAGGGGACACATACTCAACTAACTGCTATGCAGAAGGAATGAAGGTATACTCAGTATAAACAGAGTATTTTTGGAACACAGAGGAGGAAGTCACTGATTTTTATATTTGATAGATAAACAAACTGAGGATTATATGGATTAAGCAGTTTGAGACTTTGAGGGTACATAAATTACAAAGACAGAGCCAAGGACTAGAACCTACTATTCTGGGTTCTTTCTATGAAAACGTGGTGATTATAGAGTGTGGCTATTTTGTATTTTCAAGTGTCAAAAGTAAAAAGAATTCTTAAACGAAATGGCAGAAAATGATTTAGTAGAATTTGATGATGTTCATGATAGGACTTGGATAATGTACCACAGTTTTCTGTTTTCAAAATGTATTAATTGATCCACAAAGGACAGATAGATGTGTGAGCACAGACCAGCTATTTTGCTTCAAAAGATGTGCACACTACAAATAAAATTAACAGTATCAATTTATACTTACTAGATGTACTAGTATGAATTTAGTAAACAAGTGACTATGTTGACTATGAAACTTGAAGTTCAAAATATTAAAATACAAGTAATTTTACCAAATCTACCCTGTTTACTTTCTCTTTTAGTTGATATTTATGTTTTGAAAAAAATTCTTTCTCTCCTTCGTCTCCAATAAAATTTTGGACAGGTACAGTCTATATTAGAGTTTCTTTAATAATAGGAATTGCTGACCATTCAGAAACATGTTCTTTATCCATAGGGTAAAGCATGATTTATTTGGGCATAGACTTTTAATTTTAATCTGTATGCCTCCTTTTCTGTTCTCCCATGATTCTTTGCAGCAGGGCAAGAGGAAGCAAGTCTTATAAAAAGAAATACAGTATGTGGTGGTGCTTATTAAAGTTACATACATCTCTTCTCACAGGAGAATTTTGATTAACTGCAGGTTGTGCATATGTCGCATATGGACATTTCTAGGGAACAGATTCCTTATTGCTGCACAGCGAATGGCTTCTAGTACTTCATTATTGCTCTGGGAACATGTTAGTAATGATTATGAAAGGTAGGATACCATGAAATCTGTAAGGTGATTTGGCAGAAGTCGATGCTGTTGATGCCAGGATTTCGGTACGGTACCACAGTTTCCTGTTTTCAAATGTATTAATTGATCCGCAAAGGACATCTTTTGGAGACAAGAATTCAGACAGACTGGCACAGGCTGGACCTCCGCCAAGACTGCTCGGAAGGTTGCCATACTGGGAGCAAAAGAGTGAGAGAGAGAAAGAGAGAGAGAGGGAGAGAGAGAGAGAGAGAGGCAGAGGGAGAGCTGAGGAAAGAAAAAAAGGCAAGACTTGGCACAGCTCAGTCAAATCAGCTTCTTTTGTCTGCTTTCTCGGCTTGAGCTTCAGGAAAGAAAACCGTCCTGGGGTAGAGAAAAACTCAGAACTTTTTGGTTTTCAAACTTAGAAAGCTTTTTAAGTCTGTTGGGCTGTTTGAAAGTGTTGGTACAAATAATGACGTTCAGTCACCAGTATTAAGGGAAATAAAAGCCTTTTTCAAAATGAAGCTTCCACAGTGTCCATGCATTTGGGAAATCCTGTACTTGATTTTTTTTGCATGTATGATTACACCATGAGAGACAGGATTAATATAGAAGATGGCAAGGCAAATTTCTATTTAGAGAGGATGTTAATTTTCTACAAAATAAAAGTTGGTTCAACAATACAAACCTGCTTTCAAATCAAATCAGAGATCCTTCGGAATGTGTCCAGAACGTAAGTTTTTAGATTTGATTTGATTTTTTTTTTTTTCCCATTTGTAGACATTCACTTTTCAAGGAGCCTTTCTGATATTGTGTACAACCTAGCCAGGAAGTCAGAGTAAAAGTTGTTTTATCTCTGTGTTTAAGACAACGTTTTCTTAAAGCAACAGCTTTTATTTCTGCTGCTTCATGCTGTCCTAAACTACATCCCCCAGCAATGAGTGACAACACTGAAGACCAGAAAGGCAAGCTGAAGACACCAGACTTCGCTTGAAGGGCAAACAAGAAATGTGAGCTTGGTCATTATTTTTGTGTGTGTCTTTGCTCTGAACCAGTTTTTGGAGGTGGGTGGGGAGGTGGGTGGGGAGGTGTGTATGTCTAAAAGATGTGTGTGATTAGGGAATTCTCATTGTGGGGAGGAAATGGTAAAAGGTAATTTTTATGATGTTGGCAAAAAATGGCTGGGAATGATAGAGAACAGAAATTTAAATCCTGTGGATCAGAAGTAGTGAGTTGTGCTTGAAATACATGGAGAAAAATTTCATTATTTTTAGTTGATCAGATTGTATAATTAAATGATTACTATAGCTTGGCTCTCTCACAATGTTTTAAGTAGAAGGAAAATCTAGAAAGTTCATCGATTTTCTTTTCAATACTATCCAGTGTTTTACTTACATATATACTTTATATCTAATTTCTAAACAATAAATACTTCCTATTGGGCCCGGCTATGGTTGGATTACGATAGTTCTGCTCTTAAAAATCAGCATTGTTGTAGGAGAGATTAACTGGAAGGCACGTAGTTTTTTGCATCACCCTCATTGTAAGTATTCTATTTCTAAAGAAGAGAGTTTGAGGTGTAGTAGGTTCTGACTTCCTGTACTATTATATTTTCTTTTTACTTTATATACTAAAAGAATACAGGAAAATCATATATATTCACATAAATACTAATCATTTTGGACAGTATAAAAGACTGCTCCAGGATGCTTTTGTTTTGAGTATGCAATTATGGATTTGTTAATCCTCTCACAATTTTTTTTTTTGGTGTTTGTAGCTTTCTAATTATTGTGCGCCTTAAAGAATCAATTATTTGAAATGGCTTTTATAGTATTATAATGACATATCAGCAATTTTGAGAATGGCATTTAATATACAAATACTATTTAAAAATACATGAAACCTAATAAAGGTGTTTGCATAGTTAAGATTAAGAATTTCCTTTAACTTTTTTACTAATCACCATCTTGATCTTCCATAAAATGAAATCACTTAATGGGTATGTGGGTTGCCAAAATGACAACCTTTATTTTATAAGCTTCTTTATACACCACCTCGCTGATGCTCCTAAAATGGACGCCAAGACATAAAAGACATGCTGATAGGCACTGGAAAAGGAGATGTTTGCATGGCTACAGGCTTCCTTTTGAACTGATCACAGGATCATGGACGCCTATACTGAAAACCAACAACATATGAAACAAAAAGAAAGTTCAGTAAATGAGTTTAAATTTGAGCTATATTTTAATAGTGACCGTCTTATTACCGATTTTTATTTACTTTAATTTACTTCTTAAACACGTTTAATAAATATACAACTTCTTTTGTTTATTTAAGACCATTTGCCCTTAACGTTAAAAGAATTATTTCCTAGCTTATTTCCTAACTTCTTTGCAGCGAACTCAGTAAGAACAAACTTATTTTATATCCAAACTGTTTTATGTCCAATTATTTTTTAACAGTATAATCAAAAATAAGTTAATGAAAAACAAAGGTGTCAGAACATACCTTAAGAAATATTAAATTTTTCGATAGTAGTAAAGCTATATTTTGTAGTATATATTAGACTTAAGATTTGATAGTAAATATTAGCTGTAATGCCCAATAAAATTTCTTACCAACATATTCTCTCTGGCCTAGTTGTTACATATCTTAAAATGAAAAAAGTCCCATATTAAGATGCTTTTTGTTAACTGGGTATAACAGACAGTCCTTTGTACAAACTTTTTTTAAAGGTATTTTAAGAAATTGTGTTGATTACATTTTCAAACACATGCATTTAGGCTTAACAATGCATTCTTCTTTACTTTTAGAACTTTTGTTTTACAAACACATTGACATTTAGATTATTATTTTCATATTAGTATTAATATCTCAAATCTTATTTTGAAGTGTGTTAATACCTGCGATTGTAAATGAACTAACTCTACCTCAGCATACATTCATTGTAGTTTGAATTATATAATGTTTTGAAGTGGAATTATTAGGACAGAAATAGATTAATATTTCATTGCTACTTGATGTCTATTATTAAGTCCCATTTAGATGTATATAATTGAACGTATAAGCATGTAATTCTATAAACTAATGCAAACCTCTCAGGGGCCCTAGTCCAGCATTTTATAATTATTCACTCATTTATTCATTTAAACAAATGTTTATTGAGTACGCACTTAAGCATGCTAATATTTTATTGATGAAGTTATTTTGGGTAACAGAGAAGGAAGCCACATACATGGATGGTGGAAGGAATAGAGTTAAAGTATATATACAAAAGCCTTGATAGAAAAGAGCACTATTGTAATGAGATTTATTTCAGTAGATTAAAATATGTTAACTTTTATTGCACAACATGTATATTTTAGTATTATAATAAAAAAATAAGGGGATGAGTTGTAGCCTACATAGCTATACAATTTTGTTTTACCATTATTTAGGTTGTTGCATCTTATTGGCCCAAAAGATTCAGTTGTTCAAGTCTTCTGACCGATGTGGAAAATAAGCAATTCAAATGGTGTGAGGAAGAAATTAAACAGGGAAGATTAAACCACTGCTCACATATGTTGAAGTAGGTATCACTGGACCTTTGAAGATGTGGCTGCTGTGTAAAAAACAATGGCCTGTTTATGAGGGATTTTCTTCCCTACCCTTCCCTTCCCTTCCGTTCCCTTCCCTTCCCTTCCCTTCTCTCCACTTCCCTCTTCCCTCCCCTCTTCCTGTCCCTTCCCTCCTCTTCCCTCTTCCCATCCCTTTCCTTTCCTAACCCTCCCCTCCCCTCCCCACCCTCCCCTACCCTACCCCACATTTCCATGAGAAAGAGGAAGAAGAGGAAGCCAGCCCTCCACCTGTAAGCCAGCATGGGCCTTAGAAAGTAAGTTTGCTGGGGGAGGTGTATTTTAAATGGACCAATCAGTTCACTTTCTGTAACCTCTGAGGTTAGGTTTTGTTTTGTTTTTTTCCTTAGCTTTGTTCAATAACATAAAGATTCATTAGCATAATATACCTATTGACTCTAGACATAGATGAACCTTTAGCTTACTTGTTCCATGCAGCTTTTCTCTAATATAAAAAGAAAATATAGGTTCAGATTCTGAAGAGGAGATAAAAGTCCCATGAGCCAGGGAGATGAGCTTGGAAGCTGTTGGGGTGGCCAAGGCTTGGCGTCAGGGTTGGTGGCTGATGGACTGGAGATGAGAAATGTTTCAGCTGTAGGCATGGACTGCTGAAGTCATTCAACAAATATTTCTAGAGGCTCTGCTCTATGCCAGATGCTATGCTGGCTATAGGGGATCCTAAGACGTGATTTCTGCCCATAAGGCATTTATCGCCTAATTGGAGGTAGGGTGGAGAAACAGAATAGCTGATAAATGTATTTCTCCTTACAGTTTACCCGTTACCTCATTTAATTCTAGCAACAGTGTCTAGCACAGGGACTGGTACATAGTGCCCACCCAATAGGGATATCTTGAAGAAGAAACCAAGTTGTAAACCAGATTATTCTCTTCTTGGGTCTTACTTGATTAAGAGAATTTTCTTTTCATGGTTCAGACACAAAAAGCACTGTGCTGTTATCTGTGCTGTTGGTATGGGTTTAGATGGGGTGGCGGGTAGGGCTGCATTCTTTCTGACCAAGTTAGAATTTTTCCAGGTAGCCATTGGAGACGATATAAAATAAGGACTTGACTGGTCCACAATGACCCTGAGCACCCCACCCCTCCCACCTGACCCTCCAGTGTCTTGCATTCTCCCTCTCCCAGTTTCCCCAAAGGACCCCAGAACTGTACCTTGGTGGTGTGGCCAAAGCATGGAACAGACCAATTGATTGTCTAGCAAGTTTGAAGACTTTCTTATGAGCATGGGAACAAGGCTGAGGAGATAGAGAGAGAGAGGGAGAGTGAGAAAGAAGAGAAAGAGATGGCAGGGAAAACTGTGGAGAGCTGAGGGTACTGCGTCAGTTTGATCAGTAACTTTGCTAAGAGTAAGAGGGTGAATGTGGGATCATGGGGTTAGGCTGGAATATCAGAAGCAGCCAGCATCAAGGGTATGATAAGCATTATGAAGGGCTGCTGAGGCCAGTCCATGTTGAACAGCATCTGTCTAAGTCTTTCTCCAGGGATGATTTGAGAACTAGGCGAGGGAGGGGCAGAGTCAGGACCATTGTGTATTGAGGTGTGGGAGCTGAAATTCAGTCCCCAGTTTCTTACCTAAGCCTTGTGCCTTGGTCTGCTGGAGGAAGGTACAAAGTCAACATGGGTACAAGTTGACATTGGTGGCCCTGGAGAGAGTGGGCATGAGGTGAATCCTGGCCTAGCACTGGAATAGCAGGAATGGAAGAAGGTGAGAGGGTCAAGGGTGGGGGATAAAGGGCAGGATTCCAGGATGTGACTGTGGGGTCCAGGTGGCATCGGAAATGTTATTTGGAAGAGTTCTAGAGAACATGGTAGAAACCAGGAGACATGAGTGCATAGAAATGCTGGGAAAGTGCAGGAAAAGGTTCAGAGCATACTGGAGTTAGGAGTTTATTCTGAAACCCTACAGAGTGTGAGTAATAGCACCAACTGCAAGGCATGACTGAGGTTGGCCCTTGGTTGTGCTAAGGTCATTTTATTTCCCTAAAAGCAAGTGTGGAAAAGAAAACATGTTACCGATTTGTATTCTGTATTCTACAAAGTTATGAGAATTAAAAGTTTCTGTTTTATAGGTAAGAATCTTTTGGTGCTGTGTAATTAGAATACCCCTAATGTATGGATCTTGAGGTTTTAGAGGAAATATTTTGGTATTATGGTTTAGATTTTGAAGGATTAGTCCTGTAGTGACGCCATGCTTTTCATCTCATACGTCAATGGTATTTGTATCTCTTTTCCCACTATCCTCTACAAGTTATTTTCCCTTACTTGAAAATCTGATCAAATCATTCTCAGAAACTCAGGACTGCTTTATTTCAGTGCCTTTGAAACCAATAGTCCTTTACTACCATGGGGAAGAGGGAATGGGATCCAATGTCACCTACCTCAGTTTGAAAATTTTGACTCCATTTTTAACTTGTTGAACTTTGATCAGGTTACAAAATCCCAGTTTTCTCATTTGTAAAATAGGGATCACGTTATCTTCCTTAAAGGTTTTTTGGAGATAAGGAAATATGTGCAAAGCTCTTAGCATATGCCTGGTACACATTAAGTACTCAGTAAATGGTAAATATTGTGGTAAAAACACATCATCTAAATTTTATCATCTTAACCATTTTTAAGTATACAGTTCAGTGGCATTAAGTATATTCATATTGTGCTGTCATGACCATCATCCATCCACAGAAATCTTTTCCTCTTGCAAAACTGAATCTCTCTATCCATTCCATTAGTCAATAACTTCCCATTCCCCCCACTTCTAGTCCCTGCCAACCACCACTCTACTTTCTGTCTCTATGAATTTGACTACTCTATGTACCTCATGTAAGTGGAATCATGTCCTCAAGGTCCATCCATGATGTAGCATGAATCAGAATTTCCTTCCTTTTTAAGGCTCAGTAATATTCCATTGAATGTGTACCACATTTTGTTTACCTCTTCATCTGTCTGTGGACACTTGGGTTGTTTCTACCTTTTGGCCTGTTGCAGGTAATGTTTTGGGCATGGGGATACAAATATCTGTATGAGTCTTTGCTTTCAATTCTCTTGGGCGTATACCCAGAAGTGGAACTGCTGGTTCAATAGACAGTATTAGCACTCATTGCAAGTTATATTTTTGAAAAACTTGTAAGCTAACATGATGTAAATTGAACTTGACTTTCCAGCGTAGATAGTAGAATAATAAATAGAAGGTTATAGACTTGACTAAGAGCTCATGATGTCTAGCCTTCTGTGGAAATAACCCAAACACCACATATGTCATCTCTAAATTATTTTGTAGAATAGAGTTTTTCATGGTGTGTTAATCAGGGCAATAATCTAATCACCTATAAAATAGTATTTATACATTATCATGGAATGTAATAGTCGTTTCATTTTTTTTTTTTTTTTGGAGGGCAGCGTCACTGGCCTTCAGATGTGGGACCCGAACCGGGGCTGCTGGCTTCCCAGACCAGCGCTTAATCACCGCGCCACTCGGCCAGCCTGTCATTTCATTTTTGACACAAAGTGGTTACTTAGCATTCTTATCATTTCTGGTTTAGAGAACTACCTTTAGCCATTCTTTTAGGGTAGATCTGCTCTGGCCACAGCCTTTTAGTTTTCCTTCACCTGAGAATGTCTTGATTTCCCTTTTTTCCTGAAGGATATTTTTGCTGGATATCGAATTCTGGGTTAACAGTCCTTTTCCCCCAGCATTTGGAAAATATTGTGCCACTTCCTTCTGCCTCTGTGGTTTCTGATGAGAAACCTGCTGCCATCCCAAGTGTTTCTCCCTTTTAGGTAAGATGTTGTCTCTCACTACTTTCAAAAATTTTTCTCTTTGTCTTTAATTTTTAGAGTTTGATTATGGTGTACTTTGGCATGGATTTCTTTGGATATGTCCTGGGGTTCACTCAGCTTCTTGAATACGTAGGTTTATATCTTCTGCCAAATTTGCAAAGTTCTCAGCCATAATTTCTTTAAGTACCTTTTTAGGCCCACCCTCTTTCTCCTTTCCTTCCAGGACTTGGATGACATGAATGATAGATCTTCTATAGTCCTATACGTTGTTGATACTGATTATTTTTTTTAAATGTATTTTTTGTTTAAAATCTCTTTATTGTTCAGACTGGGTAATTTCTATTGTTCCCATCTTCGGGTTCTCTGATTCTTTCCTCTATATCATCTTCATCCCACCTCGTGAGTGTTCATTTCAGCTATTGTATTTTATCTGCTATGGTTTTGCTGAGACTTTCTGTTTTTTTCCTTTCTTTCATGTGTGTTCACAATTGCTTGTTGAAACACTTTTTATGATGCCTGCTTTAAAATCCTGGTCAGATAATTTCAGCATCTGTTTCATCGTGGTGTTGGCATCATTTGATTGTCTTTTGTCTTTCAAGTTGAATTTTTCCTTGTTCTTGGTATGACAAGTGATTTTGATTATACCCTGGACACTTTGGGTATTATGTTATGAGACTTTGCATCTTACTTTAATCTTCTGTTTTAACAGACCTCCTCTGACATCATTCTAGCAGGGGTAAAGAGGCCACTCCCTCATTATTGCGAGGTGCAGGTGGATGTCCAGGCTCCTCATTGGCCATTATTTGCAGCCTGGGGTGGGTGGGGTGCCTTGTTACTGCTGCGTTGGGGTGAAATTCTGGTTCCTTTTAGGCAATACTGTTGTTTTTATTGTTAGTTTTGTAGTTAGTTGGTGAAATAACCTGAACAGCCCCTGAGCTGCGTATTCCTTAAACTTCACTTATGTTGGTGATACTTGTGTTTGACAACTTATTTAATGATAGTCAAATTCTTAAATTAGGGACTGAGCCCTTTCTAATCACTAGATCCCTTAAGATTTGTATATGTTTACCATTAGCACATCAAAGAAAAGATTTTAAGTGAAGAAATAGAATTCTAGTTTCTCCTTTATTCATTTTGGAAATTTGTTTTTAAAAGGAGAGCAAAGTCTATATCTATTATTCTAGGTTTCCATTTTTCCCATTAGTAACATGCTAGGTTTTATCATGACTTATTTTTAGAAGAGATTAGTATGTTTAGAAATAGTCGGAAGAAATGCATTTGGCTGGAGGCTTTAAAAATTTCAGTGATTAGGTATTTCATTTCATTTGCTAACACACATCTGTGGTGTCAGGTCAGTAACACAGATCTTAGAGATGATGCATATGTCTTTAGAGTCATAGATTTTGAGGGTTCTTAATGGCCATCTGTGGTATAGTAATGATAGCACTGGACCCCAATACTGGATCACTTACTACCTGGGTGATCTTGGAAAATCCTCCAAAACTCTATAAAAGTTGACTTTTCCTATCAGAAAACTGGGTGTCATAATACCTAAATCCAAAGGTTACTAAGAGTATTAAATGAGATAATATGCTGTAATTATCTAGTCTAACTACTTCAAGCATGGGCTGTGATGGGTAAAGATAATGCACCTAATTCTGTATCATTTTCAGCTCCATGTGCTGATAGACTATGGGTTATACACATGTATTTTTAAATGCTTTAAAAAGTTTTAATTATGGAAAACTTTCAAACACATAGTAAAGTACTGAATCAAACAATAAATAACAGTTTACTCATTATCCAGAATTAACAAATGCCATATTTATTCTCTTCAGATTTTTTTTCAAAGAAAAGAGAACATTAGGGATTTAACTAAAGTCCTATTCTCTTATCCGTGAAATTGGTGTAGACCATTTCCATGCACATTTTTGTACTATTACTACATATAGATAGACAGATAGATATATGTATCTATAAACAATATAACTATTGTTTTACATAATTACAATGATTTTATGCTGTTGCTATCCTTTCGCAAATGAGATTAGATATTTTTGAGATTTATCCAGTGTTGCTACTGTAAGTCTAATGCTGCAGTGTTTCATTTTACTTTATCTGTTCTTCTGTTGATGGATATTCTGTTTTGTTGCCTTGTGCTAACCATGCTATAATGGCCAATTTGCATGTCTTCTACACATATATTGTGATCCCTAGGGGAATTACCTAGACATGGAGTTGAGTTGCCAAATATGTCAACTTTACTCAATAATGCCAAAATATTCTTTAAAGCATCTGCACCAGTTAACAGATGCACTAGGGCATCAAAATTTTCATGTCTCTGCATCTTCTATACCTTCACCAATATCTGATGTATTAGACTTTGAAAGTTTTGTCAATCTGATGGACAGGAAATATCTTTCTGTTATTTTTTATTTGTGTAACTTATTCCTTAGTAAGATCGAGCATCTTTTCATATTGACAGTTTTGATTTCCTTTTCCGTCCATTGTCTAGTCATACCCTTTGCACATTTTTCTTTTGACTTGTTTTATTCTATTAATGTGTAGCATATTTTATATTCTAATCCTTTATTATATGGATTGAAAATATCTTCTCCATATTTGGTTTGTTTTTTCATTTTCCTTGTAGTGACTTTTGAAATAAACCATGGTATATGTTTGAAAAATTGCAACACTTTCATTTTCAAAGATAACTTTTGTGATAATACTTACAATCCATGCCTTTGGATGTAGCAGAGAGAGATGATGGGACTAATATTTCTTTGCACCAGATCTTTTCCCCTTAATTAATATCCGGAGGATAAAGTTTATTTTTCATATAGACTTTTGGTCAACTGAAATCTCTGTGAGATTCTTAGTATCTCCGTACCAATTATTGGATTAATGACCACTGTGAAGTTTCATTTTGTTATTTGCAGAACACTTCACCGCACACCGGTAACATGGGCACATTCCCATTGAGTCAGCAACATTACCAAATAGGAGTTCTCAGGCTCTCAGAAAGCATGTTCTGTTGGTCTGATTACTGTGACTTCTATACAGCGAATCATCTCAGTACAGTAAGCACTTTCTCCTTCCTCTAACCAGGCCTCCTACTACAGAGTAACTTAATTGAGAAACTCACTGAAGTGTTGGGGCAAGTGGAGTTCAGCCATGGTGGAGGCTCCTTGTGTATCTTTTGTTGTGCAATCAAGTACCACTTATTCACCAGTTTTCCTCAGCTATCCTGCCTAGACAAAACCCACCTAATCTCCCAAATCACTTGGCAGAACAAAAGAACACACAGAAGATACAGAAATAGGAATACTGGTGACGGATGCTGGATGTGGTACATGTTGCCTTCCCTCTCCTTTCCATGCTCGTTACTATTTATATGTGACTGCTGTAATCATTATATATCTATTTTAAAATCCGAGTGTGAAAGTATACGCTCTTCACTGCACTAATAGGAAATGGAGTTCATACAGGCCATTTGGCACCACTGCCTGTTGGATTGTAGTTTGCCGTAACCAGAGGTAAAGTTCTAGGCAGAAATTTACAACCAATGAAAGACTGGACTTGCAGACCCAAACCTATAGGGCAAGCCTCCTGGTCTGGATTTTGCAGACTTGCCTTTCTTAAGGGCAGTGGCCCTGTGCTTCGCTCAGTGCGTGTTTGTCTTATACGTGTGTGCTATTTAGTGCAGTGAATGAACCTCCCAACAGCACAGAAGGAAACCAGCTAAATGTCCTCTCATTGGCCAAGCTTTATAATTCCTCCTTCTTCCACTTCCTGAATTCTTCCCTGGAATCAGCCTTTGGCAACAGTCACTCCTCCACTGTTTAAAGTTTTATGGAAAACTTTAATAAAGAATATGTATAAATAATGACTACCACTCGTTTAATTACAACCTCTGTTTGCTCTGTTATCTAAGTTACTGCAGCTCTGTGCCCCCCCCCCCCGCCCCAGTCCTCAGGTGAGAAATTGAGGCTCAGAGAGGTGAAGTGCCTAGCCTAGTTAGTGACAACACTGGGCTAAAATCAGGTCTTCTGCGGCCAAATCCCTGGTTCATTCCATTATTTGGCATTTGTTCACTCTGTGATGGGGTCAGTAGGAGACGAGCAAGCTGCTACTATTATAGTAGCCCCTTCCATACACCACTTGGGGCTGTGTATTTAGGTAAATCCTTTGCCATTCATTCATTCATTCATTCATTCCAGCAGTGTATCATCATTCTTTTAATATCTGAGTGTCTACTAGAGCTACGTGATAAAGATATAGTGATGGACAAAACATAAACACCCTGTGCCTTCGTGGAGCTTGTAGTGTAGCAGTGAAGAAGGACCACAAGTAATTTCAATCAAATGTAATGGTGGGTATGACAGGAGAAGAGGGTTTTGGTTTAAAATGCCTCGTTTCCCTCTCTTCAGTGGAGAGGGAGAGTAAAAATTCATGCGTTTAGAGAATATGGACCTCTTAGAATGTGAGACTCTTGTGACTTTTAAAAATATACACCAAGTATAGAGCCATAACAGAAACAAAGACTCTCTGATTGTAGAACCTTAGAGATCATTTAGTTTGCCTCTTTGTAACCAAACCAATGGGACTGTTTCTTAGCCTCCTGAGGAGCAGATCCCAGACTCTGGGCAGCATTTTATCGTGCCAAATAGCACCTAGTAAAGAGGTGCGTAATGAATTATTCCGTGTACCTCTGTCTGACTCAGAACCTTCTCCACACTTAATCTTCCACCCGGATTCTTTAATGCTTTGGAATAACAGATCTGCGGAGATGAGCTTTGTTTGGCTCTTTCTGGATGTAAGTGTTAGGAAAAGAAAAAAAGAAAGCCACAAAAACCCAACGTGCAGTTTAAATAAAGAAAAATGAGTTTTACTTCCAAGAGAGCTTTTGCCATTTTCTTAATGCTTCTTCTCCTTCAGAGAGCTCATTACGGAACAGAGCCTGACAGGAGTTTACTGTGGTGGATGAGTCTTGTCTGGGCCAGGGGATGAATTAGAGCACTGATAAAGGCCAGAGGGGCGGGCAGAACTGTACTGAAATTACCCCCAGATACTTGCCAAGCTATTCTACTTTTTTAAGGACCCCCCAGAGACCATCCCTAAATCGCCTCTAGTTTCCCTTCTTGGTGTTTAATAACCTTTGCTGTCAGGAAAGTCTTCCTCATATTTAACCCAGTGCTTCTTGCCACAGTTCAGTCTCATCTCTCTTGTTGTCCTTGGTGGCTGCAGATGGCAGGTCATTATCTTCTTGATAAGGTCCTTAATGTTCTTGAAGGGCATCAGGAAGTTTGCCCTATGCCTACACTCCCTCCAGTGAAATAAACATTCTCCTCTTCTCCCTTCCCCCGCCCTCCCCTCCTCAGGGGTCTTATTCGGAAGTATAATCTCTGACATTTTGCTCTTAAGTATCTGATCCAAATAGTCACATCAGGCCTGTCTTGAGACATCCATTGGTTCCGTTTTTACTCAAAGAGCAAGATCCTTTTGTCACTTGCCTTGACTGCTGTTGGTTGCTCTCTCTCCAGGTGTGAGGGGCCATTCTAGAGGTTGAAGGGGATAGGAAATAGAGTTCCTGTCTCTGACTTACACCTTGAAGGAGGGACCCAGGGGCCCCTTGCCATTCATAATCCTTCTGATAGTGTATGGGTTGGGCCTGCTGGTTCTCTTTTCCACGAACACATTTGATTCCGATGTATATTTTGGTACACTCAGGGGCCGGCCGAGTGGCGCGGTGGTTAAGCGCTGGCTTGGGAAGCCAGCGGCCCCGGTTCGGTCACACATATGAGGGCCAGTGACACTGCCCTCAAAAAAAAAAAAAAAAAAATAGATGTTTCATTTTTGGCCGGCCGAGTGGCGCGGAGGTTAAGTGCTGGCCTGGGAAGCCAGCGGCCCTGGTTTGGTCCCACATATGAGGGCCAGTGATACTGCCCTCAAAAAAAAAAAAAAAAAAGAATACTATATTTTGGTACACTCAGGATTTCCATTGACTTCATCCTCAGAAAGACACAGCATATCAATAAAGTTGGCATTATCACGTTATCAGTGCTCTCCTCACTGTATTTAATATTATAAATGCCACAAGGGAAGTTGGAATATACATTTTGCCACCTAAACAATGGGTGAACTTGTCTGTTTCACACCAGATTTCTGTACGGTCCTCATGAAGGGGTGTGGTCGATCTTCGTAGGTCCCCAGAACTCATCAGCTATGCCTGACATGTTTTAAACAAACCTAATGACGGTTGGTTGGTTGTCAAATGAGTTGTTGGGAAATTTACTTCATTTTGTTGTTTTCAGGTTTCTGTCTCCTCATTCCTTTCACCTAAACATAAAAGCAGCTCAGAGCTCCTGCCTGGCTGCCAAAGCGGGCAGCCCTTCCGCCTCGGCTGCCAAGCTTTTAGCAGATGAAATAAAAATCTATTTATAACTGGTCTCTGATGGATTTCCTCCCTACCTGCGGTAGTGCTCCATCAGCAGGTGTACTGAACAGATGGAGAAAGGTTTTAATTTTTTCAGTTCAATTAGATCAGCTCTCCAGGTTCAGACCAGTACATTCCCTTTCTCACTTAGTTTCTTCCTCTTGGCATTAAAATTGTTGAGCAGAGCAAAACACAAATTTAGACCAGGAGATAAAATGCATATAGTTCCTGCCTTGAAAATAAATACTTTGGCAAAGGAACCACATTGGACATCAAACGATATATCAATTTTAACCCCTTTCTTCCTAGCACTTAATGTTATTTAAATTAGTATTTGGGGTACTAAAATGCAAAAGTGTGTAAATTCTTTCTTTCTTTCTTTTTTAAAAAACAGATTTATTTTATTTTATTTATTTTTGAGGGCAGTGTCATTGACCCTCATATGTGGGACCGAACCGGGGCCTCTGGCTTCCCAAGCCAGCGCTTAACCATCGCGCCACTCAGCCGGTTTTTCTTTCTTTCTTTCTTTCTTTCTTTCTTTCTTTCTTTCTTTCTTTCTTTCTTTCTTTCTTTCTTTCTTCCTTCCTTCCTTCCTTCCTTCCTTCCTTCCTTCCTTCCTTCCTTCCTTCCTTCCTTCCTTCCTTCCTTCCTTCCTTCCTTCCTTCCTTCCTTCCTTCCCTCCCGCCCTCCCGCCCTCCCTCCCTCCCTCCCTCCCTCTCTCTCTTTCTTATGATGTGCTTCTTAGCATTTGTACTTACCCATGTTGAAGCTGTATCATACTGTTTTCGAAGAAACAGTTAGTTGATCTCTGAAAGCAATTCAGCGTATATTATGAAGAATTTTAATGAGGAGCTGAAATCATTGCTTTCATGAACTTCATTTGACATCTTTTTTTCATTGACAGCCGAATTATCCAGGGTAGTGACCAAATGGTCGCATGCCGTCCAAAATCAGTTCTGAACGTGACCTTGCCTAGCTCTGGGTTTTACCATCACTAGCCAGTGACAGATAGGGTACCACAATTTCTGACTTCAAGGTATATACAGGGCCGATCTACTTACCACGTTTGCTGTTAGTAGAGTGTATCACCTCTTGTTCCCGAGATCCTAAATTTCAGTTAGTCCTTGTTCTCAGATGCGAGGCCACGTCTGATTGCCTCATTAAGTGATGTATTCATTCAACAGACTTTCACTGAGCTCCTGCCCACTGTTACAACGTTGCCATAAATGAGGCCCATATCTAGGCCCTGCTTTGTTCCCTGTAGTATGATCAAAATTATTTAGTTTATATCTATTTGAAGCTGGGTTTGAAAGAAGCAAGGCTTGGCCTATTTCGTTATATATATATTTCGTTCAAATTCTAATAGAAGCAGCCCCCTCCCCATTTTATTTTTCTCAAATCTTAATTATTTCTGGATGATTTTTTTTCTCAAGGATGTGGATTGCCCAGACCTGTGGCTTGCCCTCTAAGCCTGGATCTCATTTTATTGCCCACTAAGATCATTTCAGGGGGTGTCTGGGGCCAAATGAGATCCGAATAAGTCAGCCTCACTGCTGGCTAGAAGTAGGGAGAACAGTTTCAGTAAGGGAAACAATGTAAAGACAGCCACCACTTGTTATTCGTATCATTGTCTGAGGAGTGCATTTGAAGATTCTCTTTAGATGTTTCTGCGTTTTTTAAATAAATCTGCGATTTTTAAAAAAATCATAACTTAAATATTATCTCACAAAATCACTTCTTTGATCTTTCATCTCCTTTGCAGAATCTGTGTCAAGTGACTATCTTGGTTTTCACAATAGAGAGCTGGTTTTTTCACAGGCTAGCTGACCCACACTATCTTTGGTAAGTTATTCTATTGAGCTGTGATGATGCTGTGATCTTTCTTCCTATGACTTTCATCTGTGGACCCTTCTTTTACCTTTTGGGGTTATACGGAACAAGATCTCATTCTGACACGTGGCAGCCTTGCACGTATTTGAAAAATGTGCCTTCTGTATTCAACCATTTGTATGTGACACGATTTAGTTACATGGCTTTCTCTAACCTGCTCCAGTTTAGCTACCTCTTTATTACTGAGTGGCATGCAGAAAAGAAAAGCAACATTTTATCCAGGAGCAGTCTGACAAGTGCCGAGAAAGCCGGACGGACCATCACCGTCCTAGTTAGAGGTCAAGCAAGTCTGACAACTTCCTGTTTGCTGGATTTGACTAAATAGAGCATCTTATTTTCCCAGCAGGACAACAGGGTTTCTCTTGTATCCAGGAACAGATGGAATGTGTCTGGGCTGTGATAGATTCACTGTGCTCACCTGGACCTGGCTTCAGTCATTCCTTGGTACCCACTACGTGGCCTTGTGATTGTGGTGCGTGAATCAATGGAGAGCGATGTCAAGTGTGTGTGTGTCGGAGGGTGAGGATGACAAATATGGAGCCATCTGGAATGCTCATGTGGCCTGTGAATATAAATCATTCCACCTCCTCATGGCTCCTTCCCTCGCTGCAGTGCTGCACCACTGCTTATGTGTCTCTCACTGGACCACTTAATCTTGTCCCCTTTTAAATACTTTGTAAAAGCCAGAACAATAGAATGCTAAGTTCTCAAAGTATAAAATAAAATAAATCCCCATGTTAACTCCATTTAAGATTGCTCCATTCTCCTGCAGCAAGTGGAATCATCAAAGGGAGGGACTATCAGACAGGTTCTTTTAGGGGGGATTTTAAAAAACATAGTAGTAATGTGTCGTACCTTATTTTCAAGGGAAAGGGTAGGTGATGGGGGTTGGAAGTGTCTTAATATGGGAATGTTCAGTCTCTCCAGGAGTACCTGGCAGATGGTAGGCACTCAATATATGTTTGTTGAATGAGTGAATGAGGCAGAAGCTTTTCTACATTGTGGCTACTATTGTTTCAAAAGCTATTATGCCACAAGTGTGGCAGAGTTTTTTTAGCTGGAGACTCATAATGGGTCCTTACCTAGCTACCACGCTTGGGTGGTTATGTCACCAAAACCTGAAGTTGCTTAGATTAATACTTCTTTCTCTCTTTCTTTCTTAGACAAACAGTTGTTTCATATAGATTCAGCCCTAGTTAATTTACTTCTAACAATATTCATTCAAAAGATATGTTTTGAGTATTTACCATGTGCTATGCTGAGAGCTGAGGATAGAGTGGAGAGTAACATTCAGATTTCTGTCCTCAGTATAGTGGGGGAGCAGATTAAATATATGGTGTGTGTGTGTGTGTGTGTGTGTGTGTGTGTGTGTGTGTGTGTATACGTACTATATCTCTGCAAATTGTAAAGACCTGCAGCATACTGTGAGAACTTATTATTGAGCTACTATTATGTGCCAGACAGTTTGCTAAGTGCTAGGATTAGATATAGCAAGGATGTTAAAAAGGAAGAGGAATTTAATTAGACACAGCCTGTCATCAGAGAATCCAAAACACAGGAGAAAAATATCAATAATTATGACATAATATGAGAAGTATTATGAAAGGGTTACCCACATACAGAGGTGGGAGTGACCAACTCTGTCTTGTAATTACATTGGCATTTGAATTGGATCTTAAGTGATGAGAAGAATTGCATCAAGTATAGAAAACAGAAGGAAACATTCCAGACAGGGGAAAAGCATAAGCAAAGACACAGAGACAAAGCTACATAGGGTATCTGGGACCTGACAAAGTTCTAGAACATAACATGAAAAAGAGATGTTGCAGTTTGTTGAAGACTTTGCTGTAAAAGTTAGGATCCTTCCTATAGCAGCAACCCGGAGGACATAACGAACGAGCTTACTCTGTAAAACTTTATAATTGAAAATCTTAGGTTAAATGAAAGAGTTTCTAAGAAAATAGAAATGACCAAAATTGGCTTTAAAGTAGGTAGAAGAACATAAGTAGATCAAGAATAAGGAAAGAAATTGAGAAAGCTGTTAAGATTAGAATGTAAAGTGCCATTGGAATGACATGGTTTTAAAAGCAAAGTATATGAACACAGCATGCCTAGGTTTTTTAAAACCACTCAGAACACAGGGAAAAAAGGAAGATGTCCTGTTCATGTTATTAGACTGGCATAGTCTGTTAAGGAGAGTCCAAATAAAAGCCCAAATAAGGTAGCAGTTTTTAAAGAGAACTTTTAGTTATTCTCTTGATGGATTGACCTTCTTTTTCTCTTTTGGCCATTTTTAGCTTAGTGTCCATTTTGTCTGTATAAGTATAGCTACTCTTGCTTGAAAAAAATATATACGTACATCCTTTTTTTAAAAAGATTTTATTGGGGAATTGGGGGAGGGGAACAGCGTTGGGGAATCGGGGACAGGGGACAGACAAGTTGCTGTCCTTTTGTTGTTTGGTCTAGCTGTGGAGGACGTTGCAACACTGGCCCATGTTGGTATTATCATTGCGCTCTTCCTGGGTGAGGCAGTTGCTCACGGCAGCTCATGGCAGCTCCCAGAAGCGCATGCCAGCTACCGGCCAGCCCCACTGCAGCTTACGCCATCGCCGGCGACTCATGGCAGCTCAGCTCCAGGTGGAGCTGTTGTTCACCATCTTAGCTGTAGAGGGCACAGCGTCACTGGCCCTCATATGTGGGATCTGAACTGGGGCCCTGCTGCTCAGAGCTGGCATCCCAAGCCAGCTCTTAACCAACATGCCACTCGGCTGGCCCAGTACATACATCCTTTTGCTCTCAGTCTGCATGTCCTTAAAGTTAAAATGAGCCTTTTGTAGGCAGCATATCATTGGATTTTGTTTTTTTAATTCCACTCAGCCATTCTGTGTCTTTTGATTGGGTAACTTAATCCATTTGCATTTTAAGTAACTATTGATAGATTTATTAATTATTTTCTGATGGTTGTAGGTCCTTTGTTCCTTGTTTCCTCTCTTTCTGTGTTCCTTTGTGTTTTGATGACTTTTTGTAGTGGTATGCTTTGACTCCTTTATTGTATTATTTTGTGTATCTACTACTTCTTCCTTTGTGGTTATCATAAGGCTTACAGAAAATACCTTATAACATTCTATTTTAAGCTGATAACAACTTAACTTTGATAGTTGCATGCAGAAGCATTATACTTTTACTTGTACTTCCTCACATTTTAAGTTATTGATGTTACAGTTTACGTCTTTTTTATATCGTGTATCCAACAACAAATTATTGGTTATTTTTAATAGTTATGATCATTTTTAATATGTTTGTTTTTTTAACTTTTAAACTAGATTGGTGAATTATGTACTAACATTACAATATTAGGAATCTGACTTTGACTATATATATACCATTACCAATGAATTTTACACATTCATATGTTTTTATGAGGTTAATTAGTAAGTTTGTTTTCCGTTTGAAGAATGCCATTTAGTATTTCTTGTAAGACAGGTTTGGTGGTGATGAACTCCCTTAGCTTTTCTTTGTTCAGAAAAGTATTTCTCCTTCATTTCTGAAGGACAGTTTTTTTTTAGTGATAGTATTCTTGGTTAAAAGGTCTTTTCCTTGAATATTTTGAATACATCATCCTACTCCCTTCTGGCCTGCAAAGTTTGTGTTAAGAAATTTGCTTATGATCTTATGGGCGCTTGAATATCATGAATTGCTTTTCTCTTGCTGCTTTCAAAATTCTCTCTTTGTTTTTTACTTTTGACAATTAATTTAATTATAAGGTGTGATCACAAATTATGGTGAATTTTTAAATAAAAAAATTCATTACAGTAAAAGACACATTACCATTAATCCCTCTCAAAATACTCGCTTTGAACACACTTATCCCATCATTCTTGACACTTTCTGAAGCAGTTCTGGAAGTCCTCTTTCATGAGTGTCTTTCATGATTGTGCTGTCGTGGCTGCCTCAATGTATTGAATTAATTCAAAGCGTTTACCTTTTGTGGTCGTTTTAACTTTGGGGAAGAGCCAGAAGTCGCATGGTGCCAAATCCAGTGAATAAGGTAGATGAGGACACACCATAATGTTTTTATTTGACAGAAATTGCCATACCAGAAGCAATGTTTGACATGGACCATTGTCACGATGGAGGATAAAACCGTTTGCCCTTTTCATATTAATGCATTTTTCATGATCCATGATTTACAATATACCTTCTCTTAACCGAGGCTCATACCTGACTGCACTGAACAAGTTGAAACTTGTCACACACCGTTACTAAGGTTCGACGCGCTGCTTCCCATAGTGAAGATTCCTGCCTTTCCATTGGATGGCACTCGGCAGCAGCATTCACTGTGTGTTTTGATCACACCTCGTATTAATAAAGTGAAGTAATATCCCTATCTCACTCCTTATAGCAAAATAAATTAGAGCTAGATTAAATATTTATGAGGAAAAACTTATCCATAGAATATTAGAAGAGAGACTTTGGCAGTCATGTGGGGCTTAGATTTTGTGGAATGGTAGGGAGATCAGCAATATAGAGACACACAGGAAGAAGGCTGTCTGACGACACACAGGGAAGACAGATCATGTGAATTCAAATAGAGAAGGTGGTCATGTGAAGATGGAGGCAGAGATTGGAGTGATGCAGCTACAAACAGAGGAACACAAAGGACTACTGGGACCCACCAGAGGCGAGAAAGCCGCAAAATAAAGATCCTTCCCTAGAGCCTTTAGGAGGAGCATGGCCTTGCTTGATACCTTGATTTTGAACTTCTGGCTACCAGAACTGCAAGAGAATAAATTTCTTTGCTTAACCCACTAAGTTTGTGGTAATTTGTTAATGCATCCCTAGGAAATGAATACAGTGACTAATCAGATTTGATTTGATAGTAGTCAGAAACATTACTGAGTTTTCTAAAAGATTGATAACATAAGTTGTGTCTGATTATTCAGTTCTTGGGTAGAAAAGAAGTCCAATTTCATGGGTAAGAGGGCCTTACAGATCTACATGATGAATTTGAGGAATCTGGACTAGTCCCACGGGAGCAGGAACTTTGTCTAAGTCACCACGGTTTCCCTAGCATTTAGAACAATTAGATCAGAATATTGGTGACACTCAACAACTCTTTAGTGAGTGAATTAATAAATAGAAAAATGGAAAACTACAAACTGTGGCAATTTTTAAAACAACTAAGACAACTAAGACATTGATTTCAAGAAAGTCAGGCTGTGGTGGGGATAGTATGGCCAGAATAGCTGCAGTGACCATAGATATTACACATTTCTTTAATTTTTAACTCATGGTGACTAGAGGGGAATGAGGGTTCGGTTCATAGTTGGAGCCATTGCCGTAGCCCAATGCTGCTGAAATAGTAGCCATGCTGTCTGCTGTCATGTCCCTTGGCTTAAAACTGTGTGTCAAAGAAGTAAGGAACCATCCTTGCAACTAATGACATTAAAACCCAAGTTAGATCATAGTATTAATGCACCAAATTACAATAGTCCATTAATTTTACATATTCAGTAAAAATGTATATATTTGGCAAGCAGTTATTGAGCACTTCCTGTATGGTGAGTACTGTGCTAGATTGTAGGGTACAGGGACCAAAGATGTAGTTCCCACCTTTAAAGTAGCTTCAGGTTGTTGGGAGCAAGAGGCTAGACAAGTAAATAGGAAACTTTGATATAGGGTGATAACATGCCATTTTGATAAACCAAGGATGCCATAGAGCCTAGAGGTAGAATGGGCATCATAGAGTTTAAAGAAGATTAAGTTCTGTTTGGGCTGTATGTGAGGTAGAGGCTTGGATATTGGCAAACTAATTGGTTTACCTCATGGGATACTATGAAGAGTGCTGAAATCAAACACCTGCACAAAATAACTTGGGCTGAATAATGCCTGAAATTCTACTTTGGACTATTATTTCTTGCCCTTATACTTTCCAGGCGCCCTCTTTTAGAATACAGATTCTTCTGTAGGACTTCAGGAGCCATTCTAGGGAGGCATTCCTACTTTGCTGAGGATTGATTTCTTAAGTTGGTTTTCAAGGGAAGGGCCAATGGCAAAGGATGGGACATGGAACATGTAAGTCTTGAGAGAGGTTGGCGAAGAGGACTCCCTAGGCTCAGAGAGAGCACTGGGCATTTATGGAGACGATTACCAAGAAAGAGAGGAGAGAGTCCCTGGAGGGGGTACCAAAGATAGTGTGGAAAATCCACAGCTTTCCCTTGGGCTGGGTCTGCCCGGCACTTTCCCAGGACTCTGCACAACTATAGTGGGCATAGGAAGGGGAGTGGGGGCTGTTCTTTCCTGTGTAAGTGTGAGCTCATGGCTTTATCTTAGGGAATGGAGAATGAGACTGGATTTCTGTAAATGGAAGTATCTATATTCTGGGTATTATGATGAATCTTAGTTGTAGGGATCATGTCTTTTATTAATCCAATAAAGTGTCTTGTATATATGGATAGTCACTAATTTGATGGTGCTGATGTGGAATAAATCAATACATATACTTGTCCAGTTACCTCAAGATCAAGCAAATATATTTCAGGCTTTTAGGTGATAGCTGTGAGTGTTGCTTGCAAGCATTAAAATATTTTCATTTTCTATAACTTGAACTCTCTTTGCTCTGATGAACCTGTTAGAAATGTTGTCAGAGAAAACCTACACTTACTCTCATTTTCAGTCATGAATGAATCTCTGATTGCCGTGATAAAGAAAATCCTGGGTTCCCACTTTCTTGCTTGAATTAACACAAATGTCACATTCCATCTTGATCAGAAGATACCAAAGGTTGAACATAAACAAAGCTGTATGAAGCACTTCATCGTTCTGAGGAGATGTTTAATTTTCATCAGTCAGGAGAGACATGGACACTAAATCAAAGGTGTTTACTGGATTTTAGTGAAAGCTTTTGGTTATTTTATTTTCACTGGTTTTTAACTATCCCCCTAGGCCAGTGCTGGTTGGCAGATTTTGAGCATTAGGTGTAGTTTTCTTATTCCTTACTTGTGTGTTGGAGTAACGTTTTTACTTCATTGCCTGTATAGCCTTGGCAGGTACAGTCAGTCACTGGTGTGCATCATTGATGACAGGGAAGACTTTATAATAATGACTCTTTCACTTATTTATTCATCTGACATTGACTGAGGGCTAGCTATGTGCAGTGAACTATGGGAAATGCTAAGAGGAAACAAAAATGTGTAAATCGTGGTTCCAACTATGTGTAAAGGCACCTGCTTGAAATAAATAATCATAGAAGACATATCTTTACTTCAACTGATTTGTAATCTCACTAAGGAGAAACTATAAGCCCAATCATCTGTAATCTTTTCAGAGACCTCAAATGGCTCTCCATTTTTCCACTATATAGTCCAGACTGTTCAGCTGAGTATTCAAAGTTTTTTACAACCTAACCTCAAGCCATCTTGATATCCCCATCTCCTTTCACTCCTCCCCATACCCTATGCTTGATCTTTTTGCCCTTTTCCCAGATGCATGCTTTTTTCTACCTCTGTGCCTTTGTACCTTCTGTTTTCTTTATTTAGACTTTCCTTTCTTATTTTCACTAGCTGATAAACTTCTACACATTTTTGAAAACTACCTCTCCTCTTACCTTTTTTGAGAAACTCCAATATCCCCTCTCCCCTATCCGCACCAATGGCAGAGTTAGTCTCATCCTAGAACGTCTGAGATGTAGGATTTTTGGGTAGAATTCATTGGTGCCTAGAATATCTGAAGTAACACTCTTTGGCTTCCTGGTTCAGTCCTGGCTGGGTTGGCCCCCTTCCAGGAGGATCTCAGTATTCATGAAGTCAGGTTCTAGAGACACTTGAGGAGACTCCCCCTATTCTCAAGACCTCTGAAATCCTTTGTGAACATGGGGGGACCTAGAGTGTGCCTTTTAGCACTCATACATCTGTGTAGACTCTTGTTCTGCATCCTTATAAATAATAGCTTGTGTCTACACAAATTCTCTCCATGAATATGATAGTGAATTATAGCTATTACTCCATGGAGATCTATTATCTTGGATATGATTTCTAGTATGTTTCATTATTGCTCTATAATTTGTCTATAAAATGCATGTCTTCATAATAAAATATGAATGGGTGTCTGTTGAAGGAAAAAGATTTTTGATGAACATGATGATGACAGGACCCTGTAAGAGCCTGTTATTTAAGCCTTCATTGGGTCACATTCCTCAGCATCAAGAGGAGGTAATAATGAAGGCCATTTGGTTAATGTGCTTTCTGCTGCAACCTCAGAAAATTGGTGATTAAGTCCTACACTTGGGAGTGGTTTGCAGTGGGCTGAATGAAGTGTGAAGTTACTCTAGCATGAAAAAGCAATCATGGCAAGGTATTTCTCTCTATATATTTGGTTGTCTGATAAGCACTAAGGTTTCTGAGATGATTAATATGCAGCTTTGCCCTTTCAGAGAGAAAAGCATTCGAAGAAATGCATGACAAAGAAAAGAGTGTCGAATGCTTATCTAACGGAGGCATGTGCTCATCATTGGAGAGAGCCAGGTTGTCAGTGAAAAACAGCCTTAGGGTAGGAGAGGAGGTGGGGTTGAGGGGAAGACTTCCCAGAATTTGGGCCTTGAGTAGAATAGTGAGAACAGTAAAGCCTTGTTATCGGCTCTCTGTGTAGTTGTCGAAGGGACTGTTTTTGTCAGGGTCCTGGGAGAAATATAGCCAAAGGGTATAACTGGAGCAAGTTGAATGAGGACACTATTGGCAAAGGTGTGAGCAGGGTTAAAAGAAACCACAAGGGATCGTAGAACACCCAGGAGCCAGCAACAACTTTATCACTCCCAAACCCAAGGGGACAAGAGGAGAAAGCAATTATGAGAATGGAACCTGGGCTGTCAGAGAGGATCGCTCTGCAGGAATTGGGCCCTTCAGTAGAGGAACACAATCACTGACAAACTGTGGCCTAGCAGGGAGAGACAGCCTGGGGAATGCATGCTCAGACAGTCTCTCTGCCATCCGATCTCCCACTAGTGTCTCTCATTGGCCAAACCCAGGCAGAAGCCAGAAATCAAGGGAGCCTATTGATGGATAGTCCATACAGGGAACAAACAGAGTGAAGAGTGGTCCTGGAAGAGCAAATAGTATCTAGCAGAGGAATTTACTAGGTACAAGGTGACAGTAATATGCAGCAACTTGAAGGGCTCTGCTAAGGTTGGAAACAATGAGTTTGTAATTGTACCAAATAGGAAGGATCGGGATTTTCATTGGGTGATGAAGGAGAACTTTCTCTGTCCATTGGAAGAGATTCCACACAGTCTAAGATTTGTAATCTACTCATTGCTGTCTGTTTTCTGACATTAGCACCATGGGATGTGTATAAAAGGGTAATTGCACCAAAGGGTTAAAGCCCATCTCTCCATGTATGGCTCAGTCACACACAAAAAATGCATCTAAAACTTTCTGGGTTATTGTATGTTTTAGCCAGTATTACTTTAATTCAATTTAGTTTAATTCACTTTAATAAAATTTAGTTCAAAAGATTTGCTGAACATCTATAATTTCCTTGGGACTGTGCTACATAGCTTACGACACTGAAATGAGAAGGCATAGAACCTTTCTTCAGGGAGTTAGGATGTAGGGAAAGATGATTATGGAAACAAATTGTATAATTAAAATAAAGCATGATAAGTATAAAATGGGACAGTAGAAGCTCTCTTGATCTATTTCCACCTAATAGACTCACTATATTAATTGATAAGCCTCATTCTCTCTCAAACCATTGTGGTTGGTGTGCTTGCTAGACTGAATGCTTTCAGCTAGCAGGCTATGTCTGTGTACCTGTGTACTTCCGTGATTTGTATGCTTTACCGAGTATCTGTTGTGTTAGTTCCCAAACCTTTTTATGACAGTTGTGCTTGTTACTAAGTTTGCACAACTTAATTATATATTAGGCAAACCAACAGAATATAACCGTAAAAAACGCTTTTGTTTGCAGTAAAATTAAGTGAAACATTTTGGAAAAACTTAATAAAGACAAGTTACTTAAAAAATGCCGTTGAAATTGTTGCACGTAAGACAGCCTCCCATGCTTTGAACCTGGCAGTGAAGATGATATTGACACAGATAAATTTGTGGATGGTGGGCAAGATGAAGACAGAACCTTATTGATGGTTTCTAGTAGGTTTTTCTATGAGGTAGGAGTAGGCAGTGGAATAAGGGAGTGGGGGCTTGAGAAGGGTGAAGAATATTTGAAATATTACTAGATGATGTGGAGAGTGGGAGAGGGAGTTCATTGGAAGCATATAGAAGGGCTTCTTGGTGGCACTGATCGTCTGCCAGAGACTGGACACCATGACTTTGTTATGGCACCAACCTAAATGACTATGTGACTTCTTCTAGCAATTCTCAGTAGACTGGTGTAGAAATGTAAAAATAGATGCTTATGGCGATCCAGGCGTGGGATTTTGTGGGCAGGTATGGCAGAAGTTTAAATGGAAAAGAGAGTTGAGGTTGGGGCAAAGAGTGATGTAAGCCTTTTCTTTGGAATCCTTGTAATTCACCAATGATGAACACAAAGAGGAAGCAGAAAGACACCTGCTATATATTCTCTAGGCCTTTCAGAAAACATCGAGTTGTTCCTTTGACAGCAGATATGTGAATTTACAAGAAATGTGCTATTGTAGACATCAAGGGAATGGGCACTGTACAAAAAGAAATGGCCCACAAATGTTACCATGGCAGAACAGGAAGAATCTACAGTGTACCCAGCATGCTGTTGGTGGCATTGTAAACAAACAAGTTAAGGGCAAGGTGAGTGCCAGGTGTGCTAATATATGTAGTGAGCATATTCAAGCACTTTAAGAGCCAAGATAGCTTCCTGAAACTCATGCAAGAAAATAATCAGGAAAAGAAGGAAGCCAAAGAGAAGGCTACCTGAAGTACCAGCTTTCTCTGCCCAGAGAAGCACAGTTTGTGAGAACCAATGGAAAGGAGCCTAAGGTATTAAAAAAAAAAAAAGAGTTCCAGTTGTTTTTTTAAAAAGTGATGTAAATGGTGACTTGTGATGTATAGTCTTTATAGAATGTAAGTGGGTCCAGGGAACGTAGTGGGGCCAAGGAGATGGATGTCCTGATGAGATCAGAGAGCCAGTGTGATGAGAGGGACAGTTCCGTGAGGCTGTGGTTAGAGAATGGGTCATTGGCATGTGGGATTCCAGGGTTAGAGGGATTTTTGGCTTGGGTATGGCTGCGGATGTGAGTGGTGTAGGCGAAGTGGTGGCGAAGGTCAATGGAACAGAAGACATACAGGAACTTAGAGGCAAGGGAATTCTAATTCCTTCTTTGGGGACATTGAGACCATTCCCAAATAATGCCAGGATTTGGGATGGAGAGGTAGATAGAGAGACAATTGGCAAAGCCATCCACCAAAGTGGGAACGGTCCAAGGAGGTCAGTAGGTAAGAGGCATGAGCTTTCAAGGACGGGAATGACGATTTCCCTGTTCTGATTTTGGTGTGACAAATCGGATCTCTTCTATGTAGGAACAAAATTCATGCTTTTAATTGGGCAATATATCTGCTCCCATCTTAGGGGGCATTTGCCTGCTATGTGTATGAATCGTGGAAAATCTAAAAGTGACTTGGGTGCCATAATGGGAGCTAAGACTCACTTCCGGTTCCTGTGATTTTACTTTGATATTAAATAAGTTTTCCTTTATGAGATGTCAGTCAGTAAATAAAACAGAATGTATGGTTAAATAATTAAAATTTTTTTCATCATTGCAATTATAATATGCCTACCCATTTCAATATCCACTTATCGTTCCTGAAATTTTGTAAGAAATCTATTAGTCAAGGGTGCATAGATGATTTTTTTTTTGTTGAGTTAAACATTTTTATGGATTAGATATGAATTCAGTAAAAATAATTGAATTAAATTGGATGGCATGAATAATTCATGACATGTAATTTCACATCAGTTCTCACATAAAAATAAAGCTATTGGTTTATGTGCCGGGGAAATGTATTTTATTTTTTAGAAAGGTAGTGAACATTTATTATTTTGGAAGATAATTCACTTTATGATTAAATAGAGATATGAAATTATAAGATTGAAAGAAAGTACAAAAGTTGAAGAGGCTTTGATGTAAGTCATCCCTTCCATCTGCTTGATAAACCACTAATTGCTGCTCATATGTGTTGGTCATTAGTGATTTCAGAAGCTCTATAACAATAGCCTTCCAGATATGGAGGATAAGTCCAGTAATTGTGCCAGACCATTCCAGGGAGAGTGATGGGTGCCAGGTATTTCCTTTAAAGAGCAGAGGGCAACTTTCTGGCTAGGTCTGTCCCCTGGGGCTGGACTCCCAGGCCATGACTACATGGAAGACATTCTCACCCCTTTGTCCTACTTCCCTGGGCGTAGGCTGAGCATCTTTTTGTTTTTTCTGGTTACACTTGGAATTCTTGCCAGAGGAGAGCATGCAGTTGGGCCACTGGGATGACTCCTGATATGGGTGGAGAGCTAGCCCTTTTGCACACTTCATTGTGATCTGAACCTGGTCCTGCTTGGGATAGCTCGTTAGAAAACCCAATCCGGTGGGAACTGCCCTTCCTCTTAACATGGGAAGTCATTAGTTCAGTGATAAGACTCATTGGTTCAAAAGCATTTACCGTGTGCTTACTCTGTGGATAGCCGGGTTACTGGGACACCTGGAAGAACAAGGCTCAGTGAGTTTCTTACAGGGTTGGATGGGGTGGCATGGTGGGGCCAGGAGCCAGGAGGCACAAATACAAGTTTTAATAGAAAAGAAAACCCAGGTAATCAAACAGTTGGCCTGAGCCTTGAAGGGGAAATAGGAGTTAAACAGAAGGACAGAGGAGAGAAGTGGAGGCATTCCAGGGTTGGGAATAACCTGTGCAGTGGTACTCAGGTGATAGGGGATCAGTCTGGACCTGCTGGCTGTTGCTGGAGGGAGGTAATGTGGGGAGGATGCTGGGAGATGAGGCTGGAGAACATTCAGGGCCAGGATCTGAAGGACCTCTGCTACCAGGCTAAGACCAGGCTAACGAGCTTGAAATTGATTCGGTAGGCAAAGTGGGAGCCACATGAATGATAGATACATTCTGTGCACTTCAAAGTCACCTGAAAGTATCTAATCAAAGCTCTTCCTCCTAAACATTTTTTGCATGTTCAAAAATGAACAATTGGTCCACAAAGGTATTATTTCATAGATGATGCTGTATCTTAACCTCTGTCACCATTTAATGATAAGTTCATTCACAGAAATGTATAACAATAACTGTTACTACTCATAGCAATGTTTTTCCCCCTATTAGGCTACTAAAGCCTTTTGGCCATTTTACAGTAAGACAGCCATCATCTCTTTTGAAAGACCTTTGCCCCAGCTTTTGTGATTTGAGATTAATCAAAAGCCCCAAAGGTTGGGCTTCCTATATAGAATTGGCCAGATTTTAGAATTAGGCTCTATATTTATCCATCTTTAAAAGGAAAGAAAGGAAACCCCTGGAAATCATGATACATCTGTACTATACTTGGAATACTATCACCTGGGTAGGAATCTAAGGTTCCTATAATTAATAAAGTAATAAATACTACCTGATAAGTGGAGTGTGTCAGAAGTTGTTGAAGTCAGACAAAATGGAGGAAGACAACATCCAAATGGACTCTATTGCTCAGTATCTTAGTCCTTTAAAAAAAACAACAAAATTATTGGGGCCGGCCTAGTGGTGCAGTGGTTAAATGCTGCCTTGGGAAGCCAGCGGCCCCGTTCAGTCCCACATATGAGGGCCAGTGACACTGCCCTCAAAAAAACAAACAAACAAAAACCCCAAAAAACAAAAAACTATTGCTTTTGTTCAGTGATACATGATTACTATGAATGAAGTGAAATAGCACCTCCGAAATACAAAGAGAGTAAAAAAAAAAAAAAAAATCACTGAAAAAAATCTCATCCCCTAGAGATAACCACAGAGGACAATTAGGTGAACATAACTTCCTGACATTGTTCTAGAATTCGTAGCTTTGTGTTCTCTGTCACTCTCAGTTTGTAAATTCCAGAGTGCTTTGGCCCCTCTGTAGAATATCCATTGTGATTGTTGTTTTTTCTCCTCAAGTTTCTTAGATTAGGGACTATGTTCAGTTTTGTTTCTTCTCTTTACACTCCTTGGCTTGTTTTATATACAAACAAGTAAAATATATATAGGGCACAGTCGAGGGGAGGAGAAACTGAGTCATTTGTAATTATCCTTGATTTGGATAACCCACTTTTTTATTGTGGTAAAATGTACTTAATATTTTAATGGTGAATTTTTTGACATTTTAACCAATTCAGTGGCATTAAGTACATTCGCAATGTTGTACAACCATCACCACTATCTATTTCTAGAACTTTTCATCATTCCAGACAGAAACTGCATCCATTAAACAATAACAAGATTCATCCATATTGTAGGATGTATCAGAATTCTATCCCCTTTTAAGGACTGTTGTCCTTTGTATGTCTATTTTGTTGGATAACCCACTTCTTGAATTTGGTTTTACTTGTGTTTAGTGGTCATTTTACGTCACCCAGAAGGAATGAACAGAGAGTGATATATTAAATAATATTCTCTAGCGATTCTTCCTGAAGCTTACTATTTAGCATTAAAACAGTCAATGAATATTTGATACTGGGATTAAGGACGCTTGTGGTATTTATTGATAAAAGAAAAGTGAGTAAATCAGCAAGTACTTTAGTTAACTTGATTAAAATTCAAAAGGTTGCTGTTTAGTAGAAGAAATAATCATTAAAAAATGTAAGAGTTTGAATAAATACAAGTAGAGAAATTCAGATATGGAAACCATCTCTTACTATCTTTATGGTGTCATAGAAATGTAAATCTTACTTAATTTCAGATAATTTTTTCAGGTATTCAGGAAGAGTGGATTTTTTTGTTGCCCACACTAAAATTGTGGAATGATTTCCCTTTGCATGTGGGCCTGCCTCTCGCTCAGTCTTTTCATGTAGGGGCAGTGTCCCTCAAGCTGAAATGAGTTGGGGACCCTCCTGGGGGGACCATGGTGCATTGGAGGGAGAGGAGGACAGCAGATATAGTCTCCCTCTTGACGTGTTTCTTCAGGAGATCTTTAAGAAGTTTCTATATTCATTCCAATGATAATAAAACATTAACATAAACATATTCAAGATCATGTGGCATCACTGGATTTACTGGATTTGCCACTTCTGATTTTGATTATCTTTCAGTATATCCAAACTTTTGTGACTCATCTTAATTTATAATTCTTCCAAAGCATTGCTGTTGGGGCTGGTGTGGCTCGCTGAGCTACTAACAGCCTAGAAACTCAGCATTCACCTCTCAGTCTGGCTTTGTTGTCTGTACAAGTACATTTTAGGAGGGAAATTCTGCCTTTGATAATAGTCCCAATTTAGGGCAATCTCTAGAATAGGAAGGGGCCACTATATCATTTTCCTTCAGACAGTGCTGAAGACCCGCTGAAAAGTTCTTTGCTGTTAAGTATTTTCTTTTCATCAAAAGCACTAGTCATTGCCTCATTTATTCTTTCATCCAACCAATATTTATTAAATGTTATAATGAATCATATCGAAAGCTTGCTATGCTAATTATATTTAAATTGATTTTTTTCCAGTACAGGAGTTGAGGAAGACTTTCAAGTCTCCTTGGTAAACTTCCAAATGCCTTTACTGTCAACCCTCCATAGGCAGCAACACTGGGTAATACGTGCTCTCTCTAAATCTTAATTTTCTTGCTAGTTTGCCAGCTCCTTGATGGGAGAAGGCTGTATCCTAACCCTATCCATACATTTCTGTTCTTCACAGACAGAGGTACTTTCTTGCTAACTGACGGATTCCATCAATCAGGACATTGTTTTCCTCTAGCTTCTTGGCTGCCTGGGACTGTTTGAAACAGACGGTCAGATGCAAACGTGCTGCAGGTTCTTTCCTGCCATGGACATGCCGTGTCACTATTGTTATCCTTGTCATTATTATTATTAGTGGTGGTCGTGTGGTATTGCAGAGGCAGAGATTTAAAGAGAAGTGAGAACAGTTTAGGGTAAACAGATTGGCTGCCCTACTTGGAAAATGTATTTGACTTTAAAAATGAAAACTAAAATATACATCTTGCAGCAGGTTGTGGAGAAAATTAAATGAAATAATACATGTGTCCAGTGATGGGGTGAAGGAATTGCTGTGGCAGTTAACTTGAAGAAACAATTTACTTCTTTTGCCCTCGAGCTGATGCCTGTCTCCCCACAGCTTTGAGTGCAGGGGAACCGTGGGCACCAAGGCGCAGGACCCTGATGAGGAGAAGGAAGGAGAAAGCCCAGTATAGAGAAGGAAGCCTGATTTTCATAATAGAATTAGAATACAAAATTCACTGATGGGACTCTATGGATCAAAAGGGGTGGAAATGCTGTCCATTGGTGATTTTAGGTTTTCTCTTCCCATCCCCCGGTCCTTGAGTCCCAGGAAGCTGCAAAAAAACCCAAAGATACAAGTTATGAGTAAAAATACAGGCCTTCTGTGTTTGTAAATGGCTGAGTTGACTCTGCTTATATTGTAAAATCAGTGCATGTCTGGCATGCCCACAGTTGGCGTCTGACAAAACCTTCATTCCACTCTCCACATTTCCCTCCATAATGATACATACATGTATATAACCCATGACATACAGTATGCAGTAGCAATATGGATTTTTATTTTATTTATTTATTTTTCAGGGCAGTGTCACTGGCCCTCATATGTGGGACCGAACCGGGGCCGCTGGCTTCCCAGGCCAGCACTTAACCACCGCGCCACTCGGCCGGCCCCAGCAATATGGATTTTTAAATGTGTGTGCAACGCGTATGTGTCCCATTGGTCCCTGCACTGGTAGTACTCGCCTTCCTTAGGACTGTCTGGGGAAGTGGAAATATTGGGGGGTGCATTTCTGGTAATCACAACAGCTGGGGGTGGCTCCCGGTGATATTAGGGATGCAGAACATTCAACAGAGTGCAGGACAGCCCCCCACAACAGGGAACTGTCCTGTCCAAGATGCCAGCAGCGTCCCCATGGAAAAATATCGTGCATTACAATATGGAAGAACCCTCAACAATGTTGTGAATTAGAGACTGTTTATAATGCTGTTACAAAGGATCGCAGCTTTTCAGAGGAAAGAAGAGAGCATCTGCCTTGAGTAATCCTATTAACACGGTGAGACTAGTGGCTGCTTCTTGATCCCGGCTGTGCAATTCTAGATATGTTAAATTCTTACCTATATATGAACATTATTTCAGATTTTAGGGCATTGCTATCATTGTTCTCTCAATATAGGTATGGGTGAAATAAGGGCTGTTACTGTTTGGATTTTTGACTGCCCCCAGACATTCTTTCGTTGGGAAGCTTTTAGATCAAAAATTGAGTAGGCTTTGTGGACAAGGCATTTCACCAGAGAAATAATCTGAGTGTCACTGTGCACACATAGGGATTGCACACACAAAGAAACTTGGGAGGGCTCTTTTGATATGAGCTACGGAGACTGACGGTGCCAATAATAGCACTGGGTTATGTCTCTCGCAGTGCTTTTGAAGGCATAGAAAGCAAATGACAATTCTGGTGGCAGCTAAGATATATTTTGCCGTGGCTGGAAAGAAACTGGCATTCTTATAGGAGTCCAGGAAATTGTCTTTGAGCCTTTGAAGGCGCACAGAAAGCTAATGACACCTCAGAGGAATAGCGTTCTCAGGTTTTAGATGCCACAGATGCCAGCGATGCTAAAGCCAGGATATAAAAACCTTTCTTATAGGGCCTTTAAGAATCCTCAGTGTGCTTTTATTAGCAGGCTGAGTGTGTATATAGAAATGTTAATGGTCTGTGGAGCAAGCTCAGCTTGTTTTTGCAAACTACAAAACTATAAAAGTTATCCGAAAGGACACGCATTCTCCTTCCTTTGTTCCTTTGTTCCTTATTTGCTTTCTTCTCTATATAAGAAGAAAGCACCTATCATGGGCTGGGTTCTGTGGATGCAAAGGGGAATCCGATTTGGATTCTTCTCTCCAACAGCTGGCCATCTAATACAGGACAAATGTGTGCGTTAATATCTGCAGTGCAAGGTAGAAGGCAATAATGATGCAAATCAAGCACAAATGAAGTGGAAATTTAGCCGCAGAAGAAATTACTTCCGGCTGATAGGATCAAAGAAAGCTGTATGGAGGAAAGACTGGAGATGGTATCTAACTGTTTTCAAGAATATATAGGATTTGGGCAGGTAGCAATTAGCTCGCAGGTTGAAAGGAGAGGTGATGTAAAGGAGGGTGCCCCAAGCTGGCAGAATGGCATTGCAAAAGCTAGGACAGGAGTGGCATGAAATGGGGGACAACTAAGGGATAGGAGGTTCCTGGTATGTACTTCTGAGAATGAATCTGTATTGATTGATCATTAATCATTAATTTAGAATTGTGATGTGCCATAAAAATTCCTATAGAGCTTGTTAAAAATTCCAGTGCCTGGGAGCCCCTCCATACACCATAGTCTAGAGGATTCCAGAGATCCTGCTGACCCTGACTGCTGTGGCCAGCGTCAGCCCAGCAGCCAGCCACTGGAGACACTTGCTGTGTGTGTCACCAAACTGGGGCATGACGCTGGGATACTGGGAACAGGAGGGAAATGAAATTACTTCTCTAAGAACTATAATCCCCAAATCTCCTCTCAAGCAGCTACAATAACATCTCATATTTTATTTAATTTTCTTTTAATGGAAAAACCAGTTATACTAAATGAAAGCAAATGACTGGTAAAAGAAAATTTGAATGATGTTTTTAAGCCTTTTATATGATTTTTTTATTGAGTTTTTTGGTCTCCTAATTGATTAATAAAGGGAAGAAGGAGGGAAGACTGACATGTGTTATATTCTATCACGGTTCAGATAGAGCGAAATTATTCCCACTTTGCCAATAAAATTCTCAAGGTTGATTGCTATTTTTAATTTATTTGAGCTGCGCTTTTCAATGAAGTGACATTGGTCCTGATCGCCCTGTAAATAGGGACTGTTACCTGAGGAACTGAAGTGTCTCCCCTCACGAACAAATTCGGGCTTTCTAATTGCTGATCTGACATTAGGGATTTCAGATCCACGCCCAGGCCACTGGCTGATGTTTTCGTCAGTGGATATCCCTGTAGCATATTTGGTTCTAACTGGGCTTCCTGTCCCCAAGTCCAGGGTCTGGCTGTCATGGTGGAGGTTGTGTAAACCACCCGAGTGTGAAGAGCATTCCGCCAGCTGGTGAGCCCTGTGGTTGGGTCTGAAACATCAAGAGTTGCTGTTCAATAGCCTGACTTAGCAATTCCCTGCTGCCCAACTTGCTCTAGCTCCCCTCGCTCTCTCCTGACATCCCATACAAAGTACTTTCTTGTCCTCTTCAGAGCCCTGCCACAATCCTGAAAAATAGGTAATAGTAATAAGCATACTATTTACTATTTGTTGAGTGCCAATTGTATGTGAGATGCTGTGCTAGGGTCAGGAAGGTTAAATGATGTACCTGAAGTTATAAAGTAACCTGGTTGCAGAGTTAGTACAGGAAGGCATGGCTTTTGACTTTCGGTCTGGATGGATCCCACACTTGAGAGGAATGAGGCCTTGGCCACTTACTAACTGCCACTTGGACCAGGAGACCGAAGTCTCCACAGCAGGCCTGGCCTCACATTAATTGTACTTTACTCCTAACAGGCGCAATATGGGACCTTGCCTTGGAGCTGAGTCCTACGAGAGTGCCTTTCAAAGGCCTGGAACTGTCTGCCTCTCAGGGAAGCAAAGCCATATAGGGCATGGATGCTCTGGGAAAGTGGCCCACGGTCCCTGGATCCATTGTCAGCATGACCTATATTTTGAATCTGTTTTTCATGGGCTGTATGGGGAAGATGGCAAGAGTGATTGGAGGGGAGGAATTAACTGCTGACTGAAAATTAGCTACCTGGTGCTAAGTATGGTACATTATGTTCTATTATAATAGCTCATTGGGTCCTCTCCATCACTCTATGCAATTTGAATTACGCGTATTGACACGTATTAGAAACGAGAGTGGTCCTGGGGGCCTCCTCACTCAGGAAGGGGCATGGTCCACAGCCAGGTCCTGCTTTGCTCTTGCCTCAGGGCTTCAGTGACAAGGTCTTGGCCATGGACATGACTAGATTTTAGGATTCTCCCATCTGAAGTTTTAGAGACAGTCTGCCGGAGGTTCAAGTCACTGAGGTTCAGATCTGAGCTTCTCTGCCTACTGGCTGTGTGGTCCTTCAAGCCTGAACCTAGCCAAACCTTAGTTTCATCATCGCTAAAGGTGGAACAAATACCTGAGTCATAGGTTACCACTAGGCTTAAATGAGAAAATTGATATTAAAAATACAAAGTATGTAGCCTGGCCCATGCTCAAGAAAGTGAATGACTCAAAAAAATGTGGGGGGCCGGCAGAGTGGTGTGTTGGTTAAGAGTTGGTTTGGGACGCCAGTGGCCCCGGTTTGGATCCCGCATGTGAGGGTCAGTGATGCTGCCCTCTACAGCTAAGATGGTGAACAACAGCTCCACCTGGAGCTGGGCTATGCGAGCCCCGCGACGGTGTAGGCTGCAGCCCCTGCTGCAGTGGGCTACCATAGGCTACAGTGAGTAACTGGCAGCCAGCGTGAGCAGCTGGCAGCCAGCGTGAGCTGCTAATAGCTGTGGTGAGCGGCCGTCCAGAGGCTGGCGACCGATCTGCCTCATCCAGGAAGAGTGCAATGATGATACCAACATGGGCCAGTGAAGCAATGTCCTCCACAACTAGACTGAAGAACAAAAGGACAGCAACTTGTCTGTTCCCCTTCCCTGATTCCCCAATAAAAATCTTAAAAAAAAAAAGTGGGGCTCAAGAAACGGTAGCAACTGTTATTACTGTGATTCTTTGATGGTGAATCTTAACTAGAGGCATATCCTGACCCATAAATCTACCTCTTTAGATCTTGTCTTAAAAGAACTTAAGTCATGCCTTTTCCTTGCCATCTGGCTTCCTGCGTTCACTCTTCCACTCTCTCTAACTTTCTATTGTTCTGTTATAGGTGAGTTTCACAGACTTCCAGGTACAAATCAGTAGCTATTACCATGTAAGAAAATGAGACAAAGAATAGCTTACTGTTGCCTGATGTTCACCAGTTGGAAAACACAATATAACATTTAAAAATTTTCACTGTTGAGTTTGTGTGGAGTCAGCATTCCTACTGGAGATGAACTCTTTTCATGCCCAACTGGTTGGTACAAAATGGGAATTTTAATTGATACCTGTTGCCCTTGTGGCTCTCCAATATAGGTGACAGTGTAACATCTCCATGCCTGTGTCAGACATGCACCGAGGCACTCTCATTGCTTTGCTAAGAGGTTCATTTTTCTGCACGTTCTCTGGTCTAAGTTTACCAAACATGGCTTGTTGTCATTTCATGGACAACAGTCCAGACAAGACTGTGTGTGACATGCTAGGGATCTGACAGAAAGCCTTCCTGCTTTAGAGAGGTATTAATGAAATATTTATGAGGGACGTCTTTTCCTGTGGCAGAACAGACAACTAAAACTAAATGCTGGGTTGAAATTAGGCCTGGGATGAACCCAGTTTAATTTTTGTTTAAAAATGCCATTACATTTTTTATTCAAATATTATTTTACAAGCTGGGCTCTCTGACTGCAATGTAAGCTTTCTAAGAAATCAATCCCAAAGAACTCTTGCTGGAGTGTTCTGTATCCAAGGGAGGCTATCAAAGTTAGAGCTGTCGCTAAGGGAATCAACTGAGGAATTTAAATGTATAAATCTTGCTATTATATTTAAATTTCATGTAACACCTGACCGAAGCTTTATTTTAAGGGGGAAAGGAAAGTGGAGTAGGAATTACAATAGCCGAAGACTAATGAGATAGGCAACCATCATTTTAGAGCTCTTTACCGTTAGTATTTACACTTTACTCTTTTAGTAAGTAATTCTGTTTTTCTTTTTAAAATGATCTTAGAGAAGCTGTACCTGCAAAGATTCCTTGCCTTTTAGGCTATACCTCAACACAGGCAGTTTCCATCTCTAGGGTTGTTTCTTCAGAGAGACGAAGTGATGAGGAAGAAACAGTTCTCCAGTGTTTTAACCATTGAAACCTAAATCTCTAGAGCGTCAAAAGAAATTGCACAGTTCACTTAGTGTGATTTTTTTTTGACTAGTTCCATTGTACCTAAATTTTGCCAGTTTGCTTCGACCTAAAGTGATTTTTTTGCTCTGTTATATACTAGATAGAAAGAAGAAATTTTCTTGTGCTGAAAAACAGTCAAAGCAATTTCAATGGGTCATAATGATTTCGTTAGTAATATTGGGATATGACTAATGTGCTGGGTATTATATTAGGAATTTAGTGTACATCATCACACTTAAATTTATGCTATGAAAAGACAGGGGTACGATTCGTAATCCCAGGCATATAAAATGCACAGAAGCTGAATATAAGATGACAACAGTATTTTCTACCTTTGTTTGCGTGTAGCCTAAATATATTTAGATTGAACCATATGAAATTGCCATTTTCTGAGAGTCAAATATTGGCGATTTCATGTGGTTCAATCGAAAACACATTTGTGTATATCCAAACTGGCAGACATAGTTCTAGTATTTCCTGGGGACATCCCTGGCATGTGTCAGAGGTGTAACAACTTGTGGGATTTCCCGTAAATGTATAACTGACCATGCAGGAAAATAAAACTCTTAAACATTTTATCTACTAATCAGAGCTGAAAAGCCAGAAGGATCCTCAGGGATTGTGTGGTGGCCATGCCTCATTTCACAGAAGCGAGGCTCCAAGAAGGGAGGGGACTTGCCTGTGGTCATGGGGTCAGCGAGTGCCTTGTAAGGCTGGGACTTAGGCCTGTGTGGCTTCTCTTAACATCGTATTCAACCTTCCCCTATTGACTTTCTGTCAATTACAGGCCCTCAAAGCCAATATTGCATGTGATGTCTCTAACTTAGAGGTAAATTAACTGGTGTGGTCCTACGGTTATTCCCGGCACAGGGATTCTAGGTAGTAGGAAATTCTGTGGTGCAGAAAAGAGGGATGGGGAAGGGAGTTCGACATTCTGTTAGCTGTGAAGATGGATGGGCGGTGAGGAGGGATGGGCGAGCACGGAGCAAGGGCCTGTGCATTCACTCCTGGGAGTGCCAGCAGGTGACACTTTGCACATGAGCACTGGGCCTGGCCAGGTCTAGGGACCACCTTGGGCCATTAGGTTTGTGCTCCCTTCCTGCTGCCCTGTTAGATATGCATCAGGTTCCTTCACGGCCACTTGGCAGGGACACAGGCCTACGTGTTGCTGGTTGGCAGAGGTCCTGCAGTTCATCTCTCTTCTCTTGAGGGTTTTACCTCAGTGAGTCTTCGAGTCCTTTCCTGCCCCAGGTGCCATCCTTGTCTATCTCCACAGACTTCAGTAATTTTGAATTTTTGGGGAAGAGAGTTTAGTGCTTATGGCCTAACATTTCCTTTTCGCTCAGAAGGGCCTCTGTACTCCTGCAAATTTTCTCACCCTGTGGCCAGCTACCACCGAGCTCTTCGCATCTGCGGTTACTTTCTCCCATGCACAAGAATAAAGGTCTACTTCATTAGGCCACTAACTTAAAACATGTAGATTGTAAGTATTCATATGGAATGTACATGTCTCGGCAGGGACGATGGGCCTGTGAACTTACAAAGTTCAGTTAAGTAAAAGTTTGGGCAGGTGTAAACCTGTATGTAATACGAGCATATTTCTTTTTACGTAGTGGAAACGAGTGCTTACTAGGTCAAGGGCCTCAGAAAGCTATGGGCACCCATCTTTCTGGAATTCTGCAGCTGGGGCAGGAATCCACACATAGAGCATAAGTAGTTTGCGAAAACTCTTCGGATTCTTGGATCACCTCTCCGGGACACACCTTGTATTGCCTCTGGAGGTTTATCTGTGATTATGTCTTTGCCCCTCTCCTGCACCATTCTCTGTATGTCTTTCTCAAAATGAGAAACTGTCCCTTTTCGCCCCCACTTAATTCTCACCGTGCTGGCTGTCCAATGTGGAAGGCATACAGTCATGTCAGGAACACCTCTAGTCATCATTCCCATGGGTCCAAAAATACTGTTTACCCCTTTATTCCTATAGATCAAATATATATTTCTCTTAAATTCTCCAGTAACCTGTGATGTGTGTGGGCCTGAGAGAAAATCTGCTTCCGCCTCAAACCCTTGTTGTACACTTTTAACAGAGCAAAACCCATCCTCTTTGCTGGGATTATGGGCAGCTCAGTAAATTATCATTGGCATCTTCCTCATTCTCATACCCACTTTAGAAAATGGCATTTCTGTCTTTATTTCTCGACTTACCAGTATATTTTTATTTTTTTATTTTTATTTTTGTTTTTTTTCAAGGGCAGTGTCACTGGCCCTCATATGTGGGATCCAAACCGGGGCTGCTGGCATCCCAAGCCATCTCTTAACCACCGCGTCACTCGTCCGGCCCACCAGTATATTTTTAAAAATTGTTTTTTCATATTTGCATGTAAAAATATTATTTATGGTTTTGTTTAATTTAGGAGCTTCAAGGTGCCCGCCGTTTTTCACAGCAATCATCTGAAAGATCCTTTTGATATTTAGAAGTTGTCCGCTACCTTCTTTAAGAGCAAAAAGGGTTGCATCAAATACACACTTGGAATCAGCATTTAATTTTTTTATTCTGTGCCTGTTTCATTGGAAGAGGATTGTGATATACGGGGAAATAAAAGAATTCAGTGAAAACTCATTTCAGAGTAAATGAGCTAAGTCATTAGGAAGAATTGACCATAAGCTTAATAGGAATCAGTCATGCGATATTGGAGCTAAAATAGTTAATGCAGTGGGTTGCAATTTTTTACACAGTGGGAGAAAACTTTCTCAATGGAAGTTTTGGAACCCTATGCTTAAAACAGACAGAAGCACTCACTGAGTGGTGATTGGGGGCGTGTAAGGAGCCCAGAGTCTGGACAGCGCCTCCTGCTTTCCCCTTCTCTTCCTTAGGAAATCTCTTCTGAAATACGACCACTCTTGTGCTAATGCATTAATTATGTAGGTATAGTAATCTCTTAAGTAAACAAAACATTATAATTTTAGAGGCATATTTTTATACATCATTTTATTTGAGCCTTGAGGAACAGACAGCAAAAGCTTTATTATCCCTATTGTCCCCATTTTTCAGAAAAGGAAACCAAGGATCAGAGAGCTTAGCAACAGGTCCAAGGCCACACAGCTAATATGTAAGGCAGCAGGGATTGGAATGTTGTTCTTTCTGACTCTTGTCACTTGTTCAGGGCTCATGTCACTGACTCATAGGTTGTCTATAGACGAAATAAAAACCCAGGCTTCTTTGAATTGATGAAACTGTTTCTGGGATGTTCTGTTCAGTGGTGGATGGTAAACTGCAGGATGTCCGGGGTGTGGGGGGTAATTGTGATGCAACCCCTCATATATAGATAGAAGCAGAAGATTTATAAATGCAAATATCTTTGAGAGATAGTTCGTTGGTGTGAAAAAAATTGGTTTCAGTAAATGCAGGAGAAGCTTTGTAAAGGGGCTCAAGGCTTGGGGCGTCTCAGGACAGGGAGTGGATGTCACAATGAAGGGGCAGTGAGAAGACAGGGCGACTTAAACTTCCTGTAACTTCAAAGGTGACCATTCTATGGCCCAGAGGGCATGTGCAACTCACCAGTTTTCAAAATACAGTCTTTGTTCATTTTTCAGAATAAAAATTAGAAGGCAGCTTTCATGATTCTACTTCTCCAATATGTCAGTTTTTTTCAATGACAGTCTTTTATTTAGTGTAGCAGGTAATCTGAATTGTAAGAATATTGTATATTTTCCCATGAGACTAAATTAAGCTATTTGCATTTCGAATGGAATAAAAGGCTCTAAAAACATTTTCTTCTCCCTCCTGAATCACCTTGATAAAAGTGGTTGCTCACTGCTGATTTATAATTTTATCTGGGTAAAAGCCACTTGCAAAAAAAAAAAAAAACCCACGTCTATCTGAGTGCAACAACGCTAGCACAGAATTAAGCCCAAAGGGTGGAAAATTCAGTGAGAGAAATTTGGGTTGAACCTGACAGCTGCAGCAGCGAAGTTATGACCACAGAGCGGGTCACCAGGAGAAAGTGACCCAGAGGTCCCAGGCTCGCCATCCCCAGAAATATGTAGAGTTTGGGCACCACCAGTACTGAGCCTGAAGACTAGACCTCTATGTTGGTGGCACATGAGACCATCCTGTTCTTTTGATATCCAAGATTCGAGTGTTTTAAAGTTTTCATTGAGCTATCCCATTAGAACAAGTCATTTGATTTTCTTGCGTTTGAATAGATAATGCTGAAGAATACTTCGGTTTGAGTTCCTTAGGTTTCCTGAATTTCTCACTGTTGGAATTTTCTCTGAAAGGATCTGAGAATGTTTGATGTTAATGGGGCTACATTTGCTAATATAATTGAAGAGCATGTAATCTGTGCATTAAAAAAACTGACCTGAATATTAGATGATAAAACAATAATCTATATACTTTTTACTTTAAGTCTTAGGATGACGTTGTCGTTGATAAATCTGTCTCCAGGGTAAAAAGTACACTGGGGCTGTGTTCCTGAAAGTTGTGTATAAAGTGCCTGTATTTTCTGTTTTGTTTTGTTTTTTTTGCATAGGTTTTCAAAGATTTTCTATTGTTATTTTTGATTCATTTTCAGATTTCAAGTAGTTTTTTTCTAAATGGTTAGCCTTACTTTTCTCTGTCTCTCAGCTTTAGTACTTAATGGTCTGTAATAAATTCATGTTTCAGTATACTAAGGGCTCCATATTGCAAACAAAAAAAATGAAAGAACAAAAAAAAAACCCCTGAGTGAACTGTTTTTTAATACACATAATTTCCAAATTTATATGTTTTATAATTTGGATTTTCTTGCAGCAGAGGTGCAGAGCACTTTTTCTGATCATAAGTCACTGATCCACAGGAAAAACGAATCAAGGTTTCCTAAGAGCGACTTAATTTCTTTGAGAAATGTCTTCTACTCCTTTGCCTTAACAGATAACTGGGGACATAAAATTCTATTTAACAAATGCTAGAGATGAAAATTAAGAGATAGTGAGGATGAAAATAAAGAAAAGGGAAGAGAGAGATTATAGAGAGAAATGGAGAGAGAGAGAGAGAGAGAGAGAGAGAGAGAGAGAGAGAGAGAAAGAAATGAAGATTTAGAATTAGAGACAGAGACAAAATGAAACAGACACCCAGAGGCGAATATATAGGAATATGTGCAAGGCTTAAAACCTGAAATCCTTTTGGGGGGCCAGGCAGGTAATGATGTAACCTAATGGGAGGCGGGGACAAATGTGAATTGTGGAGTGCCTATCCCCACCACCCTCCCCAAAGGCACTCAAGTCCAACAAAACAAAACACTGCTGACCAAAGGAAATCCTCTATCACCTACTGGCCTCCCGGTTAGACTCCTGGGTGATGAACACCCACAGAAACAAGAACTAGCTTTTACTGAGAGCTTGCTGTGTGCCAGGCCTTGCTCCATGTGCCTTACCTTTAATAAGTATAATCCTTACAACATCCTTGGTCTCCATTTCAGAGGTGAGGAAACTGAGGCACAAGAGGTTACGGGACCTACATAGGTGGTGAGAGGTGGAGCTGAGATTTGAACCCAAGGAGTCTGGCTCCAGAAAGGGCTGTGTCCATAAGGGAAAATCCACACGGAGGCAGGAGACATACAATGGCACTCAATGTGGGCCCAGCCGTCTCCCTGCCCCTTCCCCCACCACATGGAAGTGCAGAGACCAAGAGAATGCCTCAGAGAGAACCCAGGAGCCTGGGAGCTGGTCTTTCACAGAATAACACCCCAGCTTTCTAATGTTTGTGGTGTACGCAATGTGTATCACGATTTTAAAGAGTCAACACCCGTTTTCTCCACCTGTATACAGATAAATGGGGCCAGGGTGAAGGAATTCACTCCTTGGCAATTGGTTGCTGTTTAATTTATTTTTATTATTTGTTTGCTTGTTTTTGCTTCATGTAAATGTAAAGCGACAGTATGAATTTGCTTGAAACGATTGGCAGCATTTTTTTTCTCCCAAATTAAGATGTATTATCATGGTTTTGTTTTGCCTCTCCTGTGGTAGGCACTCAGTAAGTGTTGAATCATTGAATCACAAGAATTAGGAGTTAACAATAGGTAGTCTCATAATTGTCTATCAAAGTCTCATAGAGAGTATTTACATGTAGTATTTTACCAAATATCTCAGAAACTTATTGGGCAAAATGAGGTAGGTATTATTATTCCCATTTTACAGATGAGGAAGCCAAGACTCGGAGGGCTAAGTGATGTGATTGAAGGCTTACAGCTGGCAGATGATGGAGCTGGTACCCAAGGGCTTCTGCCTCTAAATCCTGGTTCTTTCTGCTGGGCCACACTGCCCTTCAATGATTTAAATGGCAAGCCATGGATATATCTCAAGGGAAATGTATTTTCTTTTCGAGTTGCAGCATTTCTGAACAATGTAAAGCTCTGATTTTTTTTTCCCTATCTTGGAAGGAAGAATACTAAATATCTGCAGTGTTTAAATTTCCATAACCCCCTTTCAGATCTTGAACCTCTTTAAAAGGATGTTGAGGACTATGATTTTTTTCTGTTTATTTTTAATGTCTCACTTTTTGTTCCTCTGCAATTGCAAGAGGACATTGAGTATGGTGTTTTAACGCATTAGAATTTTCCCAGGCTATTTAATAAGATCTGTTTTATAAAGGTTCATTGTCAAAGTCAGTTGCAGTAACAGCCATAAGAGTTTTAAAATATTAGCCAGTGCAGATTTTCCTATTACACAGTTTCTTGGCCTTGGAAAATAGCATTATTTTAAAGCCATGTGTTTATTTTTTAAAATCTCGGTTGAAAATTAAACCTCCTTGGGAACAAAGGGGATACCTTGTCTTTCTGGACCTCTGTTCTGCTGTGCTTTTGCTCCTCTCACCTGCAAATTCAGAGAACTTTGTTACATGGATTAAGAAGTGGAATATTTGACTGGGACATACTCTGATGTCCTCCATCTCCTAAATCAAGAAATCAAGCAGAATTTTATCAAACAAATAATAGGAAAGGAAGATTCCCTTTGCCATAGTTTTGTTTTGTTCTCTCCTTTCAGGGGAGAGAGGGGCTGACATGTGTTTAATTGTTTGCCACATTTCCTCTGCGTGCATATTTATCCTCATGTTATCTGAGACCCACTGAAGAGGAATGTTTAGACAAAAGAGGAAAACTAATACAAGTTGAAAGTAAGATGCTTGCATCTTAATTTTAAGAGAACATAGAAAGCCAAATGCTTTCAGAAAAGGGCCCCTTCATGGAGTAATTTGCCTGGTATGGCATCACAGTTTGTTGTATAATTTCAGCCCTGTTACTATGGAAACCTGCTTTAGTGTAGCAGTGATTGTTAATCAGGATTTGTCGTTATTCCCCTTTCATCATGAGGCTCTATATCCTTATGGATTAAATCACAGTTCTCATTGACAATGGCATAGATCAAACATTATTGCCACACATAAAACCCTGGACCGCTCCCTGTCATTTTCCCCCCATTACCAGGAGCCAAGAACGCCAGCTGAAGTCTAACTTTTACAAGGAAATCAAGGCTCCTCTTGGCTCCTGTTACCTACCCTCATGACAGAATGCCAAGTAGGGGAGGAAGAGGGTTACTTTCATGTACATTCACCGGAAAGGCAAGCATCCTTTTATGTTACTGCAGACCTGAGCCAGTAGAAAGAAACCGAGGCAGGAAGTTGTGTCAGTGTGACCCCTGACTTCAGTCCTTTATCTGCGTGTGCACATCAGACTTTTAACTGAACTCTCATTCTTGGAGCAGCCTGTTTTCCCTTTCTTTTGAATCTTTTTTTTTTTTTTTGATTCCTCGCTGCTGCTTTTCTATAAAGAGACTATGTCAAGATGGGGAGGCCAGGCGGCTGCCCCAATTGTGACTGTGCTGTCCTAAACCAGAGAGTGCTGTGGGGCGGTGGGCTAACCCTTTGCTTTTCTCACTTTGGGGAGCTAAGTGATGACATCATCAGTACGGGGAAGTTAACAGCCCTGAAACATAATGCCAGATTTAGCGGTATCACATCTCCACCATCCTCAAGAACATCTGCTTGAAGGAATATGAGGATGATAAAGCTGTAGCTACACAACGTTCCATGATTTAAGGGTCCATCACCAGTCACAGTGTGCCTTCCGATGGCTAATCGTTTTGTTTGGGAGCGAGAACCTTTAAACCATGCTGGTTAATACATAGCTTCTGGAGCCAGTCCCCCTGGGTTCCATTTTCAGATCTCCCACTTAGTAGCTGTGTGACCTTGGCAAGCTTTCTAACCCCTCTGAAATTCCATATGTGAAACAAGGGTAATAACAGTACCTACCTCAGGGTCATGAGGATGAAATAAAGTTGCATTCCAACGATGCTCAGACTAGTGACTGGCACTAGTTGTGAGCACTGTATAGGTGTTTGTAAATAAATGAAAAAGAAACATCATTGTGCTTACATGTATTCACAATATATTCCAGATCAGATTACCCAAATATTAATAAGGTGTTGTAAACAGCACCCCCTCCCCCTCTCATCTCATCCTCCCCTGTCTTCCCACCCCCTGCTTTCTCTTCTTCATCTCTGCAGTGCACCCAACCCCCAAGTATAATTCTGATTGGCTAAATTAATTCTGCAGCATCCTGCTGTGAATAATTATGTTGATCCAGTATGTATTCTGATGCCTTTTTTTTTTTTTTCCCTTTGCCTAAATTATAATGTGACAATTGCAGCTCACAGCTGGCTCATCAGAGGTGGGCAGTTTGGGAATTGGCGCATCTGAATCGTTTCTCTGTTAACCCTCGGCCTTGATTGCTTAAGACAAGACATATGTAAACCCAGCGATTATTGCCATTTGTTTGGACTTTGCAAAGACGCTGCCTTCAAACATAAAGCTGCTGGGTTTGTTTTGGGAAAGGGGGCATCTAGAAGTCCCCTCCCCCTTTCCCTTTCAGACAATAAATGGCTGTCAGGCTTATGTCAAGGATGAAATTATAGGTGCACATGAGGCCTTGATTACATTGTTTTGGAGGGATTGCGATTAGCATACTGAAATGAAGTCTAATTTTTCACTGACGGAGCTGAGTCAAAATTCAAGTGACAGAGGCAGGGCGTAGTGTGAGGGACGAAAAGACCCCAATAGGGGCCCCTGTTCTGCATCGGGTGGGCTTTTCTTTATTTAAAACAAACGATAACAACAAAATAATTAATGCAAAGAAAATCTCTTGTTGGAAAAGAAAGACCAACTGATCTGGGATGAAATAAGACATTTGGTTTAGATAAGTTTCTTTGTGAAATTGCCACGTGTGATTTTCAAGTGCATTGAATCGGTTTTAAGGCAATGTCTTAGATTACGGAGTCAGCCTGTGTTTTAGCTGAAGAATGCTCTGTCTTGATTTTTTTATTTTGCTTGCTGCCTGCATAATACATTTCCTACTGCCCAATCCCCCTGCCCCGCCCCCTCTCCTCCACTCCACATATCCTATGAAGATGCATGCTTATGATCATCCAATCTGCAGGGCGAGTGCCCTTGTTGTACTTTTGCTGTTTATACATTCTGATGATGTGAACATGTGGCTTGTTCATTTTTTAAATCCTTCATTTAAAAGGGGGTCTTTGCATGTGGCTTTCCTGAACTGTTTTCAGGAGCTGTGTCTCATCTGATGATAGATTAATAATTAGATATGCTTTATTATAACTGTCCCTGCTTACTGTGGTGGAAATTTAAAAACCATGCACACACATACATACATCAGCATGGGTGTATGGATTTTGTTTCTTTATGTATATATTTTGATTCTGTAATTCACTCGAAAGGTAGTTGCATGCCGTTGTTTCATTATTACTGTTATTAAAAGGACAAAAATGGAGATTTAGCATGGATGGAAGAGAGAAAAGGGTGTCTTTTAATTTGAAGTCTTATAACAGTGGAGAACATTTGAAGACAGACCCTATTTTTATTTACTCGAAATATATCTTTTCAGTCCCTACTAAGTGCAAGTTATAGGGGATTCAGAGGTAGATTTAGAAATGGTTCCTGAAGTTCAGGAATGTGTAGCCCAGACCAGAAGGGAACACATAAGCCCACATAGTTCTAGCAGAGCAAAGAATGGTGGGATTGGGAGGAAGAGCTGATGTTGGCTTCGCTGTTCAGCTGTTCAGGTGCCGCAAAGGTAAACTGAGGGAGAGGAGGGAGCAATGAAGGCTTCATGGAGGAGGCTGTATTTGAGGTGGGGGGAGAATTTTAAATATAGAAATGAAAGAAAAACATCCCAAGTGGAGTGAAACAGATAAGCAAAAACTGGGTGCTGAACTGGTGAGAGGTCTGGTGTGCCTGGAGGCTCTCGCCTCTGGCTGCACTTTCATATCACTGGAGAACTGGTAGGAAAAATGAACTGCTGCCCGAAATCTATAGAGAAAGCAGGTCAGATCAGTCGCTGAAGGGGGAGGGGGGCTGGAAGAAAATGGGGAGTGATTGCTAAAGGGTATGGGGGTTCTTTTTGGGGTGATGAAAATGCTCTAAAATTGAATGGGATGATGGTTGCCCAGCTCTGTGGGTAGACTAAATATCACTGAGTTGTGTACTTTAAATAGGTCAATTGTATGGCATGTAAATTATATCTCATTAAATCTGTTTATAAAAAAATGATTGCAGCCTGGTTCCTGTGCCAGACCCATGAAATCAGAATCTCTGGCGTGGCTGTGACTGTCTGTGACAGGCCTTTAGGTGACTGTGCTGTGTCAAATACCCCTGGATTGCAGGCAAATAGAGGAGACACTGGGGGTGCAGGCTGGAGGGATAGCTGGGCTATATCTTAGTCAAAAGTATCTAAGGTCCTGCTGGGAGGTTTGTGCATCTGCCAGCCAAAAGGAACCATTGAAAGTTTAAAAGCAGGGACTTGGCACATTTAGGCTGTTCTTTTTTAATTTTTTATTTTTTTAGGGCACTGTCACTGGCCCTCATATGTGGGACCCGAACCGGGGCCGCTGCCAGCGCTTAACCACCGTGCCACCCGGCCGGTCCATGTTCTTTTTGTTTGTTTGTTTCTCTTTTTTTGTTTTTTTTGTTTTTTGTTTTCCTTTGTTTTCTTTTTTTTAGACTGTACTTGAGAAAGCTATTCACAGACATATAGACGTTGGCTTCTGGAAGTTGGAATCCCTGCTGAGGTATTTCAGGTTACCATCAGAGAGGCAGAGTAGCCCTCAAATGGGGTGTGGTTGCAATGAGAATAGAAAACAGGGAACAATAGAAGAGACACTGTGAGAGCAGAGCCCAAGCAGGGCCTGGTGACTGCCTGGATGTGGGCAAGTGAGAGAAGGGGTCTGAGGGATGCCCAGCTGTCCAACTGGGGAGCCAGACCAGATGGGGAGGGGGAGGTGCAGACAAGGGGCAGATTTGCAAGAGATGGCGTGTGGTTTTGTACATGCTGGACTCAGGACCAGTAGTCTGTCCACAAGCAAATGTCCAGCAAAGAGATGGACCTGTGGCTCTGATCCCAGAGATGTGGGAGTCAGCAGACTGGAGATTCGGGCAGGCTGCTTCCAACATGGCTGTTGGCAGGAGGGTCTGGGGCCTTGTTATCGGTTGCCTGAGTGTGCTCACATCATGGCAGCTGGCGTCCTGCAGAGTGTGTGACCCGAGTTCCACAAGCAAGTGAGTGAAGCAGAAGTCACAGTGTCCTTTGTGGCCTAGCCTCGAAAGTGACATTCCATCGCTTCTGCAGGATGCTTTTGGTCACACAGACCAACTGTGATGCAGGGCTGCGGGGGAACGTATGGGGACAGAGAACCAGGAACCACTGGGGGCTGTCCTGCAGACTGGCTACCACACCCAGATTCCTGGCATTGCACTGAAAATAGTAAAAAGAATAGTGCGGTCACCAACATGGAGAAGTCTGAAGAGCGCTTAGCTGCCAGGTGGGTACAAGCTCGAGTTCAAGGAAGCCTGTGCTGCCTGGAGGATTTGTTCACTCACTCAACATTTGGGGGTGCGTCTATGTGCCAGAGGTGGGGAAACAAAACGAACAGAGTCCTGTCTCTCTGGACTGTCATTCCTGGGAGTTTCCTGTTCCCTGACTCTGAGAGGCCAGGAGGATGGGGCAGAAAATCCTGACCCAACAGCTGTCCTCGATGCCAGTCCATGACCCAAAGCTGTAAAGTGAGAAGAAATACCTTTGGAGGAACTGGAAGGGGACGTAAGTTTTTCATCACCTGAAGTTTTGCTGCCAGCATTGTCCATTTTGCATCATTGCAGTGACTTTCGTGGAGGACACTGCCGTAGAGGCTCCAGGAAGGGCTGCAGAGTGACCCCAGATCTAAGCCCAGTTAAGCTGAGAAGGAGGGTGGGAGTGGATAGAAATGAATCTTTCAGTTGTGCAGCGTATTTGATTTTATTCCATGAAGCTGGAAAGGGGATGTCTTTTTAGAATAAGGGTTACAGATAATATCCTATTTCAGGGAATACAAGGATGAGATGAACCTTCTTAAATGGTGTGGCCTCTGATCCCTGAAAAAGTACATCCAAATTTATCCCCTAATAAAATTCACCTTCTTTTAAAAATTCTGGGGTTCAGGCTGAAGAGTTTGTTTTTATTCAGAAATGGGAAACGTTGCTTTTAAAATTAAGAATAGGAACTTAATTGTATTTAACAAGTAATGAGTTCTGGATACTTAGTTTGGTTATAATTTGTTAAGATGAGGAGAGGTCATTAAAAAGAAAAGCTGAAGTGGAGAAGGCAGAAAGCCTGAGAGAGTCTCAGAGATGGGGGACTTTGTATGACGAGGGGTGAGGAAGCAAGTGACTCAGAAGGGTGTGTGTTGGTGGTTAAATTGTTGTTTCCACCAACTTCTGTCCTGCCTGGAACCCCCAGGTCTCCTCTAGTCCCTCTGCTTAATGAAAGGTCTAACCTTAACCAACCATGACAACACTTCTTTAATATTTGCCAGTTTACCTTTTTAACACGAGAAAGGAAGCCCCAGAAACCTTGGGTAGGCTAACATCTTAATGACATTGTCTGGTTTTATCCAATTTATTGTGTAGCTACCTTCTTTTAGTGGACCATGATACTGGCTTTCCATTAATAGTAGTGGTATGGAATTCTGTTTGTAAAACAAATGTATATATATATATACCATGAAAGTTATATTATGTAAATAATATTACAACTGGCAGAAATCACAAAGGTGGTAGTGAAATGACTAACACTGAGGAAACACTACCTTAGGGCACGTTAGTTTGGCAAGAACAGGTTGTCTTGGTTGGCTGGGACTGTCATAACGAAATAACAGACTGGGTGGCTTAAACGACAGACATTAATTTCTCACAGCTTAGAGGTTGGAAAGTCCAAGATCAGGGTGCTGGCAGGGTCTGGATTTTGGTGAGGTCTCCCTTGTTTGTAGATGGCCACCTTTTTGTGGTGTCCTCACATGGTAGAGAGAAAGAGTGTTCTGATGTCTTCTTGCAAAGGCACAAATCACATGACAGGGACCCAACCTTATGACCTCATCTAAATCTAATCACCCCCCACTCCCAAAGTTTCCACCAACTAATACTCTCACATTGAGGATCAGTGCTTCAACATAGGAATTTGGAGGGGGCGGTATACAAACATTTAGTCCATAGCATGGGTGTAACATTATCTTTGTGTCATGGGAAATAGCATTCTGTCAGTAGTGCTGGGATCTGTGTGAGCACATCATGGGGGTGTGGCTGATCATTCAGTCTCAGTGTTCATAACTCTAAAATGGGATCATAACACCCATTCTCCTTCCTGCACAAAACTATTGTGAGGCAAATGAAGTAATATTTGTGCAGCCTACATTACTTGAGGCTGTTAAAATGCCCCTCTATTTTACTGGGTTTTCACAGATGCAAGATGACTAGTAAAAGAAGCTATTTTATATTTTTATAGAAGTTTGGAAAATATTAAAAAATACATTTTAGAATAAGATCAAACAAACCATATTATAATTTTGTCTTCTTAATTTTCAGATGATAGTACTGATTTCCAGGCTTAGCTCCTTTGCATGTAAATTGCATGTAAAAAAGAAAGAGTTATGGGCTCCCCTCCCTCCCCACCTCTGGCTTTTTCTATGGTGCACTTTGCATCCTGGCCAATCATGTCCCCTTCCTCCCAGCTTTAAGTTTATGAAACTAGGAACTTACTCACATTTGCTCATTAAAATAAAAAATTGTATGAAAGCAGTGAGTTGCAGGTTGGGGCATCCCTAAATGTGTGGCTGTGGCCAGGGGGAGGCCGGCCCCCCCTCCTCTCCTCTGGGGACTGTGAGGACTAAAGGCAGATTGGCACCAGTTCATGAAGTGACTTTTTTTTCACTGCGGCTGCCTTTGAGCTCCCACTCTGTGCTGAGAGAGGGGGGACATGAAGGCAGAGAGAGGGTCCCAGAAGGGCAAGCACGGGGCCAGTTTCTCTGGTAGCCTCTGGCTGCCCCTCGGGGGTATAGGAACAACCTCTGCAGCACCCACGAGTCAGGAGAGTCCTAGCCCATGTGTCTGCGGGGCATTTCAGAGACCCAGAAATACAGGGATGGGCCTGGTCTTACAGGAGAACCCCAGCTTGTAATAACAACTTTGCTGATGAACAGATAAGCAGGACTTTAAAACTGAGCCCATAATATTCACGATTATTTCTCTTGAGGTGGGATTTTCCTTCCTTCCTCCCTCCCTCCCTCCGTCCCTCCCTCCCTCCCTCCTTCTTCTCTCCTTCCTTCCTTCCTTCCTTCCTTTTCTTTTCTTTTTTTTTTTTTTTGTAACAAGAGCAGTTCAAAGAAAACACTGAGGATTTTGCCCCTTTCATCTGTCAGTTTACTAATAGTGATACACAGCCCACTGGTAAGTGCTATGTTACCCTACTGTGGGAGGCTTTACCACTTTATGATTACAGTAGTCCCCCCTTATCTGCGGTTTTGCTTTTCATGGTTTCAGTTACCCATAGTCATCCATGATTCCAAAACATTAAATGGAAAACTCCAGAAATAAAAAATTTATAAGTTAAGTTGCGTGCCATTCTTAGTAGCATGATGAAAAATCACACAGCCCTGCTGTGTCCCACCAGCACTCAAATCATCTCTTTGTTCAGCATCTCTAAGCTGTATTTGCTCCCCACCCATTAGTCACTTAGTAGCCATCTCTGTGATCAGATCCACTGCCGAGATATCATAGGGCTTGTGTTCAAGTAACATTTATTTTACTTAGTAATGGTCCCAAACTGCAAAAGTAGTGATGCTGGCAATCTGGATGTGCCAAAGAGAAGCCCTAAAGTCTTTCCTTTAAATGAAAAGGCGAGTACAGTACAATAAGATTTTGAGAGAGTGACCACATTCCTGTACCTTTTATTGCAGTATATGGTTATAATTGTTCTACTTTATTATTGTTGTTAATCTCTTACTGTGCCAAATTTATGAATTAAATTTTATCGTTTGTATGCATGTATAGGAAAAAACAGTATATCTAGAGTTCAGTGCAATTCGCAGTTTCAGGCATCCACTGGGGGTCTTGGAAGGTATCGCCTATAGATAAGGGGGGATGACTGTACTCTGTTAGGTTGGGGAAAAGAGTGCCCTCATTAGAGATATAGGAATGCTTTAAGAACAAGGTTCAATTTAATACTACAGGAATGCCAAAAGCCAACTGAAAATGCAGAGAAGCTCCTAGAGTAGATAATCTGCAAAGAGGGAAAAAGAGGCTCCACATATATGGCTTTTAGGATATCCTTTGTCCTGCCAGCTTCTTAGAGCTCTTTTCAAATCGAAGCAAGTGGATCACATAGAGATGTTGCTAATTACGTCTGTGAAGAAAGTGAAATGGTGCAACAAGCTCAGAGGAAAAGACCAAAGCAACTTTAGAGAGAAAACCAGTCTGTCATATCTGCGCAAATATGTGCCCTTCAATGATAATTACCATAGTCATTGTTTACTATAGCTGCACTATATTAATTATCTATTCAATGATAATTAAATACATAATTCTAAACATCATCCCCAAACAAATTACTTTTTATCAATTGAAACAAACCGATTAAAAATTTCAAAATGCAACCATGTAATCAACAGCTTAATACATGTTAATTATGACCAAAATTTTAATTAATGTGTTAATATTTGACCCGAAATCTCTAGAAACAAACAACAACAGAAAAGCAACCTCGCATAGCAATTATGGCCTAGTTTGATTGACAGGTATCTGTGGGTTTGTTTTTGTATCTGACTTGGTAATTTGACTTAAATCAAAAAAGCCAGCCTATTCTCTCCTCTGTTCTGAAGCCGCTGCATAAAAAACACACAGGATTTTAAAACACATCCATGTTCTCTTCAGCTCATGCATCATCTCTTTCCTGCACTGCAATGTCAGTTGGGTCTCTTTAGAGCACCGTTGCAGCTGCCCCATGAACCTGCACTGTGATCTCTTCATTTTATAGATAAGTAAGGTAGGGAATGGATGATTCATGCAGCTGTCTGAACACGCCTAGTATAGGTGATTTCAAGGAGCCCAAGCTAGGGTGTGTGTATGTGTGTGTTTGGAGGGCAGGGGTGAGGCGTGGGGCAAGGCATGGTGGCATTTCATCCATCACATACCCTTTGTTCCAGTTGGGAGCCATAATGAGGAGGGCTAGACGAGGGAGGAATCATGTATGCCTGCTTGTGGGGTGTCAGGAGGGGCATCATGGTAGAAGTTTAGTGGTTGGAAAGGATTTAGATAGAAAGAGATTCGGGATGGAATTAGAGGGTTTGAACTGGGTCAGGACACAAGTTTGGCTAGCATTTAAAATCAGTGGTGAAATTTGATGGACTGGGAAGATGAATCTATCAGTCTTATTTCCTATTCTGCATGTGCCACTTGATGAAAAGGCCACGTTTTATCCCGGAAGTCCAGGATGAGGTAATTTCAAAGGTTACCTCGCCTTTTTATCTGACTTAAAATGTGTAACACAACTTCACAGTGTTGATGTCTCATCCCTTGACCCTTGTTTCCCTGGTATCTGATGACCAATTTTATCGTGAGACTGTGTTTTATTCAGAAAAAAACTGGGAGTGCTTCTAAAATAGTTCTTTATTTTAATTTGTGCATACCTCCACTCTGAAACATGGTTCACTTAACTGCACTGGCAATTTTATTATGTGCAGTTAAGTTGTGGGCATATATTTTTGTGTATCGAAGTGGGAAATTCCCTTCAAAATTCAGCAAATGGGACTTAAACTTGAAAAGGATGGATGGAGAATGGAACTCTGTGTGTATAAATAAATGTATATGTGTGTATATAAAATATTATATACATACCTACACATACATAAACATATATGCATAAGTATGTGTGTATAAATAAAAAAATTGGATTGACTCATAAAATATAAAATCTATTAGAGACTGAGTTTGTTTTTATGATTCAGATGGGAGGTGTAATAAAGAGGTATTTTTAAGACCCACAACTAGTGTGTATCAATTTCTTTTTGCCCAATTCCTCATCTTTTTGGCAGGAAGATGAGTCACTGGATTTGAATCATAAGACTGCAAACTATCCAGTCGGAAACTTATTTCAGACTGGATATTTAGAAACATTGGCTAAATCAGCGATTGGATATCTGGGTGGATTGGGGAATCATCAAACAAATATATATTTTTTTTTCAGTTTTTCAGATTCTGTGGATCTCCTGTTGAGAACCAAAGCATCTTTTAAAAAATACTAATAAACAGGTAATGCTGTCTGTACACCCTGAAGGAGGTTCTTAAAAATGAGTGGTGGATCATGCACAGCCATGATCCTCCAGCGTTATTCACAGTAGCCAAAAGGTGGAAAAAACCCACCGATAAAGTCAGAAACATTCGTCGACAGATGACTGGATAAACAAAATGTGGTATATACATAGAATGGAATATTATTCAGCTTGATAAAAGAAGTAAATTCTGACATGTGCTGCAATATGGAGGACTCTTGAAGGCATTATCCTCAGTGAAATAAGTCAGACACAAAAGGCCAAATATTGTCTGATTCCACTTAACAGGAGGTACCTAGAATAGTCAAATTCGTAGAGACAGGAAGTAGAGTGTTGGTTGCCAGAGGCTTGAGAGAGGAGGGAGAATGGGAAGTTAGTGTTTAAATAGGGACAGAGTTTAGTTTGAGATGATGAAAAAGAGTTCTGGTGATGGATGGTGGTGATGGCTGCACAGCAATGTGAATGTACTTAATGCCACCTAGGCATGGTTAAGATGGTCAATTTTATGTTACTTGTATCTTAGCACAATTTAAAAAAAGGAGTGAAACATTTTATTGAGGACATGAGAGTACAGAAGCCTGAAAAGTTGGCATGGCCAGACTGTTATCTGGTATGGAAACATTGATGGGCTATGAGGTGAGGGCATCTAGTCTTCGTTCCAACTGAATTGTTCTTCCACCTTCATTTCCCTCCTAATAACTTATCCTGTCTCTTTCTCACTTACCCACTGCATATATTTTCCGTTTTCATTCACACAGTCTATTTTTACCCCCTCATATTTAGCCTTCTTTATCCTTGGAGAACACTCACACAAGCATCTGTCTTCTGCTTCAGCATTCTAGTTTCTTTTTCCATTTTTAAGGCATTAAGATCAGCAGTTGGGGTAGAGCTCTAATGATTTTTTTTTTTTTTCTGAAAGTTAGAGGTTTGATGTTGGTCACTTCCCAAAATGACAGCACCAATAGCACAAGTGAGAATATTGTCCACAGTCAGAGAAGCGCATTGAATGCATTGACTGCTTTTCCATAATGAAAAGTGTGCTATTGTGTTACTAAGTGTGCTTCTTGAAGAAGAAAGTGAAAGAGATTTAGAAAATATTTGAGAAAGAGGACATGAAATTGGCTTTTGAATTTTATATTCTCAATTCAGTCTAAAGTTCATTTTAGTTAGGATCAAGGTTTTAGGATGACTCTTGTTGATATCACTAATTACAAATTAACGAGATGTTGAGGGTCATACACAAGGAAACAACAGTGGTATTGTGACTGTTTTCATGTGTATATTCAATTCTTTGTAGTCAAAGTTTAAATCAAAACTGCTATGGTTTGGGGCTAAGGAATCTGTACTTTCAGAGATAGACAAGGAGGAGAGGAAATAATAGTACGGGATCCTTAACACATAATATGGATTTTATTTGTTGAAAGTAGAGAGCAAGGAGGGGTAAGATCTGATCTTCTTGAGGGATGAGAAATGGTCAAAACACACGCAATTGTTAAATTTGTGCTTCGGAACCTTGCAGAGGAGTAGCCGTCTTACCAAAGTTTCAATAGGTGTGACCACCCAATTAATAGCAGTAGCTAGCAAGATACTACCAAAATCTTCAATGAAATGAAAGCCTCAAGGCCATATTTGTGTTTGTAGGTACAATCAATTTCCATTTAAAATAAGACAATTTCACTTATTTCTTGTGAAATAATGTTAAAACATGGGTCAGACCTATTAATTAAAGCTCATCTTAAGATAATTATTTAGGTATTAGAAAAGATTTTAATTTTTTTCTTGGAAATGGTGATCTATTGTTTCTGTGGAAATTGGAACCATAGCCTTTAATAAATGGTATGTAATGTTGATTCACAAAAGCTTAACATTACCTATTTAAATACCACAGGTACTGTAAATATAATGTGAAGGCTAATTTTAATAGACAGTGATTCTTATAAGTATATATGTATTCATATTATCTTAAATCCATATTTTGAGAGAACAAGCTAATTTTATGATTAATAGAATCATTAAAATGATCTTCTTATTCTAAGTTTGCCAAAGAGTCTGTATTTAAAAAATTATAACCACACTGGATATAGATAGCCTAATGACAAAAGGAAGTATAAAGAAACACTGAAATTTTTTTTAGTAGGCTTGTGTTGGTAGGGATATTGGTGATGAAATTCTGAAAGTATTTTGTATCTATTTAGGAGAGAGAAAATGAGTAAATACAGTGATGTATTATTGAAAGCCAGAATTTTTAATGTGGATGAAGGAGAGACAAATATGGAAAAGGGGGAATATCAGGAAGGACCTCATGGTTTTGGATCTAAGTTCAAAGTTCCAGTATGAACTTGTGTTAAAAAAATATACATACAGTCAACACACACACATGAACGCATGCACACATGCACACACGCACACACGAATGCACACACACACATTCACACACACACACACGAGCTGTTACTACTGAAAGAGTAGGAGCTGTATCATGCCAATAGTTATGGGCACCTCTAATGCCTAAATCTTGGTTTCTAAATTCCTCATCCCGCTGAAAGAAACCATTGGAGAAATTGTGAGCCTGAGATAGTTCATTGGGAAGTACTGAAATACTAAGGAGGTCATGTCCAGGAGCTAGCTGGAAGGAACTCTGACTAGCCAAACTTGGGACCAGTGGCATATCAAAAAGAATATCGATGATCATAGATTAAAATACATTAAATAAAAAAAAATTTCAGGGCTCATCCATGTTGTAGCATGTATCAGTATTTCACTTCTTTTTATTGCTAAATAATATTCCATTGTATGGATATATACTACATTTTACTTTCCCATTCATTAGTTGATGGACATTTGGGTTCTTTCTACTTCTTGTCTATTATGAATAATGCTACTACAATCTTTGTGTACAAGTTTTTGTGTGGACATTTGTTTTCATTTCTCTTGGGTATATATCTAGGAATGGAATTGCTGGGTCCTGTGGTAGCTCTATAGTTAACATTTTGAAGAACTGCCAGACTATTTTCCTGCACCACTTTACAATCCTAACAGCAGTGTATTCTACCAGCAGAGGGGTCCAATTTCTCCATGTCCTCCCCAACATTTGTTATCTGTCTTTTATAGTATAGCCATCTTAGTAGATGTGAAGTGGTACCTCACTGTAATTTTGATTTGCATTTCCCTGATGGCCCTTGAAGGGTTTTAAGCACTGGAGTGGCATAATTCAATACAGATTTTAGAATGATCATTCTTACTGCATTGTAGAAGATGGATTAGATAGAGTACATAAGAATAAGCAGGTGAAGAATGACAGTGGACAGACCAAGCTAGTGAGGATGATGAGAAGTAGGTGGATTACAAGGGTATCTAGGAAGTACAGTCTATGAGAATTCATGATTGGTTGGATGTGGGGATTGGGGAATGCTTGCAACTGGAATTGTTGCATGGGCAACTAGGTGGGGGATGATGTCATTCATTGACATAAGGGACAGAGTAGGGTGGAGAGGGGAAAATCATTGTGCTTAGATTTGGATGGGTTGAGTTTGAGGTGACAGTGGTTACCATCCAGAGAGGAGAGCAGGAGAGACCTCTGAGCTGGTCATATATATGTGGGAATTGTATATCGGAAGTAACTCAAGATTTGGGAGTGGATGATATTGTGAGAACAAGAAAAGACCAGGATTTGGACAGATTATATTGTTCTAGAAATGTGGAAGGGGAAGGAAAGAACACTTCAAGATGGAGTGAGTGGTCAGCACCATTAAATAGTTGAATAAAAGATATGGCCATTTAAGTATTCACTGAATTTAGCACCAAGAAAGTTGGTTGGTACTTGAATGATGAAGGAGAGGCGAAATGGAGTAAGTGCGAGTGAAGCAATGAGTGTGGTGAGATAAACCCTTTTGAGGACTGGAAGGAGATGTATTTATTTCTTTTTAAATTGGGGATTTGTTGGAGCATCAGTGTATATGCTGATGGGAAGAACCTAGCAGCAAGGGAGCCCTCTGAAAGTGCAGGAGACAGAAGGCAGCATCCATTGAGTTGGGTTCATGGGAAGGGAAAGGGGTGGGGTGGCATCAGTACCTAAGCGTTCTTAGCCAGGAGGAAGGGGTCTTTCATTATCATAGTTTAACAAGCAACCGCAAATATTTTCCTTTGGGTCATGAACACGAACTGATAATATAAGCCACTAAAATGAAAGTCTTAATGACCCAGATTAGTTGACCTGATCTGGTGAAGCAGTTGACTGTCCTGTACAACTAGCTTTATAATTTCAATGCATCACTATTTAACTAGATCCTTTTATAAAAATGGAAGATGACTAGAGGCTCTTTATTAGATATTGAAGTGAAATCAAAACTATGACTCACATAGGACTCTTTCTTGCTACTCTAAAATATTTCAAATTAATTTGACAAAATTTGTGGTGTATCCACTCTACGGCTATGGAAGTGCAAGGGACAGTAGAGGTATAAGACCCTTTTTGTACTCTCAAGGAGGGGAGATGTGGAAAGAAAAGCAAGGCATTCTTTTTTTTTTTTTTTTTTTTAAAGCTTTTATTGGGTAATTGGGGAGAGGAAACAGTGTTGGGGAATCGGGGAAGGGGAACAGACAGGTTGCTGTCCTTTTGTTCTTCAGTCTAGTAGTTGCGGAGGATGTTGCTTCCCTGGCCCATGTTGGTATCATCATTGTGCTCTTCCCGAGTGAGGCAGTGGCTCGCCGGCCATTGGGCGGCAGCTCATGGCAGCCCAGTGCAGCAGGGGCTACAGCCTATGCTGATGCGGCAACTCACGGCAGCCCAGCTTCAGGTCAAGCTGTTGTTCACTATCTTAGCTGTAGAGGGCTCAGTGTCACTGGCCCTCATGTGGGATCTAAAACGGGGCCTGGCTGCCCAGATCTGGCGTCCCAAGTCAACTCTTAACCAACGTGCCACTCAGCCTGACCAAGCAAGTCATTCTTTGTGCCAGGCTCCAGGACTTGATGCTAGAGCACAGAGAAGACTAGGACAGAATGCCTGCCTTTTGGGATCTGTAGCATTCTAGTGGGAGGGAGGGAGGAGGGAGGTGTGTCAGTCTCCTCAACCCACATAGAACATGCTCCCTACAGGAAAAAGTGTTAGAAAGACAGCAAGGACAGCTCCTCAGCCCCTTTTCTACATGTAACCAATCAGAGATAGTTCCAGGCTGGCATGGAGTCAGGCCGGATTTGATGATTCTAAATCCTTTCCAGGTCTCAGATACAAGAATCATCGCAGGGGCTCCAAACCCACTGTCCTGCAGGGGGTTTTTGGCAGGAGCTTAACTTTCATTTCTGGAGCCTTGCGATGCCTTTTCTCTTTTTTAAAAAAGGCATAAATGTACTATCATCAATGCAGAACACGGTGAAAGAACCGAATTTACTTCAATTTATTGAAATTTGTTCCAGGATAATATCTCTGTCAGAGCTTTCTAGTAAAATAGATTTGTGTGTATGTGTAGGTAGTGGTGGGGAGCGGGAGGGGTGAGGTTGCCTCCTGTAAGGCACAATTTATTGGCTTTATCTCTTCATGTCTTTATTTCCAGCAAAAATCTTGTTAACATGCTGTTTGGATTTAAATGACGGGCGGACCATATTTCATGAAGAGGTACACTGGTAGGAAACTGCCTCTAATTACTTACCTAATTTTTTTTTTTTAAGGAAATACAGTCCTAATTTTGGATTATTAATTCTTAATGGACGTTTCACTGTTGAATTTGGAAGAAAATGCTTATAGAGTTTCCCTTGGTTTTCCTCAGGAAGATACTTTTATAACTTGAAATCTTTTAAAACCCTTTAGAAACACTAGTCAGCATAATAGCAGGATGTTGAAATCAAATACTTTTCTTCTTTTTACTTTTTGTACTTTGTCCACTGAAAAGGTACAAAGAAGTCCATCTGAAATTCTCTTTGGCCGCTTAATTCAGCTTCGTTACAGTGGAAGCAGGAGAAAAATAATATCAAATAAATGCAACAGGTGATTAAAAATACAGTTGGGGTGAATCAGTGGCTCATCCTTAAAATGACTTCCTTTTTCCATTTCATGAAGTTAGCCAGAAGGTCCTTTTTAGCTAAAATTCTAGACAATTTTTTTCCTGTGTAGGGTTATTTATAGAGGTGGGGCAAATAGATTTTAGCTTTAAAAAATAGGAATCCAAGATGTCACTTGCATTTCAAATAAATACATTTATAAATTCACTTATATTCTAGAATAAATGGAAGTAATTAGGACTGCATTAGTGCAGCATTAATTAACATTGCTTATGCTTTGTATATAATTATGTCGAATACTAACACTAATAAAATGTAAATATCAAATGAATATGAGAGGAGCCTCCCTTCTCTCTTTAATGTCCCCACATTACAGTATCATATTATGAACACTCAGTATCATCAAGCTTCCAGACACCTACTTTCTAAGTACAGGCTGCATGAATTCTAATGAAAACATGAACTCGGGTGTAAATCTCCTCTGCCTCCTGGTTCAATGAGGGGCTGCCCAGCAAGCCAATAATTCCATTCCTTAGAGCATTGCTGAGAATATTTATATAATTAAATATCATCTGTTTCCCCATTTAATTCCTGGTGGCTTTTTTTTTTTCCCTGGCTGTTTTTGCCGTTTCCTTGGGCAGGAATGGCCCAATAATGTTGCCGCAGCTCTGATGGATTATCTTCATTAGCTACTTGGGGTGATGAGTCCCTGAGTAACGCTGAATTTGATTTACCACGTACAAAAGCTGAACCTTTGGCGGAAGCTCTAAGTAGGGCAGATTTTATGCAGCTTTACACTGGTTTGTTTGAAGAAGGCAAAGAAATAAAGTTGTTCTTTTAGGAAACAATTTGGGGACTTACTTTGTTCTCCTAGAAAAGCTTCCTTTTATGTGATACCAACAAACTGGTGATATTGAATATCCTTATATCCTTTTGATAAAGAAAAGGTAGACAAAGAACATGATGTCTCGTAAAAAACACAGGAGACCTGAGTTCCGAATCTATGGGTACTGCTGATACTAGGCACAAATTCTTCAGGTCTCAGATTCTGTGTCTCAGAAGCAAAGGAACAGGATTGGTGGCTCTCCATGGCCCCTTCCAGCAAGAGCCAGGCTTTGGAGCTGACAGATCTGTGTGTGAATCTTTTCTTGGGCCCTGATAGCGTGGCTCCTGGGCAAGTCACCCAATCTCTCCAAGCCTCAGCCTGTGCCTCTTTACAATGAAAACACACTGCTCCTTTGTACTCAACTCGTTACAGGGTGCTTGTGAGGATTAAGTAGGAAAATGCGCTGAAAGCAACTGCACGGAGCCAGGCTTCCAGCAGGTGCCCACAGGTGCCCTTTCCTCATGTCCTACTGTAAGGCACACAGAGTGTGACTTTGAAGCAGGGTCTTAGGACTTCCGGATGAGAGGTGATTAAATAATAAACAAATTGACAGAGTTTGGCCTGTGACAGGTCTGCAATGAAACAATGCCCACTTGACTCCTGTACCTCTGAGCCTAAGCGCTTATTTTATTTATGCTTTTGGAAAGGGTGCTGGCAAAGTTGAGGCTTTGGGGGGTGTGGTGTGTGGTCTTCTGTGCATCCTGCTGTCATTGTGGATATTTAACACTTATAGAGTGCCAACAGTTCTTCTCCTTTAATTCACAAGAGTTTGCTTTCTGTGAGTGCCCAGGCTCTGGAGGTGCTGTGAGGCACCTCCTGCTGGGCTGGCCGTGTGATAAATGGAGGGATCTGGCCAGCTCCTGTGGAGGCAGCCAGAGAGCATTTTATTACAGGCTTTTTCAAATCGGCGAAGGGGAAATCTGTAACGATGATGGTTGGCCTAAAGAATCAAGTACAAGATAAGGCAGACTCAGAGAACAATTTCCTTTTATATTCCTGGGCATGGGTCCAGCAGTATTGATCTCCCTTGTGGGTTCAGAATACAAGGTATATTCTAGAATGTGAATGTATCTGTTCCTGACCCAGAGGCTTCCATTGCTCCAGGGAGAGCCACTTTCTTGGTGCAGCTTCCATTTCATTGGCTGCAGGATGACCCACATTATTTCTATGGTTATGCTGTGCCCGTCTTTCCTCAGAGACCTTGGAGAAGAGGAGTGGGGATGGAAGGCAACAGCCTGGAGGTGGGATCTGGGGGATAACGGTGTGAGGGCTTCTGAAGAACAAAAAGAAGGAATGCAGAATCCAGTAGCCTCCTCAGTCAAGGTCACTTGCAAATGCAGGAGTCAGGAAAGATCTCCAGAGAGCCTGACTGAGGACCATACGTGTGAGTGCATATATACACAGATACATCCATCAAGTAAAAGTAATAATAACAAGAGTTGCTTACGTTTATTAGCTGGATTCTATGTTCAGGGCATTGTGCTGGGTACTTTATATATACTATCTTGTTTGATGCTCACCACTCCCTGTGAGGTAGGTATCACTCCCGTGGATAGATGTGGGAACTAAGGTTGAGGGAGGTTAAGTTGCTTGTCCAAGGTTCCATAGGGAGGGGAACTTGGGATCAAGTGCAGTCATACTGACTGGAGCCCTTGTACCCTTAAGCTCGACTGGGTCATGTAGTGAGAGTTCATGTAGTATCATGGTACCTTAGAATCAGGAGACTGTTGTGCTAAGAAACCAGGGTGGATGCTTAGCTACATTAGAGAACTTCCCCAACATCATCTCCCTATTCTCTTCAGTAAAACAGTATCTTTCAGGGCTGCAGTGAGAAAGAAGTGAGGCCAGGTGTATGAAACTGCTGAGTATACTGTTAAGCAAGTGCTTGTTCCATGAAAATGTCATGAGGCTGATTGTCCTTGAACCATAGCTCGTTATTCTGCCATTTACCTTTGGAGGTGGGGCATTATGCCTGATGGAGTTGTCGAGAAAAATTCCTGTTTTGGTGCCACAGTAGAAAATCAGATAAAGCCAGTAGATATCTGGAAGTTGGAAGAGTAAGTGTGAAATCAGGATGGCACTGGGTAGAACAGAATTCTGTTACATGCTTGTGCAGCCTGGATCAAAGGACCATCGATCCGTTGATAAGAGTGAGGCACAGGATGGTAACGTGGGAACCAGAGGCATCATTAAGGGGGAAGGTGGGCTTGGGTAAGAACCTCAGCAGACCCGGCAGAGATGGATCCTGGATGCCCATGTGGCAGCAGGTGTCCCATGGGGGCAGGAGGCAGTTGGGAAGATTGCCACAACCAACACGGCACCCTCTGCCATTCTGCCTTCGGTCAGTATGGTCAGCTGCCATTTGTTTAAATCTCACCGCTCAAACTATTTTATAGAACTAGCCTCGCTGCTTTCTGTGTTCGGAAGGCACAAGGAAGATGTCTTGCAGACCCACCCTGGAAATATAAAAGGAAATCGTTCTCTCAGTCTGTCTTATTGGTTCTTGAGGTCCTTCTGTTAAGTTTTATTTTTTTTCAATGATTCTCCTCTTAAGAAATCATGCTTTTCTTCTTAAAACCATATACTCCCCAGAGCTAAACACATCCCACAGTAGCATTTTTAACTGGACATAAAGAGAAAATGAGTAAGGTGTAAATAGAGATCTTTCTCACTATTCCTGAGCTATGATGGTTCACAGTTTAATATAATCCCAGTCCTCTCCTTCCTGACTTCCTTTCTCAATTAAAACATTCCTATTAAATTTCCTGTAAGTCCTTCCTGGGTGAACAGTTCCTCTGTGGACTGTTTACAGCCTTGGGGCTTCAGTGTATTTGGCACAAGACCCCTTCTCTTAGCTGTGTATTTGGCCTGTGTCTCCCACCTCTCTGCTGTTTAGGGCAATCAGAGAGATGGCCCTGGTTGCCCTCTTTAGCTTTGTAGAAGTTTTTTATTCTGTGCTGGTTCTAATCTCTCCCCTCTTCTCTAGGAGTAGAGGGCAAAGAAGAAGTAAAATATTGAATAAGCAACCTCATGTCACAGACAATGGAAAAACTCTTGGGATTACATACTTGTCCCCAAATCGTAATAGAGTTTTTAAAGTTCATAATAGTATATTTGAAAGTAAAATGCAATATGTGGAACATAAAAGGACTTTAAAAAATACTAGTTTCCTTCCCTTTGAGTGATCCTTAACTCGGGCTGCACATAAAAATCACCTGAGGGACTTAAACAAAAATACTGATGCCTGGGCTCCACCAATGAAATCAGAATCTCAAAGGGTGACGTCCAGGTGTTAATATTTTTAGAAAGCTTCCCAGGTAATTCTAATGTGCAGCCTAAGCTGAGAAACACAGGTTTTGGGAGAAGGTAACTGGCCTTTTTGTTTTTATACTTCTCGGAGCTGCTGGCTTCTAATTAGGGTTAATGTCATTAGAATGTAATGAATTTGTTTTGCATTAAACTTAATGAGAACACCCCCTCTCCAATAATGTACGCACTTTCTCTGGCTTAAGCACTAATTTTTTTTTTTTTAACTAGGCTTTTAATTAAAAATCTAAGCTCACCTCTAGAGAAGTACCTTGGAGTTGCATTCAAACAAGATTTTAGATCATGGATTTCAAATGGTTTCCTGGCAAACCCAGCCTGAAGGCATGCCAGGGGTGAGGCCAGGGTTTGGGGATGGAGGGCACCAGAAGCGAGTTCACACCTGGATTATTCACCAGGAAATGAGGGGCAGTTTGTACCTAGGTGGCTTTAGTTTCCTAATGACACTTTACCAAGCTCTTTAGGTTTTTGTAGGCTGAGTATACTTTCTAACCCCCAAATTAGGACACACAATCTCATAAAATGAACGAGTATATAGAGGGCATTGTCACTGGAACAGCCACCTCAGTTTCCACGTCTGTAACCTGGAGGAGTCCCTCATGGGATTGCAAGGAGGATGAAATAATTGCTGACATGTACCGAATGCTTACTATGTGCCAAATACCCTTCTAAGTTAAAAAAAGAAGTATTCAATATTTAATTCTCAAAACAACTCTGTAAATAGGCACTATTATCATCTTCCTCTGCAGACGATGAAACCAAAGCACAGAGGGGCTAAGTAACTTGCCTGAGTCCAGGGCTGATCCATGAGGTCCTGGAATCTGAGCATGTGCAGTGTGATTCTGGGGTTTGTGCACAAAAATTCTGCACTTTATATCCCACATATGAATGAAATCATATGGTGCTTGCCCTTTTTCATCTGACCTGTTTCCCTTAGCATGATACTCTCAAGATCCATCCAAGTTGTCACAAATAGCAGTATTTCATCTCTTTTGTGACTGAGTAGTATTCCATCGTATATGTGTATCACATCTTCTTTATCCAATCGTCCATCAAAACAGCAAGCAAGCAAGTAAGCAAGCAAGCAAGCAAGCAACCAATCAACCAACCAACCAACCAACCAACCAACCAACCAACCAACCAACTAACCAAACAGATTCATAGATAGAGGCAACAGAGTGGTGCTTACCAAAAGGAAAGGGCAGTGGGGAAAGGACAAAGGAGGTAAAGGGAGTCAAATATGTGTATATGGTGGGCCGGCCGAGTGGCACATTGGTTAAACACTGGCTTGGGATGCCAGCGGCCCTGGTTCGGGTCCCACATATGAGGACCAGTGACACTGCCGTCAAAAAAAAAAATGTGTATATGGTGATGGAAGGAAACTAGACTTTGGCTGGTGAGCACACAGTGGAGAATACAGATGTATTATAAAGTTGTACACCTGAAACTTATGCTATTAATTACTGTTATCCCAATAAATTAAAACAAGACAAAACAAACAGACAACCTCTGTGCTGCATTGCCTAGAGCACATGGAGGTGCCTGAGATAACATCTGGCACAGGATAGGCCCTCAGGAAATGAATGAACCTGGGCTGGTAAAATCCAAGGAACATGGGTGATCCTGCCTACACTCAAAAGAGCCTAGACAGAGAATTGACATCGGGCAGGGGTGGTGGGTAGCCTGGTAGATGGTAGAGGTGGAAGTAGGCATTTTTAGAAGTTTTGGAGGGTTTGGTTACCTAAGTTGAAAGGGAGATGCATAATGGTGTGTGTGTGTACATATGTGTGTATGTTTGTGTTTGTGTGAATGTATGTTTGTGTGTTGCAGAGTTACCTAACAAGTGACCTGGCCTCATCCTTAAATTTTGCATTCTTTGGTCTGGGGGAGCTGTGTTTCCTCTTCTGGAATCTTGCATGCCCCAGCCCAGTCATTCACTTGATCATACTTTCAGAGCTGGATGCTATTTTCGCTGTCTCAGCCCAGCTCTCACTAAGTAATGGGTTCAGCCCATTTCCTGGTCAGTGAGCAGCTCTGCCTGCCAGCTGGGTGGCCTGCCTGGATCTCAGATGTCTGCAGACATCATGGGACTTACCCTCAAACTGCAATCCTGGATGCATGTTAGCATCATCTGGGACTGGTGTCCACGCTGCTCCGTCTCCCTGCCCCACTCCACACCCTCTGACCCCTCTAATTATATCAGGTCCAATACAGGAGGGTCCTGGATAAATCTAGTGTGCTCCCAGAATTGACAAACCCTGGCTGCATACACCTATACAAAGAGGACAGGGTTCTGAAGAGAAGTAAATCTTATTATAATTACTGCAGAAATGCGGCAGAGCCAAATACCTTAACTCTGGGTTAATGCCTTTCCCATTCTCCTTTATCCTCCTTGTCTCTTCTCCATCCTCTTCCAACATTGCCCTTGCCCCAACCTCCCTCTCTCACAAAAGGAATTAAAATGTTTTGTCTGGAAATACGCGGACTTGACAAACACAGCCAGGGCTCCGCTGCAGCTGTGTTCAGCGTGTTGGGATGCCGGCGATGGGAGCTTTAACATGGAGATTGGTGTCCACACGCATCCAATATCGCTGTGTCCATTTCCATTGTGCTCAGTGTCACGTGCAAACCAATCAAATAATGATCTTGGGAATGAAATATTCAACGAACAATGTTATTAACATATAAAAGACTTATGGGCAAATCACTTTTAAGTATGACAAGTCTTCAAAATGTGTTTCATTTGAGCATAGGGAAAAAGATTTTTGGGGGTTGTTTATCAGCAGTGCCATGAGGGAGGCTTAGTTCTTCCCTTTAAATCTGGATGAATATGCATGTGTGCACTGCATGATAATAGCAGTCACGCCAACCAGGAGATTAGCTGAGTGCTTGCTCCAGTAATTCCAGCATGCAAATTCCAAGAACCGCAGAGCAGGCACCAGAGGCTTCTTGTGCTACTCTCCCTCCCAACCTTTGTGCTGTGTCCTAGTTATGTCAGGGTCAGCTGAACACAGGATCTTTGCAAAGTCAAAGGCTATGTGGTCGGGTCCTTGTATGGATATGGATCCACTTTTTTTTAATTATTATTGTAATATTTGAGATACACAAACAGAACAGTGCATGAAATTGAATGAATAATTATAGATACGCATGTAATCCCCCTTTCCCCCCTCAGGAAAAGAATATTGCCAGTGCCCTAGAAGGCCCCTCGTTCCATGTTCCCTTGCGTTGTTTAAAAAAAATCAGACATGTAGAGGAGGCACATGAGGGGCTAGGAATGGAAAAGCTCTGTTACGTCTTGGCAATGCCACTTCTTGACCAGAAGATGGTTTCTTTCCTTTCTGATCTTTAGGATGTAGTAGGGATTCTGGGAGCCAATAGCGGGTTTTCACATCTTTGTGACCTTGGGCCAGACCGTTATCCTCCTTGTGCCTTAGTTTTCTGACCTGTAAAATAGTGATAATGAAAGTACTCACCTCATAGGGTTATGAGGATCAAGTGTGTTATTACATATAAAATGCTCAAAACTGTCAGGGACATGTGTTTACAGTTATGTTGCAATGACTTTTTAGTATTACAGAGATGTTAGGTCCTATATAGTGGTGTGATTTTACGTGTGGAATTCTCCATCTGGCAAATAATATGAACATATTATTTTGGTCAATCCATATCACTGGGGTGAGGTCCCCCCTGGCCAGCTCAGATGTCTCAGGCATATGCACTGTTTCTCCTTCCAGTCCCAGGAAGAACACTGAAACTTGGAACAAAAAGAATTTTTAAGAGAATTCTAGAGCATGAATGTGATTGTTGGGAGGTAGGAAGTGTTGATTATCTACACAGGGCCGTTTAATCCTAGAGGAAAAAAAACAACCATGCACGATAAGGCACTTTTAGTTTATTTTACAGATTAGGAAAATGAAGCTGAGGGAACTGAAGCAACTTGCTGATGTCACATAGCTCAGAAGTGGTTCAGCTGGGATTCAAAATGCATCTATTTTCAGACTTAAGGACCGTCAAGAGCACTTAGTTGAACCTCCACCCATGCAGGAGTACTTTCTCCTACACACCTGCAAAGTGATAACCCAGGTTTTGCTTGAAGAAATCATAAATTGAGAAGAGCATGAGGTCTTGCTTGACTATGCTAAGTGTATATCAGTGTCCCTGATGTATTGTTTCCAGTCATAGGTAATGCTGATTCACTTCAAGGCATGTATAGATAGTCATGATCAGAAGATGTACAAATTAATCACCACGTGTTATGGGCAGGATTTGAAGTGGAACCTAGTAAAGGGAATGTTATAAGTACGTTTGCATTTGTATAATTTTTCTCAGAACCTTCTCTCATGGTGGCAGGAGACAGCCTCTTATCCAGATACTCAAATTGGAACATCAGCTATAACACCCTACTAGGGCTTCTGAGTGATGATGTAGCAAAGACAGTGGAAGAACCCTGAATCTGTCTGTCACTGTTGTTAGGGACTAATGTGTTCCCTCACTTCTTTATTGGTCTAGCTGTTCAACTGAAGAATTTATACAATAAGAGAACTGGAAAAAACCTTAGCAAATTCATCAACCTGCATTACTATGTAAATAAAGTACAGCTCTTTGTGTCAACCAAGGGAAGTTAGCAGAAAGGGTTATTTAGCTGTCTGTGTACCCTGTAATTTTTATCCACCTCTCAGTTAACTGTGTTAGTGCCACTTTATTAGTGTTCGCTTATTTCAGAACTACTGTTTATGAAATTAACTCAAAATGGATCAGAAACCAGACATAAACATAAAACCATCAAATTTCCCTTAGAAAACATTGTAGAAAATCTATGACTTTGAGTTAGGCAAATAATTCTCACATAGGACACAAAAAAATACAAGCCATAAAAGAAGAAAAATAACCCAAACAAAACAACCTCAATAAACTAGATTTCAAAAAAAAAGTGTTTTTCAAGAGACATTAAGAAACTTAAAAGATAAATCTTGCACATATTTATTGCTAATCATTTCGTTTTGTTTGATGCTATTATATGTAACACCTTAAAATACTTTCATTTCTAACTGCTCATTGTTAGTACATAAAAATTAATGAGTTTTTTTTTTTTTTTTTTTTCTTTTCTCCTTGAGGGCAGTGTCACTGGCCCTCACATGTGGGACCCGAACCGGGGCCACCAGCTTCCCAAGCCAGCGCTCAACTACTGAGCCACTCGGCCGGCCCAAAAAATTAATGATTTTTGTATGTTGACCTTCTATCGTGAGGTCTGTTAAACTCACTTATTAGTTCTAGTAACTTCTTTTCTAGTAACTTTTCTATGTATTCCATCTGTCTTCTGTGAATAATGATAGTCTAATTTTTTTTCCCCTTGCCAATCTAAATGCATTTTATTTCCTTTTCTTATCTTATTGGGCTGGCAAGAACTTCTAGCATGATGTTGAATAGGAATGGTAGATGGAATACAGTGGATAGGCCTCACCTGGTTCTTGATATTGGGGGAAAAGTACTTAGTCTTTCACCATTGAGGATGGTGCCGGCTCTTTGCTAGCAAGCATCTGGCTAGATTTTCTGCCATTTACTTTTACTTCAGACATATTGATGGGAAGGTTGTAGTCTACCAACTGACTTTTCCCTAATATCTGTAACAATCTGCTGAAGGGTAGAGGAAAGGAAAGGCTGGACCAGGTGTAGTCCTGTTCGAAAAGCTGCTATTTTAGTCGGTTTTAATTTGTTTTAGAAGCATTTGATCTTGCTCTCCTGCGGGCCAGTGGAGGCGTATCCCCCCACAGTGTTTCCTTGTTCTTTTCACCCCGAGAAGTGTCAGAGCTAACGTTTTGTGAGCATGATTCCAATTTAAACCTTACTTTTTGAAAATAGAACTTTAAGAAAATGAATAGCTCTCGACATTTCCTTGTTTTTGAAGCAAGAATTCTTACCAACTTTTCACCCTCCAGTTGCTGTGAGAGAAAACAAGTTCCTTTTATCTTTGTTGATAAGACGTTGAGTAACTGTTATTAATGAATGAAACCGTAAGAGAAAATATATTTTTTAATTTGTCACCATTGTTCTTCCCCCAGTGACTAAATTGCAGCACATTTGATATAGCACTGGCAGCAATGGCACACTACTGATACGGAATCACCCAGTTAATTAAATAAAGATTATATTACTGGAAAAAGCTAAATCATCAACTCAACCATATGAAAACACTTTTAAAATCATCTTAAAAATGTCTTTGCAATTTGTTTAGCTGGTAGTAGAATTGTGCAAAGTATCAATCATTATAATAGCATTAGTATTCTGTTAACTACTTGAAATCAAAAAGTATTATATCTATTGTTTAGATTTGCCAAAGCATTTTAAAAAATAATGTTATAAGATGTTGTGTTTCTTACTAGTAACGGTAACACAATATCTGAAGTCTTAAGTAGGCAATGGAATCAGAGCAATTCAGGTTATTGGACAGGGATATATAGGTAATGTCCCATATATATATAATGATAACGATGGTATATAGGTAATGTTCCATATATGATGATGATGATGATGATGATGATGATGATGATGATTTCAGGTTATGGGACAAGAGTATATAGGTAACAGGAGTATATAGGTAATGTTCCGTATATGGTGATGATGATGATGATGATGATGATGATGATGATGACGACGATGATGATGACGGTAATACCAAACTCCCTCCCAGATTTCCACCTACCCTAGGGAGTACCCTCCAAGCTGGGTGGGGTCAGAAGGATGGAAGTGCAGCAGAGCTGTATACATTTCTTCCATGCCAGTGTCTTTAAAGGAGGTGACAGGGACAAAGGCAGTGGGACCTGGGGAGGAGGGGTGGCTGGAGTGATGGTCACCCTGCATGGCAGATGATGCTGGGCTAGTAAAGGAAGGTAATGGGTTTCGTAAGAGCAAAGGAATGCCATTTTAGGAGAACTCAGAAAGTGTTGATTGAGGTTGGAGGAACAGAAGAGATGAGAAATGGGGCTCGTTGGAAGGTCCTGGCTGCTGGACTTATTTCTGGGGCTGACTCTGAAACCAGAGCAGAAGAGTCCAGTTGTGGTCAGTGGAGTGGGCAGGTGAAGAAAGAGGGAAAAGATAAGGATGGCACAAGGCTTCTAGCTTAGAAAACTGGCTGGATGGCAAAACATTAACTGAGAAGCAGAGGTTAGGTAATGTGTCAATGAAGGAAACTTTGATGGAGGGAATATTATCTTTGGCCTGAAATAGAGGAAGAATGGAAACTCAGGCCAAAGAGGCAAAAGAAATAGCCCAACTTGGTATTTGGGATGTTAGGATGACCTTCTAAAAGAGAAGCTAGGACCAAAGTGTTACTCAGTAGAAAGGACTGGCTCACCAGAGTTGGGGAACCAAGGAGCCTTGGAAGAACAGAATCGTGCTGTACTATTAGGCAAAGTAATGGAGCAGCAGGAGACTGGATGCCTAGAGCTCACCTTCTCCTTAAGTGGAAACTTTTGTTCATTAATGGGGTCATACATATCAAACACCTATCACGTGCCAGGCATAGTTGCTATGTTACAAAGATGAATAAAAGAGTCTTGAGGTTGTGTGTGAGAAGGGGGCAGACTGGGCAGGTAATTATAAATATAATGCCAAGTGGAAATTACCACAACAAAGATAGGAGTAAAGAGCTATGACATTTGAGTTGGGCCTCTAAAGAGTTAAGAAAGTGAAGGGGAGAGAGGAAGGGGAAGAAAGGACATTCTAGAGAGCAAGCATGAAGAAAGGCCTTTTAAAATAGCATACTGCTTATGTAGATAGATAAGCATGGAAGGAGAGTTGCTTTTTCTCACAGCAATCTCTGTCCCTTATGAGCCCTTCTTCTGTTCCAAGTCCTTCCCGCTGCAAACTTTCATTTAAAATCTTAGTTACCTTTGGCTCATGTATGTGGTTTTTAACTTTTCATAGAGAAGGCAATTAAATGCTAGGGTACCTCTGAGCTGAAGGCTCTCAGTATTTGACTGTATGTAGCCTTTGTTCTCTGCCATGGGAGAGATTAAAAATGGTATCAGCAGTGGCACACCCCGTTATTTTGAAATCAAGAAATCACGCTGGTGAAGAATATGAGGGTGTGGACTTGAAGGTGAAATGGACTGTCATGGTTTCACTTTGTCCAGCCACAGAGAGGGGTCGGGTCCTGTTATCTTGCTTCTACACTGGGCCAAGTAGCCCCTCTCCATCCCTGGAGGAATTAGCCCTTCTGGCCCATTCCAGGCACTGCCCACAAATTGAGGCTACAAGTGCTCTTCAGGCATCTCCCTGACACCTCACACTGAGCCTTCCTTGGGCCCCACGCCCAGGAATCTTTCTGCTTGTCTCTTTTCTGGGCTTGCAGCCAGGCTCAACTTTTCAAGATGTTGTCTTCCAAATCCTGCCTTGATTAACTCAATCTGCAGCCCCTTCTTTGTCACTGTTTTCCTGTCACTCTAAGTTTTTCCTGCAGTCATCTGTGTTCATAGTCTGTCCCATCGTAGGCATTTGCATTTGCAAATGACTGCATTTACATTTAACTTGCTGGAGGCAGCTTTGTTCATTGCATAAAGAAATATACATGGACTGCACATAAAATTGAGGAACTGGGCTGGTCATCCCAGGGGCGCTGTGGGCTTGATCAACTGGGCTCAACATCCCAATCAAAGAATGTTAGCCTGGACAGATCTCCCAAACAAGAGCTGAGATGGAAGACTCCCAGCCACAGGGTAATCTGCAAAAGGTTTCGGTAAAGGCAATGTGGAGCAGCTTTAGCTCTCTGCACATTACCCAAAGGGATTTGGGTACTCGTTAATGAATATATGAGTATGAGTATTGGTGAGGGTATGAAGAGGGAGGCGTAGGGAGCTTGTATTCAACCCTGTAAAAGGGGAGAGGGTGTGGGAGAACACAAATGGAAGAAGTTATGGAGGCAGCTAGAAAAGAGATAGTGGGCCAAGTTGTCCCAATTAGTGCCTGGGGCATCTAGGTGAGAGAAAGGACAACAAGGAGAGGACTCAGGATGGAGCAAGCCAGTGTATCTGGCATCATGCAGCCATTCTTTCCCACAACTCTTCCTTCTGGGATCTTACCATCTTACCCTGGTTCTCCTCCTGCCCCCGCTGACGGTTTCTTTTCCAGACAACTTCAGCTCTCCTCCCCCTCCTGCTCCCTTTCTGGAACTCAAATCCCAGCCTGAAGTCCCACATTCTTCTGTCTTTCAGCTTCCCTCCTGCCCCACCGCCCCAAGCCCTTGAGCGCTTTACATGCCCCAAGCTTCAGTTATTACCTCTGTGTTGACCACCCCCACATTTGTGTGTGTGCCTTCTTGACCTCTCATTGAATCCTGTGCCTGGTTTTCATTGTTTATTTATTGGACATCTCCACTGGCTGTCCCACTGTCACCTCAGACTCAGTGTAGTGCATATACTCCGGTATCTAACTGGAGGAGTCTAATTCAGTGACCTCTTCTGGTTCTGAATTTCCATGGCTTATGTCAAAAAACAAACTCATCATCTTTATTTCTTTGAATTGCATTTCGTCCCGGTTTCTTGTTTCTCTCAATTGAGGCCCCCTCCTTATATCCCTCCCGTATTACTGGTAGACTGGTAGACTTCAGCTATCACTGATGTTTCCTCTCCCTTCACTGCCATGTTGATATTGAATCTAGGTCTTCCTCTTCGTCCATACAGTCATGATCAGTTCTGAGTTTTAGTCCCGAACATCTCATTTTCTCTGAATTGCCTCATCTTTTGTGATTCACCCTGTTAGCCTAAGCACCCTTCTTTAACATTGCTTTCACCATCTGTGTTACTGAGTCTTCTCTACCTCTGTAAACCCTTTTCCTACACATTTTCTACATGTTCACCCCTTGATACTCTAACCATGCCAGAGTGCCTGCAGTACTCTTGGATCAGGCCCTTCTTCCCCCCACTCATGAGATGTCATGATGGTCACATCTCACTCACGTCCTCCCGGAAACCTTCCCAGCCTATATTGATCATTCTGTTTTTTTCTTTGTTCCTCCAGAACAAATAATTTCTACTAAGCAATTTGACATGTAACCGTATATGTTTAGTATTTTCTATTTCAAGTTCATTAGTCTTATTTCCCCAACTTGAACATTCACTGTTACCAAATCACAATGATCATCATTTTTTGTATTCCCTTGAATGCCAGGAATGTGAAATAGGTTGAATAAATGTAGGTTAGTTGATATCTGAGATTCTGAATTAAAGAAAAATTTTAGTCTAATGAGCTTAAAACTCTGAGTGGAAGGAAGAGTATGGTTAAAATGACTATCATGAATGTCTCTTTCCTCTCCCTCCGTATGTCCCTTCAAAATTCCTGCAGATGCCAATCAGTCTCCTTGTCATCAATCTCATGTCTGTTTCACTCCAATTAATAGATGTTCCTACTATAATTATGTTACTCCCCTGCTTAAAAACCAAATGTTAACAGGATACAATCTAAACTCTTTGTTACAATATTTAAAACCTTCCTCAGTCTGGCTTTTGCCTCCCCAGAATCATAAATCTCCTAGACTCCCCACTCTCTCCAACCCAGGCTCATCTTTCTTGCCCAGGCGTATGTACTTAATGGTGACTCACCTCCATGCTCTGTCTCATCATTGTGCACCTGTCACATCCTCTTCCTGGAATATTAGTAGCCCCTTTCTTCACCTGGCTTAATGCCTCTCCCTTTCAAGGCTCATCTCTGGCAGGCACCCTTCCAGAATCCCTCCATGACTCCTTCTGCTCTGGGTTAGATGCTGCCCGATATGGTCCAGATCTACCCTGTGCATATGTCTATCAAATACGCATCACATTGTGTTACAATAGTTGGTATACTTATTTGTCTCCCTAACAGTCCTAAAACTCCTTATTGGTAGGGATAGTGTCTCATTAACATGTATTCCCAGTACCTACCATGGAGCCTGATTTATTGGCAAAAGGTTGTGGAATGAATACCTGACCTATTTCAGCTTTTCATGTTAAAGCTGCTCAGCACCATTTAGATCTAGTCCTTGTACTTAGGTAGATATTGCAATTGATGATTGAACGTCCTTCACACCTATGATGTACATTCAAGGAAGCATTTTGCTTTCCCCTTTTATCTATGTAGAAACAACTGTGTTTTATATTTCTAATATTTACTTCTGGACTTATCACTCTATCAAGTTTATTTATATTTTATTCATTCCTTACAATTGATGTAGCAGAATGGGATAAAGCAGCAGCATTTTCCTCCATTCCATTTTATCTTTTATCAGCATTTGGTTCTTCATGTATAGCTTTGCCTGAGTCATCAGTATTGGGCTAATGGACTGGAACGGCCCAAGTTGAATGGTAATTACTTACTCTGTTGATGATAGCCCAGATGAGACTAGGACTTATTAGATCTGTAATAATGGAAATCTGTGTTTAATGCAGATCTTCTAAGCAGCTTGAAACGATCTCAAATTCATCTCTTTTTGCCATATGTTAAAATGTCACATTATGGTTGTAAAATTCAGGACGAGAACTGAAGTTTCAGAAGAAGCCTGCTTGTGGAAAAGTTCTCAAATCTGTCCTTTCTAAAATCAGAAGCCATTTGTTCATCTCAAATCAAGTCCCTCAGAGAAGCTAGCCCTGTCTGAGCAGTCCCATAGGGCGGGTGGTACCCAGAAGAAGGGGGCCTCAGTTCACAAGGACCCAGGAGAGGAAACAGGTGTGGAGGGCCTGGGTCATGCCTGGAGGCCCTTCCAGAAGCTTAAGTCTTGAATTTAGCAAATGTCCCAAAGTCAAGAGTTCCTCAGCTGTCAAGGTGGGCTCCAGAACTCAATACTCATACTTGTGTATCATTAACCCATCCCCTGTTTCAGTTTTGGAAAACTTCAGTTATTTTCACAAACACTTCTTTCTCTTTTTCATGTGAAAAATAAAGATAGACAAACTCTGACTCAAGAAACATCTGTGAAAAGGTGCTTAGTAATCATGCCATCCTCTTCATTTTTTAGACCTGAAGATCAGATCAGTGAAGATAAATGGCTTACCGAAGGTCATATGTCATTTCTGCTGCAGTAGGGGCCGGAGGCAGCATCTAGCTCCTACCCAGGGCTCCTGCCATCACGTTTAGAAGTCAGTTCATTGTGGGCCCCATAGAGCCTTGTGACCAGCCCAACAGCTGTGTTTTCAAGTCATTTCCACTAACCTGTATCTTTCTTGATTGGTAAATGGCCCTAAATAATTTAGCTTCCTCTCTGAGAATAGGGTTTTCTCTGGAGACTTATTAATGGAGGCTATAATAACTTCACGATATTTCATAAGGGCTATGAAGCAGTGTCATGATGGAGCCCTTGTGTTCAGTAGAGACCATCGGGTGAGCATGGTTTTGCAGACTCATCCAGTTTATGATGGGCTGATCTTCTTTTGGGTTCAATGAGTCTCATGCATCTTTGCAAATGGTAGATTCCTAATTAGTGCCATTATGGTGTGGAAGGACTTTACTGGCAAAATGTGCCAAGCATGTACCTCTTCTGGTTTTGAAAACCCTTCACAGTATTCACAAAGATAGATTGATGCTGATTCTCTGGTGAGGGATTGGTTTGGGTCTCATGACTCTAAATTATTATGTACTTCAATAACCCATTAGACCTGATATAACTGGCAAGGTACTCTGATGGATTTAAGGGAAAAAAATAAGATTCTCTGAACTTGAGGTGCTTATATTGTATTTACTTGTGTAGTGCTTTTTTGTTTTTAAAGATTTTTATTGGGGAATTGGGGGAGAGGAACAGCGTTGGGGAACTGGGGAAGGGGAACAGACAAGTTGCTGTCCTTTTGTTCTTCAGTCTAGTTGTGGAGGACATTGCTTTACTGGCCCCATGTTGGTATCGTCATTGTGCTCTTCCCGGGTGAGGCAGATCGGTTGCCAGCCTCTGGACGGCCACTCACAGTGGCTCTTGGCAGCTCACACCAGCTGCCGGCGTGGCCACAAACTGTAGCCTATGGCAGCCCACTGCAGCAGGGGCTGCAGTTGTGCTGTCGCCGGAGACTCACAGCAGCCCAGCTCCAAGTGGAGCTGTTGTTCACCATCTTAGCTGTAGAGGGCAGTGTCACTGGCCCTCATATGTGTGATCCAAACCAGGGCCACTGGCATCCCAAGCAAGCTCTTAACCAATGTGCCACTTAGCCGGCCACTTGTGTACTGCTTTTATTATTATTTTTTTAAATTCCTGAGCTTTGATACTTCTTGTTGATAAATTTCTTTAAGTTTAGTGAGCTTGCTGGGTGCATCACAAGGGTGTTTTTAGCAACCCCTACTTTGGGAGGAAATGGTCACATTTTAGTACTTACCCTAATGGCTGTAGAGATAATGGTTTTATGTGGTACATCAGCATTGACTTAAAAGTTGCTTATAGGTATTTGACATATTTTGCTGCATCATCAGGGACATTTAAGATCTTTTTTGGTAACAAAGTTCCCGGCTTATATCTGGTATTTATTGATGTTTTATAAATTGGTGAACTTTCTCTAGCAGGAATCCATTCCATGAGCAGCCCTAAAATTTCTTAAAACCGGTCTCGAAAAGAAAAGTTATGGATGTCGTGGATACTTAGTTGAAAGTCCATGTTACTTGCATAGTACCTTATTCACTTATGGATAAGTACATCTATAGCTATAGCTGAGGTATATGAGTTTTTTAAGAACTAGAGAGAGTCTTCTGGGTCCTCCATTGAGAAATCAAGAGACAAAGGGACTTCTCCAAAATCACTTAGAACTGGGTCTAGAATCTGGGCCTCTTCACCTCTCAGGACATCCTTTCCACCACTTCACCCACTTTTTTTAAATTCCAGAAACATAAACAATATTTTACATCCAATCACTTCCTCATGAGTGCATCTATTGCCGAGGCTGGCAAACTTTGTGATTTCTACCAGAGCAAACAGTATTATTTATGAAGAGGCTGACTAATTATCCATGACATTTTAAATGTCGGCATTGTCCTTGAGCTAAGAGTGTGAAAATCAGAAGGCTCGGGTGTATGCACTTCCTGACAGTAAGCACACTTTGACAGTAAAGGTGAAAACAATCTTAGGTGTTCAACAACAATAACATTCCAAGCAGAAAAGTAATTAAAAAATAACCAAAACACCAAAAAACCTGTTAATTGTAATATTGCTAATTTTGTATCACAGAAGCTACCACAGAGTTATAAGTGTAGCGATGAAGATATAATATATTTTGTCTGAGAAAAATGAAAAGCATGTCCTCACTTTACATAGGCATCAGTGACAATCATGATCATTTTAGTAACTTAGCTTTTGTTCCTTCATATGAAATTTGAAATAACCCAGGTAGATAAGAAGGCTATGTTAAAAAATTGGAAATTCTTGATTTGATCAAGGACTGGCCCTAAGTTGAGATGTTGTAGGATGTTTTACTAGATAAAGAGGCATGGGAGATAACTGTTGTCTGATTTGAGAACAGCATGGTGGTACCAGATGGACCTATTGTTCAGAACTGCTTCCTAATGAAGACATTCCTTCATTAAGGCTTTTGTTTCATGGTAATTCTGTTTGTTTCCTGTTTTTACTAGTGGGACATGGCTCTCACTTGGTTGCAAGTTTCTGGGTGCCCTGTTGATTCAGGGACTTTAGAAAGAGTTAAAACACTCTCTTTATCACAAGCTCCCCCTCAGCAGTATCAATTCACTTTGACAACCATGGTGAGTCCGTGCTCCATCCTTTATCATGGCTGCCCTGCAGGTCAGCGGTATCTTTTAATAATGGAGAAAAGTTATTAGTTTTTGCCTCTATAGTATTTTATTTTTATAAAATTATTATTATTGCCTCTATAATGATATGGTGCTAAGATAGGATCATCATCTATTTTAAAAAATATAGCAACATTTTCAAGCTTGAATCAATCAAGTTTCTTGTAGGGACTGCAAATATTTGGATCTGCACACCAAATGGACACCATGGACATAAGACAAGGGGTTCAACTTCTCTCTTCAGTTGTGGGACTCTGGGATCTGGGAGTTGGTCTCTTTCTTTTTCTGTGAAGAGTTGGAACTGCGTGATTTCTATGGTTACTCTCAGCTCTAACAATCTATCTTTTATAATTCTAATGCATGCTGCCTCTGTGCATTTCATTCACTCTAAAAAGAAAGGTTTTGTCTTGGCATGGTTTTGTCTTGAAATGGCATATGTATTTTTGTTGAATGGGTGCTTTCTTCCTGGTTCTTGCTTGGTACCTTTAAACAACTTCTCTCCTATTCCCCTACCCCCATCCCTGGTAACCACCATTCTACCCTCTGTTTTTATGGGTTCAGCTTATTTAGATTCCACATATAAATGATATAAAGATTGTATGTACATTTAAGACAAATATTGTCTTAGTTTGGGCTGCCATAACAGAACCCCACAGACTGGGTGGTAAACTGGCCAATTGTAGCCTTTGAGTTTGCAGTTTCAGACTCAAGGGGATTTATTCTTCTGTGCATTTTAAATACCCTGCCACCATGGGGTGATCCTAGGTCTGCATCTGTATGGGATATAAATGGCCCATCTTGGGCTTTGTTTGAGGCCCTAGGTATAGAGGCTCTACCTAAGCTTATCCAGCTTAAATTCTGTGTTTTCGATGTTTTTTCTTCCCTTTATATCAACATGTCTTTAAAGGATAAAATATAGTTCAGAGTGAGTCTTTAAAACAACACACTCCATGATCCAATTAGCTATCTCACGTGTTTTTAACATTTTCTTTAGAATCTTATCTAATGCAATTGACCACCATGTTAGGAACCCTCAGTTCTATAAGTTTATCTTAAATCTTAACACTGTGTTAGCTCTTAGCTCTTGAGGCCAGCTTGGTTCTCTGGATTTGGCACTACATAGTCCCCTTCATTCTTGGCCATGAGTGTGTCATTGTAGGCCATTGTCAAACTAGGGCGTAGGAGGAAATAGAGATAGGGTAGTTATACTCAGGTCTGGGATTATATGAGAACTAATAGAAGACAGACCTGCAGCATGTCACCTGATATTATAGTGCCAAATGTGAGTAATGGGTCAGGAAGTGGGAGGTTTAGAAAATGGCCTGTGGTGTCCCCTGGAGTCTACTGTTAAGAACCTGGGACGCATCCTACAATGAAGTCAGAGCAGCGCTTGGGAATCGACTGAAGCCTCATTGAATGGAATACCAAAAGCCTGGGAGCTGGAAGCATTGTCAGTCAAGGCAGAAATTGGTTTAAAAGGTAGAAGTTCATTCAGCTTGAGTAAAATAACAACACTCATGAGCAAAACGCAGGAGGCAGGCCAATCCATGGCAAAGATATTTGTCCCGTCTGTTTTTTCTATTCTTTAAAATAATTCTTCCAGGTCTAGATATAGAGGTCTTGTGTCTTTCTGCTAAGTGGAGAGGAAGAAGGGGTGGCTTTAGAGGAGGCAAAGCTGAGGCTGGCGCCATTGGGATTGGTAGTGTTGTTGCTGGTGGTGGTGGTGGTGGTGTTTTTAGTTCCCTCACTGTTCTCCCACATTGTCTGCCTCTGAAATAATCCCCAACCTCTTAAGTGTCCCCCTCTCTTCCAAACCTCTTTCCATTAAAGTAGAAAATCCCTCTTTTCTTTCCAGGCTAGGATTAAATGCTTTGTTTACATTGGATTCTGGGGTTTTTTTGTTTTTATTTTTGTTTGGTTTTCGTTGTTGTTGTTGTTGTTTTAATACATCCCTGACCGTTTTTTTTTTTTTGAAACTGGCAAGAAATTCTGAAAGATGAAGACGCATTTAAAACAATATTAAGGATCCCTTAGATTCATCTGATGCTTTATGCTTAACGTGTCCTTCTTCCCATGTTTTCACCTGATGCACTTAATAACCTTCGCAGGCAGGTAGAGAAGGCATGGCCCAAATTTGATGGATGAAGAGATCTAGATTCAGAAAAGTTAGGTGACACATATGTCAAAGGACACACAGCTGTAGGTCATATACTTATCATTGTACGCAGCCAAGGTTCCTACCTAGGTCTTCCCACTCCAAATCCAATGTTCAAATTGAACAGAAAATAGCCAGATTTTATCACCCAGCCTGTGAAAAAAGAGAAAGCAAGGGTGAATGAAGGGAAAGACAGTAAACGATGCTGAATAAAACATGAGAATAAGTAGTTTGCATATGTAGCCTTGTGAATTTTATTGCAGAGCTCAGACCTGGTTCTTAGCTGTTCTTTCCTTGTGCCCTCAGCTTTATGTAAATATCCTCAACATTTACCATGAAATCCTCTATTTAAAGGCTAAAGGGCTGCTGCTATCTTCTGCAGAGCCCCTGCTGCTCTCTCCTCTCTGGAGACTGGCTGTGCCCTTAGTGAATAGGAATCCCTCTGTGGACAATTGGTGATTGAGGTACAGCTGGCTGCAAGGGGCGGTTCATCAGTGTACATCAGGACTGAAGCCTGACAGTCATTAGGATTCATTACACATTACTCAGAGTCCCAGGCATATCATTTGGTTCTCACTCATCAGCTGGAAGATGCTACCAGCTGTGGATCTAGGGTTTTCCCCAAGGACTTTACCTAAGCATGGGGGGCAAATAGGTCAGATGATCTGATGATGAGTAGGTGGGGGTAAATCAGAAAAACCTGCTTCTGCCTCAGAATAGATGCCCTGAGGGCACCATTGGGGACTTCTTTGGTGTTGTGGGCACAGCTTAGCCCTTGGTGCCTCTAATGGGCCAAGGAACCCTCAGGAGTATCTTTGGGAGTCCCTGGGAAGACGGATGTGAGCAGAGAAGGGAGAGAAATAACCAAAGGAAGAATGAAGGAGAGTTGTATGTGGTACTTTATGACCGACCATCAAGACCTGGCCCTCGATTGCCTTTCCTGCGTCAGCTACTGACCGTTCACTTAATCCTTTGGACTTTTGAGACCTATGTTCTCTCCACCTCAGATGTCATCCTTTCTTCCCTAGTTTTTCACCTGTGAAAACATACTCATCTTTCGAGGCTGAGCTCTAACATGGAAGTACTTCCATGTGGATCATCCCCTCACAATTATTCCAGTTACTCTATAAGATAGATATTTTTCCATTCATTTTTTTTTCATATCAGGAAATTAAAGTCAGAGAGGTAATGTGATTTGCTCAAAGGCAGTTCTGGTGGGGAGTGGAGCGCTCTAGCCACGGCTCTTTCCAATTACATTGCACCTAGTATCTTACTGGTACTCCTCTCCCTCGTAATATTACAATATACATTCCTGTACTGGTCCTGACACAGTGTCAAGGTAGCCGTGTTTGGCTTCTGTGCCCCTGGCCCCTTTATCATGTAGCCCCTCTCCTGGCATATGTCTGTCTAGTTACTAAAGAAGAAGCTTCCCCATGACCTCACATTCATTTTCATCCTCTTATGCTCGGCCTCTCAGAGCTTTGTTCTAGGACAGAGGCTGGAGGATGTCCCCACAAAGGTATAGGTGGTAAATATTATTGGTTCTGCAGACTGTACAGTTATCTGTCAATGCTATGCTGCCATTGCAGAGTGAAAGCAGCCATAGACAATAAATAACTGAATGAGTGTGGCTGTGTTCCAATAAAACTTTATTTAGTGACACTCAAATTTGAATTTCATGTAATTCGCATGCGTTGCAAAATATTTTTCTTCTTCTGATTGTTTTCAACCATTAAAAAATATATAAAAACCACTTTTAGTCCTAGGTTGTACAAAAACAAGTGGTAGGCATTAGCTAGCAAGCCATAGTTTGGTAACCCCTGTTCTAGGACTAATGGGGTAGTAATCATTTACCTTTTGGTAAAATTGTCACTGTGTTGGTTCTCTTGGAAACACTGACAATTTAAGCCTTTTACTACAGGTGAAAGGTGTTATCACCCCCTAAAGGGATTTTGGGCAGTTGTGGCTGTGATGGTGGTGGGGTGGGAGAGATGATGCCAGGAGGATAGCTGCCTCTGTGTGAAATAAGGTCAGTCCTGCTGTGATCCTATTGTTTCTTCAGTGAAAATGTTAGATTTAAATCCTATATGTCATTTATCTTGGTGCTTTTGTAGAGAGAAAAAGGTCTTGCTTTGGGTTTTGTAAAAATCCCAGGCTTAGATCTTTTTGTGTGAGCTGTCATCAGCCATTCTGATTGTTGATCTTGTAAATTCATGCTTTTTAGTGCTGGCAGAGGGATGGCTCTTGTTTCTGAAAAATTTCATGAAGTGTTCCTTTCAATAGGGACTTATATTGAATTTCAGCTTTAGCTATATTTTTTATGTCATATTTTAGATTTTAAAGACACGGACAACTGCCATTATGCTACAGGGAAGTACTTCGGGATTCTTTAATGTGAGAGCTCCAGCAAAGGGTACAATCAGCTGTTGGCTATCTTCTCTTGGTCATGAAGACCACATGATTGAGCCCACTCCACATATAGTCTCCAGATGACCCACAGTGACCATGCATTGCCTGAAATTTGGCTGGTGATCTCTGGAGTGCCTTGAAGGGTTTGCTTTTTACTAACCCTTGGGTGCATCTTAGAGTCAAAACTTTCATAAAATGTTATGCCTGTTTGTGGAATTTGGAATGAAGCATAGGCAAGGAAGTAGAAGCTTAATAAGGAAGTTGATTCTCACCAGTACCCAAGCTGTCTCTCAAACCGCCCCCCCCCCCCACGCTGTGCCCTGTATGTCAGGAAGCTTACTAGGAATGCTGCACCTAGGATACTAGGTAAGGGCTTGACTTAACACATTCACCTCTAAAAATGACCATTCCAAGGCCATTTGTTTAGTAGATTTCTGCTTTGATAATACAAAGTATTACTAGCAAGTAGTAGTATTTGCTTGCTATTATTATTTTTAAATTAAGCTTAGAAGATCCTTCAAGTGTATTAGTTACACATCATGTTACCTACTAGGATGGAGCTTGTAGTCTGGCTACTTCTATTCAGAAGCAGTAGTATAATAGTTCTGTTGTATGAAAGAAATAGAACTATCAATTATTCAATCCTTTGAAATGATTATACATGTAAGCTGCAAACACATGGAATTTAATTTGAATGAATGGGTTAGTACTCTGGAACTTTGAAAATTATGTTCTGAAAGGGAAATTTTTTCAATTTGCTTTATAAGCTTTGAGTATTCCCAAGTTTTCTTTTCAGACAATTAGGGAATATTAATATATTTAGAATTTCTCACAAGATTAAAAAAATACTTATTTTAAAATCGTTTAAGACTTACAAGGAGTTTTGAGTACAGTACAGAGTTCCAATGTGCCTTTCAGCAAGCTTCCCCCAGTGATAACATCTTACATATCATAGTACATTGTCAAAGCCAGGAAATCAGCACTGGTATAACACATTAACTCCAATAGAGACCTTATTTGGATTTCACCAGTTATTACATGCACTTTTTTGGTGTATGGTTTTATGAAATTTTATCATATGTTTAGATTTGTGTATCACCACAACCAGCATATAATACGTTTCCATCACTTAAGTCACTCTTCAGTCGTCGCTTTCCCTTTAGTGGTCACAAAGTTTTGTTAAGGCTGTGTTTTTAGGGTGTGAAATGAGCAATAAAAAGCAGAGGTAGATTTTGGGAAAGTGTTTAGTTTTCAGTTGATTTTCACAGTAGTGCCTTTCAAGGGAATGAGAGAAAAGAATGGAGAACCACACTCAGGTTTTGAGCCCTCCTACACTTAGATCTACAATCCAATTCCAGCTAACGTTTGCATAAGCTGGGAGGTAAGGGTTAAGGTACGTGTAAATTTGTCCCATATAGATGTCAAGTCATTCCAGCACCATTTGCTGAAAAGACTATCCTTTCCTTATTGAATTACCAGCACCTTTGTCAAAATTCAATTCTGTACTCTCTACATTCTGTTCCCCTCATTTATAAAATTATCCTATGCCAGCACCACACTCCTTGTCACTATAACCATTTCATTTATGTATATATTGCAAAATGATTACCATAATAAGTTTAGTTAACATCTATTTCCTTACATAATAACAATTTCTTTTTTCTTGGGACGAGAACTTTTAAGATCTACCCTTTTAGCGATTTTCAAATACACAATACAGTATTGTAAACTATAGTCACCATGCTTGCTGTACATTCCATCTCCAGGAATTACTTACCTTATAAATAGAAATTTGTACTTTTGGCCGCACATTTCCCCAGCCCCGCAACCCCACCCCTGACAACCACCAATCTGTTCCCTGTTTCTATGAGTTCTTTATTTTTTTGGTTCCACATATGAGATAATACAGTATTTGTCTTTCTCTGTCTGACTCATTTTACTTAGCATAATTTCCTCAAAGTTCATCCATGTTGCAAATGGCAGGATTTCCTTCTTTATGGATGAGTAATATTCCATTGTATATATGCATCACATCATCTTTATCCATTTATCTGTTGATGGACACAGATTGTTTCCATGTCTTAGCTATTGTACATAATGCTGCATGTGGGTGCAAATACCTCTTTGAGATAGCGATTTCACTTCCTTTGGATATATCTTCAGGTGTGGAATTGATGGATCACATGTTAACTGTATTTTTAATTTTTTGCAGAAACTTCATACTCTTTTCCATAGTGGCTGCAACAGTTTACATTCCCACCAACAGTGTATGAGGGTTCCCTTTTCTCCACAGCCTCACTAGCACTTGTTATTTCTTGTCTTTTTGATGATAGTCTTTTTAACAGATGCGAATGATATCTCATTGTGTTTTCATTTGCATTTCCCTGATGATTAGTGATGTTGAGCGCTTTTTCATGTACTTGTTGGCTGTCTGTATCTGTTCTTTGGAAAAATGTCTATTCATGTCCTCTGCCCGTTTCTTTAAATTGGATTTTGTTGTTGTTGTTTTTGGTTATTGAGTTAAATGGGAGACTTTCCTTCAATATTTAAAAAGTTTTTAAAATTTTTATTTATAAAAAATTTTGTTAAATTTATGGGGGTGATGGTGGTTAATAAGATTATATAAGTGTCAAGTGTACAATTCTATAATACATCATCTGCACTGTGTGTCACCACCTAAGGTCAAGTCTCCTGTCACCATGTATTTGATCCCCTTCTACCTCCCCCAACTTGAGTTTTATTTTTTTTAAATGTGTTTTGGATATTAACCCCCTGAGATATGATTTGCAAATATTATCTCCCATTTGACAGGTTGACTTTTCATTTTGCTGATGGTTTCCTTTGCTGTGCAGAAGCTTTTTAGTTTTATGTTGTCCCACTTGTTTATTTTTGCTTTTGTTGCCTTTGCTTTTGGTGTCAAATCCAAAAAAATCATTGCTAAGGCCAATATCAAGTAGCTTACCTGCTATGTTTTCTTCTAAGAGTTTTATGGTTTCAGATCTTACATTCAAGTCTTTAATCCATTTTGAGTTGATTTTTGTGTTTGATGAAAGTTATAGGTCAAGTTTTATTCTCTTGCATGTGGCTGTCCAATTTTCCCAGAACTAATTATTGAAGAGACTATCCTTTATCCATGATATATTCTTGGCTCCTTTGTGGTAAATGATTTGACCATATATGTGTGGGTTTATTTATGGGCTCTCTATTCTGTTCCACTGATATATGTGTCTGTTTTTATGCTAGTCCTGCTATTTTAATTACTCTAGCTTTGTAATATACTTTGAAATACGGAAGTGCGATGCTTTCAGCCTTGTGTCTTTCTCAAGGCTGCTTTGGCTATTCAAGTCTTTCATGTTTCCATACAAATTTTAGGATTGTTTGTTCTATTTCTATGAAAAATGCCTTTGGAATTTTGATAGGGATTGTATTGAATCTTTAGATTGCTTCGGGTAGTATGAACATTACAAAAATATTGATTCTTCTACTGTATGAGCATGGAATATCCTTCCATTTATTTGTGTTTTCAGTTTCTTTCATGAATGTCTTAAAGTTTTCGGTGTAGAGATCTTGTTTTGGCTATTGTAAGTCTTTTGACTTTCCGTGCAAATGAATCACCTTGTCAATATCTACAAAAACTTCCTGAGGCTTTCATTGGCATTGTGCTGCACTGTAGATTAATTTGGGGGAGAATTGACATCTTAAGGATACCAAGTCTTGCAATCTGTGAATATAGTATATCTCTCCATTTATTTAGAAACTCTTTAATTCTCTCAGCATAGAGAATTTCCTTCGATTGTGTAGTTACTGTTTAATCATAGTTATTATTCTTTATGTTTGACCTGCCCTGTTTATAATCTACTGTGTGGTTTCTGTCTCTTCATTGGATGGAGACTGCTACACAGGAATTTCTTGTAAGCACTATTTGAGTTGAAACTTTTGTGACCTCTGGATTTTGTCTTCATTTTCAAGAAAAGTAGGAGACGTTGCTCTGGATTCAACTGATATTTTCCCCTTCTCCTCACTTACCCTGCTCCCCATGTGTTTTAACCTGGGATTGAACTAAAGTGAGAGAGGGGAAACCAAAGTGTGGTGAGTGATATTTCTGCAAGAACTTAAAGTTCAGCAAACAGTGAGCCAGGAACATACTTTCTTACATCACTGAAATGATCAGCTCCTGCTTGAGCCTTTCATGATTGTTAGGAGACATATAGAATTTTTTGAGGTGTCTAGTAAGCATGGGATATAATAAGATTATACCATTTTGCTGCTTAGAATAGAGGTACTATATCCTTAAGATGCTATGGATGAAGTATCCAGGCTAATAAAGAAACCCTAGTTTAATACCAGCAACAATTTTGGTTTTTAGATTTGATTTTGATTCCCACAGAAGAGGAGAAAAACTATGTTTCTTCAAGGTACCACTATGCATAGAAATAATCCTGCTGTCTTCTTACTTCTATCTAGTCAAAGAAAAAACCCCCAAAGTCAACCTACCAACCAATCAATGAAACAAAATCCCATCAAAATGCAGAAAATTTTCTCTTTTGCATTTAAGGCCTTTGGCATGAATTTAAATTTAGCTTCCCTGGGAATTTTGGAAAAACATCTTTCTTCATTGTTTTTGTAAGCCTTATGAGGCAGAGATATAACTTCCCCAAACAAAACAGCAGGAAAAGCAACTAACAATCCTCTGGATAATGCAAATGAATATAAATTGCCAGAATTATCGCAGAAGTACTAAAAGCCTTACTGTGATATTTTATACACTATTCCTGGACTTCAGTGGTTTAGGAATGCCTGTTTTAGCACTCGTAGCATACTAGGGAAGAAAATGCGTGGTGAAAATAAATTTATAGAGATAGTCTCCAACTTAGAAATGGATCATATTCCAGGGGTTGATTTATAAATAATTAGACTGGAAATATTTTTTCTTGTGGAAAACAGCTTGATAAAATATGGTTTCATTTCCTGGCTTATGTCAACAGTTTTCCTTTGCTAAAAATTACATTATTTTTCCTTCATTAGACCATGTTAGTGTATTAGTTATCTACTGTTATGTAATGACTTATTCCAAAATTTAGCAGCTTAAAAAAACAATCATTTATTATCTCACAGTTTTTTGAATCAGGAACTTGGGCATGGCTTAACTGGGTGCCCCTGGATCAGGGTCTCTTGTCAGCCTGATGCCTTTCATCAAATGCACTTGAGAGCAATTCTCCCCCAGCTGAGCCTTCAGATGAGACCACAGCCCCTGCCAGTCTCATCTGAATTCCAGTTCGGGAGACCCTGACCCAGAGCTAGCCAGCATCCCATTCTCATGTGAAATGAGACCACTAAATTTTGAATGTACCTTGCATTTGAACAGTGGTTATTGTGCAATTCATCAGTAGAGAATTCAACAGGGAATCTCCTCTCTTTGGGAGGAAACCTTATTTCTACAGTGAGGAATAAAACGAATATTACTTTCTATGGTTGAGTTAATAGCTGGGTAGCTTGGGAAAGTAAAGAATATTTTCCCCTGCCTTTTCCCTGTAGCTTGCAACCAACTTGACCAGTATGAATGGCTGTATTCTTAAACTTGTAGGGTAGAACTTAAGAGTATATTTTCAAATGGAGACAGTATTCCATAAATGGTGTTTAGAACCCTAGGAAAGCGTTATATTCAAAACTCATTATCGGTTGAGTAGGCCCTTGTGGGCTAGCTCACCTCCACGTGTAACAGCATGTTCATGAGAAAATGTATTCTGTATCCCAGACATCCATCTTCTAAGCGTGCTTTGGAAATGTGCCTCATTTTTAAGTTGGGGACTTGCCTGTATTTCATTAGGTCCTCTTCAGCTACCTTCCCCACAGTAGTTTACATTTTGAGCTGTCAGCCTTTTGGAAAGATAAAATCACAGCAAATAGAGATTACTGTAATTTACTCTTAGTGCTAAGAGCCTGGAAGACCTATCAAGACATAATTTTACACAAAATCAGATTTTCTACTGGGCCTGCACTGGAGTCCCTTTATAGTTGCATTATACTGGGTCCCAGTCATCCTCTCCTTTTGTAGAAGTCTAGGGTCTTAATCAGGTACTTCCGAAAACACTTGATCAGAGTTAGTACAGGAGAAACATTTTTGGCCTGACTTACATTCCCTTCAGCCCATATCTATTGGGCTGTCAGAAAAATTAGGATGTACTTTTTCTAGGTTTTTCGTTGCAAAAATGCGTCATGACTTTTCCGGCAACCCAATATATGGAAGCCGACGGCCTTCCAGCTGAGAGAGATTAATGCTGGGGTCCTGAGTGGGCTCAGTGGTAGATGGCTTGCCATGGCCTCCCGCATGCTTGATGTTTTCAGACATGACTCTCGTTTTATTGAGCAATGCCCCAGTCAATCAGTAGAGAATTCATCCAGGAATCAGCCCATGTTGCCTGAATATCCAGGGATCTGCTTGAGTATATATTCAAGGAAGATAACCAAATAGGTTTTGCACTGCCAACTCTAATCTCTATCTTTTCATTAAGTCAAACGACCAAAAGCATGTTTGAAGAGCCTCCCCCCATCTCCACTTAGCTTTCCTGAGTTCAGTTTTGCATTACTCTTTCATGGGACTAGGTATAAAAAACATCATACACTGCCTTTCTGTGTCCTTTGTAGAATTGTAGTTGAAGATTTTGTCCACAATGTTTCTTTAAATGAATATGTACTGAGTAACTTCCCTGGCTCAGCCACGTGACCAAATCTGCCTTCAGAGTGACAGGTCCTTAGGGGAAATTTTCATACTAGATGATTTATATGTGTTGCTTCTTTTGTAAGAGCTGGATTTAAAAAAAATTCACTGACTTACTGAGATCAGTTGCAGGTTTCACAGTCAAAACTTGATTTATCTTTTTTTTTGACGGAAATATAAAATATTTCACCTGCTTTTCAAATTAGGAATGGTGAGCATAATCTCTATTCAGTAAGTCTAAAATAGTTTTAAAAATTCCCTTATCCTCTGTTGTGGGGGAAAATTACAAGGGAGAGAGAACAGAAAGGATGAGAGATAGGAGGGACAGAGAAATAACTAAAATATGCATGAAATTCCAGAAAGGCAAAATACTGGCTGATATACTAGCCTATTTTCCTCCCTCCCTTCTTCCTTCGCTCTTTGCCTCTCTCCCTACTTCCCTCCCTGCTTCCTGCCCTCTGTACCTCCCTTCTTCTCTCCCTTCTCTCTCTCTCCTCCCCTTCTTTGCTCCATCCCTCTCTCCTTTCTTTAAAAGAAAAATAATATAAACCTAGAAACACCTTTTATTTTATTTTTAAGTAAATAATGTTTTAATTCCATCTAAATTTTGGAATGGTTGATCCTCTTAAAATCCTTTCTCCCTTAAAAAGAGGAAAAGTACCATATTGCTTTGGAGGGTGCAGATCCATTAGAGAGGAAATGGAGTGATAACTCTATCCTGAGGATATTATGAACTACCCAGAATTTTAAAGCTGGTTGCAGCTCTGCTACTGTGAGATCCAGGTGGGATCATCTCTGGCTTTTGTCCTAGGCCTGGATAAAATGTAAGCATCATGCTGGTCTGAGCTCGGGCCCGCTTGCCCGCTACTGGCCACTCCTGTGTCTTGGCATGGCCCTCTGGCCTGGGAAGTGGCTCTCAGGGTACAGTGGCAATCTTAGGATAGCAGAGACTGAGGACATTAAAAACATTTTTTTATTTCTATTTTTGAAAATGTAATACATACCTCCTATGGAACCAAAAAAGTAAAAACAGAATATTAAAAAAATATATATTGTAGCATTTTATACACATTATCCTGCCCGTTGATCTTTTTTCTTCAATGAACAGTGCATACCCATAGAGGTACCTCATTCTTTATAATGAGTACATATTATTCCACAGCATAGATTATTTTATGCAAAATGTTGGTGCCAATCTTTTTACCAACAATACTGAGATGATTGTCTTTGTACATGAGCAAAATGTATGGAGGAGCTGGTCTCTATGAATCTCGTCAATCTTCAATGTCAATATTCTGTCTCTTTATGAATATTTTCTTCCCCTTAGAATCTCTCACCTCCTCCTTACTCCCAACACAGATACTAATTTAATGAATTGAAAGCCAATTGATTTTAATGGAAGCCACATCGACATCTGTGTTAATATCTATGACTGTTTCTCTTTCTTTCTTCTTCAAGGCCCATATTTAGTTGTATCTTTTTCATTTCTAATATAAAAAGAGAATCGAGACAAGTTCCTATAAGGTTTGTAACAACACATTCCATTTTGATTAGGAGCTTCCATGTAGAAATAAAGTCATACTTCCTTTTCATGAAAGAACAGCAACAAGAAAGCAAATAGACCTGACCTTACACCGTAACAGGCCTGCTTTGTGATGCTGACAGTGGGTGTGGGGGGCTGAGGCAGGGAGGTTGGTGCTGGTCTGGAACAGATTGCAAGGGGAGGTCTGGGCCCGTCAGGCTCAGCTGAACAGAGGGCTTGATCATTTATCACTGTCAGAAGGGGTGAGGGTGGAGGGAAGGAGGCGTTACTGGACCATTCCTGCCCATTGCCTGACTGACAGCTGATGGTGCCTCATACAACCTCCATCGAGGTGCAGTGTGCTTCCGGCTGGAGGCCGCTGACATATTCACAGGGAAGAAGAAAGAAGACCTGCTTTGTGCTATGGTGCCTTGCCGGAGCCATGTGCTGCCACCACTTTTCTGTGCCGTGTATAGAACCGTTTGTAAAAGCTGATTCAATGGGATTAGAGGCATACAGTTAGGCTCCAGAATGATAACAGAACTCTGATGATAGAGAAAAAAACCTCTGTAGATCTTATGCCTTAATTACATTCAAAGGATTGGGATACTGCACAACACTGGGTCCCTTACAAGTCTTCAAAGGGCAACATTTTGAAAAACAGTGCTAAAATGCATGACATTCATCTTAAAAATCTAAAATCTAAAAATCTAAAATATGATTTAGGATCAATAGGAAACATGTACCTTAGAATATAAGAAAATCGTTTTGGTTTATAGCCGTATTTTCAGTACAGCTGTTTTCAACACTTATTCACAGAGCTGTCACATTTATCAGACTGACATAAAGATTTTAATCCTTAAAATAACCTTATTTTAAATGGAATTTCTGTTCTCAAGATGATCTAATTGTGGTAGTCATTAGGAATTACATGTGTTAAGGGCGGGATGGCGAAATTTCATAAAGGTCAGGTAGAAATTTTTCACCAATTACTATTATATGCTTATCACAGACGCCTAAGTTAGACATGATTCTTAAAATGTGGTAATTAATAACGATATTATGAAAGTGAAAATAGAATTCTTCCCAAGTGAAATGAACAGTGATGGAATGCTTTTTCAAGTTTGCTTTTTAGGTTTTTTTTTTTTTCTTCTTTTTATAGTTCACAGGTTATCAAAGAAATATTTGCTTTAAAATTTGGAAGTACATAAAAATATAAAGAAGGAAGAAAAATCACCCATAACGCAGCATATAGAAGCAACCACTGTTAACATTTTTACTGTTTCCTTTTAGTCATTTTTCTGTGCCTTTGTTCTTAATTGGGTAGAATACTTTTTTACTGTATCTTGCTTTTCCAGATTCTTTTTATTTTTTTATTTTTTATTTTTTTATTAATAGTTACAGATGTACAAAACAATGCAATAGTTATCTTTTTCACCCCTTACAAAGTGACTACCCCCTCCCCCTTCCCCTGCCCCCCCACCCCTGATATCATACATATCTATTACAATTCCACTGACTCCATCCCCACACTATATTCCACAACCCATGACTATATATGTGTTAAATTATAGTCAACATCTAATATTAATCAGCGGCAGCTTCAGATGTACAGTGCAGTAGTCAGGCCACTACACCATTGATGAAGTGGTCTCCCTGACAAGACATGAGTCCATCTGGTCCCCTAGAAGCATCCTTACCAATCCTCTTCCAGTGCACCTGTCCCATATTTGAGTGATGGTTGACAGTTGCATCTTCAGGGCTCCTGCTCCCCATTCTTTAGAAATCAACACTCACAGTCATCACATCATCCTTAAAATGTTGTGGAGGGCTTCTTGGCAGGCCCAGGGCCCAGACTGTGCCGTCCGTGTGATCAAGGGCTCTCTGCTGGAGATGGGAGAGGCTGGTGCAGAGTTAGAGCTTGTGGGCCAAATGGGAGCCCTGCTTAATTCCATTCTGACTTTTATCTTGAGACACCAGGAATGTGTGACCTGGAGAAAGAGCCACAAAGAAACAGACAGTGCGGGGGACTGTGAGACTATATTTTATTTTGGGGCTTGACAGACTTTGTTGCCATATTAGTGCAATAAATACACTTTTACTCCAGCCCCAAACTGAACCTAATCGCCACTGACAAGCTTCTTTTTTATTATTATTATTATTATTATTATTATTATTATTATTGTTAGTTACAGATGTACAAAACAATGCAATAGTTCTCCTTTTCACCCCTTACAAAATGACTCCCTCCTCCCCTTCCACGATCTCCCCACCCCTGATATCATACATACCTATTACGATTCCATTGACTCCATCTCCACACTCTATTCCACACCTGATAAGCTTCTTAATGACATGAATGACTGATAGTCACACCTGACAAGTGGGGGTTGTGTTTCTGCGGTGTTAATAACTTGTACAGCTAGCTGACCTGCAGCTTGAAGCTTTCGTCTGATACAAGGCTGTCCCAGTCCTGGGATGATTCTGGGTCCAGCGGAATCGTCCAATTAGGTAGTGTTGCCATGGTCCCTCAGGCTGGAGGAGATTGGACCTACAGGAGAATCCTGAGGGTCTGGGAGCCCGCCAGTACTCCATTTCCCTGTCATTGAACTCTCTGATTCCCCCCCACCCCCACACCCCCGCTTCTCCCTCACCCAGAAGATATGAATTTTAGCTCTCTCAGTTTGAGCACAGGACATGAAGCTAATCACTGGTTGGTTTATGTCTGAATTTGCATTATTGCAGCTATATTATCGAACAGTTTTATTGTATTTTTTTTCAAGGAAGAAAGCAGTCATAAAGTTTGAAATGCACGAGACATTTTTTTTAAAAAATGTCAGTTTCACCTTATGAAAAGCTTTTGAACATGTGCTCCCAAATCCCCTGCAAAATCTCTCCAATAGTTGACTTTGACCCAATCTTGAGCTAATTAACCTTGCCGTTCTTCAAGCACTGGGCTTTCAAGATAAACGAAAATCTATTCCTTGTCCTCACATACCCTTGACTGAGGACACGTCATGGCCATCAGCAGAGGTCATCCTCCTGGACCCTGTGGTTTCGGAGCGTGCCCCCATGGAGCAGAGGCTGGGACATCTGCCCCACCAGCCAGATAGGCGGCCTACACCCTGCTGCGGCCAGGCAACAGATGTCCCTGTCAGAGACCCCCTCCTCTCTCCATTTCCTGCTCTGCTGGGAATCAATAGTTAGTAACCAATCAGTGAGTGACTTTTTTGTTTAGTCAGTTTGATTGTTTCTGTGGTGAAATGTACCACCAATTTTGAAAAAGAATTTATAATGCTCATTAGGTTCCCAGGTTAGTATCTTATTTGACTTCTATAATGTGTTTAAAGGATCTCTGCTTCTTTGGCTCCCAAATACTAGCCTCAGCAGAGTTTCAGCGGGAAAGTGCCCTTAGAAGTTCAGCCTGGGTCCAGGAATAGAATTGTTATTGCTTGGTTGTTAAGAACTCACTGATCTCTCCTCATGGAGTGGAAAGTAGCACTTCTATTTCCCCCTATTCTTTGATCCCTAACGCTGTATAGAGATAGAGTTTTGGAGATTTTCAAAGGGCCTTCCTTTTTATTGCAATTTATTATGTAGAAATGAGCTTCTTTGTACCACCTCTCGGTTTTATTCACTTAGACCAGGAATAACAGAACAATTTCATCACACATGCTCTCTCTAAATAATGAAAGACTCTATGGGGTGCTAAGTTGAGAAAGGATTTTGTGGCCACATTTGGGGATTGAGAACGTATGCTGTGTTAGGTTAGTGATGTCTGCCGAGGGCATGAAAGTGGAAGACAGGCAAAAACATGCCATGTATTTGTCATTCCTGATTCAGATCTTGTGAGAGATAAACTAGATGGTAATACCAGCCTGATAATAGTTAAATAGTGTTTACTGTGTGCCAGGCACTGTTCTGAGTGCTTTCATATTATTCTCAAAGCAACCCACAAGGTTGGTACACATGGAAAATTTACAATGAAGAAATTCTTACAGTGAAGAAACTCTTACATGGAGGCACAAAGAGGTTACGTGACTAAGCCAAGTCCCACTTCACCTAGGAAGTGGGAGAGGTGAGATTCAGTGGCAGGCAGTCTTGGTCCAGAGCCCGTGTCCTTAGCTGCTGATTACTGTATGACATCTTGCTGGCTAATGCTGTGTCTTTGCTGTCCAGGGGCTGATGTAAGACTCAGCTACAGCTCAGAAGGAAATGCAAAAATCAAGCTCATAGATCCTGTTGTCTTTGGGCCTCAAGCTCTAGAATAAAAGATAAGACAGGGTCCAGGAGAACTTTAGCAATGAGGAGAGAGATGCATTTGAACTTCTGCCTTCCTCTCTAGTTCAGGTGGCGTTTCTAGTCTTTCCACCTCTGCCAGCAACTCTGCCTTCTCAGGTGAGAGTAGTTGAATGGGAAAGAAGAGGGATGGACATTTAAGGAGTGGAACAGAGGACTTCTTGGTCTACAGGCCACCTGACTGGGGAATGTTTTTCTGAATGGCCATTTTTAATGATCTGTTGTTGGTTTTTTTAATTGGGAAATTGTGGGAGGGGAACAGTGTTGGGAATTGGAAAGGGGGGCCAGCCAAGTTGTTGTTCTTCAATCTTAGTTGTGGAGGGCACCAGTCGCCATCTGGCTGCCCATCGGCCGCTCGTGGCCTCTAAGCTCAAGGTGCTGAGTTCAGTCTTAGTTGTGGGTGGGTATAGCCACCATCCCATGTGGGAGTTGAATCTGGCAGTCTTATTGTTAAGAGCACATGTTCTATCCACTGAGTCATCCGGGCAGCAGCTCAGCTCAAGGTGCCTAGTTCAGTCTTAGTTGAGGGCAGGTGTAGCCCACTATTGAACAGGCAGTCTTGTTGTTAGGAGGATGTGCTCTCACCATCTGAGCCATCCTGCTACCGTTGGCAGCTCAGCGGCAGCTCAGCTGGGGTGCAGCGTCACTGGCCCATTTGAGATTCGAATTGGTGGCCCCGTTGCTCAGAGCTCGTGCTCTTAAGCTAACTTTTAACCAACTGAGCCACTCAGCCATCCCTTAATGATCCTTTTTACATAAGGGACACATACATGTACATATAAAGAGACATATTTTTAGTGTATCAAGTAATATATCTTTCATAATGGCTAAAGAGAGACTTTTTGGAACTATTTATGTCTTCTTTTATTAATTGACAACTTTTTATTGAATATTATTATGTATCCCATACTGTAATAGGATTGTGGATATGATGAGCCCAAAGATAGATGAGCCCTGCCCTCCCTGAGCTTACAGTCTACTTGTCTAAATAATGACTAAGTGTAAGGTGCAGCTCTGGTGAGTGCTGCAGAAGAAGGTCGTTGGTCCCCATAATAGAAGGAAGGAGGGGCCAAGGTGGCCAGACCATGTGGGTCCTTGAAAGCTGTGTTAGAATTTTGACTTAGCCTCAGTGAAGTGAGCCATGGACGGTGGGGAGAAGGTTGGAGAGTTTGTGTCCTATAATCAGAGTTATTCTTTCTTTTTGAAAGGGAATTGTGGCTACACTGGGAAGAATGAATTGGAGAAGGGGTATAGAAGAACTAGAGGCATTTGGAGGAGCCCAGGCAAAGAGGCCATAACAGTTGGGACTGGAGTGTTGTGGTAAAGAGAAGAAGCAGAAGGATTCTGAAGATGTCTGGAAGGCAGATTTAGCTTGATTTGGTGATAGATTGGATGAGGGTGGTGAGGGAGAGAAAATTGGCAAGAGAACGGGTACAAGGGTGGTGGTCTTATTCCCAGAGGTCGGGATGCTAGAAGAGGGTCAGTTTTGGGGTAGAAGGTCATCTTGTGTTGGAGGTGCTTTGGAGCTATCGCATAGGAGATGTCAAATTGGATACACTTTATATTGTAAATGTGCAACATTTCAGCTGGGCTATAAATAAGCCTTGATGAACTGTTCTGGGAAACTGTACTGGGGAAATCTTTTTTTAATCTATAATTTTGTTGATGTAAAAAAAAAAAAAAATCCAAGCAAACATATTTTCATCTAGAAATAAGAATCTAGCAATGACAAAGGAAATTAATAAAGGTAAATATCTTGCATAATCTCCCTAGTTATTTTCAGTTTTGCATGTTTCTCTGGCAGTCTTTTCCCATAAGCATTCATATTTTAATTAGTTGTCATCATAATCTACATCCAATGTGTAATAGGATTGTTTTCACTTACCATTATCCCAAATACTTTTCCACATTCCTATAATATAGAGCTTTCAAATGCTGTATTTAAAATACGTTGCATAATAGTCCATGCTTTTGATAAATAATGCATTATAATTTTAGAAGCAATTTCTCTACTTTAGGATATTTAGTTGATTTTAATATTTCATTATTAGAAGTAATACTTCAGTAAATGTTGTTATGTGTATTACCTTGTTTGCTTTTGCATTTTCCCTTAGGTTGAATTCTTTTGAGTGAGATTAGTGGGTCAGAGTTTGAGTGGGCTTATAACTCTTGATAATGTGAAAAGGTAGACGTTTTTGGAACCACTGGCAGGGCTGTGGGATGCTCCCCCTAGAAGAGAACAGGGACCTCCACTTGGGGCCTCATGACATTTCGTTGGATTGTCACCAGTGGTCCTAACCATATTAGTGTGTGCTTGGGAAGGTCCCGTGCCACATGGAACCCTTCATCTTGCATCTGCTAATTACGCCAATTAGTGGCTAGAGGTTACTGTAAGACTTGCTCTCTGTTCGCCCTGAGCTGGCTCCTTCCATCCTCTGAGGTTTTCTCTTTTTAGGATAGTGCCACAATTACTTAAGAACCAGTGGCAGCCCTGAACTGATGGTGTTCTGAAGGGATTGTCTACATCAGACTGAATCTTGGAAGCCTTCAGGCTCTAAGAGACTGTGGTGCTGTTGTGTTGTGGAGGCTGCCTGATGCTTCCAGGGCTTTGGATGGGGTTCTCAGGACCGTCCATGACCTGGTCCCTGCCTACTAACCTGTCCTTCTTTGCCATCGCTTCTCAACATTTCACCTCCACTCCCCCCAGGTTAGACTCTATTTTGGTCCAGGATGATGCCTTGTTTGCATCTACCCCTGGCGCTCTCTCAAGTGGCTTCCTGACTCTCTGTCTTTCCAAACCTTGCCTCCTTCAGGACTCTAGACAAGTTGCAGTTCCTTCTGCTCACTGGCTCTGACTTCCCAATTTACTGTCCCTCCGCTGTGAACTCTTACAGTACCTTTAGTCCCCATTCCAGGACTTAGCACAGAATTGTAAAGTCTGCCTTTGAAATTTTTACCTCTAGAAGATGATTCCTCGAGGGCAAGAACCAGGTCGTACACCTATTAGACCCCTCAGAGCCTAGCTTTTGTGCTGAGCCCTTTGCCAGAGTTCAATACATCTAACGTGACCCATTAAGTCAAAATATATGTGTTGCATGATGCAGTGTCAGAACATTTTAGCAATTCTGCTATTATGCATTTGCAACATAAATGGCTATATTCAAAAATTGCTAAGGCTATTATTAAAATACTTACGGATGGACCATACTCAGATATTCTCTACCTGGCTGCAGTTTGGGGGTTATGAAAACATGTTAATACTGGAAAGCCATAATCTGGTCACTCTTTGTTCCAGAATCCTTGACATGCACTGAGGTGAGAAGGATGATTGGTAAAGGGACCAGTGTGGATGAAGAGTAGTAACAAGCACTAGAGTATCTGTCTGGTCTATCAGAAGGTGTCTTTGGCTCCTGGGAACAGTATTCGAATTGTATTGAAATGATGTGTTCTGCTATTCTCTTTCTTGAAAAATTGGTCCCCATGTGACCCTGCTGTTTTTATGACTCACTTGACTGATCGGCTCAATTTTCTGATCATCAGCAGCCACCCCAGTTTACCCCGGAACGTGGAGCCTCCCTTGTTCTCCAGGCGACGGCCTGGCACAGTGGGGACCCTCCGGCTAGGCGTCGGGAGCTTTCAGGTTGGGTTGGCTCTGCCACCACCAGCTGTACAACTCTGTGTAAGGTCGGGCCCTGGCACACTCGTTTGCAAAATGACATGCCTGAACTAGACCATCTTCAGGCATCTTTCTGCTCTTCTGAACTGAGATTAAAAACAAAATCATTGAAACTCTCTTAAGAGGGCAAGCTTTGGTGCCATTTCTAACTGAATATGAGACACATTTAATGACATGTGTTAGTATGCATGTAGAACTTTACACTTAACTTGCATTTCTTTCTCTCTCTCTTTTTTTTTTCTAGCCAAACATCATGTCAATGGCAACAGAACAGTTGAACCTTTCCCAGAGGGAACACAGATGGTTGTATTTGGTAAGATATCAACTCTGAAAGAAAACCCAAATTGTGCGCAAAGGCGAGTGCCAAATTTCTGAGTTTTCGCAAGTGTCCTCAGGGCTTCAAAATCTGGGCTCTTCTGGATATTTACAAATCATCGGAGCCAAAAAAACGATCACATTCTCAGTATTTCTGGGATCATAAAAGCTGATTCTATAGAATTTAATATGCTTTCTTTTCTCACTTTGCAAACCAAATATCAAACTGTGTATTTGCTGTTTCTTACATTCATGCCGTGAATTAACCTGATAATTTAGGGTTTGAGTTTTTCTTTCTTAGGAGAGGTTTTTGTTCCCCCCCCACACACATTGTTATATAACTTTGCTCAAGGCAGGGATTCAAATAGTTTTGAGCTGTTATCCCACAAAAATCAATCTGATTGAATGATTTATTTCTCCTCCATTACTAATTGAGTATATTCCTTAGGAGAAAACATCAATTAAAATGTTTTAAGTAATGGGGAATATAGTCAATAATGTTGTAAAAACTATGTGTGGTGTCAGATGGGCACTAGATTTATCGGGGGATCACTTTGTAAATTATATAAATGTGCTGTACACCTGCAACTAATATAAAATAATATTGAATATCAACTATTTTATATATACATATATATATCTGCCTCACACATACACAGGATGTAAAGTACAGCATAGGGAATAGAGTCAATGGTATTGTAATAGCTATGTATGGTATCAGATGGGTAGTAGACTTGTTGGTGTTATTACTTTGTGAGGTGTATAAGTGCCTACTCATTATAATGTTGTTTTGTACACCTGAAATTAATAAAAAAGTTTTAAGCAGAATAAAATCTAATCCCCGAATATCTATTTACAATGCACAATTACGTGGCTGAGCAGAACTTCTCTGTTAGATGCCAAACCTTTTGGTGGGAAGGACCTTTGTAAATCAGTTTCTTACCTCCATAGCTAACGTCACCTAAACTTTCTTCAAAAATGTCTCTACCTCTGGCACCTCCTCCCTTCCTGTCTCCCCTCTCTCGCCTCCTTCCCTTTTCTTCTTTATATCCCCTTCCTTTCTGGCCTCTTCTCCTTCTACTCCCCTCATCTTCTCTCCAACAATGCCCTGGGACCCATTCCTAATCACCCTCTTAGGGTTTTCCATCTCTGTCCTCTGAATTTTCAACTTTTTGTCAATTCTGGTTCCTTCCCCTCAGCCTTTAGACAGATTCAGTGATCTTCCCCATCCTAAAAATCTGAAATCCCTAGACTTCACACCTTCCTCTAGCTTCCATCCTACCCTGGTCTTGATAGTCCCCTCCTGTAAGGGCTTCAAGCATTGAAGTTCCTTTGTTCTGGAAATTAGTCTCAGGACAACCCATCTCTGAATTAGCATATTGAGAATAAAATGTTTCCCTAATCCCAGAGATAGATGCGGCATTAATAATCAGTGATGATTAACAGTTGGAGAATTATAAAACAGGGAACTCATCTGTTTAGGTGTTTGTAAATTTTATGCCATATGGGCTGTCACCTTTTAAAAGATACTGATTAGTGATTAGAAACTATTATGCTCAGAAATTTAAATGGACAAATTGATTTTCTTAGGAAAGAGCATAATGGACACTATGAAAATGTGTGCTAAATATTTGACTTGTTGTCTTTCCTCTGAGAAATGATGTTCAGATGATGACATTTTACCTAAGTTGCAGGCCTAGCACAGGATCTGTTTCCTGGCCATAGCAAATGTCACATCAATATTCAAAGGGTTCTTTGGATGATTATTTTTGTCTTTCAGACTTTTCAGCCCCTGAGACATGTTAGAAGATAGGTTCCATGTCATACTGGGAAATGTACACTGTGCCTGACCGATCTTAGCAGGTTTCCCTCTATTGTGATATCGGATGAAAACTTCTTTCCCGAAGGACAGACCAGGTTCTGGGCAGGCCAGTGACATTGTTTGGCTACAGAATTGGAAATATCTGTGAATAAAGCTCTGTGAGGAGATGATTATTATTTTTGTCACAGGTTTGGTTTATAGTGGCTTCCCTTATAACCTTCATTTTTTGACGTTGGGCAAGCAACTTCCCATCTCCAAGCCTTCGTGTTTTTACCCATAGAAGGAGAAGGCTGATGGGGTACTCTGAGGCCCTTTGCTTCTTCATCTTACATAGTCAGGACCAAGGGTAGCCCCTGAGCAGCCCACTGTGAATGGCCAAAGTGTGTGGTTTTAAAAGAGATGAATCGTGTGCATAATTTCTACATGTGCAGAATTATATAGATTATAACATAGAATACCTTTGAACATCTAAGAGTTTTTACATGATTAGAACTGTAGTTTGGTTCTTCCAGGTACTTAAATTAAAGCCCCTATTTTGGTCAAATATATGCAGGCATTTTATATTAATGTTTTAAAAACTGTTGTCTCTTATATCACTTGTCCACCTGGCCTACAGTGGAACGAGGGAGCCGTTGGTTTTGGGGGTGGGCTTCTCTCATTCTGGGTTTATAGCTATATGGAATAGGTCTAAGTAAGTATAGCGCTTGGCTCTTTGACATGTACTTGGTATTTAATCCTCCTAGCATCTTGAAAGGCTGGTAGGATTATGTAATGTACTCTGAGAGGTCATATGACTTATTCCAAGTCACTCAGCCAGTGAGATGGTGGAGCTAGAATTTGAGCCCAAGCCTAATTGACCCTGAAGTCCATGCTCTTTTTATGATGTTCCCCAACTCTTGGCACTGGTCAAAGAAGCCCTGGGAGAGTCTGGTAGATTCAGAAGTGCCTTTCAGCTAAGATCCATGCCCAAAAGCGTGATTTCCAGCCAGGACAATTTGGCAAATTGATTTGTGAATTTCTGTGGATTCTCAGGGTGCTCTGAAGGACTTTTGCTGGGGAAGTACGGCTTGGAGCGACATCTCCTACTGTTTATCGTTTTTGACATTTGATTTTAGTAGCATGTATTAATGTACAGGAGAATGTCATACATCTACTTGACTGTGAGTTCCCCAAAGCAACAATGGCACTTTCTACTTGTCCAAACTCATTCTTCACTTTCGGAGGTCTTAATAGTTTATGCCTAAGTAGTATTACCAGTTTCAATTTCATTATTTATTGGTTAATCATTTTAATGTACCTTGCTGTGGAATCGGAGCTTTACAGTTTAATCCACTCTGGAAGTGGCCATTGAACTGCCATTAGGCATTTGGATTTGGGTGGATAATGTAAGGAAGCATAGAGTGAGGCACAGGGGCAGACTCTGTTGTGAAAAATACATGAATATGTTATTACACTAAGTGACCAGAGGTCACTAGTTAGAGGTTCCCTAGTTTTTGGCATATCGTCTTCACAGATTAATTTTAAACTGAGACATTCATCTTTTCAGATTCTCTTCTGTGGCCCTTTGGCTAGTCCTTGCCTTGTTTTTCAGTGACCACGGTTCTTTAGCTTCTTTGTTGCTGTCTCTCTCCTCTGCACTTTAGGACAATGATAATGAAGGTAATAGGCTCTGCTCTCCCATGGGTTTCTCCTTATCTGTGTAGGATGCTTTCTTTCAAGTCAGTGGGAGCCCCATTTTCACAAGCTGGAGAAGCAGAACCGAACATTTTGCAATTACTTAATGTCTTTGTTCCTGGTAGCTGAGAGGGCCCTATGGCTATCGTCCTTTAATCCTACAACAGCTCTGTGAAGTGGGCATTATTGTGCGCTTTTAGGCAGAGAAACTGAGGCACACAAAGATGAAAGAAATCTGGTCAAGTAGAGAGAATGCTTTGTCAGGCACGAGGACATCCACTTACATTTGCCAGCATGCAGTGCCTGACTTAGAAAGGTCTCTCAGGCTCTCAATAACTTAATGAAAGTGACATCCCGTTGGCAGTGGGCCACTCCATCCACACAGAGAGCACAGGCTCCATCCAGTCTCTCTGTGGTGGCTGTTCTTCAACACGGAGCAGCTATTCATTTTATTAAAAATGCTCCATAGCCAAGAAGATCTATCATTTCAAAATAAAGTTGAAGCTTATTAATTGAGAAGAGTGCAGAGAAGTAGGGGGTTGGGATTCCAGTCTTAATTTGTGAAGATTTTTCATACAATTAAAAAAAAAAGAAATACGTTTTTTTTAAACTTTAAAGCATAACATTTGACATAAAATTTATCATCTGAGCAAGGATACTTTTGAGAGTGAAAAGGATGCTGTTAAAAATTATGTTAAAATAAAGAGGTATAAACCTAGAGGATTTTAGACAACTGGGATATACTGTTACCCTGTAATGAGAGTGTATATTATAAAATGTTGTGCCAAGAGTAATAAATACACATTAAATAAAGCCAAAATTGAAAAATAATGAAATTAGATATATAAAATGAAGTTAACAAGTGAAAAATTACAATGCAATACTTATATATAATATAGCATCAATACCAGTAGTAACACTAACTTCTAAGAGTTTAGTAAATGGATATTGTTATATTCTTTTTGAATGACTTGAAATTAAAAGTTAATTTACACTTATAAGGCCTGGTTCATAGCACTTTAACAAGAGATGGGGAATTGATCTGATTATATTCTTGCAATTTTAATATTGTACAATGATGCAAGGTAATGAACTGTCCATCATTAGAGGTATTCAAATGATAGAGAGAGGTCATTCCTATACAATTTGGAAGTAAGGCTAAATAGCCTTTAAGATCCTTTCTTCTCAATAAATAGAAATGTACTTTGTTTCAGACTGCCAAACCTCTTTGAAAAAATTACTTCTCACTCGAAGTTCTTTGATCCTATCATTTGGAAACCCACCTCCAGGCTGCTTGGTGAGACGTAAGATTCTGCAGCGAGAGAGTGTAATGTGCAGGAATCGATATCAAGGGACAAACATAGAAATACCTCCATGAATTCTTAGCGTTGTTGTGGGGTTTTTGGCTCCCAGTAGCCTGACAGCAATGGCTCCATGAACTCAAACCCCTCCGTGCAAAACATGTTTTCTCTGTCAGGTTCTTTTAGGGATCTTCAAACAAGAGGGAGCAAAAGACAATTCCAGACATCGTGAAAATGTGCTGGTGATCTCATTACACGTGTCTGTTTATAGCCAAGGTGCCAAGAATTAGCTAGGCTCTTTCTTGACTGGCCTGAAGGACTGATGGTAGAGCAAGGACCCAGAGGCTGCCCAAGGCCCATAGATGTACCTCACTCTGGGGGACTCACCTTCGGCACCCCAAAGGAGAATGAGCTCAATGTCTGTAAGATGAGCCAATCACAAGACATTTTCCCCCCTTGACTTGAATTGGAGGTGATTTTTGAAACAGCCACAGTTATTTTGTCTGCCAGCCAAGAAAGCAGCATTGAAAACAGCAGGCAATATGTCAGACTTCAAAGGAAAATATATTGGTGTCTCGTTGGCTTGGCTCCAACATTATGTTGGTAAATAATCAAATCCCGGTGTGGCATATTTCTCCCTGAACCTTGACTGAAAACTATTGAAGACCATTCTGTGAGCTGTGGAGTGGCAGTCACTCATTCTAGGAAAAAGGCCAGAAAGAATGACTTTGAAATGTGTTTATAATTAACCAAACAATCTAAATTCACAAGACTGTTAGAACAGCAGGCTGCTAACTGGTGCAAACTTCTTAAGCGATGAAGCACTCGGAGAAACAAAAATCGGCCTTCCTCCCATGGGAACCTGAAACACCTTTAAGGGACAATACTTGCTTATTTGGAGCCATGTTTTAAGAAATGTTTTATTTTATATATCTTTTTCATGTGTGATCATCTCAGTTTTTATTTTCTTTTTGAATGTGGAGAGGTCAGATTATATAGGGAAGGGGGACGAGAACCTTCAAAGCCTGTGTTGAAAATCCCTTTTGGTTTGTATGGCATTGCCTGGGATGGAGCAGCCCACCAGGTCCTGGAGAGCACAGTTGGAGTCCGAGGGTATCCTGGCAGGGGTGGGGTGGGGTGGGGAGTAGGGAATATATTTAGAGGATGGAAACTGAAGTGTGAGTTGGGATTTCTATGCTTAGAGAATGGAACTGAACCCATTGTAGAAAGGAGTAAATCAAATGTTTGATAAAGTAATACTTAACTTGTTTAGAGATCATGTATCCATCAGCCTCAACCATTTGGGATGCATTTAAAAGCCAGAAAATAAGTTCTTTTGCACCCCCCGCCACCCCCAGGAAAAAAGAACTGTGGAGAAGTCTTTAAGAATTCAGAATTCAAAGAGGTCTTTGCAGTCAGATAAACCTTGCTGTGTGATTCCAGACAAGTTTCTTACCCTCTCTAAGCCCTCCATTCCTCATCTGTAAAATGAAAGGAAGAATATTTACCTGATAGGATTGTTGTCAGAATGTCACGAGATCATGTAGGGATTTAGGATAGGGGTGACAGAGTATGCTGTCAGACCTCAGGCACTGCTGCTCACCGGGCCAGCCCCTGACGGTGAGGTGATCCCCAGGAGGGCCACCTCCTCTCCCCAGCTAGCTGTGATCAAGGCCCCAAGCTAGTGACCCCAACATTAGTCAGTTCCATTTGATCCATTATCTCTCCTGCATAAGGTCTAATGAGTCCTTGAATGCAGGGATCTTGGATAACAGACAGCATTAGTTGAGAACTGATCTAATATTGGCTGGGTACTGGCCAGCCCATGTTAAACTATCTATTAGGCCCACTCTCATCACTGGTCTGAATTAAATTAGTCTGGTTGCTTCCTTCTGAATCAGTACAGAGCTCTGAGAAAATGCCGTTATTTGTCTTTTGGCCTCAACTATAGAGTTGATCAGTTCGGGCTAATTTTTTTCACTATTATCACTAGTATACAGTTGGTCCAATTGACCAACTTTTTAAATGAAGTTTTGAAAATGAGAAAGATTTATTTAATTTATTCTACAAATATGGCAGAAATTTCTTAAATTTCTACAGAGAAAATACACTCAATGGGATGTACAGGAAAAATAGTCATATTTCTACTGCTTCTCTGTTACTTAATGTTTTTTAGAAGAGAGACAGATATGGAGAGCAGCAAAACCTAGAAAAGTTAATTGTTATTCAATCTAATTCAACCAGCATTTTTTTTTAAAGGTTTTTTATTGGGGAATTGGGGAAGGGGAACAGACAAGTTGCTGTCTTTTTGTTCTTCAGTCTAGTTGCAGAGGACGTTGCTTCACTGGCCCATGTTGATATCGTCATTGCGCTCTCCCCGGATGAGGCAGATCAATCGCCGGCCTCTGGATGGCCGCTCACCGTGGCTATTGGCAGCTCACGCTGGCTGCCCGCCACTCACTGTAGCCTATGGCAGCCCACTGCAGCAGGGCCTGCAGCCTACACCATCGCCGGGGCTCACACAGCCCAGCTCCAGGTGGAGCTGTTGTTAGCTGTAGAGGGCAGTTTCACTGGCCCTCATATGTGGGATCCGAACCGGGGCTGCTGGCGTCCCAAAACCAGATCTTAACCAATGCGTCACTCGGCCGGCCCTCAACCAGCATTTTTAAGAAAAATCCTGAGCCCCTTGTTACAGATGACATAATTCTCTCTTGCTCTCTTTTCTTCCCAACCATTCATCTTGTGCCTTGTTATAAAATAAATTAAGGAAAAATTTATATATGTATATATGACATGGCAAAATAACGTGTTAGAATTAGATAAATATTAGACTAGAGAAAAAGAGAAGTGAACTATACAAAGAGCACATGCCATAGTACAATGTGATTTACAAAAGTTAGCCACAAATTTAGCTATATTTTCTGACAGCAATGTAAAGATCAGTTAACGGTGTGATTGATTTCAGTTTTTAAAATTGTGGCAAAATATACATCATATAAAATTTACCATTTTAACCATTTTTTTTAAAAAAGATTTTATTGGGGGATTGGGGGAGGGGAACAGCGTTGGGGAATCAGGGAAGGGGAACAGACAAGTTGCTGTCTTTTGTTCTTCAGTCTAGTTGCGGAGGACGTTGCTTCACTGGCCCATGTTGGTATCATCATTGCACTCTTCCCGGATGACGCAGATCGGTTGCCAGCCTCTGAATGGTCGCTCACCACAGCTATTGGCAGCTCACGCTGGCTGCTGGCCACTCATGCTGGCTGCAGACCACTTACTGTAGCCTATGGCAGCCCATTGCATCAGGGGCTGCAGCCTATACCGTTGCCGGGGCTCGCGCAGCTCAGCTCCAGGTGGAGATGTTGTTAGCTGTAGAGAGCAGTGTCACTGGGCCTCATATGTGGGATCCAAACTGTGGCCACTGGCATCCCAAACCAGCTCTTAACCAATGCTCCACTCGGCTGGCCCCCATTTTAACCATTTTTAAGTGTACAGTTCTGTGACATTAAGTACATTCACATTGTTGTACAACCATCGCCACCATCCATCTCCTGAACTTTTTTGTCTTTCCCAACTGAAATTCTGTCCCCATTAAATAAAAACTCTGCATTTCCTCTTCCCCTAACCCTAGGCAACTACGATTCTACTTTCTGTCTCTATTATTGGGTCTTTGGAAAAGTCATGACGTATTTTGTCTATGTTTTTCAAAGGTCATTTATATAAAGAACAAAGTTCAATCACTGATATATTGCCCGTTTTGTTCAGTAACCTTTTGCCATCTTTTGATGAGCTTCATAATTCTTCATACATAGAAGGACCTGTCTTTAATTGTGAAAAACTGAGCAAGGTGCTGATTTACAGCTTCATCTGAATTGAATGTTATACCACACAAGGAGTTTTAAAGAGAGCGAAACAAGTGGAAGTCTGATGGTGCAAGGTCAGACAAGTGTGGTGGGTGTGGCAACACATCCCATCCAAGCTCCAATAATTTTTGACAGGTGATCAAACTTGTGTGTAGTCTCGCGTTGTCGCGATGGAACACTAAACACCTTTACAATTAACAAGCTCTGGATGTTCCTGGGTGATGAATTCGTTCAAACTGTCCAGTTGGAACAGTACACACTGGAATTGATGTTTGGTTCCTTGATAGGAGCTAGAAAAACATGACACCTTTAAAATCCCACCACACTGAGAGCATAACCTTCCTCTGATGAATGTCTGCTTTTGATGTCATTTGAGGCAAATCATCACGTCGGGACCAAGACCGTTTGCACACCACATTGTTGTAAACAATCCACTTTTCATCTCCAGTTATCAGTCACTTCAAAAAGGATCATTTTCCTCACGTTTAATGAGCATATTTCAAATGTTTATACGCACTGTCAAATGAACTTCTTTGAGTTCATGCGGAGCCCAAATATCAAGCTTGCTTAGGTATCCCAGCTTCTTCAGGTGGTCATGAATGCTTGAATGATGGATGTTCAATGTTTCTGCAATCTCTCGTGTCGTGTAACATGGGTTTGACTCGAGCAATGCCTTTATTTTGTCGTCATTAACCTTGGTGGGCCTCCCTGACTGAGGAGTGTCGTTGAGATCAAAATCACCAGCACGGAATTTCGTGAACCATCGTTGGCACTGACGTTCTTGTAGAGCATTGTCACCGTAAACTTTATGCATTCTTCCCTTTATGGAAGTAAAACAGTAAAATATGGCAAAAATGCACAGTTTGCTCTTCCATCTTCAACTTGTAAAATCTCCAAAACTCATCCAAATTATTCAATTTTCTTTTAGAATGAAGCTAGAACTTTCAGCTGTCAAATGACGTAGCAATAACACAGATAGGAATGACTCTAGTACTTCCAAAAATGGACTAGTGCCATCTGTTGCAAACATGCATCATGACTTTCCCAAAGACCCAATAGTTGCACTACTCTAGGGATGTCCTATAAGTGGAATCATTCAATATTTACCCTTTAGTGACTGGCTTATTTCACTTAGCATAATGTCTTCAAGGTTTATCCCTGTTAGGTGTAGCATGTGTTAGAATTTACTTCCTGTTTTAAAGCTGAGTAAGATTCCATTGAATGTATATACCACATTTTGTTTATCCATTCATCCATCAATGGACACTTGGTTGCTTCCACTTTTTGGCTATTATGAATAATACTGCTATACACATGTGTGTACAATTATCTCTTCGAGATCCTGCTTTCAGTCCTTTCGACTCTATGCCCAGAAATGGAATCACTAGATCATATGATAATTCTGTGTTTCATTTCTTGAAGAACTGCCATACCATTTTCCACAATGGCCGAACCATTTTACATTCCCATTAGCAAAGCACATGAGTTCCAATTTCCTCACATCCTTGCCAACACTTGTTATTTTGTTTGTTAATAGCCATCCTAATCGGTGTGAAGTGGTGATTGATTTCACTTTTATTTAATGATACTGAAAACCTATATGCTTGTGGAATCATAAGATTTCCTGATTTTAGAGCTGGGAAGAAATGTCTTTCAAGGATAGTTATAAGGCGGGTTATAAGGCGGACACTGTGTAATGTAAGACAGTCAACAGTACTGCTAATAATAAGTGTAAGTAGCGTGAGATTTGTGAGCTGTTATGCATACTCCTCTTCTCTTTGGGCTTCTGACATCCAGGGACAGTTTGGTTCACACACCCTGGTGGGTGCCAGTGTGCTTCTCTGGTGGGCTCTGGCTTAAGCCAGAAGTTACTTGTATCAAACATTCAATGGACTAGTTGTCTTTTAAAAGGGAATTTTCTATTAATGTTATGTCTCTCAGTGGGCTTTAAAATATATTTATTTTTTAGTTATATATTGTAAAAAATTTTAAACATATATAAAAACAGAGAAACTAATAGAATGAAGTCTCACTCCCTCAGCTTCAATGATTATCAGTTAGGGCCGAATGTGTTTCATCTATGTTCCCACTCGCTCTTTCTTTCTTTCATCCTAGGTTATTTCAATGCAAACCTGAAATATCATATAATTTCAACCATGAGTATTTTGGTATATAGCTCCAAGATAGCAGTTTTTTAGAAAACATACCACAATGCCATTATCGTACCTAAAAAAAAAATAAAATAAAATAAAAATTCCTTGATATCATTGAATATCCCATGACTCCATATTTCCACTATTGTCTCATAAATGTTTTTTTAAAAACTATTTGTTTGAATTAAGATCCAAATAGAATGCATATATTGCAATTGGTTGATATAAATGTTTAATCTCTCTTAATGTATAAGTTCATGTCTCTGTCTCTCTTTTTCCCTTGAAGTTTATTTACTCACGAAATTACATCCTTTATCCTGCACATTTCCTTCAGTGTGGATTGAATGATCATGTTTGTCAGGCCTCTACTCTGTATTTTCTGTGAATTGGGAGTTAAGAAGCCTGATGAGAAACTATAGGTGGGGTGTGTAAGCCATTTAGGGGACATTTAATGACTGGTTCTTTCTCTTCTGGTAAAGTTAGCAGCCCTTAATGATCATTGCCTCAATCCATTATTTTATTAGAGGCTGCAAGATGGCGATATTTTAATTCTAGCATTTCCCTGTATTTATGAACTGAAATATTTTTATAAAAAGGAACTTACGTTTTATAAATTATTTGGTTACCTTGATATCTAGTTTTATTAGGAAAGCAGTTTCATTTTTTTCTGATGTTTACCATTTTGCTCCATGTATCCTAGCATGGGTTAAATGTATATTCATGACTCAGAAGCATATATAAATAAGGTTGTTTAAGTCAAAAGTGATTGAACAAGTGATAGAAACCTCTTTAATTTGGCTGAATGACCATTTTCACTTGGGCCTTTAGCCAAATTATTAAAATTTGTAACCATTTGGCCAAGTGTTTGAAAATATAACCACAATAGAAATATTGCCTCAACAGATTTGGGTAAAACAAAGAGGCATCACATAGTCAGGTGGCAGAAGGTTATGTCTCTGGTAAAGCTGGATCTAAGGAGCAGCCATCTTCTATCTTATCCTTGCCTGAGATCTTGTGACCAGGGTGCTGCCAGGATCAAAAAGCCAACTGCAGAGAGGGCATGAGGGCTGGGGAGCATCTTGTTTCTGGATGTGGAATGCTTTCAAAGAAATGATAGAAATGGATAAGCAGCCAAGAAATGACTAAGCCTCCCAAGGAATGCTGCCCACCTCGAACAAGAACAGCTGGACTATTTCACCTGTAATGCTTTTTCTTGCTTTGGCTTCATGTTGTGAATTAGTTTGAGGGTAGCAGGAGACATATTAATCAGAGTGCGTTTTCCATACTCTCTGCCTTCCAGTTTTCATGGACAAAGTAGGTAAAACTATCCACAGTTCTCACTACCAAGCATTTTGGGAGAAGAAGGAGAGCTATTTAGTGACCACTTATTTTTTTAAAAATCACATTTTAAAAAAAATTTTATCTCATTTTTTGTTTTCTTGTAAGTTGTCTCAAATTCTTCTTTTGGAATTATGCTGTATATAAATAAAGTAAACAAAAGTAAAATAATTCCCAAGAATGAAATTTCTTAGGTCAATATAGTGTACAGTTACTTTTGAAGGCAATCAAAATCCAGCAGTGCCGGTTCTGTTTTCCCAGGAATAACTGGAGATGTTACCACTGAAATCCTATGAAAGAGGGATTCAGTTGAAGCAACATATTTGATCCATGCTGAGAAATAGTTGTTTATCTCAGCATACCTTTGGCCAAAATAGAGTGAACAAGGATGAAAGACCCTGTGGACTTTTCCTAAATTCTATAGAATTTGGTGTCTGCAAAACCCCAGGTGTCCATATATACCAGGAGCTATTACACAAAACATCTTTCATCATCCTCTTGTGTCATCAATCCCCCCCCACCCCCGGCCTTAAACAAAGGATGATAGTTGACTACGGCCATGTTTCCTTGTTGAGCCCAGTGACAGTGGTGCTTGTCAGGTAGATATCTTTCTGGTCTAGTCCCACCATATATCCTTCCACGCCTCAAATGTGATGCCAAGACTCATGATAATATGGAAAAAAAGCTATGATTATTGATGGTAGACCTTATCAGGAATAAACTCAAAAAGATATTTAAAAAATATGCTTACCATAAGATGAGAGAAAACATCCTCACATGTGACTTTTACTCAGGAATCAGTGCTGTTTCTTTTGTGGGAAAAGAAATTTTATTTTTTTTTAGCCACATTTCTGGTCTCTCCTAAACCCCCTATGCAGTCAGTCCTTGGAATCTCAAATGTCTATCTATGTGATGACCCTTTTTTGATCTCTTAATTTCTGCAATATTGTCACTAGTCAGGTCACGATGAAAATGTCTCCCGTGGAAGCCTGCACCCATCTTGGTTATGATAGCCATGTATCCATTTAGCACTTGGGAAAATGTTTCATCACCCTCTCCCACCAGGCTTCCTTTTCCTTGGTGTATGACCTTTGTCCAGGTGGCAGGGATATTTGCATTGGGAAAAGTGGAAGAGTTAGTATTACTCCCATAGGGAACATTAATGGGGGAGGCGTTGGGGAGGGTCATCTGGGAAATTTCAGGAATAGGATGATACTTAGCTTAGAGTAAGACTGACCTGAGGAGCAAGTGAGCTGTCAGGAAGGCATGGAAATGAGTTCCTAGCATTCCTTTCTTTTGGTTGAATAAATTTTAATTGGCAAGTATGTCCTTTGGCCAGGCCTTGCCTTAACAGCTTTGCAATAGGGTGACCCGAAGATGGAGAAGACCCTTAGGCATGGATTCAGCATCTGGCCTTGCTGTCCCACATGTAAAACAATAAGAGCAGTATTCCCAAGCAAATACTTTTTGTTTTAATCCTGGTGCCAGTACATAGGTCTTCAGTGACACATAACAAACAGCCGGGCAGTTACACCAGCTGAATGACAAATAGCTTTTCAATTGGCATTAATGCATTAGTAATTGGACTAAAAATTTTGTCCCTGGTTTTTTCTTCCATGTAGGACATTTTTAGTCTACCTAACAATGAAGTGGCTGTTAAAACACCAACAACAACTACAACTGACTTTTATGTTTTTATTTAGTATTTTCATATATGTATAATTTTATTTTTTCTTTGTTTTTCTCTCTGAGATGAGAAAACTGAGCTTCAGAGGATTAAGTGACTTTTGCAGGGTCAGGTTACTAGTTAATGGCAGAACTGGGTTTAGCACTCAGATAATTTATTCACTTAGTTATCACATTGTTTACTGATTGCATCAGGAGACAACAGAAAAAAAACACCTCCTCTCAAGGAACTTCTACTTTAGCAGGATAGGACATAAATAAGATAAATAGGTAAAGTATATGGTATGGGATTTCAGAGTGTGATAAGTTCTGTTGAACAAAATAAAACAGGAAACTAGGAAATGCCAGGTTGGGTTTGGGGTGGGGGGTTGCAACTTAAAGTAAGATAGTCAGGGAGGGTGTCAATGAAATGGTAATATTTATGCAAAACCCTAAAAGAGGTGAGGGAGGTTGTCATGCAGAGATCTGTGGATAAAGCATTCTAGGCAGAAGGAATACAAGTGCAAAAGCCCTGAGGCAGGAGTGGGCCTGACATGATGCCTAGCTGCTGAGGTGTAGTGAGCAAGGGGAGAGGAATGGCAGCTGAGGTCAGAGATTAAAAGGGAGTCAAATCATGAAGGACTTTGTGTTAACTCTGGGGACTTCCATTTGTACACTGTCGTAGGCCTTCAGAAGATTTTGGGCAAAGGATTGATGCAATGTGACTTATTCTTTAAAGAATCACTTCAGTTGCTAAGTTGAAGATAGAATGTTTAGGATGGTGAGTTAAGAAGCAGGGATACTATTTAGGAGACTATTGCTTCCTAGTCTAGTACTTTTGGCTTGAATATATATTGTCTTCAATTAATAACACCAATAATAATAAATCTTTGACTGTACCCTTGGGTCTCTTCCTCAAATGCTATATCTTCTTAGTTTTTAGAATATAGATGATCATTTAACAACACAGGAGTTGGGCACGCTGACCCCCTGTGCAGTCAAATATCCATGTATAACTTTTGACTCTAAAACATAACTACTAATAGCCTACTGTTGTTGATGGGGGGCCTTACCGATAACATAGATAATCGATTAACACCTATTTTCTGTTATATTATTATATACTGTATTCTTACAATGATGTCAGCTAAAGAAAATAAAGTGTTATTAGGGAAAACATAAGTAAGAGAAAATATATTTACAATACTCTATATATTTATTGAAAAAAATCTGCATGTAAGTGGATTAGTGCGGTTCATATCTTTGTTGTTCAAGGGTCAACTATATTTTCTATCCCTGTGTGTTAAGAACTTAAATGCCCCTTTTAAATGACACATTAGCTAAAAACAGACATAAATCCTTTGTGGAGAGTATTTTCGTATTATTACTCCTCTACTTACCAATATTACTTGCATTTTTAGATTAAATGGATTGCTTGAAATCACTCAGAATCATGTTGAATGTGTGCACTGATTCCATTCAAAACAGGTTTTTCCACAATACATCGAACAGTTTAGAAGCAGTTTACATTCTACTTCTGGTATATACAAAGTGTGGAATGGAGCACAGGTCAAAGGAATGTGGTGATTTAAAATATGAAATCAGTGCTTAAAGCAAGACTGAAATTTATCAGTGAATTAAATCAGTATTTGCATAAATCTCTTAACTCTTCCAGCTCCAAAAGCTGTTGGGTTAGATTGTCAGATATTTATTATCAGCTAAATATGGGTTTCAGTCCTAACTCAGCTGACTTCTGAACTTGAGTAAGTTTCTGAACCTCCAGCTGATGATAATTCTATCTCTGGACAAAATATTTTTTAAAAATTCAGTTGTCTGAAGGGGATGGAGTGCGAGAAATGTTGGTCCTCGAGCAGAACCTGGAAGGAACATAATTCTTGAAATAAGGAAAACAAACTTGGTAAGCACCATATTTAACCAGCTTTTTTCTTGAAGTCACGTCCCAGTTCTCAGTTGTTCATAAAAAAGAAGAGCAAATAGAAAGTGGTTATCACATTAGGCTGAAGAGAGAGAGGGTGAATCTAGCGGCTGATAGAGTAGCTAGAAATCAATGGGAAACATTCTGAAAGGAAGGAGCAATAGAGAGGGAGCCCCAACATCTCTGTATCAATTCCTCTCAAATCCATGGCTCCCTCTATTGGTACACTTGCAACGTGAGACTCCAAGGAAACCAGCAGAAAGCAGCTGCTAGAAGGCTGAGATTTCAGCAGTGCTTGATTCGGGGAGAGCTGAAGTTCAAGTCCTGCTAAGTTAGAGAGATGTATAAAAAATTTAGGCTTTTCTTTGAAACTCTAGGAGGGCCATGTCTTTCCTAGGGAGTAACCCAGGATAAAGGGTTATATGGTAGGACTAACAGGAAAAAGCAAAATAAATCCATTCTTGGAAAATTTAAAACAAGCGTCCACAGGATCAAAATGACTCATCAGTAATTTAATTGCTTTCCAGGACAAAAATTCAACTTTCTTTGGAGAAAAATTACAAAATCTAGCACATATCACCCAGTGTTTAGTATGCAGTGAAAATTATCAGACATGAAGAAACAAGAAAATGTGCTTACTAAAGGACAAAGGTCAATAGAACTAGGCCCAGAGATGAGTCAGATCTCGAAATTTGCAGACAAGAACTTAAAATAGATATTATAAATGCATTAAAGAATTTACAGGGAAAGATGGACAGAATGGGTTAATAGATGAGGAAATATCAACAAAAAATATAAGCTATAAAATAGAATGAATTGGAATTTCTAAGACTGAAAAATATAGCATCTGAATTAAAAAAGAAATATTGGTTACCCTTAGCAGGAGATTAGACATTGCATAAGAAGGGATCAGTGAACTTGAAGACATGTCAGTAGAAACTATTCAAACTGATGGACAGAGAGGAAAAATATTTTGTACAAAATGAAGAGAATCTTTGTGATTATGAGATAATGTCAGTTGATCTCATATGTGTAACCGGACTGACAGAGAGATAGTGGGGCAGAAACGTGTATTTGAGGAAATAACCAGAGATTTGATGAAATATTGTTGGGGTGTAGTCCAGATGAATGCCAAATCTTGAGGGCCAAAGGCAGGGATCAAATCAGGACCAAGGAACAAAGAGTTTGAAGTGGGGATAAGGATGAAATAATAATAGATGACAGGGAAGGTCCATACTGTTTAAAGACCACCCCTACTCACTTTTGCACTCCTTTAGAACACATTGTTCCTTCTCCTCTGTTTCCACTGTGACACGGTGATGAGATAGACTCAGACCTGGGTTCCAACTCTAGGTCTCCCTCTCACTAGCAAATCATTCAATCTGCATTCTGGGGTCATCATTTGTTAAAAGAAAATCATGGTAACTTTCTCACAAGGCAGGCCTCTATGGAATAGACTGTTTTATAAGGTGCTGCTGACCACATCATAGCTAGGCCCTCAACAGATAATAGTTTTCCTTCTCCTGCTGAAACTATACCCATGGTGGTTATCTGGCATCACTAACCACCCAGATAGCCAGGTTAAGGAAATTTTACTGTATCTTATGTGCAACAGGAACCAAAGAAATGATCGAATCATGGTTGAATTTTAGAAAAGTCACTCAAGCTTCAGTGTGAAAAATGAATTAGAAGGATGTGAGATAAGATTTGAAAAGACCAGATTGGAGGCTATTGGAAACTCCTGCACATGCCTTCTCATTATACTCTTCCCAAACAGCTCACTGTATTATCTCCTTTTCTTTCACAAGAGACTCTGCTTTGACCATTTAAACCACATCCTCAGTCATTACCAGCAAAAATAAAACCTGGTTCCTCTTTTCTCAAGGGTAGAGATGCTCCATCTTTAAAGGGTGAGAGATGATGGTGGCCTGGACCGTGGTGGTGGCAGTGGATATGCATTCCTTCTGCCAAAATATCATCATTTTTCTCTCACTAACAGCCCTCCCAACATACTGTTCCTTCTTGATGAAGTGAAATGAGCCAGGCTGACCACAGCCTCCCTCTAATGTTTTTCTGCTTCTCAAGAATAAGAGAAGGGTCACATTGCAATTGCAGGTTGTTTGGGAGACCTTTCAGGAACTTTTCTTCATTGGGGACCTCTTTTTCGCATCCATATATCCTATATTTTCTCTTAGGGTGGAGTCGGAACTGAAAGCATTCTACTGTGTAAATGAACACCCTCTGGCAAATGTCGTAATCATTTGTTCATTGAAATTCCATAAACCTCCTACCCACTCTAGAAGGGAAAATAAAATTGCAAGTACCTTAGAGAATTCAGGGCCCATGAACAGACACATCTGGGAAATGGAAAAATACTAAAGGACGCATCTTAGGAAAACTGAATGCTATTTTTTTTTTTCTTAAGGCTTTCTTTTCTTTGCCCCAGGCAAACGGTTGAACATATTTATCAGGTCCTGATAAAAATCCTATAGCTCACTCTCACCTTGCCTAATCTCCAGCCTTATGCTCACATTCTCAGGAGGAGTTGGGTTCTCTTGAATTTAGATGCTGCTGTCTATTAATCACTTACTGTCCTCTAGTCCAGCTAGCAACCACCCTCTTACTAGCAGTTGAGAAAAGTGTGCTGCTTTCAGCAAGCTCATTTTGCAAAGCCTGGGCTCTCTCAGTGCTGGCATGTCAGTGATCATTCTTTATAAGTGAACCCACTGCTCCATCAGCCCATACTTGCGGAGCAGTGGTAGCTCCACTGTCCTTTAAGGGACACAGACACACTGGTGCACATTCTGAGGAGATAGTGAATGGATTCAAAACTACTAGGTCTAATGAGGAGCCGATGAAGGACCTCACATTCAGCTTGGACAACAGGAGATCTATGGCGTTACCAGAGCTGTTTTCAAATGGTCAGAGGGTTGACAGGTTGTCATGAGGAAGAGAAGCTGAATTTGTTCTTTATGATCTCAAGGGAGAGGATCAGAGAAAAGGAGGGAACATTCTAGGCTTTCAGCTCAATGTAGGGAAGAGCTTGATAATTGTCATTCGATCTTCAGAGGTGGACTGGACTATTTGAAGAGCTTGAGGGCAATAGAAGCTTTGACTGGGCAACTTTTTGCTGTGATGCTGAGGGATTTTTCAATATTAGCAGGGCATTTAGGCTAGATTAGAGGTAAGGTTTCTTCCAACCATGGACTGGTTCTTAAACCTTCTTGGTGAATAAAGACCTAGTACTCTTCAGGGACTATTCCCAGGGTAACTGCTGTGATACAGCAATGTGTGTAACCACATTACAAAGGGACAGTGGAGCTTTTGTCTACATATCCATGTTTTAAATTAGGGAAGAGACTGCAAACAATAATTAATCAAATTAAAGCAGCATTAGGAGCTGATGTGAACAGAAGACAATGTCATCAAATACTGAAAATATCCATCAGACTGTAATTACTTTATGGTTCTTTTTTAGCAGAAGGTATATTAAAATTTTTCAGTTTTCAAGTAAGAGTAGTGATAAGGAAAGTGTCTTGTTGAATTATTTAACATGATATAGGTTTGCTAATAAATGAAGCTCACAAAGAAAATATGCCGAGACCTCATTTCTACTCCTGCCACCTATTTCCATCTTATTTGGGAGAGAGTCATAGCATTGTAGAGCTGAAAACTATCTGCAAATCCCCATTTTCCTGCCCCCTCCTACGCTGGACAGCTGAGCAGCAGTGGTTTTCCCCAAGCCACACACAGTCAAGGTCTGTGAATGTGTGTCTGTGACCAAGGCCTGGCCATCTCTTGTCTTCGGTCTAAGTTGTGTTTCTAGAATTTAACCCAGGACATCCCTCATCTCTGCCCAGGTTCCCCTTCTGATAAGGTGTTCATACCTGTCAGACTATGGCTGGAATTTGGGTTCCAGTTTCTTGGACTGGTCAGAGCTCTCATCTGAACGGGATGTGACACACCAGAGTGACACCATCTGGATGTCACCCTTGTGCCTTTAAAGAGGATAGGTATCTATGGGAAGGAGTGTCTTGGAAATGTGCTGGGAACAGTGTGCTGTGTCTTTGCTATCGACTCTCTATATGCTTTATTTATATCCAGTAAAATTCCATTACTGGAAATGTAATTCCAGCAGAGTGCTCCATAAAATCATGCTGTTTTCATGACACCCACATGAACTGCCTTTTATTTAGCAGGTGCCATTGAATTCCCTGTAATGAATAATGTGGTACAACAATCATCCTTCAAACTCCAGATCTGTAACAGGGAGCCTCTAAATTCAGCTTGCTTACAGGTCTCCACAGTTTTCCACAAAGACTAGCTTCTCAGCTTGTTTCTAGGGAGGCAGCACGGCATAGCGGAAAGAACATTGGCTTTGGATTCCAGGCTTACCTGGGTCGGAATCCTGGGTCAGCTTTGGTTCTGTGTCTTTGGGCAAGTTATCTAACCTCTCTGAATCTTTATTTTCTCCTCAAAGTGGGGCTGATACTACCTTCCTTGTGGGTTATTGGGGGATTCCATGCATGCAAAGATACTAGTACACTGTGTGGCTCCTTTTTCTTCTTATCACATAAGGAAAAGGATACCAGGTTATGGACTGTTTGTGGGAAACATTTTACTTGCTCACTGACCACAGTCATAAAGACATTGTTAAAGTTGAGAAGAAGAAAATAGATTTCTATTCAATTAGGAGAGACATCAGATCTTTTGTGATCAAGCTGGGTGTTAGAAATAATTTAGTTACTCATTCTTTAGATGACAGATTGAGTCTTAAAGCATACTAGTGAGTGAACTAGGGGCACACAACTTGCAGTGTCCCTGGCTAGTGACATTGGGCAGGAAGGAGGCAGTGAAAGGAATAATTGGGAAGAGATGTAAAGCTTTTTTAAAAAAAAGTGATGGGTACAGAAATAGCTGTTAGAGAAGGAACGTCTGAATTGAGTGGTAACCAGCAAGTTACATACTCAGGAAATGGAGAAACTGGCTTAGAGAAATTCTGTAGGCAGAATTTAGATGGGCTGCTCATGAGACCACAATGCAGTCTTTTTCATCTGAGGCCTCAGGGGATGGCTCTCAGGGGATGGCTTCCAGGATGGTGGGACAAATCAGAGACCAGGGGTGACCAGAGAAGCAGCTCTGACCTTGGGTAGACTGAGAGAGGGAGTTTTGACTGTGTGCACATTTCTGTTGGAAGGAAGAAAGTGGAGTAAGCAGGAAAAATGAGAGAAGACAATAGAGACAAACGTACTGAGTACCTAATATATGCTTGACACATTTTGTATGTTATCCACGCAATTCTTTCAATGACTCTGTGATTAGTATTATTTCTATTCCTAGTTTATAGATGAGGAAACTAAGGCTTAGAAACCCCACAAATTTCAGCAATATAGGTCTGGTTGAAATAACCAAATCCATGTCTACAACACCCCAGGGATTTGGTAGAGGAAAGAGATAAGTGACATGTACCTGTGATCAGCACTGCATTTATTTTCCTCCATATAATCACCGAGCTTCCACTTTCGAAGCCTCAAAGGAAGATTCGAGCTCTCCATAAACTAGTACTATGGTTTTTAGGAATACCTTCATTATAAAGCCCATCATCATTATAAAAGTTAGCCCATTAAATTTTCAAAGAATTCTATTTCAATTCAACAGATCCCCCACCCCAACCCCACCTTAGGAGTCTCATATGTGCAAGCTGCCATACCAGGTGACACAGGGAGAGCCACCTCTAGAGAGGTAGGCTCCATGTTCTTATTCCATGATGTAGAGAAGAGGTTGCAACACAGAAGTCAACAGTCCTTCCACAGCATAGACTTATAGAGGCCTGCGTTAAGAGGTCTTGGGCATGCTTTGGGGTTCCAAGAAGAGAAACTATGTATGTGAATGGCATTGTAGAAAGACCTAAGGGAGATGGTGATTTCTGAAATTGGTCTGGGTGGGTAGGCAGGCTTTCCAAAGGCAGAGGAGGGGGTGGAGGACGCAGGGCATGGCCAGGTAACATGGCAGTCAGAGAGGGTGGTGATGGGGTCGAGTGTTCCGTTTGGCTGAGGTGGAGAAGGGTATTAGGACTGTAACAACTACCTTAAATTTGTTGCTTAGAAAAGTGACACATGTGCATTAGAGAAAATTTGGAAAATATATAAAAAACATATACAAAAGAGAACAACCAGACGCAACTACCATTCCGACATTTTATTGCATTTCCTTCCAGGCTGTCTATCAATCAATCTGTACAAACATTTTTTTAAAACTTCTTTTTGATTATGACAGTTAGAATGCATACTTCTTTGTAGAAATTTGGAAAATGCTGAAGAGTATAAAGAAGAAAATAAAAATCACCGGTAATCTCACTCAGAGCTAATAACTACTATAAACATTTCGGCTCACTCCCCTTGAGTCTGATTCTCAAAGTGTATACATTAAACCAAATATGAACACATTCTTCAGATAGTTTCATATCCTGCTTTACCATAATATTTTGAGTATTTTTCTATGCAATTAAATAATCTTAAAAAACTGGATGTGTAATACTATATTACAAATTGTGTACAAAGAAACCATCATTTATTAAATGCTTTCTCTAATATTGAATTCTTAGGTTGTTTCAAAATTTGTATTATAAATAAGGCTGTTAAAAACATTTCTGAAAAAGCAGTATTTGTCAAATCAAAAGCTATTTTCTCAGAACTGTTTCTTAGCAGTGGCATCCTCAGACAAAAAGGTTTTATTACTTTTAAGATTCTTGCATATTACATCTTCATGGTTTTAAAGAAGACAGATGACATGTTTGAAAGAGTATGTGATGATCAGCCTGAAAGCCATGTGAAAGGCAAGGGAGCCAGCTGAGGTGGGATGACAGCTGAAGAGGCTGTAACCAGCAGGTGAGTTACTGAACGAGGCTGGTGGTGCTGTGAAGGGAGCGAGAATATGAGAGATGGGACACCAGGCAACTGCTTAGGCTGAGACAAGTAAAAGGCGACTCCCAGCCTTTTCCTATGAAGGGTCTAGGAAAACAAATAGAGACATCAGAAGAAGCTGACTCAGCTGGTCAATTAGTTGTTAGATATATTGAATTCAAGGTGTCGGGGAGCCTTCCAGGTAGAGATCCCAGCAGGGATTTGGAAATGTACATCTTTTTAAAGCTTTCTTAGGTGGATGGTCAGGGATTAGGCCTCTAGATTGAGTGCCATTGTCAAATAGATGATATGTGGTTTGAACTACAGAGAGTGCCAAAAATATGTATACACATTTAATGAAAGGAAAACTGTATTAAAATTGTAATACACAATATATACCAATAACAAAAGATGAATAGAAGTCTTGTTTGACTTCTGCAGTTACAAGAGGTGCTCAAAGTGGTTACCATCAGTGTCCAGACACTTCTGATTACGGTGAACTACTGCTTGAGCTACGTTGACCAAAGTGTCCACTTGTATACATTTTTTTTTGGCACCCTATATATAAAAAAAGGCTGCTTTAAAAGTGTAAAAAGGAAAATGTAAATATGTACCTTACAGTAAGCTAGACAGGCAAGTGATTTTGTGACCTTGACCTGTCAGAAACTGTAAAGGAATTGGGGGCGAAGTCTGCAGTCTCAGTAGTGGGGTGGGTGCGTCACTCTTGCTCTCCTATCTAACTTTTGGGGGGTAGCCCTGGAAATGGCTGTGAACACTGCCTTGTTCTGTGTGAAATCTAAAAGTGGGGAAAAGAGCTGGAAGAGGGAACATTTGGATAAAATGTTAAGGGAACATGTGGTGACTGCACATGTTCTTTTGAAAGCTGGGCCTCCCTGTTGGTTCCCACTCTGACAGGACAGACTGCTCTTCCTACCCCATCTGTTGTCTGAGGGTTTGCTATCCAGTGACTCCCCCAGTAGGCAGAGTTGGAGAATGGGGTTAACAGGGAGTGAGGTGTGCTAGTGAGCTGAGCAGGGAATGCAGCAGTGAGCAGAGCTTGCCCTGGTCAGGTCATGCAGGGTACTGAGGCAGGTAAGTAAGACTTCCTTTCAAGAGTGCCAAAGTTGTAGTGGTCAGTCTCTCACTTATTTTTAGAAAAATAGCATTTCAACAATTACAGATCTTTACTAATCAAGTCAAAAATTGTAGCATGAATGCAAAAGGCTTTATGGAATTTTGAAGTTTCCCTAAAGTTCTTTCTGAGGATTTTATCTGAGTGTTATAAATCTTAAGGGAAAATAAAGTTATTTCGACAAATAGAAAAAAAAAAATCCCATAGCCACAGATCATATTCATGAGGAATGACTGATTAAAGAGTTTGACTAGAAATGCAGAAACCTAAAAGTAATTCTAAATAAAAAAATCTACCAGGACTTTTGGAAAATTCTTATCAAGTAATTTTTAATAATTGTGCCCAACATGTACATCTGAGGCAATGACACAGTTGTAGTTTTGATAAGTTCTTTTAAATCTCTTAAGTGCTTAAATTATGATGTAAGTTTGAATCTTATTTTCCCTCCATTTCAAAACTTTATTTCTGTCAAATGTAGATGTTTTTCAGAAGCTGTGGAGTGGTGGTCACAAGTAAATTAATTGAATTTATGACTTCCAAGGCGAGTCTGCAGACCACTGGCATCAGTATCACTTTGGGATAAAATATTCTTTGAAAAGCCATTTGGTTCTATTCTGTAAAAGACATCTCTTATGCTCGAGGACTCCAAGGTTCACTTGTTTCTTGTAGTATGTCACAAAAAAAGTCTCAACAAATTTCAAAAGAATATAAAGACCACATTCCCTAAGCATGATGGAATAAAACTGCATCAAAATGAAAATATAGTATTAAAAAAAACCCAGGCCATATGTTTGAAAACTAAAATGAATACCCTTAAATAATTTATGGGTTAAAAAGGAAATAACATGGAAACTATAAAATACTTGGAAAAGAATGACAAGACAAGAAAAGTACATATTTAAATATGTGGGATCTATCTAAACCAAAACTTAGAGATAAATGTGTAGTCTTAAGTACATTTATCAGTAAACAAGAACCCATGAGAATAAATAAACTAAGTATTCACATCATGAAGATATGAAAGGAACAGACTAAAAGTAAGCTGCACCACAAGAAAAATAGCAAGGAAAGAGCAGAAATAGAAACCAAAGAAGAGGATCCATGAAAGCCAAGGTTAGTTCTGCGATGAAAACCTCTAAAACAGAAATAGAAATAGGAAAACTGGAATAAATAACAAACAATGAAACAATTAAAGTTACCCCTAATTACTCCCTTCTCCTTTCCAAAGACTCAAGGTGCTTCAGAAAGTTTTGTAACTTCAAGAAACGAACAATCTTTTTCTGATGCAGTGTTACATAAGAGGGGAAAAACTTAACCAGTTCATTTTATGAGGCCAATATAACCTTGATACTTATTCTGGACAAGATAGTTCAAGGCAATAAAATTATGACGAATCTTCCTTATGAACATAAGTGAAAAAATTGGAAATAAAATGTTAGCAAAAGCAATTATTCAGTATTAAAATGCATTATGAATAGGTAAGGTTTGTTGAAGGATGGCTCAGAAAACACTATAAATGTAATATATTACTTTAAAAGATTAAACGAGGGAAACTGTAAGATCATCTTAAAAAAATGCAAGCATTGTTAAAACTCAAATCTCATGCATGATGAAAAGATCTTTATAAACTGGAAATGGGAGGAAACTTTCCTAGCCTGAAAAAGGGTATCTACCAAAACCCTGCAGCAAATCTCATAATTATTGGGGCATTCTCACTGTCAGGCTGAGACAAGGATCCCCACCATCACCCTTACTATTTAGCATTGCTCACGAGGTACCAGCCAATGCAATAAAATGAGACAAAGAAAGGAGAATAATAATTGGACAGGGAGACATACAACTGCCATTTGTACCAAATATGTTCTCTATCTAGGAAATCAAAGAGAATGTGGGGAAAAAAACCATTAGAATGAAAAAGAATTCTCTAAGTTTTCTGACTATATGGAAAGCATACTAAAATCAATGGTGTTTTATATCCCAGCTGTAAGCAATAAGAAAGTGTTTTAGAAAAAAATGTGTAGAGAAGCAACACAAATCATAGGATACATAGAACTATATGTAATGAAAATGTATAAGACGTTTATGGAGAAAACGATAACATGGTATGGAAGGACAGACATCCAAGGAGACATGAATAGGTGCACAGCTAAATTATGTTCATTGACGGAGAGACTCAATATTATTAATATGACAAAATATTTTCAAATTAATCTATAAATTCAATGTGACTGTAATAAAAATCTTAACTGGATATTTTATGGAACTGGACAAGCTCATACTACACCAAATTTGGAATAGGAATGGGCCACAAATAGCAAATTTTGAAGAAGTCTAAGAAGGGTTGCTGTACTAGATATACTATGATTTATTAAAATTAGCGTGATTACAACCTCTGACTTTCTCTACAAACCTGCTCTTACCCTCTCTGTTCTGTGCTCAAGCCCATAATCTTAAGAATCATCCTTGACCCTCTCTCAAATCCTGCTTCGAATCTGTTAGGGACTCCTTTTGACTCTATCTTCAAAATAGATCCAAAAATCCGATCATGACCTGTGACTTCCTTTGCTACCACCTGGTCTAACCCTTCCTTGCTTCTGTGTTTGGCGCACTTTGGTCTCTTCTCTGCAGAGGAAAGCCAGAGTTATCATTATAAAACATAAGTTATGTCATCCCTCTCCTGCTCAAAACTCAACAATGGCTATTCCTTTCACTCAGAGTAAAACCCCAAGGTCCTTATGGTAGCCTACAAGGCCCTACATGATCAAGATTATTGATAATGTCCCACGACTTTCTTATACTTCACCCAGGTCACACTGGCTTCTTGCCCACCCCTTAAACATAGCAGGCATATTCTTGGTGCTTTTGTAGCGACTGTTTCCTCTGCCTGGATCACCTGTACCCCAGTTATCGGAATGGGTGACTGCCTTACCATGTTCAAGTCTTTGTTTGAAGTCACCATCTCTTTGAGGCCCATCTTAAACACCTTATTTAACATTGCACCCTCCCCGGCACTCCTGATCCCTCTGACTCTGCTCTACATTTAAAAAAAAAAAAGTCTTTATATCATCTAACTTGCTACCTCATGTACTTCTTTATTATTTTTAGTGCTTATTGTCAGTCATTCACCACTAGAGTGTAAGCACTAGAAAAAGGTAGGATCTTTGTTTTGTTCATTCATGTATTCCAAGTGCCTAGAGCATTTCTTAGCACATAGTAGGCAATGAATAAATAAATATCTGTTGAATAAATGAATGAAGAACAGTGTGTTATTGGTGCAGGATTAGACAAATGAATGGAGCATACTACGTAGCCCAGAAATAGGACCACTCATAATGACCTAATAGAGATAGCATTAGAAAAAAGTGGGGAAAGTGGATTAATAAGAATTTATTTTGATACCTGGTTATCTATATAGAAAAAATTAAATTGAATCTGTACCTCATAGCATTCACAAAAAATTATTTCCAGATGAATTAGTGATGTGAAATGAAGATTAAAACTTTAAAACTTCTGAAAATATAGGATATTATCTTTATGACTTTAGTGTATAGAAAGAGTTCTTATGCGTGATACACAAAAAGTTCTTCTGGGTATCTACCTCCCAAATCTACTCCCCAAAGACATTAATCCATAAAGATATATGTACTGCTATGTTCACTGCAGCATTATTCATGGTGGCCAAGACTTGGAAACAACCGAAGTGTCCTTCGATAGATGATTGGATAAAGATGTGGTACATATATACAATGGAATATTACTCGGCCATAAGAAAAGATGAAATACTGCCGTTTGTGATGACATAGGTGGATCTTGAGATTATCATGAAATAAGTCAGAAAAAGTCAAGAACCATATAACTTCACTCATGTGGCATATAAAACTGAAAGCAACAAATGAACAAAACAAATAAAAACTCACAGACACGACAATAGTTTAGTGGTTACCTGAGGGTAAGGAGGAAGGGAGGTGGTAGAAGAGGGTAAATGGGGTCAAATATATGGTGATGGAAGGAGAATTGACTTTGGGTGGTGAACACACAATGTGATATACAGATGATGTATTATAGAATTATACACTTGAAACCTATATAATTTTACTAAAGAATGTCATCCTGAAAATTTAATAAAAATTAAGAAAAAGAGCTAGGAATCTTGACTTTCTCATAACTGATGACAAAGTTTGATAGTTAAATTTAAAAATTTTGAAAAGATAATTGGTACTTTCTAAGAAGAAAAGAAAACTTTTATGATCATAGGTCTTGTTAGGGAGACCATTTCATGGATGGAGTAGAGGTTTGATCACTGCACTGTATTACTAAAGTGGAGGTGGTATACCTACTGTAATTGAATATATATAGATAGTCACGGGATGTGGATTATACTGTGGAAGAGAGTCAGAGGAAGAGTAATAGATATATATGATATGGGGGGGGAGTGGGGTGGTGTATTGGGGGTGGGGGGTTGTCACTTTGTGAGGTAAAATGTATAACTATTGCACTGAGTTGTACACCTGAAACTATTGGGGGTGGGGGGGTTGTCACTTTGAGGGGTAAAATGTATAACTATTGCACTGTGTTGTACACCTGAAACTATTGGGGGTGGGGGGGTTGTCACTTTGAGGGGTAAAATGTATAACTATTGCACTGTGTTGTACACCTGAAACTAATTAAAAATAAAATAAAATTAAAAAAAAAAAAAAAAGTAAAAAAAAAGGAAAAATGTAGAGAAATGTAACCACAATTAAATTTAAAACATCTGCATAACAATAGGCATCATAAATGAAAGTAAAAGGCAAATCAGACACAAAATGATATGTGCAAACATAAAATCACAACAAGTTACAATTTTTAAATCCATATGATTGACAAATATTTATGTAACTTCTAACACCAAATGTTTACAAAGCCCAACAGAGATCTCCTAGTTTCTTGTGGGTCATTTCTGCCTGTAAGTTCATTCTGCGTTTGTCCCTCGACACAAGGACCCCCGAGTGCCCAGGCAACAGCTGCAGCATACAATTCAATGGATCTTGCTGTGTTCTCTAATAAACGTGTACCCTTCTGGGGACCAGGACCTCTTAACTGCAGAGCAAAGAGTTGTGGGAACAGGAAGTACAAAGTCCACTAATAGGTCAGTGGGATGATGATAAATAGAGCCAATTGTGTTTCCACTCCTTGTTTGCCGAATACATTCTTCTTTTGGGGGACATGGTACGCCAGTACCATGGGGATCTTTGATTCAGTGCATATCCAGTGTTCTCAAACATATCACTCCAATGTCCCAGAGTCTCTGAACTGGTGCTACAGCTGTACCTCTGGGCTGTTGCAGTGCTTTGTCAGGATGCAGCTTCCTGGTGGGGTGGGATATAATCAGAAGGTGGAAGCTATAGTCATGGGCCCACTGCAGCATCTTCTGTGCTGTAAACTGGGTCCCCTGGTTTGAGGCAATCTTCTATGGGATAGTATCTGGCTAAAATTCGGGAGGTGGGAAACTGAAACCCATACGTGGAACATGTGTCTGTTACTTTGACAACAAACCACTGGCCCTTTCAGCAAGGAAGAAGCCCAGCATCTCCCCCTTGCCACCTAGTGGTCACTTGATCCCCTTGAGAAAAGCTGCTACATAAGGCACTTGGAGATGTTAGAAGGTTGGACGTTTGGTGGTAGCAATAGCGGATAGCACTTGGTAAGGTGGAGTCCATTATTGTGCCCATGTATGGCCAGTGAAATAGGCTGGCTAATATCCACTGGCCAGGTCATTTTGTCAGCTTTGTTGTTTGGTGCCTTTTTCTTGATGAATGTCCTGTGGTTGTCATTAACATGTGAGGCAAATATCTTCATGTTGCACACTCAACTCCTGTGTGTCCATCCATGTGCTTCCACCTCAGATTTCCTTGTTCCTGATCTCTCAGTCACTTTTGTTTCTGGATTCTCACCAGCCCGCTAAGCCATGGGCTACTGCCTATGAATTCACATACTCATATGTTCTACACTTGGGCTACTTTTCCTTCCGCATGAAGTGGGTAACTGGTGCACTGCGTGATGGTCACCAGTTGGGAGGTTTTCCTTTACTGTTATCTTTTATGGCCACTCCTGAGTGAGACCACAGAGGCTGCCATGCATTTTTGGCTTGCATCCTAATGTAATAAATCAAACCATCATAAAACAAAAATCCAGCCTTGTCCTTTAGCTGAGTGTATAGAATCCCCATGCAGCCACAGGTGTGAACTGGGGGAGTTGTTGTTGGTATAACCCTGATGGATGCTGTGGGAGGCTGGCTACCCAGTCATGCTGCTTGCTCATGCCCTCTGGTTCTCTTCATGAATGATAGCTGATGTACAACTGCTATTTTATGATGGATTGTGGCTGCACTCCTGTTCCATTAGGATTTGGTGGGTCTGACAGGATTTGGTTTTGATGAACAATTTCAGCCACATGGTCTCTTGGTATCCCATGGTTGGACTCTGCAATAAGAATCACAAGTACCCACGTCATGATCTTGCAATGCCTTTTCTCATGTAAAGAAACTAGGCTTCTTGTGATGGATGTATTAATTAACCTTATTGTAATAATTTCATAATACGCATATATGGGTGTCGAACTTAAACTTACACAATGCCGTTGGTCAGTTATATCTCAATAAAGCTGGAAATACTTTTTTAAGTTAAAAAAAGAAAACACGGGGCGGCTGGTTAGCTCAGTTGGTTAGAGCGCAGTGCTCATAACACCAAGGTTTCTGGTTGAATTCCTACATGGGCCACTGAGCTGCGCCCTCCACAACTAGATTGAAAACAGCTACTGGACTTGGAGCTGATGGGTCCTGGAAAAACACACTGTTCCCCAATAAAATAAAATAATAAAAAAAAAGAACATAGTACCACCTATAGTTTTGCCAAAGGATGAAATTTGAGTCTGATCAAGCTTCTGACTCCAGCTGCAAATTTGCAGGAAATACTGAGGATAGTCAAACAAGTTGAATTGCGCCAGGAGAATGCAAATGACAAACTCCACCCTGGGAGACTGCAGATCAAGTGGCCCATGTTTTCTTGAATGGATAAATTATAAGGAAAAGAATGCAGAGGGAACTTGTCAATTAAAAGAACTTAAAGACATATCAAATTTTTAAAAATTAGGAAGACCAAGCTATAGTATTAGGATGGACAACTTGAGTTATAAAGATACATAAGGAAGTGATTACTATAAAAGTCAGATAGTGGTTACTTTTGCAGGGAGGAAAGGAGTTGGGATTGGGTGTGATGCAAAGAGGGATTTCCGGGGTGGATGGCAAAGTTCTATATCTTGACCAGACTAGTGGTTACAAGGATGTTAACCTAATAATCACTGATGTGTGCATTTCTTTTGTGTGGTTTTTCTGTATTTGTGTTTTAGTTTATAATAAAATGTTAAAAATATAAAATATTTTAAAGGAAACATTTTAAAGAAAATAGTGCATACTGTATCTTCTTTGATGATATTTCTGTTGACTAGGCAATTGTAAATTCTGAGAATTCTGCCATAAATAAACCTGTTTCCTTTGTTTAAACACACACACACAAACACTCAAAATGAAATAATAGAATGCTTAGGTTATACTGGAAGGCACTAGATAAAATATTTAACTGCTTCAAGGAGTTTTATTGTTACAACAACCCCTATCCTAAGTTAAATTTCTCTTCAGAAATTTTGACTTTGATTATACACCAGGTCCCCAGAGGTTATTATTTCAGCTACACGTCGGCCCCCCCCCGGAGGACATTGGAGGTGGGTCTTACTTCCTCTAGCAAGGGTCTTTCCTTGATGCCAGTTAAACATCAAAAGGGGATTAAATATCTCTCTACTTGCAGCAAGTATTTTGTTTGGTTTGGCCAAGATCATTGAAATTTTATAAATCTATACCATAAGGATATAGTGAAGATATAGAGGATATAGAGTCTGGGGCCATCTGCATGGGCCTGTAGACAATGGTCAGGGAGGCTGGCTGCCAAAATAGCCCATCATGTACCCTGTGCATAGAATACCGAAGGCTTGCAGTACTCTTTGGTACCATCGCTGGTAGACATTGTGTGATTCAGAACTTTTAGTCAATGAACCCTACAGACCTCTGATCTTCTGGGACTAGAGTGCCTGGCACACTGCACAATTCCTGGGTGCATTTGTGACCTCATGTGTAGTAATGCTGCCCATTTCATCTTTTACCTATCCTTCTCCAGAGATTTCCTATTATTATTCCTGTGATGGTTGATTTTATGTGTGGAGCGGGCTAAGGGATGCGCAGATAGCTGGTAAAACATCATTTTTGGACTGATCTTTGAGGATGTTTCTGGAAGAGATGAGCATGTAAGTCAGTAGGCTGAGTAAAGAAGACCTCCCTCACCAACATGGCTGGGCAGCATTCAATGCATTGAGGGTCTGGGTAGACTAAAATGGCAGCAGAAGGGTGAATTCACTCTTTATATTTGAGCTGGGACATCCATCTTCTCCTGCCCTTGAACATTGGTGGTCCTGGTTTTCAGACCTTTGGGTTTGGACTGGAATTATTGTACCAGCTTCCTAGGTTTCCAGCTAGCAGTTTGGAGATCATGGGACTTTTCAACCTCCATACTGTGGGAGCCAATTCCTCATAATAAGCCTCTCTCTATATATGTTTATATATGAGATATATGCAGGTTTCTCTGGGGATCCCTGACTAATATAATTCCCTCATCCCAGGAAAGCAATGAAGTACAATGAATAGTGAGTTCTTGTACCAGAGACTTGAGGAAACTCAGTTTTTATAAGTATAGTAAATAATTATGTTGACCAGCAGTCAACAGTTCCCTTGCAAACAGGAAAAAAATGGTATCTAGCAGTGTGTAACTCAAATAATGCATATGCTTATGTTTTTCTTCGAATTTTTTGCTTTCCTTTAAAAAATGTATACATTTTAAATTTGTGAAGTAATATGAATCTATTACAGAAAGCTTGAAACAATGAAAAAAATATTTCTATATTCTCACCACAGTAAGACAATCATGGTTATAACTTTGTGTATTTCCTTCTAGTCTATTTTGCTATGAATATTTTTTCATAGCTGTAATAAAAACATGCACATAATTATTTCCTCTTTGTAAATTTAGCTTTAGGTAATAATGATATAATCATATACATATTTCCATGTTACATTATTATCACAACAGTAACTTTTTAACTGCATCAAATTTCATCATTTGGCTCTGTTATATTTAACTGTTAACCTATTTTTGGTTAGTATATTTCCCCTTGCATTTGAGAAAATAAATTTTTGTATGATATGTAACATTATGCACATGCTTTTTGGTTATTGCTGCTCTGAAATTTTAAAGTAGAATATTAACAAGTGTCGAGAATTTCAGTAAACTTCTAATTTTTCTTTCAGCTGTGACATCAAATCTAACAAATCTGGAATGCAGAAGTAGGAGGCATATATTAATTTGCTAATTGTTGTTCTACCCAAAATCTTAATTATATATGACTTACTAATGCCATATAAAACTTGAGTGAAGGCCGGCTGAGTGGCGTGTTGGTTAAGAGCTGGCTTGGGATGCCAGCTCTGAGCAGCACGGCCCTGGTTCTGATCCCACATATGAGGGCCAGTGACGCTGTGCCCTCTACAGCTAAGTTGGTGAACAACAGCTCCACCTAGAGCTGGGCTGCTATGAGTCCCTGGGAAGGCATAGCTGCAGCACCTTCTACAGTGGGCTGCCCTAAGCTACAGTGAGTGGCCGGCAGCCAGCATGAGCAGCTGGCAGCTGGTGTGAGCTGCCAAGAGCCTCTGTGAGTGGCCGTCCAGTGGCCGGCAACCAATCTGCCTCACCCAGGAAGAGCGCAATGATGATACCAACATGAACCAGTGAAGCAACGTCCACCACAACTAGACAGAAGAACGAAAGGCCAGCAACTTGTCTGTTCTCCTTCCCCGATTCCCCAACTGTTCCCCTCCCCAAATTCCCCAATAAATCTTAAAACAACAACAACAACAAAAAAAAAGAAACAAACAAACTTGAGTGAGGCACCAATCTTGTTTACATCTAGAAATTGGCCACAAATAGCAGTTGTGGACAGTTCAGAAACTCATGGTAGAAAATGAGAGTTCTTTGTTTGGAGCTCAAGGAAATGTGAGTCACCATTTTTGTTGTGTGTAAGCATGTACATTCTTGGGAGATGGGTCTTAGTTTTTGTATAGGAATCCAGTAACTACTGGTATGAGTACCATGTTTGCTAGTTGAATGGAATGCTATTTTTGTGAGTTTCTTTGTTTGTTGTTCCCTCTTTCCCTGTCTTTGTCTTTCTCTCTCTTTCCTCATTCATTATATTCAGTAACAGAACTCAGAAAAATGGTCTTTTTGGGGAACAGTGATTTATCACATGAAACTTTATAAAGACTTAATATGTTTTTTAAAAAAATAAGAGCACTTCCATGAAATTGTTAATCGAAAACTGTGTCAATCTGTGTTGATTTGGGAAGTTTTCCCATTTAAATCAGTAATTTAGTGCTACCTTCCTACAGTGTTACCTCTCTTAATTTTTTTTTTAAAAAGCATGACTAGGATGCTGATCATTAAATAAATTTCTACTATTAATACAAGTTATTGTGTTTTGATGAGTCCATAATGAACTGAGTGTGGAAACCGTTAAATGCAGTTATTCTTTTACTATGTTATTTGGAAAAGTATAGGTTTACTAACTCCATTAAAGTGGGAGACTTTCCAACAAAGGAACAAGACAAACAAATAAAGAAACACAAACTCATAGACACAAACAACAGTGTAGTGGTTGCCAGAGGGTCAGAGGGAAGAGGGATAGTAAAAGAGAGTAAAAGGGGTCAAATATATGCGATGAAGGAGAACTGATTCTGGGTGGTGAGCAAACAATGTGATGTATAGATGATGTATTACAGAGTTGAACACCTGAAACCCATCTAATTTTACTAACCATTGTCACCCCAATAAATTTTAATTTAAATAAATAAATAAATAAACAAACAAACAAAACGGGAGGCTTTCTATGTTTTTGCACAACTAAAGCAGACATTATATGCAAACAATCCTAAATAGAATTATTTTTAAATGTTAGAAACTCTTCTTCTTTAAAAGATAAAATCTTAGTCATGTTTGATTACCAAGTGATGGGAGCAACATCTCTTTTCTAGTGTAACAGAGCTTCTAATAGGCAATGACCGTCTTGTTTTTGAAAAAGGACTAATCCGTATCTTATGTTTTTCTTAGGAATGGGCTGCTTCTGGGGAGCTGAGAGGAAGTTCTGGAACCTGAAAGGAGTATATTCAACTCAAGTTGGTTATGCAGGAGGCTATACTGCTCATCCTACGTACAAAGAAGTCTGCTCAGGTAGGAGGAATTTGTTCTGTCATGTTACAAAGAACAGCAAGGAAAGGCTTGACTCTGCTGGCAGGTGATAGGATCTTTAAAATGGACATATAAATTTTTTGTGTTTCCTTTGTCTTCTCTTTCCCATTTCTGTAAATAGACTTCTTGGCCTCCGACTTTATATTTTTAGAAGATAACGAACATCCTATAGAATGTATCATTTAGTTTTTGCTGCAGAATAATCACCCCCAAACTTAATCACTAAAGCAATCATTTATTAGCTTATGATTTTTTAAGTGAACCATTTAGGCTGTGCTCAGCTTGGCTGTTCTCCTGCTGGTGCTGTCCAGACTCACTCACGTGACTAGTGGGTTGCCTGGGGGCTAGTTGTTTCCGGATGGCTTCACTCATATATGTCTGGCAGCTGGTAGCTATTGGTTAATGTTTGATGTTGGCTGTGACAATAGGGATGATGGACCATGTGTCTTCAGCAGGCTGGCCTGGGTACCCTGGGTAGGTGTAGAGATCCCCTGAGCAGCAAGAGAGGACAAGCCCTGTTCTGCTAGCACTTTTCAAGTCTTTTTGGTGTCACATTTACTATTGTCCCATGGCCAAAGCAAATCACATCATCTAGCCCAGACTCAATATGGGAGGGACTCCCCAAAGGCATGTGTACAGGGAGGTGTGAAGAAATTGGGTATATACAACTGAAAAAAAACAAAGGAACAAGAAAAACAAATGAAGAAACAAAAACTCATAGACACAGACAATAGTTTTGTGGTTACCAGAGGGTAAGAGAGGGAGGGGAATGGTGGATAAGGGTAAAGGGGGTCAACTATATGGTGATGGAAGGAGAACTGACTCTGGGTGGTGAACACACAATGTGATATATAAATGATGTATTACAGAATTGTACACCTGACACCTATGTAACTTTGCTAACAATTGTCACCCCAATAAACTTTAATTAAAAAGAAAAAAAAGAAATTGGGGCCATTACTGCAAAAGCCTAGCACATGGGGACAAACATGTCATATACAAGACATGTTTTCCTGAGATAAAAATATTAAAAGCCAGGCTATAATTAAGGGATTGGCAAACTGTGGCCTGCAGGCTAAATCCTGCCTGCTGCCTAAGTAAAGTTTTATTGAAACATGGTCACACCCATTTATTTATATATTATCTGTGAATGCTTTCATGCCACAATGGCAGAGCTGAGTAGTTGCAACAGAGTCTGTATGCCCTAATCTAAAATATTTATGATCTGGCCTTTTATAGAAAAGAATTTGCTGACTAGGGTAGGCAGATGCCCCCATGGCAAATTCTTGCTCAAATACCAGGTACCCTCTCTGGATTTTGTTTCTGGCCTTCAAGGATTTCCTTTACTTTTCTGCCAGCTCAGGTAGCATTTGAAACACATGTTTTTCTTTAATTTTTTTTTTAATTTTTAAAATAAAAATTGTATATATTTAAGGTATATAACATGATACGTCAAGCTAATTACATAGTATTTTTGTGTGTGTGGTGAGAGCGCCTGCGATCTACCCTCTTAGCAAATTTCAAATATATAATACAGCAGTATTAACTATCATCAGAATGGTGTACATTAGATTTCTAGAACGAATTTACCCTACATGGCTGAAAGTTTGTACTCTTTGACCAACATGTCTCCAATTTCCCCTACTTTTCCCCCTGTAACCACCATTCTATTTTCTGCTTCTGAATTGGACTGTTTTAGATTCCACTAGTAAGTGAGATCATGTGATAGTTTTTTTCTGTGTCTACCCTATTTCACTTAGCATTAATGATCTCCAGGTTCATCCATGTTGTTGCAAGTGGCAGGTTTTCTTTAATTTTTAAAGGCTGAATAATATTCCATTGTATATATACCGCAATTTCTTTATCTATTCATCTGTTGATGGACACTTAGGTTGTTCCCATGTCTTGCCTATCAGCTATTGTGAATAATGATACAGTGAATATGGGAGTGGAGATATCATTTCAAGGTACTGGTTTCATTTCCTTTTGAGATAGACCCAGAAGAGGGATTGCTGGATTATATGATTATTTTATTTTTAATATTAATATTTTGAGGAATGTCCATACTATAAAACACATTTTTAAAGAATATTTTATTCACTATCTTAAGAGTTCTTAATAGGGAGGGTTTATCTAAATATATAGTCCACCATGTTGACGGAAATGGGATTTTAAAAAGGTAAAAACAGTTTTACCTTTTAAAATAAGGTTTGAATTGGTTTTATTTTGAGGGCCCTCTCAGCTCTGTGAGGACATTGTAGAATGAAAGTGGGGGAAGGGTTGGAATATGGAAGTTTGTTAAATAATGAGCATATTGAATGTTTTCTACAATATGAATTCTGTTTGTTTTTTAATTGCGGAATTGGGGGAGGGGAGCAGCGTTGGGGAATCGGGGAAGAGGAACAGACAAGTTGCTGTCATTTTGTTCTTCAGTCTAGTTGTGGAGGAGGTCGCTTCACTGGCCCATGTTGGTATTATCATTGCGCTCTTCCGGGGTGAGGCAGATCGGTCGCTGGCCATGGGAAGGCCACTCACAGCGGCTCTTGGCCAGCTGCCGGCCATTCATGCTGGCTGCCAGCCACTCACGGTAGCTCATGGCAGCCCACTGCAGTAGGGGCTGCAGCCTACGCTGTCACTGGTGACTCAAGGCAGCCCACCTCCAGGTCAAGCTATTGTTCACCATCTTAGTTATAGAGGGTGCAGTGTCTGATGTGGGATCCCAACTGGGGCCCAACTGTCCCTGATGTGGGATCCCAACTGGGGCCCTGCTGCTCAGAGCTGGTATCCCAAGCTAGCTCTTAACCAAGGTGCCACTCTGCCCGCCCTACAATATGCCAACTCTTTTTTTTCAGCTGAGCCATCTTGCCACCTGTTGGCAGTTTAGTGGCAGCTCAGCTTGGGTTAGGGCATCGAACTGCTGTTGCTCAGATCTCAGCTCTCACTCTTGCACGAGCTCTTAACCAACTGAGCCACTTGGCTGGCCCCCCACCCTACAATATGAATTCTTATTTTGAAATTAAATTTGAGCTGCGCAGCAATGAAAATCTTATAGAAATATACATGTTCTTGTTTTTCTTGCCTCTAGAGAATTGAAATGTTTTGATTAGTGTTTAGAATGTAGAATATTGAACAAATAATTTAATGGTTAATCCTTTTTTTTTCTTTGCTTCTGTTTCAGAATTAAACAAATGCTTATGCAGAGCTATAAATAGGAAGATTTAGACGAACCCAGGAGATTGCCCAGGTGTATCCTCTTAAGTCTCAGGAATGGAAACGAATAGCTGCCTTCCTGTAATTGCAGACATGATTTAATAGCCTAAGAGAAAAGGTTGCTAAGAAAATCTTCAAATATCTACTGGTTATACTATTATTCCCCAGCAAAATGTCAATAATCAATTAGAATATTGTGATTGCTTGTTTGCTCAGACTCATTCCAATTCAACTCTTCATCTTCACGATGACAACATAATGCCCCTTTGCTGAACTCCTACTATGTGCCAGACACTGTAATAAGCACTTTTTGCATCTTTGCTTTTTTACCATGTAATCTCCCAAACAGTTCCATGAAGTATCTCAATGTCTGTCTTTTATAGAGGGAATGTTGCAGCTTAGAGAGGAAATGTAACTTACCCAAGTTCATACGTAGCAGGAATCCCAACCTCATTAGCTCTTAGCTCAAAGTTCATGACACTGACCATGGTGTAAGTCACCCAACTGTCATCGTATCCTGGTGATTCTCCATTTACCTATTCACACATTTTCTTTCATGTCTATCCCTCATGTCTATACCTTTTAATATATTGGTGTGCTTTTTTAATAACTCCTATGAAGAAAATCCCAAGCAGTGTTTTGTCTTTCTGATGTCTAGAAGGGAAAAGGACAAAACCCTTTTAAGATACAGTTCATGGAAACAGCTGGTGTGTTAGAGGCCTCTAGCAATGGTGAAGCACAGAAACCATGGAGCTTGGTAAAGAACTGTCTATGATGTGAACACTATCTGCAAAGTTAGAGGAAGCAGGGTTGTCATGGAAACTTGTTCCTGATTGAGAATAGATAGTTACAGGGTCTTACCCAGACACAGAAAGAGGGATGATTTCTTTCCTTAGGCTTTTTTTTTTTTTTCTGGTTGTTGTTCTGATCATGAAAGAGAAAAACAGAAAGGCAGAGAGAAGCTGTGACAGAAAGGTCCCCCTGGCACAGAAGTGGTAGAGCCTTTAGATCCCTTGGAATGGCAGGGAAGGAGAACAAACAAGGTCCCTAGCTAGACTAATTATGGTAACCAGCTAATTAAAGATTTTTGAGAGAGGAGAGGATGGGGGAGACAGAAAGCAAGCTATGCTGGCTGAGCCTCCCTGCCGAAGCTTTGGGTGCTCAAAGCCTTGTTGAACAAGTCAGCCCTGGAGGGGAAGAAAGGAAGAAAAATCAAGTCTCCACTAAGATGCGTAATATTTGCTGAGGTTTCATATGAGAGAAATACCAGTCAATGCATCAGTATTTGCATTCATTTCAAAACTGCTTATTCTTGTGTTTGTAATTAACTTTGTAAAACTTTGGTCACAATCCGGGAGTCTTTTGTAAAGGTATGTATGTATGTATGTATGTATGTATGTATGTATTCATTCATTCATTCATTCATTCATTCAAGAAAAGAAGCCCAAGGACCCGAGTTGCTTGGCAAATTTCTCCTCTTGTATAGCAGTACACTTGAGCCTAAGGTATCATTTGGTTTCTTGGGGCAGGTGCCTGAGATATAGGGATAGCACTCAAGAGGGGGTTCTCAAAATCCACAGGGCCAGCTTTACCACTCCCCCTACTCCCACAGCCAGCCTATCCCGTGATGATGAATGTCAGCGCTCCCACAAGCATTATCTTGGCACACAGATCAGTGACCAGGAGCATGGCTGTAGTTTGTCACAACCGCTTGCTACTGGGTGTGCACAGCTTTGGGATGAGTGAGTGAACCAGTGTTGTACCCAAGTGTAAAAGCAAGGTGTGTCTTTGTGTCTGAGTGGTATCTATGTGTGGCTGTTGATGACCCTGTTATTCTCCAACCTGAGCTGGCATTACAATTAGGCACATAGAGAAGCTATACGGCTTCCAACAGACAAGAGAGGAGGTGAGCCCCATGATGACACTTGGGTAGAGCTGGGCATGTAAGCAGAATGTTCCTTAAAGGCTCACCAGTGGGTCTGTTCCATGCTGGCTGATCTGCCTGATACATGGAGAAGACACAAGGGGACAATAGTTCCTCAAGAATTTGCAATAAAGATGACCTTTGGGAATCAAAATACAAAATAAGCTTTTAATGTAGCCGCCAAGAAGAGCGTTTGGTGTCCAGGTCTGCAGGATCTCAGAGTAAGCTGATGGCATGCCCTGACAAACATCAAAGGAAAACACGAGGACCTCAGCAGGGAGGCTGGTCAGCCAGGCCAGCCTGGCAAAGGGGCAGTCCCGCTGGTACCCTATGGGTTGCTTTGTAAGGTTTGGCTGCTGGGCAGACTCCTAGAGCCTGACACCATGATGCTTTTAAGTTTTATTGCTAACTCCTCTTGTTCTGATTCACGCCCTATAGAAACTTCTCATCTTTTGCCCTCCTGTGAATGTTATTTACAGAAAGAAAATAAAGAGACCAGGTCAGTCATCCAGACAGTTCTAATTCTCATTTCAAATTCAGTTAAATGCCACCCTGAGATGTATATCTCAGTCTATTATGAGTTTAGTCTACACAGGTCATTCTCTCCATATTGGATTAACCTTGGGTTGAATTAAATGATGAGAGTGGAACTTTGGCCCTCACAGCTCAGAATCAGAAGTCAGACCACCATGATTTTCTAAAGGTTGTGACTGCGTCCTTGCATGTCACTGAAAGTTCCTAACCCCTCACATGTGTCATCATTTTATTTAAACCTGTTTTAAAAGTGCCCATCCTTCTGTGACAGGCATTTTAACTTCCCTTCCTTGGATTCCTCATTTAGCACCAAACCCAGAGCTTCTAGACTGAGAAACTTGCATCTCTTAGATGTTTCAGGCCTGAATTCTGAGCTCTCTGAGAGCTGCCAACTCCTGCACAAGGACGCCAGTCTCAGCATGGAGACAGGTGGCATCGCTCACAGCCACTGTTTGGCTCTTTCTTGTGTTTCAGGTCTGTCTCTAAGAGATATGCTGGGAAGTAATTTTAAGTCTTAGTGGCCGCCATTCTGTTCCTAAAATGATTTCCTAGGGTCCCTTCATTCATTTGGTGTTCTCTAAAAGCTCAGTGTATGGGTGGCATGGGAGAACCCAGAGAAAGCTGGAATGAAATAGCCGTGAGGAGCCTAGATTTCATGTAGGTTTTCATGAATGAATTCAGTCCACCATTGACTGGGAATGTACCACATACATTGTAGTAGGAATTAGGGGCAGATTATGATAACAAAATACCTGTCTTCCAGAATTATTTCTCTGTAAGAGAGCTTGAGCTTTTGTACCTGTTTTAAAGAGTTATGCTGACCCTGGATTTCTCTCTCTCTCTCTCTCTCTCTCTCTCTCTCTCTCTCTCTCTTTCTCTCTCTTTCTCCCTCTTTCTCCCTCCTCCCTCCCTCCCTTCTTTCTTTCCTCCCTCCCTTCTTCTCAAACATTTGTTATGCAAACCAACTGATTAACTGGCATGCTATTGCTTTACTACTTTGATTTTAGAAATAATTGAGCTATTCACATTCCTGAATACCCTGACAGAGAATTATTCTTACATTTTATAATAATGACTATACAGATGAAAATATGAAAAGACATTCTGCAATGGATAAGCATTCTGGGTTAATTTCAGTGCATTAGCCTAATACACAAATAACCCCACTTCTGGCAAGAAAACCCAGGATGTTCATTCACTGGGTGATATCTCTACGTATTTTGCTTACAGATGTTCAGAACAATTCCATGTTTATTAGTCTATTCAAAAGCTTCTAGAAATCTGCACAGCGAGTGGCACGAAAACCAGAAGCATGAAAGGGACTGGATAACTTTTTCTCATAAGTGAGATTTACACAAGCACCACAGAAAATCTAGGTCCCAGATTTTTTATCAACAGAATACTCCAGGGGATTTTCAGGCGACATATTCAACAGAAGTCCTGAGCCGGAGCCTGCATCTGGGAGGAATAGCATGCGAGTCCTCATGTCACCTTCCAGTGGTGTCAATGCCCCTGTCATTTTACTTCTTGGACTCCTTTTCCTTTCTTGTAAAATGGGGGGCAGTGCCACTAAATGAAGCCAGTAGAGTTGTGGTGAGGTTCTTATTTGAAAATAAAATTGTTTCCAATTAGAAGTGTTCTAGAAAATTAAGGATATATATTTTCTACCATTCTAACTCTTGGGCATGTTGAAGATAAAAGGATGGGTCATGCAGTGTCGCTTGGCAGGGGACTGGGTCCAGTCTGCAAAATATGCACGGTGCACAATGAAGGAAGCCATTTTCTTCTTTTCCTCTGCTGTATTCTTAGCAGGTCACATCTACACGCCTCTCCTAATGCACATTCTCATCTCTTTGCTGCTTAAGAGATCTAACAAAGCATTGAGTAATTTCCCCATGAATATAAAGCAACTCCGTATACTTTTTTTTAGTTTGACTTAATTTCTGAAGTGTTTGGGTGGATGTACATGTCTGTGTATCGTACGTGAGATTAATGATCCCATTCTTCTGTGAAGTAGTGATGAGTTGTTATTAGCAGATTTTACCAATCCATGTAAAACTCTTAACTAAATTCCTTGTAGATGACATTAAATCTCTTTTTAGTGCATAGTAAGTCTCATTGTACTCCTTTCAATGTCAGTCAAGGTAAATTACTAAGTTATTGACATATTCCTGAAAATATAAGAATTCTGGCGTTCAGTTCTTGCTATATAAGGAATTCGATTGTTTTTTGTTTCTCTTATATGAGATATAAAATTAACCTTGAATGTGTAGCAGGCAGGATGAAAATGCTTCTGTCTCTCAAACCACCAGGCAAAAAGTAAGCCCCGAGGTCAGTGGTCCAATGACTCATAGTTGTAACTTCTAGGACCAAATATAGCTCTCCCACCCAACAAATCCACATAACTATGCAACACAGTTTAGTTCCGTGAATGGACCCATTGCCTTAAAAGACAAAATATAGGTCATGAGAAAACTGCAGGTTTTATTTTCAAAGACTCAGTCACCAGAAAAGACAAGCTTGACTTCTTGACAAGGGGCACCGTCTGAAGAACTGACATCAGGAGTCCTGGGGCATAGGCCATGGGGATGGGGAGCAGGGTGAAGGCATTTCACACTTGGAAGGGATTTAACCATCTTGTAATCTAGTGGCTTTCAAAGTGGGTGACCAGAGAACCCTCTGACTCTAGAAAGGTGTTTTAGGGGTCCACAAATAATGAAATGCTTTAACTGAATAACAAAGATTTAAATTGCTTGGGGAACTCAGTCACCCTTTTAGCTATATGATGTATTGTAGTCTTGACTAATATTTCATTTTAGAAAGTTCTTTAAAATGTTTGAAAACCACAGCGATGTTTTGTCAGATGAGGAAACTGAGGCCGAAAGTTGAGAAGAAGGGTTGAAAACTTGTCCTCCTAGATCATGCTGTTGCTAAAAGCCTGAATGGAAGTCAAAATCTGTGTCCATCATGCTTTTTAAAGTGAGGATAGGGATGAAGGATTCAGGGTGGAGGTGCCTTTTGAGTTTGAAATGTTAAGAATTCAAGACATCAATATATTTGTCAACTAAGTCTTGGTTATCATTTCAGTTAGGCTGGTTTTTTCTTTTTCAAAAACTGAGTGCTGGAATGGTCTAATAAACAGTTGTTATGTCTGCTAGATGCTCTAAGTGCTGCCTGATATAGCCAGGAGCAGAGCTGAGAATGTGACAGCTGAGTCTGCAAGGAACCTCTCTTGTTAACCAATGCTTTAGCATCTCTTATGTCCCCCAGACCTGGGAATGAGAAAGCAAATCATTAAACATTTTCTTTCAAAGCTTCTGCAGATCTGACTTCAGCCTGACCTGTGGACCCCCAGGGCCTGCAGAGTTAGGACAAACTGTCTGTAAATTGATTTATCCATTGAGCGTGATCTGGAGACCTTATAATCATCTCGCTCACATCTTTTTTCCAGTTTTCAATCTGTAACGGAAACGACATTGTGAGAAGTGAACTATACATTCATTCCATATTACTGAACTCAGAGCAGCTTTTTGTCATCCTATGTCCTTTGTCCTTGGATTTCAAAATTAGAGTGACTATGCTGGGGTTCTTATGTAGCATTTTGACAGAGCCATGTGTTTTCTCATGCTCATAGGAGGATGAACCTACCAAGCTTAAGGGTTGTTCAAAGTTCATAAAGTTGAAACGAAATAGATATGAGCATACTTTGCTAGCGATATTTTGAGTTTGCTCAGATATTTCAAACCAGCATTAGACATCATAGAGGATGAAGATTTTATATAGCTTCAAGGGATAGAAAGCTGGCAAGCGCCGAAACACTGGGCAACACAAAACTCCATCCTCAGATGGTCAAGGAAGCATGCATGCCTTTCCTTCCTTATCAGGTCTGCTGGCCAAAGACTCCGGTTATGTCAGTGCCTGTTCTCTGTCATTTAAGTAGGGGATGGTGGTGAATGAATTTTGATGGTTTATGGATTCCCTAAAGACTTGCCTGTTCAGTGTATTCGTCATATGACCTTAATATTTTCATATTCTCTAGCTTGTTTGGCTGTTCAATTCACCTATCTCCTTGAGCAGCTTAAATCACTGCTGGGCACAGGTGTGGTGGTCAAAGGTCAACAGACCAAGAGATTTGAAGTAGTTAAATGTGTCAGTATTTCCACACATTTGATGGTAAAATTCTAATTGGCCATTTAAATGGAAAATAAATTAAATGAACAGGAATAATAATAAAAACATTCTTTATGCTCATTCAGCACTGGAAATTGGTTATTTTTTTCATTGTTTCGGGATTATATTCTCAAAGATTTAGAAGGGAGATTAAGAGGAATTTGCTATAGCAAGCAGTTCTTAAAACATAACTGCAAACGCAATTGATGAACGTGCCTACACTAATTCTTTTTTTTTTCCAAATCACATATAATAGAGCTATAATGGACTATGAGAAAATAACCTTATAGGGGGTTGATCTTCTCTAAGAATTTTATGTGATACTCTGGGTCTTAATTACTTCATAATGACTGACAATATTTAGAGCCTTAGAATGAGGTTTTTTTTCCTGAGTTACATTAAAAATAAATATCTGGGTCAATTACTGCCCCATCTGCCAAGTGCAAATGACAGCAGAGGGATTCATAGGAAAGCACAGCGCCCCATCCTGTGAGTGAATCGCCCAGAAGGAATGGGGCAGCTCAGAAGAGGTCACCGCTGTCATCCCCGGCTGCCTCCCAATTTGTCTGGGCCTTATCAGCATGTGAGTCAGTTACAAACCACTGAGCCCCTCAGGTGTGGGCTAGGCTTTGCTTAGTACATCCTAGTCTCTGATGCGTGGAATTGCAGAGTCCATCAGGGAGAGCTGAGGGACAGAACTGATCTCAGTGTCTCCAATCTTTACAGACAAAAGCTCGTAGCTGGTTTGGCATCTCTGTGGCCGAAGCTTTCTAAGGAGGACTGCTTGCTCACATCGGGATCGAAACACTTTTATTCGTAGCTGTCTCCTTCCTCGTTTTTTTCTGTCATTTTCTCTTCTGACTTTTTCTTTTTCTTTCGTGTAGTTAAGGATATGTTGCTTTTCTTCCCCAGTACCACTATTATTAGTACTAGTATTAGTATTACTATTAGTATTAGTATTATCATCATCATCTTAAAGAAATCACAAGAACTTATGACTTGATATATGGTGCCCATCTTAGGTTTAGAAAAGTTTATAACAATACTCTCAACAGACATTCCAGTAGTAGCTTGCATTAATTGCTGGTTTGTAATATCTACAAAACATTTTCACAGGCTGATCTTTCACAGGCCTGTGAAATAGATAGAGCAGCACTGTGGCTCCCACTTACAACAGTTGCAAAGTGCTCAGAAACAGTAAGTGGCCCAGTGTGGCACCGGCTAATTAATGAGAGGTAACAGTGGTCTCTTCTGATGGTATTTATTTTGAAAAGAAAACAGGGCTTGTGTTTCAGACAGTTCAGACAATTTTCACATGCCTTTCTTGAGCATTTTGGGATACTTTAAAAGATATTAAATTAAGCTATGAAGTTCTTGTAGGAGTAAAGTAGAATTTTGAAAATGGTTTATAAAAAAGCCTGGTGGTCTGGAACTATTTAGATGAGCTTAACTTGATCTATAGAAACATGGATTTCTTTTTCTTTTAGTTGGATGGATGTTAGATATTGTCTGTTCCAGTGATTTTTTGAAACTTTTATTAAGCACTAGAATCTTTTTCTTCAGATAAAAATTTTCCACAGAAGTCTAATGCCAAAACAGTGTCCAAGATATTCTGATTAGAAAAGGGGTGTTTGTGGGGAGATTTCTTCCTTCACTATCCTCATTCTTCAGGACAAGGAGGTGCCCCCTTGGAGTTTAGTCTAGAAAGCAGTTGAAAACCAGGGACAACTTGACTCTGGGTTGAAACACAGAGCTCCCCCACCTTGCTGTGCCTTGGAAGCTATGGAATTCGCCAGGATAGTCTGGGAGGCCACCCAGAGAAGAAGTGCTGGCAGGCATGGAAAGGGGCCTTTTCTTTCTCTGCCTTCTTAGAGATGTACCAGGCACCTACATGTACTTAAGAGCTCTAGCATAGCTGTTTTTGCATAAATTCTGGGCCTCATAGCAAAGGGGCCCAGAATATTCAGTTTCTCCCAATCACTTGTGCTCTTCCATTTTGAATTTCTGCTCTGACTCCTTGAGTGTATTTATTTTAAAGCCCTCCCTCCCCTCCTCAGTCCTGGGAGGTAAGGATCTGTTAGCTACTGTAACATCCATGCCCCTGTCAGCAGACCTACTTTGCTCCTGAAGGGTTGGTTGACAAAAGAATCACAGAGGTGACTGAACCTGTATATCTTTGTGCACAAGAAAAAAAATATCTGTCACCTTGTTTAAGGCTTTGTAGGTTGTATTTGTAGTTTGAAAATGCTCCAGGGAAAACCATCTGTCCACTTTTGAAAGTCAGGTTGTAAAATGGTGAAGCCACATTCAGGGGGTTGGGGAGTGGGGTGGGCATTGGGAAGAGGCTATTTCTCCTGATCTTCAACAACTTTTTAAAATTAGTAATTTTTATTTCTTTTAGAGCAGTTTTAGGTTGACAGTAAAATTAAGAGGAAGGTACAGAGATTTCCCATGTACTTCCTGCCCCTCTACACACATAGCCCCTCCCACTATCAGGATCTCCACCAGAGCAGTACATTTGTTACAGTTGATAAACCTACATGGACACGTCATTATCACCCAAAGCCCATAGTTTACATGAGAGTTCACTTTTGGTGTTGTGCGTTCTGTGAGTTTAACAGATGTACAATGGCATGTATCCATCATTATAGTATCATACAGAGTAGTTTACTGCCCTAAAAATCCTCCGTGCCCCACCTTTTCATTTCTGCCCCCACCCCACTGACCTTTTTACTATCTTCATAGTTTTGTCTTTACCAGATGTCATACAATTAGAATCATACAGTATGTAGCCTTTTCAGACTTGCTTTTTTCACTTAGCAATATCCATCTAAGGTTCCTCCATGTCTTTTCATGACTTGATAGCTCATTTCTTTTTTAATGCTAAATAATAGCCCATTGTCTGGATGTCCCACAGTTTATTTATCCATTCATCTACTGGAGGACAACTTGGTTGTTTCCAAGTTTGAGCAGTTATGAATAAAACCGCTATAATCCTAGGAAGCTAGTTTTTAGCCACACCACAGAGAGATCAATGCAGGAACTCTGGGTGAGGACACCCAGTGGCCTAGGTTGAAGGGCTGTCCCACCATAGAGAATTCCTATTAGCTAATGCCAGGAACTTGGGGGCTTTATCTACCAGAAGCACTTTAAATTAAATTCTCTACTTGAAATCTTCCGTGTGTGTGTGTGGCGGGGGGCGGGGGGGGGCTTTAGGTAACAGAATTTGGGCAGCGTGCTTGTGTGTGGGTGGCTGCTGGTTATAAAATCTTAGGGGAAGGTAACTTTCTTCTCTTCTTTGAGTACCTGTGTTCAGGTTGGCAGGTGTCCAGGTGTTTTTCTGTGTTGAGTCATATGCTGCGGGTGTAGCTCTTTGGAATTCCGCCTCTATGCAGACGTTTCCTATTATATCCTCACTTTGGGGGACCCTTGGCTTCATCTCCTCTCCTCCTTCTCCACCCCAAGCATTTTTATCCAACATTTTAATTATATCAGACAGGGGGAGGGGAAAGAGGTGGGAGAGGGTGAATGGGTAAAGGGGACCAAATAAATGATAATGGATGGAAACTAGACTTTCGGTAGTGAGACCGCCATAGAGTATATAGGCATCAAATTACAATGTTATACACCTGAAATTTATATAATGTTGTTAACTAATGTTAACCTCAATAAAAAAATAAATAATTAATTTTAAAAAGGAAAATGAACTGCCATATTCTTGGCCAGGGGTTGTTCTGAGGAGCAGTTAGTACTCAGAGGCAAACGAGGGGTTGTGGGAGGTGGGAATGTCATTGCTCTCAGGTGTGGCTAGGCACCTGCCTGAACAGATGGAAGGAGAAACTTGGAAGGTTCTTCAGGCAGCCTGGAGGTAAAAGGAAGATAACAGGTCTTTTCCAGCTCCAAGCAAAACAGTGTAATTAAATATGGAATATCCTTAAACCAGCAAAATTTGATCTCGGAGACCTTGGGTCTCAATGCATCGGGCAGTTTAGATATTTCCATCAGCCCATGTGATCTGTTTGTCTATGAGCTTTCTTCATTTATTTTGAATTACTTCACTCTGTTGACCTATCATTTGTGTATAGGTGTTAAATATATACAGTTTTACCTCAATCTTTGGGCTAATTTCTCAAGGCTTTGATGAGGAATAGAGTTCCATTTAGAAATGGCCATAGTCCAAAAATTCACTCTCTTCCCTAGGATATAATTTTATTTTTCTGTGTATAGGAAAAACCACACCTGTGTCCCTCCCCTACTCTCAATACTCTATTCAACACTGCTTCACTTTTGACACCAGATGTATGGTTTTCCCCACATCAGGCAATTCTGTGACACTAGCTGGGTGTCCTACAATTCAGTACAGTTCTGACACTGTTGATCTGGAGTTAGCATCAGATCCCACAGGCTTAAGGGCTCAGTTCTATAAGACTGTCCCCACTTCAGGTGCCAGTCTCAAGTCTTAGGTTGTCACCTGTACTTTTGACTGACCAGCTATAATTTGGGGTGCCTATGGACCCCATCCTTGGGTTCAGTAATTTGCTAGAATGGATCACAGAACCCAAGGAAGCACTTACTTATGTTTACTGGTTTATTATAAAGGATATAACAAAGGATATGAATGGATAGCCAGATGAAAAGATATATAGGGTTCCCAGCACAAGAGCTTTTGTTCCCATGGAGTTTGGTGTACGCCACCCTCCTGGAATGTAGATGTGTTGACCAACCCAGAAGCCCTCCAAACCCTGTACTTTTGGGATTTTTGTGCAGGCTTCATCACAAAGGCATGATTGATTGTCAACCCAATCTCCAGCCTCTCTCTTTCCTGGAGGATGGGGGTTGGGGCTGAGAGTTCCAAGCTCCTGCTCATCAATTGGTCTTTCTGATGATCAGTCCCTATCCTGAAGCTGTCCAGAAACCCACCAACAGTCATCTCAGAGACACTACTATCACCTAGGAAATTACAGAGTTTAGGAGCGCTACGTTAAGAATCGGGGTCAAACACCAAATATTAGAACAAAAGATGCTCCTAGTGTTCTTATCACTTAGAAAATTACAAGGATTGTAGGACCTCTGTGCCAGGAACCAGAGGCAGATGGATATATAAACATACTAGATACAGATATAGATGTATAGATATATTTTTTTTCTATTATTTCACATTTTGACTGGGCACTCTTGATGTCACTGATCTCTCTAGCCTGATCAATACAGCAGAGAGGTAAGCATAAGCATTTCTAATTTAGCTGTAAGAGGTGAGATTATGAGATTACCACTTACACGTTTCAGTGGTCATTAAATATGAGATTGGGGAAAGAAAAATAATGGCTGAGTGCTTCCCATGTACCAGGCATAATTCTAAATTATTTACATGTAACAACTCTTCACTTCTCATATGAGCTATATGATGGAGGTGCTCATATGCCTATTTTAAAGATGAGTAAATTGAGGCACAAGGAGATTACCTGATTTGTCTAAACCCACATAATCAGTAATGGCAGAGCCAGAACTGACGCCTCGAAGGTCTGTGTTTAGAGTTTTTAACTAGGTTTCCATAAAAGAGAATTAGAAATATACGTGGTTACCATGAAAAGAACCGTATGTTCGGAAGCTATATAACAACCACCCCAAATAAGAAAAACGAAGCACTCAACTAGACTTCATGGCTAATTGGGAAGTAGAACTCATTATTATGCACAGGCTCCCCTCCTACTAGACTGTCTTCTCCTGGAAGGCAGGGACTCACCTCCCATAACACCTACAGCAGGGCCTTGCACACAGTAAGTGCACAGTCAATGTCGATCAAACATGTCAGAGTTGTCAGGTACCCAGGTGTATTAAATGAGGCAGAGGCTGCAGATACAACCTAAAGGTTTTGGGAGACCCTAGGACATTTAGATTGAGCCTGAGTGATCAGCAGAAGAATGGTAAAATACCATGAAAAAGGTCCAAGGAGTCGTCTTCCTTCTCCCAAGCTGCCACTCTTCTGATGGGTTAAAGAGTAGAGCTTTATATAAAACCAGGCTTTGTGTTGGATTTTTCAGTACAGGACCTGGCAATTATTGAAGACATTTTTAAAAATCATATATACCCGTTCATCTGTTACCTTTGACACTGTCAAATCTAGTGAAATTCTCAATGCCCTGAAAAAAACGGACTAAGCTCTATGGCCACTTACTGATAATGAGGAGTGAATTTTAAAATCATCTCTGTATCAGCATCTGTTGTAATGTATGTAGCAAGGTGACACAAATTATCAAAGGTAGTTTATGGAGCACTCCAGAAGCTAAATAAATACAACTTTGTAGCCTCTGGAGTACATTTTAAACACTGAACCTGTAAAATGGAATCTAATAACATGAAGAGTTAATTCACCAATTGGTGGAAAGAACATGCAACAATTTTCAGGAATATTGAGCTGGCCAAGTGGCTCAGTTGGTTAAGAATGCGAACTCTGAGCAACAGCATCGCCGGTTCGGTTCCCACATGGGCCCAAGATGATGAACTACTGCTCAGCTGCCAACAGGTGGCAGGATGGCTCAGCTAAAAAAAAAATAGTCAGGAACATGGTTCATAATCATGCAGGTGGAAAGGATATGCTTCGTGGTAAAACCAGGTACTTAGGGACCTGCGTCATTCTCTCTTCTGTAGTGACCTGCTTCTCTCTCTCTCTGTCCTCTAAGTGGGATTCATAAGTTACCATCCTTCCGTCCTGCCGCTCATATACTTATGGAGCATCCACGGGGTGAAAAATATTCTTCTGGGCATGTGGAAAAATTAAGAAAAGGGTATGTTGAATATTCTACTCCAGGAGTAGGTACCCTGATAAAGAATATAGGACTAAAGGAAAGTGACCGGGCTATGCCGAGGCCAGAATCAAGGTGTGGACCTTTCCTGGATCTTATCTGCCATATTTTCTTTATTGTGACTGTGGCTCTGCTGGGTTTTCCCCAGTACCTGTGGCTCTCCTTGGCTCACTGCTGTTCCTGACATTGGTATTTTTAGTCTCTGTCAGCCATACCCCCTCCTGGAGGCCCTCATGGACGGATGGTAATGGTTCTTGTGGTTCTGCTTTGGGGCTGCGCCCTTTGATAACCTCAACACAGACACTCCAGAGAGGGGCTTGGATCAATTTCCCTGAGATTCTGTAAGATACTGCAGTTCCAGAAGGGAAAATACATCCTGGTTACTTAGGTTTGTTTCCAGATTTGGGTTGGAAACACATGCGACCAAGACAAAAGGGACACAATAACTATACGACCTGTCAGAATCAATGGCAAAGAAATCAGCTGCTGTGTGTTGGAGAGCCACTGATGAATGAGGCTCACCCTGTAATTTGGACCAGTTGCAGCAGAATGAAAGGTCCACTTCTAGATGAAGAGTCACACATGACAAGCAAGCAAAAGCTATATAACACCACCATGCCTGGGCCAATTGTGCAGGGCCCAGTATTCCGGTTAGTGATGGAAGGGAGAAGCTGCAGGTAGGCCAAGATCAATGGAAGAGACACAGAGCAGTTTCCAAAGAGGGGTGTGTGTGTGTGTGTGTGTGTGTGTGTGTGTGTGTGTGTGAGAGAGAGAGAGAGAGAGAGAGAGAGAGAGAGAGAAGAAACCCCACAACTCTAGCAGCACATGCATACAAGCAAGGCAGCCGTAATGTCAACAAGCACAGATGGGCTGGTCACGTAGCCTGGAGTTAGGGCAGCAGATGGATGAGTCATTGCATAAATTGGATACCCAGGGACTGCAATGCCTGCAAGGAAATCCAAGGACGCATCAGGTTGACCCAATGACAGCATACCTGGGCAGAGTCAGAACTATGGTGCCCATGATCTGAAAGAGATCGTGCTCTGATGGGGAGCAAAAGAAATGACCTTCAGGGGCCGGCCAAGTGACGCATTGGTTAAGAGTTGGTTTTGGGATGCCAGTGGCCCCGGTTCGGATCGCACATATGAGGGCCAGTGACACTGCCCTCTACAGCTAACAACAGCTCCACCTGGCGAAGGTGTAGGTTGCAGCCCCTGCTGCAGTGGGCTGCCATAGGCTACAGTGAGTGGCCGGCAGTCAGCGTGAGCTGCCAATAGCCGCGGTGAGCGACCATCCAGAGGCCGGAGACCGATCTGCCTCATCTGGGAAGAGCGCAATGATGATACCAACATGGGCCAGTGAAGCAATGTCTTCCGCAACTGGACTGAAGAAAAACAACAAAAAAAGACAGCAACTTGTCTGTTCCCCTTCCTCATTCCCCAACGATGTTCCCCTCCCCCAATTCCCCAATAAATTCTTTAAAAAGAAAAAAAAAGAAATGACCTTCAGTAAGGGAGTGACGGAAATCCCATAGTCTCTCTTTGTCTCTGTCTGCCTCTCTCTATTTAAAACTATTTTTGTAAGAGAACTTATTGTCTTTCATTCATCTTTATAAGACCTGATGTTATTATGTCACTTCTGAATGTTGTAACCATGACATTTGGAGCACTGTAAGAGGAAATCACATTTGGATATTGGATGTATACGTAAGATATATTTGAAATTTTCTTAAAGATGAATTTTTACTCTAAGCACAAACTGCAAAATCATAACTTTCTTGAAAATAATTAATTATGGAATATGGTTCAGGTTTCAAAATACAGTATAACATACAATATGAAGCCTTCATTTAAAAACTAAATGGTGTTAAATTAAAAATCATGCTGTCTGGTTATATTAGGCCACTTTAATAGTGTACCACAAAAACTGTAGTCTGCCTGGTGGTACTGATAGCCTTTCATTTGATATAAAATGGATGAAGTGGCATGTTTGTAAGTTGCTATATGCTCAGCACTTTTATATACATTTAGTATAGGCACAGATTCATGTTAGGAATTCTCTGTTCAAAGCTTTTAAAAATTCATTACCTACCCTGTGAAAGTCACTGCTAAGTGGCAGACACAGTGGTGGGCAGGACAGATTTGTTTTTTATGAAGGTACACCTCACACTTTGTAAAAAATAGAATTTAATTTTTAGAGCAATTTTAGGTTTACAGACAAATTGAGCATAAGTACAGAGCGTTCCTGTATTACCCACCCACCCCAATGCATTTTGCCTTTTATTTGTTTGCTTTTTTTATTTTTTATTTTATTTTTTTTGAGGGCAGTGTTACTGGCCCTCATATGTGGTACCGAACCGGGGCCGCTGGCTTCCCAAGCCAGCGCTTAACCACCACGCCACTCTGCCGGCCCCACATTTTGCCTTTTATTAACATCTTGCCTTAATGTGGTACGTTTGTTTTAAGTGATGAACTACTGTCAGCACATTACTGTTCACTGAAGCCGATAGTTTACATTAGGCTTCACTCTGTGTTGTACATTATATGATTTAAACAAGTGTGTAATGACATGTATCCACCATTATGCTATCGTATAGAATAGTTTCACTGCCTTAAAAATGTCCTGTGCTCCATCTGTGTGTCATCCCTTCCTTCCTGCCTCCAAATCTCTAGCAGCCACTGACTGACTTCTTATTATTTAGTTTTGCCTTTCCTAGACTGCCATATAGTTGGGATCCAGTATGCAGCCTTTTCAGACTGGCCTTTTTCACTTCGCAACTGCGTTTAAGGTTATTCCATTTCTTTTTGTAGCTTCATAGCTTGTCTCTTTCTATCGCTGAGTAATATTCTATTGTATGCATGTACCATTGTTTGTTACCTATTCACCATTGAAATCCATTCACCTATTGAAAAGCATTTTGGTTGCTTCCAGTTCTTGGCAGTTAGGAAAAAAAGTGCCATAATCATTTGTGTGCAGGTTGTTGGGTGCACATGAGTTTTCAACTCATTTGGGTGCATGATTGCTGGATTATATGGTAAGATTGTTTTAGCTTTGTAAGAAGCTGCCAAACTGCCTTCCAAAGTGGCTGCACCATTCTGCATTCCACAAGCAGTGAATGCGAGCTCCTGTTGGTTCATATCCTCACCAGTGTTTGATGTCAGTAGTTTGAATTTTGGCCATTCTAATAGATGTGTAGTGCTATCTCGTTGTTTTAATTTTTTTTTTAGAGATTTTATTGGGGAATTAGGGGAGGGGAACAGCATCGGGGAACCAAGGAAAGGGAACAGACAAGTTGCTGTCCTTTTGTTCTGCAGTCTAGTTGTGGAGGACGTTCGTGCTTCACTGGCCCATGTTGGCATCATCATTGTGCTCTTCTTGGGTGAAGCAAATCAGTTGCTGGCCTCTGGATGTCGCTCACCATGGCTCTTGGCAGCTCACACCAGCTGCCAGCCACTCATGCTGGCTGTCGGCCACTCACTGTAGCCTATGGCAGCCCACTGCAGCAGGGGCTGCAGCTATGCCGTCGCGGGGACTCACAGCAGCCCAGCTCCAGGTGGAGCTGTTGTTCACCATCTTAGCTGTAGAGGGCAGTGTCACTGGCCCTCATATGTGGGATCTGAACCAGGGCTGCGGGCGTCCCAAGCCAGCTCTTAACCAACACACCACTCAGCCAGCCCGCTCGTTGTTGTTTTAATTTGCAATTCCCTAATGACAGGTAATGTCGAGCATCTTCTCATATGCTTTTTTTTCCTTTTTCTTTTTCTTTTTTTTGCCATTTGTATATCTTTTTTGGCGAAAAGTCCATTCAGATCTTTTGCCTCTGTTCTAATTTGGGTTACTTGTTTTCTTAAGTTTTAATAGTGTTTCATCCTTTATCAGATATGTGACTTGAAACTGTATCCTCCCACTCTGTGGCTTGTCTTTTCATTCTCTCCACAGTTTCTTTCCCAGAACATCTCTTCCTTTTTAACTGCTTGTCAGGCACTGGTGGACCAGAGTGGCTCAGGAAAGGTTTGATGGGAGCCTTCAAAGCAGGCTCTGTTACTCCAAGTATTCTCCCAGAAAGTCAGCCTGGCCTGTACCATATCTGAATCCTGTCCTTCACATCCTTCCTTTCCAGTAGTGTCTGTTGACCTTGACACTGGGTTGCACCCACAGTTTTTCTGTCTCTCTTTGTTTGTTTCCTTGGTCATTCTGTGCTTCTGCAGGTTGTAGTAGTGGCCCTGGCTATGCTTGCTGAGTTACACTCATTTTGCCTGTCTGCGGCCATCGACACACCCTTGGCTAAGGTGACTGTCTTGCCTGTTTACTGATTTTGGCATTACCCTGATGCCTAGCATCTAGGAAAGTTATGGTATTTTCAGTGGTTGATTATAAAACCACTTTTCAGTTAGGCCTTTTTTTACATGGCTAAATCCAAACTCTTGATCACTTTCACTCATAATTTACTGTTTCTGACTTTCCATTTTTTTTCTATGGATAGCCTCCCCTTTCTTACAGTAACTCATACTGTAAATCCCAGGGTTTGCTTTGATTTATTCTTTGCCTTCATCACGTGCAGACAGTTAGTGGCCATGTTTTCCAACCCCCGTCATTCAATGCCCACCATTCACTCTATCAAAGGACTTGGGTGCTGCCATGATAAGAAAAGAAACTATCATATTATCCCCAGAAGATATTTGCACATGCTCACACATTCTGTTAATGCCGTGTACGTTTTAATGAAAACCCTCCATCTTCCAATCTGTTAACAACCTCCAAGATTCTTTTTAGTGCTCAAATCTGGGAAGATTCTTTGACTTTTCTTTAAACACTGAAATGCTTCTCAAGTCTTTCTTTTTTTAAATTTTATTGAGGAGCAGCTCTGGTCATTGGTTACACATTGCTTTCATGCTACAATGGCATAGTTGACTCTTTTAAGGAGGGCACAGCTCACAGTGGCCCATGCAGGGATTGAACCAGCAACCTTGGTGTTATCAGCACAACGCTCCAACCAACTGAGCTAACTGCTCACCCCCAGGTCTTTTCTCTTTTTTATTCCAGCTGCCACCTGTGTAGACCTGGCTCTGGCTTTATGGCTGGCCCATTGAGGAGAGCCTGTCCTGGGGCAGGAATGGAGGAGGAGCTGAGGAGGAGAATAAGAGAGAGAGGACCAGATAACTTTTCAACCCATTTTACAGCCAGATCTTCACAGCATGATTTTGTTAGTCTATTTGAAGGGAATTTTTAGAATAGCCAATGCTTTTAGAAACCAAATGTAGATACAAAACACATTATAAAACTAAGCTTTAGTAATTTTAAAAGCTGTGTCATTTGCTTATTCATACCATTATTCCCTCCTTTTCACTCAGGTAAATAATGATTTGACCATTTGTTCTTTACTTTAAAAAATATTTCTTTACAAACTTCAGGTCTGTGTATCTGCTTGTCACAAAAAGTATATTTTAGTTTAATGGGCTAGTGGTTTATTACAAAGACAGGAGAAAAAAAACCCTCCAAAGTTATACTCAGAGATAACTTCAAAGCTTTGACTAGAGAGCTACTCTTCTAAAAGCCTATCTTTTGTTAAAATTCTCCTTCAAACTATACCTATGTCACTAAGTCACCGCCAAGATAATTTTCCCCTCATCTCCACTAGCTTATGAGAACTACGGCTATTAGCAAGTAGCAGTTCAACCCATGTAATGTTATACCATTTCCTAGTTGTCTAAAACAACCGTATCATTGAATGAAACTATTATAAATGGCATTCACATAGCTTAGAATAATTGCAAGATATATTTGATTCTGTGTTTTTTTTTCCCCCAGAAATTCCGCATTGCACCTTTTTCAAAATTTTCTTTTTTGCAACTTTCCCAGATACGTTTCAATTTGTTTGTTGGAAATGTGGCTGTCTGGGCCAAAGCCAGAGTTGCTGGGCAAAGCCGCTGTAGGTTGGGCCCAGGAGGGTACAGCAGGGAGCTGCTGGCTGTTGGCTGGGCCTGAGATACTGGGATAAGCAGGAGTGAACAGGTGGACAGGACCAAGGACACTTCCAAAGGAAGGGGTGGGAAGTCCAAGGAGGAGAACGAGAAACGCAGGTAGGATGAAGGATACCTTCTGGAGTTCATGGTTATTAAGTTTAGATAGCACACCAGTGAGAAACCATTATCCTTGATGAATGGGCCAAGGGTACAGTCCTATATATCAAGTCCAAGGAAGTAACCTGGCAATAAAGTGAGAGGCCAATGTAGAGGGTCCTGGGAAGTCAGTTCAATAGATAGATGGGCCAGTGTACTGAAAAGATTGAAGTGAAAACCAAATGGGGGAAGTGGGGACCAGGTCAGCCCTTAAAGGGATAGGAAGCTTTAAACCCATCTCTGAGTATGTGCTGCCGCTGGAGCTGAAGTGAGGCTGGGGGTTTGGTGAGTCACAGATGGCCACTAGGATGAAGTCATGACAAACTTGGGCTTTTGTCTTTGATTCAGCAAAGCAAGAGCATTGAGTGTTATTACTTTTTACCTGCATCTGATTTCATGCCTTGTTTGGATATTCTGGTGGTGACTACCCTAGTAAGCCAATCCTTGTTCCAGAAATCAGACCAGATGCTAAGGTGCCAAGTGTCTGGCTGGAGGAGAGCCTGGCCAAACACCCGGTGATGGAGAGAGAAGAGAGCGGTGAAGAGCTCAGGCTGGTCTGGAGCAGCCACATGGAGTCCAGGTTGATTTTTGGCTCCCGGATCAATGGTGCTTATAAGACGTCAACCATTGGGTAGTGACTTAGACACGACTGGCTCCTCCCTGGGGCCTTCTAGGCAGCAGTCATCTTGGGGCACTTCATTCAGGCCCAGTCTTTAGGCTGACTGAAAGCTTCTGAGGTTATCACCCGCTGTGAGGATGCTGGAATAAGTGACCCATGCTTCAACTAAATTAGCAGAGCTGGAAGGATCTTTGGAATCATCTCTGTTCTTACACAGTAGGAAATAGAGACTCAAGAGGTTAATAATTTACCATTGTCAAATAGCCTATAGCAAGGACTAGATCAGGACCTTTGTCATATATATGTGTGTATATGACACACATATACGTGTGTGTGTGTGTGTGTATATGTATATATATAAATCTTTTAGAAACAGCTCCACTGAGGTCCATTGATATATAATAAAATACAAATATTTAAAATATACAATTTGTTAAATTTTAACATATGTAGAACTCTGTAAAACCATCACCACAATCAATATATTGAATGTGTCTGTCACCCCCAAAGTTTTCTCGTTCGCCTTGATAATTCCACTCTCCTGCCTTCCTCGTCACACCCTCATCTCCTGCCACCTGTGCTACTAGCCATGCCTAGGCAACCTCTGATATGCTTTTTGTCACTATAGATCAATTTGCATTTTGTAAAATTTTATATGGAATCATACAGTGTGTACTTTTCTATGCCTGGTTTCTTTCACTCAGTGTAATTGTTTTGAGATTTATCCATGTTCTTGAATTTGTCAATAGTTTGGTTTTTTTTAAATTGATAAATAGTATTCCATTGTGTAGATCTACCATCCATTCGCCATGTTGGCGAACATTTGGATTGTTTTCAGTTTCGGGCGATTGATTACAAATAACACTGCTATAAATATTCATGTATCAGTCTTTGTGTGTACATACCTTAATTTCTTTTGGATAAGTACCAAGAAATGCAATGACTCGGTCATATAGTAGGTTATGTTTAACTTTTAAAGAAATTGACACGCTGTTTTCTGAAGTTCTTGTACCATTTTATATTCCTTCCAGCAGTGTGTGAGTTCCAGTGACTCCATACCATCAACACTTGATATAGTCAGTCTTTTTAATTATAGCCTTCCTGATGGGTAGTAATACCACATTGCGCTTTCACTTGCATTTCTCTAATGACTAAATGACATTGAGTATTCTGTTTAAATCTTTTGTACATTTTTATTGGATTCTTTTTTTTTTTTTCAGAAACTCAAAGGCATCTATTGTGACTTTTTGTTTGTTTGTTTCAGGTGTACAAAACAATGTAATAGTTAGACATTTACACCCTTCACAAAGTGATAACCCCCTTTTCAGAGATCTTTATATACTGTGATTACCAGTGCTTTATCAGATATATGATTTGCAAATATTTTCTCCAAGTCTGGGCTTGTTGTTGCATTCTCTTAATAGTATCTTTCAAAGAGTAGAAGTTTAAAATTTTGATGAGATGCAATCTATTAAGTATGCTTTTATGAATCATCCTCTTAGATATGGCGTCCTATCTAAGAAATCTTTGCCACAGTCACAAGGATTTTCTCCTATTTTTTTTTCCTGGAAGTTGTATAATATAACATGTACATTTAGCTCTGTGATCCAATTAGAGTTAATTTTTGTTTATGGTGCAAGAACCCCCCCTGCCACCCCAGTCTTTTGACATAGGTACAGTGTCATAAATATCATGTGGTCTCTTTCTGCACACAAGGTTATAGGGATCTTCTACCAATAATACCATATTTAAATGCATGGTCAACCATACATTAAATATGTACATTACTCAAAAATCCCCCAATAAAAGACATTTCCCAGTTTTCATAATACATTTAATGAAAGAATAATAAGGTCATTATGGGCAATCAGTGTTTTGTTATCGTCTCGATTATGTTCTTGATTATCACTTGTTATATTTCTTGATATGAACATAGTTGGAGTAAGAAGTATGCCTCTCCCCTTTAATGGGCACCAGCATAGTCCTGGACTCAAGTTTAAAACCTTGTCAACAGCAATGATTGCATATTGTTTACCCCCACTCCTTCCTGTTGTGGTAATTATGGCACTTTAGAATTCCTGGAGAGGATGTGGTGCTTAATCATGTAATTGTGTCCCAGACAATGTGGAACCCTTTCTCTGCCATTCATGGGAACAGCCAAAAGAGAAGTTTGGTTGGGTTTCTTTTATGAATACCCAGGGGGAGAGGAGGCTGCAGTGGTTGAAGAGAGCAGCTCATGGACAGGGAAGGAGTTGATTTGGAGAGACTGAATAGGGCTTTGTAGGGATATCTGGGGTTTGGTCTGTGCTTGTCTTTGTAATTATAAGAGGAGGGATTCTTAGCATCATCCCACTGACCATAGTATATAAGTGTATGACTCAGGTTCCATGACACAATTATCCAGGATTGGAGCTAGTCATTTCAACCCTGGGAATTCTTTAGGGGCCCCAGTAGTCTGCCTTCCAGGGTACTTGGGGGTGTGCTTGCTCTCTCAAAAGCAGTAGAGATATACAGAAAGGAGCCCTGGAGTAGGGGTCAGCAGATGGAAGTGTTTTCATTCTGACAGTCCATTACACCTACTGGGGGACTGCGAGCAAGTCATTTAGCCTCTCCCAATATGAGAAGAGTGTGTCTAGTGTACTCCTGGGCATGCTGGGAGAAGATGCTCTATGCATGTACAGTACTACTATTCATGGGTGGGAGCCATGCGGTCTTTCAGCCTTTCATAAAGAAGAAAACAATTATTTGCACTTGTTCCTATGGGAGATGCCATGAGAATTGGCCTGACCTCCTTCAGGGATCTTCCCCAACCCCACCCCCAGACCCTAAGACTAAGTTAACTCCCCCTTTATCTCCCGGTTTCCCTTTGCATATTTCCCTCATTGCACTTCCCACAGCACAATGATTGTTTTTCTCTCTGCCTGGAGCCTGAGCTTCTTCAGGGCCAAGACCTCCAGTTTATCTTTATAACCCTAGTGCCACTTAATAAATGTTTGATGAATAAACAACTAAATGAATAACTATGAAGATAAGCAGGACAATCACTGTGCTATAGGAATTCGTAGCCTAATGGAGGAGATGGACATTTATATGCATACTTGTAGCGTACCATTCTATCTCCAACAAGCAATTCATTTAGTCATTTTTAAACAAAATGGGAACACTTTATTCTCATCTAACCAAATAGCTCTCATTGGCATTCAAGACATTTGGGTAGAAAGTATGTTACTGAAAAGTGATTTCTAAAAAGAGTAGAAGAGATAAGGAGAGATAGTCATCCTTTATTCCAGCCATTAGTCAGTCATCTGTAAGTCTTTGCTTTCCATGGCCTCCCCCATTCTGCTTCGTAGATTAAGTTAGACACCCCCATTGTACATTCTCATAGCACCGTCCTCGTCTTTTCTGACAAATTATTTGTTTAACATTTACCTCAGTAACTGTCTTATTCACTCCTCTATCATCATGAGCTAGAACAGTGCCTGACTTACAGCAAGATCGGCATAAATTGCTGTTGAATGATTAAGTATATGTGCAAACAAGTTTGGCACCATGAAGAATTAAAAAAAAATAATCCCGTCTTCAAAAGTGTTAAGGCCACGAGTTCTTCTTTCACTGTCATGGGATTTTAATATGGCTCTGTGTCCCGGTATTCCTTTTGAGCAAGACGACTAGCTGATTTTCTCCATAGGCCACACTCAGCCATTAAATGGATCTCCATATAGCTAGCTGAGCTAACCTATTGAAGAGAATTATTTCATGTTATCCTCCTGGAATTCAGGTACGATTTAATGTCTTGTTGTTATCACACAACTTTAAAGTTGTGTAACCTTTTCCCACCTCTAGGGACCCTTATTTTTAGTTTGCTGGAAAAGATGCAGATTTGAACACAATTGCTACAAATAGATAAGGCACTCCCCATGAGCCCATTTGCAGGTGCTCTCTATGTTTCTTCGCACGCTCATTTGTCTCCAGGTCTGAATGCTTCTCTTGCCCCTTTATTGGCAGTTTAAAATAAAGTTCTAGCCAATGTAGATGCATTGTTACCACCAAATGCAATTTGCTACCACACGTTGTGTTCAGATAATGGGAAAGAGTAGAATTCATCCAAACAATTGTGCTCAAAGAAATGATACTGCAGAGTGAGCCATTCTGTTTTTCTGAATCATTTAAATGGTTTCATTGTAAGATATCCCTTTGTCAACTATTTTTCGGTGGGAAAATAAAAGCTTAAAGGAATTTCTTTTCTTAAAGAAACAGAACTTAGAGCAGAATCAGAAATATGTCGTGATATATACCCATTTATGAAAAATAAATAATATGTTGCCAATGATTACAGGATCACTTTTGTAAGGTTGGGACAACATTGTTAACTTGAGTTTTCTGGATGCATAAAGCATAGACTTATGTGGACAGCTGTGAAGGGTTACCTATGGGGCGTTGGGGCACAGTGACAAAAGCATGGAATTTGGAGGCAGAAAACTTGGCTATCAGCCTTGCTGCTTCCACTCACTCTGTATGTGATCGTGGAAGATTTATTCTCTTTGTTACCTTGGGGTTTGTTGTGAGTGTCAAAGAAGACAGTGTAGATGTATGAAGCGTTGTTAGAACAGTGAAGGAGAAAAACATTTAGTTACTATAGAAGTAAGGTATTCTTCGTTAACTGAAAAACTCATTCAGGTTTCACATCACAGGTTTGGTCTTTCCCTAATGCAACACTATCAGAAAAATTGTTTGCTTATATGTCTATTTCTGGAAGTTTTACTTATTTGCTGGATTCTATTATAAGTTATAAAATAAAAGTGCCTATCAGTAACTATTTTGGTTTCAAGGTAATGCACTGAGCTTCAAAAGTCTATGTGAGGCATGGGTCGGCCGAGTGGTTTATTGGTTAGGAGTTGGCTTGGAACGCCAGCTCTGAGAAGCAGGGTCCCGGTTTGGATCCCACATGAGGGCCAGTGACGCTGCGCCCTCTACAGCTAAGATTGTGAACAACAGCTCAACCTGGAGCTGGGCTGCTGTGAGTCCCCGGCGCCAGCAAAGGCTATAGTGGGGCTGGCCGGCAGCTGGCATGCACTTTCATGAGCCGCTGTGAGCTGCCGTCCAAGGGCCAGTGAGCGACTGCCTCACCCGGGAAGAGTACAATGATAATACCAACATGGGCCAGTGAAGAGACGTCCTCTACAACTAGACCAAAGAACAAAAAGACAGCAATTTGTCTGTTCCCCTTCCTCGATTCGCCAACGCTATTACCCTCCCCCACTTCCCCAATAAAATCTTTTAAAAAAAAAGAAATCTGTGTGAGGCAACATGATTGGTAGAGGGCCACATTTCTATTCATTTTCCATAGAAATTATGAGTATGTCTTATTTTTTAAGAAAACATAGACAAAATAATGTATAATGTAAAATCTAGTTGCCTTATAAATGGAATATAAATTTTACTCCCAAGTTTAATTATAAAAATTAATAAAGAAAATTTTGCAAATTAAAAGACTGACAACTTGATGTTGATCACACACACGATTCTTGTATTGCTAGAGGAAGGAAGGGGACGGTCACCAGGAGCTAGCTCCAAATGCTTGTAAGGGATGCGATACAGACAGGGGAATCAGGTATCATATGGGTGGGTGTATTAGAAATTGTCTGATTTTTATGAGCACTTATATGGACACAATATATATCATTAGCTCATTAGCTCATTGGTACATGAGCCTATGAAGAATTTAGGAAAGATTGATTCCATGGTCTTTTTTTTTTTTTCTTTCTTCAAAACAAGAGAGTTATTTAACCAGGCTGAAGGTACCCCATGGTGAGAATCTGTGCAGCAGGAGATAGGCATCCAAACATGATAGAAAGCCAAGCGTCTTTCCCCATGGCTTGGCTTCGCCACCAAGAAACACTGAGTTGGCAGAGATCTCGTTTCATCCCTGAAAGTGGGCTTTATTTTATTTCAAACCTCCAGCTGCCTGGTGCACATTTTTGTTTAGGTTGTAAATAGCTTTAAGCTCATTTATGAGCTCTCTCTTTTTATGTAGTCCATAGAAGAATAAAAGTTTTTATATAAAAAAACTCTCAAAACTCAATAATAAGGATACAAACAACTTGAATTAAAAAAAGCTGAGCAAAAGGTTCAAATAGATATATCACCAAAGAAGACACATAAAAACATTTAAATATTCTTAACATTGTTAGTTATCAAGGAACTACAAATTAAAACCACACTGCAAATTAAAACCACTGTCACCTATGAGAATGATTAAATTTTAAAATAATGAGGGCCGGCCGAGTGGCGCAGTGGTTACGTTCGAGCTGGCTTGGGACACCAGCAGCCCCGGTTCGGATCCCACATATGAGGGCCAGTGACACTGCCCTCAAAAATAAAAAATACTGACAATACCAGGTAGTGAGGACACAGAGCAACTGTAACTTTCATACATTGCTGGGGGGAATGCAAAATGGCATAACCACTTTGGAAAACCATCTGAAGTTTCTCATAGAGGTTAATATATACGTTTACCATATGAACCAACAATCTCACCCAAGAGAAATGAAAATTTATATAAAAACCAATACTGGAATGTTAATGGCAGCTTTATTCATAATGTCCCCAAATGAGAAGTAACTCACATGTCAGTAACAGGTGAATGTGTAAATGCATAGTGGTACATCCATTCAATGGAATACTACTCAGCAATTAAAAGGAATAAACGGAGGATGCACACAACATGGATGAATCTCAAAACAATTATGCTGAGTGATAGAAACCAGACAAAAAGAGGTACATACCATATGACTCACATAACACTCTAGAAAATACAAAAAAAAAAAAAAAAAGAAAAGAAATGGCTACAAGAGAATGGGGCCAGTGAGGGATGGGAGGGAAGAATTACAAAGCATTTGGGAGTGATGGTGGCCCATGTTCGTTATCTAGATTGTGGTGATTGTTTAAAGAGTGGATACTTCTCATGTAAATTTTAAATATGTGCAATTTATTGTATGTTAATTGTAATGACTCGTGTTTCATATATTTTTAAATCTACTTTATGACTGAAAGTCATCTCTATAGAAGAATTCTAGCTGTTAATGTAAAAGCAATTGTAGATCTAGAACATTCCATTTTTCAACTTCTAATGAAATAGTTTCTTTAGACAATGTTTGTCCTGCCAAAAACAATTAGGATAAATGTTTCTCGAACCACTGATCAATCACTAAAAGTGGAACAGGCACCCATTATATATCTACTGATTTGACGCAAGATAAAATACACAGCACCACATGAGATGAAGATGAATCAAAACCTTAGATTCCACATTCAGTTAACAGGAAATAAAGGGGATAGAAAAACACCTTACATGGTACCTACCATGTGGAAGCAATAAGGCAAATCTAGAATGTAGGATACGCCAAGGAAAATGGACCTGGTTTCTTAAATATGTCAGTAAACTGGAAAAAAAAAAAAAGCATTGTTGATTACATAGCATTTGAAAGACATAATAATCATATATGATGTATGGACTATGGGATGGAAACTGATTTGAAAAAACCCACTATTAAAATACATTTTTTTTGGTAATAGGGAAATTTGAATCACGACTGGGAATTAGATGATGCTAAGGAGTGATTGTTAAAGTTGGTGGATGAGATAATGGTATTATAGTTATGAATGAAAATATCCTTATTTCTTAGCAATTATATATGGAAGTGTTCAAATGTGAAGTGATGTGAGAAAAATGCCTTAACATACTACAAAATAAAGGATAAAGGAAGTAAGAAAGAAAGAAGGGATTGATGAATTAAATGTTACAAGTTTTACATCTAGAGCATAAATGGGCAAAAGGAGTGTATTTTGCCATTATTTCTGCTTTTGTGTATGTTTGAAAACTTTTATAATAAAAATCTTTAAAACCATCTTTGTAGGAATTATGCAGACTATAAAATATAAGTCAACAGACATAATTTTAGGAATGGATTATTGTGCATTTTATGTGCAAGAGACACCTGCCCATAAATTCAATTAAAAATGGTTTTATCTCCATTTAAAAAAATTCAGATTTAGCAACTGTCTATTTGCATTACAAAGGGAATTGTTCTTTCATAAAATGGCTTACCATGAAATTCCATTAAATGATTTATTTAATTTTTATGAGTATTCTTTTTCCAGATCCTCACAGTTTAACCTTTTTCTTTCCTCAGTCTCTTCTACTCTCCAACCAAGTATGCATAGTCCTTTCACGCCTCCAAAACTTGATGGAAGCTTGTTTCCTGTATCTGAAGTTTCTTCTTCACTTTGTACTTCACAAAAGCATATTGCATTATCAGGGTTCCCCCAGAGAAACAGAACCAATAGGATGGTTATCTATCTATCTATCTATCTATCTATCTATCTATCTATCTATCTATCTATCATCTATCTAAGAAAGTTATTATAAGAATTGGCTTGTAGGATTATGGAGGCTGACAAGTCCTAAGCTCTGCATTTGGCAAACTGGAGACCCAGGGAGCTGATGGTGTGAGTTCCAGTCTGAAAGTTAGTAGGCTGGAGAGCCAGGAAGAGCCTGATGTTTCATTTCGATATTAAGGGAGGAAAAAAATTGATGTTGTAGCTGCAAAATCTCAGGCAGGAGGCGTTCCCTCTTACTCAGTGTTTTTGTTCTTCCCAAGCCTTCAGCTGTATGGACTAGCCTCACCCACATTGGGGAGGGTAATCTGCTTTACTCAGTGATTCAAATGTTATTTTCTTAAAAGATTTTATTGGGGAATCGGGGAAGGGGAACAGACAAGTTGCAGTCCTTTTTGTTCTTCAGTCTAGTTGTGGAGGACGTCGCTTCACTGGCCCATGTTGGTGTTATCATTGCACTCTTCCCGGGTGAGACAGTCACTTGTCGACCATTGGACGGCTGCTCACGTGGCTCATGGCAGCTCATGAAAGCACACATCATCTGCCAGCCTGCCCCACTGCAGCCTATGCCATCGCCAGTGACTCACAGCAGCCCAGGTCCAGGTCAAACTGTTGTTCACCATCTTAGCTGTAGAGGGTGCAGTGTCACTGGTCCTCATATGTGGGATCCGAACCAGGGCCTTGCTGCTCAGAGCTGGCATCCCAAGCCAACTCTTAACCAATGCACCACTCAGGCAGCTCTCAGTGATTCAAATGTTAATGTTATCCAAAAACACCCTTATGAATATACTTAGAATCATATTTGACCACATATCCAGGCACCTTGTGACCCATTCAAGTTGCCACATAAAAATAACCATCACACTTATTCATGCTTTAAGACCCAGTTCAAATACAAATTCTGTAGTAAAGCCTCCAGTTTATACTATATACAGACGGTGCCCCCAAAAATGTATACATACTTTAGTAAAGGAAAACTGTATTAAAATTGTAATACTCAATATATACCAATAACAAAAGATGAATACAAGTCATGTTTGACTTCTGCAGTTACAAGAGGTGCTCAAAGTGGTTACCATCACTGTCCAGATGCTTCTGATTATGGCGAACTACTGCTTGAGTAACATTGACCAAAGTGTCCACTTGTGTACATCTTTTTGGCACCCCCAGTAGATTAGCATGTCTGTATTTTATTCTAGGCTGTAAATTCTTTAATGCAGAGGTTGTATCTTATTCATCTTCCAATCACCAGAGACTAGACTAGGGCCTGGCATAGAACAGGTATTAAATAAATGTCTGTTGACTGAATGGATGGATGACTGCATCTGCAAAAGAAACAGGAGAAACTCCACAAGTTAAAAAGTTTCAAATTTTAATGTTCTAAATTTAAATCTGACTCTGGTAAAAGGATGGGTTTCAGGGTTGATAGAAGTAACCATGCAGGATGATGCCCTATTCAAAAGTTAAATCAAATAAAAGCAAAATAAAGCTATGAAGTTCACTCTTAAAATAAAAACAATTCATGTACAGATTTGAGATTACAGATATGATCGAATTATCACTAATAGAATCTATTTGAATTTTGTTTTAGTCTAATTATAGTGAATTACTTGATCAAATTTTATAGGTACATGGTTAAAAATCAGTTATTATTTAAAATAAAAGCAATATTTCTCTTCCTTATTCTATTCTACCTTAAATCCTGCTCCCCAGAAATCTACTTTATTATAGCTATTTCTTCTGCTTACTAACCTCTGTATCGTCAAATCATACATTTATGCTACTGTTTCTTTCTTTATTTTTTTTTTGAGGGCAGTGTCACTGGCTCTCATATGTGGGACCCGAACCGGGGCCGCCGGCTTCCCAAGCCAGCGCTTAACCACCTCACCACTCGGCCGGCCCAGCTACTGTTTCTTAATGTACCCATTTTAGACATTAATCCTACCCCCTACTAGTTGTACAACTTTAGGCAAGTTATTTGACTTTGCTGTGCCTCAATTTCAAGTTTTGTAAAAGGAGGGAAATAATATTATTGTAAAGATTAAAAGACTTCCTAGATGTAACATGCTTGGTATGTAGTAAGGGTGATGTAAGTTTTTAACTATAACCATAATGGAAACTTAGCTGTCTTATACCACCTCCTCACTTCCCACCATCTCGTCTCCTCTCATTTTTCCTATATAACTGTTTCAATAAATTTCAACTTTCAATAAATCAGTAAACAATGTTATATTAGTATTACTATGTAAATGTGTTCTCAACTGATAATACTGTATATATGAAGGTTCATTTGCAGATAACACAAACTAAAGTACTTTAAGCACAACCTCATGTGGAGCATTGGGGTCTGACAGAAAGGAGCCAACAGCTGGGTTTAGCTGCGTGTTATCCATGGATGAGGGGGGAGCAGTTACCCTAATAGGCCTGCATGAGCCTTGGGAGAGGAAGCTGCTGTACAGGAGATGAAGGCTGGAGACAGCTGTGCCCTGAGGAGCCTGGTAAAAGAAGCCCAGGGAAACTTGGAGAAAACCTTTCCTCCTCTAGTGTCCCTCCAGTGCCCTCTAGTGGTGAGGCTTGACATCATGGCCTCTGGCAAAAGAGAATATTTATAAAGCCCACCTCCATTATCCCAGAACAGTAAGGAAGGGTGGATTTGGCGCTGAGAGGCAGTGACTTAATGAACTGCCATGTGTATTACATCCAGGAGCCTTCTAACATAGAATTATAGCTAAATTCCAAGGGCTAAGCTCGAGGCTTGGGAATGTGGTATGGGAGACTGGAAGAGTCTGTTTTCGAATAGTTGAAGAATGGCCACGGGAGAGAGGAAATCATTATTGTATGTTGCCCCGAGGGAACAAGACTAGTGAAATGTATAGGGAAGCAGATTTTGGAAAATTCCTCGAGGAATTTGGAAGTTTCTCTACAAAGGTTGCAATTATTTTAACACTAAGAATAATGAAATGGAGGCAAGTGTGATTCTTTGTCAAGTTGTGGGAATCCAACTAGGATAAGAACTTGAACTGGGTGATCTCCAAGGCCCATTCCAATTTGGAGAAGCTATGGAGTTTTGATGAATACCTCTGTTACCTAAAGTGAGGTTGCCTGTGTATCTATCCATCAACCCCTCCATTTATTTATCTATCTTTTCATTATCTATCCACCTGTCCATCCGTCCATCTCCTTTTGAGTTGCTTTAAAACTCAATGAACTTACTTCACTTCATTAACACTCCTATTTTTTTGGACCAGTGTTTATTGGTTGGCTCCCTAGGGCTATTATATTAATATAGGAATTAATTGATATCACATACCAATGCATTATTTTTATTTGGTTTAAATATTAGAGTAATTTTATTTGCTATCTCTTATATTCCAGGCATCCTTTTTCTAAAAATTTCTCATAATATGCCAAAAAAGACAGGCTTAATATCAGCAAAGAGACTGAATAAAACTTCACACAACCAAAGTATTCAAATGTGAGAACATAGCATATTGTGCAATAAACTAAGTTACTCCAATTCCACACTGAAGCTTCAGAAATGTAGCCTCCAGTTGTCTAAGCAGATGAGCTGGGACTGGGATCTGGGTCTTTTTCTGTCTTTTTCTGTGCTTATTGCCTCAGTTCAAGCCTTGTCTGAGGAGTTAATGATATGATTCTACTGTTTGAAACTGGACATGTTTTCCAGAATTGGAGTGCTAAAACAGAAATGAAATTGTGAAAGCCTTTCCTCGATAGGGCCCCTTCGTCATTGTGAGTTGGTCAGCTGTGTTGTTTAAAAGCTGTGTAACCCAAAGCTGGGACCTTGGTTTGATTCATGAAGAAAGTAGAGGCCAGAGAATAAAATGAATTGCACAACATTCAAACAGCACATCTGGGATTAGAAGTTAGATTTAATTCACAACCCAGAACTTTTTTTTTTATCTACTTTTTAGTTTTGTTGCATAGGAAATCATTAAGATAATGGCTTAGAGAAATAACCCGACCACCCCACCACTCCACCCCGCTGCTGATACTCCCCCTCTGGTGCTCAGGGTTTAGTCCCTCCTGTCCCTCTAATGCTTTGGCAGTGTTTCCTTGTTGGTGCTTATCCAGCCCTGTCTGTGTCGGGGTCAGTGCAGCCTCCATCTCTATGGAGGAGACAGGAACATGTATAAGTTGGCCTCCAGAATGGTCCTTACTCTGTTTTTTCACGGACAGGCTTTCCTTTTCCTAATTGGTAACCCAAAGTAGTGACTCCATGGCCTCCATGGCTGTGCTTCCCGCAGCAGCTGTTTGGGGCTCAATGGCTGGGAGCACAGTCGCAGTCAGTGCATGCCACCCCATGTGACAGTGAGAGTTGGTTAATCATATACACCCCGCCAACAGTGGGCCGCCTCGTAATTGTTACAGGGCCTTTTCAATTTCTTGCAATTTCCTTTGTCTCAGCAGTTTTGGTTGCATCCTGAAAACTGTCAGGCTTCCTTGTTTCTGTAAGGACCTGACAATTCCGGCCTCACAATGCAGCTTAAATTGGACCAGCTGCTGCCTCAATGGAGCAGTCTGCCCATCTCCAAGGCATTAAGCCCAAAATTATTTCGAAAATTGAAGCCTTTGACTTGCTCTGGATTAATGTGATTAAGCAGGGCTTGCTTTAATTTGTAGCCATCTCTTCCTTTATGAATACCATCTCAGCAGTTGGAGCAGCCATGGATGTATGGCAGACAACAGAAAGTTAGGTTGATTGCAATTTGTCTATAAGAAAAGTCTTTAATGTTTCAGTAGCAACTGATACAGGCTTCAATTGTGAGCAGATTTAGATCTGCTCGTTATTTTTAATTTTTTATGGAAACCTCATAAGCAAATGAATCCTCTCTCCTTCTCTCCCTTTGTCCCCACCCCCCTGAGGTCTGTGTTGGATTTACGGCTCCCTTTAAGTAATAAAGAAAGGATCTTTTTTTCATCTGAATTATATCAGCTGGTGAAATCGGGAAGATATATCTTTCAGGGCTAAGAAAGGTAGAATTAAATGGTATTTGATTTTTTTCTCAGTATAATTGAAATTGTATAACCATTATGATGATTAACAATAATCTGTTAACTTTTCTAAATAAGAAAATATATACCTCATTATTGAAGACCTAGATTTTTATAGTAATAGTAGTGGGTGATAGTAGAAGAAATAAGGGCAATAAACATTTAAAATGTCTTTAATAATTTTTTAAGCTCAGTGAAATTCTTAGACAATGTACCCAGGTTAACGTAAGATGGCACCAATTCTAGGGCGAATCTCTTTTTCCCTTAGTATGCTTTACCTAATTGAAAGTATAGTTCAAGTATTTTTCTGAGGTTAAGTATGGTCTCCCTTGTATATTAGTAGACCCAAAAAACCCAGGTCTGGGAGTCAGCAAACCTGGATCTGGATTTTCTCGACTTTTTTCTCACCGATAGGCTGTGTTACCTTGGGAAAGGTACTCAGTCTCTCTGTGCCTAAGTTGCCTCATCTATAAAATTAGGAAATTTCTAAAGTCCCATCTAGCCCTAATAGTGTATAGATCTGACTCCTAGGGTTTCCTACCCCATTAAAAAAAAATAAGATTCACTGGGTCTGATTTCAGTGTTGTTGTCTTCTTGCTTTTCCTCTTTACAAAGTGTAATGTCTAAATGACCAAATTTACTGATACTTGGGTCAAATCTGGTAATTTCTGTAAGTCTGAGAGCCTCAAATAACTCAGTATCATTGCATGTACTTTTGTTTGTATCTAAAACTCCAGCTGAGTTCCTTCCCTATGGTTTTCATTTCATATACATATAAGTCAAGTTTCCTTAGTCCTGTTTCATTTGAAGGTATATACCTAAAAACAATCATCGTTCAAAAAAAAAACAAACTTTAAAGATGTAACAGGATTTAATACTTAAAGATACATTTCTTCTAAATCAATGGTCATCTTATTTATAGTTCTTTGGCTACTTATTGACGTAAAATTTATATGCATTAACAACTCTTCAGATGGGCAATCAAAACCCATATCAAGGAGGAATACATATTATTCCAGGGACAATTCTAAAACCTTTTTCCATTTCCTCCTCCCGTTTTGCCCAATATTTTGATATCTCTTATAAGTCTGAAGTTCCCTGTCTTATTAATTGCTTTACCATCTGTTGCATCATTCATTTACTTATTCATTAGATCCCACTTCCAAAAATGCTTTGTGGCAGTCCCCCAAGACAGAGGGAGACTAGGCGTGAGAGCCAGGGATAGCAGGGGATGGCCTCTTGGTCTTCATCAGATGTGCTGTGGAGCTTCCCTGGGACTGTGTCTGAGCCACCTGTTCCATAAATAACTATACTACTCAAGAGGCAGCATACACCTGCTTCTTGACCTGGTTATGCCACTATCTATGGGGTTGGATTACCTGCTATAACAAATAGACCCCAAAAATGTACAGTGGCTCCAACACAATACAGATTTACTTCTTATTCATGTAATAGCTGACAGCGAGCCTTCCTGCTCTTGTGGTGATTCAGGGAGCCAGGCAGCTTCCATTTTGTGGCTCTGCCCTCCTTATGACTCAGTTGCCATCTACATCGAGCCCATCAGTTAGGTGAGAGAGCATGGAGAGGGCAGACCTGATGCTTACAGGCCTTGGCTCAGGAACGGCATGCATCGCTTCTGCTCCCATTCCTGGTAGAACTCAGCCACACCACCTGCTAGGGATGCCAGGAAATGCAGTGACGATGGGCTTCGGAAGACAAGGGGATAGTTTTCTGGTGAAGAGCTTGCAAAACCTGCTGCCATCCCTAAGTCATTTTCAGGTCTCTCTTCCTGTGATTTCATGGTAAATCCTGGAAGAAAGTGCTGAGATGGTTATTATTTATGAGAGCAGCTCTTGATGGCGCTTTAGACCTTTCAGATGGTCTTTTTAAGTTGATTTCAAAGGACCTAGGCATCTTTAACCCCCCTCTGGCTAATTTGAATTCTGGCTTGGATCTTTGAAGTTTAGTGGAGCTTATTGGCACCATTTGGGTGGTAATCAGACTGGGCATTATGGTAGTCTGTGAGCATGCTCAGTAACCAGAATAGATTTTTGCCTTAAAGTAGAATTTAAAGTAATTTTTTCCTTCGGTGGTTGACTTTTTTTTTTTAAGGGCATTTAGATCATTGATTATATGGGGATCATGCTATTTTTTTTTCTTATTTCTTACCATAATTCTTTCCAGGCTCTGCTACTAAATGGCTACATGGTCTTGGGTATGTGTTTGAGTCTCTGTCTTCATTAGTTAAAGTGGGTATACTGATTTACACCTTGATGGATGGGGTGATGATTAAAGCACACATCACATGTCTTCTATACCAGCTACTCAACACAACCCCGTTAAAAGAATTAATTAATAGAAAATAGCTGGCTTTCCAGAATAGTTATGGATGAAAATAGGGAGGGAGTATGAACATTTATTTAGAAATAAATATCCTTAGAGTTTAAGAAATCAGTCATATCAAAGTTAATCCCCACTGAGAACTCAGTGTAGGCACCTCCTCTTTTGGGCAACCTTTCCTTACCCCACAAGTTTGGGTTCCCTGCCTCCCCATGTGCTTTAACCCCACTCTACCCATATTCCTACCAGGCACTCATCCACTGTATTGTTATTGCTACCTTACATCTCTGACTCTCCCCCTACATCAGATGCTTTTTATATTCTGCTATATCTCTGGGCTTCGCAAGGTTGAAACATACGAAATTGCCATTTTTGTAGTAAAAAATGGTTGGATATTAGAAATTTCCTATGGTTGAACCTAATCCATAATAGGCACAAGATATTTTGTCGGTTATTGAGTGATGTTTGACACTTAAACATGGGCTCCATACAACTTTTGAGTTTCGTGTTATGTTAGCATCTATCATGCCATCATTGACATCATATAGGCTAATACATGATGGAATCTTTAATGTGTATTGTTAGTTATTTCAAGTATCTATGACCCAGATTCTCACGTGAATAGATGCCTTAAGGGCAGGCTATTATCTGGTTTGTTGTGTGTCTCCCACCATGCCAAATAGTTGTACACAAGTGATTGGCATTTAATATTTTTGGATTTGTCTTGAATTTGCTTGTTTTAAGTTATAGTTGAAGAATACGAGTCTCCTAATTGAGAAATGTTAAGTGATTCAGTCATCATTGCAGGGTCTTTGATAGAATTAGTACTTGCGCTCGGTGGTTAGTCTCTGTTTCCATGATGGCACAGTTGCCTTAGACATGTTAAGGATGTCAGGATGATTTGACAGGGTGTTTTCTTGCTCTAGGCTCTTTTGAGTGTGTCACCAAGTTTCATGGGAAGAAGCACCAAATTTGGAATCAGACCTGGTGTGAGATCCAGTTATGCCATTTATAGACATGTGACCTTGGCACAGCCATTTGACTTTTTGCTATTTCATTTGCTTCGTTTATAAAATGCATGCTTCGCACCATTGTTGTGAGGATTTAATGAGATCCAATATATAGATTATTTTGGATACTTTTGGCAGCAAGAAACAGAAATCTCAACTGAAATTGGCTTAAAAATAGGAATATGTACTTTTTTGCATAGTTAAAAGTCAAGAAGTTCCAGGTAGTTAATTCAGTGGCTTGAGAAAAAAAATCATCAAGAATTCAGGTTTTCCCATCTTTCTACACAGTCATTCTCCGCTTTGGCAGCGTTCTTCATTGGTCCTGGATGGCTGCCACAATTTCAGACATCCAAATCCTCAACTTCAATATCCACTGTCAAGAGAAGGGGGTTAACGCTCCATTTTTGTGTCCTTTGGTAAAAAGGAGATGAGTTTCCTAGAAGTCCCTCAGAAGACATCCCCTTATATCGCTGTGGCTACAATTGTTCACGTGTCTGTGCCGAGAACAGTCACTGAAAACAGGAATACAATCACCATGAAGACTTAGAACAGTCAAAAGTTACCCCAGGACATCAGCGGGGCCCATCCGGCCTGCAACTGCCTGACTGCCTGACTCTTGAACCAAACTAGTATTCTATAAGCAAGGAAAATGTGGGTGGAGGATAGCCTTTGGGTAGATAGTAAGGTGATCAAGTTTATCTTACTCATTATTATAGACTTGATGTAAGTACGATTTCCTAATGGGTAAATGACAGATTTAAAAAAAATTTCTGAAAAAAAACTAAAAAAAAAAAAAAAAAAAAAAAAAAATTTCTGAGCATTTCTATGTGTATTTTTACTTTCTGAAAAAAACCAATATACATGAGTTTGTTTTACTGTAAAAGAACTGTAAAATCAAACCTATAAATCAAATGTATGAGCTGATCTTTTTTGTCATTCCCACCACTGATGAATAAATTATGTGTCTTGTTAACACACACACACACACACACACACACACACAATTCTTTCAGCACTTGTTGAGTGCCATCTACATATTTGTCAGTGTGGGTGCTATGAGGGGTACAGAGTCCATACGACGTAAGACGTAACTATTGTATTTCAAGTAGCTCATCATGTAGTCTAACAGAGAAGACAATTCGGAAAGCTCTGAGGGCCACAAAGCAGATCCGGGTGGAGAGCCCTGAGAGCATGGGAGGGGATTCTGGCTGGGAATCATGGAGGTGCTGACTCTGGGCAGACTGAGGGTGGTAGGGAGGGCCGTGAGCCCAGATCAAAGTGCCGAGTGTGTGTGAGGAACGGGGTTAGGAAGTGGTGGAAAGCCTGGCAGGAAAGGAAGATGAAGGTAAATCTTACGGTATAGAAACAGCGTAACTGTAATATTCTGGCATTGACGAATTCCCCACAGACACTAAAACGTGTTTTAAAAATAGTCAACAGGGTAATAAAAATTCATCAGTTGCCTTCAGTTTTCATGAGTTTCTCCATGAACCCCAGCTTACTCAGGCTCTCAAAGGCCTGTATGTTTAGAATCCAGTGTAGGGAGCATTCAGTGATCATCTGCTGGTTGGGAGGCACAGATCTTAGACGCTGGGGGTCCGAAGGTGGACCTGCCTTTAAGAAGGTAGGGTCCCAGGGTTCCCCTATCACCTAACCCCATGCTCCACCATCCCCTGGCCTCTAGGGTTAGTCTAAAATTTCCCCCTCTTCTACCTTGTTACATGGGGAGCAGGGCACAGCAACATTCTGGGGATAAGCGATTCAGCACACCTGAAGGGGGACAGAAACTGCAGAGAGTGAGAAGCTGTGGAGAGCCAGCCTGGCACACCCCCTTGTCGGCTTATGTCTGGTTTCTGTCTGTCAGTCACTACTGCTGATAGATTCCCCATATCATCTAGGGAAGTGGGCAGCCAGACAATGAAGGGAACTGGAGGTTAATCTGCTCACCACAGTCAGCAGAGCCCAGAACCTAGAACAATGCAGGTGCTACCAAGCCTCACGTTCTATAAGGAGGTTTAGATCACCTGTATAGGACATCCTAGGAGATTGTAAAATGCTGTATGCCAGCATTAGACAGAGGGGGCTGGAAGAGTTGAGAGAGGATTTCTCTGGAGGCGTTGTAGGAGAATGAGGCACTCTCCCCACTCAATACCTAAGGAGAGCCAAGGAAGTAATATTTTCTTTTTTTCTTTTCTTTTTTTTTTTTTTTGAGGGCAGTGTCACTGGCCCTCATATGTGGGACCGAACTGGGGCTGCTGGCTTCCAAATCCAGCACCTAACCACCACGCCACTCGGCCGGCCCGGAAGTAATATTTTAATGTTACCTCAAGCCACAGGAAGGAAGCCTCAAAGAGAGTGCCTGGAGAACTTAACCTCTTGTCTTGGAATTTGGGAAATGTACAGATTGGTGTGTAATTCCTGTCCGTGGATGATAAAGGCTAAGGTTGCGGCAAGAGCTGCCTAGGATGGAAAGAAGACACAACCAGACAGGGATCTAGTTGTGTTTCCCCCATGGTGGGGCAAAGGTGTATGCCTTCCAGAGTGACACCCTGTGCTAAGGAGCCAGCCTGGGATCTTTCGCCAAGCCTCTCTCCCCAGAGGACCACTTGGGGGTGGGGAACAAGGGGACCTACAGAGAAAATCCATGGTGTGGATTGCTGGAAGCCCAGTGGCAGGGAGCCGGTAGGGGCAGTTGTGAGCAGCCAGCTGCAGCAGACAGAAGAGGCCCTGCCCACCTCCAGCGAGCAGTGAGTGGCCAGAGGTTCTCAGAGGGAAGATCCCCCAGATACCCATAAAATTTCCCAGTGAGGGAAAGAAATTTTAATTATCCACCTACCATATATAGAGGAAACCCAAGTACCAAAGGAATTAATTTCCTAGGGCTGCCATAACAAAGTACCACAGGCTGGGTGGCTAAAACAACAGAAATTTATTTTCTCACAGTTTGGGAGGCTTGATGTCCAAGATCAACCTCAGCCAGGTTGGTTTTCTCTGAGGCCTTCTTCCTTGGCTTGTAAATGGCTTTTTTCTCCCTGTGTCTTACACAGTCTTCTCTCTGTGTGTGTCTGTGTCCTAATTCCTTCTTTTTATAAGGACACCAGTCATCTTTACTTAGGGACCACCCCAATGACCTCATTTTAACTGATTTACTTCTTGAAAGACCTTATCTCAAATATAGACATATTCGGAGGTACTGGGGGGTTCGAACTTCAACACATGAATTTTCAGGGGACCCAATTCAGCCCATAATGCAGATTACAAATGTTGCCTACCAGTAAGGCCAAGTTCTCTCGCCCCTGTCTCCTATCTCTGGGCCCAACCATGGAGGGGTCAGAATGACAGAGGAGGTTGAAGTGAAGCAGGAAGAAGGGGACCACTTCCCGTCCACTCCCAGCTTCCCAGCCTCAGTTAGGAAGGGGAGTTATAATGTTCTCAGAAGGTCATCATTGGGAGGTCTTTAGACCTCGCCAGCCATGAAAATTATAACTCCTGTCTCAAGGTCTGAGTTTTTAATTAATCCAGTCATTCCATGAAGGCACAGTCTGTGGTGGGAAAATACATCATTCATTTTAAGTTTTACTGCAGAAGGCAATTGTATTTAACTGCCTAGCAGACACCCTCTAAGAGTCATTGAACAACCTCCAAGCCACTCTTTGGGTTTTATTATTTACAAGGGTTTTTGCAGAGTAGCTTTTAATAGAATAAGGAAAAATGAGGTTTGAATCATGGCCTGTGTAATGAAAATGACTATTTTCAGTTCTAGATTGACACGGTATAACTTAAAAAAATTTTGGTAGACTCATAATTAATGTGTATTCTTGTATGTATAATCAAAGTTAAATGATTCGGTGAGGTGTTTGGAATAACTTGCTCTTAAAATGAAAAATAAAGGTTAATATCCTTAATAACAACAAATAGAAGGCTGATATTCCAGGGGCATGACAGGTGTTTCTTTTCCAATAAAATTAAATATCTGATCCATGAAAGGGATTATGTAAAGTGAATTTAAATTGTACAGCCTAATAATAAAAGGCCCCCGCCACTCAACTTAAGAACTAGGGCTTTAACCATGGTGTCCCAGCCCTTGGCTTGTCCCTTCCCTACCCAACCCCCCATTGCATCCCCAGGCCTCCTTCCCTGCACTGCCTACTCTCTGAACATTGCGTTTATTATTCCTTTGCTTTTCTTTGTAGTTTTCCCACATGTTTGTATATCCCAAAGCAATATATTATTTTGTTGTGCCTGTTTGGACCATTTTATAAGTGGTATCATACCATATGGATTCTTGCATGAATTATGTTTCATAGTCAACATTTAGTTTCTGATATTCATCCATACTGAGCCATATAGCTGTAGTTCATCACTGTTTTCCTGCTGAGGGTATGTTATTGGATGCCCATGCTGCAATTTGCTTTTTTATTTTCCTATAGATTGGGTTGTTTCCATTTTTTTTCCTGTTATAAACATCACTGCTTTGTACAACCTTGCACACCTCCTGGTACCTGTATGTAAGAGTACCTCTAGGGCCAGCCGAGTGGCGTGGTGGTTAAGCGCTGGCTTGGGAAGCCAGCGGCACTGGTTCAGGTCCCACATATGAGGGCCAGTGACACTGCCCTCAAAAAAAAAAAAAATTGTACCTCTAGGCTCCTTATGGAATTTTGAAGATTTGAAACTTTTTTTTTTTTTTTGAGGGCAGTGTCACTGGCCCTCATATGTGGGACCTGAACCGGGGCCGCTGGCTTCCCAAGCCAGTGCTTAACGCCACTCGGCCAGCCCTGAATATTTGAAACTTTTGATTTCCAAGGTAGGATGGACCTATTTCAGGATATACATTTTTTATCCTATTGAGATTTTTGTCCTTGTCCTTCTTGATTTGAGGAGTTCTTTATGTATACTGGATGCTAATTCTTCGACAGTTCTATATAACAAATATGAGTGTTTTTCTTATCTTCGGTGGCTTTCCTTTTACACCTTCTTTATTGTGTCTTTTGATGAGAAGTTCTTAATTTTAATGTGGTTGAATTTGTTAATCTTTTTCTTTATGATCTGTGTATTTTGTATCTTGCCTCTCCCCTTTTGCTGTTATTTTAAAAGCTTGTATAAGATTTGGATAATCTGTTTCTTGACTGTTCTCTAGAATTTACATGTAAAGCCCTCTAGGCTTCATGTTTTCCTTTTGGCAAGATTTTTCTTTTTTAACTAAGAATCCAGGTTTTTAAAATGGTTATTAAAGAGAATTCAGCCTTTATCTATGGGCCAGTGTTGGAAAGTTACATTTTTCTAAGAAATGTATTGACCTGAAATTATTATAGTGGTTGTCTCATCTTTTAAATCTTTGTTGCATTTATAGTTATGGTCCCATTTTATTTGTAATATAATTTATTTGTGCCTTCTCTTTTTTCTTGATCAATTTTTGGCTTCGTGATCCTTTCTATTGAATATTTGTTTTATGTTTCATTAATTTATGCTTTCCTCTTTTAGTCCCTTCCTTCAAATATCTCTAACTTGTTACTTCGTTCATCAACATTTTTACTTTTTGCTCCTTCCTCATAATAAAATTGAATTAAAGTTATAAATTTCCATCAAAGAACCACTTTGGCTGCCTCCCAATAGTTTTGATAATAATGTTTTCATTATAATTCAGTTTTAAATATTTTAAAATTTTTATTGTGATTTCGTTTTTGGATTATTGAATTTTTAGTGTTTTTGATACTGGTATTTAATAGTCTTAAGCCAGAAAAGCATTTGTAGCCCTGGTGGGGCTACATGCATTGCTGGTGGTAAAATGATGCAGTCACTCTGCAAGACAATCTGGTAGTTCCTCAAAATGTTAAACATAGGCAGCAGTTCTTAGATGTATACCAAAGAAAAATGATAACCAGTGTTCACACAAAAGCTTACGCATGAATGTTCATAGCAGCGTTATTTGGCTGTTCACAACAGCCAAAAAGTGGAAACATCTCAAATGTCCATCAACTGATGAATGGATAAATGAAATGTGATATATACACACAATGGGATATTATTTGGCAATAAAAAAGAATTAAGTACTGATACATGCAACATTATCCTAAGTGAAAGAAGTCAGTCACAAAAGACCACAGAGTGTATGATTCCATATATTTAAAATATTCAGAATACAGAAATCAATTGAAAGAGAAATTAAACAGCCCAGTGGTTTCCCAGGACTGGAGGGGTTGGAGGGTTTCAAGGATAAGAGCTAAAGGGTTTGGAGATTCTTTTTGGAGTAATGAAAATATTTCAAAATGGATTGTGATGATGATTATCCAACTCTGTGAATATATGAAAAGCCACTGAACTGCACACTTTAAATGGGTGGATTGTATCATGTGTGAAGTTTATCTCAATAAAGCTGCTATCCAAGAAGAAAGCATTTTCTACTGAAATTGCCAAAAAGTTATAATAGCTCTAAACTATGTAATTTAAATTTGTATATGCTGATTCTTCTCTTCCCTTCCCCTCTCCTTCTTCCCTCTGTACCCCCTTTTCTTTCTCCTCCTCTCTCTCTCATTGGAAATGTTCAATAACAAAGTTGAACTTATTTATTAAAAAGGATCAACTTAATGAAAATTAATGGAGAGCATTGACATGAACATCATTTTCCAATTCCCACCCTCATATATAATTGCATACAAACGGACTGAGATGACACAACCTTGAGGATATGTCAGTACTTGCTAACTAGCCCACAAGGCTTAAACTGTATTAATTTTGAGAAAGCGGGATTCTGAAACAATATAAGTGCAGTGAATGTTGGAGCATGTAGACCCTATATAACATACCTCAGAAAATACTATAGATAAGAAATGGTCTTTTAAGAGACAATTTCTGGCATGTGCTACAGGGGAAAATGGTATCAAATGTACACAATTACTGGGTTCTATGCAGTGGCTCCTCTGTGGAGAATTTCACTTTATTCTCAGTGCCAGAGACCTTGACCCCACCCTGTCTGTGAAGTAGGAGCCTGCTTTGTAAAGGGGCGCCGATCAAGATGACGGCCATTATCAAGCTGGGATCCAAACATCTGAAGCTTATAACCAAGCACAATGGTGAAGGCTTCTTATCCACGTTTCTAATTATATATTTTTTTTCTGCTTTTGAGATAAAGGGACAAAGAAATATGAGACTTACTTTTCAGGTTTTTCAGGCTGCTCTGAAGTGTTCCCTTTAAGGTGGAGGGATGTAGTTTTGTTTAATGGTGGTGCTGTGAACAGGGTGTGTTCTTCCTGTGTACAATAGCATGCCAATGTCAGATGCATTAGGAGCTGAAATAATTCATTTGTTATTTCTAATGAATAGTAATAATTTATAATTTGTACTAATCAAAAACCTTTCATCCACAAAAACCAACAAGCTTTACACACATTATCCTCTCACCAATCTCTGAAGTAAGCGTCTGGCATGTACAATTATCCCTAATTTGCAGAAGGGCCAAGATAGAGAACATAGTACGGAAATAGTTGCTGATGTATCTGCAGCTTCAAATTTATATTTTGAAAGTCACTTTGAACTCATTTTCATTAGTTATTTTTGGTAGTCATGGAAGATAATTTATACTGACCTACATCATGGATATTGATCAACTGAAAACTAGAAAATTCATTTATCCAGATGTTTTGATATTAACAAACGTGGAGAAGCCCCTGTTTGCCAGCACTGTTTCCATGTGGGGGATAGATGTCCATTCTGTGCCACTTTGGTGTCCAGCCCGAGGGACTCTGCAGGTGATAGAAGTAGCCATGGTGGCACTGTGCTTGGGGCAAAGCCTGAGCACATGCTACCCCGTTCTGTGATCAGTGAGTGACGGGGATGCGGATGAGGGTAAACCCAGGAGAGTGGGGACACCTTTTAATCACTATCTCTTCCCGCAGACCCATCAGTGCCAAAACAGCCCACGCAGGGCTGCGAAGGTAATCTTGAAGTAATACAGCTCTTATCACTCACCTTCTTGCCACCAGAGCTGTATTCATGATCCTGGCATTCAGGGTTCTCTATCAAAAACATAGAAAAGCAGATTGCTATAGTTGGGTGAGGAAAAGACCTGGATATAATTTAACTAACCTTCTCCTCCTCCCACCCTTGTCAAAAATAAATAAATAGATAAAAATTGAGGTCAACGCTGACCTACAGAAAATGCATTGAGCTTGCAGATTGGTTTTGAAGACAAAGGGCAAGAGCATCCTATTCTTAGTTCTCGGAACTTCCTTAAAAGCCAGCCCAGAACACTTCCCTGAAAGCCCAGCCGGTTCAAATGGTAGATGTAGACACATTCTATGTACATAGGTACATACCTTGTATATGGTGTGAGCGTGGACACACACACACACACACACACACACCACACGACACACACACACACAACACATACACACATGCACATACACACACATACACACACCACACAAACACATACACAACACATAGACATACACCCCACACACACACCCCACGCACTCACACACACACCGCATACGCACCACACACACACACACACACACACACACACACACACACAGCTTTCTCTTTATTTGGAAAGGTTTCTTACAGGAATTTCTATTCCAATAACCATGTGAGATGCATCCAGACATTCTCTTTGGTTCCAGTGACACACAATGAGTCCCACATTTTGTCATATAAAAATGGCACATCATTGTCAGCTGACTTCAGAGCCGTCTCTGTGTCTGTCAGGGACTACTGCATCCCTGTGAGCTTGGGCAGCTAAAGGCATCCCTTCGTGTGGAAAACCAATGTGGGCTGACTGCTTGCCTCCCGGGCTGTAATAATATCTTTGGCTCTAGTAGAATGAAGAAATGTCTTATCTGCTGCTTTTCTTGGATGATAATTGATTCATTAGGGAAATCAATTAAGGGGAAGGTGAATCATTAAGAAGAAAAGGTTTGCAGAAACCTTACTTTTAAAAAAATTAAATAAATGTACTTTCTTGTGCCACCCTTTGGATTCAGGGTCAATGTCTTTCTTCTGATGGTGGGACCTCCCCCTAGAGGGGTACCTCCTGGTCTTCCTTCCCTAGCACAGTGGGGGTTAACAGTGCACAACCTGGAGCGACTCTTCCATCTGGATTTTCACTCCACCCATTTTTGGTGTCGTGATCTTGGTCACACCTTTTAACCTCTCTGTGCCTAATGGTCCTCTACTTTAAAATGGGTGTAGTAGGGCTGGCCGAGTGGCACGATGGTTAAGCGCTGGCTTGGGAAGCCAGCGACCCGGTTCAGGTCCCACATATGAGGGCCAGTGACACTGCCCTCAAAAAAGAAAAAATAAATAAATAAATAAATAAATAAATAAATAAAATAAAATGGGTGTAGTGGCACCTCCTTTACTGGCTCTATGGGAAGATTAAGTAAGTCAATATAACTATACTAATTAGAACTGTGCTTTGTACAGAGTAAGCACTAAGTGTTTGCCATTATTATTATCAATGATTTCTAGCTTGGGCTCTTTAAAATCAAGGGAGAATTTAAAGACATGAAACAATCGGAGCACAGAATTTATCTAGATTTTTATGACTTCTTCCTCAATCTTTTTTTTCCTTTTTCCTTTTAGTTGTGGTAAAATATGCATTTAGCATAAAATTTACCAACTTACCCATTTTTTTTTAAGTTGCAGGAAAGGAGTTTATTAGGAGAAAAATATACATTTCAAAGAAGCAGAAGCAGGCCCAAGCAGTAGAGAATGGCTCACGGGCCATTATTAGAAAAGAAAGTACACTCCAAGGAGTTTGGAGCGGGCCGAGCAAAGGAAGCTCAAAAGGCCCAACTTAACCATTTTTAAGTGTACAGTTCACTAGTATTAAGTTCATTCACATTGTTGTGCAACCATCACCACCATCCATCTCCAGGACTCTTTTTATCTTGCAAAACTGAAACTCAGTACTAATTAAACAACAACTCCCCATCGCCTTCCTTCCCCAGCCCCTGTCAATCACCCTTCCCAGTGTCATGTCTTGCCCACACCTCTTTTGATAATATTTTTGAACAACTTCCTTTTATTGAGCTTTTCTAAAGCATTCAACTTAATTCTTAATAGAAACAAAATTCGATGTCTGTTCTTCTGTAGGTGATATTTAATTAATTTTTGTAATCACAGTGTTAAGTAAAATAGGTTTAAACAGGGAAGAAACACAACTGACTAGCAAGCGTAACCCTCAACTGGTTGGAACGGAAAGAAGGGTGCAGGTGTACCAGAGAGCGCAATGGGTGTTGTGGTGCTGTGGGCATCGGCACGTTTGCCAGAAGGAAATCTGTGGGTCACTTAATCTGGGCCACCGTATCCATTCTATGGTTGCCCTTGTCTGTGCCATGGTGCTTATCATTTTCATCATCTGAGAAACCCTCACACTCAGCTCCGGATGTCTAAATTACACCCATTTTTCAATGATCAGTTCACTGCACCTTTGAAACCTTCACTCTTCACTTCCCATCCAAACTTCTGAAGCACTTACCTGTATCTCTCCAAAGGCTCTAAACACTCGCTGTCTTGCATTGTTAGTTGAGTTTCCCAAGAGCAGGCTCTGTATCACGTGTGTTTGGATTTCTCATGTGCTTGGTTTAGTGCTGTGCATGTAGCCATGACTCAGACTCACATTTATTGAGTTATTGTGTTGCCTGGAGGGGACGGAGAGATGAGAAAACTAGGAATTGGAGCAATTTATAGTTATCAAAGCCTGTGTATATGTGCGTGCATATGTGTGTGTGCTTATGCATGTGTGTAGTGTAATGCTTACAATGTGCTTTTTTGGGATTTTTACTGTACCTGCTTTGCAGATGAGATGAGGAAACCCAGACTCAGAGAAGTTAAGTACTTTATCCAAATCAAATGTTCCGACTGCAACGTCACAGCGTTTCATTGTTGAAACCATTTGGTTTTGTGCCTCAGGGCATGGCTTTGGGCTCCTAGTTTTATTATGGGCTATCACCAAAGATCTGCTAATTAATGCTAAAAGATTCCCAATATCAATCAAATTACAGATGAATTTGGATCTATAAATGGCCATGGGCAACAATCAGTTAGTGGAAACCCTTAGCTCTAACATTTATGGAGAGAAAGCATGAGGTTATAGAATCAATGACTGGGTTGGAGCTTTGATTCAAACCTGCTGTGCTCTGCCACCTACTGAGTGATTTAACTAAACAAATCATTTGACCTCATTGAATCTTGGTTTTCTCATCCGTGAAATGGATATAATCATACATAGAGTTACTATAAAGACTTAATAGATAATTGATGAATATGAAAGTACTCTGTGATCTATAAAAGTATTGTACAAATCTAAAATGTTGTCCTCATCATCCCACATTTATGGATTACCATTCATCTGAAGACACAAGAAGTCCAGGGCAGTGTTTGGATTAATATGGAACAAGCTACCTTCAGTCCAAAATTGGGACACTGCTGTTAGTTACTACAGGAGCCCCTTTGGGACATCCACTCTTCTAATGTGATGTGCTTGGCATTAGTGTCCCGGACGGATGGATTTTTGCTCAGGGCCTTGTTTCCCTTCATAGGTTAAAATAACTACAGGCAAAGGCATACAGTCCAGGTAAATGCTTCTCTTTTTTGCTTTGGACTCCCTGGATGTCTGACAAGTGTGACATTGTCATGAGAGAGGTCCAGAGTCAAGGAAGGCTTTGGTAGAGCTTAGAGTTTAGTATTAAGAGCATGGAAGTCATCCTTTCCTCTGAGAAGTCTTCCCAGACTCTTCAAGGCTAGCCGTGGTGCTCCCCCCGAGTGCTCCCATTGAACCGTGAGCACACTTCTCTCCTAGCAAGAATTGCTTTACCCTGTAAGTTCCCATTTACATGTATCTTTGCCCCCCCTGGACTATAAGCTTCTTCAAGCCAGCAACTGTCTTATTCATTATTACATTCGCTGCACCCAGAAGAGTATCCAGACCTCATGCTAGCTGTTTGATAAGTACCTGTTTAATGAATCCCTCTTCTGGTTCTTCCATTCTTTTATAAGCCCCATCCAGAATGAAGATGGTGGCAGCACTTAGGGTGAGATGTTTCATCATTTTGATGATACTGATGCATTAACTGAATTAGTGAAACCAGTGTTTCTCACCCTTTAAAAAATCATAGCCACCTGAGGGAGTCTTTTTAGCCATTTCTTTCCTAGTTGTCCCCCCTGTCCCCCATTAAAATTTAATATCAGAGATTTACTATATGGCCGTTTATGTACGGTGGCCCTTTGGAGGGCCATGCCATTTTGATATGTAAGATGATTTTGTCCCCCAAGAGCCAATGTTTCTTCCCTTGGAAATGGTATCACACCATGGAATTAGACCCCATTTGACTAAATATATAGAATCAGCTGGTTTGGTTGTGCAGGTATTTTAAAGAGTTTCTAGTTGATATTTACATAGTCAGTTATAAAGTTAAGATTGAGCCTGTTGCTCATCTGGTTGATATGCTTTCAAGACAAGGCTGTAGACAAAGACAAGACTTTTCCCAGACCAGCAACAATATTTCAGCACGGGGCTAAGAAATGCACAAATCTGAAGGCTTGGTGCATAGCGCCATCTTTTCAAAAAATATTTAAACTAAGCATAAAGTGATTTTTATTGTTAGTGAGTTTAGACATCTAAATAAATCAGAGCCATGGGTTCTGGAGGAACCTGGTAAATCATCCCTGTTTGGGGTATTTATAAATAATGTACTATGCAAGTTGGGAGAATACGTTACTACCACTTCCACTTAAAAAGCAACTGTAATATGGTCATGTGCAAATGAACAGGCAGTTATTCTCTCTGGGTGACTTGAAGGACTCTTCTGGAAGTTCTGTTTCAGCAGCTACAGCATTAGCGATGATGAGTGTCATTGGGAATGCCTTTTCTCCTCCATGTTACTAGTGAGTCGAGAATAGTTTTTGAAGAATGTGAAAAAAACATCTGACTTGGTGTTTTTTCTTTTTTAATTAAAATTTATTGGGGTGACATTAGTTAGTAAAATTACATAGGTCCCAAGAGTACAATTCTGTAATCCATCATTTATATATCACATTGTGTGTTCACCACCCAGAGTCAGTTCTTTTTCCATCACCATATATTTGACCCCCTTTACCCTCACCTATCAAACCCTTCTTGCCTTACCTTCTGGCTGACTTGGTTTTAAAGACCCTTTTGTTATCATGATTTCAGGGGCTCTCTAGCCATCTTTTTACTCTCATTTGGAACACAGCCACTTTTAGGAAAACCTGCCCTGGGCAGCTTACCCAAAGAATCCCATCTTTGCTTGGAAAGCAGCCTGTAGAGTTCTGTTTGTATTAACCTAGATCGCAAATGTTGGAAAGCTTCTGGCTTTTCATAGTGAAGTTCCATGATGACGTGGCTTGTCATCAGTAGTCCATGGATATGGAAAGATCAGCACTGACATCACAGATCTGATGACTACCCGAGTGCCTTCCCTTTTGTGTCTGTGATTTAATGCTCTCAGCCATACTCTAACTAAGATTGACAGGACAGATGTTAATGTCCCCATTTTACAGATGAGGAACAGTGACAAAGAGAAGGTAAGTGGCTTCTGGCAGATTCTACCCTCAAATATGGATCTCCTGACTTGGAAGTCAGGCCCATTTATCTGCCCCATGATGTCTTCTACCTTCAGCCTTCTCAGCAGTCATTGTGGAATGAGTAGGTTTCAGAAGACGCAGCCTGGATCCATGGAAGGAGATAGATTTGACTTAGTAAAGGTGGATCTTTCCAGCAATTATGACATTCCGATCATGGACTACTTTGTGAAGTAGTATGTGTCCTATCACTCTGGATGTTGCAGTGGGGTAAAACAAGGTGTCATTCGGCTGGATGGCCTTTTGAGTCCCTTACAATCCTGAGACCCTGCTAAAAAACAATCAAACAAAAAAACCCAGCTTCTGCCTGGTTCCTCTCCCTTGATGTAGCCACATATATCAAATGCCTAATTTTACAATTCCCTTTCCCATCTTTGTGTCAAAAGCACACGTCCAGTTCTGTGAGGACACATATGCCCAGGGCTGACCCCAGATCTCCTGTATCAGGATCCCAGTGTGGCAGTGGCGTGGGAGGTGTGAGTGTTTTTCAGAAAGTCCCACAAGTGATTCTAAGGCATAGTGTTGGGAACCCCTCTTCCCGCGTAGCCCACTGATAACAAGGTATGAGCAGGACTCCTTTTAGGCTTGGTGGTATAATTTAGTGGCATCGAGGAGTCAGTTTCTCGGTGTGCAATACCCTTTTAGGTTTTAATTGGGCTGTGTTTGTTCTCTTGGGTACAAGGGTACCTTGATTCCCTACTTGGCAGGTTCGTTTTGCTAGTATCTCATAATGCTTGCCTATCTCAGGGTAGGGTGGGAGCTGGTGCCGGCCAAGGAAACAGGCATTGATCTGCCCTACTGCGTAGATCCTGCCATACACTTCAGGTTTTGAAAAAAACAGCAAAAAAGATATGAAGGCAGATGGGATACAGAACCTAGTGAACTGCCTCATCCGGACTAGTCACCTACTAGTTAGCTGGGTAACAGAAAGACACCTCTGGTAGCATGAAGAATTCATGGTTTTCGCTTATTGTTTTCTGGTGGAATTTTCTTTTTCTTTTTTTTTTTTTTTTTTTGAGGGCAGTGTCACTGGCCCTCACATGTAGGATCCGAACCGGGGCCACCGGCTCTTAACCACCGTGCCACTCGGCCAGCACAGTCTTTTTTTTTTTTTTTCTGGTGGAATTTTCTTGATCAAGTACTGAACTGTGTTTATAGCTCTCCTCTGAAAGAATAATCTCTGAAGATGTGTCTATATTAAATATACACCAGAGGATTATAAATTCCCCACAATGTCTCCCCATGGTGAACCAAAAAAAAAAAAAAAATCACAATTACTACAACAGTATTTGTTCTACTTTTCAATCATCAGGATGCTTTTTAAAGCTTACGTTTCTCTTTGGACACTTCAAGTGACTGATGAGACAAAAGAAAAAAAAGCCAAGATAAAATGACAGTATAGACACTCTTCAAATCCTATAATGAACTCCACAGGGCATCCAATTTTGATGTATTAGGATTTTTTTTTTTATAATGAGTACATTGTTGGAAATCACATTTTCTATCTGCAGGAGCTGCAGATGAAACTGAGCTGACATCTTACCTCTTTGTAGTTAATTAGCAAGAGGAAAGTAGTGTTTTGAATCTTGTATGGGAGAAGGGAGGCATTAGTCATCCACTGCTCCCCTTTTCCCTTCAAACACCTGGATCTTTTTGTGTGCTCTTTGATTTGGCTTAACAGTTTAGATGGGTCTTGTTGGCTGGAAAAGATGAGGAGAGTTGAAGAATGGCTATTATTTAATGAAACAACTATAAATGGTAGCTCATTTCCATGCGCCATCTTGCCTGTAGGATAAATAAAATAGATGGGGTGTTTTTCTTTTAAAGAGCAGTTCCTTACCTGGACCCAGACTTTAAGCAATACCCATGCTGCGAGAGTCTTTTGTTGTCACCATATTAACATGTGTCACCATAGAATCCCCAGCACTTGGTGCAGTACACCTGGATCTTAGTAAGCATTCAGTAAATATTTATTAATCAATGAGTAAATAAAACATAGTGTTGACCCATACACTAAAATGTTACAGTAGCATGAATTGTTTCTAATATTTTCTTCTGGGTAGTAGCTGTGGCCACTATAAGACATGTGGTGAGGTTTACATGGAATTTAGCAGTTAGGGCCAGAAAGGCAGAGCAGAGAATGTATGTTTGATTCCCTTTAGGGGACTGGTCCTCCGGTAGGTGAACAGTGATGGGGTCAGCATGGATACTCATCTAAGTAGTAGAAAAATTCTGCCTCAAAATTCCTCTGATGTATATGTATTTATTAATGTCAGATCATGTAGCCAGTCCTACTGGGTAGGCCACCACCCTGCTCTCTCTTCTCTTCTCACCAGCACAATGTAGCAAAAACTAATCATGCAGACATGGAAGAGTTGAAGATAATACTTCCTTCATGAGATGGAAAGCTATGACATAAGACTTAAAAACAGGGCTGATTTATGTGGAGTACAGTATAGGGAATGGAGTCAATGGAATAATAATAGATATGTATGATATCTGGGGGTGGGGCAGTGGGTTGGAGGAAGGGGATTGTCACTTTGTGAGGGGTGAAAAGGTGAAAAAGCGTAACTATTGGATTGTGTGGTACACCTGAAACTAATAATAAAAATTTTTTTTAAAAATTGGCTGGTTTATCTGGGGGTTCTCTTTAACAACACCTGGTTCTCTGGATGACTTGGCCTCTACAATGCTCTGGATGACTTCAGAACAATGCCCTGTGTCTCTTCTGGGATATTTTGTCTTACAAGGAGTGCGTGCCCATAATCTACCCCTGTGTATTTGTTCATCTTCCTTTATTGTTACTGGGTCAGGCGACACAGGGACATGTCCAGGGAGGACGTTCATCCTTTTCATTTTTCCTTTCAAGATATTTTTGAGCAACAATCTGTGAAAGCACTTACAATGCTGCTGTGAATTGTTAACAAGCACGTTTACACATCACATCTATTAGGCTATTTGCACAGAGTTATGCGAAGAAACAGCTCAGAGTATTTTTAAGATACAGCCTTTATCTCTGGAAGCACAAGAAAGTATTTGCAGATTGGTCTCGGGAATCGAATTAGCCTAGCACATTGGTGAGTTCCTGGAGGCATTCCTATAAGTGGTTCCTAGCCCCTTAATCCTTTTGATCATTTGCACTGTGTATTTTTACACATGCTCTTGTGCTGTGGAGAAATAAAATAAAGAAACTTAAAGGTGAGTTTGACAAGGGCTTCTCCATATTGTCCATGCAGATGGATCTTGAATTTTAATGGTAATGGTTTCTTTGAAAGAACGACACTTTTTAAAACCTCTCCACAAATAATGCCAGTGCTCAGATTCTGTCCAAAGGTGTTTGCTGGTGGGTGAGTGGAAATTTTTCCTAATCCCCCTTATTGATGCCACGAAAGAAGAGCCTATTCCTAGAGAACAGTTCTGACAGCCTGGATGTCAATTACCCCACAGCTGTGTTTTCTCATCTGGGCCACTGCCTGTGTGACATTTGCTGTCACTTAGTGATAGTGACTTCAGGCGTCTATGTCCAGGAGTCTGCCTCAGGATCATAGAAGGAGTCCAAGCTTTACCTCTGATTAAAGCCTGGTTGGCTCTTTGCTGGATCCTGCCACTTAGTGGCTGTGAGACACTGAGTGAGAAAACTTGTGGAGAGGCCTTAGTTTCCCCATCTGTAAAATGGGGACCACATGTAAAATTGTTGTGAGCAATATTTGTATACCCACGTTCATAGTAGCTTTGTTCACAATAGCTGAAGGTGGAAGTAACTCGAGTGTCCATTGCCAGATGAATGGATAAGCAAAATGTAATACACACTTACAATGGAATATTATTCAGCTTTAAAAATAAGGAACAAAATTCTGACAGATGCTTCAACATGGATGAGCTTTGAAGACATTATGCTAAGTAAAATAAGCCATTCACTAAGAAAATACTGTATGATTCCCCTTATATGAAGTACCTAGAGTAGTCAAATTCAAGAGATGGAAAGTAGAGTGGTAGTCAGTAACCTGGGGCTGCGGGGAGGAGGGAGATGGGAAATAGTGTTTATTGGATACAGTTTCAATTTTACAAGATGTAATAAGTTCTGGTGATGGTAGCATGACAATGTGAATGCACTTAATGCTACTGAGCTGTACATTTAAAGATGGTTAAAACGGTAAATTTCGTTATGTGCATTTCCCACAACAGAAAAAAACTGGGAAAATTTTGTTTGTGAGCATTCAAAAACATCAAGCAGGTAAAGTGCTTGCTGTTTTATCAGCATTCAGTAAATACTAACAGTTTTTATTAGAGTTAAGAATTATATTGTAATAGTTATATGATATTTCATTGTGTGACTATACCGAAATTTCTTTCTTTATTTTTGCTTGATTTGGGGGGTTCTTATAGTACTCTACCATTGTAATAATGATGGAGTGAAATACTTTTATGTATGTCTATATCTTTTCTGTTATTTGAAGTTATATCTTTGAGATAGATTTCCTGGATCACTTAGGGTGAATCAATCTTAATCTTTGTGGCTCTTGCTACATAAGCCAATGGAGTTTCAAAATGGTGTAGCCATTTACACTGTCCCGTCATCAGCACTAGCTACGCTTTAAAGTAGTTCTGCAAAATGTAATAAGTAAGAGATAGCATGTTAATGTTTCAATATGTGTTTATTCCTTTTATCACTAAAAATGTTGGGCATTTTCTGTCTTCATTTACATTTTTGTCTTCCTATATGTATTGCCTGTTTACACCTTTTCCCTTTATTTCTAGTGTGGTTTCTATGCCTTTCTTACCAAATATATTTGTCATGTTCGTAACATATTGTTGCCATTTTTATTATTCAGAGGATTTTAATTCTTTTTTTTTTTTGAGGGCAGTGTCACTGGCCCTCACATGTGGGACCGAACCGGGGCCACTGGCTTCCCAAGCCAGTGCTTAACCACCACACCACTCAGCTGGCCCAGGATTTTAATTCTTATGTAGTTAAATCATTCCTTTAAACATTTCAAAGTACAAAACAGTACTATTTTAAAGTACATCAAAAATGATTTTATAACATGATTATTATACCTGATGTGTCTTCTTCCTATAATTCCCCCATCATTCTTACCATACCTGTTAGTATGATATCCGCTTAGATGCTTAACTCATATAACTGTAGAATTTGAATTAAAATTATGTAGCGTGACCAATTAATAATACACTAGTAATTACCCAATATAAAAAGCACACCACAAAAATTAGAGCAAATTAGTAATTAAAATTATTAGTAAACATGACTTTTTTTACTCACTAATAATTAAATTCATTGAAAATAAAATTATAGGATGCTATATTCCAGCTATTAATTGGTAACGATTAAAAACATATTACAATTATGTAATATGTTGAGGGCCAGGCTGAGGTTGGCCCTCAATTATACTGCCAATGGGGAGAGAAAATTGGGTCAACTTTACTGAGTACAAGTTCAGCACTACGTATCAAGAAACTTAAAAATGTTTATAAACATTGATTTAGAAATGCCACTTATGTAGCTATAGATTGGATAGTTGTGAGAATTAAGGTGAGATTACGAACAGATGGGAAAACACTTTTGCAAACTAGGGTGCAAGTTCAGGGCATTCCCAAAACCACTGTGAGGTTTGATAATTTGCTAGAAAGACTTACAGAACTTAGGGAGAGCTGTTATCCTCAGTTAATTACAGGGAAAGGATCAAAATCAGTCAAAGGAAGAGATGCATAGAACAGAATCTGAAATGGTTCTAATGCAAAGCTTCTGTGTCATCTCCCATACAGTGAGGATGTGTTACCCTCCTGACATCCATACATGACAATATGAAAAGAGTATTGCCAACCAGTAAGTTTCGGCAAATCTTGGTGTCTCGAGTTTTCATTAGGGTTTCATTACATAGGCATGATTGATTGATTGTTCATATGGTTGAACTTAGTCTCTAGGACAACTGTGTTACCAAAGCCCCCATCCCTTAGCCACATGGTTGGTCTTTCTGGCATAGCCAGCCCTGACCCTGTCTCTGCTGGGTATGGCCAACCCTACCCTAAGACTGTTGGTGTGACCAGCCCCAGCCTAAAGTACACTCCAATCAGGTATGATATAGATCACCTTTTAGAGACCAAAGCAAAGGCCACACATCTCTTTGGGCAAGGCTAAATTTTTGACTCCACATAAGGTGACCGAAAAGAGATGGAAAACAAATTTAAATATGAAGATGATATTAGTATGGAGGGGTCTGGTATTTACTACGTTCCAATACTGTAAAATAAGAAGGGGCCTGACCCCCATAGGTACATGTACTGCAGACAGGCACTTTGCTGATCCACAGAACCTTGGGGGCTACCTTTAAGAAGGGGTGCGGGTGCTAGAGAGAGACGTTTTCCACAGCAGTTGTTTACCTCAGAGCCAAATTGGGCTGGGAAAGCACTTTCTACCCCACTGGGTGTCTGAACCTGGCCCTTGCATCACTGTGAGCAGCACAGCAAATTGCCCCTCTGTTCATGAATATATCTAACGTGAACAAGTTATAAGTCTGTTTTTTACAGATTTCTCTATCGAGCACCATCTCACTCTGTATGGCAGCTGAGCTTACTACATATAGCATGGGGTGATGATAAAAATACATGGTTTCACTCCCCATTGCAGAGTTTCAGAAAATCTTGAGCACGCTATCAGAGTGGATCCATATTACTATTTCATACAGTGAGGTTGGAAAAATGAAAACCCGACTGTTTTCTCATGAAATTAAAAAAAAAAAATTAGAGCACAATGGAGAAGTTATCAGCCTCAGGAAGCTTGCTAGAGGACAACTATATGACTTTATGGAAAAAGAACCAGTAACAGAGAGTTAGAATGAAACCATTAGCTAAAGATCAGTTATGTTCCCACCTTCCTTCAGTGGGAAGAATTTTAGCCTTGGTCTAGTGTTGTTGTTGTTTTTTTTAAACAACTTGTAATAAATTGATATTGTCAATAAATTTTGGTTCTGTTTCTTTCAAGGAAAAACTGGCCACGCAGAAGTAGTGCGAGTGGTGTACCAGCCAGAATGCATCAGCTTTGAGGAACTGCTCAAGGTCTTCTGGGAGAATCATGACCCGACCCAAGGTAGATGAGTGAGCCAGTATTTAATTATCTTACTAATTACAGCTGGGATAATTAGTGTTTGAGCTGCATGGAAGAGATGAACCTTGAAATCACACAGGAGCTCAAGAATATGATTGCAGACATTTATTGACGGAGAAGAGGAGGGGCTGGGGAGAAAAAGGGGGAGAGAATAAAGGCACAGCTACAATCGGCACCCCTCCCCCCTTTACAGCTGTCAGGGGTGGGAAAATTCCCACAGAGAAAGACTCCAGACAATAGAGATTCGTTCACCTTTGATTATTGCATTATTCCTCCTTAATGCAGCCTTTTGTCTACAAAATTAAAGTGTCTTTCTAGCAGCTCCAAAGTTTTCCTGATTTATGGTTCCTTTATTTTCCTGAATTTAGCCTTTCTCATCTTTTGACATTATCAAGTTTTTTTTTTTAATGTCTGTAGGTGATAAAAAAAGAAAAAAAGAACATAAAGGTAAAATGCAGCATTCAGTGCGTCCAGAATGCTTGCGTTATTTTTTTTTGTTGTTAACCCTTTATTACAAGTCACACTCTTCTAGACATATATGTGGACTTAGATGAATTTGCTTGCGTTATTGAAATATTTCATTTCTCTTCTTTGGAATTTGTTATATGGAGATATTAATATATTTGGGCTATACACAGTGGTGGAGAGAAATTTTGTTTGAATACACACACAAGTAAAAATCCCATGTTGGCAGATACCATTATAATATTCAATAACAGAGCAATTTCCAGATTGCATCTTAATAGCCGTACAGACACTGCTTTGCCCGTGTAATGATCTGATATTATGAAGCTTATGAATGAAAAGTCCTATATAATAGATGTGATTTTTCACAAACCCTGTTTATTTAGCAATCAGTCTATTTAACAAAAATATTTTCCTTTTGGTGTCAAGTTTTTGGGTAGCTGGTATGCCTTATTGGCTGTTTCCTGGTGAAGGGATGTGTTTTTTTCAAATGTGCATTGTGTTTTGCTGTGGAGCCTTAGTTTGACCCCAGCAGCACGGGTGGATGGGTCCTAAGTTCTGATTCTGAGAACCACCTAATGCCAGGGTGATTTGCCAAAGGGCAAAGGTCACAGCCACGGCAAGAGTCACAGACTGATAAATGAGCCAGGGTAAGGCAGGCCCAGGATGCAGGCAAATCCATTAGGGTGGGTGAAGTTCAATGAAGGAGCCCAGGAGCAGGCTTCCCATTCTAGTGAAATCTGGTTTGACATGGGGGATGAGTCCCTGGTGGGAGGGCAGTGAGGTATGGGGCAGAGACTGTGGAGGACTGGTAGGGTAAGAATACTATAATCAGAAGGTTCAGGTGTCACTACAATTTGGACTATTGTATTGTTTTATTATTATGAGAACAGCAGGCCTAATGGCTTCAATAAGCTTGGCTCAGCAGGAAGCTCTAACTTGTGAGCATCGTAAATAAAGGTGGTGATGGCCAGGAACTCTTGCTGGTAAGCCTTTGATGCCCATGGAGCAGCCATTCAGCTGTTTTGCCTGTCAAAGGCAAGGGTCAGGGAAGGATACTCAGAGCTCCAAAATTCTCAGTGGAGACTCATATCAGGAACCCAGGCAAGCCTGCAGTCATGTAGGAAAGAGGCTCCCACAGGCCCACTGGGCTTGGGTATGTGGCTTTTGGCCAGGGAGCATAATGCCCTGTTCTGATAGAATCACCTTATGCTTAATTACCCCTGGTAAGATTTGGAAAAGGGTGAAGTCTGTCATCCACTTTTCTCTTCTTACTTCAGTTAACATCTTACCCATGTTATCACATCTTTACCAGCACACCTCGGTTAATTAGGCCACTAGTACTGGCCCTGAATCTCGGGGGAGGATTCTACCTTTAAAAGAACCTTAAAAGAATTTCTTGGTTTCCCCATCCCACATACCAAATTTGTCTCAATTGTGTTTTATTCCTTTTTGAAATTCTTGATTTTCTTATCTGTATTCATTTGCCAGGAATACAATAACAAAGCACCAAAGACTGGTAGTTTAAACAGCAGAAATTTATTTTCTCATAGTTCTGGAGGCTGAAAGTCTGAGATGAAGGCGGTGGCAGGGCTGGTTTTTACTTTAGCTTGTCGATGGCTGTCTTTCCTCTGTGTCTTCACATAATCTTCCCTCTGTGTGTGTCTGTGTCCTAATCTCCTCTTCTTATAAGAGCACCACTCAGATGGAATTAGGGTCCACCGAAATGACATCATTTAATCTGAATCTTTAAAGACTGTATCTCCAAATAAAGTTACATTCTGAGGCACTGGAGGTTAGGGCTTCCACATATGCATTGAAGGTAGCAGGGGGACATAATTTAGCCCATAACATTGTCCAATAATATAATGGGTTGGTGTACTATTCTTCCAGTGATATTTGTATTCTAACAGGGGGTTCATAGACTCAAAGACTGGAAGAAGTTCTAGAGGTCATCTGGTTAAACTTCGGCTTCAAGTCTATAAATCAAAACATGAAATTGCTAATGATGGGGTCAATGGACAATCAGATTTGACTGTTGAGCAACATATTTTTTACACTGATATTAGGGGAAATTACACATGTTAGAGGAGACTGTTTCTTCCCTTTCATATATATTTTTTTCCTGCTTAGAACAGTGCTTGATGCAATATATACAGTCACACATAGTAAATCAGAAGAAATCTGATCTTCCCACATTATTATTAGAATTAATTTTTTGGATGGTTCAGTGTAATGGGCAGAGTAACAATATTTTTCTGCCTTGTAGGGTTTCCCATGATCCTTTTGAAAATAGATCCAAAGGAGTGATCACATGACCCAGGCCTGGCCAATCACAGTATCTTTTCCTGTTGTCAACAAAGTTTGATCCAAAAAACAGGCATATGACCCTAGCAGGACCAATTCGAGTCCTCCCTGGACTGTTGTATGAGAGAGAAAAGTATTTTCACTTTGCTGACGATGCCCAGGTGACAGTGCTCTTTGTATGGAAAGAGGCTGTTCATAGGAGAAGCAAGGAAAGAAGATGAGTAGAGACACTGAGAGATGAGAGAGAAGATGAGAGAACCTACAGGAGATTCGGAGGTTCTTGTTTCCACAGCTCTTCCTTCAATTGTGAGATCTCTCCTTGTAGCTTTCCAAGCCATGAGAACTACGAGGTATCCTCCTCTTGTTGTTGTTGTTGTTTTTGACGTCAGCTAGTTTGTTGGATTTTTCTTATTTGCAACAATAAAAACCCTGATTAATCTACTTATTCAACTTAAATGATCATTGTGCTTATTATATTCAGTAGCTGTTAGTTAACCATGTTTACTGGGTTCTAGAAACCAGAGGTCTCAAACCAGTTGGTTAATAGTTTTACCACTGATTCAGACATAGAATGGAAGACACTGAAAACAGTTTCTTCAAGACTTCTTGGTGATTTGCTTAGGGGGTTCCTTGATAATTCAGAATTAAGAACTGGGGTTTAAGATTTGGGATATATGGCCTGAGAATTTATCAGCTCACCTCTCAATATCCCGAAACTACTGTAAAAGACAATAATTTATCAATGACAATTATCTTGTTTCTACTATTTGCCAGGCGCTCTGTTAAGTTGTGTTAAATCACCAAGTGGTCTCAAATAAGCAGCAGTGTCCAGCCCCTTGGTTAATGCACCGGGAAAATATGTTCCTATAGGAAGAAAATAGTTTAATCCCAAAAGTACTGACACCAAATGAGCATTGATATAAATGTGTATAAGACCACAGGCCAAAATATTAACATGAAATTACTAAAACAACTGTATCATCACACTGGAACATTAACATAAAAAAATTAAGTTCAGGAGAACTCTGGTATCGATGAATTTACTATTCCCAGGGAACCCTGAAGGCATAAAATATGTAGTCTCCTGTAATTTTTCTGAGGTAATGATTTGAAGCCCACTCCCTGAAGGATGGGCCTGCAGCCAGAGATAGCTAGGCTGCAGGTGAACTTGGCCATCTGACTATAGCTTCTTAATTCTCTACTTGGAGTTATATGGTGACTCCTGTCACATTTCCCAGTGAAAAGTGGCCCAGAAAAGTGCCCAATAGAGAAGATGATGGAAGTAGAGGCATGGAAGACTGATTGCTCTTACTTAGAAAATGGATGTTTCAGAAGACAGCAGTATGTTGATTTTGATGGAGCCTTTGGTCTGTGAAGCAATAGCCTATTCTAGGTTCTTTTCAGACACAAGAGTAAGTGATTCATAAAACTGCTTGAGGGATGCTCTGGTCTATACCAGAATTGCTACAAAAAGACAAAACTTGAGTAAAAGTTGAGACAGCATTGACCTTCAAGGTGAAGGTATGCCCAGGAAACGCATGATTCTTAACAGAAGTATGACTCGAGAGAAATGTATTTTAATTAGCATATTGAAAAAGTTTAGTCCCTTGTTTAGAAAGTCATGAAGGAATGGAAGGGACCGTTTAAGTTTTTTAGTTGTAATTTACTTCATTTTGTGGGAGAAGCAGTATCCTAAAGTGATTTTGCAAATGTGGGGATTCTTGCTAATGTCAAGGGTATACTGTAGTAGACACAGCAAGAAGTGAAGCTTTGAAGTCCCCTTTCGACTAAATCAGATCTTCATAGCATAGACCAGACAGGTAAAATCCTGCATGTTCTTCACTGCTTCAAGGGACTGAGGGCAGCTCTTGGTACCGAATGGAAAGGAGGCAGTCGCCATTGTCCACCATCTTGAAGGTTAAGAGAGCTCTTAGACAGTGTTAAGCTTTTAAAGATATAAGTAGCTTGAAAATGGCTGAGTGCAAATGACAGGCATCGCTATATTCTTCTCCATACAACAATACAATTCCACCAGATTTGTTTATTTATTTTATATCCATGTTGCCCTTGATTTCTGTGGGAAAGTATTTACCTTTCATCTACTAAAGTGCGGGTTTTCTTCCCGTCGAATTTCTTTTGTACTTCCCCTTAATTGGAACTATTTCAGCATTGCTGATGTTATCATTCTGCAGCTGTTACTGGTGGTGGTGGTGGTGGTGAGGCTGGTGGATAGAAGGCTCCTTAAGCTTGCTGCTGACACATTCATCAGAAGAACCAGATCAGATCTTAGCTTTTCATGCCTGATCTGTATCTTCCTACCCAGCATGCTCTCTGTATGAGCTACAGTTTCTCCTCTTCCTGCATGAGGGCACAGGACACTGACCGTGTTATTTGGGCCAAGTACAGTTTTATCTCATTTGATCCCAGAAACCTGACTTCTCCATTCCAACTCGTTTCACTCTCCTCCATCCTAGGGGAAAGAATGGCAACATTTATTTCAGCACCTCTTATGGGCCAGTCTTAGTAATAAATGCTTTTATAGCTATCCTTCCATTTAATCCTCGCCATAATCTTGTGAAGTGGGGTTCATTGTCTTCATTTAATAGAAGAGAAGAAATGAGGTGCCAAAAGACCAAAATAGGTTCCAAGAGCGTTTCCAAACAACTTGCTTGATGTTCATGGCAATATTTGGACCCAGCCCTATCTAAAACTCGTTTATTTTCTTTCCCCTACACCAAGCTTCCTTGCTAGGAGGACCTATTCTAAGGATAAATGTTTTCATGATTCCCCCATGCAATCTATTTGGGCCCTTAGTATCTTTTTAAAAACAAATATATTAAAATGCTACTATGAATTTAATCATACTTTAAATTTGTGTGCCTATTTTATTAACCAACACAATGTCACGTACCTCTGGGACATGGAAATGCTTACATGCATAATGCATTCTACAGCTTCCAGGCCATGCTTGCTGCACAGTTGGATTTGTGGACCTCTTCTAGTAGCTCCAGGCCTCCCAGGGAACTGGGGCCACAGGTGGGGAACTGCTCCAGTGTACTCCTGAGGGAGCTGTGGCTTTCCGCCTGAGACTGCTAGCTGATCCCATATCAATTTCCCCACTTCTATAGTATTAGAATTTTAGTTGGAAAGGCAGCCACCAATTAAGGCTAAATTTCCCAGACTCCTTATGGCTAAATATGGTCATGTGTGACAATTCTGACTCCCAGGGTATGAATGCAAGTGATGGTGTGCAACTTCTGGGTTGTGTATCCTTAAAGATGGGGTGTCCTCTCCCTTTTCCTCCATTCTTACAAGCTGCATATAGATATGGTGGTAAACCATCTGGACCACAGGGGTCGGGGCCTTGCCCTTGTAATCGAGGAACTAAAAGATAGAAGGTTCCAGACTCACCATCCCAGGCTGGATTTTTAATGCAAGAAATGTCTTCTTTAAGTTACTGTTATTTGGGTTCATTTTAGGCCTTAGTCTTTCTTTCCTACAGCAGCTGAACCTATATCCTTATAAAATGCATTCAACTATAATGTAAGCTGGTGAACTCCAGTCACTCCCCTGAAGATCTTAATTAAAATGTCCCCCTAATTAAAATGTCTTTAACAAAATCTGTTAAAGAGCGTGGACCCTGGGGTTAGAGAAGATGTTCCTTTAATCAGATCTGCCACATACTAGCTGCGTGGCCCCGTCTGGTTTCTGTGTATCTCCACTTGACCACCTCAGTCCTAGCTATCATTATCCCTCATCTGGCTGCTCCAGTAGCTTCCAACCTCACCTGTCTTGCCCTTTCCCAGCCCATTCTCCATAATAACCTATTAAAAACACAAAACAAAGTTTGTCCCTCTCCAGTTTAAAGCACCTCTCTCTGGTTGTCCATTTTCTTGGGGATAATGTACAGACTCTTTACAAGGACCAGGCATGGCCAGGGATTAGTTAAGTGATGCTCACTTCTCCACCCTCAGCTCCTGGCTCTTTTTCCCCCTCCCCTAACCCTGGTCACTGCATTTCTGTTACTGTAGCCTTCATTCCCTCCATGCCTAGAGGACACAAGCGTTTTCTGGCTCACAGCTCTAGGAGTGACTGGCTCCTCTCTTCCTTTCAGCATCAGGTGTTATGTCCACAGGGAGGTCTTTCCTGACCCACCCTACCAAAAGCAGTACTTCCCAGGAGTCCTACCCAGCCCTCACTCCCAGATTTCTCTGTCACCGCCCTCCCCTTCCTTCCTACCACATATCACAAGGCGAAATGATTTGTCTCTTACATGTTTCTTAATTGTCTCCTCTTTTAGAAAGTAGGCTTCATATTAAATATTTTCTCATTGAACCATCTGTAAAATGTCTCCTGTCCCACAAGTGTGTGTCAGGATGTATGAGAGGATATCATTTGCCAGGCAGCGCTCAGTGCCAGGCAGAAAGTAAGCACGCCATATATAACAGCCACCGCACTCGCTGCCTGCATAAGAGCCGTGTCACCAGCTCCTGTTTGATTGCCTGGCTTGAACCTTAGTATTTCTCTACTTTTTCTGTATCATTTTTCCACAGCAAGTGTTCTGAATACTCCTGATCATTTCCTATGTTTGATTCATACCCTTTATCCTCAGTCGACTCCTCAACACCCCTTTCCCTTCCACACCCACCCTGCACCCTCCCACAGTGAACCCCCAGCTGTCCTCAGAAAGCTTTATCGGGCTTGCCCATTGGGCCACACTACCTGTGGTGTTAGGTCTCATGGGGCCCGGAAGCACACACCTGGTCTGCTGCCTTACTCTTCAGAGCCATGAGTGGGGGATGAATGCAACTCCACAGCTGTGGTTGAAACTAGAGACCCCCAAGGACTCTTCTCCATTCGGTGCCCTTTGATCCCACATTCCCCATTCACCATGAAGCACGGCAGGTTGTCCCCAGGAGGCCCCCCAGAGAATCGGGGGTGGGTTGGTCCATTCCAACTTGAGCAGTCTTGTTCTATAACCTCTTTTCAGGTACACGGCGAAGGAGCAAGGTCCCCCTGCTGTCTACTGGGAAACATAAAAAGGAAAGGGAAAAATCGTATTTTCCTTCTGTTTCTCATCAAGTTGGCAATTACATGTGCTGTTCATATATTTGAAGTTGCTGAATTAATATCTGAACTTCCTTGCGCTGATCCTTTTAAGTTAGTTTTTAAATAAGTCACCAGTTTTGAAGGATTGATCTTTTTTTTTTAGACCATGTACAAGGAATCATCTGCAAATAATTAGACAGTGGAAATTATATTGTATTGCTAATGAGCAGATGTGCATACTTAGAGTGGAGGAACAGCTGCACACATAGAAAATGCAAAAACCACCCAAACCCAGCATTATGAATTCTGAAAAGGACTCCATTCTTTTAAGGATTTCAGAAAAGGAAAAAAAAATAAATGAAACAAAGAATTTAACTGATATTTTTCTTTATTAATTGTTCTTTCAGTTGCACTTTTCCTTGTGTAACATTATCATAAGTGTACTTAGTATCTTTGCTATTTGCAAATGTGCTATTTGCACTTTCAAATCTCTCTCTCATATAATACTATAGAGCTTATATTTAACATTTTTCCTTTGCCTTTCTAGTGCTGTAAGGGTTTAAGGATTTGGTGTCTCCAAGCTGAATGAAAGACCCTTACTGGATGTTTTCTCTGGGGGCTGGGCATGGTGCTAGGTGCTTATATGTATGTAACCTGTGAGTAGGGGTCTTAGACCCATTTTACAGATGAATAAACAGGCCCAGAGAGGTAAAGTGATTTGTCATGAGCCAGTTAGTACATTATGGGATAGAGCTGGGATTTGGACCTAAGGGCACAATTTCAAAACTTGTGTTCCTTCCATCTACAGTACATTGTCCTAAATTGTTACAGAATGCTGTCAGCCAACAGAAAACACAACACCCCATGACTAGAAACAGTAGCACATTATCCAGTAAAGAGTTTCTGTCCTTATGACCTCCTTATAATGTCCATTACAATTTTATAATCCTGTTAAGGATTTGCAAGATGCAGAAGTTCAAATAGGCTTTTGAAAACTTTCATCCAGGAAGAATTCTACATATTTTAGATAGAAATGGTTCGGTCATTTAAAATTTGAATATATTGCAAAAATGATATAAAATCAATAAGAAGAAATGAAATCAGAAGAATTATATTACTTCACCTGAAAAAGTACTAAATTAGATAAGTGCAAAGTCAGAGCTGATAACATAGGCAAGAACTAGGATTTCCAGGTGCCTGAAAGTGGCAGGCTAAGTTATTCAGATCAATTTTCTCATCAAAAGCAACTCAAAATGTTGGATAAAATATAAAAACATTAAACATGTCACATCAAAGAGCTGACAAAATGGTTAGGAATTATCAGGTAAAATTTTCCAGACTGTAAACAGATGACTAAAACACCTTTATTCTAGGGAATTTGCCAATCCCAGAAAAGTTGAGTTTTGGGGGCCTTATTAAAGATACAGAGAGCTTAATCAACACAATTAAAGTGCTTGACCTAATGGACGTATATTAAATGCTGTACCTTATTATACCTTCTTAATCACACATGGAATATATATTAGGCCATAATGTCTCAATATGTTGCAAAGGGACTAAAATCATAGGGATTATGTTTCTCTTACCAGAATGCAATTATGCTAATATTCCATATACTATTTTTGCTATTTGCAAATGTGCTATTTGCACTTTCAAATCCCTCTCTCATAATACTACAGAGCTTATATTTAACATTTTTCTTTTGCCTTTCTAGTGTTACAAGGGTTTGGTGCCACACACATCTCTAACTATATATAATAATGCAATTATGCTAGCCAAAAAGATATGTAGAAAATCCTCCTCTATTGGAAAATAAGCAATTTTCTAAATATCTTATGGATCAAATATAAGTCAATATGGAAATTAGAAAACATTTTGAACTGATTGGTAATGAAAATACTACATATCAAAACTTATAGGGCATAGCTAAAGCAGTTCTTAGAGGGAAATATAGAGCCTTAAATTTATACATTAGCAAAGAAGAAAGATTGAGCCACGCATCTATATCAAGAACTTAGAAAATCAATATCAAAATAATGCAAACAATGAAGACAAAAAAAAATAATAAAGAGCAGAAATAAATGAAATGAAAGTAAGTGTGTAGTAGAGAGTATCAATGAAGCCAAAAGTTGATATTTCAAAATAGCTAATAAAATTAATAAAACTTTGGTGAGTTGATCAAGGAAAAAATGAGAAGGCACAAATATGCAATATCAGGAATAAAAAAAGAGGGATGTCATTACAGATAAACAACTTTATGTCAATAAATTTGAAAAGTTAGATTAAAGCAAATTCCTTACAATAACTTTAATAAAACTGAATAGGCCTATATCATTAGACTTTAAATCAATATTGAAAAAGCCTCTCATAAAAACCCCCACTAAATTCATCAGATGGCTTCATCAGATGGCTTCATTAGTGAGTTCTACCAACACTTAAGGAAGAAATAATCTCAGTCTTCCACAAACTCTTCCAGAGATTAAAAAAAGATGCAATTCATTTTATGAGTCTTACATAATCTTGGTACTAAACCTGACAATGTAAGAAAATTCTAATTCAACCTTACTCATGAACATATATGCAGAAATCTTAAACAAGGTATTAACAAGCTGAATTTAGTAATATATAGAAAGTATTATACTTTATGACCAATTTCGGTTCCTCCAATGAATGCAAGCTTGGTTTAGCATGTTGATATCAAACAATGTAATTCACCACATTAGCAGATTAAAAGAAAAAAATCACATGATTATCAAATAGATACAGGAAAGGTATTTAATACAATCCAGTGTTAATAAATTATGTATATATATATAATATAAATATATGTTTATATTTATATTTATATTTATATTTATATATATAGACTTTCTTAATCTGATGAAGGGCGTGAGCAAAGTCTACAGAAACATCATACTTAACAGTGAAACACTGATGCCATTAGAACTTCTAATTAGCATTGTACTTACAGCCTTGACTCATGCAGTAAGTCAAAGAAAGAAAGAAAATGTATAATGATTGAAAAATATGTCAGATTCCTGTTTGTCTTGTCTCACCTGGGCAGCATTTTCCATTCTCCCTTGTGGTGGTCATATGACACAGTTCTGACCAATGAAGTGTGGGCAGGAGTGACATATGCTACTTCCAGGCCTGGTTCGTAAACACTTCCTCACGACCTTTGCACTCCTCTCTTCACCTGTCTGCCCGCTAATGTGGGCACCAAGGGAAACCTTCTTAGTAACATCTTAAAGGTCGTTAAGCTTCTATGAATCTAGGCCTCTGAAGAGTTCATAAAACAGAACTATCCCCAGTTCCTTTTTACTAAGGGGACTTTGCATGATCAGGAAATAAACTTCTAGTAAGTGAAGGCACTGGAATTTCAGGATTTATTTATTTATTTACCAGGAATTGGTACCTTGAAGTAGAGTGATACCAAAACTCTAAAAAAAAAGTGGATGGGCAGCTGGAAGGTTCAATATTGGGTCTTGCTTATGTTTTGTGAAGATATCAGTTCTCTCTAAATTGTTTTATAAATTCAATGCAAACCCAAATGAATTAATGGGCAGTTGATTCATGAATCTCAACAGTTTTTGTTGTTATTTTTGTGCATCTTCAAAATTGATTCTGATGTTTATTTGGAAACACATATATTCAAGAAAAGCAAAGACACTTTTTGGATAAGAACAAGAGGATAGGAGGGCTTATTCTTCTAGGTACGAATATTTGTTATAAAGCACAAGTTATTAAAACAGTGTGAATTTGATGTAGAGACAGATGTCTAGACCAATGCAATAGAATTGGGGATTCCAGAAACAGACCTTCACATATGCAGATATGACAAGTGATACACTTGGCATTTCAGTGATCTGGGGAAAGAATGAGTTTTTAATAAATAGTGATATAGTGATTTGGATATTTATATGGGGAAACATTCAATTGCATTTCTGCCTTGCACCATCCACAAAACCAATTCCAAGTAGATTAAAGACCTAAATGTGCAAGAAAAACTATAAAACTTCAATTACATAATATCATTATGACCTTGGGTTTGAGAAGCATTTCTTAAGCAAGACACAAAATGCATTAACCACATGAGGAAAATATTTGATAAATTACATAAATAAAATATAAGAACAGGGAGGTTTATATATTGACAAGGTGTTAATATCCAGAATATATAAAAAATAGATTTAAAATATCTCGATTAAAAAAAAAAAAAGACAGACCACTCAGCAGAAAAATGGGCAAAAGACTTGAGTAGTAGTGAGGAGAACATATGAAATGATAGTCAGTGTCATTATTAATTAGACACATGTAAATTAAGTTCACATGAGATTCTATTAGATACCAAGTATACTGACAAAAAGTAAAAAGTCTGACATTAACAGGCTTTAATGAATTGAGAAACATTTAGAGCTCTAGGAACTTTCAGGCATTGATGCGAGTTTGTAAATTGATATAACTACTTTGGAAAATGGTTCAGCATCTCGTTAAGTTGAAGACTTCCAAGCCCTATAAATCAACAATTCTATGTCTAGGTATGTGTGTATTCAAAGAAACTCAGACATGTCTATAACAGAATACATGTCAAAAATGTTTTAAGAGTGCCAAGCTGATAATATTTACCAACAGTAGAATGGATAAATCAATGGTGGTGTCTTCATACAATGCAGTTTATTCATAAAATAAATATAATTTTATGTATGTAAATTTCAAAAGTAGGCAAAACGAAACTATAGTTTTTTTTTGGTGTGCCTGTGTACCAAGGAAATTCTTGTCACAAAAATCAGGCATTGGGTGAGAGGGGGTGTGTGTGCTGTCATCAGTAGGGACACATTGGAGGGCTTTCAGGGGTGGTGGTGCTGGCCCTGTACCATGTCTTGGCATAAGTGGTGGTTATATGAGGGTTCCCTTTATGATAAATAATTTAATAATATATGTAGCAACACATATATAATATACTATTATTACTGTGAACACTTCAATAAATTGTGATTTGTTTTATGCACTTTTGTACAGTTAGGTACCTTTCTGTAATCAGATCTAGAAAATACGAAGGTTAACATGTTGATTGTTACTCCTGGTAACAATGTCCATGATAAGGGATTAGCTTTGCGAATGTGTGTGCACCTGTATGCTTGGTACAGATTTGACTGTAAACATCTTATAAATATCATTTGCGTACCTAATGGTCTGTAGTGGAGTACTTTGGCTCATTCATTGCTACAGAACTTTAAGATTTGGATAAGGAATGGTGACATAGAAATTTTAGTATTTTGAAAGTTTTCTTACACATTTTTATGATAATTTGAATACTTCAAAACTCATTATTTGGTCAGACTTGGAAGTTTGTAGCATAAATGGATATGGGGTCCCATTCTAAAAAAGATATAATAGTAAAATATTTCCTTTGCCCAGCCATAAATCTAATTTCTCTTTTATAGAAGCAAAATCTATACTAAGATAACTTTTTACCTTTTAGGAAGAAATCACCACATCTTTTCAAAATTATTTAGGATTATAGAAGTAATGTTTTCTCATTACTGAAAATCAAGCCTTCCTTTTAGGTACAGAGTGACTATTTGGCACCTCTGTTATATAGCAATCTTCTTTTATCTTTCTTGAGATGCATTGTATTAAAAAATAGAAAAGAACATTGTGAAAATGATAGGGAACACAGGGTATTCACTTTTTGAAGAGAGCCACATAATACCTTTCATAGTTCACTACATTCTACTTCATTTTTTTCCTTAAATGATATATTATTTACAAATTGGGATAATAGTGGTTAAGAGCACGGGCTAGTTCCAGATCCAGCACTGACTTTGGGAAAATATTGAACTTCTCTCTGAGTATCAGTCTTATGTTTTCTTTAAAAAAAAGCGTTGATCATAATACTCCATGTAGTTGGAGAATTAGATAAATAACATAAGAAAATAGAGTGGCACACAATAAGGGCTGTAGAATCATTAGCTATTTTGTTGACCACCTGAATAAACAGTAATTACATTTGTAGTTAAGGCATGTTTAGTTTAATAGGCACCTAGTATGTGTGTATTGTAACTAACTGGGAAAACTGTAAATATGAGGTATGATCAAAAACTATGGTGAATGTTTACATTAAAAAAATTTTATTGCGGTAAAAGACACATTGCCATTAATTCCCCTCAACATACTTCGCCTTGCTTCGAACACACTTATCCCATCGTTCTTGCCACTTTCTGAAGCATTTCTGGAAGTCCTCTTTCATGAGTGTCTTTAGTTGTGCTGTCGTGGCTGCCTCAATGTTCTGAATCGATTCCAAACATTTGCCTTTCATGGTCATTTTGACCAAGGAAGAGCCAGAAGTTGCACAGTGCCAGACCCGGTGAATATGGTGAATGAGGACACACTGTAATGTTTTTATTTGACAGAAATTGTCATACAAGAAATGATGTGTAACATGGAGCATTGTCATGATGGAGGACGAGTAAAGACACTCACAAAAAAGGACTTCCAGAACTACTTCAGAAAGTGGCAAAAATGATGGGATAAATGTGTTTGAAGCAAGGGGAAGTATTTTGAGAGGGATTAATGGCAATGTGTCTTTTACTATAATAATTTTTTTAAATTTAAACATTCACTGTATCTTCTGATCACACCTTGTATTATGTGTAATGTTCAGACATGAGAAGTGAACAACATCAATTAGTTTTCCTTAACTGGTGTGGCTTACAGTCTCCTTAGGCAGAGGTTGAAATGGACCGTTATTGTTGTATTAAATCTGGACAGCCAGTTTCATAGTGGACCATTCACCATAGTTTATCCACCAGTTTTTTTTTTTTCTCTTGAGAGTGATTTTCATACTCCATAGGAAGAAAAGAAAACAGGTAGCTGAAGAAACAGATAACGTATATCTCCTTTTTCTCTCCTTCCCTCTTTCCCTCCCTCCCTCCCTCCCTTCTTTTTTTTTATAACGAAACAAGGGCTATCCATCCATTTGTTAAGTGTTTTAAATGAGATGTCAGTTAAAATTGACAGGATTAATGTTTCCTCAGGTAAAAGGAGATTGTTCCATATTAATGAGGCTTGTCTCAAACACCTGACTTAAAGGTCAGTGTGCCAGGAAGGGTCACATGGGTGATGATGAGAAGTGCTGTCTATCACTGTGAGGAATGCAGGCTCATCTACCTGTTGGAGGACTTCAGTGCCCTGTAATGTTTTTCCCATGGAGGCCCCATTTTCCAACAGAAGGCAGGAGGCCGTCCTTGAAGCAAGTCTTGTGAGGTGTTCCACTAATGCCAGTCATTCAGGGTGGTCTTCTTGTGCCGCCGCAGCACACATATGGCCTCTTTGTGCCATCTGTGTGGAGGCCAGTTCAGTTTAAGAAGCAAGGAATAGAGGGACCAATTCAATGTATGTGCTTAGAACATTTGAAGTTATGAGTCATTCATCTGTTGTTTCATTTTCATTGAGATGAATTTTGAAGAAGCAAATGGGAGTGTTCAAAATCTAATAAATAGAGTTACAGCAGCTAAGCCTCTCCTTATGTTGATCTCACAAAGAAAAAAAAAAAGAAAAAAAAGAACTTGTGTTCTCTAATGCAAATCTCCATTCTCTTGAATGTGGAGATTGAAAAAAAAAAAATGAAACCATTACTGGTAACCACTGAAACTAATGGATGCAAACGAAAACATGAATACCAAAGATCTCTGCTACTCTTTAATAACTATTGCTTTCCACCCATCCTAGAACTTTCACTTCATACGTGTTGTTTCATTTAGCTGTCTGGATATATAGGCTTTATAAGCGATGATATCAGAAGATGTGGTTCACTAAAATATACCAATGGGTCTCAACTGGGGACAATTTTGTTACAAGGGACCGGAGGGGCGATGGGGGTAAAATGTACTGAACTCCTAGGTCAGATACCCAACAACCCTGTGAGGTACGTATCATCACTCCCATTTTTGCAACTGAGGAAACTGAAGCTCAGATAGGCCTAGTAATGGCTGAGGTTTCACAGTTCATAAACAGCAGAGCTGGAATTAGAATCCAGAGCTGTCTTCTGACAAAACGCTTGCCTATTTCTCTGCTTCACGCAGCAGTCTATGGGTCAGGATCCATGTCTTCCTCCAGCAGTCTAGGGGAGAAGAATATGGATTCATTCTGGTGGTGGTCACCCTGCCTGTGCACCAATATGGATAGTACTCCAATGAGGTTGCTCCTTCTAAGTTCCCTACCACACAGTCATTTCAGGCACTTAGGAATATGTCTTTCCTTACCCTTTTGCTCACTATCAGCTGGTTGCTCCTGGAATTTCTTGAAGTAATCATCACCCCACAACAACTCACAGTGTGAACTTCCCTTTAAAATTCCCATGTCCAAATGTATTTCTTATCTCTCCAGAATGTTTAAAACAGGGCGAGGGCTGGCACCCAAAGAAGAGCTAAAGTTTAGAAGGCCTATTGAGTAGATGATAACTCATTCGTCTTTTTGCCTCATTATAGATTAAGCATTTCTCCATTTTCCAGTGCTTTCTCTGGCTTTGCAGAGAGAGAAAGAAATCTTAGAGCAGTCTCAGGATGGTTTGTTCCTTTGAAATCGTATTTGGAGAAGGTGGATGGAGAAATCTCAAACAGTTGGTAGGTGCTAAGAGGTCAGTTCTTTTCAAGAATACCCCAAATCCCAGTCCTCATTAATCAGTTTAGAGAGTGTTACAGAAGAATTTTAAGCACAAGATGTTGTTTCTGAGCCAGTTATTCTCTTTTCACCAACTACAGAAAGCCCATTACTTGCTTTCCTGGGACATGAAGACAGCCCAATAATGTCAGTAATTTATCGTCTTAGATTTTTCCAAAGCCAAATGGAGGGCACAATGAACTTTGCAACACTTGTTGAATCTGTGTGAAAGAGCTATGGATTTTTGATGATTATACTCCCCCAGGGTTCCACAGAATTCTGTGGCTCCCTTGAAATTGATATTTCCATACATCTCTGGCCCCTGGTGTGTCCTGTCAAGATAACTATGTGGCCTCATAATCAACTGACCAGCTTAATTTTCCTCCAGACCCTTTGGCAGAATCCGGTCTTGTGTCTTCACAGTCCTCAGCATATACCAGGCTTGTTTTTATTTCTGGGCCTGTGACTATGATGCTCCTGTCCCCACCAGATAGGCCACCTACAGAGCTCTTTGTTCTGTTGTCTTTGAGTGTTTCTCTCTAACTTCTTATGTATTGGTTTTGAAAGGAGAAAGAGCTTTGGTGTCAGGTAGATCTAGGTTTAAATCATAGGATGGCTGTCCACCTGCTGTGTGACATCAGGCAGGTTATTTAAAAGTCTCTGATCCATAGCTTTCTTTGTGTGAAAGAAGGTTAAGAATGCCTACTATTTTATGATTTGATAGATTATCAGGGCCACTTCTTGTATTTCCAGCCTTTCCTAGATATTAGTTTTCTCATCTGGGCTTCAAGCTTGCTGGATAAGATAAGCCCCAGAGCTTTAATAAAGATGCTAACAATGCTGCTGCTGCTTTAGCCAATGATACAGGTTCCTGTCATGTCCCTGAGGCACCATGCTGTTCCATATCCTTACCTTTGGCCTCCTGGAGATGTCTTTTACCCCTCATGCCCATCTACTGCTCTTTTAGACAAGAGTTACTTCCTCTATACAGCTTTGCAGGACTTAGGACCCTCCCACCTCAGGTGAACGTACCCACTCCTTCCTCTGAACCCCTGTATTTTTTCTTTTCTTTAAAAAAAATTATTAAAAATTAGCTGACACAATATTATATCAGTTTCAGGGTTACACCATAGTTATTCAACATTTATATATCTAAAGAAATGATCACCATGGTAAGTCCCTCCACCATCTGATATTGTACCACACTGTCACAGTATTATTGACAATATTCCCTATGCTGTACAGTACATCAGGTGTACAGCATAGTGGTTAGACATTTATAAAATTTAAAAAGTGTCTAGTATCCAACTGGATACTATACATAGTTATTACCATATTATTGATTATATTCTCCATGCTTTACTTTATATTCTATTGACTATTTTGTAACTTGCAGTTTGTATTTTTTAATCCCTTCACCTTTTCACCCTGCCCCCAATCCTCCTCCTATCTTTACCTCAATATATCTAGCACCTATCTGGCACCATACATAGTTATTACAATACTATTGACTATATTCCTTATGCTATACCCTACATCCCCATGACTACTGTGTAACAACCAATTCACTTTGTACTTCTTAATCCTTTCCCATTTTCAGTTGCCCCCAATCCCCCTCACATCTTGACAGCATCAAAATGTTCTCTGTACCTTTGAATTTGTTTCTGTTTCATTTGTTTGTTTATTTTCAGATTCCACTTATAGACAAAATCATATGACATTTGTCTTTCGCCGTCAAACTTAACTACACTCAGCATAATGTCCTCTAGGTCCATCCATGTTGTCACAGATGGAAAGATTTTATTCTTTCTAATGGCTGAGTAATATTCCATTGTATATATGTACCACATCTTTATCTGTTCATCCATTCAGGGGCACCCAGGTTGCCTTCATATCTTGGCTATTGTAAATAATGCTGCAATGAACATATGGATGAACACTTCCCCTTGAAGTAACATTTTGGGTTTTTTTCTAATAAATACCCAGAAATGGGATTACTGGGGTCCTTCTTTGTCTTTTGTTATAGCCTTTGTTTTAAAGTCTGTTTTGTCTGATATAAGTATTACTACCCCAGTTTTTTTTTGTTGTTTGTTTTCCTTTTCATGAAATAACTTTTTCCATCCCTTTCCTTTCAGTCTGTGTGTGTCTTTTAATCTGAAGTGAGTCTCTTGTAGGCAGCATATGTAAGGGTATTGTTTTCTTATCCACTCAGCCACCCTGTGTCTTTTGATTGGAGCATTTCATCCATTTACATTTAAAATAATTGCTGATAGATACGTAGTTATTGCCATTTCATTATTCATATATATATATATTTTTTGTCTTAAAGAAGTCCCTCTAAGAATATTTAGCTTTTTTTTATTTAAATTTTTATTTATTTTTTTGTCTGGGAAGCTGTTTATCTGTCCTTTGATTCTAAATGATAGCTTTGCTGGGTAGAGTAATCTTGGTTGTAGGTCCTTGCATTTCATCACTTTGACTATTTCCTGCCAATCCCTTCTGGCCTGCAAAGTTTCTGTTGAGAGATCAGCTGACAGTCTTATGGGACCTCACTTATAAGTAACTAACTGCTTTCCTCTTGCTGCTTTTAAGATTCTTTTTTTGTCTTTAACCTTTGGAATTTTAATTATGATGTGTGTTGGTGTGCCCTATTTAGGTTAATCTTGTTTGGGACTCTGTGCTTCCTGGGCATGCATATCCTTTTTTTTTTTCACCAGGTTAGGGAAGTTTTCTGTCATCATTTCTTCAAATAAGTTTTCAATTCCTTGCTTTCTCTCTTTTCCTTCTGGTACCCCTATGATGCGAATGTTGCTATGCTTGATATTGTCCCAGAGGCCCTTTAAACTAGCCTAATTTTTTTGGATTCTTTTTTCTTTTTACTGTTCTGTTTGGGAGTTTTCTGCCACCTTATCTTCTAAATCACTGATTTAATCCTCTGCTTTATCTAATCCATGGTTGATTCCCTGTAGTCTATTCCTCATTTCAGTTATTGTATTATTTCTGATTGGTTCTTTTTATGTTTTCTGTGTCCGTTTTTATGTTTCCTATCTCTTTGTTGAAGTTCTCCTTGAGATCATTGAGCATCTTTATAACCATGTTTTGAACTCTGCCTCTGGTAGGTTGCTTGTCTCCATTTTGTTTAGTTCTTTTTCTGGAGCTTTGTTTTCTTCTTTTATTTGGACATGTTTCTTTGTCTCCCCATTTTGTCTGCCTCCATGTGTTGTGTGGGGTTTTTTTTCCTCATAAGTAGGGCTGCTATGACTTTCAGTCTTAGTAGAGTAGCCTTATGTAGTAGATGTCCTGTGGGGCCCAGTGGTACATTTTCCCTGGTCACCAGAGCTGGGTGTTCCAGATGTGTCCCTTGTGTGGGTTGTGTGTGTTCTCCTGTTATAGTTGAGCCTTATTTGCTGTTTGTACATCAGTAGGAGTGATTGACCCTCAGGCTTATTGGTTGTGAGGACTGGCTGTGACTACAGTGAAGGAGCTGTTGTGGAGGGGCTGACCCTATGAAGCAGAATTCACTTTAGCAGGGCTATGGTGCCTGCCCAGTGTACCCTTTTGGTGTGTCATCCTTGGATGGCCAGGTGATGCTCCAGATCTGTTCATAGCTGGCCACTGGGCATGCCAAACCAAGGGCCACCAGGGAGGGGACCCACTGCAGGCCAAGTTCAGTGGCTGCCTGTGCCCTGTCCAGGGCCACCTGGCATGAGCTACAAAGCAATCCACAAATGGCTACCACCTGTGCTGTGCTTGGAGGTGTCTTGAGAGACCAAGCCATGAACCAAGACTGGCTGCCACTAGTGCTGGACTTAGGACTGTTCAGCCAGAGGTATGGGACACGCTGAGGCCAGATGCTGCTTGTTTGGGATTTGTGAACCTTTGGGAGACTTTAGTAAAGTCTTCAGCATGAGCCAGGGCAGGCAGTTTGTACAAAAAAGCCACTGGAAATAGGTTGGTTGTGCTCAAATGTTGGGTGGGGTGGGATATCAGAATTACAAAGCCATGGTGAATGAACGGTATTAGCCAGGTTGATTGAGACTCAGATATGGCAGCTTTCTGTGTCTGTACACTGGGAGAGAGGAGGGGTTACCAAAGACACAATGGCTTCTGCCAGCTCCTCCATCCGGGAGAAAGCTTCCCCTCCAGCCCTTGCCCTGAAGCCAGATAATTCAGTTCCTCCCTTTATGTCCCTGGTGCCTTTCGAGCTGCAGCCCCAGCACTGGACTGCAGAGTGAGTGAGTCCATCAGCAAGTAAGGCCCTCTAGGAGAAGCGCCTGGGAGTATACCTGTACTCCATCCCACCCAGCTACAATTTCTGCTGGTTTTCACAACCAGAAATTATGCGGACTTCTCTCCCCATCATTGGAACCTTGGGCTGGGGAGCCTGATGTGTTACTGGGATCCCTTGCTCTTCCTGGGGCATGGGGAACTCCACATCTGAGATATCCCTCCCAATTTTTAATGGTCACACGGTGTGGGACCAGCCCGTTCCATGTCTCTGTCCCTCCTACCAGTCTCAAAGTGGCTTCTTCTTTTTGTCCTTAATTGTAGGGCTTTGGTTCAACAAGATTTTAAGCAATTCTCAGTTATGGTTGTTTTGTAGTTTAGTTGTAATTTTGATGTGATCATGAGAAAAGGTAAGCACAGTATTTACCTACTGCGCCATCGTGACTGGAAATCTGAATGCCTGTATTTTCCTAATCTGTACAGAGTTCTTCCATAAATTCTTGTTAATGGACTCAATGTTTGTGTTTCCCGAGAATTCGTATGTTGAAATCTAATTCCCAATGCGATTTGGAAGTGGGGCCTTTGAGAGGTAATTAAGTCATGACGGCTTATGAATGTGATTAATGCCCTTATAAGAAGCGATCAGAGAGCCAGCTCACTCTCTTTCTGACATGTGAGGGCACAACAAGAAGATGGCTGTCTGAAACCAGGGAGAAGGTTCTCACCAGACACCAAATTAGCTGGTATCTTTACTTCAGAACTGTGAGAAATAAGTTTCAATTGTTGATAAGCCACCAGTTTACAGGTTATGATATATTTTTTATAGCAGCCTGAGCTTACTAAGACACAACTCCAATGCTTGATTATGCTTATTGGTTTCCATCTATTTCCCCTTACTGTAGTAGGAAAGTGACCTAGTTGAAAAATGAGACTGTGTCATATTACTGAATCCCAATACCAGTGTACCTTGCCTGAGACAGGGAAGGATGGATGAATTGGGTGGAAGGAAGGAAAGAAGGCAGTCAATCAGAAAAAAACAGGCTTTTATAATCACTTTTCAATGATTTTTAATTGTTTTTGTTTTTTTCTACCATTATTTCTATCCTCTTTTCTAGCACCCCAATGGGTATGTGCTCAGAAGATACAAGATTATGCCAATAGGCCTAGTTTTTATAAACTTCAGATCAGAAACTAAGAGTGAGGACATTGTATTGGGAAGCTCTTCATGGGTAAGGGCAGGGGTAGGAGAATTCACTCAAAGAATTTTGTTCCCTTTCTTCAGTTTGTTTTCCATTGAAATGAAGAACTGGATTGGAGATTAGCAGAGTTAAATTTTAACTAGGATGGTAATTCTGCTGAAAAGATGTAATAAAACAGTTAAAAATTAAATAGTACATTTTTACACAGATAAAATATATTTTGTTCCTTTCTTTGGATTTCTCTGTGTAACCTCTGCTGTGTGGATGTCAGAGAGATACAAATAGTACTTTTCAAGGGAAAAAATAGTTCCTCTTAGAGTATCTTGTGTGATGTCATTGTTATTTTTATTTCAAATTAGTAATTCTGAAGTATTCTAATATTTATTGTACAAATAAAAGTATTTAACACCTATATAATTTTTTGTCGTCAGCAAAGTGCTTTACAGGTTTTATCTTATTTACTCCTCACAACAAATCCAGAGGTTAGGCCTTCCTAATCCCTGTTTTACAAATGAAGTTTGAGGCTCAGAAAGATTATGTAATTTGCATAAAACATGTCAGTGGCAGAGTCAGACTTAAAAACAAGATCTTATAGCTCTAAGTCCTAGGCTTCTTAGAAGAGATTTAATAAACAGGTTTTTCTCACATGTGAATTACTGTTTTGCATTCATAACATAAACCAATGGAGGTTGAAAGAAATGGTGAAAAGTTTAATGATGCTAAACATCTGTAAATGCAACATATTAAAAATAACAAGAACAGAATATCCATAGTTCTATGGGTTTTCAGTCTACTGAGCATCAAGTCATATTTCCCAGTGAACCATCTGCTTCCAAATTTCAAGATCCTATCCATTTAATAAGCCCCTTCATCAGTGAAATGAAAGGTACATGCATTGGAATTAACCCAACACACAGAGAAGTATGTGAATATGCGTGTTTGGTTTTGTTTCAAGATATTATTATACCTTTTTCTCAGGATGATCTTTGATGGAAAAAGGATCAATCAAATTAACATTCTTATTTGTGAGTAGACCATAAAGAATTAGTGTCTTGTCTAGTATCACTTAAGAGTCAAGAAAATCTGAATAAAATCTTTGATGTTTTCTCCCTATCCCCTACTGTATCTTTTTAGTACTTTCTTGTCTTCCTTCCCAGCTAAGGAGGGGATAAGCCAGAGTGACCAGAAAGAGAATGTGTATTGTTTCTTATAGAGAGCTTTTAGTTTCATTAGAACATTCAAGAAGGGTTGGGATCAGAAGGTCAGGGCTGTAAATTCAAACCTGTAAGATTTCTGCCTTCAAGTGGTGGCTGTAGCTGTGTAAGAAACGCAATGGATGAATAGTCAGTTTGGGTTTGTGCTCAGGGAAAGGTGCAAAGCTGTGGATAATGCCCATGATGTTACTCATTATTGAAGCTTCCCAGAGTCTGTTGGGGACAGCCCATATCTGAACAAAGATGACAAAGACAACAATGACAGGAGTCATATCAGTATTGTAGTATTACAATTAATAGATGATCAAGTTAGAATTTAAAGGGATCATGGCTTCGGGGAAGGGTCCATAAATCCCTATCCTGGATTGCAGTGGTAGTATAACCTCTAATTACATAAATAATCCATGGCTTGCTTTTTATAGAAATGCATTGCCTTGGGAAAAATGTCATTGGTATTTTGATAGGGATTGCATTGAATCTATAGATTGCTTTGGGTAATATGGACATTTTAATGATGTCAGTTCTTCCAGTCCGTGAGCACAGTATATCCTTCCATTTATTTGTGTCTTCAATTTCTTTCTTCAGTGTCTTATACTTTTCTGAGTTACAGGTCTTTTACTTCCTTGGTTAAATTTATTTCGAGGTATTTTATTCAATGGATGAAGAGGATGTGCTACATTTATACAATAGAATATTACTCTGTCATAAAAAGAATGAAATCTTGCTATTTGCAACAGCATGGATGGTAGAGGGTATTATGCTAAATGAACAAGTCAGACAAAGAAAGACAAATACTATATGATCTCACTTATATGTAGAATCTAAAAAAACAAAATAAACAAAATGGAAACAACTCATAGATACAGAGAACACATTGATGGTTGCCAGATGGGAGAGAAGTTGGGGGAATGGGCAAAGAGGTGAAAGGAATTAAGAAGTGCAAATTGCCAGTTATAAAAGTAGTCACAGGGATGTGAAGGACAGCACAGAAATATAGTCAATAATATTGTAATGACTATGTATAGTGTCAGATGGGTACCAGACTTATAGAGGTGATCACTTGGTGTCTAATCACTATGTTGTACAACTAAAACTAATATAATATTGTATGTCAACTGTAACTGAAAAAGAAATTTTAAAAATATCTAGAAAAAGGTAATAAAAAGAAATGCATTGCTTACATACTTGCCTAGAATGACAGTTGTGTGCGTTTTTGTTTTTTATTTGTTTGTTTGTTTGTTTGTTTTGCCCAATCACTCAATTTTGTGAAATCTTCCAGGTCTTTCTACCCTTTAGGGTGTCATGTCACTACAAAAGAAGCTCTAAATATAGATGTGAGCTTCAGGATTTCATTGTGCACTCTGTCTACCAGATTATTTGTGAAAATATTCTCAGTGGAAGGACCCCTTAATATACCATTTCCTTGAAGCAATTCTTCATTTTTCCCATCTTGTTTGATTAAAAGGCCAATTTTTATGAATCAGCAACAATTTCTTGTGATCCTATCATAATTCAAAGACCTTCAACCAAACACACAGCTATTTACTGTCTTCAGTGTACAAGAATCTTGTACAGAGTCTTGGTAAAACTTGTTGAGAATATGAATAAGTCACACCTGCAGATTCTTTTACTCACTTACTAATTTCTCTTTGAAAAGAAAGAAAACAAATATATTTAAACAGCTCTACACATAGACCCTGCTTTTCTATATCTTGTGCTGAATGGGCAGGGGTCAGATTTTACCCAGTCATCCATGTAGCAATCTTTTTTCTTCATGGAGAATATTTCAGAAGGAACAATAATGCTATTACTATCATGTCTTTATGCAAAAGTGTGGGAAGTAGTCATCTTTTGTGAAAGAGGGAAAACTGAAGAAGGCAAAGTAAAAATATTGCCAAAGTGCCATTCTGGAATGTTTATTTATCCAGGCTCTTCAATTATACTGGAATGTGAGTTTTGGGAAGGGGGAGAGGGGTCACTTTTATTCATTGCTGTATCCTCAGCATCTGAAAAAGTACTGGGTACATGTCAGGTGCTTAATCAATAATGCTTATACTATAATAATACTTATATAGTACATACTATAAGTGATATTTATACTGTAATAATACTTACATACTATGTATTATAGTACTATGTATTATAATATTACAATATATGTTTCATTTCTGTGTCAGTTATATACTGTAATACTTATGTGAATATATAACTGACACAGAAATGAAACATATATTTTAATTTGTGTTATACAGTATTTATTAGAGGCATGGGCTGGTTCATTTTTATTATTATATATTATTAAATTAATATTTTGGTGTCATTATTAGTATTGGCTCTTTAAGACACTAATTAGTTCCTGATCCCTGTGTGACTTTTGTGCATCCAGGAAAGGATGGAACTCTGAAGGTGGGAGAATGGGATTTCCAGGAAGTCAGCTAAGCTGGGGGTGTGAACAAGTGCACGTTAGAAATTAGATATACAGCCCCCCCTCAACCAATGCACACACACATATGTACATACATACACACCACATAGAGCCTATGGCTTGACCCTAGACCCTACTAGTTTTTACTACTTAAACCTCTATTCCTGGCCTGCAGTTTTGGTCTTGAACTCTCGCTTGTCCATCCGTTAGATGCCATAGTGAACTTTTGGTGTCCTCAGCTCCTGCACTTAACCTCTACTGGTCAAATGTATGAGCTCATTTGTAGTTTTTCCTCCAGTTCTTCAGAAAGATTATTTCATTTCCATTTGAGTTTATATTTGCAAGTAAATGTGACAAAACACTCCAGTATGGATTGCAGGGCCTTGAATCACAAGATATAAACTCATATTCTTCATGCAACAAATATTTGTAGAAGTATGGGCCAGCCGAGTGGCGTGGTAGTTAAGTGCTGGCTTGGGAAGCTAGTGGCCCCAGTTCGGTCCCACATATGAGGGCCAGTGACACTGCCCTCAAAAAAAAAATTGTGGAAGTAAACCTGTCTGGTGCTGTACCAGGTGCTATGGCTGTAAAGCTCTGCCCTCTGGAAGGCTCACAGAGGAGGGGAGGGACAACCACATAATAACAGTCAACGCGATGACACTTTTAAGAGAGGGGTCTCCAAGGCCCAGTGGAGACCAAAGGAATCCGCGACTATCACAGCTGTGAGGTGCGATTAGAGAAGGTTTCACAGAGGTCAGATGCTTGAACTATGTCTTAAAGGTTGACAAGGAGTTGAATAAGTGTGTGCATGACAGGAGGGGTGGGGGAACAGGATGGAGCATTGTCCACAGCGTACACAAGAAAGGGTAGTTTAGAAGAGTCAGGTTTTCCTCATTCCATTCCTGGAATTGAAATGTTGCTGACAGATTATACAGGAACCTTGAAAATATCTGGGCAAACGCTAACTCCTTGCTAGTCAAAGTGTGGTCAGGTGACTCCGCACCACCCATGAGCAGGTGAGAAGCGCAGAATCTCAGGCTCACCCCCAACCCATGAACCAGAACCTGCATTTTAACAACATCCCCAGGTGATTCTCATGTGTGTTAAAGTTTGAAAATACCAAACTGCTCCTTTTGGAAGTCTGACTGTTCTATTGGAGGAGATTGGGAGTGCTTGTAAAAACTGAAACTGATCATGGAATGATGCAGTAAACATGTGTGAAGTTTATTTTGACAACAGTATGGAGAGCTCTATTAAGCCTGTGGCTGTTTAACTTTGGGGACTAAGTTATTCAGTTAGAAATTGGCCATCAGGTACACTTAAGCTGCTGCAATAGGGTGGGAAGTGCCCTGGGCCAACTTTACGTCCCAGGTCTTCTTTGATGAGAGATGTGACCTTAGCCAATTCTTTAAACTCGCCAGATATCAGTTACTTTGTCATTTAAAGGCACCTGCTATGTGCCAGTCCATTATCCCATTTCCTTGTCTGCCAAGTGCGTGACAGCAATACCTGCCACATGGGGTGTCTTATTAGGACCCAAAGAAATAATGTGTATCACAGTGCTTTGCAAGTAATAAATGGAATAGGTTATGATTTAAATATCTACATAGAAAAATGCATATTTATAGGGCATCTGCTATGATCCAAGACTGTGACGAATTTATCTAAGTTTAGAGATATTTGTTATAATTAAAATAGGCAAAGCAAAACAGATACATTTCATGATTATTTAAGGTGAAAGGTGTCAAGATGACATTGAAAGAAGCCCTACAGCGTGTGACACTGGCCCTGTGGTCAGTCCGCCCAATAATCCTTTCTGCTCTCCACTTTCCCAGGCATGCGCCAAGGCAACGACTACGGCTCTCAGTACCGCTCAGCCATCTATCCGACCTCCACCGCGCACCTGGAGGCGGCCCTGCAGTCCAAAGAAAACTACCAGAAGGTAGGGTCCCCTTTTGCTCCTGTCCCTCCGCCATCTGCCCCCCCTCCCCGCCACCGTCAGCCCTGCCAGGGTGAGCCCTACCTGTAGAGGGGGAGTCTGGTTCATCTCACCTGGCACTGTGTTCAATTTGCACATTTTTTGGTCATCTCTGCCAGCCTCTTGGAATAGAGCCACTCTGCTCCATAAATGTGTTAAATGAGATTGTAAGAATAGGCCCTTATGCATTTCTCTTTAAAATCAACTATTCAGATTTTACATAGTCTTATGTAGTCTTAACATAGTCTTTCTCCCTGTCTCTTTGTCTCCCTCTGCCTGTCTCTCTGAATCACCATAGACTGGGTGACTTGAACAATAGAAATGTATTGTCACACAGTCTGGAGGCTGGAGTCCAAGGTCAAGGTGTTGGCACAGTTGGTTCCTTCTGAGAGCTGTGAGGGAAGGATGTGCTCCAGGCCTCTCTCCTGGGCTTGTAGGTGGTCCTCTTTTCTCTGTGTCTCTTCACATTGCCCTCTATGCATGTCTGTTTCTGTGTCCAAATTTCCCCTTTTTAGGACAACTCTAGTCATATTGAATTAGGGCCCAACCTAATGACATTTTTAACTCGATTACCTCTGTAAAGACCCTGCCTCCAAATTCTGAGGTACTGGGGGTTGGGACACCAACATTTCTTTGTGGGGGAGCACAATTCAACCCATAATGCTCTTTCTCTCTTACTTATATCAGTAGATTGAATTATAGTAAAAATACTTCTTAAAAATATAGATATTACAGCATAAAATAATTATTTTCACTATTAACTTGTGTTATATTGAAAATATCTCCTCCAATAGAGATTTAGTCCTTTTAAAAATAACGTCAGTTACTGTAATTTTAGAACTTTGTGATAATGTTTAAATTTTAATTATTGTTATGTTTCCTGATTTGGATTGACATTTAACAACATTTAGCCAGTAGCTTCTGTAACGCTGATCTATTTTAGAATTATGTAAATAGTCTAATATGCAGCAGTTCCCAGGAATGTGGGGGTTCCCCACCTACTTCCCATGGTGGCAGAGGTGGCAGTGAGGAGGAGGCAGGGACAAGAGTTTATCTAGTGATGAAAAAGCAGCAGGGCATGTAACTCATGGTCAGTTCAAGTACGAAAAGCAGAGAGGGCTAAAGGAGATGCTGATAGGGCCTCATTTTATTCCTCAACATGCCCCATTCCTTCCCTCCCTGCAAGGCTCTGATGTCTACCTGGGTGATAATAATAGGCAGCCTCTGTGGTCTCTGCCCGTGTGGAATTCTTTCTTTGAGTATGGACTAGATTTAATGACTCACTCCTACTTAATGACAGAAGTGATGGAATATTATTTCTAAGATGAGTTTGTTAAAGAAGTGGCTTCCTTCTTGGGAGCCCCTTCTCTCCAACTATCTCTTGGATCACTTGCCCTGGGGCGAGCCTGCTGCCATGTTGTGAGGCAGCCCTGTGTAAAGGCTCATGTGGCAAGGGATGAAGGCCTCCGAGAATCACTTGAGAGAGCTTGGAAGCCCTTCAACCTCAGTCAAGCTTTCCGAAGAGATTGTAGCCCTGCTGACAGTCAGATTGCATGCTTGTGAAGGACCTCAAGCCAGAGGCACCTAACTACACTGTGCGGTGGAAACCATGAGATAATAAATGTTCATTTTTTTAAGCTGCTGAGTTTTGGAGTAATTTGAGTATATTTCTGTTTCTAAGCTAAAAACTATAAATTATCCTTTCTCATGTCCCTTTGCATCATGATTTTTCTGACAATGGTGGGTTGACCTGGACACACGATGTGGTGGCAGTTAAGCATGTAGCCTCTAGCATCCAATCGTCTCAATCTGTATGTCAGCTGCATACCTTTTTATCAAGTTCCTAACACTTAGAAAGCCATATATCTTATTTACTCAAGCAAACCTATAAGGATGAGAAAGCTCATTATTATCTCCATATTTCAGATGCCCAAAGTCATGAGGTTAAGCTAGCAGCATTAGAGAAATAAGACTAGATGCAGAGAGATGAGTTAGGCAGCTGTTGTAGGACGCCAGGCCAAAAATGATGGGAGCTTTGTTTAGGATGGTCAGAACATGAATGGAATGACAGGATATAGAGGAAGTGCAACTCATAGAACTTGGAACTTGATTGGAAATGGAGAATAAAAGAAAGTGAGGAGTCCAGGGTGACTTAGAGGTTTCTGGCTAGTGATGATTTGTATAAAGGTGTGGAGGGGCAGAGGCAGATTTGTGGGGAAGGTAAGTTAAGTTTGGAAATGTGGAGTTTAAGGTACCCATGATATGAGTATCCAGGTGGTTGCTAGGAGGAGACATGGGCTGTTCCTACCTTGTAAGGAGGGTGGTTGTGACTGCCAACTGGGTTAATGCTTATAAAGCACAGGGCCTAGCACATAGTAGGTGCTCAACAAATGGTAGTAGCACTTATTATTGTTGGGAGTTAACTTCTGTGTGGTAAATGAAGCCCACATTGCTGATATGATCACTAGGAAGAGTGATAAGAGATGAGAGGAGAAGGCTTGGGATCTGAGGACCACCAGCATTTGAGAGATTGACAGGGAAAGGGGGAATGCTTACTCCTGCAAGACACTGCATGAGGTTTGAGAGCATCAACTCCAAACAAGAACTGAAAAATTAGTTCTGTTTGATTTAATTTCACTGTATTTAATGATAAAGGCAATGGTAGAAGTTGATAAAGTTACCTATAATTAATGCTATATATAAATTGTCTATTGTAATGATTCACCTTTAAGGATCAACGGTAATACTAAGAGAGACTCTGCAAGGATATTAATTTCCCTCTAGAATATCTCAAAATGAGATGATATTTTGGTTTTCACAATGAAGATTTTTAAGTTCAAAAGGCCTTCCATGTAATGATGAAGAGGCTGACTTATACCTAATTTTCTGGTTTCTACCCCAGTATAGTTTCTTACCTGTGCTTTGAGTGGAACCCACGTTGATTTTAGATAACTGGTACACGTGTGAAATAAAATGTAGATATTTAATATTAATTAAATTTTTAAATAATGTCTCTGTTTTTTGGCAGATTTGGGGAATTTTTTATTTTTTATTTTTTTATTTTTTTTTTAGATTTGGGGAGTTTTAATCTTATATTCTAGATGGTTGTTCTAACTAAATGCTCTTTAGGTATTCTGTACCTAAGCACATGGGAATTACACATAACTGCTTTATCACCAATTCAGAGAACAAATACTGTCACATCTCTTTTATTTGATCTCATAAATAAAACTGGCCCTGGATTCCACTGAAGGCAGAGGGTATATTAGTCTGGCTCCCTGCCTGGGAGACTCAAGATTCTAAACCGTCTGCCCTTGTATCAGTGTATTGCCAGGGCGTGAGCTGCTTGGAGCACAGATCCTCGTGGCCATCAGAGGTGCTGCCCCAGAAACTGCTCGCTCCTTTTCCTTCCTGAAGATGCACAGTATGAGGGTCAAATATTCTCACATTCAACCACCACCGGAAAGAGCTGACTACTGAAAACCACAGCCCTTAGGACCTTTGGCTGAGCTCAGTCAAGCGCAGAGCTCTTTCAATTCCTGGCATAGCCATTGCCCAAGGGCCCCCACCTGAAAGTTCCTGGTCAGGATTGATCCTCTGTCCCCCGCTGAGCACCGGGAACTACTGACTCCTTTCCCCCTTTTCAGATCTACACAATGAGGGACCAAACCATTTTCCTTTTCAGGAACCAAAGTGTCTCATTGTGAGCAGGAGAGCTAACTGTGCACCTGCCTGTGGGTGACCCTCTGATTTTTACCTTAGTCTGGGTACCCACGGAAAGCAGAGTCCATAACAAAGGCACCTGTGTAAGGACTTATTGGTCATGTGGTGCCATGGAGCATGAGTAAAGGGAAGGGGGAGTGGAAAAGAAAAGGAGGGAGAACCAATTCAAGTTGGCCCCTGGTATCGGTAGCTGGTTGTTTGGTCCTTATGAAATGGCCAGTCATTCTGGGGAAGGAAGGAAAGCATGTGTCCATTGGATGCCATCTCCCATGGGTTCATGCTACACTTCTGGGTTGCACGTGTGTAGGCCCAGGATACTGTTTCCCCGGGGCAGGATGCAGGAGCTAAGAGGCACATGGCACAGGTGTGAGGTGACGCACTGTAGGGTTGCACCTGCATAAAGCTAATTAGAGTCCATGCACAGCTGGGCACTGCAGGGGGTGGAGAAGAGACAGGTGATGCCAAGAGGATATGAGCTGGTGCACGAGACGTGCCCAATACGACGATCTTCAAGGGGCCTTTCACCCAACCCCACCCAGTCCTGGCCAGGCAGCTGACTAGAGTGTCTCAGTGATGGTTTACCACAATTCAGTGACTTTCTGGCACCTCTGTTAGAGCAAAGAAAGAAAAACACAAGCTTGATTTTTAGCAGGAATCCTGCTACAATCACACAGTTATATAATATACAGGTACACATATATGCATAGCTTATGTAATATATTTATATATGGTATATATACATAGCTAAATAATGATGATGATGATAATAATAGAACAGCAACAACACCAACTGAGTACTTACTATGTGCTAATTACTATTTTAAGCATTTTATATAAATGAAGTCTAACTGAAGTCATTTATACGTCTCTGAGGATATTTATCTATATACATAGGTAAAATAGATAAGTTTAGCTATAGGTATGTATATATCTCTCTTACCTTTATGTAAAATTATATGCATTCACGTATCTCTTGTTTCTAGTTTTGAAACTTGTATAGGTTTCTGAATGTCCATTCAATTGGTATAATTGCTAATTTCAAAAAAAATCAATAATTTGCAGTGCCTATGAGAGGTGATATAATTAGCTTTTACACCATGAAGAAGTTGATATGTACTGATACATTTTCCTTAAAAACTAATGTGGATTTTCATAGATCCCACAGAGTAGGGAGCTGGCCTCAGATACCACCAGTTGCCTTAATAGTTGAATGAAGGAGAGTCGGAAGCTGAACAGGTGATCCTGGACTTGGCTTTCCCATGTTGCTATCTAGGGTAACCTTGAGCAAATTCCTGAAATCCGAGGTCTTTCATTTAGGAGGAGTCATTTCTTAGCAACCCTAGATTAGGGTGTGGGACTCCATAATCTCATCATAAACATTTAGGTTTATTTCTAAGAGCTGGGAGATCCTGCAGGTGACTTCTATGCATTTTATATCAACATACTATTTTCCCCTTTAAGAGTTGGCATTTCTGACCCTGTCACTACATTCTGGGAATTCATCTTTTTGAGCCCTGGTGGGACCCCTACGCCTTAACTGTAACATTGACTTAGGTTACTAATTTAATAGTCTTCACTAGTTTGCCCCCAGTGACCTCCTAGTAACCAGCTTCTTCAGCAACTTCTTTATATGTGAAGTTGAGAGTGACAGTATTGCTTACCATGGAGCAGCCATTTGAACATAAAATTAGCTGATTTTATCACAGGGACCAATTGTTGAGCTAATTAGATGTGCAGTACTGCTGATGAGCCAGAAACGCAAAGTGATTTTCCATCTAAACTGCGGTTTTGTGCAAAGTTGGCTGGGGCGTAGATACCAGGCTCACCAACAAGCCTAGGAAAGAGAAAAGGGCTGAAGAAGTTTGCTAATTTCTATTCGACTAGAGGAGGCTGGAGAAGTTTACCAAAGAGGGTCAGGGTGAAACAAACTTCACACTGCTTCCTTGACCTTGAAAGGGCTGGATTCTGCTCACAGAATTTGACAGCTGCTTCATGTCTTTGGTGAGACTTTGCACAAAATGTGGGGGTATTTCTTGCCTTTGGATGAAGACTTCATAATCTTTTCTTAACTGTATTTTCATATTTTTTCCTTAACGTTTCATGACAAACATTTTCTAGTATTCTAAACTGAATTGCGGCCTCTGGCAGGGGCGTGACATGTACCTGTGATTCTTAACATCCTGAAAATGCGACTCGTCCTCATTTAAGAATTAAATCTTTTGATCACTGATAGATTATGTTTCTTGAAATTTGACAGAGAATTAATAAATCTAAAGGTTGTTCTCCTGGCCACATGACCTGCCTGCTTCCTGACTCCTCAAAGCTTCAAGCACCACACTCTTTCTCTGGTTAAACTTTTTTGGGTGAATGTTAAATTACTTACTATGTGGCAAATATAAAACAGTGGTTAAAATCTGTCTTTATCATTCTCTCAGTCTGTTTGTTCATCCATCCATCATCCATCCATCCATCCATCCATCCATCCATCCATCCATCCATCCATCCATCCATTGAGTCATTCATCCATCCATCCATCTAGATCTTCAGTATTGCCATAATCTCTAAGTACTTACCATATTTTATCTTAAATTTCAATTATCTGGCAATCTGTCATCTATACTCTGTATAGTGTCATTTTAAAGAAGAGTACCCAAAGTGAAAGATAACATCAGTATGCAATGACTGGATCACAACTGCGTTTTTTAGAGTTGCTTCAGCTTTGATTATTTAATTTTCTTCCCAAAGCACTCAGAATAAATATTCAGTGACTCCCTATGCTTTCCAGTTAAACCCTGGCAAGTTATTGTTTGGCCGCTCACTGTGTGTGTGTGTGTGTGTGTGTGTGTGTGTGTGTGTGTGAGAGAGAGAGAGAGAGAGAGAGAGAGAGAGAGAGAGAGAGAGAGAGGGAGAGAGAGCGCACTTTCATTTCCGGATAACCTACGTACCTCTGATACCAATTAAGTTTTTGCTTCTGTTTTTCTAGCATAGTTTAAATGTTATTTCCACAGCAATGATGTTAAAAATTTCTGGTCCAGAACTACCCTCTGAGTTCCAGATCCCCATATGCTACTGCCTATGTGTTATTTCTACTTACTTGTCAACACAGTATTTTCTAAACTGGAGGCTTCATTCCTACCTTGCCTCCCAAAACAAGCCCCACAGCTCCTTCTCCCACATTACCCATTGACAGCCTTCTCAGTTATCATCTTTTAACTTGCTTAAGCAGGATTCACCCCTTTCCCTCAAGGCTCACCTCCAATTATTCAGATTAACCTACATTCTACCTCTAAAATAGATCTCCAGTATGCCTGCTTCTCTTGCATTTTCATGTTCACTCTCATAGTTCAGGCCACTATTATCTGTTCCTAGACCACTGGGCTGCTTAACTCTCTCCACACCACACACCCAAATGGGGCAGCCAGAGCATCTTCCTAAATCTAATTCCACTTATGTCCTTTTCCTGTGTCAAACTTATTCATGGCTTTCCCATGACATTTAGAAGAAAATCCAAACTCCTTAGCATACAAGGTCCCACGCTGTCATTGTGCTGTCCTCTCATAAGACACATGTAACTTATAGTCAGAGTGCCTAATTAACCCTGACCTGTCTAAGAATTAACATTTAATTCTTGTTCAGAGCTCAGAACCTTTGAATAAAGCTCAAGAACTGCCAGAGACCTGGGGACTCAGGATGAGAATGACCGTCTCTCAGAAAATGTTATATCTGTGCAGCGAACATCATACAGACTGGTTTTATATTTTGTATTTCTTGGTTTTGTTTTTTATTACCTGAGCCATCCTGCCACCTGTTGGCAGCTCAGCGGCAGCTCAGCTCAGGCTGGGCATCGAACTGCTGTTGCTCAGAGCCCAGCTCGCACTCTTGAGCTAGCTCTTAACCAGCTGAGCCACTTGGCCAGCCCTATTTCTTTGTATTTCAAAGCTAACTTCTGTGTGGACTCACGGTTGCCACCAAGAGACCAAATTCAGAGGTTCAAGGAATTGCTGCTTTGTTTAGTAAGTGTTATTTACCTGTAGGAATTAACTACTGCATGAATCAGAGTGTTCCTTACCCCAAAGCCTCTCTTGCAAACTCTCTTGATACAAGAAATTGCTAAATATCACAATAATAAAACAATATTTGCTAAGATGAAATTAGTGTTTGGTATATGAAATTGTCTTCCCTTCTCTAATTTTCCAAATCTGACTTCTCGTCCCTATCATAGTTTCCTATGGCTACTGTCACACATTTCCAAAAACTTGAAGGCTTAAAACAACAGAAATTCATTCTCTCATGGCTCTGGAGGTCAAATGTTCAAAATCAGTTTCACTGGGCCCAAGTCAAGGTTTCAAATGAAGTTTCTTTTAATAAACTGTGCTACACAGTCACAGAAGCCCCCATGTCACAAAAGCTCTTTCTTATATACCATTTCCTAGGAACTCTCCTGATAATAAGTGAGCTCTTTTATTCATCCTGTTTCCCCTGAGGCTAGCCAGGTGCTGTGCTTAGCACCTAGCAGATTGTCAACAAGTATTTGTTGACCTGAGTTGAAAAGCTGTATATAGCTGGATAAAGAAGACCATTGTTACCCCTTGTTATGGACTGAATGTTTGTGTGCCCCCACCCACCAATGCTTATGTTGAAGCCCTAACCCCCAATGTGATGGTATTTGGAGATGATTAGGGTTAGGTGAGATCATGAGAGGGGGATGGAACCAGTGCCCTTATAAGAAGAGACACTACTACAGACTGCTCTCTCTCCACATGTACACAAAGAAGGGGTCATGTGAGCACACAGGGAGATGGTGGCCATCTATAAGTCATGAGAAGAGTCCTCACAATGAAACCTAACCCGCTGGCATCTTGAGCTGGGACTTCCCAACCTCCAGAACTGTGAGAAATGAATATCTTTTGTTTTAAGTGGCTCAGTCTTTGGTACTTTGTTATGGCAGCCCATGGAGGGATGGGAAGCACCACTGTCTTGGAGAACACATGCCTGGGGTCCTGCTCTGCCTTTACTGACCGTGACCTTGGACAAACTCTAGTTCCTTGTCTATCACATGAGGAAAATAAGAACAACCAAGTTCCTTATAAATCTTAACAGTTTTCAGTGCTGTCATCTTACATGAGTGCCCAACACATTGGGAGGGAGATAAGGATCTGTTCTCCTACCTGCCTTAGGAAGAAACTGAAGCTCCGAGGGCTTCATTTACATTCCCCAGATGACCCAGGTAGGAAGTTTAGAGAGTTAAAGTCATTTGACTTTGAACTCCATATGCTTTCCTCACACGCTGTGTCAAGGGACGTACATGGTAATCTGTCAAGCATTTTAATAAATTTTAGGGTTTAATGGGTGACTCCAGAGACAAGGCTGTCTATATCCTGCTTGTCCCGAGGCCCTCAAATTTTAAACCATTGTGAAAATATAGGATCAGGGAATCTTCCTGTCTGCCATGAATTGAGAAAATGGCAGGGTTATTTTTGTTTCTTTGTGCACAGGGAAATGGGTAGCTTGCATACCAGAAGTATTCCCCTGCAGTCTCTTGTATTCTCTGTGCTGTGATGTTAAAACCAGTAACAGCACTAAAAGATTCTGCTTTCGCCAATACAAAATTCATTTATTTGCATCAAAGGACCCTGGTTCATGTCATAGGTAAATGTCAGTTTATATTTTATGGCTTGGGGATTAGCCAATTCTCCTTTTAAAAAAAAAAATAATGTTTTTTATTTGTGCTAGTGTTTAAAGCACGGAGTTATGGTTTTTAAATGCCCATGGAAAGCCCTTGAATAATTCATTCACCTGTCTTAGTCAAAAAGAAAAATCCGTTTTGTATGCTCAGCCGTAAAAATGAAATTCCTTTCCTACCCCTCATGTAGCTTTGTGGTTATCATTACAGGTATTGTTATGAACGCTAAAGGAAAACTTATGAAAGAAGTGTTTTAAAACTGTCCATTTCTGGGAAGCAGTCATCTCTGTTTCTATGTATGCAGACATATAGGTGGCTAAATTTTTAGCCTTAATGGTTCAGTTGCACCTGGGTGATTATTTTCATTCCCACTTATTACTATGTGTTAGACTCCCTGTGTATGAGTACAGATTGCCCTTTCCTGCACTGTATTTAGAAATATCTGCATTACCCCTGGGCATTTGTTCATTAATAAGGGGTGGAGAGAGGAGAAGCTTGTAATAACAGGCTTTGCATATTTTTAAACTGTGTGCGTCCACATTTGGGTCCAAATGAAAAATCAGGTTTGTGTTACTGCCCTCTGGTGGTTTTAGTCTGTTGCTGCAGTGGCAGAGAAGCACGTCCCTGGGGTGGAGTTTAGTCTGCCAGTGGCCGCTTCTAGGAGCAATGCAGACATGGGTATTGCTGGGACATCCGTTTTTAATTCACCTTCACTGCTTTTAATTCACGTGCTTTGCCAGCACCCTAGGATTCCACTTGCTGCCAGAATAGTGATAGAAGAAAGCATCCTTGTGAGGACCCAGGAGACATTTTCATTTTAGAGGCTGTATATATGCAAAATAACCCTGACTAACATAGGGTGACCTTTGAGAGAATTCAGATTCTCCACAGGCCACACTTCTACTCATCTTGCAAAGCCAGTATGGGAAAATGCAGTGGCTCCCAACGTATGGCATATGTACCCCTTCTGGTACACAAGATGACTTTAGGGTGTATCCAGGTGAAACTTTTAAATTTTAGTAGCCATGTGTTTGTTTCACCATGTATTAGGAAATATGCAGTGAGTATTCAAAGTCCACAGTTTCATGGACTTTATTGCTTAGGTGACGACCAGGAGATGGTGCCTACTTGCACAGCTGCATTTTTTGCAGCAATGTGTCACTTGGTTGATGGAACAAAACCCCCCATGGAGGTGGGTGGGGTGACTTGGGACAACAGTGGCACTGCTACTTGCTTATGGTGTGACCTTGGACTGTTAACCTTTCTGAGCCTAGGTTTCCTGATTTGTTAAATAAGATAATGGCTACTTAGTGTGTTCTAAGCATTCTATGAGAATGGTATGCATGTCAAATGTCTGTCACAGAATATGCACCCTCATGTCTCCACATCCCAGGACACTGTGCAGAGTCTGCCTCCCTCCATGCCGTGCTCAGCTGGCCGTGTTCATTTCAGCCAACCTATTATAATAGCTTCCATGTTTCTTTTCCCTCTTGATTATAAGCAGGATCTTCCTTGCATCATTTGCACAAAGCAGGCACTCCATGAACGTTTGTGCAGGGAATTAAGCACACGTGCAAAATAATTCTAAGCAACATTTTCCCATCCTCTGACACATTCAGTACATTCCATCCATCAGATTAGGACAGGACCTACATATTATCCCTCCTGTCTCCCTCACTCATGTGGTCTGATAATGGGAACAGGATTAGCTTCCTGCCCATTGGCTGCTAGCAGGGAGGAAAAAAGGCCTGCAGCATCTAGTGCCTGCTTGCCAATATCACTGGTATCTTACCAATAATATGTAGGTTTATCTGGTGTGCCTGGGTGCACATGCTGTACTTGTTAATTTCAGTGGGAGATAAATGAAAGGCAGGGGAAACATGTTAAATACAGTAATTCAGCTAAGATGGGGTCTATTTTAGAGGCAACAAAAGAACCTTTGTTGCTCAAGCAGGTAGATTTTTGTAAGCCTGGCCCTGGTTTAATCTATATAAAATGGCCTACGATCAGGCAGCCTACCCTGGGTGGGGGGAAGTAGGAGCACTTCCATTTTAGTGGCAACAAGAGTGAAACAGGGTTTGTTGCTTGCCTACAGAGGCAGTGCATTTGCTTTTAAAATTCCCGTGGATTTTGTCCCCGCTCCGTGTGGTTCTCTCCAGCTCACCTCAACAGGGCTTCCCAGCCTGTTCCTAAACTCTGGTTTGCATTTCTGCGATGGAGGTGATGTTCATTTAAGGCTTTGAGAAATCAGAGCTTTCATGGTTGCCATGAAAGCCAGAGAGCTGCAGCACCTCAGTAGTGGAGATGAAAGGACATTTGTGTGTGTGCATGTGTGTTTAGAACTTAAAGGACAGGGAAAAGACAGAAAATAGATGTTACCGCTTTGCACTTACTTCAAAATATGCCTCGCTCCCTCTGGTGGGACCATTTAGCTCCAAATGCATTCCCCGTCCCCCTCCACCCCTACCACATGCTCCCCACCCCCACCATATTCATCTTGGCTCATGTGACATCTGTTCTGGGCACTGCAGTGCAGCCTTCTTGTTGCCATGGCAGCCGGTGGAGCGAGCCCACCCATTGGCTGCTGGTGGAGAGGAGAAAAAAAAGGCCCTCAGTGTCAGGGGTCATGTGCCTAGTGCCCGCCTGCCACTGTTTTCAGTCAGCTGCTGGCTTGGCTACATTAACAGTGCATGCTGCAGGGGGCAGAGGCCCACAGAGACCCGGAGACCGCCCGCCACAGCTGTGTACACCACCAAGCGGAATGGGGGCCCCAAGGTCAATGTCATTAGTTTTTCCCTCAAGTGTGAAGTGTGTGAAGGACAAAAGCAGAGCACGTAAAGAAAAGTGGGCTGCCTTTTCCTTCACCTTGAACTCCTCTGAGCTCTCTTTTCTTTTGTGCTGTTTGGGTTTGAAATTCATAGAATGATCCTTTCTACTCTCAGCCATCCCCATAGTGGGAGGGCCTGGGACCCAGTTAAGCTGTCAGAATAAAAGCCTTTATCAGATTCCATTTACCTTGACCATTACCCTGTCACTGTAAAAGGAAAAGAGGACAGCATTCCATTTCGAAATCTACACCTGAACCTGATTGTTTTTAAAATCATTTTCCTCCTGTTGGAGTCACTTTGGAATTGAGCAATCAATTGGAATCACTGTTCTGGCCGCATAGCTGTAGGTGACTTGTATCCTTACCCCATGGCCACATGCATTGATGTCTCCAAGGCCTGATCTTGCACCTGGCCTATCAATCAGGTGTAGAGAAGCACAGCCATGAAAGCCTCACTGGCCAAACCCAAGCTGTCTCTTTGGGCTCCTTTCTCCAGCTGGGGTTTTAGGTCCCCACCAATGAGTGATGGGGACATGTGTGCACCAGCCACACCCAGGACCTTTAACCTTAGAGCCCCATACGAGTTGGGATTTGGCTGTGGCTGGTGACCTTGCACCTTGGCCAACACTGACCAATCAGCATCATTGAGGGTAGAGAAGGAATTTCATGAACATTCTCTCATCTGCTGCTCCCAGTGAGCACCTGAGGTGGTTCCTCCAAGTCCTGTTCTGCAGGAGACCAAAGCTGATCGTTTCCAAGGTTACACAACTTGCAAATGGGTGAGCCTGGGATACACACTTAGGTCCTTTGCTTCCAAACGCTATGCATGCATTTTCCATTCTGTCACACAGCCGCGGTAGGTTCCTGGATAGATTTATATGTGGAGAAGGTGAGCTATTATTAGATCATCCTCCCATTTCTACTCATGCTTTATCATGCCTATTTTACATTTAATAAGAATGTGTTAGTGTCAAGATCAGGGGCTAATGGCTTGAGGAAATTTTGTTGTTCCTCCTGGCGGTGCTGGTGGTTGTAGTCTGACTAAAAGTACCCTATACAATGTCCTTTCAGGAGCCAAGGCTTCCAGCTAACGACAAGGAGGGGACTTGTGCCAGAGCCAGTGAGACTAATTTAAAAGTTATTCTCCCCACTGCTTCCGTCTCTCAGACTTATTTTGGTCACGTATTTATTTTGGGATGGTTTGGACATTGTCAAAATAGAAACCTACCACAAAATCCCGACAGAGAAGGTCTGTATTAAACCTTCTTTGCAGGGTTGTGAGGATTCTATACAATCACCTTTCAATTCACTTGAAAAACATTTACAAAGGCCCTGCGTATTGTGGGGGGGTCATGTTGTGGCAACCCAAATGCAGAATCAAAACCTAAAAACGCCGTGTGCATGACCTCTTAGAACCTGGAAAAGCATCTATGTCCGCTTCTCTATTAGCTCAGTCTCCATTTAGCTTCACATGAAGAGCGATGCTCAAGATGTAACAAAAAATACTGCTTCTTTAAGGAACAAAACAATGGCCCTGAAAAGAAAGCCAGCCGGTAGTGCTGGTGTGGAAAAAGCTGTCCAATATGAAGTGACTTTCCAAATAATCCTATAGCTATTTAAAAGCTGAGCTAGACTTCGACTGTAGGGTTCTGTGAATTCCAGACCCCCCACCCACACAGATTGAATTAGAATTTCTTTTTTTTTTTAAATTAAAGTTTATTGGGGTGACAGTTGTTAGTAAAGTTATATACATAGGTTTCAGGTGTACAATTCTGTAATACTTCATCTGTATATCACATTGTGTGTTCACCACCCAGAGTCAGTTCTCCTTCCATCACCATTTATTTGATCTCATTTACCCTCATCTACCACCCGCCGCCCCCCCTTACCACCTCCCCCCAAAAAACATAGAAACCTACCCCCCAATAAAAGAATCTTTAGGGGTGAGACCAGGAAATGTGAAAGTTTTAAAATTCCCTGAGTGATTTTGGGGACACAGCTAGGTTTGCAAACCTCACGGTAGTGGACGAGTCCTTAGACTTGTGTGTCTGTTCTTACTCCTTAGTTTTAATGTTTTGAGCCTGGAATAACTAACTTAACCAAAATGGAGCTAATCTTATGTACCTCAGAAGCTAGTTGTATAGAATAAATAAGATAACATGTACCAAGCCCCTGGTTTGCAGGAGGGCTTGATCACTGTTAGCTGTCTTCTCGTCTCTTCCATCTGGGCACATTGTGTTCAGTTGATATTAAAGTCTCCAGTTACATCAGCATCTGACACACAGAGGCAATGACTTGCTCAAGGGATCCAACCTTGAGTGCGTGGCTGCTGATGAGAAAGGCACGGGCCAGCGCAGTTGCTAACTGAGGTATGCTTATAACTCAGCTTTCTGCCAGTACATTCTTTCCCCCGACATAAGCTACACCTACTCAGTGGTGGGCTCTCAACCTATGGCTAAGGATTTTTAGGGAAGAGTTAACCCACGACGTCCTTACCAAAAAGCCTCTTTCCCACTCTAGTGCTGTGTGAGTCAGCTGGATCTGCTCAATTCAAGGCATTAAAATAGCTTGTTAGTAATCAGCTGTGCAAAAGCAAAAAGAAAGCACCCGTCATTTTGTTCTTAAGTTCTGTTCTCCAGTGTTAGATTTTAGACTGTTTTGTTTCCATTGATCTTAATAGACAGGACCTTGAGTAGTAGTTCTCAGACTTTTTGGGTTCCAGACCTCTTTAAATGCTTAAAAATTATGAAGGACCCCAACGAACTTTTGTTTCTGAGGGTTCTATCGATATTTACCATATTAGAAATTAAAACTGAGATCTTTAAAACACAAGCACACATTCCATTAGCCATCAGAGTGATGATATCATCACACTTCATGTAGCTTCTGGAAAATTCCATCTACAGTGTTGAGTGAATGAGAGGGAAAAAAAGATATACCTGAGTATTATTATGAAAACAATTTTGATCTTGTGGACCCTGAAAAAAGTCATGGGGACTGTAAAGACCCTGAGCCACTGAACTGTTGATCTTTAGTAGATGGGCCACGTCCTGCCATGTTGCTCTGTTTCACAGAAAAGCACAGAGATCAAAGCAGACATCATTGAATCACTCACCAGTACAGCTGAAAAAGGATCTTAGAGAAGGCCCGAGAGACCAGTCGCCAAACTGAGTTTATAACCTATAGCTTCTGACCACTGGGTTTGCCTTATGTCTCAGTTTTGTGGCTTAGGGCACAGGCTCGAGTGAAAGACAGCTGGGTTCCAATCCCAGCTATGCCATATGTGACCTTGGGCAAGTTTCTTAACTTCTTTGGCTTCAATGTCCTCAAATGTAAAATGTAGATAATAAAAATATCTACTTCATAGGCTTGCTGGGAAAATTAAGTTAGACAGTGTACAGAAAGGGAATGGTATCTTACTTAAGCATTTAATATATACTGGGCATAATTACACTCTAATAGACCCCCTCTGACTTGTTAATAATTTTTATATTCCTCTTTTAGCTTCAAATCAACTAACTGTTGGATATGTACATTTGTAATATTATAGCAGTCATCATTCCTAGGAATTATTACCAATTTCTCCCCATATCGTGTTCTCAATTGTTCCATTTTTCTGACAACCTTCAGGCTGGTTGAGAAACTGGGCAAAGCAGGGGGATTCCAGGCTTTGTGGAGAACGCCATATCTGCCTGCCTTCCCAACAGGCTGAAGGCAGAGCAAAAATTGGATATAATTAGTTTACATGTCAGACCCAACAATAAATGCTGTACGTCATGCAGGCGTGATCAGTGTTTTCAAAGTGGTATGAAACCTCATAATGAGCCAACAAATAGTATTATTACAGTTGAATAAACTGAAGGATGATTTATGATGATTAAAATTTGTTTGTAGCATATGTTTTTCTTTTTTTTCCCCCCAAAGTGGAATGTGTGCTTCTTTCTGTAGCACCATCCATTTGCACATTGCAGTCCCAAGTCACTTTTTAATTGTCTACTAATCAGTTCATGGGAGAGCTTAGTGATGGTAGGTGACCTAGTTCTTATTTGCCAAATGTACATCTAGCACTTTTTTACTGGGGGGAGAGTGGAGGTGGTCCCTGGTGGTCCTCACATACAAGCTAACAGATTTCTACTGCAAAATGCATAATATTGTTTTTAAACAGTATACATGAATTTAAAGGCTTCACTAGCCAAAGAACAACAGAAAGCAGAGGTTTTAAATAATGTACTATAAATAACTAGTTTTCTGTATCCAGCCAAATGAGATCATCTACAGTCCATGGCCCTGCTCTCTCAGACCCTGTTCAGACATATGTGGGTATTAATCATGAATGAATTGATTCATCTTCAGTCTTGCTGAGTGAGACACCCTGTTGGTCACCCAAAGGCCTTTGATGATAGAGCCCTCTATGGTCCCAAATGGCAGCATTATGCCTAGAACTGACATGTGACCATTATCTCTAAGAATGGGAGCTTCTCTCTCTTGCCAAGGAAGTAGCATCATCACCATAAAGACCTTGGCTTTGGAATGAGAAGACCTAGGTTCTTATCCTGTCTCTTGTATCAATAGCTGTGTGATTCAGGCAAGTGCCTTTGTCTCTCGGGTTGTTTTTCACCCCATTTGTACAAAGATGTCTCAGCAGCCATCACTTCTGATATTAGGCTAGAGAGTGGTGGCTGGTTCCCTCCACCCTCAGGCATCCAAAGCCAGCCATATCCAATGGCTTTGAGGGGAGGAGTATGTTGCATAAAATGAAAGCCCAAAATCTTGAAGCAGCTGGATGAGCTAAATCAACTACAGTGATTTTGAGTGAACCTAGCTAGAACTTGGAATATCAGGTTTCCAAGTCAGGGATTGTTGAGTTCACCAAGACATTCTCCATTACTGTGTCAGGTGATGGATTTCAAAGACTTCAGGTCCACTCCTGGGCCTATGAATGACTGCGCGGACAGATCTGTTTTTCCTTAGTATATTGGTTAGCTGTCACTGCATAGCAAACTACCCCAAAACTTAGTGGTTTAAAACTAAAATGTTCTTTTTTTTCTCTTTCTCGTGAATTAGTGGAATGGCTGGGTCATTCTGTTGATTTTGCCTGGGCTCACTCATGTGACTACATTTCGTTGGTGGGTCACCTGGGGGCGGGGCTCAGTCAAAGCAGCTGGGATGCCTGTCTCTCTTTCTCTTCACATGGCCTCTCCTCTTCAAGGAGGTTAGCCCAGGTTTGGCTGCCTCACAAGGTGGTGGCAGCATGCTGAACCCTGGTGTGCAGGTGCCGGTCAAGCAGTCTGCTTACTTTCCTGATGTTCCATTGGCTAAAGCAAGTCACATGTTCAAGCCCAAAGTTGATGTGGGAGGTGACTACGCAAAAGTATGGATTTCAAGTGATGGGATTCATTAAGGCTATTTGTGTAGCAGTCTATCCCCCACCCTTTTAGCCTCAATTTTCTGGTCAGTAAGATGGGAACAGGTTACTAAGAATGCAGAGGGCCAGCCTGAGAGTCAAGAGATGTGGTTCTTTATGTCCAGTCTATTTCTAAATATGTGGGTGATCGCAGGCTCTTTTTCCTTAGGAGTAAAATGAAAGTCATGGACCAAGTGATCCAAGGGCCTACCTACACACACACACACACACACACACACACACACACACATGCACACACGTACATACACACACAAACACACGCACACATGCATGTGCACACACATACACAGACACGCACGCGCACACACGTACATGCACACACAAACACACACACATGCATGCGCACACATGCATACACAGACACACGTGCGCGCGCACACGTACATGCACACACACATACACAGACACATACATGCACACACAAACACACGTGCATGTGCACACACATGCACACACGTACATGCACACACACAAACATACACGCACACGTGCATGCGTGCATGCACACACACACACACATCTTTTTCCATCTCCCATGTAATGTGAAAATTAAATGTGTTTGGAAGTATCTTGAAAGTGATAAAGAATTGTACCAAAGTAATTTATTATTACAAATATTTATGAAGACATCTGATATATACGTATATTTTCAAAAACACTTGTAATGATGATATATTGTAAACATATCTATTAAAATCTAGCCAAGTTAAAAGAAGCATCTTATTCAGAATTCCTTTTCTTTTCTGACATTTTAAGTTCACTCTAAAGAAGTTTGGCAAATCGAGGTGTGTTTTCATGAAGTTAAACACAACAGGGGGTACTAAAAGGTCAAAGCCACCATCTGGTTGCAGCTTTTGTTCAAAATGGAGGTGGTTTAGGTAATTCAAGTTGTTATTTACTCTAACTATTTAACAGCCTGCTCTGATACCAAGTCATAAGTCAGCCATTCTTTCCTGTCTTCCTCGTGTTTATTTGCTTGGTTCATTGTGTTGTGTTTGTTTCTACGTGGGTTAGGCAGCTCAAGCATTACCTCTTGCTCCGTCTTCCCAATTTGCAAAGTCCCCGGAAGGGCACCAGAGCATCCATGGACCCCTATATGTGTGCAAAGAATGAGTGATTTTTGGGTCCTTGCCTCAGTAAATATAGTCTGGTCCCCACCCATTCTTTTGTTCATTTTCTGAAAACTGCCCTGAAAAGATGGGACTAAAGATTCAGAATCAGCTCTTACCTCTGCAGGGGTGGTTTTACACTCAGCATAAGCTTCATGCCCCTTCTCTTGGATGAAAACGTCATTCGTAATGTGGCTGCTGATTCCCCACTCTCCTAGCCCAAACTCCCTTCCCAATTCTGCTGACCCTCCACCCCAAATATCGTGAAATAAACAAAGCCCTCCCAAATGTGAATGAGCAATGTCTCTTCATTTGAAACTTACTATAACCAGGTATTCAGCCATCATCACTTGCATTTGGCAGAGACTCAAAGGCAAGGAAGAGTGGGAAAGCTTTACAGTGAGAAGAAAGGAAGGCTCAGCTGCACCCTGATTGGAGGATGTTGGCATGGGGAAATGGCAGGTAGGCTAACTAGAAGTGGAGTAGCCTTAGTGATGGGTTAAGGGTACATATGTGGCTTTCTTGGGTTGTTCCTAAGTTGGAAGCAAAAATTAGGGAAGCTGTCAGTTATTAACCAAGTCCTGGCTGTTTGGGGCCAATTGATACAGGAGTTATTGTTTAGCTTCTTGGACTGGTTACTTTAAATAGTAGATTGGCTTCCTGGGCTGCTTGTTGCAGGTTTTGGACCAGAGCTCTCTTTCTATAGGTAGCCCCTCTGTGTATTCAGTCCCTCACCGTTTCCCCCACGGAAGGCATTGGTCTGCTGTTCTGTGTTCACTTTCTTCACTCACCCCCTTTTCTTGGCTCCATTATTCTGGCTTAAGCCCCCCTCAGTGTGTTTTATGGCACCTGCATTTTAATCATAACACTTCTCCTTCTTATTGTAATTATTACTGGTTTGTTTCCTCTTTCAGTCCAAAAACTCTTGTAGGGCAGGGATTCTGTTTTGTTCATCATTGTATCTCCAGTCCTTAGCACAGTGTCTGGTATACCCAGTCAGCTTGTAGTAAATATAAATGTTAATTAAACAAGCGATTGATGAATATTGAAATACAGCCCAGTTTGTTTTCCACTTTCCACCTTCTGGTCCACTTTTCCTACTGCTTTGTGGATTCTTTTCAACTGGATATCCCATTTGCATCTCAAAATTAATATGTCTAAAATTAAATTTTTGACCTTTTTCCCAAGCCAATCCCTCCTTGGGATGCCCCCATTTCTTAAAATTCCCATCATTCTCCCAGACGCTCTCCTTCCTAGTCACCAGTGGGTTTATCTCTTCCTTTTCTGTCCATTCCTTTTCATTCCCACCTCAACCCTTGTTCTGACTTAGATTGTTACCTAAGCCTCCTACCTGGTCACTGGATTCCAGTTTCAGCCTCTGTTATTCATTCTCCACATTGTTCCAAAGTTTCCCTTTGGTTATGCTTCTCTCTTGTAGAAACCCTTCTGTGGACTCAAACTTCAGAGCCTGTCATTCAGACCTCTGTAACAATATGATCTTAAATATTATGTCCACCACAGTGCTCAGTACTCCTTGACCAATAGCTGATTTTCTAATCAAATTGTCCTAAGTATCATTCCTAGGACATGCCTTCCCCCACTCCATGCTGCCTTTACTATCTCCCCAGCCTAAATGAATGATGAAATATTTCCTTGTATCATTCCAGTGGCAGTTGTATATACTGTCCGATATTGTAGTATCAAAGCAGATATCTTCTCTCTCTTACTGGACTAAGCTCATTGAACCACCTACCCTAACTGGTCTTTGCCTTATATATATAAGCACAAAATAAATATTTGTGGAACGATAAAGTTGTTCTGTACATCTAGAATAACCCTCACATAAAACGGGTTCATATTTAGATTGATTTGGGATTGATTAATTCAACCCTGCAGTTGAGTGTTCGCTTATAAATCATGGGATCATATAGACAGAGTATCAGAATAATTATGTGTCTGTATGTACTTAGTCCTTCCTTTTGTAGTTCTGGTAAATTGCTTTGTCTTGAGTAAGTGCTAGGAGAATTTTTTTTTGAGGCCTATACCAGCAGCATGGCCTACTGCCTGTTTCCCAACTTAAATCCAGAGATAATTGGCTTCTGTTTCGTAGAAGTTCAGTTTACATTACCAAGACATCTAAAATATTGATTTCCTTACTCATTAACACTTTTCAGTCATATGTCATACTGGAAAGAGGGATAGGTTGGCAGAATTTGAGACCAACAGGTAGCTGGGATCTGAGAGGTATTGGGGGAGAGAATGCTTGCTGAAGAAGAGGCATATGGAATGAGGCTCGTAGACCAGCATGCTGGGAAGGAAGGAAATGGTTGCCCCATGGCTTGCACTATCTGAAAAGCTTGCCAACTCGGTATTTTGGTTCTTGGGTTTTTGAATCTGATGAAGAGAATGCCAGCACCATGTAGAATGCCAGCCTAAGAAAATGGAGTGAAAAGAATGCCTACAAAATCTGAATAATCATATGCAATACATCTGTTAGTTTTAAAACATGATTAGATAATGTAAATTATACATGATAATCATGAATTAAAACAATTACAAATAAAACAGAATACACTTGTTGTTTAAATTGCTGAAGTTTATATTTAGAAATCTCTTTGGTAGCATCACCCTTTGCACTGCCAGAAGAGTCACCTTTGCTGTTAGGAGTTGCAAGCCAGCCGTTTCAGATGGTTTTAATATAATAGCATGCACAAAATGTGCTTTTGATGCGATGAAATGTTTCTCTGATCTGCTACTCTCTTCCCCACGCTCCTTTGGTTTCATCCTCATATGCCTTAATACCATATTATTTCCTCTGCCTAGAATCTCTTTACTCATTCTCTATTTTTTTTTTCATTCTTGGAGATTCGTTAAAACTCCAACTCTGCGGGCTGGCCCAGTGGTGCGGTGGTTAAGCGCTGGCTTGGGAAGCCAGTGGACCCAGTTCAGGTCCCACATATGAGGGCCAGTGACACTGCCCTCAAAACAAAAACAAACAAAAACAAACCCAACTCTTCAATGACACTATGCCTCACTCCCTTTGGAGTTGCTTTCTCTTCTGCAACCACATGGCATCCTGCCCATTTGATAACATGCATACCCATCACTTTGGTAACTTGAGCCTGCCTCTCTCTCTCTCTCTCTCTCTCTCTCTCTCTCTCTCTCTCTCTCTCTCTCTCTCTCCCCCTCCCTCCCTCCCTCTCTCTCTCTCTCTCCACCCCAAATTCCTCAAAGATAAGGAGGCTTTGCCTTAGTTACTTTTGTAAATTCCGTCCGCACTATGCCTGGCACAGAGCCTGGAAATCAGTAAATATTTATTTAACGAAATTGGATTAATACAGGATTGGGTTTGTAGAGAGCTACTGTCTGCCCATTGATGCTCATTTGACCCTCCAGCCCCACTGCTCTGAATGCCTGTGATGGGTCATCCCTGAGTTCTCTGTGTGAGGTCCTGATTGCTAGATTGTTAGAGCCCAAGGGGACAAAGGGGCCTTCCCATATAACCCTTGTCTTAGTCTATTCAGGCAACTATAACAAAATACCATAGACTGGGTAGCTTATAAACAACAGAAGTTTATTTTTCACAGCTCTGGAGGCTCCAAGTCCAAGATCAGGGTACCAGCATGGTCAGGTGAGGGCCCTCTTCCAGGTGGCAGACTCTTGTTGTGTCTTCACATGGCAGAAGGGTAAGGGAGCTCCATCAGCCCTCTTTATTAAGGGCACTGATCACATTCATGAGGACCCCACCCTCATGACCTAATCACCCCCCAAAGGCCCCACTTCCTAATACTATCACCTTGGGGGTTAGGTTTTTTCAACACAGGAATTTGGGGGGGACCCAAACATTTAGACCACAGCACCCCTCATTTTAGAGGTACAAATCTCAGGCAGGTAAAGGGACTACAGGTTCCCTTTCAGTTGCCATTTAAGTTTACAACTATTAAACAATCCCCCGTAGGAAAAATTATTGGATTCTAAGTTAGGAGACCTAGGTTTTCATTTTAGATTTTTTCAAAAGATTTTATTGGGGAATTGGGGGAGGGGAACAGACAAATTGCTGTCCTTTTGTTCTTCAGTCTAGTTGTGGAGGATGTTGCCTCACTGGCCCATGTTGGTATCATCATTGTGCTCTTCCTGGGTGAGGCAGATCGGTCACCGGCCACTGGATGGCTGCTCACAGCGGCTCCTAGCAGCTCACATTGGCTGCCGGCCACTCACTGTAGCCTATGGCAGCCCACTGCACTAAGGGCTGCAGCTATGCCATCCCAGGGACTAACAACAGCCCAGCTCCAGGTGGAGCTGTTGTTCACCCTCTTAGCTGTAGAGGGCAGTGTCACTGACCCTCATGTAGGATCCAAACCGGAGCTGCTGGCATCCCAAGCCAGCTCTTAACCAATGTGCCACTTGGCCGACCCTCATTTTAGATTTTTTTATGTTAACTAACTATACATTTGGGGGCACTTACCCCACTCTAAAAACATCATTAGTCACAAACCAGGGACTTGTAAGTGTAATTTGGTGTGTAGTCTTTTCTTTTTTTAACATGGAATTTTAATGCATTTTTGGAAGACATGTACATTGCAGTTAGCTGTAGTCGCCATCCTTCCCCATTGTTCCGGACCAGCACTGTCCCATAGAAATATAATGCAGTCATAAATCTGAGTCACATATGTCATTTAAGATTTTCTAGCACCATATTAAAAACATTTTAAAACACATTAAATTATTTTTAGTAATTTATTTAACTCAATACATCCAAAATACTTATTTCAACATATAATTAATATAAAACAGTAAGAAGTATTTTACATTTTCTTCTTCTTCCCTTTGAGAAACCTTGTATTTTATACTTAACAGCACTAGCCATGAGGTAAGTATTTACTCACCACCTATGGCCAGTGGTTGCAGTATTGGACAGTGCAGTTCTAGATCCTTGTCACTTAACTCATTTTCTGTCCTTACTGGCTTCTGAAGGCATTTGAATCTGAAACCCCTGGTTGAGAAGGTCATGTGAAGTCCTTCCTGCTCTGACATCTTCTGAACCTATTGTTAGGGTGAATTTCTGAGATAAATTAGTCCAGAACCACCATAGTTGTTCTACCAAATTAGAACTCGCTTATCAGCCACTGCAACGTTTGAACTGGAACCCGAAAGTGACTCGCGGGTTTGCAGGGTAATATTCACTGGCTCTTGGGCTGAGTGGGCTTGTAGCTCCTTCACCCTTTGTCTCTGGCCCCTGCACGCTGGCCTGTTACCTAGGCTCGCAGCCCCCTTGTGCTCAGCAGCACCAAGACCAAGGCCCCAGCAACTCACCCCCCCGCTCACCACCACCACCACCCGCCCGTAGCAGCACCCACAGAAGCCTCTGCTTCCACCTCTGCACCAGCAAGCCTCCCCTCATGTGTGTCCTTTCCGGATCTCTTCTGGTCCCAAGGATCATTTCAGCCTTTCTTAGTCATTTGCCACCCAGCCAGTCTGGCTAGAAGGGTTAAGTGGGGTCATCCTGAGCAGTCACTGCCCCCTCATGCTTGTGATGTCCCTTACAATGACAAAGAGTATGTTTTGGTTTGTTTTTTAGCTGAGCCATCCTGCTACCTATTGGCAGCTCAACGGCACCTCAGCTCAGGCTGGCATCGAACTGCTGTTGCTCAGAGCTCAGCTCACACTCCTGAGTGAGCTCTTAACCAACTGAGCCACTCTCCCGGCCCAAGAGTATGTTTTTTAAACCACCACACAAAACTATTATTCCCGGTTAATTTTATGCATCTCCTCCCGAATTGTCTGGAAAGAGACCTCATTTAAGCTGCCTAAGCAGGAGAGGCTGTGAATCAGAAGACATCTCACCAAACACCACTGGAGATGCCTCCCTGAAAGCTTATCTCTTAGTAGTGACACCCTATTTCCAAGCTGATTCGTTCAAGTGAAAAACTCATACTTTGCCTCCCTTGCTCTAATCTGTACAAAAAACATTTTGTAATGAATGATGATTTTTTTTCTCTTAAACAGCAAAGCAATTTCTATTCGTAAAGAACATCACTGTGAAAAAGGCGAAGGTGTCCGTTAGAACCTGGTACTTATAAAATATCTTTATAGGGAAGAGTTCTAGTTGATTAAACTACTTTCCTGTTACAGATAGAACAAGCTGTAAGAACATTTGTGATCTGGATTCAAATGTTGTTATACATAATCAGATGACCAGAAGGCACTGCTTCTCAAACTTTCATTGATGTACAGGTACCTTGGGAATCTTGTTCAAAGGCAGGCTTGGATTCAGTAAGTTTGGGATGGAGCCTAAGATGCTACATTTCTAACAAGCTCCCAGGTGAGACCCAGATTCAGGGTTATCAGGCACTTTGTCTGGATCCTGGAGCGCCCACAGTCCCAGTTCAGGAGAAAGGAACCTGATTGGTAGCTGCTGGCTTGTTGGGAGAGATGAGAACTGCGCTGACTTGTGAAGCTCTGGCTTTAGGGTTCATGAGCTGAGCCACTAAGATTTAGGAAATCTGCAGGAAATGTGGGATTTGAAAGAGGGGGAGAAGGTGAGTTATATGAAACAGCTTCCTGTTTCCTAATCCATTATTAGGAGTCAACTGTTGTGCTTGCTTGTGCTGATGACCCAGAAAACATTCATCTGAGCAAAGTTCTTTCACAGTCGGATAAAGTAGAGATCTTTGTAGAGTTAATTTAATGAATTTTTTCGAATCCTAAAATAGTTGGTATATATAAGAACATATAGATAAGAATATGTTAAAATAATATATATGACTGTGTGTGCGTGCGCGTGTGCGCACGCTCCATGAAAAATATTTTTGCTAGTATTATACATGGGAAAAATCTAGTGTTTGGAATGAATTCTATGTTGTGCTTTGGGACCACAACTTGAGCTCAGGGCAGGGCAGAGGGGTTGGAGAAGAAAAGAGAAGAGGAGTAGAGGGCAGAATGGGGCCATCGTTCCTGTGCGGTTTATAGCAGGTTGCTTTCATTTTGGTCCCAGAATGACCTGAGGGCTGGCTTATCCATGTGTGGAAGATTGCAGTTGCAATTCGCTGGTTAGTCCCTGTTCTTTTAATGCTTTCCTGAAGTGGCATTTTGTCTCAGTAAAGTGCTCCCTAAAAATACTCAAATATTTTTAGTTGTAGAGTACAAATCAGATTGAACTGCACATTTCCCTGGTGAGGAAAAGTGATGCGTTTGCGTTCATTAACTTCAGGCCATCTGGTAGCGACACGCAGCAGTCTGTGAATCAAACGTGCAGCAAACTCCAGGGATCAGAACCCGTGCCAGACCCAGTATTTCGGAGAGTCAACAACAACCAGGGGGAGAAAAAGGGCCTCGGCTATCTTTTTCTTTTATTTTTAAAAATCAGTTCCGCCTTGCAGTATATCAGAGCGTTTCGCGCTGCTCAGCTGGCGAGCCACATTGCTTTCTTGTCATTGCCCATCTGAGCTGTCTTTGGGGTGTGCTTCCGCAGATGCAGTCGTTCTTCCTGTCACCATCTCCGTTCGGGTAGTGGGGAGGAGAATGAGAATGTTAGCGTCGCTTTCCGAGCACTGTTCTGGAACTGTAGGCTACAGCCACCCCCATGCATGTGCATTCACACACATTCTCACCCTTAAGACAAAGCAAAGCAATACTCCAGGTAGCAGACACACTGCAGAACATTTTCAGAAGAACCGTCTTTTGCAAATAGCCCATTTCTGGAGGAGAAAGTGAGTGCTCCTTGCAACCTTGCTAATAAAAAGACACTCAGCAGTGCCTAGCTTTCTGTTGCAGTGTGCACACCAACATATGCTGATTCGTTACTGATTGCCACCAGACCCCTTCATGGCGTGTCTAGAGAAGGACCTGGGAGAGGGCTTAGGGGCCTCCTTGAAGCTTCCTCCTAACTCAGTCTGTGATTCCTAGATTTGAAACTGGGGTCAGTGTATATGAAATTAAGGGTCAAGGTCCACAGCAGTGCCACATGGCTGACTTTTCTGTGATTCGATGATGCAATTTTCTGGGTAGCCTCTGTTCTTTAATGTGTCCCTAAGTACCATCTTTCTGGCTATGCAGTTCTCCTAAAGGTTCCCATGCATGTTTCACTGAAGAAGATTAAACAGACTGGGCTGCCCATTGAGGAAGATGTAACTAGTAACTATCTCTCCCTCTTTCTCCGCACCTTCCCGCTGCCCACCCTTCTGTGTTCTAAGGGGCCAAACAGATGACAGAGTTCCATTGGAAAATTCTTTTGAATCCCACACAGGTCAATAATAAACAGCAATAAATAGCTATTTTCCAGTGTCTTGTAATGTGCCTTGGGACACTTCATATTTCAAAAATTACGACGGAAAAAGATGAGGCAAAGGACTTAAAGATGGATACAAACAACTTTATTATTAATGGAAAGCAGGACAAAAAATGTGCTCAATGTTGTGAAGAGAGATAAAAGTAATTCTTTTTCTTTTTTCAATGGGTTCCCTTTTAAAAGTACAAGTTCTTCATTTTTTAATGGGTTCCCTTTTAAAAATACGAGTTCTTAAGTCCATTGCATTGCAGTGTGTCTTATTACAACCTTACCAGCCCCAGGTGTGATCATTGTTTTTAATGTTTGCTGATACAATAAGCATAAAACAACACTTTATTTTGTTTTGCATATCTCTGGTTAGCACTAGAGTTTAAATTTATTGGATTTCTTTAAAATCCCTGAATAAAGATTCTCTTGTACTTAGGAAAGCTCATCTTCTAATATTCAGAGAGGCTAGCTCACTGAAGGTCTTGTTATGACATTAATTGAATTATAATGTGTTTACTTTGGACTTTATCTCTAAGTTGATAAAACCCACGTTGTTTGCAAGATCCAACTGTAGGTCACAAATTTGAGAACACATAGTAAGAATCAGTAAGTCAGAGAATTGGACGAGTTTTCAAGGAGTTTTCCGGAAGAAGAGATTTTGTTTTAATTTTTATTATGCAATTAGTGTATGTTTATTGTGGAAAAGCAAAAAGAAGAGAACAAAATTATCTTTAATAATCATATATTTACACATTTTGGTGTATATACTTCTATTCCATTCTCTGTGGGAACAAATACCTTAAACAATAAAATCTTAGTGTATATTCTGGTTTGTAATATACATTTTCACTAATCAATATTGAATGAACATCTTTTCATATCATTACATGTTAGTTTCCATGTTATTTTTTTGGTACATAGTGTCCATTGAATGGATTTACCATAATTTATTTAACCAGCCCAGCATTGGTTGACATTTGGGTTGTTTCCAACAATTCATGATCATAAACACCGTTGTGATGAGCATACCTGTGGCAAAATATTCTCACGCATCCATGATTATTTCCCCAGAATAAGTTCTCAGAAGAATTGCTGCATATATGGGCAGGCAGATGTTTATAGCTTTGACGTGTGTGTGTGTCAATAGCATTATGTGCTTTTTGTACAACAACATTATTAAAGAAAAAGGTATTCACAACACTTGTCACAGATGGTAAGGCAAACTTTATATAAGGGGACCTTGGTGATAAGTGTAGGGGCCACTTCAATGAGGTCTCGTAGCCGGGAGAGAGGTTGGGCTCCACTCCAAATACAGATGGTCAAGTGTTGAATTTATAGTCAAGGAGCAGGGTGGGGATCATTGGGTAGAAAATTACTAAGAGGGAATATTACTAACCGGAAACATCAGGGTTAAGAAGATTATGGCTAAGCCACCCTAACAGGATTTTTGCTGAAGACAGGCCAGTGGTATTGTGGGGGATGAGGAACCCCACCGGATATCAAGGTGATCAAATATTGGGGGTTGGAGAACTGGTTAAACTGACTTAGCAGGATTTTTGCGAAAATTGGGCAATGCAGAGACAAACACAGAATCTCAAAAGTCAGGCCTGATTGAAAAGGAGTTCAGGGGAGCCTGAGTAGAATTTGATCCATAGGAAAATCTGTGTCTGCATGCGGTGACTTCTTATTTATGGTTCTCCCTTAAATCTTCATTTGTGTCAGGGCAGGACTGTGTGTACCTTGTTCATCAACCTATGGCACCAAAATACCCAACCAAGCCCCTCCAGCACCACCTCTCCCTACCCAGCATCATTCCTGGCACAGAGCTTATGGCAACTTGCAAGGAAGTACTGATTATTAATTCATGTTTGAAAAGAGACAATGGGCAAAACAGATGGAGAGGAAGGAGGGAGCATCATTGTCGGAGACTCCTGGGTTCTGGTACAAGATTTATCACTGATCCGTGTGGGATCTTTTCAAACCCACCATCGCTTCTTTGATGCTCAATTTCCTAACAAAAGCAAATGAACTAATTAAATAAGACGATGGAGGGCATTTTTGAGAGCATTTCCAGATCTGCAAATTTATGGGTCTTTTGTTGTGAGTCATGCGTAAGGGATGGGAAAAGCTGGCTTGGGCGGTGTGCTGTGTTGAAGAGAAACTGCAGTGATGTTGGAGAAGTTTGCCTAATGAGTAAATTCCTTCAGGACATAAATGACAGCAGAAGGGCCCGTGCCTCAGCAGGACAGTTACTCTGGGCCGTCAGGCCGTCAGGGCAGTCCTTGGAAATAGGTGGCATCTGGAAGTCCTGATTGACTGGAGACCAGCTACAGATTCGTGGTGGGCACCTTCAGATGGCAGATGATTGGCAGTGGTCCTGGATGGGGGGATGCAGAAGCAGGAAATGGTCAGAGGTCTAGCCAGGGAGATGCCCTGTATCAGGGAGACAAAACAGTCAGGGGACTGGCATTCACAGTGGAAAGCCAATTTCTCAGAGATTTGGAGATGACAAGGCCTGGCCTTGTTTCCTAGAAACTGGGGTTTGGATTCTCAGCAACAGGAAAGCTGGTATCCCATGCTAGAACTGGGATTTGGAGGAAGGGCCTGTTCCCAGTGGTCAGGATAGGGCCAGCAGCCTGGCCTGCTGAGCTGATGACCTGATGCTCCTTAGCTTACCTGGGGAGTTGGGATGAAGCTGTGCCAGCTGTGAAGGTTGAGTGGTTAGAGTCAGGAAGTCTGGACCTTCGCTCATCACTCTCTAGCTGGCAGCCTGATCTCTTGGCTTGTATCTAGATAGAGCATAGAGCACTCTGAACACCCTTTGAAACTAATCCCTCTTGTGATTTAAAAAAAATTTTTATTTTCATTCTATTGTCAAAACAGATATAGAAAGCAATACCAAACAAATCTATAGCTTTGTTTTATAAGATAAATACTCTTGTTATCGTAGAACTTGGCTAGCCATCCTAAAAGCCCCTGCATTTGCCCTCTACCCAATCACAGCCCCCCTACCCCTTTCAACCTTTATAGTAATCACACTTGCATTTCTTTGTAGATTTGTCACTTAAATGTATATTCTTCACTGCTAGTTTTTAGCCTTGCCCATCAAAAAAAAAAAAATAAGCGTGTCTTTGAAGTCACTTTTTAAAGCTGCAACATCCTCTCCATCCCTTTTCCTTATACTTTTTTCTGTGGAAGGACCGAGGCGTTTTTAATCTGTAGAGTCCCACAAGCTTGTATACTTGTGGTGCTGTTCAACATGGTCCTCTGTCTTTTGTATTTCCTGCAATTGGCAGCTGCATCCAGAGACTTGCCCAGGCTCTGGGTCCATCTCTTTGGCAAGGTAATGGTGTTTTTCACCAGGAAGCACATAATGCGTGGGTTTCCCATATTTGTGTTAACACTCAGCAGTGCTCAATAATACTTAGATCCCCCACTTCACTGAGGGGGGATCTGTGAGTTACTTCATCTCTAACTCTGTAATTCTGTTTTCACTTATTGGCTGTGATACTTTTCTAAGGAGAGTCTTCCATTCATCTATCATTTGGTTACCCAGTGGTACAGTTCTTACAGGAAAGGCAGAGTAAATATGCAGTGCATTCATATACCCAGTTTTCAGCGTAATAAACGGGCTTCCTGTCATCCTGAAAATGTAATTAATTAGTTCTTTTTTAAATAGTATCATGAACCCATAGGTTTACACATATCAATGGTTTCAATCCTTTGCCTGTTGTAGATTCTTCGCTTGGCGTCCTTTTGATGTGATCTGAGGAGGTTTCTGATCTTCTTTACTATCTGGTATGTGAAGACACTCCAGGCTTGTATTGTGTATTTCTTGCCTCAGATCTGGATTCAGCTATTTCTGTAAGGAGCCTTGTTTCTTTTAATGGGAAAAGGTATTTCAAGGCCACAATCTGGATACTATGGATGCTTATTCCTACTGGGTTGGTCATTGCTTCTAACTTTTTCAGCAGACATAGCATACACATGTGTATAATATGTGTGTGGGGAGAGGGGAGATGTGTGTGACCAAATGCTTTGTGAGTTCAAATTATTTTAGACTCAGATTCAAACTACAGAGTTTTTACTTAACTACTTTGATATTGCATTTGTATCTCCTTTATTCCAAACCAAGAATCCTGGTACTTAAAAACACACAAGTAGAATTAGAATATCCCATAATGATTACAAAAATCTCAGAATAACAGTAATAGTAACATTATCACCATCAATTATGATTACCAAATAGTTTAAATTTTTTATCTCTGTATTCTTTTCCTTCTCCCCAATTTTTATGGTTGTATTATATTTGTGTTATCAGATCGTATTGCTGCTGTAATCTCTCCCTTTTAACCCTCATTTACTAAGTTCTATAAGTACCTATATATTTAATACTCACTATCCTTTTATTAATACCAGTTTAGTCATTTTGGGTTGTCTGAAGCTGATTTGCTAGTGGATTCCTTAGTAAGGGTTCATCTCATGGAAACCATATTCTCTGAATTCATGCACATTATAACAGTTTGTGTTCTTTTATATGAAGTCAGTTTTGCTGGATATAAAATCCTTAGTTCACACATTTTTTTCTTAAATATCGTAAAATATGAACATCAAATATATAAAAACAATCCAATTTCTTCTAGCATAAAATATTGCTGTCAAAAAGCATCTTTCCCTAAGTCATGTATTGTAAAGAAATTTTTATTTGTCTTTAAAGTTCAGTAATTTTACTAGAATATGTCTTGATGTTGATTGTTCTGGGTTAATAGTTTCAAGTATGTGGTGCATTCTTTCAATGTGTAGTCTCAAATTATCTTTTAAAATAAGTTTCAGGAAAATTGTCTTGAGTCATACATTTTAATATTTTTCTGTTCCCTTGCCTTGGTTTTCTTTTTCAGAGACTGACTCCTATCCTCTACTGATTGGATCTTCTTTCCCTATCTTCAATATTTGCCCTTTTCTTGAGAAAAGGACATTAAGAATCTTCTTGATTTCTTTTTTGATTTTTAAAATCTTTAAATGTTATCCTTTTTAACCTCCTATTTTCCTTAAGGTATCTTTTCTTTTATCTGTTAGCTTTTGCGTTCCTTCTGATTTACTTTTCATTTCTAAAACAATTTTAAATGTTATTTCAGATTTTGCATCATTTTCTTAAGGCCTTTAGCTGATTTTGAAATAATATGCTACAATTTTGATAGGTTTGTGAGCCCATTTCTCTGGCATGCCTTTATGATTTGTAGGTATGCTATTCTCCCCCTTTTTTTAAAAAATATATCTTTGTATGAGATTGTACCTGCGTACATACCACCACAGAGAGACCCCTTCTCTCAATTCCCCTACCAGAGGAGGGTGGTCTCAGAAGGGGGCTCTTGTGCAAAATATGAATTTTTATGTGAATTTACTTTTTTTGTTAATTTTTAGGTGGATTGGTTTATTTAGCTTTTCTAATGTAGCTCCCTCTTCTATTGTTTCACATCATGTTAAAAATATATATGGCAGTGGGCTGGCTGAGTGGCGCAGTGGTTAAGCACTGGCTTGGGAAGCCAGCAGCCCCAGTTCGGTCCCCCATATGAGGGCCAGTAACACTGCCCTCAAAATAAATAAATAAATAAATAAATAAATAAATAAATAAATATATATATATATATATATATATATAGCAGCTTTCTTTCTGAGATTTCCTTTCTCTTTCCCTCCTCTACTTTTATTTCAACTCCATCTTTCCTTTATCTCTGTAATTTCTGTCTGCTCAATTTTGATTTTTGATTCTACTCCCTGCAGTGGAGTCCTGGAAGAGTTCACTGAGAGTTCATAGGGACCATGTCGCTCCAGCCTCTTCACTTCAGACCTTCTAACTCAGGTCCTTACATGCTCCTATTTTTAGGGTGAGTGAAACTGTTCCTAGTTTTAGTCACTGTCTTAATATGGGCCATCTGTGCTTTCCAGTGAATACTTGGTGGATATCAAGTCCATCAGATGCCCTGTGCCCTCCCTCTGCTTTCTAGCACAGATGCTAATGATATGCATGTCTCATGGCTGTTGATGGTTTCGTCCATTGGCTTGTATTTGAGGGGGTTGTGGGACTCCTGTGTCCCCTAGTTTTGTTGTAAGCATGGTCTTTGCATTTTGGATTTTGCAGTTAGCTTCTCTGTGTGATTGGGAGGTATTGGGAAGATGTCACTGTGGCTGCTCTCTTCCTAGAATCCCCCAGTAGGGTTTTACACGGATGGAAGGCAAGGCTCATTGTTGAACCTGCAGCAGCACTTCTCATATATTGTCCTGTGTACAACATGGAATCGATAAATGTTTGTGAAATAAAATGAAACTGTCTACCTCTGAAGTAGAACCCCAGCCCCCAAAGCATGATTTTGGTATTTCATCTTATTTCCAGAGACTTCTGTTCATTGGGGTGCCAGCCTTGAGGAAGAAGGTGCTCAGCCTCTAATGGGAGGAGAGTGTCTCTCGGCTGCCTGTTATTTGGAGATAATAAGTTGCCAATGTTGAAGTGACCTTTAGAGTTCATAGCCTTCTCTTTGAACCGAGACCAGGATGGAAAGTAGCCAGGCAAGCCACGACTCCCAATGCCGTAGCCTATTAAAGCACTTTATATAGCAATAACTTATCTGCTTCTTTGCTTAGGTCCCTAATTAAAGCTGTTTTCCACCCAATAAACAGCCTTACCCTGTCTGATAGAGTTGGACAACTCCTTGGTGGCCTCTTCCTTTGTCCTCTCGTGTTCAATGACTCCAGGGTTAAGTTCCTGTCGCCTCCAGCATGGCTACCCACTGAAACATTTAATAAGGAAAACAGTATTGTTTCTTGGAGATGTAATTACAAGAGACACTTAATGCAACCTTTTCTGAGATAATAGGCCTTTGAAAATGCAGTGTGTTGGGGGAAGATTTAGCCCAGATCAGTGAATGCTTTAGCTATTGTGAGTTGTATTAATAATGCTGTGTTTCTGCCTTGGCGGAAAGGCTCTGGGGCCTGTCTCTAAAGTTTATTAAACATTTGTCTGAAAGACTTATACTTGGGGCTTGTGGTTCTACGTCTTTTCTTTCAGCTTTTTAGGCTGTAACTCCAGTTTGCTCGTTGTAGATGCAACTGTGAAATAGGTAACTTCCCCTTTGAATCTCTCATTACTTTAAGTTTGTTATGTCCTGGGTTTAGTGGCACATAATTTTGCAAATTATTGGGATTCCTGAGGAATGGAAACTCTAGATGCAAATAAAAACTACTGCTGGGAGACACAATGGAGGCATTTGAGGACTGGTGTTTTGTCCTTCCTTCTCAGGAACCCCCATCTTCCTCAGGAGTTATGTGTGAAAGATTTTTATTTGGCTCTTAGCTTAATGATACTTACTTGGGAAACCATCTTCTTAAAGATGGCTCTTAAGAAAATCACATTTTACTAATGTGAAAAATGTCTCCCTAATTTAGCTGTCTTAAAATTTCAACTGTAACATCACACTGTCATCCTTCGAGACAAAGCTGTGTTTTCTTTCTTTTTTTTTTTCTTTTTCCACTGTCTTCCCCTTTCCTGGTAAGGGAAGTAGTTTCCTTCACATGAGATATGTATGTGCCTTCTCTTTTCCTCATCTCTTATATCATTGTTTCATTTGTTTGGTCTCTTGTTTGTGAGGAAGCAGAGGAAAAACCTTGGGCTTGGAGTAAGAAAGCCCTAGGGTTCCCATCCAGCTTTGCCCTCACTTGCTGTGAGACCTTGACAAGCTAGTTAACCTCTCTAAGCCTTAGTTTTCTCACCTGCAAAATGGTTGTAAAAGTCTCTCCATCACTGTGTTACTGCTGGATTAATGTCATAACATATATAAAGCACTTGGTGTCTGGCACGGTGTAGATGCCCCCAAAATAATTGCCCTTAATCGGAAGTGCTCCTGCCAATGACAATGTGACTTCTTGCCAAAGGGAAATAGTTCTCAATCTCCTTGCCCCCATCGGTGGAACTTCATTCCTTTCTCCTTGTGTACTGTTGAGAATTGTTTCTCCATACAAATTTACCTACAGCCACCAAAACAAATCAGAAGTATGCATTCACAGTGATACCACAGCAAAGAAACCCAAGCCCAAAAGATGGCTGTGGATCTTTCACCACGTGGGTAGGGGCGTGGCGGAGGGGTCACTGTGACTTCTCTTGGCTCCATTCCCATTTCTGGGTTTTCCACGCCTGAACTGTTTTCTCTTCATATGTGTGATGGGCTCTTTTCATAGACATGACTCCTAGCCAAGCAGTCCCCTTAGAGCCCATGGTCCACAGAGAAGCCCCTTCTCCATCCTAACCCCACCATTACCTCCCAAGGGGAGGGTGTCTCAGATGGGAGCCTTCTGCATAATATTGCATGGGAGGCTGGAAAATCAAGCTCATGCATGCGGGCCCTGATTTCTCTGCTGGCCTCCTGTCCCTTCTTTTTCCCTCCTTGTCAATTTTTAAACACAGTTCCCTCCACCAACCTATTCTGTCCCTGATATACGCCGCCTCCAGCCCCCAACTCTTTTGTTCTGTCCCTGCCACTGCCTCCCTCCCCTCAATACACTCAGTTTCATTGCTGCTAAATGTCATTTTTGAAACAACAGAAGGACATGCTGTTTTTGTGGCATCTCAGGGAAAAATTTTTTGATCCATTTGGTGTTAAGAGCACTCACAAGAAATGTATTCAGGGACCCTCGCCAGCCTCTGTCACTGGTGTGGTTCCCATTTGGTGGTTGGTGATATAATAAGCACAGCGTTCTCCCCCAGAAATGTCCATCCTCCTGTCATCTGTGTCCTCCTTCCTTAGATTGGTTTGTCTTTCAGCACAGCAGTTCCTGATTTATTTTCAAGAGGGGGATCCATCTTGATTGAGCTCCTTCTCTGGGTTTTGAACCAGGTTCTCAGGAAAACCATGAGAGAACATGGCCAAGTCTGGCTTATTTCTCTGGGCTGTGAAATGGAGGGAAAGGCTTGAGACCCTTTGCTCCCCCGTTGTCCCACAGGGCCAGTGTAGATCCTGAGAGGAATCGTAGACTGTTTGCATCATGACCTCCCTTCCAAAAAGAAACAGTGGCTCTCCTCAGGAACCCAGGAACTCGGGGTTCCCTTTGTTCTTTAACTCTTTCCTCCAGGCCCTACCATGCTCCAACTGTGATTATATATATTCATACCTTCTTATTCCTCTTAGACTGGAAAGTTCTTTAGGGCAGGACTCACATCTGATTCATCTTCGAGTCCTCCAGTGCCTAGGAGGGTATCCTGTATGTGCTGTACAGTTACAGAAAGGAAGAACAGACACACTTACTCACTCCGCTGCGTGTGTGCAAGGAGGAGGCAGAGAGAAGTGCTCACTTCCTCCAGACTTCTTCCTGGCAATGCTCTGCTGAAGAAGTGGTGCACACAGGCTTGTATCATTATTCCCAAACCCAGAAGCCCTTGGCTTGCACAGAAGGTCCAGATGAGCCACTAAGTTATGAAATGGAATTGTGATTAGCCTGTGGGTCTGGACCCAACCCCTGATTATAATATAGTGACCGAAACCATCCCCACCCATCTGAGTTATTCAATGTCATAAAGACTGTGATGCTCTGAATTTCTTTAGCTTGTAACCCATGAACACCCAAAGTGGGAGTTTTGCTGCTTTTCAGGACCATCAAAGCAAGCTTCTCAAGCCTTGGCTGTCCCAGAGGGCTCTTAATTCAAGGTAGTTTGAGAGATACTGTTTAGTCTCAAAATCTTACCTGGTAAGATCTTTAGTTCAGTTCCTTTGCTGGTTTGCTGTTCGCTTTTGGCCCCCTGGAAAGAGAATGGTTGGGGCACTTAACACATAGTACTTCCCTTCTTGTCTTTGAGCCATCATACGAACCTGGAGGAGATGAAAAATAGCTCAGTTACACACACACACATCAAGAGTTCTTGTTCTAATGACTTGTTTTGACATTCGACTTGACAGGAGGCTGACAACTTGAGGTTTGCAGCCTGCATGACCTTCTTTAAAAGTCTACTGTGTCTTCACTGACTCTGACTAGACCTTTACTGCCAGGTGAATCTGGGCAGAGCTCAGTCCTCCTGCAAGATGGCACGCCGACCATCACCTACACTGCCTAGAATCTAATCGAGATGCGTAGCAGACATTACCTCCCTCCAACTTTATTTTGGGAAATTCCCTGGATAAACACCAAAGGTGTTGATTTCATGTGTGTAGGTCTTTCCTAAACCTTGAATCCTTCCTTCCTGAAATATCATTCATCGAACCTGCCTTAACAGTCAGCTTGGAGGGAGGCTCCTGACGTACCGTTGCTCTTGGTGCCTCTCTGTGGAAGAACATGTTTGAGCTTCTGTTTATCTGCTGTTTCCTCACCTTTCAATTCCTCACGGAGGCTGAGCTTTGCCAAACAGACAGCTATGAAGCAAAATTAGAAACTTTTCACCGGGCTGACTTCTAAAGGCCTTCCTGGTTTTCTAAGAAGCAACCAAAAATGAAAAATAAGAAGAAGAAGAAAATAAAGAAAAAAGAAAAAGTAGAGACTGGAAGGGGCAAACTTTCAGCTAATTATCATCTTTTCCTCCCTCTGAGCTCAGAGTACTGTTCTTAATTTCCTGACCAGCTTGTGCCCCTCCCCCGCTCCCTCCGAGCATCTGTGGTGGTTTCAAATTGAACTGCATACCTGCTGCTCTGCATTTCCAACATACCATACCAGTTGGTTTGCCAAACAGCGAACTGCCAGCCATCTGCCATCCAAAGTCAGAATTTACATTGTTTCATCTTAAAATAACGCCTCCAGAATAGCAAGTCACTCTATGCATCAGGTTTTAAAATTGACAATCAGCCAAAGTGAAAAACAAATACCAAATGGGCATAAAAAAGAACATGGCAGTGGCGCTGCGGGGGGATGGGGGGGTGGGAGGAATAGAGGAGATGGCATTTGACGGAGAGTTTATTTTTCAACATTTTTACCTGATTTTTCCACCAAAATAGTCATGGCATTTAATTTTATCTGCAACAGCAGGAACTACTTATAGACTGAAAACATTAACTTTTTACTTGCCTGGCTCTAGATAGAAGAGGCTCAGGGCACCAAGGCTGGAGCAGTTGTCCTGGTCGCTGGGAGTGTGGATGTCTTTATAAACCCTGGCTGCAGGGAAGGAAGACCTGTCCTCACCTTTTGTCATCAGGCTTTCTGGCTGTTCAGATGAGAAAGCTAAGATGCATGAAGGTAGAATGCCTAGTCCAAGGTCACATGCTAGTTAACGGAAGAATGAAGTTGTGAACTTAGAACCCCTGGCTCCCAAACATATCCTCCTGTCACCTCCTTTCTCCTTGTCTTGACTAGTCATTATGGATGACTGCTTTAGTTCTTACTATCTCACTGTGGCAGCCTTTCCATACCTTATTTCCCTGCTGCTTCAGGGCAACCAGGGGAAAAGGGATTTATGCAGGATTGAGGGAACACCTGGGGACCTGTGATGTTGGCCTGGTGGAAGAGCAGCCATTGAATCTGGATGGCTTTCCAGAGCAGATGGGCTCAGAGATTTTTTTTTTTTTTTAAGAAAAAAGAGGAGAGATTTCATGTTTCTTTTAAGAAAGCTGTTCCAGGCAAAGGCAGCTTGGGGAAAAGTGTGAAGTTATGAGTGGGCAGAGGAAGCAAAGGTCTCTAAATTTATACCAAGCCACCTGCCTGCAGTTTGGCGCCCTATGCCATGGGCATACCAGCCTGAGCTGAGAAGACACAAGGAGTGCTTGTACCTGCCTGGGACTGAGAGGGCACTAGATGACCCCTGAGCCAGGCCTTGTTCAGCCTCCTTGAAATTCTCCTTGTGGTAGGCATCACCCCCATATGGACTCAGACATTCTGGGGTCCAGGAGAGCTGCCTGCTCAGCCTAGATCTTGATGTGAGCATCAGAAATGGGAACTGTGGTTGCAGTGCTGGTTAAGTTTGGTTCTGGGCCAGATGGTGGCATCTCCTCCTGGAAGTCTTCTCTCAACCCAGGGGTCCATCTTCTATGTTCCCACAGTCCCCTGCCCACAGCTCTGACATACCTGCCCCACTAGCCAATCTTCTTTGCTAGAAGCGTCTTCCTTTCCTGTTAGACTTCTTGTGGTCAGGGCCATCTTACTCATCATTTGGATCTTGAGCACCATGAGTATGCACTCAACTCATGCTCACTTAATAAGTGAATCAATGAGTTGCTGAGATAATATGGAACCTAATTGATTGTGTTGACCCGTAGACCCAGTTCCACCATATTTTGCCTATGAAAGCTGTTTTGGATTTACCCAAACTCTTCTGATTATGTTGGGTCCCAATTAATGTCATTGTTACTAGCTTATATATACACATATATTCTTAGCTAATCTGATGTAATTCCATGTATTAATAATAACTCTGTGAAGTCACTGCTGTCGATATAAAGGTGAGCCAACCAAGACACAGAAGTGTTCCTTTTCCCCACGTCACACCTCAAACAAGTATCAGAGGTAGATTGGCACCTGGCAGCCTGCGAGAGCTCCTTTTAGATGGAGCCTACAGCTCAGTGCCTGGCACCGGTTGGGCCTCACCATGCTCCTCACACTAGAACATCGTGTCCAGAGCTGGCAACAGCCTGAAGTGTCCTGACACCCACAGCACTCCTAGAAGACGGTAACTAAGATGAGAGAGGCCTTGTGAGGAAGGTTTGAGAAAGCAGTTCTATTTAGCCTGAGAAGAAAACATCAGAAGTGAGGTATGAAGCCTGCACTCATGATTCTGCCAGGCTGTGCTTGGAAGTCCGAAAGGGTGTGCTCGCTCATTCCAGGGGACAGGGCAGGACTTGGGGTGAAAGTGGCAGTGAGGCAGGCATTAGCCCATCAGAAAGGATTTCCAAGTGAATGGAATTGCCCATCAGTAGAATCCCCTTCCCTGCAAAAGAGTGAGTGCCCTGCATACTGTAAAATCAGGCAGCAGCAGCGTGACCATTTGTCATGAAGCCATAGAAATATGAAGCCATAGGAAGGATGAAGCCATAGATAGAGTGCCTCACTGGCATGGAGCTTGGTACTAGCAGGGTGTAACTAATGCATCCATTCCAACTCCACAACTTCTTAGTTCTGTATTCTTACTTTAGTACATAAAACAATGGCGATTAGGAGGAAACATTTTTAAAGCTTAAAATAGTCAACTCGTTTTTATAGAATGAGTCATTAAAACGAGTCATTTTTAAGGCCTCCTCCCCACGCCTGCCTTGAAAATCTCATCAAGAAGAACTTCAATTTGGGCCGGCTGAGTGGCACATTGGTTAAGAGCTGGTTTGGGATGCCAGTGGCCCCGGTTCGGATCCCACATATGAGGGCCAGTGACACTGCCCTCTACAGCTAACAACAGCTCTACCTGGAGCTGGACTGCAAACTCCGGTGACGGTGTAGGCTGCAGCCCCTGCTGCAGTGGGCTGCCATAGGCTACAGTGAGTGGCTGGCAGCCAGCGTGAGCTGCCAATAGCCATGGTGAGTGACCATCCAGAGGCCGGCGACTGATCTGCCTCATCCGGGAAGAGTGCAATGACGATACCAACATGGGCCAGTGAAGCAACGTCCTCCGCAACTAGACTGAAGAACAAAAAGACAGCAACTTATCTGTTCCCTGTCCCAGATTCCCCAGCGCTGTTCTCCTCCCCCAATTCCCCAATAAAATCTTTTTTTTTTTAAAAAAAGAGTAGGCTTAAAAAAGAAGAACCTCAATTTAAAAAAAACACACCTGAAAGTTTGAAAACAAGATCAAATACACTATCATTTGATTTTCTAAAAGGTGTTTTCCTTTGCAAAATTGAAAGATAGACGAGTGATCCTTTCCAGGGACGATAGATGCTGAGCTGCAGAAATCCTGGCTGGAGGCTGCAGGTCCTGCTCAGCAGAGGGGCTAAAGAGGTACCACTGTACCAAAGGCCAAAGCCACTATAACAGGGTCTCTCGTCCTTGACTGCCTCCAGTGAGGCAACCCTCCAGATTTGAGTTTAAAACTCTGCCAAGCCATCTGCACAAACGCTATTTGCACAATGCACAGTTTTGTGATAAAAGCCCCTTTGTAAAGCTGTTGTGAGACGGTTTGTATCTGACCCTGAGTTAGTGTTGTTACTAAGGGAACTGAAAAAAGAGAGAGGTTATATTAAAATGAGCTGACATTTCAAGATTCCTCTGGGCAGGAGGGAAGTTTCTCCCCTAAGAAAGAGGGGGACATCACTCCCTTCCATGTAATAAGCAGATTCGTGATGTTTGGTGCCCACAGGTGCTCATACTTGCCTGTCACTACTTTTCCCTTCTGCCTAGGAGAAAGGACAGTCAACTCCGAAGGGCCTTGAAACTGATCTAGTAGCCAGAAACGCAAAATAAGGCTTTCCCTCTAGTTGTCGCTAAGAGCTTATTTTAAAAAAGAAACGAACAAAATAGAGTTCTTGTGGTTCTAGGGCACAGCCTTGCTAAGGGAGCATGTCCCACAGGTCTGTTGAAACAATGAGCATGAATTTCAAAAGCTAAAAGAGTGTCCGAATCCAAGCTCAGAGTTCTTAGTGAGTTTGAGATGAACTCTGCATTCAATTCTGGGAGGGGGGGGTGCGGAGACAATTATATTAAGTAGTGACCATGTAATTAGGATCAATAACCAAGATAAATTTTATAACAGTTTATTATTACTTTATATTAAATATTAAAAACCAAGTGGCTTTTAAAATACTGTTGAAATGTGGCTCTTTTCTCAAAGAGTTGTTTGTTTGTTTGTTTGTTTGTTTGTTTAAAGGAAGGAAAATAGATTCTCCCTCCTAGCGAATAAATAATCTCTGAAGAAATAATCTCCGGTGGACACAATCTTACTTGGATACAGCATGATTGTGCCATTACTGCCACCTAATGGTAGAGTGCCTTAATTGCAGACCCAGAACCTAAAGAAATGTGCAGACAACTAAAATTTAAAAACTAAATATAATTACAGCAAATCATGTGCCACCTACGGAGACTTATATACAGTGTATAGATTACTGTCAGATGCAACTAAGAGGGGGTCATCTTGACTTACGCTTGTCTTTGACTTGTGGTGCTCTATGCTTTAAAAGTCCATCAGAAATTAAGACAATGTAAAAGAATTTCAGGAATTGACAGTATATCAAAATTTGATTTTAGAACGAAAACTAATGTTAAAATGGAGTATAGGTTAAAATAATTATTAATGTGTGCTAGGTAATGGTCATGAATAGTCATTCTATTTGAGCCTTATTGATATTTAACTTAATTAGGGCCATTTAATCACAAAGACGTTTTATAATAAAAAGCAATCATAGGAAGAAAAATACATTTATGGGGTTTATTCATCAATTTTCTAGATTTAAAATTATTCTAACATAACTTATAGCAGATAAAAAAGGAACAGCTATTCACTCATTCTCCTATGTGGATATGAAACTGAGCTCATCCCTGGCCACGCAGGCAGAGTTCTATCATCTAATCCTTGGTGGATACTTGGCACGTATGTTCTATTCTTGTTTAAGAAGATATTTAATGTTGAGTCCTCCGTATAGGTAGACGGGGACACTTTCATAAATTATGTTTTGTCACTATTTTTGCTCTCTGATTTAATAACAACCAGCATTTGTACTATGTTTTGCAGCTGCAGAATGCTTTCACATGTTGTCTTTATTGTCCCAACCACTAGATAACACATTTGTTTTAACAGCTGAGTAAACCATTATGTTCATAGAAGTGAAATGACTTGTCCAAGATCACTTAGTCAGTAAGTGGCAAAGGCAGGGTGTAAACCTAAATTTTCTGGCTCTAAATTTCATGCTTCTTCTACTATGTGGCACCACTTCCCAAGAGAAGATATTTCCTCAAGATGGAGTTCCTTGATTCTGTTATGTATGGCAGCCAGTCATGTGACCAGTCAAGACATAGCAACCTAAGCAGAGAACCAGCCAGTGTCTGAGGCTCCTCAGTAAAGAGATTTTTTTACTGAAACTGTTAGTTATACTCCTCTTTTAGTGAAATGTCAGTTCTCATTAATTCATTCATTCCCCCAACAATAATGATTATAAGAGAAGCTACCATCTCTCCTGTACTGTCAGCCCAGAGAAGAAAGGCCTTTTTTGCCTGTAGCCTGAAGGGGCTCACAATTTGATGACCCGTAAAACGCCTCTCCCTTGTTTCGAGCCCTTTTTCTCTTCTTCATCTGCCATCTCCAGTCTGCATCAGGGACCTAGAAAACCGGAGGAATTGCTTGTCAGGAAGAACAACAAAGAGGAAGACGTACTTTGTTAGAAGTGACTTATGGTTTTCACCTACAAGGTCTTGCTGGTCAGCCTGTGGACTGGCACGTGGGTCTGTTCTCCTGCCAAATGAGCCAGTCAATGTGGGGACATTCATTAGGACAAATTAGTGTCAGGGTTGCCTTGGAGAAGAAAAGGTGCGTGTACACTCACAATGGCTAGTCATTAGAAAATGTGTCTTAGGTACGATCCAAGCCTGCTTTCCATAGTTCTAATCTTTTAGTGACTTCGGCCCTTCCTAAAAATGCAGATCATTTGCTCACCATCTTGTGCTATTGTTACCTAAGCTGGGCAGATCATTACCCTCTGGGGACGTTTTCCAGCCATGTTTTTGACTGTACCCTCTGTACAAACTCCAGTTAAAAAAACAGAGCTCTCTGTGTCGTGATAGGTGATTGATAAAAACATAATTCATCAGTATTTTTAGGGTATATTATTTTGGGACAAGATCAGGAAGAGAAGGTAAATACCAGAAGGCACTTGGAAGTCAGAAAGGAAGTAGCCTTTAGAGGTGGTACAGATTTAAAATTGGGGAAGCCCATATGTTATGGGAGCAGTCTGCTTCCATGAACTCTCCTTCATGTTGGACATGGGAAGCGTGGCATCAACCCCCAAACCTTGGCTGGCACCTCAGTCCCCAATTTCCCTGACCCCACACATGATACTTGCATGATTGACACAGGCCTTGCCCCAGATGGCACCACACCTGAGAGTGACATAATTGCATGTCTTGTTCTGAGCTTTTTGCTTGAGCCAAAGTAATCAGCTGCAAAGGGAAATATTCTTGCTAGTTGGGAAGAGAGAAGAGGAGATGGGTTCCCTGGCCAAGCTAGCATTTGGACTCCTTAGCATGGCATGCAAGGCTGTCCACAGTTTGCCAAACTCCCTTTTCCCCGCCAACCCCCATTTACGCTACCCTGAGCTCCTATGTTTGCTTTGATACCTCTGTGCCTCTGCACATGGGGATTTCCTGTGCTTTGGAAAGGCAACTGTGAGCTGTTCCCACTCAGCCAATCGGCCCCACCAACTCTCACCTCAAGCACTGCTCAGGGCTGTCTCACTGGGTGTCATTGGCCCTGCTGGGCAGCTGCTGCCATAGGAGCCTGAGGGATCCAATTAAGAATTAAGAAATTGACTATTACAATCACAGGCCTCATTGAGCCGAAAGTGTTCGGAGTAATTTTCCAAGTGAACTCCATGGAGATTGTTTTCACGGCACTTGCAAGGAAGATAAACAGATTCCTTACACACATGTAGTGCTTTGCTGTTATAATATGGTTGTGCAGATACCACTGTACTTCATTTCACTCCTCACAGCATTACGAGGTGGTAGGGCAAATGTTCTTTTCCCTGTTTCTAGATAACTAAACTGAATCTCAGAGAGTCTGACTTATACAACCACTGTGCCCCTAGTGACAGAAATGATCCAGTTGACACATATCTGCTCCCACCTCTCTCTCCCTGGATGTGAACAAAGGGAGTAAGCCTACCATTAGACAGAGCTAAGATATGAAAAACCATAATGAATAACACTGAATGATGTGAAACAGACTATAAGCACTACAGGAATTTGCAAGAGATGGTTAGAAGAGTCAGGGAATACTAATTAAAATAATAGCTGCCATTTTTGAGGGTTTAAAAGTTGAGGTAGACAACTAAAACCAGTTTAGAAACTCCGGTAAAGTGAAAAGTCGGATTTCCTATAAAGCTATGCCTGTATGCCAAGCACTGTGGTAAGAGAGTGTTCACTATCACGGTCGTTAGGCCCCAGCCCAGTCCTTGAGGCAGGGACCGTCATTGTCATTTTTCAAATGAGGATGTTAGGGAAATTGTTCATGGTGACCCAGTAAGCTGGGAGCTGTGGCTCAAACCCAGGCCTGTCTGACTGTGTTTTGACTTGACACTGTGCTGCTGCCTTTGTGGGCTTTGTAGAAGAAGCAGGGAAGGAACATGACCTTGAACCAGGGTCAAAATTGGCACTCTGGGGAGATAAGGCAGGTGCTCCAGGAAGGAAGCCAGCCAGCGTGACTGGAGGCACCAGGACAGGATATATGCAGCTTATGGAACTCTGGGGACACCAGGAGAGAGGGCAGATGTCAGGGGCGGAGCAGGGGCAGTAGGGATCAAGTGGAAATGGACCAGATCCTGATGGGACCTCAAAGCCAGACAGAGCAGCTTGGACCAGGTGGGGTGGGCCATGGAGCCTTTGGAGGGCTTTGAGCATGTGCAGGAGATGGGGGTGTATGTGAAGACCCCTGAAGTAAAGCTGGGACTGTGGGGTCAGTGTTGTAGCCACTTGGCTTTCAGAATTCACAAAAAGGCCACGGGCTAAACCTGAGGGCAGGTGCGTGACTCAGTGCCACGTTAGCAGCCTTCGCCAGGGTGTTTGACCTCCCCCGGCATACTGCACGCCCTGTTCCTGGCTTCTATGCAAGCACAGGGGACACCAATAGAGATGACTTCCCCTGCTATTAGGCTGATTGATGGAGAAGTCAAGCCTCCTTCTGTTCCGTGCAGTGAACTGATGGGCTTTTGTTCTCCAGGCCAAATTCCTAGGATCCTTTTGGTCCCAGAACACTTTGCCTGTGGAGTTTATGATAAGAAAGTACAGAAGTGAACTTGCAGAATATAATGTGGGCGTCATGGACAGAACCAGCAGAGGAGGAAATCGTGATCCTCCTAAATCCGGGGCCTTGTCATACGGGATCAGTGGGATCGGGGAGACCCCTGCATGGCCGCTGTGCTGTGTTAAGAGATGAGATGAACAACCATTAACTTAGCAAATCCTGGGTGCCAGACCCCAGGCTTGGTGCTTCCCATATGTGTCTTACAGAGCTCTATGAGGAAGGTGTTAGGAGCCTGATTTACAGATGAGTAAAGTGGGTCTCAGAAATATTAAATAACCTACCCAAGGTCTTACAGCTAGTAAATGACAAGTAAAATTACAATGCGGGTCTCTTTGTGCCCTTCCCACTATACACTGGCAAGAAAATAAGGACACAGATATAGCTGGCGGAGGTCAAGGCCCTTTGCTTTGAAACATTCAGAGCTTAACCATTTCGTTTGCATTTCACCCTCAGTTCTGCCTTTGAAATCTCTTGTGCTTTCCAATAGACAGAAGACTTCTGCAGTTGCCTTGTATAGACATACATTCGCTCCCCCTCTTTCTGCTTTTTCCCCTCTTTCTTGTGTCTTCCCTCCTCTCCATCCCCAATAAATTTAGAAAACAATAAGGCTAGCATCAACTCGGCAGCAACCTGACTTATTGTTAGACTTAAGGCCGTCAGGAGTTAATGGCACTGGGCACCACCACATCTGGACCCTGGGGGTGGATCTTTGGCACTGAGGCGGCTGCAAAGCTTCTTACGGGGGGCACTCCCACAAAGGTACTTGCAGAGCTGAATGCATGTGCTCATGTTTCTCTCTTAATTCTCGCTTAATGCATGATGTTTTGTGAAGTTAGTAGGTTCTGTGGGTGCCTCAGTAGGAATAGGCCATGTTTAGGGAGCAGGGACCAAGGGCAGGTGGCATGTTCTCAACCGCCGAGTGCCAGCAGGGAGGTGAGCATTTACGGGAGGTGCCCATTAGCCAGTATCTGGTCCCTGGGCTTCAAATTTTTCAGAAGGATAGCCAACTGATAAATAAGGCCTCAAGCTTGCTTCTGTCCCTTTGCCTGCAGAAGGCCAATCCACTCATGGGACCAGGGGAGCACACACTTGGCTGAAACTTTAAAAAAGAGAAGTGGAGGAATGTGAATTCAAGAGGACTGTGTCTTAGCCCAGATTCACTCACTCGGTGACCTGTCGAACCATTCAAGCTTTCTGGATCTGACTCAGGTTCCTCATCTGTAAAATGAGGCCACAAAGTCACGCCCTAACTTTAATGGTAGCTCATGTTATGTAGCTCTGTGGAAGGACCTTGGTGATCCACCTTGCTGAAAGTAATGATCACGAAGGTTTTCTCGGAATAATTCACCTGTCATGCAGGTGAACCCATCCAGGAGGGTTAAAACCAGTCCAGTTTGCCTGCATGATTTTACAGTAATTGCATTTGACATTCTTGGCTGGCAAAATCCCGAACCTGAAGGTGGCCTGGATCCCCCTTAAGGAGACTTCTGCCACCATCTATGTGGGCCGCTGATACGAAGCACGGCTTGAGCTGGTAAGAACCAGATCCTTCGATTTTACCAGTAGCAGTCTTTTTCCATTGCAAGTCTTGACTCTTTGTTCACTTCAGCAAAAGCTTATTACAATAGCATCTGACTCTAGTAGAAGGCATAGCTTCTCTGTAGCAATATCCTTCAGTTGGTGAGAAAGGGGCATAGGAATGGTTAAAGTAAGCAGTATAGATATTTTTACCTAGAAGACCATTCTGGCCTTCTGACCTTTTGTTGTTGCACCTGCCCTGCCAGATGTGGTACCAAAATGGCTCATGGGGACCACTGGACGCCTGTGAACTGGAGCTGGGGACAGCAGGGCAGTGGGTGTCCTTCAGAACCCTGAGCTGACTAATTCCAGGCTCTGAAATCAGATTTGAACCTCTGCTGGGTCTCTCTGGGCTGCCTTCATTATGGTGAGTTCACAGGACACACGCCTGCTGAGAAAGGGCTTTTTCAAAGGAGGGTCATAAATACCAACGTGCTGGGCATGGAGGGGACCCTGCACCTCCCAGGGCCAGCCAGCTGGGAGCTGCTTAGCACAGACCCCCAGGCCCGCCAGGAAGAAGTTTCCTGGCAGTGCTGGTGCCCGTGGTCCAGGAGGGTCCCAGTGTGAGCTCTGGCAGTGGCAGCATGCATGTGACCCCCATGCTGGGAGTGCTGGCCCTAGCACAGAAGCTTCTAATCAGAGACACCTGCTCAGGGTGAAAGGCTCCGGGTGGCGAGGCCAGCAGATGTCTTTATCAGGAGCACAGGGCATATTGGGAGAGAAAGCCCTGAGGCCCTGCAGCCCAGAGCCCTGGGTTCTAATTTCAGCTTTCCACTAGCCAGCTGTGTAGCTCCTTCCCTCTGGGCCTTGGTTTCTTCACATCTGAGAGCTGGCAGTGGGGTTAGATCATCCGTGGGCCCCTCCGGTGTTACAAAACCCCACGGGTCCCTCTGGTGCTACTAACGTATCTTCTACATCTGAGGGGACCCAGGGAAGAGCAGACTGAGAAGAGCAATCTCTCGGGGAGGGTTTCCTTGAGCAGGTAGCTGCCCCAAAGCAATAGTCTACTGGGGAGCCCTGCCATCAGACCTCATGGCTCCCTGGAAACAAGGTGGGGGACTGGTGGCTAACCTGCTTATAATGACCCCTCAGCCTCTGTGAGCTATGAGGAGTGTGCCCATCAGGGCAGCAACCCCAGGTTCCTTACTGAGTTAGTGACCCCGACTGTGAACCGGACAGGGCTCACCACGTCCATCAGGGCACAGACTGGCACCATCTCCTGGGCTAGCCGCAGCCTTCCCACATTGGCGTCTGACCTCCTCCTCAACAGCTCAGAGTTCACACTTTCATAGACACCCTGAACTAGCCCAGTGGTTCTCAAAGTCTAGGCCCCGTGGCACCAGCATCATCTGGGAACTTGTTAAAAATGCAAATTCTCAGGCCCTGCCCCCGACCGATTGACACAGGAACCCTGGGGGGTGGGCAGAGCAATCTGTGTTTAACCAGCCCTACTAGGCAGGCTGACATTTGAGAACCACTGCCCCAGCCTAACCCCATAGTTTGGGAACCGTTGTATGTGTCTCTCTTTTATTTAAAGCTATATTTTTATTACTAAGCCAATACTACAACAATAAAGATACTTTGAGAAATTATCCATTTTGTCTTTCTGGGCTGTCTTCCAGACTTGGTGGATTTGCACACGTTTTACACAGATGACATTGTATGGAGCCTTATTGCATTGTACTTTTTTTTCATTTACATTATCAGTGCGTTTGCCCCCATTGCTTCGTAACTTTCATACTTATCACTTTCGATGATTGCAAAACACTTCCCTCATGTGACCGGCTCTGCGTGCTTGACCGCTCTGCCCCTAGACATTTGATGACTTGCTGCTTTTCACGATGGGAGAAGTCACCTGCCTGTCCAGGGCGAGGTCAGCTTCTGGGACGTTCCACGTGACCTCCCATCAGCTCAATGTCTGACCTCCCCGAAGTCCTCAGCATGAGGTTATCTGACAAAGCATACTTAGTGGAAAAAAATAGTTAAAAAACCTAAAACAGATACTAAAGCCACAGGGATGGATCGCATCTGAAAGATTCCTGCTCTGCTGAGTTTTGTGAACCGAGTATCTTCTCATTTCTCTCGCAGGTGGCATCAGCAGAGGGGGTGGTGTGTGGGGTGAGGCTGGGCACCTCCCCGGCCCTGATGGCCTTGCCCTGTGCCAGGCCTGCTGTCGGTCATTTCCTGAGCATCCTGGTCCCCAGCAGGAAGGCCTCTCCTCCTTTCTCATGCTGCCTCCATCTTCTCCCTATCCCATGGCTGTGTACCCTCTTATCTTCTTTCTTCTCCAGCCTGGCACAGCCCGGTTAGAGTCTGAAACACACAGCTTGACTAGCACAGCCCCTAGAGGTAGCCCTGTTGTTTTGACAACACCACTGATCATTCTTGGGCCATAAATAACACTGTATCTTTCAAAAGGATTTTGTTGGGATAAATTGGTAGATATGGGATTACTAGGTCTAAGGGTAACCCCTTAGGGCATCTTTCATGCCACCATCTCTTCTGTTAGTGCGTACATTGCCACTATCAGTGGCTTCACACTGCTCTTCATGACATGGGGTCTTCCCTCCTATTCTACAGGTGAGGAAACTGAGGCCCGATGAGGTTAAGTGGCTTGCAATGACCATTGACCTGAGGCAAGGATTACTGTGTACTACTTGGTTGTGGGGCTTTATTTTCACTTCAGCAGATGGGGTCACCTCCTTGCCCTCCCCTGGCTACTTCTCCAAATCACCAAGCACTGCTAGCAGCTTAGGAGCCTTTGAACTTGAAGGCGGCTCTGTCCATAGATACCTCCCCTCCCCCAGGCCTGGGTTCTCTCATGCCTTTAGGATGAGAGTCCGGGGCCCTGACCTCCTTAATCTTTATCCCCAGCCCATCCTGGTTTTGAGGAGATGTCTGTCACCAGCCTCCCTTAAGCTGTTTTTAGTGCCCAGACCCATTGGTAGCAGCCAGCTGGCGTAGAGGCTCAGCCTGACCTGGGAGGAATGCACACCTTGAGTGCCCCATTTGCAAAATGACCAGAGGCTATCATTCTACACCTGCCTCTCATTTGGAAGCCTGATCTAGACTCATAAAGGTGGTGCCAGGAGAGGGCTTTGCCAAAGCAGCTCATGAAAATCTGGCTAATTGGGTCTTTGGGGTCCACTAGCTACAGCTTCAGATGACAAAGATCTTGGATCTGTTTTCATATTGGGCAGGTGGCAAAGGTCTTGAGTGGGCTGAAGGTCATTCAGTAGCCAGAATGGCATTTCCAGACCCCTCTCCCCAAGTGGACATGCTCTCCCAGTGGCAGAAGGACATTGCCATGCTAGAAAGAGGTCCAGCTCTGCCACCGACTAGCCGTTAGTGCAGGGGGTCACACAGTTGGCCTCCTGGTGAGTCCCCCAGACTGTCCTGCTTAGACCCCACTCTCCTCCCCCAAGCCAACTTCCTTGTAGGCACTCAGCTTCCTAAAAGTGTCTTCCTCTTGTAGAACTTCCATCATCTCCTGGGGTACTGGATGGGAGAATAGAAATCCCGGAGCTTCATTTTTTTTTGGAAAAGGTCGAGACTGTGGAGCTTTCCTGGAGCTCTGGAAGCATCCATAAGAGAAAACGTAGTTCAGCCACCTGACCTCTGAGGCAGAACAGTCATGCCTGGTGATGTGCTCAGGGCCGTAGAGCCAGTTGATGGCAGAGTCAGGACAGTCCAGAGAACAGTGCTAGCCAATTGTGCTGCCATCTGGTAAGCAAGGGGGCTGCAGGAGGAGAGGGTGGGGTTCAGGCTTCAGTAGGATTGCCCGTGTAAGCCTTGGGGATCAAGGAGGGTGCTTAGAATGGCAAATGGGATGAATGGGGTCCTGTGATGAGAAAAGGTTCCAGCTTATCTCATATAGGTTCAATTTTTTAAAATTGGGTTATATTTGACAGTTCAGAATTGTACATATTTAGGGTGTACAATTTGATGATTTGATATACATATACACTGTGAAACAATTATCACATTTAAGCTAGTTAATATATTCATCTCTTCAGATAGTTACCACTGTGTGTGTGTGTGTGTGTGTGTGTGTGTGTGTGTGTGTGTGTGTGTACATACATGTACTCGATGAAAACAATTTGATTCAATTTAAAAACGTGTTTGGCGGGGGGATGGAGATAGATTGAGAGAGAGTTTTGTGGTCTATTCTAACTCCAGCAGCTTCTGGGCTCTATTAAAGCAATTTCAATTTGGTTTTTGTGGCTTAAAGGTCCCTGAAACACTTGAGCGAAATTATAGCTCCTTAATTTAGCTGCCTGTCAGTTATTTTTTTCCAGGTGGTTTGGGATTGACAGTGAATTTGACATTTGTAAAAATGTTTTGGAAACCACATCAGACACTTTGGTATCAAAAGGAATATAAAGTACATTATTCCAGGAAGCACGATTGGAGTTATTCTTCTGGCCACCCCAAGACGTATCTCTCTTCTTTCAACAGTCATTTCAGACAAAGCCCAGTGATGGATTGTAAAATTGTAGGCTACTTTTGAGCCTGGTTGCCTTTGTGAATTTCCCTCCTGCTCACCGTCACCCTCATTTTGGTGACTTCTGCTTCATTGGCGCACAGCTAAGGATAAAGCGTTTCTATTTTGTTTGTCAGAGTACTGTAGGATGTTAGCTATGGAAAGAACTTGAAGGACCCTCTTCATCTTCTCATACCTACTCCTTTCCCAAGGGTTTAGAGGGCGAGGCATGTCACTGCTTTCACATGAATCTCACCCCCAAATCAATGACTCCAGACCACCCTTGATTCATGAAGCTACATGTTAAAATGCTAACTATGACATTTACCTGCCAGTTTTAGGACAGCTCTGAGCCCAGAGCTTGTACCTTAAATTAGAAATGCCTGACAGGCAAGGCTGTGTCACCCTGGAGAACTATGTGACAACTCCCATGCCATTAGAGATTAGAGATGGGGAAGAACAGCAGGCTGCCTTGAAATGGGAGTCTCCCTCTACCCCAACCTGCCTGCTCTGTCTCCTTCAGTTCAAAAACTATGCCAAGCACCCTGCCAGTGCTGGGGATCCACAGGATGAAAACCCAGAATTTCTGTCCTCCAAATAATGACAGAACAACATAATATGTGCCCTAATGATGGTCAATGTGAGCCTCTCCAGACAGCCCCAGCAGAACTGCTTTCTTTCCCTACGTAAGTGGAAGGATGCCCAGGCCAGAGGTTCTCAACCCTGGCTGCTCATTTTGGTCACCTGTAGAGTTTTAAAAAACTCTCCCTGCCCACTTCCCCACACCCATGCTGATGTGTAGCTGGTCTGAGCTGGGACCCAGGCATGAAGAGTTTTTTTAAGAAGCTTCCAGATGTTTCCAGGATGCAGCCAGGATTGAGAGCTTCTGAACTATGTAGAAGACCCACCTTTGAGTTCTACTTGGGCAATTGTTAAAGAAAAATAAAATTATTCATACATGTAAGAAAGACTCTATTCCAGGGAAGTTATTACAATGTGGTTTTGTAGTAGGAGAGAGATCAGGCTCAGCTCCCAATACAACCAGGAAAAGTGGGAATTTATAGCCAAGGAGCAGGGTTGGGGGCAATGGATGGAAAATTACTAAGAGGAAACATCAAAGGTAAACCTACCTAACAGGATCTTGCTGAAGGCAGGCCAGGGTGATCAGACATCACCTGGGGATGGTGGGGAATGAGGACCCAATCAGTTACTGATCAGGTATTGGGAAGGAGGAGGGGGTTAAACTGACTTAGCAGCATTCTTGCTAAAATTGGACAATATAGAGATGAAATGGAAGAGATGAAAAGGGCCTATTTGAGAACATCTCAGAGGAGCCTGAGTAGAGTTTGATTACGGAGAGAATCTGTCAGAATGATAGGTGGCATAGTGGAGGGTGTGTGGGGGGCAGAGGGAAGGGTGGAGATGGTTCTGACCTTTATGATTGGGGCAGGGTGGGGGCAGGGGAGTGAGAAGATCAGGTCTGTGATTTAAAAGGATTATTCTCTTCTTGGGAGGTTGAGGGGTGCCTGGCTCTCAGAGAAAGGGACTATGTTCAGTGTAGGATATGTGGCATTTGGGGCCCTCGTTGGACAATCCAGGTGGAGATTTCCAGGAGGCAGTGGAAATCTTAAAAAAAAAACTTAAAAAAAACTTAATGTCAACTTAAAAAAAATAATAATACTCAGTTCAAGAGGCAAGTCGTCTATTTGGGATCAAAGAATTGCAATTCAGAATATACAGATTTAGGTAGAAACCCAAATAGTGTCATGATTAGGGAGAGGGAATCAGGGAATTTTATAGAAAAAAAAAAATAAAAAGGAGGAAGGTAAGGTAAATTGTTTTGAAGGAAATTTCACTGGTGCTGACAAACAAAGCTGAATCTGTACTTCATTGGTCAGGGAGGCAAAGTGATCACTAAGTAAAAGGTCACTGTCATCAGCCCTTTGGACCAGAAATTTTCATCCTTGCTGACGCCTTAGAATGTTGGTGGTTTGGCCCAGTTGAAAGGAAACAGGACACACAAGACAGTTCCTCTCGAATGGCTCCTCTGGCTCCGTGTAAAATGGCTCCACTTTTGTTATTTTTCACAAAGTAAAGGTCTGAAAATGAGGGTGCTGGTGGAGGGGCTACAATGGTAGGATTCATTAGCATTTAAAGACTGTTTAGGGCCGGCCAAGTCCCACATATGAGGGCCAGTGACACTGCCCTCAAAAAAGAAAAGAAAAAAAGAAGACTGTTTAAATGGTTAAATGGTTCCTTCAGCCAAGGGGGCATACTGTGAATTTTATCACTCACGCTGGGGAGGCAGCCTCCACAATCAGGTGAAGGACAGAACAACAATTGTGGAGGGCAGAAGAGCTTGCAAAGGTGACAAAGAATATCAGTGACAGAGGAGGACAGTAATATATTGTAGAAACCAGGAGAGGTTTTCTGGCTTTCTGGAGATGGGAGAGGTAAAAGAACCTGCTCAAGGTTCAAAGTCTGGCTTTTTTCCATTCATCGAGTTCCAAATAACGCACACAACACAACCCTCAATATCATATTTAACAAGAGCAGGGCTTCTCAGCAGCAACTGGCATTTGGGGTAATTCTTTGTTAGGGAAGTGGAGCAGCCCTGTGCACTATAGGATGCTTTACTCCTTTTTCAGCTTCCCTGGCCACACTAATAGCTCAGTCCCCACCCCCGCCACCACCCTACCCCAGTTGTGTCAATGAAAAATGTCCCCAGGTATTACCAAATGTCCCCTGGGAGGAACTTATTGCCAGTTCAGAGCCATTGACCTAGAATGCTAGTTCAGAGCACTGTCAGTAAATTAAAATTGCCTGTGGTGCTTAAAAAATTCCTAACACCTGGGCCCCGCCCCAGACAATTCAAATCAGTGTTTCTCTGAGGAAAAGGACTCTGGCATTTGTATTTTTGTAAAGTTTCCCAGCTGATGTTACGTGTGTAGCCAGGCATCAGAACCACTGGAGTCATCTTCTAAACCGAGGAATGATATACTTGTACCACAAATAGGTTATTTTTGAGACACAGCAAGAAAAGAAAGGACAGTACCATTATATTGTGACAGATTTAAAAAAAAAAAGGATTTGGTTCCCTCTGAAATATTTTTTTTAAATAGCTATTATGCTCTAAAATCCCATGAAATTAATTTCTCATTGTGTCTTCTCATCCAATTGCAACTTTTTTGTTGCTACGTCAGTAATCAGGTTATAATTTAAAAAAAAAAAATGGGATGGGAGGTGGTTATAAGGACCCTCCTGTATGTGTTTTCTTTTCCTGCTCCCGCCTGGGTTGGGCTGCAGCAGACCCTGCACCCGTCTTCTGCCTGCCTCTCTCCTCCCAGTCACCTGGCTCAGCTGCCCAGATTAACCTTTCTCTACATCCTGGCGCTTCACTCTGTTTTTCAGAAGATGGTTTTATGTTTTTATTCCAGAAGTCTTTTTTCAGAAGACTTCAGTGGTTCCCATTTCCCACAACCAGACACTTTCACCTGACCTTCAGGGTCATTCACAGTGTCGCCCCCTGTGCGCAAACCTAAGCTAAAGCCAGGCAGGTCCAGGTGTTTGACTCTCCCATGCCTGCTCCCATGCTTTTGTGAGGGAGGGAAAATTTTCCCCTCTTTTCCCTATTAGTTCTCCTCCTGGCTGATCTATCTAATCATCAAATTGACATGACACAGAGTCACAGGAGAAAATAACCAAATTTGGTGGTTTCATAAGAATATAGGGCCCAAAGACGACAAATTGGGTATTTGAGGCTTATATGCCATCTTGTACTAAGAAGAAAGTGGGGAAGAGATGTGATTTGGGACTCAAAGAGCAGAAAGGCAATTCCCATGGGGATGAAAATGCAAATGTGTCCTAAACAAATGTTTGCTGGGCCATTTTTAACAATGGGACACTGAGAGGACTTGACCAAAAGGGCTTTGCTAGGTTCCTCCCTGTCTATCACACTAGTTCATATTAAACTATGGTGATCTATGGTGATAGCTCCCTTCCTGGAGCAGGTCCTCCATCTAAATTCTTTTAGGCAGTTAGGGGGAAGGTCAAAGGTTTTTTTTCCTGAGTCTTTTCCTTCTTAAAAATAACCACCGTAAAATAATCAATATCCCCCCAAAAAGGGCATATTTTAGTGTGGCAAGCTATGCTCCATCAAGGATAGATGAGCAGCAGGACTGGTCTGGTTAGCTGTCGGCTCTGGGGCTCCTTGCCCCTTGGATCTCAGCCCAGCTTCCTCTCCCTTCCCCCACCAACCTCAGGAAGCCAGGGGCATCCCAGTGAGCCCTGATGACATGATAGAAAGGGAAACCAAAACTTCTACTTAGATCCATCATTGTACATCTGCCCTCTGTCACATGAGATTTGGGAAACTTTTTGGATATTTATCAAGTCAAAGTAATAATCACAACAATAAAATGACACCTTCCATTTCTTCAGTGAATTATGGTTTTTGTACCTATTACCTTACATGAAACTCCAGAGAGGTGTAGACAGACATTAACTCCATTTCAAAGGTGAAGAAATGAAGGCTATAAAATTACATTTTAAAAATAACATGAGGCACTGTGCTCTGAGTTTTGTTTTTTGTTTTTTAGAGGGCAGTGTCACTGGCCCTCATATGTGGGACCCGAACCGGGGCCGCTGGCTTACCAAGCCCGCGCTTCACCACCATGCCACTCGGCCAGCCCTGCTCTGAGTTTTTAAAAGGTGAATTCTGCCCATTCTCAAATGGAGCTCATGTTGTGGGGGTTCACAAAGCAAACACAGAGGGAAGTATTTCTCAAGATTACTTATCAATATTCTGACTCTACAGGAAGAACACTTTTTAAAAAGTATTAACCAAATTTTGCATTGACTTTTATTTCCGCCTTAAACCTTTGAGTTATCTGTAACCCAACCATGCTTAACCCTGTTAGAAAAGAGGTTTATTCATCACAGTTGTGACAGCAGAAGCCTGGGTTCCAGTCCTGCTCTGACACTTGGCATGCTTTATGCTCTTGGCAACTTGTTTCAGTTTCTTCATCTGAAAATGGGCATAATTGTTAAGATCGACCCTGTCTAGGAGAAGGCACGATGCTGTACATGAGATACCTTGTGCACTGCCTGGGGCCCCAGTAGACAATTGTAGGTGTCTATAGCATTCTGGATGATTAAACTAAATTCGTGTCTTTAATTAAACTCTATTAAAATACTTCTCACCACTCATGGATAATTCTGTGGGCATTTTACTGGTAGTGAATCCAATGAATGAGCCTCAGAGGGTTTGACAGAGGTCACATGAAGCTAACAGTGATATGACACCGATGAGGGTGCTGAGGCCAAAAGAGGTGGATGTGTTCCCAGGGTTGCACACCTGGCCACCTGAACGTTGGCTACCCCGTTTTAGAAGCCTGCTCTGCTTCTACACAATGACACCTAACACATCTGTCACCCACCATCCTAGCCTACTCTGCCCTTAAGTCCCAGAAGAGTAATAGGTGGCCTCATTTGTTCATGACTTCATTTGTCCTACGTAAAAGGAAGCGATGGAGTAATGAGTGGGCAGTGGTGACATCTTTTTTTAAAATACTGTGTTTCCCATACTAGGGACTTGGGTCGCTGGCCTAGTTTTGCCACAGTGCTGGTCCTGATCTAGAAATGTCTGAAACATTTCTGAAAGTTGGTTTTTAGGCTAGTTTTCAGACTTTCAGATAGATCAAAACAAAACAAAACAAAACACTTCACTGCATGAACATAGAGTGCTCACAGAAAACAAGGTAAGAAAGTTTGGTGAATCCCAGCATTCCCCCATTAGCCTTGTAACGGAAGTTTCCCCTCTGAGAAGGGAAGGAGACAGTGAGTATTGTATTTCCTGTCTGATGACAATTGACCTGAGACCTTTACAATGTGGAAGAGAGGAATGAGGGCATACCATCTAGTCTGGCCAGGGTTGAATGGATGGACTTCTGCCTCCTTCCTTTACATTTCAGCATGCCAGGGCCTCCTTACACATCCAATGGTGCTTATCCCTCCTGCGTCGGTCTGAATTGTGAATGTTAGAAGGGGGTGTGAAGGCTGACTCCCTGTATGTACAGCTCAGGAAGTGGCCAGCCAGAGAGGGAAGATGGCTTTCCTGAGACCACACAGCTGGTCACTGTCAAAGCCGGGCACTGAGCCCAGCCCAGTGTCACTCCCTGCTGGTCCCCACCTCCAGCCTCCTCTTGGTCCTGAGCTCCACATTCCACCCTCTTCTCCCACTTCTTCTTTCTCTCTGGATCTCATCATGATGCTCTTTTTGTTACCAGTAATTGTGCTCAGTCGCCAAGTATATTCTGTAATTAAAAATTAATCTGGTGGCTAAATGTGTCACTGTGAATATACTACATCCTCTAATCAGCCGTGTAGCCCGCAGCCATCACTTTATCCCTCGGCCCTCAGTTTTTTCATCTATGATATTAGGAGGGTTGAACTAGCTGACCTCAAAGGAGCATCCCCACACTAGACAAATGTTCTGCAATTCCTGTGCCCTGAGTCATACAGGCCGAACAGAACTGACCTCAGCAGCCCATGGCTACTCCTGAGTCCCAGGAGAATGGGCAGGAGGACTGGGAGAATGAGCCTCCCCCCCACCATCCCCATCGCGTAAAGAGGACTCCAAACCCCTTCTGCTTTTAGAGTGGATACGCACCAGCTTGATGTTTGTTTCTTTGCCATGCGTTGGACACATTTTTCTGTGTTATTTTCCCATTGAACTTACCATAATGGAGTTTTCAGACTTGAATACAAAGTTATTACAGCAAATCCTACTGTATAGCCGATAGACTTTTCGTACAAATGGACCTTGTGTTCTAAGCAAAAGGAGGCCCTCTTGAAGAGAACTGGCACAATAATCCCATGCCTGGCCTTGGTCACCCTGGGTGCTGTGTGAACACAGTGTTGTAACCAGCACCTAGGTGTTACAGATGTACAGCTACTTGGCTGTCGTACAGACAGAGAAGTTACCGTTATATATGCACAGAATGCATATGGAAACATTCTGTGCATTTGGTTACAACACAGGGAACTGTACGTATTCAGGACTGTCTGGCATGCCGCCATCCTGTGTAGTTTATGACCGGCGCACAGGCAGCAGGAATCTCTAGTTGTATAGTCAGCACATGGATGATGTGCATGTGCAGTGACGTGGCCAACAGGCAAATGTGTGCAGGTATGGAATCGAGACAGTTTTGGGACTGGCGCCTGGGCATCATGTGTGCCCTTCTGCATGGTCATTGTGCAGGTTTCCTATGTTTACATGTATAAGGCTAGTATAATGATGTCACGTGTCTGCAGATAGATAATGTATGCCTAGCCACGGGGCCAGCCCATAGGCCTTGTGTCGTGTAAGGTTTCTGTGATCGGTGGCAAAGTGAGTGGCAGATGGGAGAGACTCTAAGACAGCACATCCAGGGTTAGCATTGGGTTTCTAGGGAGTTGATGGGAACTGTTAGCTAGATGGCATCTGCATCTTGTATGTTTCTAATCACATTTAAATATTTTACCAGTCTCTTCATCTTCCTGGTTGTGATGAGTTTGGCTCATTGACCTTTCCAAAACCAGAAGAGGCCGTTCAATGTTTTTATTGTAGAGGAAAAAAAGATAACATTATGTATCTGTTTGTTGACAGCTAGAGCCCTGTGGTCCTGAAAGATAATAGTTTTTGTTTTCAAAGAAGCTATCCCAGAGTATCAGACTCTTGACCATCACAGAAGCATTTAAAACATAAAGAGAGCTCCCATCTTTCCTACTCCCACCCCTTCTTTATACAGTCCAAAAAAGGGGGGGATTAACATTATATTTACTATAAAACTGTGCTTGTCACAGTAAGATTTACAAAAATAATTACGTAAGTTTTCTCATTTCAAGAGAACACATTTTTAGTTCTGAAATTTCCTTCTTGTGTATCATCTCATCGATTCTCTGAGCAGCCATGTTAGATTGGCAAAATTCTCACATCCATTTTGTAGATGAGGAAACCAAGGCTGAGAATGTTGTGGAACTTACCCAAAGTGACACAGCTGCTAGGAGACAGAGCCAATTCCACAACCAGGTCATTTTCCACACCTCCCACTGCCCTTATGATGAACTTGATTTCCAGTCTGCTCCAGCAAAGGGCATCAGTTACTTTCTCAATAATTTGTACTGAGAGGTATACATGTGAATGGGCTTGTCCAGTGTCTACCTAATATCATAGTGGATTAGTTGTCTGAATTGGATCCAGATTTCTTTCAATATTGGCCATACTTCTTACTGGTTATAAGTCAGTAATATCTGCTTTTATATATGCCATTCAATCAATACACGAACTGAGTATCTACCATACTTAAGACACTGCCTTAGGCTCTGGGATTTCGGCTCAGTCTCTGCCTCCAAGTTGGCTTACAGTCAAGTGGCAGACAGCAACATGCACACAGCTCCCTAGAAGAACGTGATAAATGTGACAACAGGGATGAGCTCAGAATGCTCTAGGAACACACATGAAGAAGCATTGAATTCTGACCTGGAGAAACCAGGAATGCTTTGCAAAGGATGTTCCTATAGAGGAGTATGCCATGAAAGACGAGTAGGATTTTTAAGCAGAAGTGCGTGCATGTGTGCGTGTGTGTGTTGTGTGTGTGTGTGTCTGCCCACACATGCACATGTGTTTACAAGGGACTGTGGTGGGTAGGGGAGAGGGAATACATTCTGGGTAAAAGGACTAACCTACATGAGTGTGATTCTGGACCGCAGTGTGTTCACTGGGCAGAACCACAGGATGTGTGTAGAAAGGATGTGTGGAGGAGTTGGGACTGCAGAGTTTGGCTGAGACCAAAATGTGGAGGAAACGTTTAGCCGTATTTTTGAGCAGGGGTTGCATAGCTATGGATGTGTTTCCGAAAAATCATTTTAACAGGGGCAAGCTGAATGGAGCAGAGGAGGTAGATACCAGAGGCTAAGGCCATTCTGGAGGCTGTTGCAGGGGTACTGGCAGAGCATGAACAAGTCATCTCAGCTCGTGGTGAGAAGACTCCTTGTCACCGCCCCTCCGTTTATAGTGAACTGTTGAGAATGTCTGAATGTCTGCTGACCCTGGGTCCACCCTGGCTACGGAAATGAACCTTTTAGCCCAGGGCAATTTGAAACCCTCTCCGATCCAGGGAAAATGCATTTGCCTACTTCTGAGAGTGATTTTCAGCTTCTTTTTGCCCTGACTCCCTGAAAAGTGCTGAAGTCCTTGCTGTTATGGATGACCTATCTTCTGTGAGTCTCAGGGGCAAATATCTTTAGTAAAAATATAAAGTGGTACTCCTAAGGACACAGCCCCTTTCGCTATAAAAGCTGAAATCAGAATTGACATTTCACAGAGATTTCTGTTTCTGTCAATCTTCACAAAGCTCTCCAAGGTGGGGAGTTCAAGCTCAAGTGGGCTGTGTGTGTGTGTGCGCGCCCTTAGCTACAACCTTTTATCTCTCAGGATAGCATCTCTCTCCTTCCAGGCCTGAACACTCCTACACACACACACACACACACACACACACACACACACACACACACACCTTCTTTTCCTTCAGGATGTTTTTTTTTTTTCCATTCACTCGCTAACTGGTACCAGTGGCCAGTTGAATTCCAGGGACAATCAGGTGTTGTTATTGATGGTCTCTGTGCTTGGTACAAGTGCCAGACCTCCAGGAAGAAACATTCACACACTTAGCCAGTGCTGCTATTCTTTGGACACATCATTTTCTTCACCTTTGAAGTCCTGTCCCCTCCTTACCCGCTTTTCTTTGCACATGGAGTAGCAAGGGCTATGAAAGAAGATGCAGCATTTCAGTGAAAGAAGATGGAGCACTTCAGTAACTTCTAATGTTCCTATATTTGGAGCTTTTAGTGCAATAAGGGGCTGTATCATTAAACGAAAATACTATCTGGAGGAAAACCAGATAAGTGTTCTAATGAAAATGGGATTAGTGTTGGAAGATTATGCATTGAGAACTCACATTGTGATCCCCTGAAAGTGTCCTGGCTGTTAATCCTTTGGGGAATGATTATAGGTCATTTCAGATTCCCTAGAGTATAAGGACTTCTTCAGGTATGGGTTGAAGGTAATTTTGGGATTAGAACTTTTTAGAAGGAGGACATATTTTTGACTGTTGAATGACCTTGACTCTATACTCAAAGGAAATGCCATAAGAAATGTTCAAGACCAATACCTCCACTTAGAACCTCAAGGTTACATGAATGAAATTGCCCAAGCCAAAGGAAATTGAGGATCTGAGATATGGCCCAAAACCAAGGTTTCAGCCCCTGTTCTGTCAGCCTGCCCTGTTTAGCAGGGGCCACCATTGCTTGAGGAATTGTGTGACATTTATCTTTATATTTCTTTCTACTGTCAGTAGCACAGTGATTACTGGCTTGGTGACAGTTGGTAATCTCCCCACCAAAGTAGCCTAATTTATTGTAGATAAGACCTGTCGGGTAAAGCCTTCCCTGACCCTCCCAGCCAAAGTTATTCAACTGGATATCCGTGCTTTGAGGCATGAATTCTTGTGTGCTGACACCCTAGTCGGCATTTAAACAGTGAACATTTAGAACATCCACTGTGTGCCAGCTTCTATGCTTTCATACTCCAGAAATTGATATAAGCGTTGCTCTCCATCCCCAGATAGCTTGGAGATTATGTCCTGTTCATCCACAGAGTCAAATTCGCAGTTCTATTTTAACAACTATGTCGGACTCTGTGGCCTGCCTGTCTGTGTTCATTCTACCCTTGTCCCCTAGAATATGTATTTGCCCTGGTCTTGTTCTATTTTTGTAAGCCATCTCTAATGCTGGGGGAATAAAGCCGAGGCATCAACAAACAAATGGACAGCTACTTCTCTAAAGCTCAGACATTGACCCTGGTACTTTGTGGGAATTTAACACATGTCGCTTGGATTGCACTCATTTGAAATAAAAGCAGTCAAGAGACAAACATGTTGACCTGCAGAGAGCCGATGGGGCTGGTATGGGGAGAGGTGAGAACAGCCCAGTGTGAGCAGAGTGCCGTGTGAGCACCCTGGAGCATGTGCGCCATGCTTCTTTGGGGGAACTGCTGTGCCAGGCATCAGTGTGCTGATCAGAGGTCCCTGGAGGGCAGGGATCACATCTTTTGCATGTCTCATCTAAGGTAGGGCCGGGCGCGTAACAGATCGTCATCTCTGAGTTTGAATTGAAAGGCTCTGAAAATTACTTTTTCTTCTACCAACGTCATGTTCCCTTGCTTTAGATTTCCATTTAAACATATTCCATGTTGAATACAAAGGTGTTTTTGGAGTACTGGATATCTGGATTGAGTATAAACGCAGACGCTTTCTTTGAAGAACATTCTGTTTTCTCATAGTCTTCAGGACTTTTTATTCTTGTTGTTCTAAATTCCTAAAAAAGAAAAAAGCAGAAGTAAAGAGCAGAGCCCATTATAACAGCTTGGTAGAGAACAGAAGTGGGTAGAGGCCCTCTATTCTCTCTTGTGTTAATGTGGAAAGCCTTGAACTTGGGTTAGAATATCAACACTATAAAAAGGTAGTGTGGATTCAGTACAAAGTAAAGAAGGTTGGCACTCACTCTGTGGCTTTAATCAGAGCAAATCAACAAATTTGTAATTTACTGTAAAAATTTACCTTAGAATCTATTAAAATTTTGGCATTCAATCTCCAGTGGCCTGTCCACAGCAGTAGCTTTCATCGACTCCCAGCTGGTCTCCACTGGCCTTCCCAACTTTAAGAAGCTAAATCCTTTTCACTCTATCCAGAGATGCCTCTTATAATACTGGCAATCATCGGCCTCTTTTTGAACAGCTCAGGAGCAACCCATCCACCGCCAGAGACCTCTAATTAGAGGAGTTTTTCACTGGGATGAAATAGCTAAATTCTGCCTCTAGGTAATTTCACTCACTGGTCCTGGTCTCAGGCTTAGGGCAGGACAGGTCTTTCCCCTTTTCCTTTGAGGGCAGCAGTGAGGTTCCCCTGAAGTCTTCTGTTTGGTGGGACTGAGCACCCCTTTCTCCAGGAAGGATCCCTCAGAAGGTCCTTGACCACTAGGATTGCCTTGGCCCCGAGACAGTCAGACGTGTTACCGTTACCGTCAATGTAAGAGTGGATGCCCAGGTCTGGACAGGGGTGCTCTGCCCAGGTCATGGTGATGCCCCTGCATGCTGTGTGGGGGAAACGATGCCTGGTGCCAGCAATTCCTCCACCAGCTGTTCAGCCAAAAATAAGTTGTCAGCTGCTGAGGGCTGGTCTTTCCGCTCCCCTTCTTCTTGGAAGCTGAGCGTCCAGGGGTCTGCCAGCTGGAACCGGGAGATTGGGAATTTTTTTTCAGTTCAGCTGAAAGGAAAAGCAGTACGAGGCTTTCCTTTCTTTTTTAGCCTTATTATGTCAAGAGTTATCTTATTCTTAAGTGCAAAAAAAAAAAAATCGTCATTGCTTCTGAATTTGCTTTCAGAATAGCGTGAGAAATGGTAGGACTGCATGGAACCTTTCCTAGTTCCCTGGCAGAAGCTCCTATCTAGAGCGTCAGATGTGGCTTCCACTAGAGTGGAGGGATGGCTTTGGGAAAAAGCCTGAGGGCTGAGTTCAGCTCAGTATATCTGCTGCCAGCCTTTGGATTGATAAACTGCCTATTTGCACAGAGAACATGAGCAGCTGTCCAGACTGCGGAATTTTCCAAGGGCTGCAAAACTTTGAAGTAGGAGCTTGAAGTTATGCCTTTATTTAGCAACTGTGCTTTAGCACCTGCTGGGTGCCAGATACTGTGCTGGGGCTGCAAAGATGAATAGAGGGCAGCCCCGGTCCTCAAATTTCTCACCATCTAGGGGAAGAAATGGACAAGAGAACAAAGGAATAGGGTTTCACTGTGATAAGCGTTCTACAGGTGTCACCCATGGTGTTGGAACATGAGAGGCCTGCAAGAAATGGTTGTGGAGACGGTGATGATGGTGGGAGCATCAATTATTACTGTTGCTGTTGTTTTTAGTAATAAACTACAAAGGATACACAGCACAACACCTAGGAAGGAATGAGTAGTTCTGCCTCATACAGCCCTGGGGGATAATCCAGAATTGTCACAAAGCAGGTGACACTGTGAGCTGCTTCAGAACAATCACGTAGACCACAGGAGTAAGGACTTTCCTGACAAGAAAAAAGTAGCGTGTACAAGAATGAGAATTAAAGTGGATCACTTTGGGACTAGCAGCACAGACATACTGGCGTATTGCACAATCACTCTAGAGGAACTGGGGAAGCTGGGCTGAAACTGGGTGGACCGAGGGTCAGGGAAGTACGATCAGGGTGGGAAGTGATGAGAGAGAGACTGGGTTAAGGTGGTGGTGAGAGGATAGAAGGGAGAAGATAGATTTAAGGGAAAAAATCAGATGAAGAGGACTTCATGACTTTGACCTATTCAGTCTGTATATGGAGAGTAGTGGTTACACGTGATGAGTGAATGAGGAGGGCTAGAGCTAAGAGTAACATGACTGTTTCCCCTTGTATGGCTGGTGTTGGAACTGGAAAAACAGGAGTGGGGACAGATGTGGGAGAACAGAGAGAATTATGTTGATTTGTACTGACTTTGAATGGTGCACCTGCAGTTTTGGGGCTGTCACCTGGGGGCAGTAATGATCTGGTTGGGGGCTGTAGGGGGTGGGCAGCTGTCAGCCCTTTGGGGAAGTCACACTGCTGAAGTGGTAACAGAAAGAGAAGGGTAAGCGGCAGTATTACAAAGGAAGGCTGAATATATATATATATATATATATATATATATATATATATATATATATATATATATATATATTCAATTGAATAATTTTGACAAGAGTGCCAAGACATTCAATGGGGAAAAAAAACCCAGTTGTTTAAACATATTGTTCTGGGAAAACAGGATATCCAATTTTGTGATTGAATATAAGTGAAAAAAAAATGAAGTTGGATCCTAACTTTATACCATACATAAAAATTAACTCAAAATGAATCAAAGACCTAAACTTAAGTGCTAAAACTATAAAACTATAAGACTTTTAGAAGAAAATGTAGAGGAAAATCTTCATTGGGTTAGCAGTGGATATACTGCAAATCAACATTGGATTTGGCAATGATATTTTGGATAGAACACCAAAAGCACAGGCAACAAAAGAAAAATAAATTGGACTTCATCAGAATTAAACTTTTTTGTGCATCAAATGCCATTATTAAAAGCGTGGAACTACAACCCACAGTATGGGAGAGAATATTTGCAAATTATATATCTGATAAGGAATTAATATTCAGAATATATAAAGAACTCCTACAACTCAACAATAATAAAACAAGTCAATTAAAAAAATGGGCAAAGAACTTGAATAGACATGTCTCCAAAGAAGATATGGAAATGGCCAATAAGTACATAAAAAGATGCTCAGTGTTATTAGTCATTAGGGAAATCCAAATCAAAACCACAATGAAATACTGCTTCCCACCCATTCAGATGGATATTTTTTTAAAAATAGCAGGTATTAATGAGGCTGTGGAGAAACTGGAACCTTTGTGTACTGCTGGTAGGAATGTAAAAGGGTACAGCCACTGTGAAAAACAGTTTGGCAGATCCTCAAAAAATTAAATGTCGGGCCGGCCGAGTGGCGCAGTGGTTAAGCGCTGGCTTGGGAAGCCAGCGGCCCCGGTTCGGGTCCCACATATGAGGGCCAGTGACACTGTCCTCAAAAAAATAAATAAATAAAATGGCAACCTGTTAAAAAAAAAATTAAATGTAGAATTACCATATGATCCAGCAATTGCATTCCTAGATGTACGCCCCCAAAGAATTGAGGGCAGGGACTCAAACAGTCCTGCTTTTGGGATATTTATTCACCCATGTTCATAGCAGCATTAATCACAATAACCAAAAGGTAGTAACAACCTGTGTCCATCAACAGATTCATGGATAAACAAAATGTAGTATGTACATACAATAGAATATTATTCAGTCTTAAAAGGAAGACAATTATGTATGTTACAACATGGATGAACCTTGAAAACATTGTGCTGAGTGAAATAAGCTAGTCACAAAAGGACAAATATTGTGTGATTCTACTTATATGAGGTAGTCAGATAGGCAAATTCATGGAGACTGAAAGTGGAAGAGATTACCAGGGGCTGTGGAAAGGGGAAAACGGGAAGTTATTATATAAAGAGTACAGAGTATCAGTTTGGGAAGATGAAAAAGTTCTGGAGATGGATGGTGGTGATGGTTGAACAACAATGTGAATGTACTTAGTGTCACTGAACTGTACACTTAAAATGGTTAAAATGGTAAATGTGATATTGTGTATGTTTTACCATAATTTAAAAAAAGAAGAAGAAAAAGAAAGGCAGAGCAGGCCCTGAATTTGGGAGTTGGGAGGCCATTTGCTCCGGTTCCCATAATTCTCCCATCTGAGTGCATTTGGGGCTTTGACATGGCCGAAGGTTGCAGTTCACTCCCTGCACAATTCCCGTTACCCAGGGCTGTGCTGTACATTCATGTCCACCATCCCTGGGCATTTGGCTAAGAAGGAGTTGCCTTCAAACTGGGGGGAATAAGCTTTAGTGAGGTCACCCTACCCTGAAGGGTCCTGGCGCCCCCTTCCAGCTCCTGCCTGGACAGGGCAGAGAGCCCCGCCAGGCCTGTGACAATGAGGGCAGTATCAACTGCGGTTCATCCTCTACAGCCACTAGCTCTTTCTTCGACTGACACCTTTGTTCCATTTAACAACTTCTCACCCATAGTTTTCCCTAAGAGGAGCCCAGAGGCTGTATTTTGTGCTTCAACATTCCAAAGAAGCAAACATTTAGAACCCCACCACCATGCACCGTCCCTTAGCCCAGGATGCTCCCTGAAGTCAATTAACTGGAAGCCCAGGCTCCCATATTGTACTTTCCACAGATGGCTCCTAGCTTGTGGGGAGGTGTTGAGAAGGACGGAGCATCAGCGATGGACACACTATCCTCACAGAGGCCTGGTCACATTGTGGCCGAAAGTGCCCCCTTCACAAAAGGTTTAGTTGTAGATGGCCAAGCTACTTTTTTTTTAAGCTTTAAAATGTCTACTTTATTCCATATAACACTTAACTAGATAGCATTTACATCTGAGGAAGAGATGGCTCACAAAGCTGATCTATGGATAAAACACTAACACTAAGAAATGTAGTCCAATTTTATACATTTCCAGGTATCCCTAGACAAGAATATCACACTGCAGAAATATGGGTATCACTACTACATTTTACATAAAAAAGGAAGTATCGATAAACTTCAGAAATTAAAAGGGCAATAGAGTAATAATACTTTTGGGTGGTATTTATAGTTACTTTGTTTTGCAAAGTGGAATCAGTAGGGGATTTTCCAGACTCCGTTTAAACATTGTCAGAATGGCCCTGACACTGGGGAGGGGCCTGGCTCCTCCTGCTGTTTGGAGGAATTGTTTCTGAGAAGCACCATGCCTACCCCGACTTTGGCTCCTGAACCCGTGGCCAAATTACATACCTCCCAGGTAACAGAGTGGTTTCAAGTATCTGAAAACCAGAAGAGAAAACAGCTTCTGAGCAATCAAAAGATAAGTCACCAGGTCCCTGCAGTAAAGCCAGAACGCCACCGTACCCCTGGATGGCTCTGGTTTTGGACACACATACATAGAAAGTGTGAAATTCCTATTTACCAGCCCCTACAAGTTAGAGGCCGCAGAGCAAAATGTCTCAGGACTGGTTTGAGAAAGGCCTTCTGAAGGCACCAGGGAAGCTTCTAGAAGCTTGGCAGCCCCAGAGGAAAGAAACAACAGCTAGCAGACAAGGAAAAACAAATGCAGATTCCAGAAGCAAGGTGCCTCGTTATATAACATCCCAGGAGAAAAATGACGTCAACCCAGCCAACAAGAAAAAGTCCCACTGTGTTGTGTGAGAAGGCAGGCGTGATGCCTTATACAATTCAGCAAACTTGTGGCGTGCCTGCCGGAAGTTGGGGTGACTGCCTGCACAGAGCTTCCAGGCCAGTGGAAGGGCCCCAGCGGGTACCAGGGTGGCTCAGCCCCAAGGCAGTACTGGGAGAAGGGAGTCTGTGGGGGGCTTTATAAGCCTGGGCCAGGAGGACTTTGACTGAGGACCGGAAGTGCTTGCTGGGGAAAGCGGGCTTCGAGCTGGCTTTGACACTCAAGGGAAAGGTTTCAGGGGGCTCTGTGTAGAAAAGCTTCCCAGAAGAACCCATAATGCGTGTCGTGTGAGTGTGTGGTGTGTGTGTGTGTGTGTGTGTGTGTGTGTGTGTGTGTGTGTGACCCACAGAGCCCCACCATACGTGTGCTTTGCACAATCGTGGGTGCTCATTAAGGCCTCACAAAGTTGAAATTGCTTGAAGGATGCAAATGGGAGGAAGCCGGAGGGTGGCCGACTGGTTCCAAGCTCGGAGGCTGGAGGCACGCAGGCTGGGCTGGAGCTCAGCTTTGCACAAACCAGCTGTGTGTCCCAGATGAGTGACATTGCCTCCTTAAGCCTGAGTCCTCCAGTGTGACGAATGGGATAAACACTGCACCTGCCACATAGGATTGGTGTGAGGAGTTACACAATTAGGTAGTAAAATACCTATAACTAATGAGCAGTGAATACAGAACAAATACTTGAAAACATGGTGGGCAGGGGAGCACATCCTTCACTTTAGAAAACCTTTTCGTGAAAAGCTATTACAGTATTAAAAGCTTCTATTTTCTCTTAATGAAGTAAACTTTGTTGACCTAGAAGAAAATGCTTCAGAGGACCCATCCCTGAGCCATGTCACCCTCTGATGCTCATTTCAACCCATCCCCTCACCAGATGACACACACGGGACATCTTGTTCCCAGTGGGACCAGGAAAATGGAGTGTTACAGTTTTTCCTCCACAGACAGCGAGGCAGGAGTTTCACCCTGGAAGTGTCTGGGCTCACACCTCCAGTGAAGAGTTACCCTGGAATTTTCCTCTTCCCAATGGGGAATCCTGAATGTGTTTCTCCTCAGCGCGCCGTGACAAACGACTGTCATACCTGGTACCCAGGAGCAAAGACAGTGACGTGCCTCCCACCCTGCCCATCAGGAAGTGACTGAACAGCCAAGATTTCATCACAACCTCTCCTAAATGGCATGGGCTTCAGATGAACAGTTGGCATTCCTGTGGGGACAGGCCCTGTGCTCCCCGCCATAGGCCATCCCGGGGCGGGGCAGCCCCCCTCCCTCCGTCCCTCCCTCACCTACGCTCCGCCATCAGCAGCTGTTTGCGACAGGTGCTCAGGCTGTCCATGGCAGATGGTGACCGAAATGGGCCTGCTGGCAGGTTGTACCGCACGCCGCCCTCCCGTCACACATGCTGATGTGTGTGCGGATACACATCTAAGCACTCGGCTCTGTCGTAAAGGCACCTGCCTTGAGTTTCCGGTGACACTGGGGGCTCATTCCAGAGGACAAGCTTGGTCCCCCTCAGTCTGAGACCCTTCAGTATTTGGCCATCAGACTGGGAATGGGGCACGTGCCTGTTTCCAGGCACAGCTTTCTGCCTCCTCCATTCTGCAGCCACATGTCTCCTCGCTGGCGTGTTTGCCCAGGAGCGTGGTTGTTTCCCGGGGTGCCTCACAATGGCTTTGAACTTGGCCTGGGCAAAGGCCATGAAGGCCAAAGTGCACTAGCCAAGGTCGCGGGACTTCAGATGCAGAGGCTGTGCTGTGCTTTGCTCCCACCATCTGTTTCCCAGAGTGCGGCCTTGCACACTGGACGAAGAAGTCATGGAGAGCAGGGGCTGCTCCACTGTGGACTGGATCTCAAATTCACTGGGAGCCTCGTCTTCGTAAAAGAGCAAGACAAGTCTGTGCCCAGTGAGGGGGAACAGGGTCTGCAGCTCATTCTTGGGAAAGAGCCAACAGGGAATAAGCAAGTGTGCCCTTCCGGAGGGCACCTTTGCCTCCTGCCTGCCCTGCCCTGAGCAGGCAGCTGCCCATGAACTGACCGGTCCCCCCACCCCTGAGTGTCAGGACATTGCTAGGGTTGTCGCCCAGCGGGGCACCCACAGCCTCGCAAGAGCCCCGCCTGCACTGTGTTTGGGCTGCTCATTCCACACAACTAACCAGCCAAGGCAACCAGATGAGGGTCACATCTGGCTTGAGACTGTTGCCAAGTAACTCTTGTTCCATCCCTGGCAGGAAGGAGGTGAGCTCTTTGTGCCAGATGAGGGAGAGAGAGAGAGAGAGAGAGAGAGAGAGAGAGAGAGAGAGAGAGAGAGAGAGAGAGAGAGAGAGAGAGAAGATGAATGAGAGTGTGTGTTCCACGCCCCCACATTTCTTTCTTCTTTTCACCCTGACACCTCAGCTGTCACTTTTCTTTCCCTGGAACTTGGACACCTAAGGACCTGAAATCTATAACTATTTTAGAGCAGACTTCACGATCAAAGCATTGGAGTAAATGATATGAATGGGGCCAGAGCGGTGAGGCTTAGAGGTGAACTCTGAGGGAAAATGCACACAGGCACAAACACACGCTCACATGCATGCATGATGGATCAGAAGGGACAGAGAAGTGACAGGCACTGTTTACTGAGTGTCTGCCATGGGTAAGGCTCTCTGCAGTGAGCACATTTCTAGTGAACTGAATAGGATTAGACAGTGGGAACTAAGTCTCATCCTGTTCTGTCTAGTATGGAGGAGAAATATCAATGACTTTCACTGTTCTTTGTAGAATGACAGGCACAGGTGACTGTGAGCCAGGCTGGAACTAGACACAAGACTCACCCACTTGTGTTGGGTAGGAGGGAGAGGGCGGCTGTAGTGCTCAGTGAGAGGGACTGAGAGAAAGTTCTTGGCAGGCCGAGTATGGTAAGGTATCCAACAGTTGTGGCAGCTTGTTAGCTGTGTGACCTTGGAAAAGTTACTTAACCTCTCTGAGCTTCTGTTAGTTATCTGGAAAATGAGAATAATAGCTTCTTAAAGAGCATTTGGGTGAACTTTCAACAAACACCTCTACAAGACAACATTGTCAGTTTAAGTTTAGAGGTGAGGAAGTGAAGTACAGAAAGATGAAGTGACTTGGCCAAGGTCATGCGGGTAAGTGGGCTAGTCTAACACGGAAGGGGAGAAGGGGCGTGGGGATGCCCAAGAGAAAGCAGGCTGGAATTTATCTCAGGAACATCAGATATGGGCAGCATAGCCCAAGGCATGTTGAAGTTCTCTCCTCCACAGTGGCTTACTTATCTTCAAGGCATCCACTTTTCTTTCACTCTTGGCATAAATTAAGCTGACAGACACAAAAATGTGTTATTTTTTTCACGTACGACCTGTGTCTCCCCTGCTCTGTGCTTTTTCCTTTGATTTCTTTGAAGCATGCAGGGGTTTCTTTATCTCTTTGAAACATCTCCTCGTTTAGATCTAGTTTTATGGCCAGCTGAGAACACCTTGAAATATATCAAGCTCAAGGAACCAAGGTGAGATTCATGCTGAGGATGGCCTTGAGGCTCGCCTTGTCAGATGTGGCATTTCCTTTGTGTCATTTGTGAATGTGCTAAACAAGACATACATTGCACAGTGTAGAGGTGATGTAACCCCCCCCCCCCATGCTCTCACAGTCAGCCTTGCATCAGCCCCTCCCTTGGTCTATGGTCAGGGTCAGGGATAGATTTCAGGGTCATGAAATGAGTCCGCAACACCAGATGGACGGTTGTGGCAACAGCCCAGGCAAGGTCGGTGATGGCGAAGCCTCCAGGCTTCGGTGAGGATGGGGCAGGTTCCTGCACCATTCAGGATGAAGTGTCACGATTTGCATGATAAACATAATTTGCAATGAGACATCCGGCAGGGGAGAGCTGACAATAGCAATGAGATGTATAGCTTGAGAGATAGGTGTCTGATGATGTCAGGTACCAAGAAAGGGGACAGGGGAAGATGAACAGCTTTGGGAGAGGAAGAATAAGGGCTCCAGTTTGGGATGCGCCATATCTGACTCTCTAGAGGGGCAGGGTGAGGTTCAGGATTCAGTAAACATGTAAAGAGAAGCTCTGGGTCCCAGGAAATACGGCATCTCAGTCATCATTGGTCTAAGAGACACTGTACTGGAATGTAGCATAGTTTGCATTTTTATTGTAATTCTTACTTGCCCATTATGTTTATATATGAATGCCTATTCTGCGTCCTGTGATGATTGCATTCTGAATCCCAATCAGGTACCAATTCTGGGAGTTTTGTCTGGCATTATGTAAATCTCTAAGCTACTCTGCAAATGCAGGGATTTTTTGAGTGGATCAATATGATTGCAAAGAAGAACCAATAGATAGAAACTTCTTAGACTTTCAATTAAAAGCAGTGGGCAGGCTGACAAGAGTCTACACCAAATTCTAATTTTTTTTCAAGGGTAATCGCGAGATCAGGAGCACAGCAGAAAATCTGTGTTGTCACAAACGGAGCTGACTGACTAACAGGAAACAAAGCCAGAGATAAATGGCCATATCTCTGGGGGAAGAAGTATAAAAAATCAAGGTTCTCAGGATCATTAATGTGGACCTGTCTTATTTTACATCTTTATAGTGATATTCAGTGGGGAGTCACCCAAGTTTTTAGATGAAATTAATCTCTCCCATCACACTGAAAGCAGATAATATGAGTACATATTCTGCCATGGGCCAGGTATACTGTCACACAGTGGACATAAAATACTTTTTAGTTAAGCAGACAGCTGTGGTGAGGGGGAAGAATGTGGACTCAGGAATTAAGACTGCCTGAGTTCAGGGCCGGCCGAGTGGTGCGGTGGTTAAGCACTGGTTTGGGAAGCCAGCGGCCCCGGTTCAAGTCCCACATATGAGAGCCAGTGACACTGCCCTAAAAAAACCCCAAAAAACAAAAAAGACTGTGCCTGAGTTCAAACCCTGGCTGCCCTCTTTGTGTTGAATGTCTTCCTTACAGAAATGGGGTGAATAGCATTACTTTCATCAGAGGGGCTGTTATGAGGATCACATAAATAACGCACGCAGGGCAGTGCCTGGCACAGTGTTAAGTGTTCAAAAATTTCAACTCTTAGCTCTGCTCCACCTCCACCCCTTCCCCCATCACACACATTCTATTCCTGGTCTTCCAGAGAGGCAGGCTTTTCGCTGAGGTCTTAATAGACATCGATTGTGATATTTCTTCACAGAGAAAACTGAAAGGAAGAAAGGTTATCCTCCGAGGCCTGCATCCAGGTTCTCTCCACTGGCACTGCCGATCCCATCCATGCTGTACGACGTGTGACATGCAGTACTCACGTGTGGGCTGAGAGCTCTAGTGTGGGAAGTCTGGTCCACACAGTCTGCCTCTTCAGAGTCCCCCAAATCTGCATGACATGTGACAAATTAAGTCACTCATTTGGTTGGTGTGCTAGGGAAAAACAGGACAGGGTGGAACGAGGGATCAGTTAGCGAGAAGGCTCCCGTCTTCCCACCTTCTCTGAGCATAATCCCAGCCACCTCAAGGTCCCAAAGTGTGGCCATTCCCAGAGTTCACCAACAGTATAATAGCTTCAAAAATAACAAACACGGGATGAGCAATGCTGCTGAAATGGAGCATATTATTTTAAATGTGTAAGTAATCTCGTCTATTCCTCAAAATAATGCTGAGAGGTAGGTCTCTTATCGCCATGTTACAAAAAAGAAGGCCAGGCCTCAAGGTCAGATGGTGTGTTAGAACCAGGGGTAGAACTTAGACCCCTCTTATCCCTGATATCTGCACAAACATGACTTACTTGAGAACCCCTGGAGATATTATAAGGAATTTTTGATACTTAGAGATACTTAGAAATCTATAGCACCATTGTTTTAACTCCAGTTAACATGGATTTATATTGCCTTCCCCAGAAACGGTGCCCATGATATTGTATTCTCAAATTTAAGTTGTCAGATTAGCTTATGTTCCTGCCATCTTCTCTTCAGGGAGGTTCAGTTCCTCCACGGGTTCCGAGCCTTGAAGGAAATTAAAATTAGGCCTTGGCAAAGAGCAACCACAGCCTATTTTGGATCCTTTCTTTTTCATTTTCCCATTTTTTTTCCTCCTTCCCCATCTCCTTCCCTCCCTTTCTTTCTTCTCTAGAAAAAAATCCTGAAGGTACTTCCTTCAGGATTGCTAAGAAGCTTAAACAGCCTGAATAGAGAGTCTTTGTTCATCCATACCCCTCCATCTTATCTCCACTCGGGTTTTGCTTTTCCCTTTGTTGTATTAGCAAGTAGAAGAGTGGAAGAGGCAAGTGTGCCAGTGGTGGCTGCTCAGAAGTTGAGATGGTGCTGCCTGAAACCAGGAAGCAATGCAGGCTCATCACCGGCAACTTCTGGATGGTACACTGACAGCATCACAGGGGAACAGCCCTTCGTGGGCCATCCTCCATTTACTCACACTGTGTCATTTTAAAGCCTTACAGCAAACTAAGCAACGCTTTCTTTCTTTCTTTAACATCATTATATCATCTCTGTCATGGGAGGCTGGCAGCTAAAGCATTAAAACAAAATATGCCTTCAATGCATTTTCTCTTATAGCTTATATTTTATTTTACAGATCCTATTTTTAGTTTCCTTTGGATAATAAAACAACAAAAAAATTCCAATCATTTCATTCTCAGCCCTAAATAGTACAGCATGAGGTTATACATATTTCAGCCCCAGGGCAAATGTCTGCTTCCAAGCTGGCCAGCCTGTTTGCAGTTGACAGATGTAACCTACTCCAGGGCAGAGGAAATCTCCAGGGAGGTTTTAATTTCTTAATATTGAAATGAGCACAACTTTTATTGTCTTTATCAGTGAATAAAAAAACAATAAAGTTGCGAAGTCTCATCTTTTTAAACTCGGTGTACGAGGGTTTTAAGAAATGGCAATGGCTTTTTAAGTTACTGCTGCAAGTTCATTTTCTTTGTATTTGGGAAGATTCTGCCAGCAGTTCTGCAGAGAGACAATCGCACAGCAGTGAAGAGGAACTTAGCTGAGCTGTGCTATGGATGTCACGCCTTGGCAGGGAAAGGGTGTGAGCTGAGATGTGCAGCGGGTGGTCGGGTGCTTTGCTTTGAAGAGAACATGACTTGGCTCGCACCACATTCCATGAGCTCAGAATACAGGAGTATCCATTTAAAATTGCAGCAGAAATCTTCTAATGCAAACTGCGTTCTTTCAGCCTATCTGCTGATTTAGGCTATATTGAGGAATCTTTCTATGAATCAAGAAAGGATTTACCAATGATAATTAATGGCCTGTATAAAGTCATAACACGTTTCAACCTTTTGCCTGAACAAATAATTTTATACACAAAAAAGCTGACGTGTTACATGCAGTCATTCTTACGTGTTTCTTAATTTAATCCAGTTTAAAACCGCATTTCTTGAAACTGAAAGTTCCTCAGTTGCAGGAGTCATATGCTATTCCATTCTGGGTCCCTAAGTATCTTTGTAGAATGCCTTAATAGGGACACAATAAGTGTTGCTTGAACTAAATTGAAAAGGAAACTTGTTAAAGGAGCCATATGTATGTATATGTGTATGTATGTATGTATGTATGTATGTGTGAATATATATATATATAATTTCTATATTACACACACACACACACACACACACACACACACACATACCAGGGTGCCAAAAGACATGCATGCAAGTGGCCACTTCGGTCAATGTTGCTCAAGCAGTAGTTCGCCATAATCAGAAGTGTCTGGATGCTGATGGTAACCACTTTGAGCATCTCTTGTAATTGAAGAAGTCAAACATGACTTGTATTCATCTTTTGTTATCGGTATATATTAAGTATTACAATTTTAATGCAGTTTTCCTTTCTTAAAATGTGTATGCATTTTTTGGGCACCGTGTGTGTGTGTGTGTGTGTGTGTGTGTGTGTGTGTGTGTGTCATATGATGTACAATATAAAACATTATGTTACACATGTTGAGCCACGATGCTCAGTACCAGAGTCTTAGGGCAGGGGTTATGCATTTGAAATCAAAACAGAACTCTGAAATATATAAAGAATTCTCAAAACTCAGTACTAACAACAAACCAGTCAATTAAAAAATGGGTAAAAGATCTGAACAGTTACTTAACCCAAGAAGATATACAGAAGACCAGTAAACACATTCAAAAATGCTTCTTTCGCAGCATGAGTCACTAGGGAAATGCAAATTACAGCCACCTTGAAAGACTACTGCACACCAGCTAGAATGGCTAAATTAAAAAATAATGACAATACCAAGTGCTAGCAAGGATGCAAAGCAGCGGGAGCTCTCAGATGTTGCTGGTGGGAAGGCAAAATGGTACACCTGTTTGGAAGGCTATTGGCAGTTTCTCATCAAGTTTAATATACATTTGTTGCCTGAGACCCAGCCATCCCATTCTTAGGTTTTTACCTAAGAGAATTAAAACTTATGTTGACACAAAAACCTATACCCAAATGTTTATAGCAGCTTTATTCATAATATCCCCAAACTGGAAACAACCGAAATGTCCTTCAGGTGGATGAATGTATAACAAAACCGTGGTATGTGTACACCTGAGAAGGCCTTCATCTCTCACCTCTGGCTGACCTTGAGGAAGATGAGGCAGAGGTGGAAACACTGTAGCCACAAGGCTCTGTTTGCTCCAACACACGCACAGGCCAATGGGTGGAAGTCTTACTGCTTCATGGCATTTAAGAAACCCTGTGCCCAAGCATTAGCGGAGTATTTGCTAACCAAGCAGAGATTTCAGTGTCCCCATGTGAAAGGGAATGCAGACTTTACAGAATTCGTCCACGAAGGTCACTAAACAAATGAATAGCAGGGGTGGTAACAACAGCAAACTGATGGGGAAGGTGGTCTAATTTTCAGAGTTACATTATTTTATTGAAAATGTCCAGTTTTCAAGAAAAAGTGATGAGACTAAGAAGCACGAAAGACAAACTTACAAGACAAGACTGAATCCACTATTTATAAATATGCTCAAAGAATGACAGGAAGCCATATCTAAAGAATTAAAGGGGAAAAAAGATGAACAATTTCTCACCAAATAAAGGCTATCAATAAGAAGATAGAAATTGTATGTATAAAAAAAACTAAATAGAAATTCAAAGGTATAATAACTTAAATGAAAAAAATAATCACTAAAGGAACTGAGCCGGTCGAAGAAAGAATGAGTAAATGAAGTAAACTGAGATTATCCAGTTCTGAGGAATAGAAGTGAAAAGAAATGATGATGTTTGCCCAGCTCTGAGACTATGCACAAAACCGCTAAACTATAAACTTCTTATTTTATGGTATGTAATACTGAATCTCAATAAAAGTTATCTGAAAAAAAGAAGCACAGTTTAGAAGACGCCCTGGAACTCAAGGCTCAATGAGAGAACACGTTTAACAGGAGGACAACCTCCTCGTTTAACCTTCTCAGTTTAAAATGGAGGAGACTGAGGCCTGATGGTGAAACAGACTGCCCAGGGCTTTGATGTGACAGACACGAACTTCTGTACCTGGTCTCCAGGTACAGCAACAATCGTCCCAGTGGACCCCAGACCACCTTAGTTTTAGCACTGACAGCCGCACCCTGGGGAGCCCGCTGGTCCTGGGCAAGCCAGGACTGTTGGCCACTGCATCTGCAGTTCAAATCGGGATGAGTCCTCATTCCTGCAACTCTGAATCCCTGAAACGCAGGCACAAATGAGAAATGGTAGTTAGAAAAGTTTCCATACCTTGCTGAATTCAGCGCCTCAAACTTCAGCTGGCATTTTGCTTTAAGTCCTTTTCTATTCAACCTTTCGGAATGAAGGAGCTTTCTTTTTCATGAAATCTGCATTTCATCCCCAAGGTGAAAGCCAATGTCCTTGGCTTCCTCTGAAAAGTGACAAGTGGGTTCTTTTGTATACTAAATGCAAAGAATATAACAAAAACAATTAATGCTTTTTTTTTATTTCGGATATGAAAAATAAGTTAATTGATTTCAGATATGAAAAAGCAGATTATAACCCCTAGAGATATATACAGAGAGGGGAGAGAGAGATCCATTTCCTGTAAAACTGAAAGCCATGAAAGGAAAACTCATATAGGAAAAGGCATTTGAATTCTTTTTTTCAAAACCAGCAGTTCTCAAAGGAAAGATCAAATCCAGAGAAACCAGCAGTCCTTGAATGTGTGAATCGGTGAGTGACATAAGTCACCTCATGGGCATAGGAAGTACTGTGAAGCCAGAGCAAATGGGCAGTGACACATTTCAGCCATACAACTCCTCCCCCCGCCCCCGCCCCAGCAGCCTGTCCTGGTCTGAAGCAGGGGTGCCCAGCTCAGCTCCTCTCCTTTCCAGGCCAGGGCTGCAGCCCAGCCCTGCCCAGCCTGGTGGGGCTCCCCCTTTCAAGGCAGGAAGTGGAGAAGAAAGAAGGACCCAATTGCTCTTGACCCAGGAAATGATGCTTGGAATTTGTAAGGTATAGGAGGGTAAAAAATAACAAGTAATTATCCACCTCTTTCCCCTGCATTTCCACCTTGGCTCATTCGACCGAAAGACATCGCTGCACGCAAGCAGATGACCCTCAGGGGCATCTGCCAGCTTTGCTGGGTTCAAGTGGTTCCTTTAATCTTGTAAAGTGTTCTCATGTGTCACTGTGACTGCAGGGCAGGGGATGCTTTAAATGGGAGCATCTCTCTCTCACTTTCAGCTTTCCCACCTTTCCCCTCCAGGCCCTTCAGATATGCCTCCTGACCTCCCTCGCTCCATGCACTTGGCGCTCTTTCACCGCCCTCACAACCACGCACTGTAAAATTCCCAGGTCCACATCCACCTCCTTTGGGACCCACCTTCCCAGCTGGATAAGTCATTCCTTCCTCCGTGGCCACCAAGGACTGTTTGCCCCTCCAGTATTCTAGTACAGACCCCCTGCCTTGCGTGTGCACATATGTCCTGTCACCTCTAGCCGAATTCCAACCTCCTGACGGACTGACAGAGATCCTCTGAGTCCCTACCCAGTGTGTGGGTGTGGGTCCCATTTTATCACATCTTAGGTATCACTCCGCGCTCCAGCACAGCCTCATCATATGACATGACTCCTTGCACACCGGGCACTTTTTCTTCTTCAGGCCTGCATCACCAACATGGTGCCTGCTTCTTAGTAGGCACTTTCGTTGTATAATAATTGCTCACATGCCCATCCATCATTACCCATCCTACCCCCATCGCTAGTGGGAGCCGCTTTGGGTCAGGGATTGCCTTGTTCACCTCTGTGTTACTGATGTCTAGCACAGTCCATAGCACATGACCAATGCCCCACAATGATTAATGAAACTAGTTAATTAAGTAAAGGTAGAGAGTTAAAAAAAATACCATAGAGGAGTCTTGTGACTGGCTTGCACGGCGCTGTGCGTGTCTTCCCTTTTCAGCATCACAGTCCAAACCAAGGAACAATTCCCTGTAAAGTAAATTAAATATTCTGTGTGGGGACTCTGCTCCAGGCTGTCCCTGCCCTCACACCAGGGTGATGGAACCACTACTGGCTGGAATGGCACTGGCCACTGGGGCCGAGGGGAAAGTAGGAAGCCAGTGCTGGTGCTGACAGCTCCTGCCCAGAAGTGACCAGATTCTTCCATTCACAGCCCACTGACCAAAGCAAGTCAAATAGGCAACCTGACTTCAAGAGGGAGGACAAGGAATGGTGGGGACCATGAATGCCGTCTGCCACGCTGGTCCACTGGAGGATGGCTTCTCAAATGTTAACATGCACATGGGTCTCCTAGAGATGTTTTGAAAATGAGGACTGTGATTCAGTAGGTCTGGGGAGGGAGCAGATTTTGCATTTCTAACAAGCTGATGGCCACTGTCCATACTCTGAGGAGCAAGGGTAAAGCTTTTTTTTTTTTTTTAAATTAGTTTCAGGTGTACAACACAGTGCAATAATTAAACTTTTTGCCCCTCAAAGTGACAACCCCGCTCCCCCAATTCGCCACCCCACTCCTCCCCCCCATATCATACATATCTATTACACTTCCTCTGACTCCCTTCCACAGTATAATCCACATCCCGTGACTATCTATGTATTCAATTACAGTTGGTATACAATATTATACAACATCAGCTTCAGGTGTACAGTGCAGTGATCAAGCCTCTACTCCATCCATGAAATGGTCTCCCTAACAAGACATGTGACCATCTGACACCCCACAAAATATTTACAACATTATTAATTATATTCCCCGAACTGTGTTTCATATCCCTGTGGCAATATTGTAGTTGCCTATTTTTGCTGTCTAATCCCTTCCCCTTCTCCCTCATCCCCATCCCCCTCCCAACTAGCAACCCTGTTTTCCCTCTATATCTATGAGACTGTTTCTGTGTCCTTTGCTCATTCATTCAGTTTTTCAGAGCTTTTAATCCTTCCTGGCCATACTGAACTCTTTCCCACTCCCTGTTCTCTGCAGAGACAAAGCTCAGATTGTAGCTCAACCGTTTTGCGTTGCAAACCAAGAAAAATGCCCCTGTCAGTCAGAAGACACTCGTGATTTATCTCAAGAGTGAGGGGCACAAAGGAATACATGATAGAGGCCATTAACTGCTAGACCCAGCCCCAGAGTCTGGGGAAGGACAGGGCACAAGGATGCTGTAGCTGTTCTAAGAAGGCCAAACCATTCCATGTAGAGGCCGCCATTTGCAGAAGCAGGTTTTGTAAATGGACCAAATGACATTTAATTGTGTCAGCTCTTTTTCTGCTTTGCCTCCTTTGGGTTCACAGAACTGTGAAGGGTCCGTGCAGCTCTGACTGGACCACCTCCTAAGCCCCTCTGAGCACTCTCCCTGTCAATGTTAATGTCATTGTTCCAGGGGTCTTTTGTCTTCCCTGATTTGTCCCCCTTGCTGTGCTGACAGTCACTGATTAAATCATGGGGTGCGGGAGGGTTCTCATGGTTCCAGAGCTGGGAGCTCCTGTTGCTCCCTCTGGGCAGGGCAGACCTGCTCCCTGCACGCCTACGGTTTTGTGAGTGCCTTGTGCCATCCTGAGCTGGAAGCACATGAGCCTCCGCTCAGCTCAGAATAGATGGCGATTTTCTTCCTGGTGGTTTTCTTTAAAAGTCATGCCAGTTATCCTTTCCCAGAGTTTTGATTGATGGCAATCTGGTCAGCCAGAAGCTGCCAATGAAATAAAACTGCTGACTTGGGCACTGGCTTTAGCTGAGTTTACTAAACCTGAACGGGATGGGTGTGTGTGTGTGTGTGTGTGTGTGCGTGTGTGCGCTCGCACACGCTCACAGGATAGAATCATAGCATGGGATTCGATGGAACTGGATCTGGAAGGAACTGAAGGGGTCTCAATTCACACAGGGAAAGTAGAAAGAACCAAGAAGTGGGCTATGCCTGGTACTTGCTCCCTGCTGCCACGAGAGGGCAGTGAGGAATAAAATCCATGTCTCCTGCCCCAGAGCCTTTTTTTCTTAAAGCAGACCTGGATGGACATCAGTGTCAGTTTGAGCTCCTAAACGTCAAACCCAGTTCCCTACAGGCTCAATATTGTAAATTGGATTTCAGCTCTAGGGCGAATTTTTACCATTAAAATATATTTTTTACAGTGATCCTAAAATAAAATGAAACACACATTTACATTTTACAAATAATTATCTAAAAACCCAACACTCGAGATAAGGCTAAAAATTATTTCACTAGGTGGAGGAGATGGGATTAGCTTGGACCAGATGAATGAGACTTAAAAAATATAAACCTGATGAGGTTTTCACTGTAGGTACCTTCTTTTCCTGATGATTTTCCCATTGTTAACATAGCTGTTTCTTCATTGGGCCTTCCAACTGTGATTGAATTAAGGTCATCTGTCTTCAAAGTATTAATTGCCAAGTAGATATGCCTGCTTGTTTCCAGACCCTATGAATGAGGAATGGGCAGTTGCCATGATGACTTTGCACCTGGTGGCCCTGTGTAAAGGTTCTGAATACAGGGCCAGTGGGTAGACAGAGAGGGTCATAGAAGACTTTGACATTATAAGCAAATATTTGCTTGTGAGTAGATGTGGGAAGAGTATCCATAGTGTTTATCAGGTTCTCAAAGTAATCTATGACCCACCCCCAAGATGGTAAGAACCACTATCATAAATTCAAGTTTCTTTTTATGATATATTTTCTAAAAAAGGAAAGGTCACTCCATCTATGGTGGGGGTTGAATGGGTCTCACTCGGCAGCCTCATGAGCACTTGTATACACATACATATGAGTGCACGCTCATGTACAATTGTGCACATATGCACCTCGTCCACACACGTGCCAGTGTCTGTAGAACCAACCCCCTCTCTTCCCTCCCTGCCCTGCTCTGTAGAATTCCAATACAAGGCTCTTGATGGGTTCATATCCACCTATTGTACTTTGAACACACTGCAGGACAATACCAACTGAGCTCCCTACATCCCCAAATTCCCAGGACAACATGTATATGAGAAGGAGCATGGGATTCAGAACTGGACAGACCTGGATTCCTGGCCCAGACCCACCACTAACTCTCCAGATACATGAATTTGAGCATGATTCTTAACCTCATTGAGTTTCGTTAAAGGTAAAGTCAGAATAATGACACCCCACCCCTGTAGGACTGCTGGCATGATGAAACGAGGAAATGAAAGAAAAGGCACCCTGCAGCTTGTGTCTGTACCATGGGAGGGACCCTGCAAACTCCTCCTCTGGCTTCCATTAGAAATTCAATATGGCACCTGACACTTAAAATGCAAACTCTGCTTTATGACACTTTGGGTAGGTCTTCTGTCATCTCTTGGCATCAGGTGATACTTAGGAAGTTTATGGAATTCGCATTTGGAGGGCATTCATCCCTCTGAGTGGATGGGAGGCAGGTAGTCCCAGCTCTCTCTATTAGGTGACCTTAAATGGGCTTTCAGTGTTTGTTTTCAACATCTTTATAATACCATCACTGGTACATGGGGTCAGCTAAAGTGGGATAAGAAAAAGAATAACCGAACCACATGTTTAGAGCAAGCCTTTTCACTGTTGTACTCTGTTTGCACTTCTGTGGGGACTTTTAACATTTTTACTGACACAAACAGGCCAGGAAGTTTTTAAGTAACTTTGTGGGTGTGCTTGTAGTGTGGCAAGATGTATTATTTGAAAGCTAAAAAAAAACAAACCAGTGAGAAGTAGCCCAAGTGTCCATTGATGGATGAACAGTTAAACAAAATGTGATGTTTATATAAGTATTCTGACATATGCTGCAACGTGGAGGAACCTTGAGGACATCATGAAAGAAGCCAGTCACAAAAGGACAAATACTGTGTGATTCTACTTATATGCGGTACCTAGAGTATGCAGAGTCATAGAGACAGAAAGTAGAATGGTGGTTGCCAGGGGCTGTGGGGAGGAGGAATTACTTAATCGGCACAGAGTTTTAGTTTTGCAAGATGAAAAGTTCTGGAAACTGGTTGCACAACAATGTAAATGCACTTACCACCACTCAAGGGTACACCTAAAAATGGTTAAAATGGAAAATTTGAAGTTATGTATATTTAACCACAATTTAAAATAAAAATCAGTGAGATGACTTGAAAAATGTACATCACACATTTTGAGTTCTAGAGATATGGGAGGAGAGGGGTAGTATAGGATAATCCATATCTAGAACTCTTTCTGATATTTTGAAATCATAAACTGTCCCTTTCTGAGGGAAAGGTAGCACCTTTCTTTGGTCCCCTGGGACAGTGGTCTTGCAGTAGTAATGGCCGTAGTCAAGGGCACCAGTCCCAACTCTGCAGTTGCTGGCAAGTGACTATGCACAAGCCTCCTGTCTCCCTGGGCTTCGTGAACCATCCTCTGCTGAGAAATAAGAATAATAACTCTCCCCTCTTCAGTCAGTGAAAGCCTCACATGGACTGGAGTGTGTGAGGAAGCCCTTTGGAGACACTGCAGCTGGGGACAAAAGCTAGGGCTTGGATTAACAATGCTTCCGTGCCTTGATATACTTCTGACCTTACCTGTTGACTCTCCCTCACGGCTTGCACTGCTGGGATCTCCAGGCTGGGCTTTCTCAGAGTGGTGTAAGAGTGTGTCATTTCCATATAGTAGGCTGAGTGTACTTGGGCACTTAGAGAATCTCAGCGAAGCTCATAGTAAGCATGTTAGCAGGTTGCAGTAAGCAGAACGGTTACATGTTCATTAATTTTATTCAAAGAAAGCTTTCTTGCCAGCAGACTTGGAAGGATGGGTAGGGCCCGGACACTTCCTCGGGTGTTTGTGGTGTTTGGCAGGAGTGGTAGGGGCTGGAGAAGCTGTTGTGGGGGTTGGGAGCTCTGCCACAGCTTATTGATGCCCACCGCTATTTCCTGCCCCACAGAGATTGGCTGTGAAGCTGTAGAAGTGGGGAGTGTATTGGGGGGAGGGGGTATAAATGGAGGCCTACCTACTTCAGAAGCACAAGATGGGTGGCCTGGCTTTCCTCCAGAGTGAGGACTGGCAGGAAAGGAAGCCAGTACTATTGTGTGGTTAAAATAGGTCAGGGCGCCACGTGCTCTCTATGCCTTACCTCGGATTCTCATAATAGAACAACTAGCTACTAGGTGTTGTGCCCATGTTACAGATAGAAAAGCAGCTTCCAGAAAGAAAATGATAAGAGAATAAAGACCTAAGTGGCTTCCTGGGGCCTTCTAAGAAAAAGGTGAGATGAGTCTGTGAGAAAAGCATGACCAATAAGGAGGTGACCTTCCAGAGATGTCTTGAACCGCGTGGCATACTGATAATGCATTATTTTAGTTAGACTCAGCTTACTTCCCTCTAAAAAATCAGCAGGAAAAAAAAAATGCCACACACAAGGAGCTCTAGATCATTGTTTCAGTCAGCACGAGTGGGAGTTAGAAAAATGAGGGGTGAGAAAGTTGGGACCAAATCGTTTCTTCCCCTGGAGCTGGTCCTGGTTGAGGAACCTAGCAGAGGAAGAGGGCATGCAAGACTGCCTTTCTGTGTAGCAGTGGGTGAACCCATCCCTAGATCCTGGAGAGGAGAAGGACATGCTGGACCCTGGGGTTTGACCAGCCAGAGAGCATGTTTCCTGGCAGCATCATATAGTGGGGTTTCCAATAAACCTGGGTGGTCACTTTGGCCAGGCAACTCCTTCATGATTTGCATGCATTTCCCATACCACAAGGTGGCACTGGGAAAGAGCACACAGCCTCCTGGGTGTGGCTGCGCCAGCCCTGTGCTGGAGGTCCTGCTCACCACTTTGGGGGCCCCTGAGGGGTTCCTCCTGTGAGAACAGCTATACTTGAGACCAGAGTGTTTGCTGAGCTGCTTTCAACTCTTTATCCGCCATGATTTTCCTACGGGCAACCCACTCTCATGGGTACAGCCTCCTTTTTAATATAAGATCCCATGATAGGTTATGGGATTCATCGTTTCTATCATCAGGAACGGTCCATCATTGGCGCGGGTCCCCCCCCATGAACGGTGGGTTGCGACTGCAGGCTGAAGACATGTGACCCCCAATTGCTAGCCCTCCTGACACTCCCTTCTCTTCTAGTCTAGTGGGCAAATGAGCAGGATAGCCTTCCATCAACAATAACTTATTAAAGAAAAATAAGTTACTCACATTCATTGACATGTTCGCCATTATTAGTAACAAATTACTTATGACTCTCCATAATTGATTGGGGCATCTGGTGTATGGTGATGTTGTAGGAGAGGCTTCAGAAGACAGAGGTGCACCAAACAGCACTTGCATAGCTTGTATGGGCCCAAACTGACCCGTGGACTTGGGGGCCCAGAAGGTCCATCATTAACCCAGTCTTCATTTCCCACCTCCCCCTGCTCCTCCACCTCCCCCATCACCCCACTCATCCCCTAGAACAGCAAATGGCTTTTTTAGGAGCTGCGGGTAATGCTGAGGCCACCTTCTGTGGAAGACAGTTGGTCCTTCCTGCATGGACACAGCTACCACAATGCCATATCTAAAGAGTAAACCCACCCACGGAATTGGCCAAGGGCCTGTGACAGGAAAGGGGCAGCCCCAGCACCCTGATCCATGAGCCCCCTCTCGCTGTTCCTTCCGAGGTCCACAAGGGCGGCAGCAGGGACCCAGGTGGAGTCCCAAAAGTCAAGAGAATCTCCAAGAGATCCCAAGTGACTCAACTGTTCTTTTTTAAATTCATTCATCCATTTCTTGTATATTAAGCACTGAGATGAGGTAGACAAATAAGTGCATCCACACTCAAGGAACACACAGCCTAGTGTGTGTCTTGCCAGAGAAGAGCGGAAGTGGCTTAGAGAAACAAAGGACAACTAAAATGCGATGTCACAAGCACTATAAGGGACAGTTGGATTTCAGGAGCATAGAAGATGGAGTAACTTCTGCCTTATAGAATCAGGGAAGATTTTATAGAGGTGGGAACATTTGATCTGGGTGCTGAGAGATGGGTAGGAGTTCGTGCAACAGGGAAGAAAAGAAAGAACATTCCTAGGAGGTCAAGTGCAAGGGGATGGAAGGTTCCGGAGATATATAAAGTAAAACAGTACTCAGAGAGGAAGAGAAAGAAAAGAGTAAGAAAAGGGTGAGGGAGATAAGGCTGAGGAGGCCGAGTGGAACCCAGTGTGGAAGGGCTGGCAGGCCCTCCTGAGGGACCCAGGAGAGGCTTCTCCTCTGTGTGACCCCAGCTCCAGCAAGTCCCTAGAGAGATCTCACATTCTATTTACCCTGGAGTTTCACCCAGCACATAGAAGGCGCATACAGTGCAGAACTGCCTGTGACACTTTACAGTCACAGCAAGCAAACAAATGCATAGAGAAGACCGAGGCAGTCACATGCAGTCCGTTGCACTTCATCCAGCTGCCTGTGTCTGGCAAGACTTATTGGAGGACACAGGCCCTGGAGTGGCTGAGGGGAGTGACTTGCTTTTGTAAAGTAAGAAGGCTGTGGGGAAGAAGGAAAAATGGAGACTGGATAGGATTTTTCATTTTCCTACTTCTTTTACATCCAGTTTCTTTGTATGTTTTTGTTCCCTTCCCCCCACCCACCCACCCCCCCCAGTTATAGAGCAAGGGTTGAGGACAGCCGCAGCCCTGTGCTGTGACAGTCTCAGCCTGAAGCCTGGCCGGCCCAGAGCAAGGGGGCAATGTGGACCACAGACCCAGTGGCTGTAGCCTGTGTCTGCCACCCCAAGTCCTGGCCAGATGTCCCAGTTTAAGGGGAACTGGAAGAGGGAAACATAGCTCTGTCTTCTGTAGGCTTTCATCACTGTTTTTCTTGGTTTTTTCCTCTCAGATAAAAGTGGAGTGTCTGCCATCTTGTGGTAGAGGCCTGGTACTGCCTGGGCCCCCATCTTCACACCACCCTTCCCACTACTCCCCAAAAGGGACGGTGCCTCTTTGGGGTGGTCCATGGGCGGGGGTCAGTGAGAGTTGGTGTGGAGAAGAGGGAAGCATTCACTGGCACTGGCCTCCCTGCGTCTGGTACAGAAGCTTCTGGGAACGCCATCCTTGTCCATTCCAGGAGGACGTCCACCTGTGAAAGAGAGGTCAGGGTGGGCAATGTGTGAGGAGGTCGCCCTCAGAGAGGACAGAGCCCAGATGAGGCAGGGAGTGGAGACATGAACAGACCCGGGCCCTGGCCCCTTGAGGGTGAAGGAGACGGGAGGGCCAGAGGATCTCGACAGCAGGCAAGTTTCCATTCAGTGTGGCCAAAGCAGGGAAACTTCTGAGGTCAAAATAGATCCCCTCAGAATTAGAAGACTCATGTGGACATGTGCAGAGCATCTCGGGTAGAGCCAGAGAGAGCATATCTCAGTGGGTGTGTCTGGAACAGTGTGAGTGGATGAGCTCTCTGAGGGTACCCGTGGGCTTCCCCCCTAGTGAGGGTGTGAATTCCGCTTGTAAATCTGGCACCTGCTGGAACCAACCCTTTTCTTTGGTATTTGGACCGAGCAACAAGAAGCAAGAGATTATTTTAAATTGGTCCAAGACATTCTCTGGCGCTCTGACCCTGGGCCAGGAATGTCAAGTCCTGACCTTGCATCTTTTTCTTTCCACAAGCTCTAGGCCAGCACACCCCACAGACCTTGTGTTTATCCTCTTCACCAGAAAATTCCAGTGCCACAGCCACCGAGTGCCTCAAAGCCTCCCTTCAGTGGCATTTCGTCACAGGCAAATACCAGTGATCATTTAAGGGAATGCATTGCCACTATACACTGTGGGCACTGATCCGTTTCCATTGCAGTGAGGTCATTCCTACTTCTAACTCTAACCAGGACAGTGAACCAATCCCAGGTGCTCATTCTCATTAAGGTTCTGCTGCCTGAAAACAATTCTGGCACCAAATGCTGTGTTAGCTGGGGCTCCGTCACAGAAACAGAAAGTGTTCGAGGTATTTCAAGCAGGGTGGATTTTACAAAGGGAATTTGATGCTCCCAGCCTCATGAGAAAGGCCTTTGGAGTGAAGGTCAGGGAAAAGCACCACTGGACTTCAGAATACCAAGAAGTCACAGGACTTGCTAGACATCCTTACCGATGACTTTAGTTGCCTGCAGCTCAAGAGTGAATGGCTCTCAGGAGGAGCGGGCTGTATGAGGCCTGCTCTCTGCAGATCCCTGCACCCACTCTTACAGCTGCACCTTGCACATAATGGCTTCTCTGATTTAGCCTGCCAGATTTCCTGTGTGCTTCTCTCATTGGTGGCATCTAGACTAGAGTGCTGCTGGCAGCTGACTCTGGGAAATGTGGCTTCCAGGCTTTCAGCCTGTGCAGTACCAGGGCCAGCTGAGCATGTCAGGGATCAGGACACAAGTTCTGACACACTCTTTTAAAGATGGATGATAATAATAGTACTTCCTTCATATGGCTGTTGTGAGGCTAAAATTAACATTGTGAAGTCTTTGTGCAGAGCGTGGCATATGGTAAACCCTCGATAATTGCTAGTTTACAAAAAAAGTGTCAAAACTGAAGTCAGAATGGCTCCTCGTTGTCATTTCTAACCCCTGAAAGGAAACTGGCTGTTTCTGAGCTGCAGGGTCCAACCCACCTGCCTTGGCGGGCACGCTGTCCCTCACCATCCCCGCCTGCTTGTCAGATCCTCAGTCTGCCTCGCTCCGGCCCAGAGGGCTGGATGGAGATTCAGGGAAAGGGTGCACGTTCTCAGGGAAAAAAACTGTGGCAGCAAATCATGCTGAATATTAATATTGGATTCCCGAAACCGCAGATGGGAGGACTTCCTCTCAATTGGACCAATGGATAGTCAGAGACTGCTCATTCCCTTATGGAAACACAAGTCCCAGACCCCGCCTTGCTCCCCTGTCCAAAATGGAATCAGTGAAACTGGGCCTGACTCTCTGTAGCCTTGTGCTCAAATACTGGAACAGGGAAGAATGAGGGCACAGCTGAAATCCAACAGGGAAAAGAAACGGACTAAGATCCATGGGGAACAATGTCTAGTTCTTAATCAGTCTCCTGCTCCAAATAGCTCTGCTCCCCTCCCCCAGCGTGTGTTTTTGTATCTGTTTCTTTCCCTGGCAGCAGATGCCATCAGGCCTTCAACTAGGTCACTGAGGGTGGTGATGAGCTGGCACAGGTCACCAGGCCACGTCCTTCCCTGACTTCATTCCCCAGGTTCCTGGGGCTGGAGTAGCAAAACCCAGACCCCAAATGACCCTCTGCTCTCCGGAGTGTTTTGGCAGGGTCCCTGCTCCCTAAAACTACAGCGAGTGAGTGGGGGGATCCTCTGTCCTGCCTGTGAGATGACAGGGGGCCTGTCTCTAAGCTGGTGGCAGAGGGGACAGGAAAGGATGGGCCTACCGCCTTCCTTACCCTGTCCTCTTGGTGCCTCCTTATTCCCTCCCACTGCAGCCCTGCTTGAGTGCTCTCAGGTACCCCCATTCTTCCCAGTGCAGCCAGGGAGCCATGCATCCCTGCTGTTTCCCCTGGGAGAGCACTGGGCAGGTCTCACATGGACCTACAAGGCCCAAACCAGGGCTCCCAACACTCACGGGGGACAGCAGTGATGTAACTGGTAAAGCGTAAATTACAGGGTCAGAGAAGCTGATTCAAATTGCAGTCACCGGATGCACAAAGAGGTAAGAGCTTTCCCAGAGTAACCCCGCTGGGAAGTGGCAGAGCCCAGGCTGCAAGGACCCACTGCCCACCCCAAACCACTGTGTCTGCCTCCTTCACAGCCCCGAGTCCGTGTCTCTCTTGGGAGCATCTCTGCCCAGGATCAGGTCCTGATGGTGCCTTTCTCTCCACAGGTCCTGTCAGAGCACGGCTATGGCCAGATCACCACGGACATCCGGGAGGGACAAACTCTCTACTATGCGGAGGATTACCACCAGCAGTACCTGAGCAAGAACCCCGACGGGTACTGCGGCCTTGGGGGTACCGGCGTGTCCTGTCCTCTGGGTATTAAGAAGTAATTTCTTCCCACGTGGTGGGCCCTTCAGGTTGAAAGCAAAATGTTTTCAACAAATTTGGCAATTCTTTTGTGGCTCTCATCAATGGCTTTTTGAAGTACACAAAGCCCAAAGGCATTGGTCAAAATCTGGTTTATTGAGATATAATTTACATGAAGTGCCATGGTGAATTGATAACATGTGATTTGTCTTCTAATAAATTGTGGTGGGAATAGAGCTGTGAAATGTTTTGGAATCGTTTGGGGTCTGTCTGAATGAGGTTATGAATATGCTGTGTTCCCCCTTCTTGTGCTTGGGTGCCTGCTGTGGAGCTCGGGAGGGAAGCAGGAGATTATTGGGCAGGAGAGAGCGTGCTGGACATTCTTTATCTGAGCCCTGTCCCACTGCACATGCCCTTCACCCTCCAGTGCCTTAAAATTTGCAAATAATTATAGCCTCTATAAATCACTCACTGAAATACTTAGCTCTCCTGATCCTGGTATATGTGTGAGGGTCTCCCTGCCCCCCGCCCCCCTGTGGCAGAGAAAATGGAAGCTAGCTGGGCAAATTCTAATGCATTGTTGACATCTATGAGAAATACTTGTTTTAATAAAAGTCTACAATCTAATAATACATCTGGCTGATGTCTCGTCTGTCTTTTACTTGTTTAGGTAGGCTATTTCTAAGTATTGTGAGATAAAAGCCTCAGAGTCATTTTCCCCCAAATGGGAAATATGATTGCAGTTTTTTGGAAAACATGTACACCTCTGGCTCCTTGCAACTTTGGTAATAACAGCTGTTTTCCACATGCATCTTACAGCTGGCACCAGGGACTGTTCTAGTTAGAGAGAACAGACACATGCAATTCCTACCCTTCAGAGTCTTCATATTGGGCCGGCCGAGTGGCTCAGTTGGTTAAGGGCTCACTCAAGAGTGTGAGCTGAGCTCTGAGCAACAGCAGTTCGATGCCCAGCCTGAGCTGAGCTGCCGCTGAGCTGCCAACAGGTGGCAGGATGGCTCAGCTAAAAAAAAAAAAATTCTTCATATTCAACAAAGTGTGGGGGACATAAACAACAAACATGTAAACATATGAATAAAGAAGATAATGGCAGGTCCTGAGAAACGATGCGGGGATAATACGTAGGATAAGATGGTAAGTTGTACCTGGGGTTGTGGAGCCTCCTTGAGGGCTGTTTCAGCTACGTGGGTCAGGGCAGGCCTCTGTGAGGTGGTGAAACGTAAATTGAGAACTGAATGCTCTGAAGATGCAACACAGACACGTAAGTACAAGTTGGGGGAGGAGAGCTGAGCTGTTTGGGGCAGGAGATGGATTCAGAAATAGACATTGTTCCCCATGTATTTAGCCCATTTTTTTCCCTTTTAGATTTCAGCTGTGCCTCAGAATATCGAGAATTCAAGGAGATACATGCGAAAGTCTCGTGTACAGGACAACACTTTCTGCAAGTATTTGTTACTGAAGAAACGAGAAAGCTCTTAAGTGATAGAAACCAAGATTACAGAGAGGTGGGTGGTAATAGAGACACTGAATGATAGAACTGGGATTGGCGCTTGGGGCCGCTTACTCCAACTTGCACACAGGAGGAAACCGAGCCATCAGACATCTGCGTGAAGGAGACATTAGTGTGAAGGAGAGCTTGGGCAGGGCCTCACCCACTGTAGAAAGAGTCTGGGAAATAAGGTTTCAGAGGTGTCAGTCACTATAATCTTAGAAGTTAGGAGGGCCAGCATGGTGCTGAGTATCAAAACCAGTAGCTGGCACACAGATTTAAACATGGATGACGGCTTAGCACCTCCCCCGTTTTGTTCTTAGTAGGATAAAATGACATAACAATTGGGAAGTCCTCAGCATTTGCTAACTTACAAAGACAGTTTTCTCAAGACATAACGTCAAATGACTGACTCCTCGATCTCACTTGTAACAGGTAGGGGAACTGGCTGAGTCAGTTCTACCTGTTTTGGCCTGGATCACAGTCCTTGTTTTATCATCACAGACGGCCTAGTTTCAGGGCCATCAGCCTCCTTGATGCCAGCTCAGAGGGTGAATGGAGATTCAGAATTCTATGTGGGTGCTCAGGAAACAATGAATTGAGGAACAAGCTCAACATGGAGACTAGGTCGAAGATCCTTAAAAGACTTCTGTTCTTCCCTCTAAACAGAATCAGTCACAGTCTAATTAACTCCTGTATGAAGGCACAAGCCCAGGACCCACCTACCCCACTGTCCCAGATAGAATTAATGAAACTGGAGTCGAGTCTCTTGTCATCTTGTGCTCAAATACCCTAGCTGGCTGGTAACAAGAAAGAATCAGGACACAGCTCAAATATAAAAGTGGAAAGAGAAACAAGGCTAAACTCCACCGGGAAAACTTGCTATTTCTTAATCTGTCTCCTGCCCCAAATAGCTTTGCGCTCCTCCCCCAATTTGTGTTTATGTGTTAGGTTCCTTTCTCTCAATGCAGATGCCACCAGACTGACAGTCTCTAAACTAGGTCAAGAGAGTGGTGATGAATTGACACAGGTCCTCAGGCTATGTCCTGCCTTATCCTCACCGTCCCCCCTCCAGTTCCCTGGCCTGCTTTCTAAGGCATCTGAGGGTGGTCCCCATTCCCCAGAGCCTCAGGGGCTTGGGGAACCTTTTGTCCGGCTCCAGGACTCTTGACTTGCAGATGTCCAGCCCTTCTAGCTAGAAGGAAAGAGTAAAGTAGATCTTCACTGTCCTCAGCCCTTTGTCTCCCTAATCCTGAGGCCTCTCATGTTTATGCCACTCTAGCACTAATGAAAGAATTTCAGAGTGCAGTTATCTGTTTTTCATGGCAGCCACAAACCAGACATCCTCGTAGCACTTGCATTGCAGTGGGGCCTGTTTCAAACACAGACAAGCTCTAAGTCAGTGCTCCCCTATGTGCAATTGTGACAGCATTGGTGTAGCGAGGAATAGGTTTTAGAGTCAAACAAACCTCACTTCAAATTCCAGGAAACGGAAACCGAGAGAATGAAGTGGCTTTCCCAGTGTAACCCAGTAAGGGGCAAAATCCAGTGTCCACCTGCAATCTGACAATTCCTACTCTTACTGACTTTTTGCTACTTCATTCAAACCTTGCATTCCCCCTGAGTACCTCTCCCCTTCCTTGATAACCTACCTCTGTTAAGAATCAAGGTTCAGGGGCCGGCCGAGTGGCTCAGTTGGTTAAGAGCTGGCTTAGAGCACGAGCTCTGAGCAACAGGGCCTCCAGTTTGATTCCCACCTGGGTCAGTGATGCTGCACCTAGCTGAGCTGTCACTGAGCTGTCAACAGGTGGCAGGATGGCTCAGCTGGTGTAACAACAAGACTGCCTGTTCAATGGTGGGCTATGCCCACGCGCAACTAAAGATTGAACTTGGCACCTTGAGCTGAGCTGCCGCCCGGATAGCCCAGAGAATAGAGAGTGCACTCTTAACAAAGTTGCTGGTTTGACTCCCGCATGGGATGGTGGCTGCGCCCACCCGCAACTAAGATTGAACACAGCACCTTGAGCTTAGAGGCCACAAGCTGCCCACGGGAAGCCATATGGCGACTGGTGCCCTCCACAATGAAGATTGAAGAACAACAACTTGGCTGGTCCCCTTCCCCAATTCCCCAACACTGTTCCCCTCCCCCAATTCCCCAATAAAATCTTTAAAAAAAAAAAAAAAAGAATCAAGGTTCAAATTTTTCCCTTTCCTCAAGATGTCCTTCACGGCATGCTTATGACTAATAACTGAGAGGAAAGACATTATATTATGTCCAAGATTACCATCAGCAGTGTTGAAGTAAAAACCATGTTGTGTACTGTAGACTTCAGGCAGGGGATTTTCCTTTCCAATGGGATTAAAAATTAATCTCTCCATTTTCACTTCTAGGTAGCATGCTCTAAATTATGGTAGACTGGTGCTCCCACTGTATCAACAGAAAAATCTGGGTAGTTTTTGTTTTTAAATCACAGCAAAGGAAAGCTATGAAAGCAATGAGGAATGAATTAACTACAATTTCAGAGGATCAGTGCTGTTTTAAAATGAGCTGACATTGCCAGTAGGTTTTTGACCCTCCTTTCCTCTGGGACGTTTTCCAGTTCTGACTACAGGCTGAGAACCAGACTTGGTTCAGAAAGAGATCCTCCATGGGACCAGAAAGAAACCATTAAAGCTTTTATTGGATCATCGGAAAAGTCACAACGCATGTTTGCAACAGATGGCACTAGTTCATTTTTGGAAGTATTAGAGTCATTCGCATCTATGTTATTGCTATGTCATTTGACAACTGACAGTTCTAATTCATTCTAAAAAAAAATTGAGTGATTTGGTTGAGTTTTGGAGATTTTACAACAAGTTGAAGATGGAAGACCAAACTGCATTTTTGCCATATTTTACTGTTTTACTTCCATAAAGGGAAGAACATGCATTGAGCTTATGAAAAGTTGCATAAAGGTTATGGTGACAATGCTCTACAAGAACGTCAGTGCCAACAATGGTTCACGAAATCCCGTGCTGGTGATTTTGATCTCAACGATGCTCCTCTGTCAGGGAGGCCCACCGAGGTTGATGAGAACAAAATAAAGCCATTGATCGAATCAAACCCATATTACATGACACGAGAGATTGCAGAGACATTGAACATCCATCATGTAAATGTTCATGACCATCTGAAGAAGCTAGGATACGTAAGCAAGCTCAATATTTGGGTTCCGCATGAACTCAAAGAAGTTCATTTGACGGCGCATATAAACATCTGCAATATACTCATTAAACGTGAGGAAAACAATCCTTTTTTGAAGCGACTGAAAACTGGTGATGAGAAGGGGATTGTTTACAACAATGTGGTGTGCAAACGATCTTGGTCCCGAAGTGATGATTCACCTCAAACGACATCCAAAGCAAACATTCATCAGAGGAAGGTTATGCTCCCAGTGTGGTGGGATTTTAAAGGTGTCGTGTTTTTCGAGCTCCTGCCAAGGAACCATACAATCTATTCAAATGTGTACTGTGGACAATTGGATATTTTGAATGAATCCATCATCCAGAAACATCCAGAGCTTATTCATTGTACAGGAGTTGTGTTCCATCACGACAATGTGAGACCACATACAAGTTTGCTCACCTGTCAAAAATTATTGGAGCTTGGATGGGATGTGTTGCCACACCCACCACACTCGCCTGACCCGGCGCTGTCAGACTTCCACTTGTTTCGCTCTCTTCAAGACTCCTTGTGTGTTATAACGTTCAATTCAGATAAGGCTGTAAACTAAACCTTGTTTAGTTTTTCTTAAATAAAGACAGGTCCTTCTATGAACGAGGAATTATGAAGCTCACTGAAAGATGGCAAAAGGTTATCAAACAAAACAGGCAATACTTGATTGATCTTTGTTCTTTATATAAATAAATGACCTTTGAAAAACATAGACAAAATATGTCATGCCTTTTCCGATGACCTAATAGTTGTGTGGGTATGGAGGAGAAACTGGAAACTTCAGAGGCTTCAAGTACACAATTTTGAGCTGAATGGATGACTGACAAGCTAGACTTAACATGTTCTTAATAGTCAGAGGGAGCCATCTTGCAGTCTCCATGCTTAGGGAACAAAGATCAATCAACAGAAGGAATGGGCCTCAAGATCACTGCTCATCCTCTTCAGGGCAGGTTCCAGGTTGAAACTGCCTGAGGTGAGAAGTTGGAGATCTAGATTGGAACCCCAGATCTTCTGCAGGCTTTCAAGGCTGAGGCATTTGAGACCTGCCTGCCTCTCAATCAGGACCCTGCAAGGGCCATGCCCAGAAAATAAGGATTAGTGAGAGAAAGACTGAGTCTATGTGAGGGTTGATGGCAAAAGCAGCCATAACCCAGGTAAATCCCTGACTGGATTGAGGTGACCAGCCCTTTCACTTGTTTGCCCCACAGAGGACAGGGGAATCCTTTCTTGTGGAAGACAACAGAATGTGGAACCTCTTTTTCTTTTCTTTTTCTAAATATGCAATGTTGAGTATTTGAATTGATTAAATTTAATTAAAATTTAAAAATTAGAAATTATTAACCATACAAAAAAGAAAGAAAATGTAACTCCACAATCTAGACATTAACATTTCCAGTATGGATTAAAAAAGAAAGCCAACTATACACAATTTACATATATTAAATATAAAAACACAAAAACGTTGAAAGTAAAATAATAGTAAAGAAACTATGTACACACTAACCAAAGGATGGCTGGTGAAGCTACATTAATATCAAATCAGAGTTTAAGGCTGCTTTGAAGAGATACAGAATCACATACGATTTAGACACTGGAGGTAGCAGATGTGGGACTTTAGATTAACCATAATTAATATGTCAAATAAATAGAGGCAAGGTGGACAGAATGAGTGAAAAGTTTTAGAATTTCAGAAGAGAACTGTAATTTATAAAGAACCCCCAGTGGATCTTATAGCACTCAAAGAATACAATATCTGAAATTAATAATGAAACGGGCAGTTTCAACAGCAGATTATGAGATGTGACAATTAAGTTCACAAACTTTGTTGCAACAATGTTGCTAACCTCTTTTGATGTCAGAGGGATTATTCATGTATGAATTTGTTCCAGCTAGACAGTTAATCAAGTTTACTGTTTGGAAGTGCTGGAAAGGTTGTGTGAAAAAGTTATATGACCTGAACTTTTCACCAATAATTCATGGCTCTTGCATCACAACAATGCACCAGTTCACACAGCACTGTCTGTGAGGGAGTTTTTATTTTATTTTATTTTATTTATTTATTTATTTATTTATTTATTTATTTATTTATAAAAGATTTTATTGGGAAATTGGAGGAGAGGAACAGTGTTGGGGAATCAGAGAAGGGGAACAGACAAGTTGCTGTCCTTTGGTTCTTCATTCTAGTTGTGGAGGACCTTGCTTCATTGGCCTGTGTTGGTATTATTATTGCACTCTTCCCATGGGAGGCAGTCATCACTGGCTCACAGCAGCTCACCACAGCTCATGAAAGCGCATGCCCACTGCCGACCAGCCCCACTGCAGCCTCCGCTGTCGCCAGCGACTCACAGCAGCCCAGCTCCAGGTTGAGCTGTTGTTCACCATCTTAGCTGTAGAGGGCACAGCATCACTGGCCCACAAGTGGGATCCAAACTGAGGCCCTGCTGCGCAGAACTGGTGTCCCAAGCCAACTCTTAACCAACGCACTACTTGGCTGGCCCATGTGAAGGAGTTTTTAGCCAGTAAACAAATAACTGTCTTGGAATACCTACCCTACTCACCAGATGTGGTCCCCCCAATGACTTCTTTCCTTACTCAAAGATAAAGGGAATATTGAAAGGAAGATATTTGGATGCCATTCAGGACATCAGGGGTAATATGATGGCAGCTCTGATGGCCATTCCAGAAAAAAAGAGTTCCAAAATTGCTTTGAAGGGTGGACTATGCACTGGCATTGGTTCATAGATTCCCAAGAGGAGTACTTCGAAGGTGACCATAGTGATATTCAGCAATGAAGTATGTAGCACTTTTTCTAAGATGAATTCGCGAACTTAATTGTCCAACCTCGTAGACATAGCAGAACATAGAATTAGTTAGCTAGAAGACAAGTCAAGTGCCAAGAGACAAGAAAAGGAAACATGCACAGAATAAGACACATGTGGGACATATCCATAGTGTCTATCATATGTATAATTTTAACAAAGAGAGGGGAAGAAAAGGATAAGACAAAAATTGATATTCAAAAAGTATTGAATGAACATTTTTCAAAACATGCATATCAATCCCCATATTCAAGAAACTTAAGCAAGAGAAACACAAAAATACCACAACTAGGCATATCATAGTAAAACTAGTAAAAACCAAAGAGAAAAATCTTAAAAGTAGCCAGAAGGAAAACAAACAAACACGTTACCTTCAAGAGAACAACAATAAAAATGTCAGCTGACTTCTCAACAGAAATGTTGGAAGCCAGAAGGTAATGTAATAACATCTTTAAAGTAATGAAAGAAGAATAAGAAACAATCTAGAATCCTAGCCCAGTAAAATCACCTTCAAAAACAATGATAAAATAATGTTTTGAAGCAAATTAAAACGGGGAATTTGTTGCCAACAGGCCTGCATGAAAAGAATAATGAGGGAGTACTTCTGGCAGAAGAAAAATGATTGTGGTTGGAAATATAAAACACAAAATGGAAAAAAAACCAGAAAGAATAAATGTGTGGGTAAATATAAATGAATATATAGTACAAAGCAACAACTATAATGTCTTTTGGAATTTAAAATATATATAGAGAGAACTAAAATGCATAACAACAATGACATGAAATAGAATTCATGATAAATAGAATTCAAGGATCCTGAGCTTCTGCCAATATCAGGGAAACCTCTGGGCAAGTGTGGTGTCCCAGTGAAAACAAAGCAAACAGACAGACCCTAGATTGCACCATGATATAGGGCAGAGTTCAGACTATCTCATGTTGCTCTCCTTTGTCCAGAGCAGAATGGATGTGTGGTCTCTCTAAATGGATTGGTTGCTAATAATTATGAGGAAGGCATCCTTAGTACTTATCTTCATATGTAAAGTCAGAAAGCTGAGACTTAGAGAAGTTAAGTCACTGGCCCAAAGTCACATGGCTTCGTTCACGCTTCTCTCATTCTCATTTCTGAAAGTATTTCTTCAACCCGCAGTCAGCAGCCAATATTGACAACTTTGGGGAATAAGAGTTTCTGAGACAGCACTGATGGAGGAAGCCAACCGGATTCAAAAGCTGATATGAGACCTCCCAGGCTCATGCCATCTGCTCTGATCCATCCCTTGTTCTGGCTGGATGGTCATTTGGGGAAAATCTGTGCTCTGAGATGATCTAATTCTGAAGACAGCTGGAATCCACCAGGAAGAAACATTTTATATCCCCTGTGGCTGGGCATTAGGAGGCTCTGGGACTCCTTTTGTCTCATGATACTGGTGGGTCCACGACCTCCCTGGCTGCTTAAAAAACCCCAATATTTGAGATCCCTGGGAAGTCCGTAAGAATAACAACACTCACAGCGCTCAAACTTTATAGGATGGGACAAATTTAATGTAATTTCCAACAAAGTTAATCGTTAAATGTGTATAGCAATGTCTGAATTATTTCTTCATAAGACTTTTAGCTTTTAAATTTTTAAATGACTTTATTAAGGTGTGATTTACATATCATAATATCTATTTATTATCAGCATGTAATGATTTTTTATTATTATTTTAGTAAGTTTATAGTTGTGCAGCCACCACCCTAATCCGGTTTGGAAATATTCCCACCATCCCAGAAAGTTTCTTCACGTTCCTTTGCAATTAGTTAACCAACACTCCTGCCTCAGCCTTTGATCTGCATCTGTCTCTCCTGAACATTTCATGAATATTGATTTATACAATCGGTAGCTACTCAGCAAAAGTCTCAGAGCACACTGAGGCCAGCTGCTGCCCACTTGGGGCTTGTCTGATAGTTTTCAAAAAAGAGTGCAATGCAGGTGGGGCTGGTTGTTCATGGAGAAAGTGCCTCCAGTGGTTCTCCAGCTGGATGAGGCAGGGTCCCAGCTGAGTCAGCAGGGTGGAGAGGCAGAGCTTAACAGGCCAATCAGATTCAGATTTGGCCACAGGGGGTGGGCTCTACACAGAAAAGATGGCGCCCATCTGCTGGCTGCACAAAGGTGGACTCCTCACCTGAAAAATGCCAACTGACCCCCAGTCCTTCCCACAAAGCTACACCCCTAAGTCTGCTCTCTGTATGTCTCCAAAGCCCCCCAAGTCACGGTTCCCCTGCTGGAGCCCAACGTGAGTGCCTGCAAATGAGTCTGTGCATGGATGGTTTAAGAGGGTGTCTGGGTTTCCCACAGTCCTCCATCCCACCTGGATGGTTGGAATCCCCATTATTTTTCATAGCCAGAATTTGGGGGAGTGGCTCTTCTTCTTGGCACCAGTACTCAGGGCTGGGGAGACTACTTTGCGGCTGAGGTCCCTCACTCCTCTGGGGCGTATTTCCATAGCCAAGATATCCCTCCTGGTTCCCAACCACCGCACGGTGGTTTGTGTCTCCACCCCTTCTACCAGTCTCAATGTGGTTTCTTTTTTATATCCTTAGTTACAAAACTTCTGTTCAGGTAGACTTCAGATGATTCCCCAGGTTGATTGTTTTATAATTTAGTTGTAATTTTAATGTGTTCATGGAAGGAAGCAGGCACAGTGTTTATCTACTCTGCCTTCTTGGATCTCTTCGATTGTTTGCCTTTTTATTAATGAGTTGAAGATTTCTTTATATATTCCTGATATAAGTCCTTTATTAGATATATGATTTGCAAAATTTTCAGATTCTCAGTGTATGGCTTGACTTACCATTTTCTTGGTGACTTTTGAAGCAAGAAAGGTTTTAATTTTGTTGAAATTCAATTTATCAAATTTGTGATGGATTATACTTTTGGCATTGTATCTAAAAACTTTTGCTTAACCACAGATCATGAAGATTTTTTTCTTATGTTTATTTTAGAAGTTTTGTACATTTAGCTTTAACATTTAGGCCTATCGATCATTTTTGTGTATGATGTGAGTTAAGAGTCTATATTCATTTTGTTTTGTTTTGTTTTGTTTTGTTTTGTTTTGTTTTTGCATATGGCTATTCAATTGTCCCAGGACCATTTGTTGCAAAAACTATCTTTTGCTTTACTGAATTGTCTCTGCATCTTTGTAAAAAATTAATTAACCATAAATTTCAGAACTTTCAATTCTGTTCTATTGATCCATATTTCTATCCTTGTACCAACACTTCTCTGTCTTGATTACTGTAGCTTTATAGTAAATTTTTTTGTTTGTTTTTTTTTAGGGCAGTGTCACTGGCCCTCATATGTGGGACCCGAACCGGGGCCGCTGGGTTGCCAAGCCAGCGCTTAACCACCAAACCACTCAGCCGGCCCTTTATAGTAAGTTTTGTGGTGTGTTTTTTTTCTCTTGTAATTAGGTACTATATAAGTCCTCCAAATTTGTTCTTCAATTTCAAAATTGTTTGTGCTATTCTAGGTCCTTTGTATTTTCATGTACATTTTAGAATCAGCTTATCAATTTCTACCAAAAGACTCTGCTGGCATTTTGATAGGGATTGCATTGAAGTTATAGATCATTTTGGGGAGCATTGCCATCTTGATAATTTTGAATCTTCTAATCTATGAGATGTCTCTCCATTTATTTCGATCTTCTTCAAGTTATCTGCACAATGTTTTCTAGTTTGTACAAGTCTTACACTTCTTTTGTTAAGTTTATTACTAAGTGTATTCTTTTTGAATCTGGTGGGAATGGAATTGTTTTCTTAATTTCATTTTCAGATTGTTTATTGCTATATATATAAATCTAATTTTGTACATTGATCTTATATCCTGCAACCATACTAAACTAATTTATTACTTTTACTTGCTATGTTTTTGGTTTGTTTTTGTGGATGCCTTGGGGTTTTCTACATCTGGGATATTTAATCTGGAAATAAAAAAATTTCCTTTCTCCTTTCCAATTTGGGTGCTTTCACTTTCTTCTCTGTCCCTGCACAACCACCCACTCTTAATCCTTATTCAAGTACCAGAACCTCCAGTATATTGCTGTATAGAAGTGATGAAAGAAGCCATCTTTGCTTTTTCTCCTAAGTATAAACCATTCAACATTAAGTGTAATGTTAGCTGTGGGTTTTTCATTGATGCTGTTTATGAAGTTGAGGAAGTTTCCTTTTATTTCTAGTGTGTCAAGAGTTTTTAATCATGTATGGGTGCTGGGTGTTTTCAAGTGCTTTTTCTTCATTTATTGAAATGATCGTGTGGTTTTATCCTTTATTCTATTAACATGGTGAGTTAGAAAAACCTTGTTTTCCACCTTCTTGGTAGGGAAAAACCCAATCTTTCCTCCTGAGTTTCTTCTCCCTTACTACTCATGCAGAGTATGAGAGTTCCCGTTTCTTCACATTCTGTCAACACTTGGTGTTATCAATATTTTTAATGTCAGCCCTTCTGGAAAGTTATAGCATTATGTCATTATGATTTTAATTTGTATTTCCTGGATAATTGATAAGTATAAAACATTTTATATATAGGTTTATCTGCTATTTGAAGATTCCTTTTTTTGAAGTATTCGTTCAAAACTTGTGCTCAAGGAGGCCTCTATTCATCACATGTAGTCTTTTGTTTTTTAGTTATACAACTTAATTAAGACCTTGCTAAGTTTTATTTCAGTCCCATGGACCCCATGATTAGTGAACAAAGATACCTGTTGTTCAAACCATTGCAGTGATTTTGCTTGTCCTGTTGCTTGTCATAATATTGCTTACCATGTCCATCATATTTCTAACCATCAAAGGTCACTTTCTGGCCTTTGACTTTCCAGGATGGTTTTGATTTTCCAGGATTATCCCTATGTTAATCAATTATGCCCCTCTCAACCTTAGCATCTGACACTGTCCTTCCCAGTTTTCATAAGACAGCTAGTAGGCAGTGTATCAGGTATGCTGGGTTTGGTAAATAGGATAACACTAGCTGCTATGACACAACTTAAAATTTTAATGGTATAATGCAATAAATTATATATTTTGTTCAAATGACATTCCAGTGTGGGAGTCCCTATTTAATGGTTGATTTATTCCATATGCTGAGCCAGGGATCCAGACTGCATTCACTTTGTTCCATTATCCATAGGGCCCCAGACTCCTCTATTCAGCTAACACATGGAGAAAGAGAGAGTGAATAAAGAACATCCACTTCTTAGCTGCCTTGTCACAAAAAGGACACACATCAGTTTTGCTTCTAGGTATTTACCCAAGAAAAATGAAAGCATATACACAAAAAGACTTTTTACAAGACCTTTCATAGTAGTTTCCTTTTTTATAATTAATTAATTTATTTTTAATTAGTTTCAGGTGTACAACACAGTGCAATAGTTATACTTTTTACCCCTCAAAGTGACAACCCCCCTCCCCTAAATATATATATATATATATATATATATATATATATATATATATTCAATTATAGTTGACATACAATATTATACAACATCAGCTTCAGGTGTACAATGATCAAGTGTCTACTCCATCCATAAAGTAGTCTCCCTAACAAGACATGTGACCATCTGACACCCTATAAAATAGTTACAATATTATTAATTATATTCCCCGAACTTCCTTTCATATCCCTGTGGCAATATTGTAGTTACCTATTTATGCTGTCTCGTCCCTTCCCCTTCTCCCTCATCCCACCACCCTCCCAACTAGCAACCATCAGTTTTTCCTCTATATCTCTGAGACTATTTCTGTTTACTTTGCTCGTTCATTCAGTTTTTCAGATTCCACATATAAATTAGATTATATGGTATTTGTCTTTCTCCAACTGACTTATTTCACTTAACATAATGTTCTCTAGGTCCATCCATGTTGTTGCAAATGGTAAGATTTCACTCTTCTTCCAGCGGAGTAATACTCCATTGTGTAAATGTACCACAGTTTCTTAATCTGGTCATCTACTGATGGGCATTTCGGTTGTTTCCAAGTCTTGGCTATTGTAAATAGCACTGTGATAAATATAGGGGTGCACATATTTTTTTGAATTAGTGTCTTGGGTTTCTTTGGATAGATACCCAAGAGTGGAATTGCTGGGTCATACGGTAGTTCCATTTTCAGTTTTTTGAGATACCTCTGTACTGATTTCCATAATGGCTGCACCAATCTGCAATCCCGCCAACAGTGCAACAGGGTTCCCTTTTCTCCACAACCTCGCCAGCACTTGTTGTTTGTTGATTTATTGATGATAGCCATTCTGACCGGAGTGAGTGAGGTGATATCTCATTGTGGTTTTCATTTGCATTTCTCTAGTGATTAGTAAGGTTGAACATTTTTTCATATGCCTGTTGGCCATCTGTATGTCCTCTTTAGAGAAATACGTCTTTATATTCTATACCCATTTTTTACTTAGGTTGTTTGTTTTTTTGGTGTTGAATTGAGTGAGTGTTTTATAAATTTTGTATATTAACCCCTTATCAGATATATCATTGGCAAATATCTTCTTCCATTCAGTGGGCTGCCATTTTGTTTTATTGATGATTTCCTTTGCTGTGAAAAAACTTTTAAGTTTGATGTAATCCCATATGTTCATTTTTTCTTTTACTTCCCTTGCCAGAGGGGATATATTAGTAAAAATATTGTCTGTAAGTTTACTCTCTATGTTTTCTTCTGGGAGTTTTATAGTTTCAGATCTTACATTTAAGTCTTTAATCCATTTTGAATTTATTCTTGTGTATGGTGTAAGTAGGTGGTCCATTTTCATTTTTTTGCACGTCAGTCCAATTTTCCCAGCACCATTTATTAAATAGACTATCTTTACTCCAATGTAAATTCTTGCTTCCATTGTCATAGATTAAATGACCATCTAGGCATGGATTTATTTCTGGGCTCTCTATTCTGTTCCATTGATCTGTGTGTGTTTTTATGCCAGTAGTAGTTTTTATTTTTTAAGTAATAACTCCAAACTGGAAATAGTCCAGGTGTCCATCAAAATAAATATGGAATACCACTCTGCAGTAATAAGGTGAGAGCTACTGACACATGCAACAACATAGATGAGTCTCAAAAATATCATGGTAAACTAAGGAAAACAGAAACAAAATAGTTCATGCTACGCTATTCCATTAACGGAAGTTCTATAATATGCAAAATTAATACACAGTGAAAGAAGCCAGAATGGTGTTGGACCTTCATGGAAGCAAATTGGGATTGGTAAGGGCAGCGCTTAAGGGGTCTTTCTGCAGTGAGAGAAATGGTCTGTATCTCAATCAGGGTATGGGTTACATGGTTATAAACATTTTTAAATCTCATCAAAATAAGTACTTAAGATCAGGGCATGTCTGTCTATTTAAATTATACCTCAGTTTGAAGAAAAAACACCCGACTTTGAGTTCTCATTTCTTTATAGGACTGGCAAAAAATCTGAAAGTTTTGCCACACCCTTTGTGATGGAGTCAAAGCAGCCCTCATCTTGCACAGACTCCCTTTCATAGGAGCCTGGCTGAGTGTCCTGGCAGTTTCAGCTTCTCTGCCAGCCTGCTGCCCTGAGGTGATGGCAGAGGGCCACGGCCTCCATCCCTTCCAGCCTCTGCCTTCTGAACTTGAAGACTAGGCTGCCATCCCTGCCTCCTCTTTCCATGAAAAAGAGGAAATCTTTTTGAAACCTGTCTTGCTCAGGGACCCTAACCCTTCTGCTTGTAGCCCTTTTTCTCTGCTTTCCAAGAGCCAAAATTCTTATGGTAACTCTGCTTGACAAAACTTTACTATATACCGATTCTTCCTGCTCTCATCCACATGATGCTTCTTCACCCACCCTCTCCCTAGATTCCAGTGGTAGCCAAGCTGCCCTGCTCTGAGGTAGCCGATGAAGATTAGTGCAGAGAAATTATCTTTTCATCCTCTTTTACTTTCCTCTCAGAATGCATGTGCACAGAAGTTGATGATTTCTTCTTATTTCATTGTTGTTATTGTTCACAGCTCAAGGAATTCCACTGAAGGCAAACTCATAAAAACACACACCTTTTGGAATACTCTACAGCTTTTCCCTCTCTCTTCAAAACTGTGCTGAGTTGCCTCAGAAACAAATGCCACTTACTATACCTTGCCTGGTTGGAAAAATATGCTCATGGATGATTACATGAAGGATGGAGAGTCCACCCATTTTTCCTGATGGCCCAAAATGTACCCTTGGACTAAGTCAAACTCTCAGAGTGTTTACTAGAGTTTATCTGTGCTGCTCTTCCTTTGATTCTGTGCTCATTTCTTTCTCATTTCTTTTTTTGCTTCCAGTTGAGTTTCTGGTGCTTGCAAGCAAAGGTGCCTTGAGTACTACAATCCATTAGCTATCTGTTTCTTTCCCAGCTCATCTCTAGGATATTTCTACTTCAATGATTTCCTGAGCCTGAATCTTAGCATTGTTTTGTGTGATCTCTGGGAGCTGAAAGCAACATTTACTGGGGTTATGAATAAGGTGATAGGTATAGAAGCAAAGGAGGGTGAAGACAAAGGATCTTTCTGGGAACCAAATCTGTAGGTCTCCAGGATGAGCTACAAGTAAGGGAAAGAGAGAAGTTGGAATGTTTCTTATTTCAGGAGCAAAGGAAAATTGAGAGCTGCCTAACCCTTTGAAAGATGAAATAAGTTGTGGAAAGATACCTGTTTGTAAGAAAGGGAAGAATAGGCTTTCTGTTTCAGGGATGCCTGGTATGCCCTTCCCCATGGAACAGTGCTCCATCCAAACCTTTGGAGAGGACTCAATCTGAAATTGGTAACTTGCCTCCCAAGTTCCAGGGGAACCATTGGCCAGGCTTTCTTAAGCACTCCTATAGGTATATGATTATTTCAAGCACAACTAATCATATGAGAATCCCTCCTCACAACCTTCACCCCATCCTTGACCTTACTCCACAAACTAAGAAGGACTATTGGTTTTGAGGCAATACAGTATTTAGTCACAAGGGAAATAAAAGCATCACAAAATACAGTAGCAAGATGGCCCAGGGTGATAGAAGCAAACTGTGCCCGGAATCTCACTCATGAATGTAGGGTCTTCCTGACTTCGTGGTCTCATTGTTAATCCATAACAGATAATTAGATACCTTTGTGTACATGCCAGGCAGATTCTTCTGGCCACAGCCCACTCCCCAGCTGACAATGCCCAGCTGGTACCATATGGTTTTGTTGGTTTTTTTCTGGCAAACCAGATGCCCCCCACTGTCACCCTAGGAGAGAAAAGTTGTTTAGAAATGGAAGGGATAGTAGCAAGTTACTCCTATCACCCATTAAGGTGTGGGCACCTGACACAAGGCCAAAAGCACTTATGGTCTTTTTGGATGAGCAGACATTTTTAATTTTCCTTAGACTCTCCAACTACATGACTATGCTCCCAGGTCTGTGACTCTCAGAAAAAGTAGCAAGCAATTTGGTCAAAAACTATGATGATGAATAACAATTTGGTCAATATGTGAATATCGGTCATCATCATCATCTACTCGTATGCATTCTTTTTGATGTACAAAGGAGTGATTTTCTAATCCATTTTGCCTCTAAGCACTTTTGTTTTTTTTTTCAGAATTCTCCCAATTGCACCCCTACCTTTTAACATTAAATCCAATGTCAGCCAGGCCGTTTTGCTCTTTCTGTATTATGCACAATAGCAAAAAGTGAGAAAAAAACCCAACCATTATGCCTCCTAATAAATAGGTCATGAGTTGACTACAGCAGGCACACAAACTGATGTGTACATAAAATGCAAAAAAAGTACACAAGTTGAGTCAACATGTCATATTGTAGTTTAAAACATGAAATTTTAGACAACTGATAAATTTTAAAACATCACGAAAAAGATTGCCAAATAAGCACAGGTGAGCAAAATAGGTATCATTGACATGAAAATTGAGGTAGACACCACCTTTCATGACCACTTTTTATATTCTATTAAAGAATAACATATATTCATCAAAAAAAAAAAGAGGAAAAAAACCCCAGAAAATTTATGTATGGAAAAAGAACACAAAGACTACCCATAATTATATAAGTAATTAATTAAATGTATATGTAAATAAACACATATAAAAAGAATGTATATAAAAAGAATGTTTCAAAGGGCCAGCCGAGTGGCTCCGTTGGTTAAGAGCTCGCTCAAGAGTGCGAGCTGAGCTCTGAGCAACAGCTGTTCGAGGCCAGCCCGAGCTGAGTTGCCATTGAGCTGCCAACAGGTGGCAGGATGGCTCAGCTAAAAAAAAAAAAAAAAAAAAAAAAAAGATGACATTTGGGCCGGCCGAGTAGCGCGGTGGTTAAGCGCTGGTTTGGGAAGCCAGCGGCCCCGGTTCGGGTCCCACATATGAGGGCCAGTGACACTGCCCTCAAAAAAAAACAAAAACAAACAAAAAAACAAAACAAAACAAAAGAATGTTTCAGGTAGGATATGGTGGCATTGTAGCAAAGGTTTCTCTGGGAGTGAATGGAATAAGTGTAAGAGGTAAATGTCCCCTCTGTATACCCATCTGTACCACCTGAATTTTATCACATACTCAAATAAATAAATGAACAACATCTAATTCCAACCATGCAGAGGCAATTCCTTCAAATATAACTTTCTACATCCTTACGTATGCAAATATACATGTCATTGTTATCTTTCAGCGATAAGATCAGGCAGTACAAAGATTTGTTTTTGTGACACACAAAAAGTTGAAAAGGAGAACCTTTCAATGATATGCCAAAAATCCTAATACAAAACTGATTAACAAAAAAATACATACACATTATGCATTTATTTGATTTCTTTTAACCAGAATGTCATCATGAACAAGTTGCTGTGCCCGTCAGCTTGCTTTGAACCAAATTATCCTTTACCAAATTCCTTGAAGTAATTGGAAAAAATCCCATGATCTTTCTTTAAAATGAAGAATTATAATCACTTTTTTGGAAAAGGGGATCATGAAACATGACGGACAAAAGAGCAGCACAGTTAAGAACTTAAATGCTGGAGACTTTGGCTCAAACCCCAGGGTGCAAATTTAGTTGAGAGAATGTGAAAATTTCTTCCCTGTTTTAGAGTGTGGTTTTTATGCTGCTGGTTATTGCAGCTCTCCCACATGACAGCTGTGCGAATGGGAGGAAATGACAGCCTTAAGCACTAAGCCCGACCCTCATAGATGACAAGCCTCTACTCAATGGTAGCTCCCAGCACTTTAGTGGTTGTTGAGCCAGCCAAATATGGGCATAGCCAGGCTGGACTGCTGGATCTAGAGTTTGGCTTCTACAGGAACCCAAAAGATGGCTCTAACCCCAGAAGTCAGCATGCCTTTGTTAGAACTCAGGGTGTGTAATTGTTGTGTCCTCTGCAAGGCTGTCAGCTTCCCTGATCCTCAGTTTAACCCCTGTTTCCTAGGGTGAGTTCATAACCCTTTCGTGTATCTGTGGAAGCAGTGTGTGTGCTATTGAGCACTGAACAAAGGCAAGCGATGATGATGGAGAATGAGATTCACAGCATTTACCATGTTTCCCTGAAAATAAGACCGGGTCTTTTATTAATTTTTTGCTCCAACAATCTACATTTATTTATTTATTCATCTACAAAAACCTGCATTTATTCAAACAGTCTGGCTGACGATCTTACCTGGGGTTTATGTGTGGGGTAGGGCTTATATTACAAGCACCCTGAAAAACCATGCTAGGGCTTATTTTCTGGTTAGGTCTTATTTTCGGGTAAATATGGTACTACAACCCTCCTCTGCTGTGCGCTGTTCTAAGTGCGCGTGTACATTTTCCATTTTCCTAACAGTCCTAAAAAGGTAGGACCTCTTAGTATTCTCATTTTACAGATGATGAAATCTGAAAAGCACACACAGAGGGAAGTCACAGGCTGTAAGTAGAAAAGCAGGGAGGCAAAGTAGGGGAGCCTGCCCCCTAACCACTACCCTGCACAGCCCCCCTTTGGTTACAGAGCATCTGTACTAGGTTGACTAGCATCTCTTTCACGTTCATCATGTCCACCCAGAACTTCAGCCTGTGACCTAATTTGGAACTAGGGTCTTTGCTGATGTAATTAGTGAAATTAAGATGAAATCCTACTGGATTAGGGTGAACCAGCCCTAATCTAACAATATCCTATTAAGAAGAAAAAAACAGAATAGACACACACATAGGGGAGAAAGCCACGTAAAGATGGAGGCAGACATTGGAGTGATGTACCTATCAGCTAAGGAATGCCAAGGATTGCCATCAACCACCAGAAGCTAGAAAGGCAAGGAAGGGCCCTCCCCTAGAGCCTCCAAGGGAAGCATGGCCCTGCCAATATTTGATTTGGGGCTCTGGCCTCCAGGACTGAGAGAGAGAATATATTTCTGTTGTTTTAATCCACTCTGTTAGTGGTAATTTGTTACAGCAGCCTTAGGAAACTTATCCAGAGGAGAAAGAGGAGAGCCAATTAGCCTGGAAATGTTGGCCAGCCCTCTGTGGCAGCCCCTCGCCCAGCAAAAGACAAGCTGCATTACCTGGCAGGCATCTTTTCTACCTCTAGTGTTCCCAGCACACAACATGTTCCTGGTGACCATAGGCACAACATGGGAGCATTTTTTCCATTTCACCAGCTTGAGGTTGACTTTCTATAGCTTGCCCTGCATACTTTGCATAGGAGCTGACCCAAAGAAGAAGAAGATGGGGAGAAGTGGTCCCTTCGAGCATCCACCCACATCATGCCTTTTCACACCAATAAGGGGACTGCCCTATGCCCCAAACAACAACCCAAATTTGGACTGAGTAAGGAGGGGTGGGAGGGGTATCCAGGAGACTCTCAAACCCACTCTCTCTGAATCCCCAAGCCTGGACCTCTACTGGATTTCCATTTGAGTGTACCCTCTTCTCACCCCACAGAAGCTTGCAGGGTCTGGCTAGGAATTTCGTTTAAATCCACAAGGATGTAAAGAGAACCCATGATGACACGTTCTATACTGAGGCCCACAGCACATAAAGATGGCCTTGAATTGTGTCAGTGCCCTTGAGGCATTCACTGCCTATGGAAGAGATAAGCCCAACAAACTACAATATTTCTTCCCCAAAGATAGGGGTATTTTTCTCTTTGTATAGTACTGCTGAGTCCCTAGAGCCTAGAACACTGCCTGGATCATAGAAGTGGTTCAAAGAATATGGGCTAAGTGAAGCATGAGGAACTCTGAGTTAAGAAGGGTGGCCTTTTTAGAAGCTTATGAAAAGCTTCTAAGGGCAATTCCCAATGAGGAATTCTGTCACAGCTCTGATCTTCAGGCCCACGTGGGAATCCATGTACAGCCATGTGGGCACCTGCTTGGATAAGCAGCACTGACTGGAATACAGTTTTTCCCCTGTTGATGATGGGGCAAGACACATTTACCAAGATGAAGGACAAAAGGCCACCATTGTATGTGTTGGCTGGGCCAAGTGGCGGGAGTAGTTTAAAAGTTGACTCCACAAGGACAAATTTATATTCAGTGTATCCCCTTCTCCTTGGCCCATGGTTTTCAGGTATTTTAGCCACAGAGAGCCCTTTATCACCAGGGAGCAGAACTGACACCGTCAATTGGAACAGAGCTGCTCTGGCTGTCATTGGTTTGGATTTCCTGGAGCCTCCCCTTTTGCCTATTGAAATGTCCCTTAAAATTTCTCCAAGTCACCCCTTAGACTGAAAACTTCTGCTTGGATTATCCCTGGCACCTTGTGTAAGTTTTCCGTGCCACACTACGGACATGAAACTTGCTGCAGGAACCCAGAAAGGCTCAGGAAGGACAGCTTTCATGTAAACTGAGGAGAAGGTTCATCATGGGACCTTACATGAGAACTTCAAGACCCCAAATCTACCTGGCTAACTTCCCAGGGCCAGCAGAGCCTCCAGCTTTTTGCTTCTCATTGCAAACATCAGCCAGGGTACCACCCCCTCCCCCCCCTTGGGTTGGGCTGTAGTAACTCACTGGTAATGCCCCATCCAGACACCCAGCAGTTTCTCCATCTGTGTATGTTAGTGACCTCTGAAAGGCAGATGGATACTTTCTTGACACCCAAGTTAAAGGGAGATTTGAGCAAGAGTAAAGCAATGTCATTATCGAAGAGCCAGCTGTCAAAATAGGGGTGAATAATTAGCTCGTCCACTTCCACCTTTGTGAAGTTCTCGGCATTAAAGCTTGTGTCACTGGGAATGACCTCCAAGGTAGATCTTATTCGAAAACAGAAGGAGAAAAAAGTTAAGCAGTGGAAGAGCAAGCGATGAATCTTATGAGAAAATAATGGCATGAGTCTGAGGCTGTGATCCTGAGAGCTGAGGAGATGGAGGCATCTGGGGCCATGCACTTGGCATACAGCAGGTTAGAGAGCCCCAAATGGGCAGGAGGAGGCAGACATGAGTTCCAGCCCTGCCCTGTTGCCAATCAGCTCTTGGCCTGATTGCTTCTTACTTGGGGCAAATTCATCTGGAAATTTCACCAATAAATGTCTGGGAAACCATGCTATGCACAAGTAGTCAAGGGAGCTGACCCTTGATTTGCAAAAAGGGCTGAAATGGCTATCTAACACCTGGGAAGTTTCTCAAAATACTGATTTGTGGACTTAGGCTAAGACAGCATCTCAGGAGCGTCTATCATGCAGCCAAGCCTGGCACCCTGCCTTTGGTCCTAGTCCTCTCTAGGATTCTCTAACTCTGTGGTCACTGCCAACTGGCTCTCTCTCTCTCTCTCTCTCTCTCTCTCTCTCTCTCTCTGAGTGCAAGTAAATGCTTAAGAAAGCACTTTCCAGAGGTTTGGACCAGGACACACTTGGCAAAATGCTAAGAAGTCCAAGGAACATTTGCTCTGCCATTTGGGTCCTATACAACAAGATGTAAATCTGCCTAGGACGAAAGTATCATCTGTCCCACCTGCAAAGTGTGATATTCAGCAACATGGGCATATATTTAGCCTCCTTGTACGTTATTCTATGGCTGACAAACCAGGATGGAGAGTCCAGGAGAATAATAAACATGTAGGGGCAAATATTCTACCACACTGTTTTAAAAAATAATTCTGTTTGCAATACTTACTTATTTTTGTTTGTGAAGCAGTGGGACGCAGTTAAAATCCACCACTCACTGAGAATTGATCCTCCACAAAGATGTTTCCCTTGGTCAAAAATACTCACCTGCCATGGAAACTCTACAATGTCTGCAGGTTCCCCACCTGTGATTTTCAAAATTTTTGTTTCCTCTGATTGGGCACTTATTCTTTGACCACATGTCACTGAAAGCAGAAAGAAGGAAGAGGGAAGAGAGAGCTAGAGCCCAGCAGTCAAGTTTGGTTGGCTTGCAAGAAACTTAAAGAGCATGCCCCCTTCTCCTCCCCGCACCTGTCCCCAGCACACAGCTAGCAGTGGCTTAGCCAGGTTAATCAGACAAAAGCGATGCTCCCCCATGTCTGCCAAGGTGAGAATGTGCCTAAGGGGAGCAACAGCTGCTGCCGTCACCATAGCTTTGCTTCTTAGAAGCTTCTCCCACTAAGGGCCAATGGGCAGGGGGACACAACCACAAACTGGGGGCTGGATCTTGCTGTTGCACTCCAGTAAGGAATACAAAGTGGGAACAGTCTTCATTTATTTGAAATTAAGCCTCACTCTCCTCAGAGAAAACAGGGCCTTGGTAGATTGCCTTGGCATAGACCATACAATTCTTCTCCTCAGCGCTGGACAGATACTTTCAAGGGCCTCTCTAAGTGGATGACACAGACTCCAGAAATTCTACAGGAAAGGGATATTGGCCAGCCCCTGCCTTCCTAACCGATTCTTCTCTTGTATTTTATATTGTGATTAGTGGCACTGTCTTTCACCCAATTTTAATTCTAGGAATCATCCCAGGGGCACCTTGAAAGGAATAAAAATGTTGGCATTTCCTCTGTAATAAGATTACTTTTGACATCTTTTGATGTCTTTCAAATGTCATTTGAGCAATGAGAAAAATATACATCATAAAATCAAAACTGTTGAGCTCTTGCTATTTGCCAGGCACCATTCCGTTTTGTCTCAAGTAATTCCTTTCATTCTTATATAAACCCCATGAGATAACTGAAATTATTATTGCCCCATTTTAAACATGAGACAACAGAGGCAACTTTAGGGTTAGGACATCTGTAGCTCTGAGCTAAGACCCAACATCCGGTGTAGGACTAACGCTTGAAACTGACAGTCTGGCCCCAAAGTCTGTTCTCCTAACCACTGGGCACACTGCCTTCTAAGTGTCAACCATGCTTACACATGGGGAAAAAATGGCAATAACATTCAAAAATTTTCACAGAAAAATATATCTATTATAGAAACGTATATCTGTTGAAACCATCTCCATAGCCCACATCACTACCACCCCTGTTATTGTCACCACACCACCTCCACATCACTGCCCCCACCCCATGCAATCCCACCACTGCATGCCCCACACCACACATCTCCACACCACATAACTCTATGTTCCCATATCAAGAAACTACACATCATCTGAGGTTTTTCCCAACACTCTTGGTTCAATTAGGGGTCATCTCTGGGCAAAATTTCACTGGGAAAAGGCACTTGCTTCTTGTCTTCCTATATCAATGTCCATTCCTTCTCATACTCTATGCACAAATCCTTCTCTTCTTCCAAAATCCAAAGCTCAATCCTCAGACGACTTCTCTCTAGATGCACTTTGGCTAGAGTATCTCATCTCAGACATAACATCAAATGTGATCTTTATACAGATGATCTCACTTTTATCCCTCTCAGACCTTTCTCAACTCATTTAACCAACTGCCGTACTCAATATCTCTCACAAGAATGTCTAAGAGGCACGCCAAACTTAATGTGGCTCAATTATTGACTGACCTGACCCCACTCCACATCTGCCTTCTTACAAACCTTCCACAGATCAATAAATAGAACTGACATCTATCCATTTGCTTAGACAGGAAAGTGCCTAGGAGTTACCCTTGAATTTTCCTCTTTCTCTCATCCCTACATCCAGTGCTTTCTTACAAGCTTTCCACAGTTCAATAAATGGAACCAACGTCCATATGTTTGCTTAGGCAGAAAAGTGCCTAGGAGTTATATCCTTGACTGTTCTTTCTCTCATCTCCACATCCAATGCCATGAGTTCAGTCAGCATGACTAACCAACATCCAAAAACCAACCACTTCTCTCCATCCCCGCTGCTATAAACCCATCCAGGGCACCATCCTCTTATGCCCACTAACTCATCTCTCTTCTTACATGCTTGCCCCTGCCCAGTCTATCCTCTGTGGCTGCCAAAGCATCTTTCTCAAGCACCTCTCATTTCTCACTCTGCCATTTAGATTCTCTGATGGTTTCACATTGTAACCAGAATAAAACCCACAGTCCTTACTCTTCCTCTAGGAGGCTCAGCATAATCTGGACCCCACTGACCTCTCTGAGCCCATCTTCCTCCAGTGTCCCCTTTTCATTTACTCTGCCCCAGCTGCACTGACCTAGCGACCTCTAAAGCATACCTACCTAGCTCATTCACTAGCTCAGAAACTTTGCACTTGCTGTCACTTCTGCTTCTCATCAGGTGGCGCTCAACCTGAGTCTCATCATCTTAGGAAGGCTTTCTGTGACAACCCACTACAACAGGCTCAACAACAACCCACAGACCTTCCATCACATTAGCCTATTTTGTCTGCTTCATACCATTTAACAGGAACTGAAATTAACTTATTTATTGACTCATTTATATGTTTAATACTTCCTCCCTCTCACTAGATAGTAAAACTGCTTAAGGGTAGGACATGAAAATGTCATTCTCTGTTATAAACCAGCTCCTAAAACAGCTTCTGGCATGTGGTAGAGAGGTTTGATATTTGTCAACCAACAAATTGAACATAACACAAGGCTCCATAAATTCTCAGGACCTAGGGAGCTGAAGCCATAGTAGGTATTACTAATACACTGCCTTCACTCTAGTTATATCATGTTATGCTTTTGCATTAGACCAGTTAGCGCCACGTGGCCCTTCAGAATGTATTCAGAGAGAAAGAAGCAGGGAAACACCTTTTTAGGACCACACATGGCCTTAAAGCTACAGACATGGCTAGGTGGCATCTCTAGCTTGACATCTGGTTACCCTTCTCAAAGGGTTTACTTACATTGGCCATTCATTCTGGAAAACTCTGGGATCTAACATAGATGTTAAATACACACACACACACACACACACACACACACACACACACACACACATACACATTTGGCTCCTCCACATGTAACTTTAAAGTTGGGGATGTTGTAAGAAAAATGACCTGAAAATCTGGTCCAGCCCTCCCTTCCCCCGATCAGGTTCATCTGAGGGGCTTAAGTGCAGCCACCCAGAACTACAGAATCAGCATTCTAGGACTTGACCTTTTGAACAAAGCTCCCAGGTGATTCTTCTGCCTTGGTGAAGCACAGACCCAAGAACACCATGAGAGACCTACCCGCCAGGGAGCTGTGTGCCCAGGGCAGCAGCAGGGCCACCGGCAGCAGAAGTACTGCTCTTCTATCTTCCATCCTTTCACTGGCCCCCATCTTTACTCAAGTCAATGGTGAGGCTGCAGGTGAGATTGCATATTCAGTTCAGAGGGACTGAGTCAGGGTTCGCCCTGGGTGCCTGCTATATCACGGCCCAGCCTGACCACCTAGGTCACAATAGGGCACTGGGTGGAGCTGGCAAGGCAGCCAGGTAGCATCTTGGATTCTCATGGTTTCTGTGAGCCTTTCTTCTGGGACTGGAAATCAGTGTGGAACTTGGGGATCAGAAGCAGAAGAGTGAGAGGACTCCACACCAGTTGGGTTCCTGGATGTCAGTGCATCTCAGATTCACTAATGAATCAGCATAAAAGAGCTGAAGGCACTCCCCAGCAGAAAGGACCTGAGGCTGCTGGCCCAAACAGGTCAGGAGGTACAGCAGAGCAAGCACAGACTCGGACTCCTACAGAAGAGAGCTGACATCACTATTGGGGCCTTAGAGGAGATGCTGAACTTTGAGGCCCAGATTCCTCACCTGTAAAGCAGGACTAATAATAATACTTACATCATTATATTGTTGGGAGGATGAATGAGGTAATGTGTGTATCCTAGCACAAACCTGGCAAATCCCAAGCCTGTGATTTTAATACTCTCATCTCGCCTAATATCTCTTTCTACTAATTGCATCTCTACTAAAGTCTTCCAGCAAAGGAAGGCACATTGACCAGAAGCTTCTATGAACAAGACATGCCTAAGGTATAGATGCATGCAGAGATCAACAGCAAGGTGGTTTTCCTTGGTGCAGTTTATTCGTTTGTTCATCCACTAGGCTAGCTATCACCTTATGGAGCCCTTTCCAAATATGCCAGGCTTGGAAAATGGTGCAAGGATGAACAATATTCTCTGTCTCCTAGAAGCTCATACCCATCCAGGAGCAACATGTGAACAAAGACACCACCTTAGTACAGTAGGGTAAGAGCATCAGCGTCATTGGGAGCTATGCAGGGGCACTCAACCAAATGTAGGTGGAGTCTGGGTGTGTGGTAAGTGGGGGAAAGAGGCCATGAGGGAATATTCTGCAAAGGAAATAAGCTCTGTCTGGACCAAGCCGATGTACAGAGAAGAGGCATTGGGGAAGAGCAGGAAGGCATTGTGTTATGGGTAAATGGTGTCCTCCCCAAATTCACCTGTTGAAGTCCTAACCCCTAGTACCTCTGAATGGGACCTCATTTGGAAATGTGGTTGTTGCAGATGTAATTAGTTAAGATGAGGTCATGCTGGAGCAGGATGGGCCCTAATCCAACATGACTGATGTCTTTATAAGAAGGGAAATTTTGGATATATACACCCACACAGGAAGAATGCCATGTAGAGATTGGAGTTAAGCTGTCACAAGCCAGGAAACTAGCAGAAGCTGGAGAAAGGCCTGGAGAACAGATCCCTCCTAGCACCTTCAGAGGCAACATGACCCTGCAGACACCTTGATTTTGGACTTAGGGCCTCCGGAACTACAGACAATAAACTTTTGATGCTCTAAACCACCCAGTCTATGGTACTTTGTTAGGACAGCCCTAGGAAACGAATATGGCATTCTAGGTGGGCAGAAAACATGCAAAGATACCGAGGTGTATGGGAATTGTAGGAACATTTAAGTTAAACCATGTAGAATTTCTGTTTTAGTCTAATATTGGCAAATTCAAATGGTTCAAACTATAATACTGAGTTGGAATATTGTACAAAGTTGAGTGGTACACAGGGGCCAATTTACGGAATACAGTTTGAATCTGAATAAACAGCCTTCCCTCTTATGCAGCCACTGAATCATTCTCAGGAAATCACCATGGATGTGACAGGTGTGTGGAGAACAAACATTATTACCAAAGATTGGCAAGGAGCTGGAGGTGCAAATGTTTTCCAAAATTCTATACGTAATGGATTTCCATTTTAGGGGAAATGATTAGGGGACTCTTTCTTTCCTTAGCTGTTTTGGGGCTTCAAACTTTATCTAAAAAACCCTTGGAAGTATCCCATCAGAATAAGTGAAATGCAAATGAAATATTAGGAAGTTAGCTCACGTTATTAGATGTAGAGTTTTTTTTTGTTTTGGCTTTTAAAGATTTTATTGGGGAATTGGCAGGGGTGGGAACAGCGTTGAGGAATCAGGGAAGGGGAACAGACAAGTTACTGTCCTTTTGTTCTTCAGTCTACTTGTGGAGGATGTTGCTTCACTGGCCCATGTTGGTATTATCATTGCGCTCTTCCCAGGTAAGGCAGATCGGTCACCAGCCTCTGTACAGCAGCTCACAGCAGCTCTTGGCAGCTCACGCTGACTGCCAGCCACTCACTGTAACTCATGGCAGCCCACTGCAACAGGGGATGCAGCCTACCCCATTGCCAGCGACTCATGGCAGCCCAGCTCCAGGTAGAGCTGTTGTTCACCATCTTAGCTATAGAGGTCGCAGCCTCACTTTCCCTCATATGTGCGATCTGAACCAGGGCCCTGCTGCTCAGAGTTGGCTTCCCAAGCCAGTTTTTAACCAACACACCACTTTGCCGGCCCCTAGATGTAGAGTTTTAACAAAACAAGCATGTACTATACTTCTCATAGCTGTAAGCAAAGCATTAGAATTTAACATCCTAACTCATATCTGTTCTCTGAAAGGAGGGGGCCTGAAATGGGAAAGAAAGCCTCCTTGCCTCTGTTTTTTGGAAAATAGCATGAATTTGAGCCCAGTAGAGCAAAACATTTCATTGCAGCTATAAGTGTTTGCAAATTTGGGGCAATAGAGGGCATGTGTTTATCTGCAGTGGAACAGGGCACAAATAAAGAATTCCTAGCGTCATCCGCAATCCTGAACAGTTTAACCACATAACTTCCACAGCTGGCCCCAGAGTTTAAAATGAGAGATGTGATATATATTATCTCCATTCAGACCCCCAGAGTATCCCCAAATCTCCCGGCACATCGGTAGATGAATTTACATTTTATCAAAACACTGTTGCATGAAGAAATATGTCCACACCAAAACCAGTAACATGTTTGTAGAGGTTTTAATCACAGTTGCTAAAAACTGGCGACAATCTACATGCCCAGCATCAAATGAATGGATAAACAGTGGTACATCAAACAACAGCAATAGTATTCAGCAGAAAAATAACAATGAAGAACTACAGATATACATACCAACATAAATCTCAAATGCGTTATGCTAAGCTGAAGAAGCCAGACACACCTACACTCTGTATGATGACATTCTGGAAAAGACAAAAATGACAGGCACAGAGAACACATCAGTTATTGCCAGGAGCTGGGGTTTGGGGAAGGGGATGGATTACCAGTGGCACTGGGCAACTTTTGGGGGTGATGGAAAAGTTCTATGTCTGGATTGTGGTGGTGGTTACACAGCCATTTTTATTTGTCAAAATTCACAGAACCATACACCTTTACCATGTGAATTTGCTCAATAAATATAAATTATATCTCAAAAAACAGAATTTTAAAAATGCCCTTGTGCTTTGTGCGCTTCCAAAAAACCACTGATGTGAACCACAAAAGAATTGCCCAGTTTGTTGAAAACCTTTTGGCTGTGCTGCATGTAGGGGGAAATTATTTTTTTAATACTGTCTTAGTCTGCTTAGGCTGCCATAACAAAATACCACAGAGTGTGCAGCCTACACAATAGCACTTTATTTTCTCACAATTCTGGAGGCTGCATTTCTAGATCAAGGTGTCGGCCTGTTCAGTTCCTGGTGAGGGCTCTCTGCCTGGCTTACAGACAGCCACCTTCTCACTATGTCCTCACATGGCCTTTCCTCAGTGAGTGTTGAGAGCGAGAGCACTCTGGTATGTCTTCTTATAAGGAACCTATAGGATCAAGGCCCCACCCTTATGACCTCATTTAACCTGAATTACTTACAATTACTAACCTTATTTATTGGGTCCCATCACCAAATGAAGCTATACTGGAGGCTAGGGCCCCAACATATGAATTTTGAGCCTATCACAAATATTCAACCATAACACACACCCAGAGGACAGGACACGCCGGCACCCCCAAGGCCGCAGTACCAGTCGGGGTTCTTGCTCAGGTACTGCTGGTGGTAATCCTCCACGTAGTAGAGAGTTTGTCCGTCCCGGATGTCCATGGTGATCTGGCCATAGCTGTGCTCTGACAGGACCTTTGGAGAGAAAGGCACTATCAGGACCTGATCCTGGGCAGAGATGCTCCCAACAGGTTAGGACAAGATCTTTGGGCTGTGAAGGAGGCAGACACAATGATTTGGGGTGGGCAGTGGGTCCTTGCGGCCTGGGTTCTGCCGCTTCCCAGCTGGGTTATTCTGGGCAAGCTCTTACCTCCCTGTGCCTCAGGCGAATGCCATTTGAATTAGCTTCTCTGACTCTGTAATTTACGCTTTACCAGTTAGAGCACCGCTGTCCCCCTTATGTATTGGGAGCTCTGGTTTGGGTCTTGTGGGTCCATGTGAGACCTGCCCAGTGCTCTCCCAGGGGAAACAGCAGAAACCCGGGAAGTATGGGGGTCCCTCAAAGCACTCAAGCAGAGCTGTAGTGGGAGGAGAGGAAGGGGCATGGGCAGGGTGGGGCAGAGAGGGTTTCCGCACTGCCCAGTGCCGTCCCCTCCGCCACCAGCTCAGGGAGAGGTCCCCTGCCATCTCACAGGCAGGACAGAGGATCCCCCACTCGCTCACTGTGGTCCTAGGGAGCAGAGACCTTGCCAGAATGCCCTGGGGAGCAGGGGGTCGTTTGAGGTCTGGGCTCTGCGACTCGAGGTCAGGGGAGCATCATCACCACCCTCAGTGACCTCTTTGAAGGCCTGGTGGCATCTGCTGCCGGGGAAAGCAACAGACACGTAAACACATGTTGGGGGAGGAGAGCAGAGCTATTTGGGGCAGGAGGCTGATTAAGTAGTAGACATTGTTCCCCACATTGATCTTAGCCCGTTTCTTTTCCCTTTTGGATTTCAGCTGTGCCCTCATTCTTCCCTGTTCCAGGTTGCTTGCAGTATTTGAGCACAAGGCTACAGAGAGTCAGGCCCAGTTTCACTGATTCCATTTTGGAGAGGGGGGCAAAGTGGGGTCTGGGACTTGTGTTTCCATAAGGGAATTGCCTGTTTGCTGACAGCCCATTGGTCTCTTGGAGATGAAGTCCTCATGTTTGTCAAGAGGTGCGGGCCATTATTCTATGCTTGGCCTTCTGTTGACTTTCTGACTTTCCACCCGGCCTTCTGAGGCAGAATCAAAGAGACTGATGGCTCTGGAACCCCAGACCCTGAGTGTTTAGCCTGATAACCCTGAGTGTATCCATTATGGAGGGTCTCAGAAGGAAATAGATTTCTACTCAAGTAGTTCAAATGAAGGTATTTCTTTCATGAATGGACTAAGGGTTGTGGGCATCTTAAAGGGACCCAACAAAGCAGAATGTGTTCCAGAGATGAGCAAAAAGAAGAGAGAAAGGATAGTTGCTGGAATTCAGTGAGAGTAACAGGTTTAGAGGATGGACACTGAGCAGGAACTGAGTCAAGGGGTGTCCCTGCACCTGGCAGCAAAATGGCTCAACAGAAAGGGACAGAGGGGAAATGCCCCAAACCCTCTCACTTCCTGCCTGTACCCTCTGTCAGAACTTCCCATTGCCAAGGGCAAGCCAAGTGACATTTAGGATCCCAGGTGACTCAGCTCCTAGGAGTCTACCAGGACCCAGGGAAGGACAGCCAATGCATCTGCAGTGGGGAAATGGGGACAAATAGAAAATAACTGTGCAGAATCACCTAGAGTTCTCTCCCAGGAGACAGAATGGAAAGCTATGAGCCATTGTTATTTTAGGGCTGATGAAGTTATCAAGCTACCCATTAAGCCTTATTATGTATAATATACTGTGCTCAGGACTTTGCAAGTGTTATCTTATTTAATCCTCATAGCAACTATCTGAGGGAATTACTCTTCTTGTTTTCCCCACTGAGTAGATCAATATGCCAGATATTGTATCTTGATATTTAGCACTATCTCTGCCTTTCTAAGCTCTCTTAAGAATTGTAGAAGCTGAAAGCTTGGAGCTACCCTTCTCAGAATCCCACCAGCCTTCACATTCAGATCCTCAGCCAAGTTTTAGAAGACAAAAGTCAGGGAGAAACCACTCTTTTCCTGTACCAGCTGTGTGCAGGTCAATGACGATTTCAGCAGACAACCATTGTGAGGTTTTGCCATTAACTTGGGGAATCCTCCTTTAAATTGTGACTCTAATGCTGAAGAGAATAATAACACCATTAGCAGTGAGTTCCTATGATTGCTGAAGTTTACCAAGCTCCTGAAAGCAAGCAACTCTTTTCCTGGACCTTTGCACTCCAGCCCTTTTAATGGTTCTGTAGCATCTATTTCTATGTACTAAATCCCCATCCTTGAGATACAGATGGGTTTCTGTTTTCCCGATAGAAACCTGACTGATATAGCTTCCAGGAAATACAATTGCAAAGATGAGAATCTAAGATTTGTTTTCGGGCCTAGTTTGATTTGAAGGCAGTGATGACCTCATCACTAGTGGAAAATGGGATTCTGGGAGTCCGTGGTATGCAATGTCAAAACAGTTACAAGCTGTCATTTCTGGAATCAGTTATCTATTAAAAGAGACCAAGTGGCTTTTGCAGTAGAATGCTCTGGTAGAAGAGGTAAGTACAAGGGCTACTGTTACTGAATGCCATGGAAAGTTTACAGAAAACCAACAAACCCAACTATTGTGGGGCTTTACATTTCCAACTCAAAGGCATAATCCAAGACCTAGAGAAGCTTCTACAGTTGCCCTAGAAGAATCTCTAATCAATTGTATCAAAAATCAGACCCAGGGGCCAGCTGAGTGGCGTGGTGGTTAAGAGCTGGCTTGGGATGCCAGCAGCCCTGGTTCGGATCCCACATATGAGGGCCAGTGACACTGCCCTCAAAAGAAAAAAAATCAGACCTAGAGCTGTTCCTGCAGGTAGCAGAATTCCAACATAACTTGAATTCACAACCTCTTTAGATGCTCACATGAAAGGTGATTAAATGGGGGGAAAGGTGCCCAAGAAAACTGCAATGGAATATTTAGGTGGGTTAAGATGAATCACACTGTACCTTGAAAACTCAAATCCTACTGAGCTTCCCCTCCTATCAGAAGCCGCCCCTCCACCCCTTTCTGGGGAAGCTAGTCTCTTCCTAACTGAAGACTTTGCAATGGCTTAGCTGAAATAAATACTTTCCCAGGGGGTACTGATTCTCTCCTCAACGCACGCCCACCCCTTCTCATGGCAGTTGGAGGCATAAGTAAAGTCATCCCAAGAGCTTCATAGGGGATCAGCTCACCTCTGACCCAGGAGAAGATAGTATGCACATTAAAAAAACTGTCACATTCTGCTAATGTATATTTGTAGAAACCCGAGGATTATGTGTGAGAATGGATTCCAAGGGAGTTAGATGAGGAATACAGTAAAATGTGATTGGGCCAAATTTATCAATCTAGGTGCACTTAAGAGAAATTCAGGATTCAGTGGGTTATCTGGAGCAGCCAGAAGTGGCTCTGTTTGTTTAGTTGACAGACTAAAACCTTGGACAAAAAAATTGCCGACATTAATTTTTATATAATATAAAAAGAAAAAATCCAAAGTCTTAGATAAAAATGTTGGAATAGATTTATTGTGACCTGCTCACCCATACTCTAACTCTATCCCTTATGGGAATCCTGAGGACACTGTGTTAAATTGGGCTTTGAGAAATACAGTTTCAAGGGGGGGCATCAGTATCCTTGAAAAACTCTGTTGTGGCTGTCATCTGTGTAGGCTGAAGAAGATGACACGTAGCCCATCTGCTGGGGGTTGGTTGCACTTGACCCCATATCTCATGGAGGAGGCAGCAGTTTTTCATCATGGTTATCATCATGTATTCTGTGTATGAATGTGCCTGCCTTGCCCACAGTGCGTCCTCCTAGTTACAACAAAACGCCTAGTTATTCATCATGTTGATTTTCCATTTGGCACTACTGGTGACCAACTGGTTATAATGCAACAGAAATGAGGCAATGAGCTGATGCCCATGAGATTCTCTGATATCATCATATATCCCACCACCCAGAAGCAGTACACCTTGTCAAACAGTATAATGGTCTACTAAAGGTTATGGAGCTGAGCCTGTTGAGATCTAAAAACTTGTGAGGTTGGGGTGCTGTTTTACAACACATGCCATATATTGAGAACCAGTACACAGTATATGGTGCTGATTCTCCTCTGGCCAGAAAACATGGCTTTGCAAATCAAGGGATAGAAATGAGACTGCTTCTATTTACTAGTCACCTACTGGGCCAGCCGAGTGGCGTGGTGGTTAAGTGCTGGCTTGGGAAGCCAGCGGCCCCGGTTTGAGTCCCACATATGAGGGCAAGTGACACTGCCCTAAAAAAATAAATAAAAAAAATAAAAAAATAAAAAATAAAAAAAATACTAGTCACCTATTGATCCACTCAAAAAAAAAAATGTTCTGTTTCTTATCATCACAACTTTGAACTCTGAAGGTTTAGAGGTCTTAATTCCCAAGGGAGGAATGCTTCTACCAGGGGACTCTATTGACCTGAGAACTGAGACTGCTGCCTGGCCATTTGAGGCTCATCATACCATCGAACCAAAGAGCAATGAAAGTTCTTGTGCTGCCTGAGATGATTGACTCTGATTATGGAGAGAACAGAGTTTTGCTGCACACAACAGAGACAAGGAGGACTGTGTCTGGAATCCATGAAATCCTCTGGGGATGCTCTTAGTACTTCATAATTATTCAAGGAGAGAAATTAATGGAAAATTGTAGCAACCCAATACAGGCAAAACCACCGAGAACTCAGAAATGAAAGTTTGGGCACCCCACCAAGTAAAGAACCACAGCTGAGCTTCATTCACGTTGTAAGAAGGAATTTACAAATACCAACTACGGCCTTTGGATGAGTTGTAGAACTAAAGAGAACTAAAGAGCTGCCCACATTTTCACGTTGCTTTGTTATGTATTCATATACACCAATTTCCCTTTACTCCCTTCCTTTCCTATGCGGTATTGGTGGTTAAATTTATTAGTTAGTCTTTAGAATACAAAATTGTGGTGGTCATGGAGGTGTGCCACTCATATTTCTTTTAGAGAACCTGCTGCAGGAAGCATAGCTGATGACAGCTTTCATTTGGCAATTGCTCCTGTGGATCCATAATGGCAGACAGACTACAATCACCCTTTCTCTTTGGATGCACCGAACCAGTGACTGAGAGTAACAGGGGATATGAGAGCCGGTTTGTTACAACCCAGCATGGCTTTGCTCAGGGACTCCTATCAACCTCCTCGAGACTTGCTCAGGCCTGCCCTGGGTTCTGAAGACACTCTGCCTCCTGCTACTGCCTCCACCCTTCATTCTTCCCAGGCACTTCCCCCCAGTAAATCTCTTTCACTTAGAATTCTGTCTTGGCATTTGCTTCTTGGAGGACCCAAACTGACACAAAAATATGAAAGTGGGATTGTGATTGAACTGAAAAAGAAAAAAAAAAACAATGATTATCACCCAGATATAGATATCATAACTTGTGAGACTTTGGGCTCCCCACTATGGGAAGAGGGTCAAGGTGGTTTTTTATGTTAGTAGACAGAAAATTGGTTAGTATATAGAAGACTTTAACAATATGATCAACTTGACCTAATTTACATTTATTAAACACTTCATCCGGTGACAACACAATACACACCCCTCTCCCTAAGTCCCAGAACGTTTAGCAAAATAGACTATATTCTGAGCCATGAAAGAAGTATCCATAAATTTGAAATGATTCAAGATATACAAAATATGTGCTATGACCACAGTGGAATTAAATTAGAACTCAATAGCATAATGATATCTGGGAAATTCCTCAATATTTAAAAACAAAATAACATACTTCTACATAATCTATAATTCAAAGAAAAAAGCAAAAGGGAAAATAGAATGCAATTTGAACTGAATGAAAATGAAAACACAACATAGCAGAATTTGGGAAATGAGGCTGAAACAGTATTTAGGAGAAATTTATAATACTAAATCCCTACATTAGAAAATAGCAAAGATCTCAAACCAGTGAACTTAGCTTCCAGCATATGAAATTATTATAGAAAAAGAGTAAGTGAAACTCAAAGTAAGTAGAAAATAGGAGATAATTAATATAGGATGGAAAGTCAATGAAATAGAATATATTGAAATAGAAAAATCATAGAGAAAAATCCATAAACCAAGGGCTTGTTCTTGGAGATCAGTAAAATTGTTATACCTGTAGACAGACTAATCAGAAAAACAAAAAAAGACAGCACAAATTACCAATATCAGGAATGAGAGAAGTAATTCACTACAGATGACACATAAGGACAATAAAAGGCCGGCTGAGTGGCTCAGTTGGTTAAGAGCTTGCTCAAGAGTGTGAGCTGAGCTCTGAGCAACAGCAGTTCGATGTCCAGCCTGAGCTGAACTGCCACTGAGCTGCCAACAGGTGGCAGGATGGCTCAGCTAAAACAAACAAAAAAATTAAAAGGACAATAAATATTATACAGATATTTAATGAATAACATTATGAAAACATGAAATTTGGGAAGAAGGAGAATAAATAGGAGCACGGGCAATTTTTAAAGCAGTGAAACTATTTTGTATGACATTGTAATGGTGGACACATCATTATACTTTTGTTAAAGCCCATAGAATGTGAAACAAAAAGAATGAACCCCAATGTAAACTATAGATATAGTTAATAACAGTATGTCAGTACTGATTTATTAATTGAATAAATATATCACCCAACTGCAAGATGCTAAAAATAGGAGAAATTGGGAGGGGGTGGGGGTATACAGGAACAGTGTGTACTTTCTACTCAATTTTTCTATAAACCTATAACAGCTCCCCAAAAAAGTCTATTAATGTTTAAAATGTAATAGTAAAAAAACTAAAATTAAGAAAAATAAATCTTTGTGTCTTTGGAGTAAGCAAAGGTTTCTTAGTTACAACACCCAAAGCATAACCATAAAAGAAAACATTGATAAATTGGACTTCAGCAAATTGAAAAACTTCTTTTTAAAAAGATTTTATTGGGGAACGGGGGGAGGGGAAAAGCTTTGGGGAATCGGGGAAGGGGAACAGACAAGTTGCTGTCCTTTTGTTCTTCAGTCTAGTTGTACAGGACGTTGCTTCACTGGCCCATGTTGGTATCGTCATTGCGCTCCTCCCAGATGAGGCAGATTGGTCGCCGGTCTCTGGATGGTCGCTCACCGCCGCTATTGGCAGCTCACGCTGGCTGCTGGCCGCTCACGCTAGCTGCCGGCCACTCACTATAGCCTATGGCAGCCCACTGCAGCAGGGGCTGCCTCCTACACCATCACCGGCGCTCCCACAGCCCAGCTCCAGGTGTAGCTGTTGTTAGCTGTAGAGGGCAGTGTCACTGGCCCTCATATGTGCGATCCGAACCGGGGCTGCTGGCATCCCAAAACCAGCTCTTAACCAATGCGCCACTCGGCCGGCCCAAAATGAAAAACTTATGTGTTTCAAAAGTCACAAGGAAAACCTTAGGGCTAATAGGTACTTTCACTGTCTTGATTGTGGTGATCATTTCACGGGCATATACATGTGACCAAACTTAACCTAATTCTATATTTCAATGTATGCAATGTTTTGTACACTTAGAGCTGTTTAAAGTTAATTTAAAAAAATTTAAATGACCCAGAGAGCTTCTTGATCCTGGGCCTCCCTCCTTGAGCTCCTATTTCTGTAAGCCTGAGATAGAGACCAGGAACATGCATTTTTAACAGGTATCCAGGTAATCCTAATGCACATTTGAAACACTGTCCTAAGACATGAGCAGCAGGACTTAGAGTAACCCAGGTGTGAAGCAAACCCAGAGAGCTGGCCAGGGAAAGCAGAGTAGCCTGGGAGGTCTAGAAAGAGAGCAAGGAAGCCTGTCTGAGTGGCATGAGAGAAAAGAACCCACACATCTCTCCATCTGTAGAATAGAGGCATAAAGAAGAATGGTGTTTCAGTGACACAGTAGAATTTCAGTTTCTTTTTACTGTTTAATGTTTGGTGTGTATTATATTTTATTAAGCTCCAAAGAGGGCAGATCTATATTTCACATTCTTACCAGCAATTCCAAGTGATGGCAATATATCAGTGCGATGGTTAGTTTTATCTGTCAACGTTCCTAGGTTATGGTACCCAGTCATTCGGTCAAACACCAGTCTAGACAGTGCTGTGACAATATTTTTTTAGATGTGATTAGCATCGAAGTTAGTTGAGCAAAGCAGATTACCTTCCAAATGTGGGTGGGCCTCATCTAATAAGTTGAAGGTGTAAGAGAAAAGACTTTGTCCCCTGTAGAAGAAGGAATTCTTCCTCCAGGCTGCCCTCAGATTCCAGATTTCTCTCTCTCTCACACACACACACACACACACACACACACACACACACACACAAACACACAGATTGGTTCTGATTCTTTGGAGAACCCACACACAGTTAGTAAAACAATAACATCCCATAAAACTAATCATTAGGAGACCCTGTGAAAAGATCATACATTTGGATGTGACATACACATTTGAAGGTATGAACCACCTGTGTCATCGACATCCCTATATCTTTATAGTGCTCTATACACATTCAACATTCACAAGATATCTGAATGAATGAGAATTTTTCTCTTTGTGGACTCATGTGGGGCTGCATGTGGTCGATTTTTTTTTCTTTACATCTTCTTTCTGATCATACCTGTGCCAGGTAGACATAACCAAGAAAAGACCCAGAAAAGACAGTGCTACTAGCCCCTGACTGCACTTCTAGCACTGATCTTTAAACATTATCTCACAATTTTATAAAAATAAATTCTTATCCTTTTTATTTCAGTCTGGCCACATAAGCAGTTCTGTTTCCTCTTAGTGATGGCTGCTTGCTTGGCCCTCATTCAGTTATCCACATATATGGTGAGGGCAGATGTTTCTGCTTCCTCCAACCCTAATTTATTTGGGTATATTAAGGGAAAGGAAAGAAAGGTGTGGTCTCTAAGACCCCAGTCAGAATCTTCCCATTTTCAGCCAAACAGGACAAGAAACCCCTGATCCTCACTCTAACATAGCTTTGCTTTCCTGAATGGCCCAGGAGATTAAAGCATTTATACCTCAGATGGGGAGCTCCCTGTGTTTGGGTCTATGTTAAGCACTGAGCTGATGGAATTAAAGCTAGTCATTGGCTAGGTAATATTGTATTCTACAATATGAGAGGAATAAAAGAAGATGTTAAGCAAAACAGAATGTCAGAGTGATGGAAGACCTTAAGTTTCATCTGATCAAATCTCTTTGTTCATGGATAAAGATGCTGAGGTCCAGAAACATGAAGTGACTTCTCAAAGTTGATTTTCCAATGCCGTTGAGATCTTTCCTCGACTTCCTTGTCAGAGGTCATTGTTTCTTCCTCTGGGCTCCCCCATGCATGGCTTATACCTCTTTTCAGCACTGTGTTTGATCTTCCTTTATTAGACTGTGAGATTTGGGAGGATTGCATGTCTACATTTAACTTCCAGGGTCTAGTATAGAGACTGACCCATAGTAGATGCTCCATAGATGCTTTGTAAGGATGGGAGAGAAGAAAGGAGAAGGAGGAGAATAAGAAAGTGTGGGTCCAAAGCCTAGGGATTTGATTTATCACCAGCAAACATGATGGTAAGCAGCAGTCGAGATCCCAGGCCTAGCAGTAGGGAGTACTGAGGAACATGAGGCAGGGGGCTTCTCAGGGATCCTGAGATGGTGTAGGCTTTCCCCTCCTTTTCCATCTCCTCCTGGATCCATGGAATATACTGAGCCACAGACACAAACATACCCGGCTTTCCCTTGAGGCCAGATCTTATGCCCCAACTGAAGACACCTACTTGGAAGAGCCTCTGGCTTCCATGGGTAGTACAGACCATCGGTGCCCCACTGTCTCCCTGAGAAGGAGAGAAGGAAGAAGGAAGAGTCTGCAAGCAATCGACAGCATCTCTAGCAAGAGGGCAGAGTGAGAGGGTCCTAGTGGCATAGGCTAGGGGCCTCCCCTCTGAGCTCTTTCCTGGAAACCTAGAAAATGATGGGGCCTGTGGAGGTCAGGGCTGAGGCAGGGGCTGAATACCTGGCAATTGCCTTTGGTGCCTGGTTCCTTCCAGGCACACAGCATGTTCCTGGAGAGCTGGTCTACCCGCTTCCTGCATTCTCTCCAGTTAACCAGCACCACTCTCAGCTTCTGCAGGTACATGTTTAAGTCGTCATAGTGTTCTGGAAAAGTGAGGAAGCTAGCGTGAGAATGAGCACTGACTGCATCAACCACTGAGAGTGACGGGCCCACAAATGATCAAGGTGGAAACCCTGGAAGTATGCAGACAATCAGCAACTCACAGACTCACAGGGCAGGGAGGCCTTAGAGGTGACTGACCTAATGCAACGTCCCACTCAGTCTCCTCTCCAGTATCCCCAATAAGGGGCTCCTGCATCTCTGCTTATACGTATCCTCACTTCTTCTGGAAGCAGCCTACTAAACCCCCAGCCCTAGCTCCTGCCAGGAGTACCTGAAATGAGCTTTCTCTGTGCCCCTACCATCTCTCCATAGCCATCTTTTTCCCTGTGCAGAGGCTCAGAGCAGCCTAACTTTTCAATCAGGGTCCTCCAGGGTCTCTGCCAGGCTCATGGAGAATGAGGAAAACAACACATCTCTAAGTGCCATCTTGAAGGATGGAAACAACCACAATCCTAAAGCTGCTCCTGGCCTTCTCCCCATCGCCTCCCATCCTCCCAGCGGTCCTTCCTGTCTGGCCAGCTGCGTGCCCTGGGAAGGGAGTGGTCACTGATGACCAAGCATGGTTGGGGAATCTCTGGCTCAGAGGCATCTCAGGATGGTGGTCTGTGTGGTGTACACGGATGGGGAGATGAGCGTTGTAAAACAGCCCACAAAGGAAGAACCCAAACTGGAGTGCTGTGATGCTTCCGGGATACAAAAACATTATCATCACTCTCATGTTTTGAGATTCTTCTATGTCCCAGGCTTATATTAGGGACCTTCCATGTATAATTTCACTTAATTTAATGCACATAACTTATTGGAGGGAGACATTGCTGTCACTCTACAGGTGAGAAAAGGTGAAGGTGAAGGAGCTTGCTTGAAAGCACAAAGCTAGAGTAGTGAGGCCAAAATTCAGGCCAAGTTTTCCAAAGCATCAAGCTGTCTAGCCCAGGAAAGCCCAAATGTGGGCTTTCTGTGGGTTCTGAAGGCACATACCATAATCACCAGCTGTCACCCACTCTGTCATCCAACAGCGGTGCCAGATGCCCTCTTTCTTCTGCAGGCAGATGCGCATTTTGAAGTTAGTGAATTGTACTGGTGTGGCAAGCAGGAGCAAGGAGAGGTCGCTGTCGAGGTGGGTCGGTTTATCATCTTTGTGAATAATTATCCTCTGCACTTGCTTTCTTTCCATGTGGACGTTGCTGAATGTTCTGGTTCCCATGACCACAGTGACATTTCCCAGTGCCATTTCTAATCTAAAGAATGAATACAATAATTTCCAAACTATATTAATAGTTGCAGGACATTTCGCAGTAGTAGACGAGTAGACACATTTGTAAGCTGTAGAGCTTACAACTGAACACAGAGACATCCAAAGCAGTGGGTGCGCAGTGGCCTACAGCATGGCTGGAGATCTGAGTGTCAGGAGTCAGGGATCCAAACTCGGGCAAATTGCTGAGCAGGTGAACCATCAGCCCTGGGAGACATCCCTGACCCAATGGAAATGCAATGATTCCATCTAAGAGAATAGAATGCAAGCTCCTTGACAACAAAAAGCTTGACTGTCTGGCCGACCGCTATATCACCAGCACTTAGAACAGCACATAGTAGGTATTCAGTGAGACCGTGTACAATGAATGAACAATGTGCTGGCTATACAGATGGCAGACAAGACTACAGAAGCCGTGTACTGATTTTCCAATTTTTGGGAGTATAACTGCAACTAGCAGCCAACCTTTGGATATGATTAACTTAAGAGGAGTATGTATAGAGCAGAGACTTTTTGGTATAAAACCAATGGGAACGAACTGGGTGTAGAACCCGTGGCTCCATACGCTTTGTGCGGTAATCCAGTAAGCTACCCAGCCTAGAGAGTGCATTGAGGAGACCTGATGTAAGTTAAGAAAATGCCTCAGAAACTTACAGGGTTCTTGGGAAGCAGTGCGCAGCTGTCAGAACCTACCACCGGTGTATAATTGAGCCTCCACAGCGGTGTTTCTGTGAGATCTGAATACTCACTTGCCACGGGAACTCACCTTCCTGGACTTCAAACAGTTCACGAATTTGTAGCAATGAGAAGTTTGAAAAGGCTGGTCTGTAGCCACATTGAACTTCGTCTGAAAGAGAAAAGAAGGAGCCATTTATTTGTGCGTGAGGAACCCTTCTTCTCCTGTCTGCCAAGCACCTTTCCAGCTAAGACCTGTGCTGGAGCTGAGTCAAGTGAGCGGGCGCAGAAGGGACAGATCTCAGGAAATACCTGCAAAACACACCTCCTTTAGTGTCTGTCCCTCACATTCAAGAGGAGCTGTGAGACCTGGAGAAGTCAGGGCAGAGAGCCATCAGAAGCTGTAAAGGGATTGGGGTAGCAATGCAGAAGGGCCAAAGACATGCTGGGCCCATTCGGGAAACAAACCATGCAGCATTTGAACAGGGAAAGTTTGATATCAAGAATTATAAACTGTAACAGAGTCGTAACTGCGGAGTCAGGAGGACTCCAGAAATACCACAGGGTTAGGGCAAGGGAGAACGATCTTGTCCGGGGAGCCCCTCCCCAAAATGGGGCTTCAGAACTGACTGAAGAAGGTGTGTCTGCAGCCCAAAGGAAGGCAGGAGTTTGTGCCCTTGCAGAGCGAGTCCCCATTAGTACCGAAGCAGGAAAGACCTCCCTGGGGTACAGCGAGGCTGAGGCTGGAACACCCCTCCTGGGCGCAGGTGGACTGATGGCTGGTGAGCAGGTGCATGGAGGGAGCTTTGGTGTTGACAGCGTACTCATCAGCCAGGGGGCATGAAGCCTGCGGTCATCAGTGTGGGACAGCTGCAGTGAGGAGGTGTAGGGAGTTCAAGAATTTGGGGGAATGATCAAAGAAAAAGATGACCACGAGGTGGCAGTAGCACACACAAGCTTTATTTCAAAGTTGCTTTGGCAGGTCAGCATGCTGGAGAAGCCCTTGACAGAGTGAGACCATTTAGAGGCTAAGGCTCGGGCCCACCATCCAGAAGGGGAGGTGAAGAAGGGAACTCCCAGGGGAAAGAGAGGTCAGAGAAGGGGCTTAACATCTAGATAATGTCGCTCAGTGGCAGAGTCTATGGGTCAGAAAGCTCCAAAGAGCAGTAGAGGTATGAGGTTTTTATAGCTGCAGGCTATATATCTCATCTGTGGCTAGCCGATGTTGGGTGCAGTTTCATGGAGTATGCAAAGCAGGCAGGCTCTAAACGGCTAAAACCTGCTCCATTGGGCTATGTTGAAAACAATTAGATGTGTAAAAAACTGAGTTTGGCACCAGTGGGCTTGAGCTAATGGGTATCAGCCTGCTGTGAAGAAATAAAAAATGTGGGGGCCAGTAAACATAGGCCAACCAACTTTTGGCCATTTATATAGCAGGAGGTCACTGAACAGGGGACAGGTCTCGAGTTCACAGTCATAGCTGGAGCATAGTACCCCCGGATGTGCCCCCTGCCTCTCGCAACCCTGCCTTAGGAGCAAGGAGAAGAAAAAAAGGCATGCCAGACAGAATCAGGAAGAAGAGGGTCTTCCTTCTACAGTATCTGTCTAGCACCTTCTATTGAGGGTGCTATTGTTTTCCAGCTTTATGGAGATATAATTGACATATAATACTATATAAGTTTAAAATGTGCAATGTGTTGATTTGATACACTTACATATTGCAATACAATTACAATAGTATTAGCTGACACCTCTATCACATCCATGATTATTCTTTCTTTTTTGTAGTGAGAACATTTAAAATCTATTCTCTTAGCAACTTCAAGTATATAATATAGTATAATTAGCTATAATCACCATGCTGCACATTAAATCTCTAAAACTTATTCATTTATAACTGGAAGTTCGTACTATTTGACCAATATCTCCCCACCCCACCCCCCACCAACCCCTGGTAACCTCTCTAGTCTCTGTTTTTATGAGTTTGGCTTTTATAGATTCCACATATAAGTGAAATCATACAGTATTCATCTCTCTCTGTCTGACTTATTTCACTTAACATAATAGCCTTGAGGTCCATTCATGTTGTTGCAAATGGCAGGATTTCCGTTCTTTCTCTTGGCTGAGTAATTCTTTATAAACTGGGAGTGCCAAAAAAAATGTAGACAAGTGGACACTTTGGTCAGCGTCGCTCAAGCAGTAGTTCGCCATAATCAGAAGTGCCTGGATGCTGAAGATAACGAGATAATGACACTGACAACCTCTTGTAATTGCAGAAGTCAAACATGACTTGTATTCATCTTTTGTTATTGGTATATATTGAGTATTTAATAGTTTTTTTTCCTTTCTAAAAATGTGTATACATGTTTTTGGCACCGTTTGTGTGTGTGTGTGTGTGTGTGTGTGTGTGTGTGTGTGTGTGTGTGTGTCACATCTTCTTTATCCATTCATCCACTGATGGACACTTAGGTTATTTCTGTATCTTGGCTATTGTGAATAATACTGCAGTGAATTTGGGAATACAGATCTTTTCAAGATCCTGTTTTCACTTCCTCTGGTCATCGACCCAGAAGATTGTTGGATCATATAGTAGTTCTATTTTTAATTTTTAAAAAGATCTCCATACTGTTCTGCATGTCTTCTCCAGCACTTATTTTCTCTTGTCTTGAAAATAGCCATTCTAACAGGTGTGAGGTGATCTCTCATTGTGGTTTTGATTTCCCTGATAATTAGTGGCATCAAGCACCTTTTCATGTACCTGTTGGCCATTTGTATGTCTTCTTGGAAAACTGTCTATTTAGTTATTCTTCTCATTTTTTAATCAGATTGTTTGGATTTTTTTATTTTGAGTTGTAGGAGGTTTTTTTTAATATATTTTGGATATTAATCCCTTATCCAATATATAGTTTGCAACATTTTTCTCCCATTCTGTAGGTTGCCTTTTTATTTTGTTAATTATTTCTTTTGTTGTGCAAAAGATTTCAAGTTTGATATAGTCTCATCTATTGATATTTGCTTTTGGTTTTTTGTTTTTGTTCCTTTTTATATAAAAAAAATTCACTACCAAGACCAATGTTGTGCTTCTTCTCTATGTTTACTTCTAGTTTTATGGTATTGGGTGTTATGTTTAGCCCTTGATCCATTTTGAGTTAATTTTTATGGTGTAATATATAGAGGTCCAATTTCATTGCTCTGTGTGTATTTATCCAGTCTTCCCAACACAATTTGTTGAAGAGACTATCCTTTCCCCACTGGGTGCTCTCGGATCCCTTGTTGAATATTAGTTGACCATATAAGCAGGGATTTAACCCTAGGATCTCTATTTTGTTCCAGGTGTCTATTTTTGTGCCAGTATCATACTGTTTTTATTACTGAAGCTTTGTAGTATAGTTTGAAACCAGACGTTGGATGTCTTTGCATTTGTTCATGTCTTCTTTGATTTCCTTCAGCAAAATCTTATAGTTATCATTGTACAGATCTTCCACTTCCTTGGTTAAATTTATCCCAAGTTTTTTATCGTTTTTAATGCTATTGTGGAATGGGGTTGTTTCCTTTGTTTCTTTCTCAGATGTTTCATCCTTAATGTGTAGAAATGCAACTGATTCTTGTTGATTTTGTATTCTGTAACTTTACTAAAATCATTGAGTAGTTCAAACAGTTTTTTGGTTGAATATTTGGGATTTTCTATAAACAGAATCGTGTTATCTGCATATCTGAATCTTTGGGATTTTCCATAAACAGAATCGTGTTATCTGCATATAGTAATAGTTTTACTTCCTCCTTCCTGATTTGGACATACTTTATTTCTTTGTCTTGCCTGATTGCTTTACCTTGGACGCCTAGTACTATATTGAATATGAGTAAGGAGAGTAGGCATCTGTGTCTTGTTCCTGATCTTAGAGCTCACATTGTGCTATAGGTCTGGTTGTGTTTATAATCTTGGGGTGAAAGGCCCCTTCTAATACGTCAAATAAAAGCCAAGGACCATAAGTAAAAATATTGCTGAATTTTACATAAATTTTAAATTGATGTTTTGTTCAAAATAGAGTTGCAAGAGCATTAAAAAATTAGGAGACAAGAGTTTGCCGCACATAACAGAGACAGAGGGCTAATGTCATTAAAATAAAATTTAAAAGAGGTTCTGCAAATCAATTTATATCCACTCAAATGGGAAAAATGGGAAAATATAGGAACCGGTAATTTTCCTAAAAGTAGAAAATATTATGAGTAAGGCTGAGAGTCGGGGTAAAGAGTGGCCTTGTGCTCAGATACATTTCAGAAATATTGGATTAAATAACATTAAACTGTTTTCATTACTGTGAGACTTCTCAGACCCTTTACTGGAGGTCCACTGTGACTCTACAGAAGAAATTGAATGGGACATCGCCAAATCTTGTCTACAGAGCTTTTTTCTGTGCAGCTTCTAACGGGACAGAGGCTCTACAGAACAGATGAGGGGGAAATTCTGCATTTAACTCATTTGCTCCTACAATAGCTCTATAACTTTTCCTATTTTATGAGGTTACATAATTTAATGCAGGAGGCCTACATTAAATAAGGCCCTTATTCCACCACAACAGCTCCTAACAGCTTCTCCCAGATTGTTAGGCCCAGAAGGACTCTTAATGCATTTACACAGAGGGGAGTAGAGACTGGAGAAACGAAGGCAGTAGCCAAATTGTTGCTCCAAGTCCCCTGTACTTCCAGAACTTTGGGTCCAGACCTTGGGGGATCATTTTAAATGGCATATTCACTGAGCCTAATGCATCTACTTTGATTAATTAATTGTAATCTCCTCATTTCCTGAGCCGTTTACTCTAACTCAGCACCCACTTTGGGCCTCTGAGTGAACTCTTCAGGAGCCAAGTCAGAGGCTGCAGACCTCTCCCCACCTTTGCTCTGGGTTTTCCGGACACAGACCTGTATCTTCCTGGGCATGTCCCTTGAGCACCATGAGCAGTGAGATTAGAAGCTGCAGCATCTTCTTTTCATTCCAGCCCAGAATTGCGCTACCTGTGCCTCTAGCCCAAGCTGATAAAATGCCAACTGCAGCTGCTTCAGTTGGGGCCATCACAGATGCACCGCAGAGCTGGTCCTGGGTGACATCACAGTGAGCCTGGGGTTAGGGAGGAAGCAGGGGATGCAAGGTAGCCTGGCTTAGCTGAGTCTGCATCATAGCCCAATATTTCCCTGTCTGTGTTCATTCTGCAAAAGGAATCAAGGGACACCATTTCAGGCAAACTTGTGTGTGTATACTTCCCTTTCGCCCTTGACTCTGAGCCTCTTTTGAGGAGCCATGTATTCTAGCATCTACTTTGGCATTGAGGAGCTTTGGATCTTTGGGCAACTTTTCATAGTCTCTGGAACCACGTCTCAAAGCCTGTTATGACTTATTAGGAGATGTGGACTTTATTGTGAGGTTACTGGGGAGAATGGTGGAATGAAAACAAATCAGAGTCACATTAAAAGATTATTCTGGATGGAACATTATTTTAGAGAGGATGAAATTGGAAAAAAGAATATCATTTAGGAAGTGGCTCCATGATACAGATGAAAGATGGTGGTGGCCTAAGGTAGGAAGGAAGATGGTTTTATAAGTTTGCCAAAGCTGCTATAACAAAATACCACAGACAGTGTGGCTTAAACAACAGAAATTTCCTGGTTCTGGAGACTGGGAAGCCCAAGAGCAAGGTGCCGACAGGGTTGTGTTCTTTCTGAGGGCCATAATGAAAGGACTTATTCCAGGCCTCTCCCCTTGGCCACCCTCTTGTTGCCTCTTCATGTGGTCATCTGTCCGTGCATGCACACTCCTGGTGTCTCTTCCTATAAGGACACCAGTCATATAGAATTTGGACACTGCCCTGAGCGTCTCATTTTAACTTAATCACCCTTTTAAAAATCCTGTCTTTAAAGATGGTCACATTCTGAGGTACTGAGGGTTGGGACCTCAACATATAAATTTTAAGGGGAATCCAATTCAGCCCGTAACAGTGGAGTTATCAAGAAACAGATGTAATTGAGAGATACTAAAGAGGTTGGATATAAAAGTATTGTGGTTGATGAGCTATACAGGATGAGAAGGCAGCTACACTGCATATCCCAAACATTGCATGAGGTATACATAGATTAAAAAAAAATATTGTCCTTGATCTGAAATTCAAATGTAACCAGGCATCCTATAGATTTATTTGCTAAATCTGGCAACCTTAATCTGTACTGAACAAGCTCCCTATTCTGTCCACTGAAGATACAGAATGGCTGGCTGGGATGATGGTAAATAAAGTCACTACTGTAATGCCACCATGGGGGTTTCTGGAGCATCAGCCAGGCAGCAATCCTGGACAAACTATGTCATCACGGGTCTCCTTCTTTGCATTTCTACAGATTCCCTATAGCGCACTGAAGTTTCTCTCCACACCCAGGCCCCCAAGTTTGCCCAATCCCAGAAACAGCAATTATCATTGTAGTCTAAACCCAGATGGTGCCATCTGGGCTTGTTGCTGGGCATGGTGGCTCTGTCTGCAGCCACCCATACCTGGCCAGTTCAGGCATGGTGCAGTCCATTGTTACTGTGAAGAAGCTTGGCAAAGAAATGCTGGGCAGTGAATGAATACTTCGTGGGAAATAAGGCCCAAGTCATGTTAATAAAAGAGATGAATAGACCTAGAAAGCAATGGATCTTCCTAGAGGTGAGCTGTGATTTTGTTCAGCTACTTTTGTAGAAAATGAGTAGCAGTTTAGAGTGGATATGCCTGTCATCACTGCCTCTCCATCAGTGAGATTAGCCCTTATCTTTCATCCTCCTAATCAGGCCTCAGGCCCAGGCTCTTTTTTCCCTCAGCATCCTCAGAACCAACAGAACCTGAGCAAAGAAGAAGCCATGAGCATTTATCAGGAGGTGGCAGCAGGGCCAGGAGAGGGAGAGAGAGAAATCCAAAGGAAGTGCCGAGGGAGAAAGCCTGGGTCTTGCCAGTGGTGGGACCAGGGCTAGGGGACCTGGTGTGCTTTGGGACCTTTACCCACATGTCATTAAAGAGAACCTTAGCCCTTTGTCAGGGCCAGGATATTGTTTGAGAAGGCAGGTGAAGTATTTGTTCAGAACAGGCGGGGACACACAACAGGCTTGCCCAACCCTGGGCACCGAGGAGCAGCTGCAGGCTCTATAGAAGAGGAGGCATTTGAGTCTTCAAATAGGCTGCTTATGTCAGGGGCTAAAAGCAAGGTGCCCATCAAGGACTTGGTGAAAGGAAGCCATGCCCTGGTCAGTGGGAAGGGAAGCTCAGACAAGACAGCTTCAAGGATGAGGTACCTCTCTGCAACCATCTTAGAAATGAAGGGCCCAAAGAGAAACCTGTATGACCTGTCTGAGTTCTCAAACCCACAGTCCATTGTGACATCGCCAGCTGGAGCTGGCTATAAGAAGCGAGGCTTCCTTGGGGTCATGCCCCTCAGCCCTTGCCTCCATCACTTCCTAGGCCAACAGCAGAGCCAAGGGCGATGCTCCTGTTATCAGTTTTGCTGCTCATGTCCCAAGCCAAGGGCACACATCTCGGTATGTGGACTCCTCTCTCAGTGGCCAGAGCAGCTCTCCAGGCGGGGCTGGGCACGACAATGGCCTTGCTCCCATCCCCTTCACCCAGTCAGTAGTGATCATTAGGGACAAAGGGAGACAGTTGGTTAGTGAGCTTATTAATGGACCAATTAGTCGTGAAGAGGCTGGCTCAACAAATGTTCATGGAGTATTTTCACTCCTGGGGCCAAGGAGCTGGACCTGGACTCTGTCCAGAAGACAGATTTCTCTTCTCTGCACAGGCAGCGGCAGACTTTGTCCTCAGCCCCCCAGGAAATGGAGCTGCTCTGCCTGGAACTGAATGTTCTAACTTGGAACAGTTCAGGTCTTCCAGTGGCTTCAGGCCCTTTCTGGGCTACCCCTCTGATTTCCCATGTGTATTCATTTCTTATGGCTGCCGTAATAAACAACCATAAACTTAGTGGCTTAAACAGCACAAATTTCTTCTAGTTCTGTAGGATAGAAATGCAACATAATATCGCTGGGCTAAGATCAAGGTGTCAGCAGGACCGCATTCCTCTCGGGGGCTCTGGGGAGAATCTTTGCCTTGCCTTCTCTAGCTTCTAGAGGTCATCCATATTCCTTAGCTTGTGGCCCATTCTTCCTTTTTCAAAGCCAACCATTGCATCTCTCCGTGCCTTTCTTCCATAGTCTCATCTCTCTGCTTCTGCCTCCCTCTACCACTGTTAAAGACCTTTGTGATTACATTGGGCCCACTCAGATAATCTAGGATAATTTCCCCATTTTAAGGTCAGCTGATTAGCAACTTTTATTCTATCTCCAAAATCCCTTTTGCCTTGCAAGGCAACATCCACAAGTCCCAGGGCATGGTCCCTTAGGAGATGGACATCTTTTGGGGGGTGTTATTCTGCCTACCACTCCATAGTTGGTGCTGGACAGGTATTCTCCTCTGATTTCTCTTGGATGAGAGCAAAAACAAGCTCAGTGAAGTGACTTGCCTGAGATCACAATACTGGATGGGGTACGGAGCCGACGACACTTCTGACCCATGTCTCAAGCCCTGTGCAACAAAAATTAAGCATCTGTCAGCTTACTCATGTTCCTAGGCTGCTTCCCTGGGCCAGCCTTAGTTTCTCTATGTCTAGAATGGGTATAATGGTAGCTACTTAGAAGCCTCCTATGGATACTGACTAAGTGTTGCATCTTTTCCCTTCCATTCTGCTAGAATGTGGTGTAAGACCCATTTTTGAGGGAGGACCTCAGTATTCCAGAATCATAGAGGGGATGGAGGCTGAGGTGGGTGAGTTTCCATGGCTGGTGAGTATTCAGGCAAGAAATGAACATTTCTGTGGCGGCACGATCATCAACGAGTGGTGGATTGTCACTGCTGCTCACTGCTTATTTAATGAGGAGCTAGTGTAAGTATCAAGAGCCCATCCTTATCGCGTCTGACAGTGTTCCCCCCTGGAGCACCCCCACACTCAGCCAGCCCTGATTGCTAAGGGAAACCCTAGTGCTGGTCAATGCTAAGTCAGGCAGTATGGCTACCACCCATCCCCTCTGGCAGCAAACCTGAGGCTGGCACTCTGCTGTGCCCTTCTCATTGTCACCCAGAGCCAATAACTATGGCTTCCCTGAGGTCACACACTGTTGTCTTAGAAACACCTGTGGCCTGGTGGAGCCAAACGGCTTGGTCTGTTTACCTTTCCTAGATCAGTCATGTCCTTCTAGGAGGAAATTTTTCTAATTCCGGAAGTCTGGGTTTCTGGGCCATCTGACACCCTACTTCGCTGCTTCTTGTAGAGTTTCCTTGTGCTCTAGCAGACTGGTGGAAAATCTAGCATGTACTGTTGCCAATCACATGCCAGTGACCTTCTAAAAACTACCTGCATTAACTTATTTAATCCTGCCACACCCCTGAGAGAGATAGAATGAATAACCCCTTTTTAACTCATTCAATCTTACAACAACCATCAGGGGCAGGTAGAATGAACAGCCCTTCTTTATAGAGAAGGAAGCTGAGATCCAGTAAGGTTGGGCGAGTCACCCAAGGTACACACCTAGTAGACAGAAACCGGATTTCAATCCGGGGTCCAGTGCTTGTGCTTTCTGTTGCACTTGCGACACCACCTCAAGGAAGGTTGAAGATACACTGACTAAATTTAAAGGGCTTATCAAATAGCTGGGGGAAGTTTCATCATGCCATAACCAAGGAACCGCGTCGTTACCCGCTCCCATGTAATACTTAAAGAGGAGCGATTGGAAAGTTCCTGACCATTCCGTTTGAAGGGAGTTCCTGAATTATTACTGAAGATACTTTCTGCTTCATCAGTGGCAAGTCTAGATGAAATTCTGTCCTGGTGTCTCCAAGTCACCGGTAGACACGTCAGTGTAATAATACCTTACTTACCTAAGGGCTAGCTTGATTTGTGCCAGGTGTTTTTTGTTTGTTTATCTTTTGTTTTATTTTATTTTATTATTTTAGTGTACTTGTGGACTCTTGGGAGCACCCAAAGCTAAGTTCAGCCTTTACACCAGTAGGCAGGAATATTTCATTCCCATCTCTGGGACTGTGCTGGGGTAGCGGTGGAACTGTAGTCTGCCACGCTGGCTGTTTCACCCTCCGTCTTTACCTTTTTCAAATTCCCCCATCTTCTTAGCAATGGCCCCAGTAGGACAAGTCCTAAAGGCCCCTAGAACTGTATGGGATGTAGATGTTTTTAGGCATAGCAAATTCTGGGTGCTTTGTGGCTTTCCTCCCCCCTCCCAGCTTCCCCTCTCTGGTTTTATGCTGCCAGTCCAACAGACCTGAGTGTTGTGCTGGGAACCAACAACTTGCAGAGCCCATCCCTGGAAATGAAGGGAGTCACCACCATAGTTATTCACAAGGACTTTAAAAACCTGAACATGGACAATGACATCGCCTTGCTGCTGCTGAACTCACGCATCACACGCAGCGGCCTGAAAGAACCCATCTGCATGCCTAGGAAGCCCAGCCCCCTGACATGGCACGAATGCTGGGTGGCAGGATGGGGACAGACCAAAACTGGTACGTGCCTGCTCAGCATCTCCTGAGACCTGCTGGGGAAGGAGCCACATCTCAGGCATCTGAGAATGGGCCACTCAATCTAAAGAAGGAGGGAGGAAGGTGAAAAAGGGAGAGGGCTGAGGAAGAAGGGAAGGGGAAAGGTTTGCATTGGAGCAAATCCCTGCATAGCAGAGGCTCACATCTCAGCCTCTTCCGAGGGCCAAGGAGGCAGCTCTCCAAGGCTCCAAGCTGAGATGCCAGGCCTGACCCAGTCCCAAAGACTGCAGCCAGTACAGAGCAGTCTTGTTCGTTTAATTGAATTGAAATTCTCCAGTCTGTCAGGGGCCTCTCTATTCTCCGTCCTTTCACATCCCCCTTGATTCACACATTGATGCTTCCCGCCTGGTTCCTATGGGCATTCAGGATGTCTTCCTTGATCCTGATATTTAACAGTCCTGGAATGTTGCCCAGCCACCCTCAGAAATTAATCTGTTGTTACTTGTTACCTATTGTTACTTGGCCAAAATAAAAGGAACTGTACCAGGGCAGAAAGGGATTATGAAAGAAATCCCCCCCAACAAAATTCAACAAAACCTTGGACTATCCCCAAAGAAAACCCAACAAAACCAAGAGAAAATGGGTCGGGGAGAGGATGGGAACAGCACAGCACTGTCTCAGGCCTGAAAGACACACTAGGTCCAGAGGGATGCTTTGCAGTGAGCTGGGATCTGGATAATCAGAGGTATTTCAGGAGCTTAATAGCTAGACAGCATCTGGTGGAACATTGATTCTGGGCTCCAGGCACTGCTCAAAAGTTAGAAGTGGAGGAAGAGGTCTACAAGATTTAAAATACTCAGTAAGGAGAAGAATTTTGAAATCTTTTTTGTGATCAGAGTTAATGAGATGGAGAGAAATTCAGACAAATTCCTGGAAAGGGAATGTCTGGAAAGGGCCAAGGCAAATCCCGTGTAAAGACTTCCAGCCAACTTATCCTTACCTGGAGGACCTGGAAGCTTGTTCACTGGGAATGAAACACCATTTCCAGCAGCCTTGTGTTAGGGAATGGCCATACTCTCATAATTAAAAGTGGGGATTGGCAGATAAGATGAAGAGGCAGGACTATGCTGAGAAATGATCAGTAGTCAGTTCCAAGAAGTCAAGTCTACAGGTGTGGTTGGAGTCAAGATGGGAGTCTTCTGGAAAGCAGGGATATGATTTGAATGAGAGGAATGATTCAAGTAGGTAGAGAATTGTTTGGAAAAACCTGGGGTGGTGAAGTGTGTGAACTGTGTGAGATTACTAGAAGGAAGGAGAGGGTGAGGGCCTATGAGGATGTGAAGGAAGGTGGACGGGTGGCTGGTGGGAGGCAAGGATGCTCAGGTGGTTGAGGGCACAGTCAGTTGCATTATTGACACCGGGACTGCTGTCCAGTGACTTTTCTAATGTGCTTTCTCTGTGGGCCAGATGATAGAAACTCTATGAAAACTGATCTGATGAAAGCACCAATGATCATCATGGATTGGGAGAAATGTTCAAAGCTGTTTTCAAAACTTACCAAAAATATGCTGTGTGCTGGATACGAGAACGAGAGCTATGATGCTTGCCAGGTAACGAGGGGATATCCCCTCCCTCATCCTGTAGGTCCCCATTCCCTCAGGGCTGCTAAGGCCAGGGTATCCTCTCTCCACTGAAAATAAATAGTAAGAGATTGGAAAATGTGTGAGAATCAGAGTTTGGCTATGGAAACAAGGACATGGATTGGGGAGTACTCATTGTCAGGTCCTTGGAATATCAGCGCATGCCTAGAAGTCAGTTTGTGGCAACCCCGCCATTAATATTTGAGGTCTTCTCCAGGTACACCAGATAATGGGGCTCTAAGACTTTCCATTACTAAGGCTTATTCAAAAACAAAAATCCAAGGAGGGTTTGAAATCCATACAAGGAAACACTTTAACTCATTAATTTAGCAATCTTTTTTGAGCACAGTAAGCCCTAGGGATTTAACCATGAATGAGACATGGCTTCTCATCTAAGGGAGCCCACAATCTCCTGGGCAGGCAGGTGGGCAAACAACTATAATATATTGGGTGATGCTTGAGTGTTTCATTGAACCCAATTGTGGTATCTTAGCTTCTTTTTAATAAAATGAACACAAAAATAAAAAAAGACCACTTTTTGATTAATGTTAGAAAATATAGAAAAACACTACTCAGAAATTAGCTTCCTCTGGCTCTAAGGATGGTGATGGACTTTGTCTTTAAAGCTGAAAGATGCTCTCTTCATTTTGGGAGGGATCACCCTGATGAGCCCACTTAGTCGTACTCATTGGCTGGACAGTCGATCTGGTCATTGGTGTAAAACTATAAACGCAGGTGTTAAATATTCAATAGAGAGATAAAGCGCTGTTTCATGGAAGGGGAGAGTATTTATCTACAAAACTATCTATCACTGCTTCATGTTAGGAAATTGTAGTTTTCCTTGGTAGACTATGAAATGGGGCCTTGAGAGGGAGTTGCTGGGATAGGGGTTGGGGGCATGGATGGAGCAAAGAATGGAGAAGGGGTGCTGAGGAAGGAAGAGTAGCCTTCAGCAGCAATGGCACCAGGTTTAAAAGGAGTCCCCCACATGGCACATTCTGTGAGGACCAAAAAGAGAAACAGAATCAATGTCATAGGAACCTTGTGTTTTCTTCACATTCTGGACCACTTAAAACATGGTAAAACAGACAATTAAATTAGGATTTCTGGTTATGGACAAGATGGAGTAGGCATGTTTATCCCAACCGCTCCCACTGAGTACAGCTAAGCGCAGTGGGCCTTACACTATAAAGCAAAAATAAAGGCTCTGAAAGGTGGAGAGAAGAAGATATACTGCCAGGGTATCCCAGTATTTAAGGAATGAGAGAGCAGTGGGTTCCTTGGGTTTTCCTTTCCTTTCCTTTCCTTTCCTTTCCTTTCCTTTCCTTTCCTTTCCTTTCCTTTCCTTTCCTTTCCTTTCCTTTCCTTTCCTTTCCTTTCCTTTTTTCTTTTCTTTCCTTTCCTTTTCTTTTTTCTTTCCTTTTCTTTCCTTTCCTTTCCTTTCCTTTCCTTTCCTTTCCTTTCCTTTCCTTTTCTTTTTCTTTCTTCCTTTCTTTTCCTTCCTTCCTTCCTTCCTCCCTCCCTCCCTCCCTCTCTCTCTCTCTCTCTCTCTCTCTCTCTCTCTCTCTCTCTCTCTCTCTCTCTCTCTCTTTCTTTCTTTCTTTCTTTCTTTCTTTCTTTCTTTCTTGGTTCCTTGGGTTGTCTTTCTGCTTCTGATATATCCCAGACTGGATTCTAGAGAGCTCTGTAACCCAGAAACGCCAATGGGCACAGACGAAAACCAAACCAAACCAAAGCAAACAAGAAAGCTTTCTCTCTCTTTGGACCAGGAACGGGGTAACCTAGAAGGCAGGAACAATAAATATTCTATTTCAGCCAAACACCAGAAAGACCCCACAGTCCCCCTACCCCATCAACCAAGGTCAAGTGAACAACCTCCACTTGCCCCCTTCTGCTGCACACTATGGTGGTGTCAGAGGAGGCTGAGTGAAGAGCTAGGCCTTGAACCTCCATCTAGTAGTAATGAGCCACCTCCTGCCCCTGCTCAATGGCAGTGGAGGCCCCCTGAGGAGCAGGGCTTGCACCCCACCTAGATGTAACTGGGCACTACTGCCCCTCCCCTTGGTGTCATCGCTGGCCTGAGTGAGGAGTCTGGACTTCCACCCCAACCTAGTGATAAAGAGTTGGTATCTGCTTTCCTCCACTCCGGTTTCATAAGAGGCCTGTTAAAACAGAAGATTTAAATAAGAACCAGATTCAGGCTGGCCAAGTGGTGCATGGGTTAGGAGTTGGCTTGAGATGACAGCTCTGAGCAGCAGGGCCCCCGGTTCGGATCCCACATGAGGGCCAGTGACATTGCGCCCTCTACAGCTAAGATGGTGAACAACAGCTCCACCTGGAGCTGGGCTGCCATGAGTTACCCGCGAAAGCATAGGCTGCAGTGGGGCTGGCCAGCAGCGTGTGTGAGCTTTTGTCAGCTGCCTTGAGCCACCAGGAGCAGCCATCCAACGGCCAGCAAGTGATGGCCTCACCCAGGAAGAGCACAATGATCGTATCAATATGGGCCAGTGAAGCAACATCCTGCACAAATAGATTGAAGAACAAAAGGACAGCAACTTGTCTGTTCTCCTTCCTGGATTCCCCAACACTGTTCCCCTCCCCCAATTCCCCAATAAAATCTTTAAAAAATAAAAATAAAAGAATAAGAACCAGACTGTAGTAACCTAATACTTAGGACAATACTCAAGACAAGATCTGTCATAACTAGAATAGTTGCACTAACATATATGGATTCAATTTATTGATGAGCATAGGATAAGGAAAAATAAAACTAAAAATCTGAGTAAAGAATCCTGTTTTTTAAAAAATTGAGAATTATTAATTCTTAGATTATGTTCAATTAAGACAACTCAAAATGAATCACACACTTAAATGTAAAACTACAAAAACTTTTAGCAAAAACATGGAAAATCTTTTGGACATAGATTGACACTAAAAACACAACTCAGAAGAGGAAAAATTGATAAACCAGACGTCATCAAAATTAAAAACTTTTGCTCTATGAAAGACCCTTTTAAGAGGATAAAAAGACAAGCTACAGACAGGGAGATAATATCCAACGAAAGAATTATACTTCAAATATATGAGTATAAAGAACTCTCAAATTCAATAGTACAAAAACAAACTATCCAATTTGAAAATGGGCAAAAGACATGAACAGACATTTTACTAAAGGAGATATACAGATGGCAGATAAGAACATGGAAAGATGTTCAACGTCATCAGCAGTAAATGAACCACAATGAGATCACTACACACCTCCCAGAATGGCTAAAATTTAAAAAAGAAAAATAGTGACGACACCAAGGCTGACAAGAATACAAAGAAACTGGATCACTCATATATTGCTTATGGGCTTTAAAATAGTCCAATCACTCTGCAAAACAGTTTGCCATTTCTTAAAAAAATGAACATGTTCTTGCAATACAACCCAGCAAATGCCACTCTGAGGCATTCATTCCTTCGAGAAATGAAGGCCGGTGTTCACATAAAAACCTGTACAGCAGTGTGTGTGGCAGCTTTATTCAAACAGCCAAAAATTGGAAATAAACGTCCTTCAAAACGTGGATGGTTACATAAACTGTGGTACATTCAAACCACTCAGCTATGATAAGAAACAGCTACTGATAACGCAACAATGTGGATTGATCTCCAGACTCAATGCTGGTGTGAAACCAGCAATTCTCAAAAGCCCCACAATGTCTGATTCTACTTACATAACATTCTTGAAATTTAAAAAAAAAAATTAGAAATGGAGAACAGATTAGTGGTTGAGGGAGGGTTTAGGAGGTGTGGGGGTGGGAGGGAAGTGGATGTAGCATAAAAAGGGCAACAGGTCGGATCCCTGCGGAGAGGGGAATATTCTGTATCTTGACTGTATCACCATCAATATCCTGGTCATGCTATTGTCCTATAGTTTTGCAAGATGCTATTGTTGGGGGAGACACGAAAGGGGTACATGGAATCTCTCTGTATCATCTCTTACAACTGCATTAATCTATAATTATATCAAAAGTAAAAAAAAAAAAAAAGAGAAGATAAAGCTTTCCAAACTTTGGGAAGCAGTTAAAGGAAGATCTCAGATCATAGCCATGCCATAGACCTACGGAGCAACCAGTTAACAATGGAACAGGGGATATAGGGCTCCAATATCAATAGAAAAGGGAAGATGCCATTTAATAGACAACGTGACTGGAAAGAGGGAGCATGCCAGAGAGAACATGGGAAAAATCACAGAGGCTTGAAACAGCATCATGTGTTCAGGGGACTCCCAGTACTTCAGAACCCAAAGGTAACACATGATGAGCCTGGAGAGGTGAGCAGAGCAAGATCACGAAGGGAGGTTGTGGCATGTGTGGGAGACTCGCCACTATCCCAGGCTGTCACTCCTACTGCTCACCCAAAAATGTTACAATAAGGCCCCACACATCCTCCCACTGCTCCTTTCAGTCTCTTTGATTCAATGTCATCTCATATCCAAATGGCCAAAGCCAACAGTGGCAAAATTTAAAATAGTCAAGTGTCAGCTTTGGTGACAGGTTCTGTACCCTTTCTTTGCTTCAGTGGCTGGATCTACCATCTGGAGTCTACGAATTTTGCTTCAATCCTTCCTCTATCAAAATGTACTTTAATGAAAACTTCAAAATTAATCATCTATTACTTAAGAGTGCTATAAATAAATATGCTGGTATTGTTTTAAACCTTTTTAAAAAAAAGTTGTGAAGTGAAAAGCTTTGCTCTCTGTTTAGAAAGCTTTCTGTTGTCAGCAATAAGCTGACAGTGATCCAGTCAAGGAAATTTTTCAGAAATTATACAACACTATCATCACCTAAAAAGAGATAAATCAGGCATAAAGTCCCTCGGGGTTTAAAAATAACTGCTCTTACAAATAAAATCACACTTTGAAATTTAGCAAACTTTAAAAAAGCATGGAGTCAGATAATTAAGGGAAATGATCATTTTATAACAAAAACATTTAAATATGTTCAAAATAATGGCAGTAAGTTTATGCTATGCTTAAAATACTAATTATAAGTAAATGCTAAAATGAAAACGAATTGGATTTTGGGGTTTAATTTCCCTGTATTCTTCTTCTTTGTAATGTCCTAAGATTATTAAAAAAAAAAAAAAGTTTGATTTGATTTTAAGTGGCATAATCAAGCAAAATATAGAATCAAACATATCCCAACAAGTGACACGATACTTCTGTGAAGGCCTAGCACCAGCCACCACAGTGAACCATTCTGCTTTCTCATCTGTCTCGCCAGCTCCAGCAGAAATGGCGTCTTATTTATGTGTGAATTCCTAGTCCCTAGTGCAGTGCTTGGTCCGTGAAAAATGCTCAGCAAATGTTAGTCAAATAGATGAACTTTCCAAGGAAGCAGGTACCTATCTGTCAGCAAACGAGCCCTCGTGGAGGGGACATCTGAGAGGGGTCCTGAAGAAGGTGGGCGTTGGCAGGTGGAGACAAGGTTAGAAGCTGGCTGTCTGCTGGGCTGCTAGGCAGCTTGCTTAAGGGGCTACCAAGCTGACCTGGATTTAGGCCCAAGCTACTTTCTTTAAGACTTTATTTTTTTAAGGCAGCTTTAGGTTTACAGCAAAATGGAGAGGAAAGTAGAGGTATTTCCCATATAGCCCGTCCCCACACATGCATAGCCTCTCCCACTATCAACACTCCTCACCAGAGTGGTACATTTGTTAAACTGGTGAAGCCAAATGGACACATCATTACCACCCAGAGGCCATAATTTACATTAGGGTCGCACTTGGTGTTGGCATCCTATGGGTTTGGACATATGTATTGGGTTGTCGGAAAAGTCATGACATGTATTTTCTGTTTTTTGTTGACACAAAAAAATGTGTCATGACTTTTTGACAACGCAATATAATAACATGTGTCCACTATTATAATATCATACAGACTGCCCTGGGCTATTGTCCAGGGTGTTACTTTGAACACATTGCTCATGACATTTGCACAAACACCTTATTTCACTCCATAGAATCTTAGACTTTTAGAATCACAAATTTTTAGGGCTGAAAAAGAACGTAGAAATATGTAATCAAAACTCTGTTTCACAGATGAGAAATCTTGGTTATTTTAATCATCAATCATTTCCTTCACTATCTGAATGGATCCAAAGCAATATAACATCTTCATAGCTCTTTCACACACATTCAATAATGTTCTCGGGCCAGCCAAGTGGCATGGAAAGCCAGCAGCCCCGATTCAGGTCCCACATATGAGGGCCAGTGACACTGCCCTCAAAAAATAAATAAATAAATAAATAAATAAATAAATAAATAAATAAAGCCCTCTCACACGGGCTGTGCAGGTCTCACTGTTCCTGCTTAAACAGATGAAAACACAGGGATTTAGAATTTAGGTGATTTCCCCGTTGTCCAGGTAGTGGTGGGTCTAAGCTAGAAACCAAGTTATGTGCTTCTATCCCCAAAGGACAAGAGTGAGCACGTGCATGGTGTAATTGTCTCACAGCTGTGAAGTTGGGATGCTCTGCCAGACAGGTCCCCGGCTACCAGCCTTCCTCCTTGAAAGAAAGTCCCCCTCAGGTTGGCTGTCATCTGTCCCACATGCTGCTGAAGCCAGACCCTTCTTTTAGGCAATCCTTGCTTTCTTTCCAGGAGGAAGAGGAAAAACATGTAAAAGCTTTATGCATAAAGGGACATGTATTTATTTTTAGATGTCCCTCTGGGTCCCAGCAGTCCATGAAGGGAATCTGTTTCTTAAATATACAAGTATTGTTTGTAATATGTAAGATAATAATGCTAATCCATTTCTGGATCATTTATTACACAGCGTTTAGTTTACTCTGTACTGAGTGATTTATACATTTTTAAAAATTTCACTGCCAACAAGCTTGGGAAATAGTTGGTATTATCTCCATTTTAATGACATTTTAATAACTTATAAAAATTACTTGCCCAAGGACAGTTCTCTCTTGTTATGTAAGTAAATAGCAATCAAGGAAACATATTAACAAACATTTTTATAACATTCATGCCTTCATAAAATTGAAGAAAATCATAAAAACATTATTTATGGGACAAGCTATTTGAGTAGAAATCAGAACAAGCTATTTGAGCAGAAATCCTGTTGATTTGGTTCTTGCCCCATGACTTTGAAACAGACCTAGCACAAAGAAAAGCGCACGCATACACACACACACACACACACACACGCACACACACACACACACACAAACCCAGTTAAGTGTTAGAGACAACATTTCATACTGGAAAGGGTAATTTTTGTTTTGACCCATATTTACTAGGTGTCCTTGAGTTCTGATTTCTCTGTTAATTCTGCTCTGTTTAATCCTTTGCTTGGTGATGCTTTCCACAGTCCACCCAAACTCCACTTGAACACAATTTATTCATTATCTTCCCCTGCACTTCAGCATTGTTAACCACACCCCATGACCTTGGAACTAGTCTTCACACGTCCATGTCCAGCCACCAGTCACCAGGTCATGTGGGTTTCAATCCATCCCTGCCCATCTGACCTCATGCCCTGGTTCAGATCCTCATCATTTTCACCTCCTCTTAATTAGTCCCTCTAACTTCTGTCCCACACACTCTCTTTCTGTCAAATTCCTAGTCACCCTTCAAATGCTTTGAATTCGATTCGGACAGAACTTCCCCTCAACAGAATCAATCCCTCCCCTTCTGCACTGCCTCCATATCTTGTTCACACTTCCCCTGCCCCATCAAATGCCGTGGATCCTATTTGTTTTCATTTTTATGTCCTCCACTCGACCATAAGGTCTAGTATCCCAAATGCCTGACAATTAGTTTTCCCTCAATGAGCATTTGTTAAATGGAAGTGATCAAACCTCTTCTGACCTTCAATTTTCTAATTATAAAGTGATAATCAGAATACCTACCTCAACAGAGGTGTGAGGCGGTGAACTTGAGCAAAACCAGTGAAGGGGTTAACACAGTACCCCGTACATCCCATCCGGGAAGTTAATCTTCCTTCTCCCCCTGTTAAAGTCCATTATAAGATTCCATTCATCCTAGTCACATGTTTATGATCATGGAAAGGGAGGCTTTCTCTCCACTAAAGAAAGACTGAACGATTATAATCATGCAGCTCCTTCCGTGAGAGGCGAGCAGCCACGTGGAGAGAACATGTTCTTTGGTATCAGGAAGTCCTGGTTCCTACTCTGGCCTAGTTACTATGTAACTCTGAGCAAGTCCTTCATCTTCCTTAACCCTCAATTCCCCTGTATTAAATGGATGAAAGGAAGCCATGTGTATGTGTGGTACACAGTAGGGACTTGGATCGTATTTTCTGTATAAATAGCCATGTGAGTCATAGAACCATGTGATCCCCTCCTGGAGGGACCACACATTCAGAAAATTTTAGCTCATTTGCCTCCTGCAAACGCCCACCCCAAAGATTTAAAAAGGAACACCATTCTCCCTCATGCCTCTGGAAGACCATCAAAGGAGACCCCAGTCATATCCACAACCCCAGCAGCACTTCCTATATCTGTTTTCATTCCTTCCCTTTAAGGCCCTTTCCAGACCTTCTGACTTGATGAGACCCACAAAACTAGTCCCCACTCTTCTCGCAGCCTGTGCAACACTTATTCTGTCTTCCAGGTCCCCACTCAATGTGTGGCAGATGGAGTATTTTTTCACCAAGCCTTCCCTCCTCTTCCTGTCTCTTCAGTCCTGTCCCATCCACTGTCCATATTGTACACCACACAATTCCCAGAACCAGCCTGACAGCAACACACTCCTGCCATGGACCTGGGAGAGGGGCGGGCATCGGTCAGCAATGACCGATTTCCTTTGGCAGCCTGGAGTAGGGGAGCTCAATGAGTCCTCTTCCATGTGCCCTGCCTCAAGTGGACAGTTTCAAATGGGACTTGCTACTGAACTATGTTCTCTGCCCACAGGGTGACAGTGGGGGGCCTCTCGTCTGCACCCCAGAATCTGGCAAGAACTGGTACCAGGTGGGCATCATCAGCTGGGGAAGGAGCTGTGGAAAGAAGAACACTCCAGGAATATACACCTTGTTGGAAAATTACAGCCCCTGGATCAAGAAGGTGACTGAGATAGAGGGAAGGCCTTATAACGCTGAGAAAATGAGAACTCCTCTCGAAAACAAACTGATGAGATCCCAGGCCTCAGAATTCCCGGAGTCAGGCAGCCCCAAATTCCCACTCCTGCTCTGCCTTCTGTCCTACGTGCTGTTCTAGCATTTTCTACCGATAATAAAACAAATGCTATTCCTCAACCAAGGAAGGTTGTCAGCAGAGACTACGGATTAGTGCAAAGGGCTAGAAACTGAGGCTGATAACAGAAAGTAGGACCAGAAAGTTCAGGCAGGCTGGAGCCCTGGTTTGGGGACTGGCCTTTGGGACCTTGCCTTAGTCAGGATTCTTTCCATTGAAGGCGAGTTACTGAACTCAAACCATCTAAAGCGAAAAAGTGTTGTTTGTAGATGTACATAACAGAAAAAACCAGGAATCGTATGCTCGCTTCAGTCATGGCTGAATCTAGGAGCGCAACAGAGGTGGACAGGGTCTGTCTCTCCAAAAGGGCATCCGAGGGGTGGCCATAATGACCACCAGCACCTCCAGTTTGGATCCTACCAGCTTAGCAGCCCCAGCAGAAAGAGAGAACCTTGTTCCTGGGGATTCCAGTGAAAGTCTGTGGTCTAACTCTTGTGATGCCTAAGGCCCACGAATGATCTGAAAGCTCCTGAAGGAGACCCTTAGCTTCCTGTAGCCACAGTCTCATCCTGTGACTGACTGAATTACAAAGTTGCACTCCTGGCTTCACAGGGTGTCTACTAATAAAGTGAAGATGCTGATGGAGAGGGAATGAGATTCTGAAAGCTGGGATGGGGATGCGTGAGAAGACCCCGATGGAGCTAGGGACGTTGAGCCTGTAATTCTGAGGAGTCTTCTTTGCCAATGGCAGCAGTCTCTCCACCCCTAGTAAAAGAGGCCTCTTTACCCTTGTCTAAGGGTGTTCACCCTGCATTGCCTGGGGAAGTGTAATGGTCTCCCCTAAGGCAGCTGCCAAGCAAGACAAGGCTGACCCTCCTCAGGACCCACCCCCACTGCCTTCTCTGCTTCTAGACCCATAACTGGACTCAAGTCCCAGCAGGCCCCTAAAGGTGAGGTACAGACTGTGACCCATTGGGAGAGACACTGCATGCCAAAAGAACTACTTGAGTTTTCTAATTTATACTGATAGAAATCTGGGCACATGTGTGGGAATGGATATTACTGGTGGGATAAAGCAGGAAGGAACATACAGTTGGGTCAGGCTGACTTTATGGATATGGGCTCATGCAGCAGGGATCCTGCATCTAACATTGCTTTCAGTGCTGCATCTGTATCTACTATTCCTAGAGTTAGGAAGCACTCTAACAGTTTTTTGGTTGGTTGGTTGGGACAACCAAACATTGGCTAAAAGGAGGTCCACAATGGTGAGTTTGAAACGCCAGGCCTACCTTGGTTTAATGTAGAGGAAGGGATTAAAGGCTTAGGGAGACTGAAATGTTGGCATGGATTTGTCATTTGAGACCTTCTCACTCACGATGGGAAGGTGCAGAGCACATGCCTTTCACCTTATGGTGAGAAATAAATTCCTGAGGGGAGCCCTGGCATCCTTGGAGAGTGCTGGGATCACTCATCTCTGTAGCTGAGACCCCACAGTGGGAACTGCAGTCACTGAACTGGGAAACCTAAAAGCAATGGGGTAATTGGATCCCGGGGTGGCAGAGGCCAAGTGGTGGCACTCAACCGCCAAAGGCAGGGTGGGCGAGGTTCCTGAATGGACAGCAGAGTCAAAGCGGCAATCAGGATCATCTGACACGCAGACTTCTGGTGTTAGCTAGCTGATCACATTGTTCCTAGAACTGAAATGGATAGGGAACCTACTCAATTCTTACTTGTTCTGTATGGGCAGAAAAGTCCTAGGTCAAGTGAACAAAGTCTAATCGGAATCATAGAAATAAAGTTATGGCCCCTCAATCAACTCTCAGGCTTGAGCCAGTTTACAGACCCAGAACCCCTTGAATGAAAGGAAGGCTGGGTCCCCTTAAGGAAGGCCTCCAGTGCACTACCAAATATTTTTACTGTTCATTGCTCTCCCAGCCTTCCCCAAGGGGACCTATGGCCTTTTACCAGGGTCACTGTGCATTAGGGAAGAGGAAATACTCAGAGCTTTCAGGCACTCCTGGCCACTGGCTCTGAACGGACACCGATTCCAGGAGACCCACTGTGTCCTACAATCAGAGGAGGGGCTTATGGAAGTCAGGTGATCAACGGAGTGTTTTAGCTCAAGTCCATCTCACAGTGATCCCGGTGGGTCCCCAAATTCATCCTGTGTTTTTTATTCCCCCAGTTCCAGAATGTATAATTGGAATAGACATACTAGGCAACTGGCAGACCCCCCCACATTGGTCCCCTGGCCTGTGGAGTGAGGGATATTATAGTGGGAACCATATTATGATTTGGCTACTATGATAATGAGATGGGGCAAGGTAGACATTTCACATTATCATGATATGGAAACGGAGTTTAAACATTATCCAGTCAATTGACTTGTGCTTAGTCATGCCATGTGATTATCCTGTATATACCCCATCAGAGTTTTAACACCTAGAGCTGCAATTCCTAACCTGTGCACTGAGGTGCCCCAAGGCACTACCACAAACTCTTGGGGACACTGTGGGAACAGAGAGACATCTGTTGGCATAGAGGGAAACAGCAACATCTGTTGGATGTTGAGCAGACGACTACTATTAAGTTATTCGGACCTAACTACTTAATAACTGCAGTCATTAGGTATTTCTTTTAGCCTAAGAGGGCTGTGAAAGAAATTACTGAGACACTGTAGGCCCACAAACTGAGAAAGTTTGGAAACCTCTGCCCTACTGGACACCTGCTGATGTTAGTATTTTGTATTTAAGACTGAAGCATGGGCTGTTACAGTAATTGTGTGCGTCTTGACTGTGACAGGTTTCTCAGACTTTCCTTGTTTTTGATGAACTTGAGAGGTTTTAGAAATGATGGTCAAGTCTATTGCTGAATGCCACTCAATTAAAATTTGATCTTTTTCTCATGATCAGATTGGAGTTACAGGTTTGGGGGAAAGAAGGTCACAGAGGTTAAGTGTTATTTGAATCATTATATCAAGAGTACAAGTTATCACATTGATTTACTACCGTTGTTGTTGACTTAGACCACTTGGCTGAGACCATGTGAGTCAAGCTTCTTCATGTAAAGTTACTCTTCTTGTCCCTCCTCGCCATACTGGGCTCTTTGGAAGGCAATCACAACTTACAGTCCATGCTTATGGAGTGGTGAATTATGTTCCATCTCTTTTAGGGTGGAATACACCTATTTGGAATTTTTCTGCATGAGATATTTGTCTCTTCTCTCCCATTTATCACTTCATTCAATCATTTACATATGTCAATATGGACTTGTGGATATTTATTGTTTACTACGGGCTGTAATCCAAAACTCTCTCTCTTTTTCTCATTGCTCAAATTTTCCAGCTGTCATCATTGGGAGCTCTCTGTTGGCCCCTGTACCCCTTTGACATACTCCCATACTCCACGTACGTGTGTGTGTGTGTGTGTGTGTGTGTGTGTGTGTGTGTGTGTATGTTTTAAGCAATTCGTTACTTTCTGGCACTGCACAATGCTAAGAAGAAGCACAGATTTTTAATTATGAACCAATGAAATTCTTTTTGTTCAAGTTTGGTGTTTATGTATATCTTACAATTGGAAGAGTTCTAAGTGATACAAAGGGTACCAGCCTCAATCCAGGCTTTTTACAAATTTTTATTTATTTTAGGCAAATAAAAATTGTATCTGTTTAAGGTATACATTGTGATATTGTGATGTATGTGTACCTCGTGAAATGATTGCTAGAATCAAACTAATTAACACATGCATCACCTCCTATGGTTACCTTGTGTGTATGTGGTGAGAACACTTGAGATCTACTCTCTTACCAAATTTGAAGTGTGTAATTTTATTTATTAATAAATTAAACATAGTCACCATAATGGCTCTTCATAATGGCTATACATTAGATCTCCAGAACTTATTCCTCTCATAACTGAAAGTTTGTATCCATTGATCAATATCTCTCCTTTTCCCCACTCCCCCAGCCTCTGGTAACCACCATTCTACTCTCTGTTAGTATGAGTTTATATATATATATATATTTTTTTTTAGATTTCACATGTAAGTGATATCATGTGATATTTGTCTGTGTCTGTCTTATTTCACTTAGCATAATGCCCTCCAGGTTCATCCATTTCATCCATGTTGTTGCATATGTAAAGATTTTCTTCTCTTATAAGGCTGAATAACATATCTTTTTAAAGGCTGAAATGTATACACACACACACACACACACACACACAGAGAGAGAGAGCAAGAGAGACAAAACACTGTATACACATATTAAGAGAGAAAAAAACTGTATTAAAATTATAATACTCAATATATACTGATAACAAAAGATGAATACAAGTCACATTTGACTTCTGCGATGACAAGAGGTGTTCAAAGTGGCTTCCATCAGTTTTTTCCTTTCTTATAATGTGTATACATTTTTGGCACTCTCTGTATATACAGTATTGTATTTATTCACACATCTGTCAATAGACACTTAGGTTGTTTCCATATCTTGGTTATTGTGAGTAACACTGCAATAAACATGAGAGTGCAGATATTTCTTTGAGATAGTGATTTTATTTCCTTTGGCTATATACTCAGAAGTGGGATTGCTGGATCATGTGGTAGTACTATTTTTAATTTCCTAAGGAGCCTTCATACTATTTTCCATAATGGCTCACCAAATTACATTCCTTTCAACAGTGCACAAGGGTTCCCTCTTCTCCACATCCCCACCAGCACTTATCTTTTGACTTTCTGATAATCACCATCCTAACAAGTATGAGGTGATCTCTCATTGTGGTTATGATTTGCATTTCCCTGATGATTAGATGATTAGTTGAACATCTTTTCATATATCTGTTGGTCATTTGTACGACTTCTTTAGAAAAATGTTTATTCAGTTCCATTTTTAAATTGGGTTATTTGGTTTTTTACTGTTGAGTTATATGAGTATGGTATAAGATAAGGGTCCAACTTCATTCTTTTGCATGTGAATACCCAGTGTTCCTAACATCATTTATTGAAGAGACTATCTTTTCTCCATTGTATATTGTTGGCACGTTTGTCAAAAAATAGTTAACCATCAGGGTCGGCCTAGTGACATGGTGGTTAAGCGCTGGCTTGGGAAGCCAGCGGCCCCAGTTCGGGTCCCACATATGAGGGCCAGTGACACTGCCCTCAAAAAAAAAAATAGTTAACCATCTATGTGTGGGTTTATTTCAGAACTCTCTCTTCTGTTCCATTGGTCTCTGTGTCTGTTTTGAAGCCAGTACCACACTGTTTCGATTACTATCGCCTGGTAGTACAGCTTGAAGTCAGGAATTGTGATGCCTTCAGTCTTGTTCTTGTGCAAGTTTGCTTTAACTCTTTGGGGTCTTTTCTGGTTCCATACAAGTTTTAGGATTGTTTTTCCTATTTCTGTGAAAATGCGTCCTCATACACAGATGTGGCCGTTGGGCCCCTGAGAGTACCCACCCTGCTCCCAGGCCCCAGCAATGACTGGTATTGAGATCTGCCCCTCTCTCCTCCCAGGGATTCTATTTCACCCAGTGGGGAATAGCTCTTTCCAAGACATGGTGGAATCTTGAATCCAGGCAGCATCTTTATTTTGGTCAGGGAGGGAGAAAGTGAGAGGGACAGCAGGCACAGGAGAGGGGGCAGGGAGGAGGGAGAGAGAGAAAAGCAGGCAGCAGCCAGGGAGGAGATAGAGATAAGATGGGTGGGGTGGGTGGGGAGAGGAAGTGTTCATATTTCCTGCCAGCTCCTGCCATCCATCATCCTTTCCTGGAAGGGAAATCAGTATTCCTCCCTCTTGTTCTCTCCCCAAATGTTCTGAATTTAGAAAAGAAAGACAAAATCCTGACAAATGCATATTGTTTTCCAACTATAAATGTTGCATCCGCTTCCACCCCCGCACAGATGTCACCGCCTCTTCCCGGCTGCTGAGTGGCAGTGTCACCGGCCTGGGCGCTCTGCCACCACCGCTGGCAGTGCCTATTGTGGGTGCAGATGGAGCCAATGAAATGAACTGTTGGCTCGCCACTCGAGGTCACCTGGTTCCCTAAGAAGCAGATTCTTGGCAATTCCTTACAGAATAAGCATTTCCAACTCAAAACACTGTTAGCATTTCCTCCTGACAACTCACTCATTTGGAAACTAATTGTGAAGCCATTTATTCTTCCTGTTTAAAAGCATCCTGTCACTCATCCCTGTCACCTTTGGAGGTAGCAGGGAAGAGATGACCACTTCCTTTGTTTAGGTGAGGAAACCGAGGCTCAGAGAATGGAAGGCATTCACTCAGTCAAGAGTGCTAAGAACCAGGATTAGTGGGGGATAAGCACAATGAAACCCTAGATCACCCCATGAGCCCCAGTGGCCTGAGTTCTAATTCAGCTCCTCATCTGCTGCTGAAGTCAGAGGTGTCTCAGATTTGGTCCCCTCCAATCACATGACTGAGTGGCTCTGAGCAGGCATAAGAAATGCTGTGCAACCCTCTTTGCTAATAATGGCTAACATTTGCACAGTGCTTCCGACATGCAAGGCACTCTCCTAAATGCTTTTATATGAGTTACGATCCCCATCAATCCTCAAAGTAACCCTATGAAGTAGGTATTAATATCATGCCCTGTTTACTAATTGAGGAGATGGCCAAGGCCCAAAGAGGAAGTGACTTGTCCAAGGTCATGCATCTTTGAGGTGATAGGGCTGGTATTCACACCCGGATCTTCTGGTTCTAGAGACAGGACTTACCCAGTGTGCCACACTGCCTCTGGGCATTCTCCAAGACCAGGATGCCGGGCCATGGGTCTGATATCTAGGTATAGGGCCTCAGTTTTTACTCATTCCCTGAGAGATCTGGTCAAACCTGCTCAAACTTTGTGTCCGCCTTGGTAAATGGAATCTCTAGAGAAACTAAGAAAGACTTACAGAGTAAAAATCCATGACTTTACATTTGCACAAAATGTTGAGGCAGCACCTCAGCTCTTTATCTGGTGGGAAGCCTGGTCTTGGGTCCTGGAAGAACAAGAGGGTCCTCATTCCTCTCAAGAGCTCTTCCACTCTTATTGGTGTATCAGTCAATACACCATTCAATCTACCCACATTTATTAAGCACCTACAGTATCCCTGGATACAGGCATCATACTGTTAAGGTAAGCATGCTGCATGCTTCCCTGGAGCTTGCATTGTGGTGGGGAAGCCAGCTCTGAACAGGATATGACAGAGGGACAAATCTCACTGAAGGGAAGCCCAGAATTCTGTGGAAGATTTAACCAAGTCTAGAGTTAGGGAGACAAATCTGAAAAACAAAGAAGTAAGACAAGTTCCCAAGTAAGAACCTCCCTTCTCCACCTCGCCATAATTCCCACACCGTGTTCCTCAGAGCATTGAACTTCCTGCTGAGAGTAGTACCCGTATGTTGCTAAAATACTGCAATTCCTGGGGTGCTCCAGAAGGGTCTGTGCCTCAAGTCACTTGTTTGCAGTCTGCAAGCATCTCCCAGAGCATGGTGAATAGTGGGAATTGTTTGCTAGGTTTGTTGGGGTAGACAAGGTAATGCGTACAGAAGCAACCATGTGGAGCGTGAGAGGCTAAAATGATCTACATAAAACAGAGTGTGTGGTCATATGGAGAAGAAAAAATGAAGATGAGGAGCAGGTCTCTAACCTGGAGACCAACTGCTTAATGCCTTCTTTAGAGGTAGTCGGTTCCCCTACACTTATCCAACAGGCAATGCACAGTACATGACTACAGTCTTTTTACAGTAACATACAACCATCGACTGTTGAGAACATATGAAGCGCCAACACTTCTCAAACAAGGAACAAGATGCACAAGGTCCCTGAACTGAACCAAGCGCTGCTCACCCTTCAAAACTTTGTGAACCTGACTGAGTGAAACGGGACGGCCCTGAGACCATTCAGCATGCTGTTGCATTCAGAATAAATACAGATCTGACTCCAAAAGCTTTGAGATGCATCAGAAGTCTTTACTGGAAATTTCTTGAAGGGGAGATGAAAAAGAGAAAACATTGGATACACACATCAAAACTTGTCACCAATCCTCTAGCTGCAGCTCTTGTTTCCAAAATGTGCATTTCACAGCAGCTGCTCAAATTCATCCTTCCTCCACTTCAAGTTTCCAGCCAGCCTGGTCTTCCTCCCAATCCTGCCCATCCTGTTGGCAAACGCCCTCCCCACCCTCTTCTCTTCCCCAAGTGTCCTCATGCCCACTCTTATGCATATCACTTGAGATTCTTTCATTTTCTCCAAGTCCGCTTTTGCACACCTCTTCCCTACTAACATCGCAAAAGCCAAATACAACATTCAGCTTCCCGTGAGCCCTCCTTGTCTCCTCTTCTTCCTTTCTCTGGTCGGGGGTATTCCCTCCCCTTCTTCTTCAGTCCTCAATCTCTTGTTCTTTTCAGGTCCTCTCTAGACTCTTCGTTAGAGGACCTGTTCCACCAGGAATGTCTCCCAGCTATAGCAACTTCATTTGCATTGCTCTCAACAGAGCCCACTGGGTCTCCCTTGATGATTCCACCAAGCCTGTTCCCTTGGCTATCGTTTCTCTAGATGGCATGTAGGGACAATGGGAATCTCATTTATCCTTGTTCTGCTGAACTTTTCCATTTGTTTTTACTGCCCTCTCCTAAAACTCAATTGGTCTGAAACTATGCACACTTTCTCACTTCCATCAAGTACTGCCACCTTCATTGGGCCTATTTCTGCCACTGGCACCAGATCTTCACCTGAGCCCACGGCTAGGACTCGGGCTCACAGATAACCTTATAGAGAGCTGTAAAACTGGAAATTGTGTTCATTCACAAAGCTGAAGACCACATGTTGGGACTAGGAGAAAATATTTGCAACACATATGTCAAATAAAGGACTTTACCCAGGCTATATAAAGAATTCTTGCAACTCAGTTAATTTAAAAATGAGGAAAAGATTGAACAGACACTCTGCAAGAAGAGATTTACAAATGATCAGTAGGCACATGGAAAGATACTCAACTTCATTAGTCATCAGAATGGAAATTAAAACATAGTGAGTTACCACTATGCACTTTACTAGAACATCTAGAACCGAAACCTGGCAGCCCCCAATGTTGGCAAGGATATGGAGAAACTGAACTTCTCATACGAGGCTGATGGAATTGTAAAATTGTAGAACCCACTAAGAAAACAGTTAGATAATTTCTTAAAAAGTTTAACATACACCTACCTTTGGACTCAGCCATTCAACTATACATTTACCCAAGAGAAATGAAAGCACATGTCCCCATAAAGATTTTCCATATGAATGTTTACAGTAGCTTTATTTGTAATAGCAGAAGCTGAAAACAACACACATGTTTATCATCAATCATTGAGTAGATAAAAAAGTTGTGGTACATCCATACAATGGAATACAGTTCAGCTATGAAAAGGAGTGAACTGTTGATACATACAACAATACAGATAAATCTCAAAATCATTATGCTGAGTGAAAAAAAACACAGATCAAAAACATGCATACTGTGTGATTCTACTAATAAGAAATTCTAGAAAATGCAAAGTCATCTGTAGTATCAGAAAGCCGATTAGTGGTCTCCAGGGGTCCAGAGGAAAAGGGGAAAGTGGATGGAGCACAAGATAACTTTTGGGAGTAATGGAAATTTTCAGTATTTTGGTTGAGATGGCCGTTTCACAGTGAATGCCTATCTCAAAACTCTCCACCATCTACATTTCAGATAGGTACAGCTTGTTGTGTTAAATTAAACCTTAATAGAGATATAAGAAAAGATGAGTGTTGGGTATCAGTGGATCTTCTATGTCTAGATTAAGAAATTCTCTTCCATGTGCTATGAGAACTTGTGTAGAGATCTGGCCTTGATTTTGTTGCTTTAAAATGGGCATCTCAGTGGTTCCCAGAGCCAGTGTTGGAGCCATAAAACGAAAGAACTGGAAAGGCCCTTAAAATGAAAATCTTTTGATTTTACAAATGAGAAACCTGAAACCCAAAGAGGGAAGGGACTTGTCCAAGGTCACCCAGCTACTTTGTGGCGAAGTTGGGGTTGAACTTCGGAATCCTGATTCAGTCGCTGGTCTGCAAGTCCCAGGAGGGCTTTGTGGCTCCAAGAAGGTCAGCTGTGGCCATGAGCTAAGGGGAACACAGCTGGAGCCCAGGGCGGTGCCTGGCAGGGCCCCACGGTGGATGCAGGGCACGTTCCTGCTCAGCAAGCCCTTGAACCTGTGGCCCTGCTATAGCTGGACATCAAGGGCCATGAAGCTGACCATGTGCCCTGCAGACTCAGTGGCAATGAGCAGGAAGGAACACGGACTTGCACTTCTTAGACCCTCTGTGGGGAAACAGAGCCAGGGCTTTTTGTTGTCTTAAATTTCTAACATTGCAAACCAAAACTTCCATAAAACATAATAAAATTGGATTACTGGAGCAATGAACCACAACAAAAAAATGAACATATAAGATGCAAGCCAAAACATGTATTATTGGATTCAACCCACATAAAATCACTCTGTTAAATTGTTATAAAGGCATCTTCTAAGCACTTACTATCCGTGTCTGGACTAATTCTCTCTTCACGGACCAGGAACAAGCAGTTTGCAGACCAGCAGTGGTCTGTATCTCACACTTTGAGAAGTATTTCCCTAAAGTACTTCACCAAGCAATAGGAAATGCCCGGCCACCAAGCCTCAGCTTCCTGAAGTGTAGGAAGGTCACATTGGAATATGGAGTGACTTGAGAGGGAGCCTTCACAGTGACTCTTGAGTCATCATTTGAATTGAGACTGTACCGCCTTATGTATTCATTTGTTGTCTTCAGTAATACAAGTCTCACACAATCCCTCAATGCCCTGGGCCCCAGAATAGCTTAATTGAGCTTTATTCCTCTGCGATGCAAAGTGCCTATTTCCTTCTGAATTCTGCATTTTTACCCAGGCCCAGTAAGAAGCGTGTTCTATCTTTGGTCCCTGCTCATCTCTCTCTGCCGGCATGTGTGAATGGGCCAGCCCTCCCTGTGGGGCATCTTTCCAAAGCTCTGTCCTCAGATCACCCGGAGGCTCAGATGCTGTGTGAGCAGCTGTGGGCGCAGACGCAGACAGGAAAGGCAGCCTCCCTCTGGGGTTTGGAGAGCAGAGCCAGATCTGAGTCACCCACACCAAGGGGAGCAGGCAAGGGCTGGGCTCCCCTGTCCTGTGCTGGCCTTGAGGGCAGTGGTCTTGAGCTATGGGGTCATGTCCAGAGTCACACTGGCCAAGGCTCAGGGCTTGGCCCAGAGAACACGAGCATCTATGCTCCAGGCCCATGCCTGTAAAATGGGGAGAATTGTCACATGGACTACATACGACCCATGCCAGGGTACAATGACACAGATGAAGTGATAAGCAAAACCTGACACACAGTTAATATCCAATAGACCCAAACAGCTGTCACTGGGCAAAGCTGAATGACAAGACTCCAGGTTGGGATAAGCCCTTAGTGAGTTCTCTCTCCTCTTCCCACCCTCTTTCTGGCTCGGACTTGAGTCCCCTTGAAGTTCTGTATATAAACCTTACTAGTTATTTAACTTGAATGCCTCAAATGACAAGGAGCTCACCACCTGTGCGCAACCCTTCTCAGCTTTGCACAGCTTTGCCTGAGAAAACAAAGTCCCATGCTGAGTTAATGGGCTTCCCTGTAGCTCTCTTGCACAAATGCAGGTTGCTGCTCCTAGGGGCCACGCAGACAGCCATGGGCACGCTTGAAAACCAGGCTTCTGGCTCTGCAGAGCCTTGATGTCTCCAAACTACATATCGCCAGCTCCAGGTCACGTCTCTTATTTATAGTTTTACAATTCACACCATCCTGTCACTCGCCTCAGGACACCCCCCCACACACACACATGAAATAGTCTCCCAAAGTGAGACCCCTCCCTATGCTCCTTTTGTGGGGCTTTCTTTGTGGATCCCAAAAGTAGACCTCACGCCTGATCTTTCTTCAAACCATTGAATGTGCAAAACCTGTCTCAGTGCCCTTAGCTTCCTTGTTCTTCTCTGAACACCACAACTGCCTCTCCCTGAATCCTGGGGCCGTCTGGTCCTTCTCTTCCTCCTATTGGCTCCCACTCGGTAGGAACCACCCACATTCAGGAGACTGGCTCAAGAGTAAAGTCTTAAGCTATCCCTTCCCTTTCCTTCCCTCCCCTCTCTTCCCTCCCCTCCCTTCCTCCTTCCCTCTCCTTCCCTCTCCTTCCCTCCCCTCCTCTCCCTTTCTTCTTCCCTCCCCTCTCCGTCCCTTCCCTCCCCGTCCCTCCCCGGCCCTCCCTTCCCCTTCTCCTTCCTTCCCCTCCCCTCCCCTCCCCTTCCCCTTCTCCTTCCCTCCCCTCCCCTTCCCCTTCTCCTTCCCTCCCCTCTCCTCCCCTTCCCTCCCCTTCCCTCCCCTCCCCTTCCCCTTCCCCTTCCCTTCCCTTCCCTTCCCTTCCCTTGCACTCCCTTTTCCTTTCACCCTGACCAATTCAGTCCTAAAGCTATGATGTGGAATGGAGCACCTATCAAGTCCTCAATTTGGGGTCAGGAGAGCCACAGTGTTTCAGGGCTGCATGAGAGAAACAAGGAGGACATATGCAAGAGGAAGTGGCCTGGCAAGGGGAGTTGGAGTCCAAGCAGGGTTAGGAGGACATCTTCAAGGACGGGTGGCCCAGAGTGAGAGTCAGAGCCTGGATGGGGCAACAGGGTCCGTGCAGCAGAATGAGCAGGGTGAGAAGTCAGAGTCCAAGCGAGGTGTCCCTGTGGAGGGGGCCTGGCATTGAAGAACATTCTACAAAACAACTGGACAGTAGCTTACAAAAAGGTGGTAACAATCAAAGAAAAATGGAGGAATTGTCCCAGGCTAAAGAAAACTAGTGAAGTGACAGCTCAAGCCACCCCAATAAACTTTAATTTTAAAAAAAAGACAGCAGGTCATTCTGAAGGGATCCTTTTGTTATGAAAGACCTTATTGGATCAATTGGTAAAACTTCATGGGGTCTGAGGATGATGGTGACAGTTATGTGTCAGTGTCATCTCCTGACACTAATGGTTGCAGAGGAGAAGGTCTCTGTTTGTAGAAACACACACTGATGGAGAATCAGGTCAGCAATGGACTCTCAAATGATCAGGAAGGGAAAGGTTTTGGTATGTAATTGTACTTCCTACTTTTCTGTAAGTTCATAATTACTTGAAAATTTTTTTTAAAAGGAGAGTTTCAAAGCTGGTACTGAATTAGAGATGACCTGATTCTACTCTTTATTTATGAGATGGGACTAATTTGCAGAGAAGTTAAGTGACTTGATCAAGGCCACTCAGTTAGTTGGATTGGAGCTGGGGCCCAAACCTTTCTTCTAGATCGTACTGTTGGATCTAGTTCACGTCTCTCATGTTACAAGGTAAACACTGAAGTCAAGGGTCACGAAAAGATTTGCCCCAGAATGAGATGGGTAAATTTCAGGTGTCAGTTAATGGGGACCTATTTAGAGACTTTTTTGGGTGTCTGAAGTTGAACTCTCAGGGCTTGTCTCCACCTGTCCATGTCTACAGAAAATGCCCCTGGATGTGGGCCCTGGAAGCCAACTCCCCACTGGAAGGTAAGTCCCCTGTCACCTGCTCAGAGCTTTAATGTGTTGCGAGGTAAAGTGGTCATGAGCTGCTTTGCCTGCAGAGGTCTCTATGGCTTCTGGAATTTTCCACTCTCTCAGTCACTGATGGCCTCGGGCCTTGTCCTTCCATTTGCCAGCCATCAGTCAGCCAGGTGGCAATTCTGAACAGGCAGAAAGACATCTAGACATCTCCAAGGAGTGCAAAGGTCCATGGAGAAAGGAGATGACAATCATCAGATAGAGGTCCAGGGCAGGGGGTGGAGTGATTTGGGCTGAATTGTGTCCCCCCAAATTCATATGTTGAAGTTCTAACCCCCAGTATTTCAGAATATACGTGTTTGGAGGCAGGGCCTTTAAAAAGGAAATTAAGGTAAAAGGAAGTCATTAGGGTGGGCCCCAGTCCAATATGATTGGCGTCCTTATAAAAAGAAGAAATTAGGACACCTACACACACAGAGGGAAGTCCATGTGAGGACACAGGGAGAAGCCATCTACAAGCTATGAGAGAGGCGTCACATGAAACCGGTCCTGCTGACTCCTTGATCTCAGACTTCAGTCTCCAGAACTGTGAGACAATAAATTTCTGTTATTTAAGAGCCTCAATCTGTGGTACTTCGCTTTGGCAGCCCAAGCAGATGAATACAGCAGGGGCGAGGAGTATGACAGAATCAGCTGTTCTGCAGACCACAGGCTCTTTGCCCAGATCCCTCTACCCACACCATAATGTCACTTTCTCCCAACAACCTAAGCCAAGTGACAGTTCTCCCCACTTGGATGCTAATCAAGGAAAGCAGGGAACAGGATGTTCGGTCTGGAGTCAGAAGTCCCAGCATGTCCACTCAAGAGTCATGTGACCTTGGGCAAGTCATTTGCCCATACTGAGCCTTAGTTTCTTTATATAAAAATTTATAATTCCTGTTCTTAATCTTTCATAGAATTGTCAAGAAGGTCAACTATAGAAAGCGATAGATACTATAAAACAGATTAGAAATGTGAGGGATTGTATTAAGGATAGTGATATTATAGTATTCACAACAAAAATATTTGTTTATTGAGCCTCTGCTTCAGTTAGAAACTGCAAACATAATCTCCTTAAGGAGCAATCCAGGAAGTAATAGGAGGTTTACAGCTATGTACGAGATGGCACATAATGAAACACAGTTCACAAAATAGAAAGCAAGTGTTTAGAGGAAGCAAAATCGTCATGGATCGGTGTGTATCTCATGCAGCTCACTCATTCATCAGACATTTACTGGGCGCTTCTGTGTGCCAGCACTATTCTGGCTGCAGAGAGAGAATCGTGCAGAAGACAGCACGTCCTCAGAAAGCCAACATTCTAGCGAGGGTGGTGGGGACAAGCACAATAAACAAACATGTTCCTGAATAGGACAGGTGGAGACAGTGCAGTGAAGTAAAGGAAAGAGGGAGAAGGTGGAAAGGCGGCATGTGGCGAGGAGGACGGGCTGCTTTCTAGCAGTTAATAGGGAAGACCTCACTGAAAGGTCAGACCTGTGTCTCTACACAGGAAGAGAACATTGTAGATGGTTTTGGGTGCCTTTACAGAGCTTTACCGAATGATTAGGACTTGATTAGGTTGCTGGAGAGGGTTTTGGAGGTGGGAGAACCCAGCCTACAAGGTTTCTGCGAGATTGGCCAGGATGGGGATGCAATTCCCAGATATTGCCACCAGGTGTCAGAGTGACTTCAGACAAAATGTCTACCGGGTAGCTGGGAACATTCTTTCATCTTCCAAAGGAGGGGCATCAGGTAAAGCCTTGAAGAGTGAGAAGGTAAAAGAGGTTCATTGCCTGGCAACTGGTTGGAGCTTTCTGAGAGCCCCTGGATTCCCTCATCTTCCCAATAGTTCTCACCTCCAGATTGGCTCTCCCAGATGGGGCTCTGGCAATGGTAAGCACTTGATAAACTACAAGGCATCTTAGATATCCAAAGGATCATCATTATTTCATTGAGAATCACTATGGTAAAACCATGCCATGACACCATAAGTGGGGGCTGAGAAACCAAGCTCCTAAAATGCAAGGTTGGGGTGTTATAAGGTCAATGAATGAATGGGCAGCCTCCTATCTATGGCACAATACAGTCTGTCCCAGACCAGGGTCTTGTTTAGTGCAACCTGGAGGCAGATGTCTGCTCTGGCTTAAATATCAAAGATAATTCTGGGTCCTAGGATTTTGCTGGGACTTCCAAGGTAGATGGAGATTATAGGATTCTCCTAATTGGCACCATTTTTGTTGGCCTTTTTGGAGAAAGTTGGGACACAGAGTCCCATCCTCCACCTCCCCTCTTTCTGTATCAGGATCGCCTGCTGTTTCTCCATCCAGCTTTGCCCTCTCTTCCCAGCCTGTCCCCCACCCATGAGAATATTTGATGCCAACTATGTTATATCCAAATTCCTATTGCCCTGGCCTGTGTTATCTTGAGTTTTTACTGTACTGGGTTTTTGTCTTTTCTAAAGAAGCAGCTTTCCATTTGATACCTGTGTCCACAACATGGTTTACTGCCCAAAGGACATATGTGTGCATTCGTGTGTGTGTGCATGAATGCATGTGTGTTTACATGTGCAGGTGTATGTGTGCATGCACACACTTGTATGGAGTGGAAGGAGGGCTTGAAGGAAAGGCATTTACTTAGTTATCCTGTCTTCTTTCACATTCAGATGACTCTCAAAGAATCAACCAGTTGCACTAAGACTTTTTCTTACCCCATCAACCAAAATGAACCCAGCCTCCCTCCAGCACTGCTTTCTCTTCACTGCCACCTTCCCTTATTGTCCTCTTATTTCTGAGCATGCTCAGAAGGTCCTACAATTGATGGGCTCTGAGCCCCATTCAACCTCCCCTTCCTTTTGGGAGGGCAGTGGAAGGATATCCTTTAAAAGCAGTCTGTGCTCAACAAGCAGTAAAGGTCATGCTTCATAGCTGAAGGTCAAAAGGCACAGGAAGCAATCCTGCACACTGGGCTTCTCACTGATCTCCTCATTGGCCTTCTTTCCTCACAAGTCGATGACCTTGTGAGGCAGAAACATCCTTGGCTTTCAAGTGCAGTCATTCACTCAGTCACTTATTCATTCGTTTTGTTATTGATTCAGAATAAGCGTTAAGGGTCTTTCTCTGTGCCAGGAAACACAATGATAGGCAGGCAGTGCAAGGTTACTGTCTTGGAGGAGCTAAACATCTTTGGGGGGAAGCTGAGTCTCTGGCAGCATCAGAGGTCTATGAAAGCAGAAATAAAAGCAGTGCCACGTTGGAGGCATGAACTAAGAACATGTGTCCCAGAGGATAGAGGACGAGCTTTCCTGTGACTATTTTTGCCTGAGTCACCTTGTTCAAGATTCGGGAACTGCACAGAGGGGCTTCCCTTCCTAACCCTAGCAATGCTGACCAATGTATGAATGGGAGGGGCTGAAAGGAACAGCCAGGAGTGATGGAGCAGTGTCTCATCCTGCACTGACCCAGAGGCTCTCGGTGACCAGGGAGAAGTCCATCCTTTTGGGGGGCAAACAAATACTTGCGTATTGCTTTGTCCTGGTCCAGTCCCAAACTACCTTGCTATAAAGCATTCCAGGTTCACTTTCCTCCTGCTTGGGTCTGCTTGATGGGAGCCAACAAACAACTTCCAAAAGCAGAACCTTTGCCAAATCCCCGTTTTCAAATGTTCCTGCCCAAAGGGACAGTTAAAAGACAGAACCGTTGCACGGTTGGGTAACAGCAGTGGGCATCAGCTGAGTGGTGAGAAACACTGTAGAAAACGGCTGGAGATGACTGGGGAAGAAGAGACCTGCTCTCCTGCCTTCATGTACAGCTTCATGTGAATAATGTAAAAGGGAATATCTTCACGTGTTAAAAGAGCAAGTATTGGGAGCTACTGGTTTTGAAAAAGCTCTTCATCTTCCGGTTAATATAAAGGCTCTCCAGGCTGTTTGATTTAAACTGGAGATCCCATTACTAACTTACTGATGCCCTAAAGTTGGAACTTGTGAGAAATCCCTTTCTTTGGGAGCCTGAAATCATGGGAGTGTTAATAATGACAAAACCTGCGATGGCTGGAGGTGCTCGAGGGAACACCTTCCTACACCAATCTACCGAGCATTGGGTTGAAAAAGCAAAGCTGGGTTCCCACTTTACAAGAACCGAACCCAGGAAGCTAGCAAGCAAGGGCCATGTAGATCTCATGCTTTCCCCTGCAAAATCTGTGTTTTCCTTTTTCTTCCACATGAGCCATTTTTCAGGCAGAAAACACATTCCTTAGGCAGAGCCTCAAGTTGAAAACCTTCAAGGACTGATTCTGTCCAAATGAATGAAAAAGTCAAGATAAGCCTCTCCATTTTGATAATCCTTTCGCTTTGTGGTAGAGGCAACCTCCAAGTGCTGTTAAAGAGGTCATTTTTCCTACATAATCATGAAAATTCAGGCAATTACTAGGAAGAGGGACAAGTTACACTGATAAGGAGAATTAGGCCTCTTACGACTCTATTGGTTTTATTCCATGGCAAGTGAAGGAGCTGAGACTCTGCTTTGATGAACCCATGGATAAGGACTAACATAATAATGGCATTTATTGAACACAGATTATGTGCGCTGCTAGACGCCATGGGTGCTGTAAAATTCCACTTAAAATCCATATGACCCAAGGAAGTAGGCTCTGCTATTTATCTCTATTGGACAGATGAAAAAAAAAAAGAGACACATAGGGGTTGAAATAACCTGTCCCAGGGCACACAGGAGCAAGTGGCAGACTCCCTACTCCTGGGCCATCCCCAGGAGGTTGCTGAGAACCACCCACGAAAATGTGAGTCCCATGGAGCCAGTCAGGCTTTGATTCTGAGCTGCATGTGGAATCGTACCCTAGGGACTGGTGGGTGCTCTGAGGCCACCTTCTGCCCTGGCCCCTGTGGCCACCCTCCAGGCCTCCAGATCTTCTACTGAGATGCACACATTTTGAAAAATGAGTGTGTGTCACTCTTATCTGGAGGGAAAAAAACAAAAATTATTTTAAAAGAAGGATCTAAGAGAGAGACATATTCTAATGATCATCCTTTCAGTCTACATGTTCATCCCTGCCTACATTGCCCATTTCCTTTTCCTTCAGGCCTCTGTTTTGTCTTTCATCCATTGAACTACTTGCTAAAAAACCTTCCATGGGCCAGGTGCTCGGGAATTAGGCGGTGAGCAGAAACAAACAACCTGACTTGATGGAGGCTGTGTGGGAGGCAAGCATCTATGGGGCATGGGCAGTTGTGATAAATGTGATGCTGGAGAGAGCCAGTGACCAAGTGGAGGCGACATGAGGGTCTGGCCTGTGTGAGATATCCTGGAAGGCTTCCCGTGAACGTGACATTGACGCTGAGATAGAAAGGTATGAGTCGAACAGTGAAGGAAAGGGCGTTCCAGGCAAAGGGAACAATATTCACAAAGAGAGAATGTGGAGAATCAGGGTTAATATAATAATGATATTTATTGAACTTACATTATGTGTGCCATTAAATACCATGTGTGCTGTAAAATCCCATTTAAAACTCATATGACCCAGTGAAGTAGGCCCTACTAGATCTCTCTATTTGACAGATCGCTGTGGAGAGAGACCTTGGGGTCATGCAAGGTGGTGGCAAGGCTGGATTGCTGGGCAAGGGCAGGGCAGGCAGGACCAACGAGGCCGTGGTACAGAGTTTTGTCCTCTTCTCATGTGGCAAGGGAACGCGCATGGGATTCACCAGAGAATGATGTGATCAAATGTGTATTTGGGGAGGTTTCTGTGGCTATATCATCAGGAAGGAAATTTGGGAGTGGAGTAGAGTGGATGCCTGTGGATCAGTCTGGTGCTGTGATGTGGTCCAGGGGAGAGGCCAATAGCTTGGAGGGGTAGGTGGCATGAGGGGAGGCAGGAGAACATTCGAGGTGGTGGAGCGAAGTCGATAGGCTCAGGAGCTGCTTTGGAAGCCAAATGGATGGGACTTGATGATAGACTGGACAAGGGTTGGTGGGGCAAGGAAGTAATCTCAATTCCTGAGTGGAGGAGAATGCTATTCCTTGAGACAGGGATGAAGGGGAGTCAGCTAGGCTGGAAACAGGCCACCTGCAACCCAAAGTAAGTGCACGTTTACCTGGCCAGGTCTTTTCCCCATTCTTGAGGACAGCCAGTGGTCAATAGACTTGAGTACCTTTCTATTCTGAGTGACTTTCATGAGTGCTTTAAAGAAGCAAACCCACGCATTTGGAAAAGGCCCTGGCCATTGCTGAGGTCTACATCAACTAGATTCCATCCGCAGCTCCTCGGTCCATTTCCATGACCTTTAACATCTTCTCCTTGCTCCCAGCCAACTCACCCTCCACCACAACCATGCATAGAAAATAAAATAATATATGTAACATAAAAGCAAATGCTATCAGCAGAAAAGCTTACATATTTGGAAAATTTCTGGACTCTTAGCAAATTCTGTTGAACTCAATCTAAAATCCCATCACTCTAGGTTCTCTCAGGGTTGAAAGACCAGGAATAGGTGGAACCCAAGCTGGGTGATGGGCACCCCCTGTAGGTTCCTCTGGGAGTCCCTGGCAGAGATTGAAATTTTCAGAATTAAGGTCCTTTGTCTTAGCCAACCTTTCCCTGGGCCCAACTGTGACCAGGGACTCTGATGTGTCCCACGACCTCCAGAGCAGCAAACCAGATTCCAGAATCCCCACCAGGGTTCAGGAGTTAGATCCCAGCTAACCTCGAGTTCCAGAACCTCCTCCTGTTCCATGGAGCCCTGCCACAGGTCAGTCTGATTTCCTGACTCATTAAAGGTAAGTTTTACTGTGTCCACGTACCCCCACCACCAATTTCCAAGAGCTTTTTCCTACAGGCCGGGAATTTGGGCCTATTGCCTAATAGAAGGCACAGAATCTGGTCAAAAATACTTTTGTGTTGACCTAGAGAAGTCCCAGCAAGGACCTTAGCTAAGACAGCTTTTGCGCATCTGTGTCAGGAGCATATATTTATCCCCTGGGAGGGCTTTGGAGGACAACAAGGACACGAGGTCCTCCTTAACTGGATCCCAGAATTGGTGAGAGGGCTTTTGGGTCTATGCCCTCGCGGTCCTGCCATCTCCAGAGGGTTTTATGGAATCCTAGGGTTCCAATGGCCTGAACACAGAAGGATGATGAGTCCTGGAACCGGGCCATGGAGCTCTGGGAGTAAGCATTGCTCTTCCCCAGGGTGCTGATGTTATGGGCTGGAACAGATCGGCAACTCATAATGATGCAGCAGATGCCTTGCATTAAAATAAGATTCAATTAAACCACATGGAACCTGTGAAAATGTTTATACGCAGTGCGCTATTCCATTGTGAAGCAGCATTTTTCTCTGCCACTAGGTGGCAGAAGTCCGTGGTGGACCATGAAGGCTGTGGAGACTGCCATTGACAGGGGAGGGAGGATATTGATTCAGACTGGCGAGTCAGGCTGCCTGGGCTGAGTCTAGAAGCTCCCGCAGCTGAAGACGCCTTGGCGGCTACCTCAGAGCTGCCCCAGGATCTTTGTCTCCAACAAATATGATATTTACATTCCTTTTCTGATGCTCCCGAGTTGACCGTCTTCCTCAGCCAGCCTTTCAGCTTCACACTTGTCCCCAAGTTCCCAGGTCCCAGGAGGAAGAAGCAACCTTTTCTTCTAAAGTAGACAGAATGTCCCTCTATAGCTTTTAGGTCACGTATCCCACATCCTACAAAAATTTCCCACGTGCCCCTCTTTCCTCCTTCACCTGTCCTTTGCCCCTGGCTGCCTGGCGCTGTCTATTCTTGGCATGAAGTCTTATAGTTCAGGCCCTGATAACTAATATCAAGTAAGGATCTGGGGCTTTCTGGAACTGAGCTTGCAGTTCCAAATGAGAAGTTAAAAGTTGATTTAAACAGTGCCAAATAATTATGAGAGACATTTAAAATGTTTGTGGGTTGAACAAATGAACAAGTGAATGAATAAATGAATTCACCGAATAAAGGAGAAAGTGATTGAGCTGGGGCCTGGAACATCATTCTCGTTTGTTTCCATATGTAGGTGAAGACCATCACGTTCTTTAAATTTGTGTACGTGTATGTGCAAAGGACTCTGGTCTAAGAGAGCAAGTGCTCTAGAAAGCTCTATGTGTGGACACACAGCTGTGGCGTATTTACCAGGTGCCCTGTTCTCTCCCTTTCTTCATGCTTTTTCATTTTCCTCTTCACATCCGGGAGAAAGCCTTGCTGGGACCTGTGGCCATTGGATGTGCCTTTTGCATGTCCTAAGCACTTCTCTGGCAATAGGGAGACTGTGCTCATACTAGCTGGCGCTGAAGTGTGCTAGGGAGTAGGTCCCAAATCCTACAACCAGTGGTTTCCTTTTGAGTACCGGCCATTCCCACTTTCACAGATGAGGAAATTGAGTTCCAATCAGGGTGGTTGAATTGCCTGAGGGCAAGCCACTGGCAGAATCAAATGCAAACCTCACGCTCCTCACTGGCAGAGCTAGCTACACCTACGTTTCCAACCCCAGTTTGCTAGCAGAATTATAGGGAGGCTTTCAAAACTATTGATGCCCAGGCCTACTCCAAGAGAGCAGTAGAGAAAGGGCTGTGCCATGGTGCCCTGGCAACTTACACAGACCCACATAGGCCATTCAGGCAATGGCATGATGCAAAGCCTGTCTGAGTCTTGGCAGAACAGCTTGTGGTCCAGAACATAAGGGGATGCCTGGAGGAGCTGCTACGAGGCTGTGCTACATCACCTGTTGCCTCCATGTCTCCGTGTTGTCCTTTCTGGTGTGTGACTAACAGTGGCTCATCGTATTAGGTCTTGACCTTGTCTCATGTGAGTGCTTTGCAAGAATCTGACTTGACGATAGGGCTGAAGCCCAGAGTGTTTCCTTTTTGATTGTGGTTTTTACTTTTTATTTTGAAACAATTATAGATTCATAAAAAGTTGCAAATTAATGTATGGGAGGTCCCGTGTACCCTTCACCCAGGTTCACCCAATGACAACATTATGTGTAACTGCAGTACACATAAGATGCTGACATTGCTACAATCCACCAAACTTCAGCCTTCACCAGTTGTACTTGTGTGTGCATGTGTGTAGTTCTGTGCCATTTTATCCCACATGTAGATTTGTGTGGCCACCACTGTGAACAAAATACAAAACTGTCCCATCACCATAAGGCTCCTTCATGCCATCCTTTCTAGCCTCACCCACCATCCCATTCCTGCCTCTGGCAACTACTAATCAGTTTTCCATCGCTATAATTTGAATATTTCAAGAATGGTGTATGAATGGAATCAGACAGTCTATGACATTTTGAGATTAGCTTCCCTTGAGATCTCTCTAAGTTGTGGCATGTATTGATAATTCACTGCTTTGTCGCCGAGTGGTCTCCCATCGTATGGATATACCCCAGTGTGTTTAACCATTCACCCATTAAGGGACCTGGGAGTTGTTTCCAGCTGCAGGCTATCACAAATAAAGCTGCTAAGAACATTCATGCACAGGTTTTCTTGTGAACATAAGTTTTCCTTCCCCTGGGATAAGTGCCCAAGTGGGTGATTGCTGAGCTGTATGGCAGTTGCATGTTCAGTTCTCTATGAGATAGCTTTTTCAGAGTGGCTGCCTGACATTGTGTTTGACCCTTGTCTGATGCTACTGTGCAGCCGGGGCTAAGAACTGCTGCTCTGAAAGCCAAACTGAGGTGTCCACACGAGCTGTAGGAACTTTAGCTAATGGAGTTCAGATCTTCCACTTTGTTTTTTCAAGGATAATTCCTGGGAAATCTTTCTGAGGTGTTCCCCATGTGAGCTGCTCCCTCCGCCTTCCTAATTATTATTATTATTATTATTATTATTATTATTATTATTTTGTTTTTTTTAAAGATTTTATTGGAGAATTGGGGGAGGGAACAGTGTTGGGGAATCGGGGAAGGGGAACAGACAAGTTGTTGCCTTTTTGTTCTTCAGTCTAGTTGTGGAGGACGTTGCTTCACTGGCCCATGTTGGTATTATCATTGTGCTCTTCCAGGGTGAGGCAGATCGGTCGCCGGCCTCTGGATGGTCGCTCACCACAGCTATTGGCAACTCATGCTGGCTGCCGTCCACTCACTGTAGCCTATGGCAGCCCACTGCAGCAGGGGCTGCAGCCCACACCATCGCTGGAGCTCGCACAGCCCAGCTCCAGGTGGAGCTGTTGTTAGCTGTAGAGGGCAGTGTCACTGGCCCTCATATGTGGGATCCAAACCAGGGCCGCTGGCATCCCCAAACCAGCTCTTAACCAATGCGCCACTCGGCCGGCCCCGCCTTCCTAATTATTTATTTGCGGTCCTCTCAGATATGAGCTCAAGAAAAGGTGAGTGTTTACACTGGCATCTACACAGGTGTTAGTTCGCAGTAGAACACGGGCCTAGATTCAGCTGATTGGGAGTAAGGCTGAGCTTTGTGGCCAGGGCAATTGTCCCCTTTGACTCCTGCCACCTGTCTTGGGGGCTAGGAGTTCATCTATAGAACTGAGCTCTTTTGATATAGCTGAGCCTTCAGTGCCCTGAGCTCCACCCTGGAGATCAAAGTCAAGGCAGTTTCTCTCCCAAGGGCTGTGACTTCTCGGGGCTCCCTTGAGTGTTGTGGGATGAATCTACCATGTCTTTGCCAGCCATGGGGAGCAGATAGGGCACTGTTTGTTCTAGAATGTTGGTAGAGCTTCCTTGGACACATTTCCTGGAAGCAAGAGTGACTGAGTCACAGACTCCAAGCTGCTTCTAGATTCCGCTCTAGATAGATCTCGGGACCTTGCACCCCTCCACCTGCCCTTGAGCTAGTCATTGGTACCTGTCTTGTGTGTGGCCTTTGTCCCAAAGACAGCACACCCACAGCTCAAAGGCTCTGCTACCCCACAGAAACACATTCGGTGATCGTGTCACAGCATCTTACTCCCCTCTCCTCACAGAGCCCCCAGACTTCCCCTTACAGACTCTCCCCAAGAACCTCATCGTCACCTCATTCCCATACCAACCCCCTCCTGGCTCCTTAAGTGTTCTCAAGTCTCTCTCTGCTGCCATCCTTGTCCCTCCACTCTCATGGAACTGGGGGCTAGCCAAAGGCCAAACACAAAAAAAAAGGGAAACAGAAGCAAACAAAAGAATTCCCCTGACCCCCCAATAAACATACACACAAAAGAGCAGGCTTGTGGGAAGAGGAAACTCCCACCAGCATCTACCCTACGGGGGGGCCAGGGGTCCCCTCATTGTTCTCCCTCCCCAGGCCTAGTGATGACAATCCCAGCCCCGGACAGGTTGCAGCCCCCCAGCCCTGCAGCCAGCACCCCTCCTCTTTTCCCACCTTGGGCCCCCTGAGAAAGACGCCTTGAAGCAGATGTCATAGGCCCAGGAGTGGTTCCCACAGGAGGAGGAAGTAAGAGCTCACAAAAGGCTGGGCTTTTCCCTGAGGAAGCAGCGGTGGCTTTTCAGTGACAGACTCCTTCAAGGATGAGGGACAGGGCAGGCCTGGACCCTGGGGACCAGGGCCAGGAGAGGAGCTGGCTCTTGGAGGAAAAGGGGGCATTGTGAGCCCTTGTTTACTGTGCTGGCGGGGGCCATGACCTTGCTGCTTGTCAACAGGCCCGCTGCTCCCTCCTCTCCCCACTACCTTCGCATATTGTTGTGGAGTCAGCCCATTCATAATTTTATTTGGGGGTGGTTGTTTTTCGGCCTCCAGCCCCTCCCCCAACTGGCTCACTTTCAGCATTGTCACCCAGATAAAAAGCAAGATATCCTTCCCCTTTCCTGGAGCCAGCTTCCTATCCTGGCCTGGTTGGCTCCCAACTGTTAACCCTTAGAGGAGCAGGAGCCTGGGGTCCCCTCCAACCACAGTCTGGCACAGCAAGCCACCCACCGCCCCCCTGCGCCCCCACCCCCGCCCCCTGTGTTTGCCAGGGACAAAAAGCACAGGGTCCCGGGAAGGGGTTGGGAGAGAAGCCATTTGGGGTCACAGCTTTAGATACTGAAATGCCTGATTGCTCGGACATGGGAACAGGTTACAGGGCAAGAGGATGGAGTGTTAGGATGAAAAAGGGCTGACATCCCACCAGCCACAGGCCCCGGCCCCACTAGAGCATACACATTTTCAAAGGAACACTGGCAAACCAGGGGGAGCGTGGGAGAGGGCTGCAAGCTGGTGAAAGGCCTAAGAGCCTGGAAGTGGGGCTGAAAGCAGCACAGTTAAGTGGACTTGGGAGGTCCAAGATGGAGAAGACCGGGGCCACGATGGGAGCTCCCTGGTATATTGGGGCTGTCATGAGGCAGAGGTTTACACTGACTAACTTGAAGCATAGAACTTGGGTCAGGGTGGAAGGTCCCGGAGACCTAGTTTACATCAATAAAAGATGCTCCCTGATGTTGGAGACGGGGTGTGCAGCCCTGGGATAGCAAAGAACCCTGTCATTAGAAGCAGAGCCTGGGCATCAGGATGCCAGACGATGCCCAGGTACCACTGAGACCAGGCATCACAGGATCAGGAAGACACAGCTTACCTTGTGACTAGCTCAGGACCACACAGAGAGCCCAGGGCAGACCCAGGACCAGGACCCAGGACTCCCGGGGCAGTGCTCTCCCACCACGTGTTCGAACTGAGGCTGGCTGCCCGCACAAGGGTGCAATCCTACGGACAAAAGGCAGTGCTGGAGGAGCTTAAGGCCCCTTCCATTCTGAGATCTAGAGCTTCGAGGACTCTTTGACTTCACCCGTTCACTCTTCTTGCTCTTCCTTCTTGGCACCCTGCACATTTAGGTCCATTTCTTCCCTGACCTGGTCCCCCACACCTCCCACCTGCTGTCCCTGCCTCCCTGGCTTCAGCTCAGAAATCCACGGGCTTCCCTGGGGCTCCCAGCCAGCTTGCTCCCCTCTCTGGAACTACCTCTCTCCCCTAGTTTGCCACTCCCTATACCCATGCTTCCACGAGGCCCCCCCGGTCTAACATTTTTACAGCTCACCCACCCCCAAGGAACGCTCCCCCGATGGCTCCTGAAGGTTCTGAGGAGCGCTTGCCCCTGCACTCTGCAGCAATCATGCCCCGCTTTGCAATGCACCATTTGCCCCACTGACATATGTACTGTGTTTCTAAACAGTCCCTGACATTTCGGGCTCTACTCTGTAGTTAACCGTGGAAGTTTGCAGACAGCAAAGTCTCCCTTGTGCTCATGCATTTGGAGCTATAACCAGATACAAGGCAAATGGTGGCCATGCCCTCACGGGGCCCACGGGTCAAAAGCATCCTCCATGCTCCCCACAGCAGCCAGCACAGCACTAAGCACACACCCCGACATCCCCATTTCCTCACATGGTGGGCTGTGGGTCCTGAGTTGTCCATGCATCGGAGGTGTATTAGTCAGCTCGGGTTGCCATAATGAAGTACCATAGACTGGAGGATTTAAATAATGGATATTTATTTTCTCACCATTCTGAAGGCTGGAAGTCAGAGATCAAGGTATCAGTCATGTTAGTTTCTCCTGAGGCCTCTCCCCTTGGCTAGTAGATGGCTGTGTTCCTCCTGTGTTCTCCCTGTGTCACCAATCTGCATGTGTCTGTCCTCCTCTCCTTTTCTTATAAAGACACCAGTCAGATTGGATTAGGGCCAACCCCAATGATCTCATTTTAACTTAATTACTTTTTGAAAGGCCCTATCTCCAAATATTATGGAGGAGGTTAGGGCTTTAGCATATGAATTTTGAGGAAACACAATTCAGCTTGGAATAGGAGGACTTCGGGTCTTCTTTCTCTAAGATCACCTCCAGGAACTTGCTGATTCTATGACTAGTCAAGTGGCCAAATAAATAGAAAAGAACAGTGGGATCTGAAATTAGAGATGGGGGAGGGCTAATGTCTGGAGAGCCCTGGACCCTTCACTGTAGAAGCATGCCCCTCCCCTTCGGCCATCTCCTCAGTGTATGACCTGTTAGCACTTTGCATTTTGGGTGGCCTGAAGCCCACCATGGCCATTCATAGACTTTTGGTTAAGGTCTCAGTCAGGCCTAGGTATAAGGGTAATGGTATTTGTGAAATGACAGAAATGGGCTAAATGGAGATTGGATCCACTTTGGAGAGGTGGTCAGTAGTACATTGAGAGAAATGGACTAGCTGGGGGCAGGGAGGGGTGTATGGGGTTGGAACACTTAGGGATTAATGAAGCCCAGAAAGGCTGCTAATTTTGATCCCCAGGGGCCACACAGAGTAGGGTAAGCAAAAGCCTTCCTACGAATGCCAGGACTCCTGATGGGGAGCCAGCATCCACCTCCAAACTGCATTGCCAAGTGTGTGAGTGTGCGTAGTCACACAATGCATGTTTATGCCTGTATATGCATGCATGTTTGTTTACATGTGTACCTGTGTTTGTGAGTGTGCACATGTGCATATGTGTAGATACACGTGTATGTACATTTATGCATGCATGTTTATGCATGTGCGCATGTGTGTGTGTGTCTGTGCCCTCAGGCACTGCAAGTAACCGAGTACCCCAGACAAGGTGAAAAAAGGACTTGGGCCCAGCTGGAGGAGAGAGACTGCAATTCAGGCGGTGTCTTTACCAGTGTGTGGCCACAGCACATCAAGCCCTCAGTTTCACCCAGGAACAGGTGGGAGCACCCAGTTCTCTTCAACCTCCCACCCCCTTCTTCAAAGTCTTCCTCATGGCTCATGGTTGGTCTGTTTGCTTTTCTCCGGGGGAAGTCCCTGCTTTATAGAGGTAGAAACCATCAGCATTTGAGAGTGGGGGTTGTCTCCTGCCCAGGACCTACGTGAGGGCTGCTGGGAAGCTCTTACACACGCAGCACACTGCTCTAGAGCTCAAAGACACACTCCGTGAGTTCCTGCATGCGACTCTCACAATGGCACTGAAAGTGGAGTGCAAAATTGTCACCACTGCATTTTGGCTGGGAATGCTGGCCCTGGGACTCCACAGCCAGAGGGATCAGGGCTGGGATCCTGGCTCAGCCACTTAGCAACGTGTGACGTAGGGCAAAGTTGATCTCTCTGAACTCCAATTTCCTGAGACCTAACATGGGGCTGTTAATACTTGCTGGAGAAGTTATGTGGTGGTTGATGACATGAAGGACATAAACATGAAGCACAGCCATAGTGGGTGTGGCAGCCCATCTCTCCTCCTGCCCCCTTCAAAGATGGCATGTGGTTGGCCCAAGGTCATGGAGAGCAGAGTCAGTACTACGACTCAGGAGAACATTTTCTCCATCCACCCTCTGCCTGTCTCTATTAATGGAAATCTCTCTGCTCAGCTACCCTACCTCAAGACTGCCTGTTAATCTGGGACTAAGATGAAGTTGAGATGATCAGCATATTCTTTCCCACTTTCCACTTCTGGTGGCCCCCAAACTAGCAAAATCCCAGATCAGAACTAAGAAGGCAGAGACAAGGTAAAATGGACCCTTCTCAGAACTCATGGTGGACCAAGGGACCCCCAACCTCACCGAGCTTCACCTCCCTGGAACCTGTCAAACAGCAGCTCAGAGGCTGTGAATGACCTGCCTCCTGCTTCTCCCCTTCCTCTGTCCCCATATATCCACCCCTCACACATTCAGGCATTCATTTGTTACTTACTGAACCCCAATGTGGATAAGCAGCAAGGCCTGGCACACAGCAGAGAACAGCCCCATTCCCCCAGTCCTCCCAGAGTTAACCATCCAGGTGTCCCCCACCACCACCACCCCAGCTACAAGCACCTGAGGAAGTGCCAGGGCAAAAATGAAAAGCAAGAAGGTCAAGTTCCTACGAGTTGCCCTAGGTTGAACCCAGCAGCCCTCCATGTCATTCCCAAAGCACTCCTCTAATCCTGGACTCAGGATCAGAAGGCAACTGAGTCAGGGTCTAGACCAAACTACCTGAGGCAGGGCCCTTCTCCCATCAGGAGAAGATAGGAGAGTAGAACTCATCAACGGCATGCCCCAGGAGGCAGATCATTGAGACCCAGAAGAGAAAGCCATGATTTTTCTTTGGCAAACCCATTCCCCATGTTTGGGACAAGGGTATGACAAAGACTCTTCTTCGCCAAACTTTAGACAGGTTCCTTTGAGCCCTCTTTTTGATTAGACCTCAGTTGTGGGCTTCTGTGTCTGTCCTTTCAGAGTCCAGTTTTAGCAAGGGTCCTGCTAAGTCAGTTTAGAGAGACTTTTCCACCCCTGGTATCTGAACACCTATAGGTATCTGATCATCCCATTCCTCATTCTCCACCCTCACCCCCAGGTGATATCTGATCACCCTGGCCTGCCTTCAGTGAAAATCTTCTTAGGGCATCTTAGCAAGAATCCCCCTACCTTGATGTCTCTTCTTAGTAACTCCCATCCACTGAGCCCACTGTGCTTGTTGTATTTGGAGTTGAGCCCCATTTCTCTCCCCTACCTTGATAATCCTGACACCTATCATGATCGTCCTAAAGTCTTCCTTACTGTTTTAACAAGTGTCAGAACAATATTTCCTTTAACAGGTAATATTAAAAGCCAGCAACCAAGCAAATACATGCTTGGTTAGAGTGGCTCTGTTGCACACAGGTCTTTGCAGATGAGTTTTCGCTGGCCAACTTTTGGGGAACAATCATAAGAATTATTATAACTACACAGTCATGACCAGGGGGAAGGTTCCAGGCTACAGGATTTCTCTTTCAGGGAAAAGAATCTAGAGACATGAACAGAAGTCTCAACAGCTCTAGTCATCAGCCCTGCTGTTGATCCCCTGGCAGAGTGGGACCACCACTCTGTTAGTCACTACCAAAGCTGGATATCTGCTTATTGAGGACCTGATGCAAATGGAGCCAGAACTCGTGGCCACCCTCACCCTCTGACGGTCTCCTATTATTAGGGGTCGCTGCTCAAGGACCGTTGTGGAACCTATGCTCTCTGGTTGGCTCCTGCCTGGAGACGAACAGCCACAGGGGTAGAGATGGTCTTGCCCTGTCTAAACAGAGACTTCTGTCCACTGGCCACATCCAAGAGGAGGATTTGACTCTTTAGTGCGTGCTAGTTGTATTCACAGCACTTGGGAACTAAAAGAAACTCCACAAACCTGGCCCCACTCCCTCATTGAGGGTTGGAAACTGGACCATTGGGTGAAATCCCTCACCCAGCATCACTCAGTGAATGTGTGGGCAAAGCCAGGATCAGAATCTAGAACCGGGGTGAAGGACAGCTCCCTTTCTGGTTAAAGGGATCCCACATCATCATGGCTGAGGTGACCCAGACATGAATTTCACAGTTATTTTTCACCTTCGCAGTTGGGAGAAAACCACCCTTTACTAAAGTTTTCTTTGTGGGAGGAGGAAAAAATAAGAACCTGCAATTCAGTAGGAAATACAATTTTAAAAATAAGCCTCCCGGCCAGTGCATTTAATGCCCGCCCCGTGGGGCTCCTGGGCCCATAACTCAGGAGCACAATGGCTTTTCTTGTTATGAATGAGTGTGAAGTGCCAGCAGAGGAAATAGGAAGCCCCCAATGTAGTCTGAATGGACCTGTGAACAGGGATAATAAAAGTTGTCCTGGATTTCCGTTACCACCAGGTGTTTCCGCCGGGACTTCTATTCATTCAGGCTTGGGGATGGCCACGGGTGCCAAACCTTCCCCAGCCCCAACCCCGACCCCTTGTTCTGTCCCCCTGACCTCACTTGTATCCAGTAGAGGCCACGTGGGCCTGGACTCCATGATGGACATCTTCTCACCCCAGGGCCCCCTCTCTGTGAGATTTGTTTTAGAGTAAAGGAGAGGGCATGGGGGTAGGAGGGAGGATGGGGTCACTGGATTACAGGCCCTACTCAGTTTGATAAGAGAAGCTTGTGAGAGGGAAACTACATGCCCACGGAGACAGGTGGTCACACGCTATGGGTGACAGAGGCATGACATCAACTGTGGGGGAAGGCTGACATGTCAATGCAGGTGCACATGGGGAGCCGGAGGCCTGCCCTGAGTCTGCCATTAACTTGCCCTGGGACCTCAAGTGTGTCACTCCCTACCGAGCCTGTCCATTAGCTCCCAAATGACAAGGTCAGACATACTGCCCATCCACTGTTACCTTCTGAAATCAGGCTGTAGGACAAGAATGCTTCTAACTAAAAGGGGAAAGGTGGCTCCAGTCTCAAATGCCCACATGAACCAGGCAGGAGCACAGATGAGTGAGGCCGGCCTGGTGTGGGAAGGGGAACCATGGGGGACAGGTGTCCACCTGCCCTGTCTGTGCAGTCCAGTGTGAACCAGGCCACAGAACACACACCTGCCTGCTGCCAGGTGAGGAACCCCACCCCACCAAGGCAGCCTTCCTGCCACCAGATGCTTAGGAAGCTGCTAGGAAGGCTGCACTTGAACCGTTTACATCAAGCAGATTCACAGATTTGCTGCTACAGCAGGGGGGTGGGGGTTGGGAGGCTCTGTCATTCTGAAATGGGGGTGGGAGTGGATTTCTTCTCTTGAGGTAGAAAATATATCATAAATGACTTGGCTCTTTGCACAGTAGATGATTTACAACACACATTAGCTGGATGCACAAGGAATCTTAGGCCAGTCACAGCCCTGACCCTTGTGTAGAGAATCAGTCACTTCTTTCCCATCACAAATAGGAAGGCCCACCTCCTCCAGGAAGCCTGTCGTGACTGCCCAACCCGGGGGGATGCTGCTTAGAATCCATGAATAGCGGACCACATGGTCATTAGAACATATTATTCAGGATCATTCCATTCTGGCAGCATCACTAATGGTGGAAGAGCCTCCAGCTGGAAACCCTAAGTTCTACTTCTTCTAACGTCTCTTGTTTCCATCTCCAGGACAGGTGGGTGAGCCAAGCAATAAACACGTACTAGGAACCTCCTAGGCAGAGAGCAGCCATCTGGTTGCCATTGTTCAGAGAGCAGGTTCTGACTACGGACAGTCCAGGGGTCTGACTGATATCTTTTTTTTTTTTAATTAAAGATTTTATTAGGGAATTGGGGGAGGGGAACAGCATTGGGGAATTGGGGAGGGAAACAGACAAGTTGCTGTCTTTTTGTTCTTCAGTCTTGTTGCAGAGGACATTGCCTCACTGGCCCATGTTGGTATCATCATTGCGCTCTTCCCGGATGAGGCAGATCAGTCGCCGGCCTCTGGATGGTCGCTCACCTCGGCTACTGGCAGCTCACTCTGGCTGCCAGCCGCTCACGCTGGCTGCCGGCCACTCACTGTAGCCTATGGCAGCCCACTGCAGCAGGGGCTGCAGCCTACACTGTCGCTGGGGCTCGCACAGCCCAGCTCCAGGTGGAGCTGTTGTTAGCTGTAGAGGGCAGTGTCACTCACCCTCATATGTGGGATCCGAACTGGGGCCGCTGGCATCCCAAGCCAGCTCTTAACCAATGCGCCACTCAGCCGGCCCCTGACTAATATCTTTATTAGTCACCTAAGGCCTTTGGTAATTAGCAGAGTTATGCATCACTGCATCCAAGATAATGCACATCTTCAGTTCTCCCAGGCGACAATAATAATGATAAAAATGGCAAAGGTGATGTTGATGATACATAGATAAACAGCTTCAGAGTGAATACATAGCTGTATAATTTTCACATCATCTATTTTATTTTGGGTCTAGTAAACTACATGATGTAAAAAGGGTGTATATTATTGTAAGATATTATTGTAAGGTAAGAGCATTCTATGAGTTTTCTTAGAAGCATGTGGGTCATACGTGCATCAGAGCTGTCGTAACTAGTAAGTGGCAGAGACAATCTTTTGTTTCCTCAACCAAGATAGTCAGATCTGCAAAGCACTGTCTACCACAGGGGCATCACCCAGAAGATGCTAAGTGGGCTGGATATTATTGTCCACACTGGGGAAATTTGTTGGGCTCTGAACACCCCCGAGACTGGGTGGCTTTATTGTTTCTGTCAACAAACATGGGGAACCTGGTCCTCCTCCCACTCCTTGAAAAGCTAAGCAGGCCCAGGGCCTCTGCGAGACCTGGAAGCATGACGGTAATGCTTCCCTTCAGTCTGTCCACACATGCTGTGTGAGGGACCACCAGGCACAAAGCAGATGAGGGATGTGGTAGGAAAAAGCGCGCCAAGATGGCGGCCGAGTATCTGTCCAGTTACAAGGCAGTTCCCTATCAGCTGTGTGGTCCTAGGTGAGCACCTCCTCCTCTGAGCATTAGTTTCCTCATCTGTAAAATGAGGGAATTAAATTGGATACTCTTCGTATTTCTTCCAGTTTTATTATTGAATAATTCTACAATGGTTCAGTGCCCTTTGGGGCCCACTTGCACCTTTAAGAAGCCCAGCCAGTGGAGTTTGCTGATACCATGCTCTTACCTGGAAGAAGAAAAAAGTGAGCGCAGGAAGCAGGTGCTGCTCTGAGCAGCAAAGGTGCTTCCCATCTGTGCTTAGCCATCCAAATCCCAGCCACTCTTCAGAACCAGACTCTGGAGTGAAAGAGCAAATGCAGCTGTTATACCTGGGCTTTCCCCACCCCCTCATGTCCCCGCTGGCCCTCATTCTCTCTCCCACCCCAGGGCACTGTCACCCCCACCCTTTCTACTGCCAAACCACATCACTTGCAGTTTTGCAATTTCCAAACTGAGCTCAGACTGTCACTTTCCAGAAAGCTTCACAGGCACCAACCAGGACAGCCCCACCCTCCATCGCTCCCAGGCTCCCCATGGCCAATAGAACTTACCACACTTTGGGTATGGCTGCGTTGACCATGGATTTCCTTCTGTTCCTCATGCTTTTTGGACGGGGAGGGTGTAAGGTGGGGAGAACTGGCGGGTGGAAGTCACCATGAGTTCAGGCAGATGTAGTTTTGCACCTGGGTTTCTGACTTGGCCTGTGGTTGCTGCCAGGGTTGCGAGGAGGCTGAACCAGCAACAAAACAACCACTCCCAGGGCTGAAAAGTTAGCCACAGAATCCCCTTTGAAAGGAGGACAATATGACCATAAGCGAGGCCATTGCTTTCATGTCTTTGGAGCAGGGGCAGGAGTAGACAGACAGAAGAAACACAGGTTTTGAGACCCCTAGTCAATTAACCATCTCACGCATCATGAGACTCTTTTCATTGCTCCTGAAAGCAGTGACAAGCCCAAGTCAGATGCCTTTTCTTCCTGGAAGCTTGCTTAGCTCTCCTGAGCCCAAAAGAGGCAAGGAGGTCGCACCACCCTTTGTCTTAGCCTATACTACCGATGCTCTGCATTTCAGTTACAGGTTGACCAGTTGTTTCCTTCTTTACTTTGGAGTCCAGTTCAATAAATCTTTGTTGAGGTCACCGTATACATACAGAGTAAGGATAGATTTTATTGAACTGGGCCCAGCTATGGTTGGCTAACTGACCCTCCCTGAGAGTCAGTACCTCAGGGCAGGGTCTGTGTCTCTCTCATCCTCCAACCGCAGCAGGCTCAGTACCTGAGTAGAATTGAACCAAACTTTCTGCGCCCTTTACCGGTAGCCCCCCTGCCTAGCATGTTCCTTCTGCAGGGTGTCCTGGACTGCTCCCACCCTAGGTCTGTTCCCCTCGGCAACGAAGTTTCTACTTTTCTGCAGGCCCAAAGCAGAGTTAATCCCTGCTGTAAGGGCGGTAGAGAGAGAAGAAGTCCTTTCTCCCAGCTGTGTCTCTGCCCAGTGCATACAGGCTGCAGATTGCTTGCTGGGATCCAGTCAGGGCCCCCAACTTTTACATGCCAAGCCTGGGAGGAGAGCTTGGGTAAAGTTCCTAGCTGAGAGAATGCCCCCTTCTCCAGCAGCCCCTCTCCCTCCAGACTGCTCCATATCCTGAGCACCAAAGCCTGGGTCCCTGGGCCCACATGGATGTGTCTCTGCCTCTGCTCCTCATGGGAACTTCCTTAGAACTCTCTGTCTTCTTGTGAATGGGCATGGTGCCCTTCCTCACGTCCTACCTCCTTTCCTCCACTTCGGTCAACAGTGGAAACCCACTCGGGTCACACAGAGGTCACAGTTACTGAGGCACATTGAGTCAGTGCAGGGCTCCCGTCTGGAGGGTCTCCATTTCATCCTCCATCAATTGAGGCAGAGCAGTCCAGTGAGAATAGTTATCAGGCCCAGGCTCTCACCCAAATCCACCACATACCATGGCCAGTGGCTGGAGTTCTTTGAGCCTCCATTCTGCAAACTGTAACATAGAAATAACCATCCATATCTCACTCACACAGTTGTTAGAAGAACTAGTGAGGAAATGGCCTAGCTCTAGTCTTCCTAAACACAGTCTGCTTCTGAAAATGGATATAATAATACTAAACATGTCAGGTGAGAGTGAGGATTAAATGGGGCAATTGATGCATTTAAAGTAGGCAGAGCATTCCATACCCAGTGGGCCTCAATAAATGGCAGCAACTGTCATCGATAAAGACAATAAGTGGCAGCTGTTGTCATCATTCAATACCGCGGTCTCTATCGAGGGAACCATACTACCTGAACACCCACTGTGGGCACAGCCATATTTACATCCTTTGCTTCCTGCCCTCAAGCAGGTAGGAGAAGGGGACTTACAGGTCTCTGGCACCTCATACTGGGTATTGCACTAAGTATATCATTTTATATGCTCCTCATAGGGAGGTAGGGTTTAGTAAAAAGAGCCTTGATTTTGGAGTCTGGCAGGCCTCGTTTGAAATCTGTATTTCATCGCTCACTAGCTGTGTAATTTTGGGCAAGTTATTTAATCCCACTGATCCTCCATTTCCTCATTTGCAAACTAGGGTCATAAGGAAAGGTTTCACAAAGGAAGCATCATGTGAATTGGACTTGAAAGGATGAGTAAGATTTGGAGAAATGGAGAGGAGGAGGGCTGCAAGGGGGTGGGGGCGGGGGAGAGGAGAGAAGGGACAGGAGCCTGGCTGGTCGGAGGACATGGGGGAGCCAGATCATTGAGGTCTTGACTGCTAGTCAGGCAGGACTCTTCTGTAGGCAAAAGGGAAGCATGGAAGTTTCAAGAGACAAGGAGGCCACCTGCACTGAGTTCCTTGGCTTGTGTTAGGAATGACCTCATGAAACTGCAGGTCATGCTGTGGTTTCTGGGAAGACAGAGATCCCACCTGCAATGGGGGATCCATTCTTGGCAGAGTGACTAAAGAGCCTGGGGTTGTCTCATGTTTGTTCACGCCCCTCTACAGGTGTATGTAGCTTAGACATGAACTTGGCTGGCTAGGAATTTTTCTCATTATTCCTACCGCATTGTCAATGCCAAGGAAAGCAGACAAAGGCAGATGAAGTCACTGCAAGTTGTGCCCCTGAGAAAGCACAAAGAATAGTTACAAGGAGTAAGCAAATGGAGTCTGTTCAGTCAAGGTGGAAATAAACGAGGTCAGACAATTAAGTTCGCGAACTCATCCTAGAAAAAGTGCTCCATACCTCATTGCTGAGTATCACTATGGTCACCTTTGAAGTACTCCCCTTAGGAAGCTTTGCACCGATGCCAGGGCCTAGTCCACCCTTCAAAGCAATTTTGGAACTCTTTTTCTGGAATGGCCAGCAGAGCTGTCGTATTATACTTGATATACTGAATGTCATCAAAATGTCTTCCTTTCAATATTTCCTTTATCTTCGGGTAAAGAAAGAAGTCATTGGGGGCCAGATCAGGTGAGGAGGGAGGGTGTTCCAATACAGTTATTTGTTTGCTGGCTAAAAAATCCCTCGCAGACAGTGCCATTTGAGCTAGTGCATTGTCATGATGCAAGGGCCATGACTGTTGGCGAAAAATTGAGGTTGTCTAACTTTTTTACGCAGACTTTTCAGCACTTTCAAATAGTAAACTTGGTTAACTCTTTGTCCAGTTAGTACAAATTCATAATGAATAATCCCTCTGATATCAAACCAAGGTTAGCAACATCGTTGCAACAAGTTTCAAACTTAATTGTCCAAACTTATATGATCTGGTCATTCTAAGAGATGGGTACCAAAGGCCAGCAGGCCAGGAGAAGGTCAGGCCAGAGGTCTGGCTGAGCCATAAGGTCCAGGAGTGTCCATGGGTCAAGACCAGGACGGGCCTAAGACCATGGGATGGGCCCACATAGTGTGTTAGAAAGAACACCAGATCTGGAGTCCAACAATCCGAGCTCATCTTCTTTTCCAGCCACTGGCTAGCTGTGGAATCAGTGTTCAAAATGAAAAATAAAACCTTTATGAACTTTAACCTGTTGCACTATATAATATTGATATTGCTCTTTCAAGGATGTTATGAGAAGCACATAAACATACCGACTTGCCTGCCATCAGAGGCAATGGATTTAAACATCTGATATGAACACCACAGGAAAACACAGGTTGGATGGCAAACTGGAATCTTAGATCTATGACCATCAGCAAGAGCAAGGAGGATGGCACAGGCATTGGGGTCCAGGCCTGCTCCAGCCAGGAGCCTCATAAGGAAAGAAAGAATAGGACGGTGACACCGAGTCCTACAGCAGAGCTATTTGCTCTGTCTTCCAAGTTCACAGAGCTGATTTTACTCAACAAGAAGTTGGAAGTCCAGCAAATAACCTGCTGGAGGGCGGGAGTGGGGTGGCCAGAGGGGCTTCCTTTCCCTCTGGCCCCTGGCTCAGGCCAAGTCTTTCTTATTCTGTATAAATGAAGGCAGCTGATTTGTCCACCATGGAGAAATTTGGACCACAGTGGGCCATGCCAAATTCACCTTGTTTGAAAATCAAGACAATACGGACTTTTATTTTACTCTCAAGGAGTTCAGATTAATAAGACAGCAGATTTCAGTCTGAACCCATGGCAGTTAAACTATGGTATCTAAGATAAGTTTGAAAGGTACCCATTGGAATGAATATAGGCAACAAAATAAACACTCCTCCTGGTGTCTGTGGACATTGTGTAGTGTTTATGTGGAGGCGTTGTGGATTCAGGTTTGGGGAGATTTCGTGGACCAAGCACTGGGCTTAGAGTCAAAGGGTCTGATGGAAACCTGACTCCAGGGCTCACTGGGCATGTGGATTCAGGGAAGTTCCTTAGGCCCGTAGGCATCAGTTTTTCTCCTTTGTAAAATGGGACAGTGGGGGATACTATGACAACAAGGAAGTTGTCAAGGTGAAAGGGATATGGATGTGAAAGAGCTTTATATACTACAAAGTGCCATAGAAATGGGGAGTATTGTGCTTTTTGAGTTCTAGGTTGATTTTCTTGACCTGAAGATTCTCTTGCTCAAGGTTGTCATCCACTGGCCCTTGCCGTTCGTTGTCTCCCCTGGGTGAGGGACAAGTGGAGCTGCCAGGATGAAGGGCAGTAACAGGTGATGGGCTTGTCATGGGCAGGGATGGGAGGGAGCATCCAGGAAGCCAGGCTCCCCTCCTTCTCATTTAGGGGCAGAAAATGCAAAAAGGGTTGGGAGAATCCTGAACGCAATGGGTCTTGAGCAGGGCTCTCGGTCAGGCCCTTCTCTGGGGTTGAAAATCCCTGTGGCTCACAGGGCATCTGCCATCATCGCAGTCTTTATGGGGTGGAAGCAGTGAGATGTGGTAGGAAGATGGATAAACTCGGAAAGCTGGGATTATCGCTCCAGCCCTGTGGTTCACATTATCTGCAACCTGGGGAAAGTCACACACTCCCTCTGAACCTCTGTTTCTGGCTTGGAATGATCTCTAAATCCTTGCCAGCTGGGAAATACGAGCTCTGAAAAGTAAAATCTGGCCCTTTGAAAACTCGAAATGTTTTGCAAGCCCATTACTCTTACACCTCAGAATTGAACACTACAGGCAAGAAAAACTACTGGTCAGTTTTCATCCTCTCCTCTGTCCCACTGAATAATTCAAAGAGTCCCCATCTCTCCCCATCCCAGAGATTAGGCCTCCCTGTCCCTCCTGATACTGGAGTGTCCTACCCAGACCCTGGCAGTGGCCGCCCTCTGACCTGCCTTGTCCGATCTGCTCTCTTTTCCCAAACAAAGAGATTTAGGCAGTGGGGAAGGCCATGGGGCACTCTGATGGCCCTAAATGTCCATCCCAGACTATGTCCATGCCACCAGAGACTCGTTTGACACAATGTCCCCATTTGCAATGCAACTCAACTTTTAGTTTCACCCAAAGAAGTGAGTCAAATGGTGGGCACTTCTTTTAGGATAGAAGTTGGCTGTTAAGTGAAAGATTCGGGGGTCAGCAAGATCTTCTAGGGTCCTCCAGGTCAGATCACATGGGTGACCACCCAGCCCATTGACTTAGAGAGACTGAATCCTTCTCTGTGGTAGTTTGATGATGCCCAGAGCAGTGTAGCTTGCTGGATATGTGCTGAGTAGGAGCTGAGGACCAGGGTCCCCTCAGTGAGAGAGCAGTTTGTAGGGCAGAAGTTGAATCTCAGCATACACAGTCCTGAAATTGCCAAAGGGCTGAGCCCAGTGCTTAGACACTTTATAAAACAAAGCCATTTCTGTTATCCCTTCTTCTGTAATCTGCAGGCACTGTCATCTGTGCAGCCCTCAGAAGAAACAGAGCCGAGTAGTTCAACACATTTTAGGATGACTCTTTACAGATGGGAAACTGAGACCCAGATTCAAGGACTGACTTGGATGAACTCACGTTCATGAGTGACAAGACCTGGAGTGTGACACCAATCTTAGTGCTGACAAACACAAGGGGCACCTGTTCTGGCACAGTGCCCCAGGTCTTCAGAAGGTCACACAGGGAGCCACCTATAAATAGCACTGGGATCTGTACCTGCACACTCCCGGCTGCTGTGGACAGGGTGGTGTGCACAAGCCCAGGGGACAATGAATGGGGATTGTTAAGCAGGAGATGGCTTGTATTCATCTGCATTGCTTGGATCTGCGCCAGCCCCTTTTCTCCAAGCAATCCCATTTTGGCTATTGTACCCATTATGGCTGATCATTATCTTGGTTGTTTATCCAGTTGCTGTATAGATTGGCTTTCTGAATGTCAGGGTTTGGCTGTTTCCATAACAGGAAGCCGCTTGCTGTCTTACTGTGCTAAGAAACTCCAGTCTACACAATAGAATCCCAACAAAACCCTAAACACTCCATTTGCCAGGGGAACCTCATTGAATCCAGCTCTTATTGTTTCTTTTATAGACTGAATCCTGTATTTACAGTCAGACGGGTGTGTGTGTGTGGGTGGGTGGGTGGGTGAGTGGGTGGGTGTGTGTATGCATGCACAGGATATTAAGCCTGGCTTTTCACTTTCCAAATTCTCTACCTGAACCTCAGCATAGATTAGGGTGCCAACATTCCCCAGACAGAGACCTACTAATTTTGGAGGTGGAGGGGACAAGCAGGACCCTGTCCCTGGAGTATTTCCTCCTGGTTCCCATCAGCCTGCCTTGCAGTCAGAAGGAAGTTGGCGTTTGTGTTTTCATACCAAGGCCCAAACAGTAGAACAAAACGCCCAAGTCAACGTTGAACTCAGGCGCCAAGACCCTTATGGAGGAAATAGAAGATCAAAGTGGAGGCATTCAGCCCTGTTTGTGTCTGTCACTATTATTTATTATCTTCTGAGGTTCTTTCCATGCCCATTGGCATTTTTTAAGAACCCCTCTAGGCACTTGGTTAAATATCATGGGCTTATTTTCGATGTTATCAGGCTTTCTTCTTCCATCCTCCGCTGCCAAGGAGCTTAGAGAAGAAATCAAATGGAGAGTGGTTGGAAGAGTCTGAGATTTCCATGGAGAGCTGCCTCCTTCACAGCAGAGACTTGGCACATCAGAGAAGCAAGTGTTTAGAGCTTGGCTGGGAGCTCCTGGAGGGCACAGGCCTTCCTGGCTCAATACCTGGTGGGGTAAGTGCCTGCTTACCTAACTTTGAGGAGTCCTTGGGATGCACTGTAGATGGAAAAACAGCCTGGCTTCTTTGGGGTAGAGTCGCCTGATTATCTTTGAATCTGATACATAAATCTATGCTTTGGTTGAAGGCTCTCGGTGTCTTATGGATCAAACCATCATGTTCACCTTGTTCTACTTCCATTTGGGGGTTCCTTGCAGACAGAGCCTCCATGTAGAAAGCTGTTGTCCTGTGGGCTGTCATGAAAGCTGTTTAGCAGTAGAGGGCGCTGTTTACCTACAATCCAAACATGAACCCAGAGCAAGAGAAAAAATTCGGATACCCATAGAGTGGTCATCTAACTGGTTCTCATGTATCTTCCAAAACATATCCAAACAAGCCCAGCTGATGAGGTCATAAGTTCACCCCTGCCCTCCCCCCGGTCTTACTCGGGAACTCAGTCCTGTTGTAGCAGTCGTCCTGGTCAAGAAATCCTTAAACCAACCTGCATCCATTGTGTTACATTTCCTCTTGTTCTGTTCCACTGACTTTGAACCTCATGTTCAGATGGCAACAGATCGAATTACTTCCCCAACATGCGTTCCCTCTATTATTCTTGCTTACCTAGCATTCCCTACCTTGTTAATGTCCCTGGGGTGGGGTACAGGGTAGGGACAGCACAAATTGGGCCTAATTTGAACATTGACAGATTAAATTGAACATTTCTGAGAATTCAGGATAAAGTTAGATCTTATAAAGAGTGGATAAAGAGCATTTGATTATTTATTGAGCTTATAGTTCAGAAGCCCAGTGGGTCTTCTATAAAGCACATACAAAATTCAGAATCATACTTACAGGGCTATGCTGCTTGGGGAAATACCCCCAAGATGCTGGAAACCCTAAAAATAACCAGACTTCCATAGTGTGATTTTCTCAATATTTAGCCACATTTTTGTGGATAATGTTCACTTTGTGTTAAGATTTGGCCTTGGTCTGTATACAGTGGGAGGTTTACCATGAAGCCAATGAAATTTAAGCCTCAGGGCCCCTCGCACTAGCCAAAGTGCCCTAACAATGTACTCAAACTGTATATGTTTTTGTGAAATTTGCAAAAGTAAGATATTTTAATGACAAATTGGTTGAGACTGTTGTTTGTTCCCACCCTGACTTTGCCTCCATCATATTTGACACACTGAAGTCACTTCTGTGTAGTTAAACATTGCTAACTGTCCTGGTATAGACATGGCTTCCTGGCACACCCCAGTGCCCCACCAGTGCCTTGAGATGAAAACATGAGGCCAGAAGTCGTGCCATGGGGGGAACACATCTTAGGGCTCCCAGCCCTAGAAGCGTGTATCAATCAAAAGAGACACAAGATTTGAAATACACAGAGCCAGAAGCTTGCTTGAATTATTTTTCTAGTTTCATTATACTTGTGGAGTTTTTCACCTTTTAAAAATACCCTATTTGGGGAAAACTATGGAGAAAGTCGAAAGATCACAGGGGAGGGGAGAGGGGGTAGTCACTTTGTAAGGAGTGAAAAAGATAACTATTGCATTGTTTTGTACATCTGTAAATATTAATAATAATAATAATAATTAATAATAATAAAGTTTAAAAAAAAAACAAAGAAAGATCAGTGGTTGTCAGAGTTAGGGGGAAGGAGGATTGAATAGGTGGATCACAGAGGATTTTTAGGGCAGTGAAACTACTCTATGGTACTATAATGATGGATACATGTCATTAGACATGTGTCCAAATCCATAGAATGCACAACACCAAGAGTGAACCCTAATGTAAACTATGGCCTCTGGGTGATAATGATGTGTCAGTGTGGGTTCATCAATTGTAACAAATGTATCACTCTGTGGGGGTATTGATAATAAAAGAGGCTGTGTGGGGCAGCGGGTATAGGAGAGATCTACCTTCTGCTCTATTTTGCTGTGAATCTAAAACCGCTCTAAAAAAAATGAAGTCTATTAAAAATATGCAATTTTTTGTGATTTGCTTACTCATTTCGAATAAATATTCACTTCTGAGTGCAGTTTTGCATTCACAATCTTGTATAATGTTTTTTTAAGTAGCCTCCAAATTGCTGAGCACGCCCTCCTCCAAAAAAAAAAAAATGTGCGGCTGACCTGTTTGTATGTAATAAATCCTTGCAGCTAAATTAACTCATAACTATGTCATTTTTCCATGCAGATTATAAATATCTTGATGGTGAAAACGTATCTACTATTTCCTGTATCCAGTGTATGAAATAAAACTATTAACTGGAGGTGATGGACCCCTCTCGTCACACTCTATTGGCTGGTATCTGTAGGAATTGTGTCATGGGCCTGTTGAGTAGAGGGTAGAGAATTTTGTCCCAAGATTTCTGGTCACTTAGAGGTATCTTGAGCTAAAACAGAAGGGGATCACAAGAAGCATCTAATTATCTTTGTCATAGCAGGGAACAGCAAACAGTGAACTATGAAAACCGGTGACTTTAGATTGAGACCCTGGTACAATAAATGAGATAATGCATCCTGCCCTGCTGGGTCAGGAGGTGCTAAAAGCACCTTCAGGGTGCTCCTCCTGCAATTAATGACACTGAGAGACATTCCCGCACAGACTGCTGTGTACTTTTCTGTTTCTAGAAGTTTCTGAGTTCACTCCTTCTGGGAAACAAAATTAGGTGAACTTTATATTTCGTTTTCTCTGAATTCCTGCTTGGCTAGAGTAAAAGAAATGGGTTTTTTTGACACCGAAGATTCATGAGGGTGAATTTTTCCTTACAGAAAAGCCACAATTCAGACTCTCCCAGAGCGCCTGAAGAGTTGAAGACAGGCAATAAATGAGGTCTGTCGGGCAGCAGAGACTATCCCTGAATGAGAAACCCTATCATATCTGCATCTGCCAGCAGAGGGCGAGACATCCCCACTGGTAGGAATAATGTTCTTTCCTTGGTCCACCTCCATTAACAGGCCAGCTCTGCAGACTTCCCCATATGTACTCGCACCCCTTGAGGAAGCTGCAAGGAGTCCTGGGCCCGAACATCTGGGCTGCTCTGAGGACATTAGACTTGGAACATCCCCTGTGCCCTGGCTGGAGAGCCACCTCCAGCTTGCAGGTCTCTTTTAGAAGATCCTGGAAAAGGTGCTCCAGAAAAACTCTAGGGAATGAGACAGATCTAGAAAGATTCCCGCTCCCCACCCCACCCTCCATCCCATCCATCTCCTAATCCTGTCTGAACATCCCAAAGACCTTGCAGCATTCTGACCCCCACAAGGGAGGCTTATCTAAAGTCGTCAGGTAAAATACAGGATGCCCAATTCAGTTTGAATTTCAGATAAACAAAGAATGATTTGTAATATATAAGTACATCCCGTGCAACATTTGGGACATATGCTAAAAAAAAAAAAAATATTATTCTTTGGGTGTCCTTTCTTTTTAATTGCTAAATCTATACTACCCAGCTCTCCTGAGATACCTAGAATATTCTAGCCCAGTGCAGACCAAAAATATGGTTCCTGCTTCCTTCCTGCAGACACTGCTCCCAAAAAACTCTGGAAAGGAGCTGCTTTCTGAGGCTCACTGTAATCTAAACCCCTCACTTCAGAAAAGACCCAGGAATTCTGAGCAAGGAGTGCCCTTCACACTTTCATTTCTTTGCCCTTATTTGGTCCTGTCAATAAAACAGACAAGCCTGTGCTTAATGGAGAAGGAAACTGTGACACAGGAACTCTAACTTGTGCAGGGACCCTGATGGAGAGACCTGGAGACTGTGTATGCCTCCTAATATCATAGCTGGAAAGTGGGGGGCCTGGGCCCAGAGTTTCCTGCCATCCACCCCAAGCACCAAGAACCAAGATGCCCCAAATAGAGCACAACCGTGTACCGCACACTCCACCACCGGGCAGCTGGCCGGGACTCTGGGACAGGCCCTGGGGGACACGGTTGTGCAGACAGCCCCCACCAGCAGGACACCTGGGCCCCAGCCGCAGCCTCAGCAGCGGCCCCAGCCGCAGCCACGCTTTCCTGTGCAGCCGCTGCAGTGTGTAGGATGCTGATAACGGGAACAATGCGGCAGAGGAAAAGTGGCAGGAGTGGGACAATGAGCCGGCCGTGGGGACTCTCCCAGGCCAAGCGGGATCGAGGAAGGATCTGCAGGTCCCAAGGGCCAGGCCGGAGACTGCTCTGAGGCGGGGCGGTTAGGGGGTTGCCCAGTGTCCCAGGAAGGAGGGCTGGTGGCGGCTGTTCCTCCTCAGGGCAGCCTTCACATTGTTCTAACCCCCAAGAGACCCTCTCACTCTGTAGGTGGGGCAGGTGCAGGCAGAGAATGAATCATTACCAGAGAAGGCACCTTTCAGCCTTCCCCAGTCAGGAGGGCAAGTGTCCCACAGCTGGAACAAGGGGACAGTTGCTCCCGGGATGACTATAGGGCTGACCTCAGGAGGGCCTGTGACCTCTAACTCACTCTATTGCTTCCCTGCTTGCCCCACACCCAGCAGGAGGGCTCTTCAACATCCCAGAGGCCAGTCCGAGAGGGTGCACAGGACTGCCAGGCAGGCCTGCCAATCATTCAGGTTGACTAGCCATTGCAGGCAGCAGACACACAAATATCTTATGGTCTGGCCAAACATCAGACCAAGTCATCTCAGTTGGCTGAGTGCCTGCAGGTACTGACAAAGTTGTCCCAAGCAGCTGCCTCTGCTTTCAGCCAGGAGTGACCACTGAGGTGCCCCCAGTGACACCGCCATTTTCCTATGGTTCATAGCATGTGGTGGGTATGGAGCAAATGTGTGTAGGACCCACACAAATCCCCTCCAGGTTCGCGTGGGTCCAATTCTGATTGGAGACCTCAGGAGAGGTGGTCCAGCGGATAAAGGATGCGTCTTGAAGAATATTTGCCTCTTTCCTCTACAAAATCTAAACCAAGGGTACTGAGACTGTTTATTTATTGCTTAGCCCACCTTATGCTGAAAAGGATTTAAAATAACCTATAGGATGCAGACAATATAACAGGATAAAATAAAATCGGAAAATAGAGGGGGAAAGTACACAAAGGAAGGGAGATAAAATAGAGCCAGGAGAGAGCGCCTGCTGTGAGGTCATGGGAGCCACACACGCAGCGGTCACCATGAGAGAGGAACAGGATCTTTCACAAGTTGTTGTTTGCGGGGAGCAAAAACAACAAAAACCCCACCTACCAAAGTACTATTTCTGATACTAAAACCAAAGCCCCATTTTTGCCCAAAGTCCTCACCAAGAGAATTCAGAGTAAGGCAATGGACGCCTTTCCCAGCAAGTAATGCAAGGCCCCAGAAGGAGGCCACTGGATGACGGCCCATGGATCTAGTTATCTGCTGTTTAGGCTTAACGTTAAAGCAAAATGTTAAGGGGCAGGTTCTAGTGTATGGAGAGAAGGCGACGGTTCACACATGCCCCCAGGCAATCCCTCACTGACCCTGTTTCTCTCCAGTTGAACTCGCAGGAGGTGCTTCTCCCTGGTAATACCTGGGAGGGCCCTTGTGTTCCTGGTTCAAAGAGGGCCTCTCTACTAAGCTGATTACCGTGGGTGGGGCACCCTCCTCTTGTGAAAGATGAGATGTTTAAGAAGCAACTCTGCCCCTCTCCACCCAGGAGGCCAGAAAGGTCAAAGCCCCAGCACAGCCAGATGGGGCCTGGCCTAAGGCAAGGTGTACCTGGTCCTGAGCAGGGGACCTGGCTTTTACCTTCCTAATCCCCAGCCCCCCACACCAAACACCACCCTCACCCACACCTCAATCTATAGGTGAAACTCATTAACCTTCGATGCATCATTGGTACAGGGGAAAGAGTAGATTTGCTAGCAGGAGGCAAGGGTCCTCTCGAGGGCCTCCACCTCCATGTCCCCAGGATGCTGAGCAACCACAGACTGCATTGATCAGAGAGGTGTGTGTCAGGTACCAGTGCAGCTTTGGGGGCAAATCCTGGATACTAAACACCGAGCTGCATCAGTTTAGAAAGATTCTAGCACATTCTCTTGGTTAGGGCCAGGATACATTTGCATTTGCTTCCAACTGGGCCAGCTGGGCCAGCTGCCTCTCCCTGGGTTATCCCCAGAGAGCTGGGGGGGGGGGGGGGGGCACGCTGGGTCAGTTCCCGGCAGCTTCCTCACCCATACAATCCAGGGCAGTACACTGAGCTCCCTGTTATGGACTGTTTTGTCAGCATTTGGCATGCAATCAACAGAGGTGACACCAATTACTTGTGTCACAGCTTCTGGGGAAGACGGAGATGTATGAAATCCAGCGTGAGGGCCATCCATCAAGGCCTCAGAGGGGGCCGAGGGTTTGTCACAGTGACAGGGAGTTGAGGGAAGCCAGAGTCTCTCAGGTCAGCTGGTGGCAAAGTGCATTCTATCATCAGAATTGACACCTTCGCCGCAGAGCATAGCCCAGTGTGAGGGACCAGGACTTTCGGAGCCAGACATCCACGCCAGAATGCCCACCCCTCTCCCCACATGCCTGTATCTGATCAAGCTGGACCCCCTCTGCCTCCTACACCTCTTGGCTTTTGACTCTTCTGTTCCCTCCCCTGGAATCTCCTCGTCCCATCTCCTAACTCCTCCAGGTCCAACCCTGCTATTTCTTCAAAGTGTCAATCAAAGGCTTTATCTCTTTTGTGAAACCTTTCCCAGTCCACTCCCCTCCAGTTTGAATATGCTTGCCCTCCCCAGCTGAACTCCTGGAACGTTTTATGCCTCTTAAGGCAAATGATTTCCAATCTGTCACAATAATTTATTGATTAAATATTGACTATGGCATGTCTACATTTAGTATGCTATTTAATTCTCACAACTACTTAGGGGGGTATTAGGCCCATTGTCATAAATGGGTAAACTGAGGCTCAGAGGCATTGGTAACTTGCCCCAAATTACACGGTTGGTAGGTAATTACAGAGTGTGGCAGCGGGGCGAACGGTAGGTACAGAGAAGGCACCACAAAGGGACTCTGAGGTCTGCTGATGTGCCCCTGTGGCCCCTGCACCAGATGGAGGTTTCCTTCAGGACCCAGGAGGCTGAGGTGGCGGGCCCCTGGAGTCCCACCAGGAGGATGCCGGCCTTTCCTGAGTTCCAGCCCTGTTTCAAGTCACTCTACAGAATCAACTTGGGGTGGCACTGGCAAGCCTAGGGAATTTGAGTCTCCTTGTGAAATTTGATTCCACGCTGAGTGCTGGCTCATAGTGTGCGTGGTTGGCACCAAACCCCAAGATGCTTGAGGGACACATACTTTTTCCATAGAGAGGGACTGTCCCTGACTAGCAGGCATCAGTTTCCTTGGGCTCGCCGAAGCCCCCACTACTGGCTCTCACAGCCGGAGGTGCTCTGCATGAGAAGCTTTGTACTTTATTTCTCCAATCCTCCTGTTCGTTCTCCTACATCAGTTTCCCCATCCGTCGAATGGGTACTGCAGACCTACCCTGCTTTTTCACTGGGTCTTGTGGAGGGCCCAAGGAAACCAGGCTGGTCTTTGTAAAATGTGCAGTGCCCCTCACATGTGAGGTGTGGTTGGGTGGACTCCCACCACCTACTCTGTGGAAGTGGATGGGAGACCAGAACAGAACCCTGGGCCGTGGAAAAGTCTATGTCTTAGCCAAGGTCAAAAAAGTCTGAGGCTGGCAGATCCCATGCCCCAACCCAGGACTACTCCCAAGGTTTTGCAGAACCACCAGCATGTGGCTCTGCTCTGTGATGGGAAAGTCAGGGAGGTGACTCAGCCCAGCAGTCAGAGTAGGAAGAGACTCGAGGAGTGATGTAGGTGAGCAAACAGGCCCAGAGGAGTGCAGGGGCTGGCCTAAATTCACCCAGCTCATGACGAAAGAGCTAAGGCAGCATCTCCTTTCCCCATGCTGCCAGGACAGTCCCTCTATGGTGGTCCCATAGGGAACCTTCCTAGGAGGGACCACTAGCTAGCATGCAATTATTCTTCTGTTTTCAGTGTAGACCCTGTATCCAAGAAACCGCTTAATTGGGGCAGTTTGGGAAGCTACTCAGTCCACATGCCTATCAAAGAATTCATGGAGGGTGGCATGTAACAGCTGCAAAAGGCTGTCTTTTCTAACTGAGGAAGCTGAGGCCACATGGGGGTGACGCGGTCAAGCCTCGCTGCAGAAGAGACTCAAGTGTAATTGCCTGGCTCTCTGCCGTGCTGCATTGTCACCATATCCCAGTGCCTCCCCACATCACAGGCCATCAGTCTGCTGACTTAGCTTTTCGCATCCTAATTGTCCTCATTCCCGTTCCTCATTCGCTTGATACCACAGGTTACCCTCAAATTAGAAACAGTGTCCAGTGCACCCAAATCTTAGAGCCTGGACCACAGCTCCCTGCTGCCTCCCCTGCTGCCTCCTCAGAGCTCAGGGTCACCAGGGATTGGAAAGTGCAGCTGTCAGCACTTTTCTGATTTAAAGTGACCCTGTTGCATTAATTAATTAAACCTCCTTGGCCTCTCAGAGAGAGAGGCCACGGAGTGATTCCTTCTTAAAGCCAAGAGTGAGGGGGAGGTAGGCCAGCTCCATCCCATTCATTGAGAGGAAAAGTGGAAGCAGGAACATGGGGTCCCAAGAAAGAGATGTGGGTGCCTCTCCTTTGCTCATCCCTCCACAGAGCCTCCGTGGGACATCCAAAAAGATTTCACACTCCCATCCTTCCAGGCTCAGCAGACTGTAAGGAGGGGCATCAAGGCTGCAGCAGAACACACTAGAAAGAGAAGGAAAAAAAAAACACAACCACCTAGAAAATGTGTATTGGCTCAGAGAGCGGTAATGGGAAGATTTCAGCGTGATATATGGTGCTGGGGACGTTATTAATGGTTTGCTGATTTTTACCTTTAAAACCTTTGGGCAGATTATTTATTATGTCCTTGGCATGCCTATGATCTATGGAGGGGGCACTAATCTGCGAGCACGGCCCCCCATGTCCCCGCTCCTCTACAGCTTCTAATTAGGCTGGGACACTGCCCTCCCTGCCTGCGCTCTCCACCTACAGGAGCAAGGCGGCCGCCTGGGCTCCGAGGCTGGGGCTCTGGGGCTACGGAGCCAATGTGGGCCTGCAAATCAGGGAACTCAGTTTCTGGGCCTGACTCTGTATTGACTTGCTGGGTGACCTTGGGCAAGGATGTGACCTTTCTGGACCTCTGTGCTCTTATCTGTCAAATGATGCTCTCAACTCCCACCCCTTCATCCACTGCATCCAGTGGGTCTCTGTCCCGGGGTTTGTCCTTTCCCAGAACTACTGTGATTGATGATGCTTTGAGAGGTCACCCAGTTTTCCCTTTGCCTTAAGGCAGGGTGCTTCCAAGCCAACCTGAAAATGTTAGGAAGCGATTTCATTCTTTCTGGGATACAGTGGGAAGAGTCAGAAACCAGGAGAAGGATGCTGATCCGCTCCTAGACCTAGGCCTCTGGAGAAGCCACTAGGCTCCTGAAGTTCAGTCTCCTTGATTATAAAATGAACACTAATAATACCTGTGGCATTTAGGGTGGGACTACCTGTCCTTGTGAGGGACTGGCTCCTGTGTGCTGCAGGGCATTCAGCATCCTGGTCCCTTCACACCAAACATCACTGGTGAGACCAGTTATTATGACAAACGAAAACATTCAGTGCTTTTTCAGGGCTCCTCACAGTTGGAAAACCACAAATTCCCTGATACCTCACTGGCCTATCCCTAAAAGGGTAGGTCCTGGGGTAAGGAGACAGCAGCTGGGACAAGAATGTGAAAACCTGGAAGACTCATCCCAGCAGACCAAGGACAGGACTGCAATGTGGCCAGAGGTGCAGCCCAGTAAAGTCCATGCTTACCTTCTCTGTTCCTGTGCTCCTATTGTCCATCACCTCCACCTGGAATGCCCTTCCCCTCATCTCCTCAAACTAAAGCTTATCTGGCAAAACCCAGGCCAAGTGTCACTCTCAATTTGGCACTTTCCTAGACAGCCCAGGTGGAAGGGAGCCTTGCCTATGTCAAGTATCCATAGGTTTTATCTACATTGTGCTGTCATGGAGCAGGGGAGAGATGAGTCTAGGATGGATGCTGAGGGTGCCATGGTGTGATGGGGGGAGAGATGGATCTAGGATGGATGCCGGTGGTGCCATGGTGTGATGGAAGGGAGAGACAGTCTAGGATGGCGCATGCTGCCATGGGCATGGTGGATGGGAGATGAGTCTAAGGTGGTGCTGGTGGTGACATGGGCATGATGGGCTGGGAGATGAGTTTAGGATGCTTCTGGTGGTGCCAGGTGAGTGTGTGCGAGAGAGGAACAGCCTGAGGAAGGGGGGGTGAGCTCTAGGTGTGCTGCTCTTGAGGAAAATGTAGTAGCTGGAGGCTCAGGGAGAGGCCTAGGCTGATCCCTGAATTTGGGAGTCGTCACCTGAAAGTAGGAGCAGAAACAGCAGGACAGTATGTGGGAGCATCCAGGGAGATGAAGGCGAGAAAAGAGCAATGCGCTGAGGATGGAGAGATGCCAGCATTTCGGATTCAAAATGCAGGCCAAGGATGAGGAGCCAGAGCTGGGCCAGTGAGGGGCACGAGGAGACATTGTCACTGACAGGTGTCATTAGGAGTGTGGGCCACCAGCATCCAGGGAGATGATGACCCAAAAATGGCCCCAGTGTTTGGAAAACAAGCCACCAGCAGTGATTTCAAGATTCAAGATCGGCGGTGGGAGGGGGAGGTGGGTTGAGATGGAGGGTGGATATAGGTGAAAGTAGAGGAGGGATGGCACCATGGTGGGAGGCGGGGCATTCTGCTGACCTGTGGGGCTCCATTCAGCCTTCTCATCAATGAACTAGGTGCTTTGGGCTATGATCACCCCCAACCAGGTCTAAGGTTAGAACCCAGGAGGACAAAGGTAGGTCTCTGTAAATTCGAAGGAATGCAGTCACAGGTCGGGGTCTGGAGGAATAAGGATGTGGAAGCAGAGGCAGGGTGGAGACCTGGCCCAGAGGAGGATATCGTGAGGCAGCTGTCCTCTCCCCCTGGATGCTGAGGTTTAGCTAGATGCTGGGAAGGGTCACTGGACAGAGCATTGAAACCCTGGGCCAAATACCCCAGGGAGCTATGGCTGACTCATTCCTGGACGTCATGAAACAGGTTTGGATCACTCTGCCTGGGCAGTTGCATTAGTGAGGGCATGAGCTTGAGGACTTTGGTGGGCCAGGTCCATGTCTGCCCCAGGTGAGTCCCAGGGCCGCCAGCTGTGCCTCGACACCAGGTGTGTGGGAGGGCCAACAGAGGGGGATTTCTCCTTGCCCATCCTAATTGCCTCTCAGGAGAGGGAGACAGAGAGAGAGAGGTTGCCTGTGACTGACCCTTGGAGGGAGAGCAGGGAAGCTAACTGTGTGTGTGCGCGTTCATCTGGGTGGGCAGGGCAGGTGAGGGGTGCTCAGCATCTCCGAGCCCCCCTGGGTCCTGGTGGGATGGTCGGCATGTAGAATGGAGGCAGCTGGGCAGGGGGATGTGTGGATTTTCCTCCAGGTGCTTGTTGTAAAATACATTCCTGGGCCCACGGACAGAATTTCTTAAGTGGAACTGTCCATGTTAATGAAGCTCCCCAGGTGGTTCACGTGTTCATTACAATGAAGGAAAATACCCTGGCCAATGATTGGTCTGGATATGTCCCCTTCCAAGCTGTCCTGGTCCGAGGGCTTGAAAGACTAAAGGCGGGTGAATTCCCTAGACACAGAGCCTGGGTCCTAGGGACAGACTCAGGAGCAGCGAATGGGGGTGATGAGGAAGGTAGGCGGGTGTGCCAGTGAGGGGGGCACGGGTCTGGATTACAAAGGAGCATGTTTGCTGCTTGTTGCATTTCTCTGCAGGGCCTCTCTCAACCCTGGGAAGGGAGTATATGAACTGAGAAATGGAAAAAGATGAGCTGTCTGATCTCAGAATGGCCACTTATCCAGCTATGTGATTCAGGCAATTCTCTTTTGCAAGATGGGTCTGTCTTCTCACCTGGGAAAAAAAAGCTGGACTAAATCAGTGATGGACCACCTTGATGGAACACGATACATATCTGGGGGTTTGACAAAGTAGCTGTGTGTGGGCCTAACTCAGACCAAGAAGGTCAGAATCTCTGGGCCTGGGACCTGGACCCGGATCTTTAGTTCTCAGCCACTGGAAGACAGTCCATTTGAATTGGAATCTCTGATCCCCATCAGCTAGACAAAATGACAGGAGACAAGAACTTGGTTTCTTTCCACCACCACTTACTTCCTTGTCCTACTTCCTTCAAGGAGAACCAACTGGCTAAAAACGTTTGCATAACTACTGATACTGTAAGTGCTTTGGCAATACTCAGTGACGGAGGATGAATGAATCAAGTTTTGAATCAGAGATGGACTGAGGTGATAGGAATGCCAACAATTTCAAGCAGGGCTAAATTTCAGAGGCCTGGGCAAGGCTGTGCAGTATGGTTGCTATTAGAAAAGGGTGGGGCGGGGGGAGACAAAAATCCTCCCTTAGCCAATGGCCCTGAAACTCTTTATCTCCAATTCAGAAGAATACAGAGTTTTCTATTAACAGCAAATTATATATACACATATACACAAAGAAATATTTGAGGGCTTAAAGTAGGTGAGTTTTTAACTAAAAGAAGAATCCCATGGATAGATAACTTTTTAGTTTGAGTCTCAGCTTTATAAAGAAATTTTTATGTTATAATCAAGTTTTATATGTTATCTCACATGTCATCTACTTTTCAACAATGTAGTGGAGAAAACATTACTTTGCCCATTTCACAGTTGTTGAATCTGAGGTGCTATCACTGGAACTTGAGCCAAGGTCATTCAACTCCAAGTCCCATGTTCTTTCCATTGCATTCTCTTGACCAGGAATGGGCAATGCCATTTTAATAAGCGCCATGTCAGTAAGTGCCAGGGATGGCTGTCTGTCTTTTTGGGGTGAAACAGATTATGAAAAAAGAGGTTGGAATATATCTTAGGGGATGACTGGGGACCTAGGTCAGAGAAGAGGTACATGGTAGAAGCTCAATGTCAACCAATAGTGACAAATTCTGCACAACCCTACCTAGCACCATATGTAAACCAAAGCTTACAATGCATTCTGTTCCACTGGGGGCTTCCAGCTAAGATACCAGTTTATATATATATATATATATATATATATATATATATATATATATATATATATATATATATTAATGTAAAGATTTTAAAGAATCATCTCCATAGAAATTTTAAAAGCATGTCAAATTTTATTAAGAACATCTCCAGCACGAGAAACAGAGTAGAACGAATGACTGCAGGCATGAGGTCACAACCTACACCCAACATTCACTTTTAATTTATTTGTTTGTTTGTTTGTATTATTAACATTAACATTAAACTAACCAGTGAACAATACCTGTTCTTATGGCATAGAATGCCGTTTTAATAAGTCTGAATACACAAAATGGTATATAAGCAGAATGCTGGTGAGAACCAGTTAAGGAAATTCGGCCTTGTCAAGAAGCTCCCTACCCAGTTGGGGCCCAGGCCAAGACTTGCTGTAGAAGGATACAGAGAAAGGGCATTTTTTAAAACCTCTAAAATGATAAATAGAATATTTTTTAAATAGTATAAAGGGCGCACATAAAGCAATTCATTAAAAAAAAAAAAGCTAGGATGCCAGTTGAAAAATGGGCAAAAAGCATACACATATAATTCATATGCAAATAGCTTTTACAAAAACCTAGAAAATGCTCTAATCTCATTAGTGATCACATGTATCTAAAATAGTACCCCATTAAAATAAGGTACTATTTTTTTTGCCCGTAAAATATACGCAGAAAGATTTCTCATTTTAATGACTAGGCCAAACACTGATGAGAGGGCGTCTGGCCAGGTGATGTACATTAACACAGACTTTAGAAAAACAATTTGGTAGCCGGATACCAACAGCCTTAAAAAAACGTCGATATCCTTTGACCCAGTAACTCCATGCCTGGGAATCTTCCCTAAGGAAATCATCTGCAGTTCTGGAAAAAACAAAGTCTTAAGAAAAAAAAAATGATACACACCATTTAATGGTCAACAAGAGGGAAATGGTGCAGTGGAGTATTTAATATTCTCATCACATATTATCCAGATATTAAAAACATTACTTGGGTATTAAAAATAGGTTCACGAAGATTTGGAGATAAATTGAGGAAATTCTTACATTGCTAAGTTAAGAAAAGAAGTATATATGTATGACCTCTGCTATCAAATGGCTAGAAAAATGATGGTAAGGCAAAACATCAAACTGCTAACACAAATTATCTCCGAGTGATGGGATCACGGGTGACTACTTTTCCTTCTTCCCACTTTTTTGCATTTTCCTATTTTTTTCCATTATATATATATATATATATATATATATATATATATATATATATATATATATATTTGGACTTTTGGGCTGAGAACAAGCTTTGTCCAATGACCGTGAATTTAGCCACTTCTCCCTGAATTTATTCACTTCTGCAGAGTCACCAAATATATTCAAGACCAGAGAAAAGCACCTCAAAGTCGAACGAGGTGAGTGCCAAGAGAGGCGAAGGAGAAAAATAACAGGAGATCAATAGGCAAAAGAATGAGAGAAACACTTGCTAGCAAAAAACAAACACAAACAAAAACTCTCCTGGAACAGATCCAATCAGTTTCATCCTCTTGGGCTCAGCAGGCAAATGGAGGGAGCCGGCTGACCTCCAATAACAGGGCTTATCTGAGATAAACTCCTTCAGCCAGTACGTGGAACCGGCTAGCAGGCCCTCTGAAGCTCCAGAATTTAGAACCCAGGGACAGAGTGGTCTGGCTATGTCCTTGACACAGTCTTGACCTTTCCCCCACACTCTTTGTACATCTCTAATGGGCTGGGCCACGCTCAGGTTTGTACACAAAGTATGAGTTCAAAACCAGCTCCAGACTCATGACCGTCTTGCTGGACCTTTAGAAATCTAAATCGTCTTGGCCAAAGCTATCCGCCCTGTCTATGGGGAGGTTTTTGAACCTCATTTCTGTCCAAGTGAGACTTTTAACGACCTTCGTGGCTTCTAAGTCAGAGCCTTGGTCTGCCCCCATCTCTGCAACCAGACCTTCGTCTGTCCCTTGCTCTGGAATCCTTGAGCCCAAAGGGGCCCCTTTTTGTTCAGAAGTGGAGCTTTCTGGATACATGCCTGTGACTTTTCTGTCTGGACCAGGGACTCCCTGGGGCTCATCTCCAGTGGCCCTCATGTCTGCATTTGATGGCTCCCCCTCAGAGCCTTTCTGGGAGAGCTGAGAGCAGTTTCCCAGAGATGATGTGCCGCATGAGGAAACGCCTGTTTGGGGGCCTGACCTTTGGTGGGAGGCACCTCCACCTGGGGCAGGGGGTGGCGTGGGCCTCCCCTCTTGGTCTGGGTTGCTGTGTCCAGAAGTCTCAGCTGACTGGCCCTGTGTGGGGCCAACCTGTGGGCTTCCTTTCTCACCTTGACTTCCTCCCCTGCACTCTGGCTGTTCCTCTCCTTCAGTTTCCTGGGCCTCTAAGGTGTCAGCACCATCATTGGGTCCTCCTAGACCTCGGTCACTTCCTCCTGAGGCTTCGCCCTCCATACTGTCCTCAGCCCCAGAGCCCCGCTCCAGGTTCTCTTCTTTGTCACCCACACCCTGCTTCTCCCACTCCACGGCCTCCTGGGGGCCTTCTACACAGGGATCTTTGTTCCTTTCTATCTTCTGAGCAGCCACACCCTTCTCTCCCTTTCCCAGATCTTCACCTCTGCCAAGGGTCTGACTGCCCTCACCCTCATCCCCCTCCTTCACCCCAGGGCCCCGGCCTAACCCCAGCTGCAGGCCTCCATCACCGCCCTGGACAGTCCCTGTCCCCGAGGGGTCCCTCTGAAGCGATTCCATCCCTGTATTTTCAGGGGCCGCCTCTGCTGTCTCCCCGTTAGCACATCCTCCTTTCTTCTTCTGCAGAATTTGCTGCAGGTCAAAGGCCTCTTTGATGGGTGCACTGGCTAGGCCCATTGTATCCTTTGGGGACACAGGGGTCACTTTCTTCCTCACGCAGGTATCACAGGGACAGAACTCCTCCCCTTCGGCCTCCCCGCCCGGCCAGGTCTCCAGGACTCCGCTGAGAGTTGGCACATCCTCCAGGGAGAAGGAGGGTGGGCTCCGAACCCAGATCTGGTCCGAGAAGGCTGAGAGGTTGTGCAGGCCCTGGAGGCGATGCCTGCGCTGCTCTGTCTGCAGGGACATCTCCCACCTGAGGGCTACCCTAGGGGGTCCCGGCACCTTCCTCCCTGCCCGGCTCTGGATCTTCCGGAGCTCTTTCTCTGTGCTGTTTCGAAGTCGCCGGCCCACATCCTGCTGCAGCTCAGCCACCATCTGGTCCAGCAGGTCATTGCTCTGCAGGCTCCAGCAGGCTTGGAGCTCAGCCGTGGCGCTGGCCAGGTGGGCCAAGAAGGCCTTCTCTATCTTCCTCAATAACCTGGACACCCAGAGAGGGTCAGGGTCCAGAGATGCTCTGTGGGTTATAGCAGTGCCCTTCTCCCCAACCCCCTGGGTGAACTTGGCCTGGGGGTGCTCATGGTTTGTTTCAGCTGCAACGCGCAGCTTCTCCAAATCGGGCTCAGTGTTGGAACCACATTGACTCCCACTGGCATTTGAGTGCTTCCCCCTGAGGCTCCCAATGGTTTCTGTCCATTTCTCTCTCCTCCCTGGAGGATGCAGCATGGCGGAGGCAGGGTCCCTTCCTATCTCTTCTTCCTGCACACTTTCGTCTTCCAATGCACCTTGAGAGCCAGCCCCTGACCGTTCTTGTCCCATGACTCTTCCCTCTTCTGAAAATCCACTGACACCCTGTCCTTGCAGCTCGGCTCTTTCTTTTTCTTCTTTTATTTCCTCTATTCGCACCCCTCCTTTTTGCACCGTGTTTTCAAAGACTCGGCCCAGGTTACTGCCCAACAGCTGCTCCTCGCTGCTTCCTTCTGTCCCATCCTTTCCGGTGGTGCAAGCCCACGCTTGGGGACCTGAGGAGGCCGTGCAACCACTAGGCTGTTGGTTTCCCAGATCCACTGGCTTCTCTGAGGTTCTGGAATCAGGCCTCTGGTAGGGGATTTTCAAGGGCAGCTCCACCTTCTCAGGGACTAGGGTGCCGTCCACGACACAGGGTCCGCTGCCCTCCCCGGAGCCTCCAGAGCCACTGCTGACATCCACGCCAGATGAGGATGTTGGTGTGAAGTCCTCAGCCACGGCGTGGGACCTGAGGCTGGGCAGAGCCTGGCACCCATCGAGCTCCTGGAGATCCAAGCCCAGCTCACCTTGCCTGAGGACACACCCTGGCCACAGGGCCTGGAAGGTGCCCAGGAGCTCCTGGTACCGAGGAGTATCTGCAAACCTCACTTTGCTGGCGGGAGACCCAAGGTCTTCATCAAAAAAGTGAAGCCTGGCAAGACAGGTAATGAGGGCCTGGGCGGAGTGGCTGAGCCTCCAGCCCACTGGGCCGGACACTTCGGGCAGGCTGCTGGGCCGGCCCTGCTCGGAGCCCATCAGCACCTTCATGATCTGTGTGGAGGCAGAGACCCTGCGGGGAAGCACACACTGTCCCATGCCACAGCTCTCAGCCGTCCCTTCCCCTGCCCCAGCCTCCTTGGGAGCTTCTGAAACTCCACTGTGGGGAAGACCCTCTTCCCCAGCGTCACCCGTCACTGGGAAGGTTCCGTCTGGTTCTGCTTTCTCACTGCTGGCCCCTTCCAGGAACGGTCGTCTGGCCTGGATTCGCTGCCCCTCGCCTTCCAGGGAATGTTTCTCAACAGGGACCTCCATGGGACCTTCCTGGTCGTCCCCAGACCCATCCATGCTGTCATTCACCATCTCAGATTTCATGGGCATGGGCTCCTCCGGGATGTTGCTCAGCCATTCACGGACCACATCGTCTGGTGTGGCTTGGGGCAGATTGCCTGGCATCATGTCTCCATCATCCTTTTCCTCCTCCAGACCTTCCCCTGAACCAGTGACCTGTCCCTGGACCATTCTTGCAGGCCTGGGACCTAGGCTAGGGCTGCGCCTTCTTCGGGCTCTGATGACCGTCCCCCTGGCCCCTGACTGAGAGCCCGAGGGCCGTGGGTCCTGTGAGTCCAGCTTTTCCTCCACTGGCTCATCTCCCTGTGGTTCCCTGTCAGCACTATGGCTGCTGCGGCACAATGGGTGTTTTTTGACAGAGGGCTGTGCCCTGGGGGGAGTGGGGCAGTGCCTGCTGCACACCAAGCAGGCCTCAGAGAAGGGTCCCTGGCTGCCCTGAGGCTGGGAGACCTGCGCGGCCTGAGTCTTACCACCCAGGGTCCTGTGAACTGAGGGTGTGCCCATCTGTGAGCAGCAGCCCCCTTGGTGGGCTCCTGGCTTTCCCCCCTCATGCTGTCCAACTGGCAGAACCAAGGGCCAGGAAGGTTTGGGGATGTCACCTCCCGCCTTTTTGCCTAGGCCTTCAGCTTGGGACCTGAAAGGGCTGAAAGGTGTGGGAGCTGGTGAGTGTCCCCTGAACTCAGGGTCCACTTCCATATCAGCAGGGGGAGAATATGGGGGGTAGAAACTGGAAGCATAGTCTGAATTGCCCACAGGTGTAATGGGGGCACTGCTGACCCCTTGTGCATCCTGGGGATGAAGGGAGGCAGAGGAGGGTGGCTCTGGGTCCCAGGAGGCCTGGGTCCTGGTGCTAGATGAGCTTCCAGAAAGGCATGACGCTGGGCAAGCCCTGGGTATGCTGGGAGGCCCCGGTATTTGCCTGGCCACAGGTGAGTGGAGCAGATAGTGGGTATCCCTTTGGTTGTGGCGCTGCCTGGGGCAGTCTCTCTGGGCCCCTAGGCTGAGACCAGAAATGCTGGGTGAGGACACAGCACCGGCTCTGCTCTCCTGCATTCTTCTCCCACCTGTGGCTGAGGTGCGGGCCAAAGGTGGGGAACAGCCTCCTGCAGTGTTCCCAGAGCCTAAAGGGCCCGCAGCCAGGGGCAACCTGGCCCCAGACCCAGCCCTGGCCTGGGGGTGTCCGGTGTCCTTTCCACTTTCCTTTGCCTGTGGGTCCTTGTTCCTCAAAGATGAGGGACTTATGGTAGGGTCTCTGGGTCCTCCCCTCTGGGTAGCCTTCTGTGAGGAAGTCACAGCCCTCGTCTTGCTCTCGTGGCCCTGGTGCCACTTACCACTCTCACTGGACTCCTCATGAGACTTGGCACTTACTGAGGAGTCAGAATGAGTGCACGCCATGCCTTGAGTCCTGGGTTTCAGGCAGTGGCGCTCCCTGCTGCCCTGCCCTGCTGCCTCTGGGCTGGGGCCCTCACCAGCCAGGGGTGTGCCTGGAGCTTCCTGCCCTGCTATTCTCTGGGAGGCAGCCCCGGAGGCCAGAGATAGGTCACAGCTGCCCAGACTGCCCTCCCGGGACCTGGAGCAGCAGGAGGAGTTTGGCTCAGAGCCTCCATGGGGTCTGTCACTGGAGGCAGGGCTGACACTCTCCTTGCTACTTCTTTTCCTGTTGGCAACCCCTTGGCTCCAGGCACCCCTGGAGTGGGAGTGCTGGGTCAGCCCAGACCTCCTCTGAGAAGCCGTTGGCTCTCCCTGGGCGGCGTAGAGGGGGTTCGTCCAGATCTCATATCTGGACCCTGACTGCCACCGGCCTCGTTCAAAGGCTTCGTTGCATCCTGCTTCACATGGCTTCTGTCCCTGTGCTCCAGGCTCTGAGGAGCCCTCAGGGTGGCTCTCCCACACACAGTGGAGGGGGTCTGCCTTCCCCAGAATAGGGCCCTCCCCACTGGCTGCTGTGAGGGTGCTAGCTCTCCCGACCCTCCTGGACCACAGGAGTGTGTCATCACCCAGTAGGTGCAAGCGGACTTTCATCTCCACAGACAGGCTGCCATCCTCATTCATGTGGACCTTCTTCTCAACATCATCACCAGCCACCAATGGGCCAAGCTGGGCAGGTGTGTCCTGAGGGGGCCTGTCAGGCACAGGGCCCATCCAGGTGTGATGCAGGGACACCAAGGGGTCGCTGAGACCAGAGCTCTCTGACAGCAAGGAAAACCGCCGAGGCCTGCTGCCCGACCTGGACCTTGAGTGGATCACGCTCTGCTGGGCTTTTGGCCCCCAGCTCCCTGGCACGCAATGAAGAATAAGAGGAAAGAGGAAAAAATAGTGAGTTACGATGGGAGCTTCAGGGCAGGAGAATAAAGGCTACCCATGAACCTTTCACCGCCTAAACACCCCTGCCACCTCCAAAGCCACACAGTAACGGCAGGAACCATTCTAGAACGAATATCCATACTGCCCTTTGTAAAGGCAGTAGAGCAAAGCAAGAACTTGAAGTCTGAATTCAGTCTCAACCCTGCCACTTCCTAGCTCTGTGGTTTTTGGCAGAGCCTCTTTTCGGAGTTGTAAAAGAAGAATAATCGTATCTATTGGGTTGTCAGAAAAGTCATGACACATTTTGGCAACAAAAAACATAGGAAATATACATCATGACTTTTCTGACAGCCCAATATTCGGTAGTGTGTTTTGACGATGCAATGCAGTGCATATAAAACTTCCGGCCGAGTTGCTAGCACAAAGTAGGTTCTCGATAGACAACAGAGGTAAAGGAGCTGTGCCCAGAGCTAACTTCTGGCCCTGCTCATGCCCACCCCCACCCAGCACAGGAAGCAAAATCAATAAGCTGCTGCATACGCACCTGATTGTAAACTGTAAAATGCTTTGCAATTATTAGTGGTGATTTATCATCCTAACATTCATCAAGCTTTAGGGTTGATAAATGATTGCAAGGAAGGACCTAGACACACAATAGCAGGTCCTGCGAATCAAGCCTGCACCCCCAGCCATGAAAAAGAGAAGAAGAAGGGGCCATTGGGGATAAAAAGAAATGACTTCAAGAAAGAATGAAGCCCTTAGCTCTTTCACATTTCACCTCCTGAGCTAACACTTGTCAAGAGGAAGGGGCTAGTGGAGTGTGAGCCTATGGCTAGCAAAACAGACCCCCTTAACTCCATGTGGGCAGGAAAAGGTTTTGTCAATTTCTGCTCTTTCATAAGCACCAAATGAGGCTCCTCCAGGGGTTGGGGGTTGTGGCTAATGGGTCTTTGTACTTCTAGTATCTGGCATGTAGCAATCACCACAACCATAATTGTCATTTCCTAACAGCTTTTCACAAAGGATATTATTTTATTTACTCGTCAAAATTTGACCATTGTCATTCCAATAATTTTTTTGAAACTTTTATTCTACAGTTTTTTATTGTGCTTTTAAAATAATGTGTTTTTTTAAAAAATATATGTTTGGATGTATAGATTGATGGATTGAATGGATGATCAATGGTTATTATTAGTTTTAATCCATTTGGCACCCACCATTGCCTAAGAGGGTCATGACTCTTGAAAGATGCAAATGCCACATTCCCATGGTCCATTGCCTCCATAATCTCATGCCCACCGTGATGCTTAATAAAGCTTATTTTAGATCCTAGGAACTTAGAGTTCAAGATCTCCTCATCTTTTTTCTCTTTAAACACCAGATTCCTCTCTCTCATACCCAAGTCAAATGTTCAATCCAGTTAAGGTTGATGGTGATAAGAAGGAGGAAGAGGAAAGAGAGACTCAAAACAAGTGGGATGCCCAAGAGTTGGGGCCAAAGGCAGGTTTCTTAGATTATTTGAAAAGGATATCTACCCAGCCCTCCAGTGCAAATAGCATTGGAGAGACTCCAAAGCCAACTCACCATTTTTGTTCCTTGAGGTCTGACCCGATGATGTTTTGGTTCCATTTTTTCTGGCACCTTCCATCACCGGAGGTCTGAAGGACTCGTGACCAGCACACACCAGCAGCGAGGGGCTGCACAGAAGAGCCTTCAGAGAATTCACCTGAAGAAGGAGAGAGTTGAGTCAGGAGGCCTGGTCTGCAGGGCCCCCCTTCTGCTCAGGAGACACAATTAGAGGAAGAATACACTCACTCTGGCCCTTTTCTGATGTTTGCATATCTCGCCTCAGATTTCTGATCCAATGGAAGCATCCCATCCACTTGTCGAAATACCTCCATAGCCAGCTGGGGGCTGAGGTCCTACAACCATGATATTCCTCTCTACCTACACCCTCCCTCCACCTGGTGTAAGGCCTATGGTTTAGATGTTATTCTGAATGCCTCAGGTGGAAAAGACTTCATGAGGTCTTTGGCCTGCTTCCCTGCCCACCCTTTCACTCTCCAGAAAGGCATGTTTTGAAGGAACTCAAGCAGAAAGCCTTCCAGTTTCCATGTGGAGACCTGACTCGCTATCTCACTCAGGCAAACTCCTCTTGGGTTTCATCTGTGTTTTCCAGTCTAATCCAAGCCCATCACCTCTGCTTCTGCCCCTAGTGGAGCAGAGAAGGGCAAGGCACTGAGTTTTCCACAGGGAGAGGCTCGCCAGGCTCCTGTTGCAAAGGCTCGCCAGGCTACTGCCCAGATGCTGCTGTCATCTTCTCCCCACCTACCCACACACCCACCAGCAGGATGTCCTGAGCTGTGAGCTGAGCAGGCAACATCAGTGTTGGACTGCATTCCTGGAAACAGGGCCCTGCTTTTCAAAAAATCTTATAACATTACATTATAATTAGCAGGGTGGGGAGCGGGGGGAGGGGGAGCGGAATTTAGTTCCATCTTTTAAGGGCTGTATCTGTTCTTTTTCATTTTCTCAAGTTATAACGGTATGTTCATTAATAAGGAAATGAAAAAAAGGGAAAACTCCACATCTTTTCCTCCTAAAATGATAATTAAGTTTGCTGTACAGCAGATCTTTCAAGCCAGTTCATTAGGAGCTTGTTTCAAAAGACCAGGTACATTCCTGTTTTGATTTAGATCTCCAGTCCATCGCAGAAATACAAACATGACCCAATCTATCGATTTATAGATATAACTATGCTTCTAGGAAATAAAACATTTCCAAGGAAAAAAACGGAATCCAGGGCTAAATGACACTCCCAATTTAGAAAGAGGGGGAGGTCTAGGATCCATGAAAAAAAAAGCATTATCGAGAGTGTCCATCCAGTCAAGGACCTACAAATTGATAATCGTGACACAGTCTGTCTTGGGGAGCAATGAGGTCACTTTGTTTACAGAAGCTCTAATAATCTCTGCAGTAAGTCTATGTGAAAATATGCTATTTTTTTTCAATTAATTTATTTTGCTCTCTCCCTCTCACCACATCCACTAACCTATACCCAAAACTGAAGGTAGGGACTAAGTCTTACTTGTCTGCAAAATCTGCATGTAGCGCATGTCAGTATATAGCAAACACCCCATAACTTAGAAGCATTCTTACATCATGACTCTGGAATCATTAGGGCTGGCCCTATCATTGGCCAGCCATACAACCCTGTGCCTCTATTTTCTTATCTCTAGAGATGGTATAATAATATTAACTGCCTCATGAGTTCGTATGATGCATACTATGCCCTAGATGAGTCAGCCTCTATTCCACTCTCTTGCTGTGCAGTCCTACAGAGCTTAGAAAGCTCTAAACACATTTTTCAGAAGGCGATGGCAGCTGAAGCTTCAGTGGCTGGACCCAGCGCCCCAGTGTGCCTGCGTGTCAAAATGCAGATGTCACCGTTTCCTGATCCCAGCTTTATCTGTTTGGAGGCCACTACAGAGAATTCCTCTGAAACCCAATAATCAGAGCGGCTTCAAGAAGAGGTACTAGCTTCTTGCAGAATGCTAGGAGCCGTTCCTGTAGCCCCAGCTTAGAGTTCATGCCTCCAGCTGTCCAAAGATTTGGAAGCTCCCAAATGTCCTGTATTGAACTGCTTTCTGCTTAAGGTACTTCAAGCATTTTCTGTTTCTTGTACTGAATTCTCACTGCAATAGGTGAAATTGGATAATAGGAGGACTGGATAAGAAAGTAATGAAAGTGTGCTAATCATAGTATCTGGCACTAATAGCTCAATAAAAGATAGCTACAACTATGAATACCAATTGCTTGTTAGAGGAGCTGACTGAATGTTTCCACACCATCCACCTTTAATTAGTAGCAGGGCAATCAGTGCCTCTTTTTAAGGATAAGCTCGCTATTTCATCTAAGTATTTTGATCTGAGGTCCAAAGAACTTTTTTTTTTAATTTTTATTTTTATTGGGGAACAGTGTGTTTTTCCAGGACCCATCATCTCCAAGTCACGTAGCTGTTTCAATCTAGTTGTGGAGGGCGCAGCTCAGTGGCCCATGTGGGGATCGAACCAGCCACCTTGGTGTTCTGAGCACTGCACTCTAACCAACTGAGCAAACCGGCCACCCCCCCAGAGAACTTTGTAAAGGAAGTGTCATACTCTGACAGCCTACCTTTTCCCCACTGGGCGTGTACATCTGCTTCACAGGGAAGAGCAGAAGCTCTGAGGCTTTGCTGAGAAAGGCTGTCAGGCTCCTTGTGTTTCTATGACTGAGAACCACTGTCTGCTGGAATCGAGGGTCCCCATTCTTAACAAGCATTATCCTCCTTGGGGCCTTAGGACCCCTCCGGGGAGAGGAGGTTCCTGGTGCCTCACACTGGCCTTCGACACCCCTTGACTGCTGAGCAGTGGGGTTTCTCCCCTGTGGCCGGCCTGGCCCATTAAAGGTCTCAGGAGGCTTCTTATCAGAGCAGAGGTAGCAACCACCATCTTCCAGCTGCTCCAGGGCACTGAGGCCATGCAGACCCCGGGGTGTGGTGACAGAGCGCACCCCGAAGGAGAGAGGCACGCGCTGGGACAGCTCGTCCATCAGTGTGCCGAAGCTCTTGAAGGTGCGCTGGTGGACAGCCAGGCGAACCCCGGAAAACTGGGGATCCCCTCGCTTGAGGAAAGTTATCTTCTTGGCTGGTGTGATCTGGGTGACAGAGGGGTTCCGGGCCATGGAAGACAGGAGGCACTCGCGGTAGCTTGGGGCCTGGGCGTCCCTCAGGCTGCAGTTCATGGCTTGGAGGCCCAGGCAGCTGAAACTGGTCACAGGAAGAGAGTCAGAGAACAGCCGAGAGATTTTGCATTTCCTCTCTCCCCTTTGTTATATAGAGATGCTCCCCACCTGATCCAAGTCTGCTCCACTCTGCTCTGTAGAGGCAGGTGAATCCACTTTGATGGAATAGAAGGCAGGCCAAAGGTTTGGCATCAGACAGATCGGAGTTCACATCCCACCCGACTCCCTCCTTACTCCCTGTGTGACCCAGGAGGTGAATGATGTGCTCCTTGTTTGGTGGACACACCTGCAAAATGCAGCCGCACTCACTCTGCAGAGTGGTTATCGTGGGTAAATGCGTTTATGCATGCAGAGCACCTGGCACAGAGCAAGCACCAGCACATCTTGATTCCTTTCCTTCCTCTTGCTGTTTCTGTTAAAGCTGTTCTACCACCCTAACCTGCTTTGAATACCTTAGGGTTTATCTCCGAAAGAAGTGGGTAAATAAAGGGAAGAGCATGAAACACAGATGCAAGAACATGGGGCAAGCGGTCAGGAGGCCTGGGCATCTTGCCCACTACCTCACTGCAAAGTCTCACGTGTGGCCCTAGGGGACGCCCATCCTCCAGCTACCAGGTGAGAGGGCTGGAGTAGATCCCTCAATCCCAAACCCCTCAGGCACTGCTGGCAACCCAAAGAGGATGCTACCACTTGATACCATGTGTTTTTTCCATTATATAGTGATATTTGCTTTCGTATCCCCTCACATCCCTCCGAAGTCTTTGGAAGATGTGTCATGAACCGTATGGGTGAGTACCCCAGCCCGCTGCCACTGACATGGGAGCCTGGGGGCTCAGGCCAGCCATGGTTGGGCCAAGGCCATTCGTCCAACTGGTTGTTCCTATTGTCACCTCAGTGGCACCCACTGCCTCACCAGGGACTCTTGCGGAAGCCTGCTGCAGACTCTCCCTGTCCAGGTTACCACGTGATGCTCTGTGCTGTGCATCTGCCAGCCAAACTTTCCTGGAACCCAGTTTTCACCTGGATACTTCCTGTGCTCCAAGCCCTTCAAGGGGTTTGCAGTATCTGCAGAAAAAGCCCAGGCCCTTTATCCCATGATTCAAGGCCTGTTCCCCTGCTTTTGTCCTCCCTCTAAGCCTCAGCTCTTGTACTTTCCTGCAGGAATTCTCCACTCCAATCAGACTGCCTGACTCAGGGCTCCCCCTGCATGGCAACCCGCATCCTTCTGCACCCCACCTTGGCTTCCTTCCTTTATGGAGCTCTTCCCAGTCTCCTAGTCTGAGGCAACCCCCACTTTCAGCATGACTCCCCTGATATTTCCCATATCCCAGTCGTTTCTTTGCCAACTACTCCAAGGCCTGGGCTGCAGAACCTTGGGGCGCCCAGGCCCATGCTTGGCATACAGCAGGGGCCCAGGAAATCCATACTGATCCCGGAACCCAGGCCTGTCAATAAAATAACACTTGAGCAATTATGATCAGGTGAGGAGCCGTCCCCACTTCCCGTGGTCCAGACCACTGCAAGACCTTCGTTGATGTGCACACTGCAGGTAGCCATGGCCTTCCCTGTTGCAGCCATGATCCCTACTTGCGGTTCCTCCTGCTCGCGTTTCCCTTCTTACCTTTGCTCTCTATTTACCCCATTCATCTTACGGGAAAGGACTCTTCTCTCATTTTCAAAACCCTGGTGCACAGAGGCCTTATAATCCTCTCATCTCTGGCACAAAACTTTATAATTAGCTTCTTCATTCTCCTCCCTCCAACTAATCCCATTAAGCTGCTTTCTCAGACCTCCCACGAGCAGCCCTGCAGCTGCCCGAAGTGTTACTCTGTGTTTTCCCTGCCTTCCTCAAGGGCTGAGTTTTCTTCCCATTTGATTTTCATTTTCATGCGTGACAATGAACATTCTCCTTGGCCCTCACTGAGGGATTGAGAGGTAAAAGAAAGGTCACTGTGTCCCCAGTGTGACCATGTCCCCCAGCATCACAATGTCCCCAGTGTTACCATGTCCTCCAATGTCACTGTATCTCCCAATGTCACCATGTCCCCCAGAATTACTCTGTCCCCCATTATCACCATGTCCCACAGCAATCATTATGTCCCCATTGTCACCATATTCCCTAATGTCACTATGTCTCCCAATGTCACTATGTCACCTGGTGTTACTATGCCCCCTAGCATCACTGTGTCCCCCAGTGTCACCATATCCCCAATGTCATGTGTCCCCCAATATCATCATGCCCTCCATGTCACCATATCTCATCATCACCATAACTCCCAGCATCACCATGCCCTAAAATGTTACTGTGTCTTCCAGTGTCACCGTGTCCCCCAGTGTCACTATATCTCCAGTGTCACTGTGTCCTCTAGTGTTTCTGTCCCCCAATGTCACTGTGTCCCCATAGTCACCATGTTCCCCAGCATCACCACCAATGTTACCATGTCCTCTAGTGTCGTTGTGCCCCCCCAGTTTCACCATCTCGCAGCATTGCCGTGTCCCTGAGGATCCCCACTGCCTGGAAGGCCTTCTGCTCCTTGCAGCCCATTTCTGGGCAGAGAAAGCCTCTCTGGAGCCCTCCTGGACAGAAGCTTTGTAGGGCAAGGGAGGGCTTTCAAGGGAAAAACAGGCACCTGGCCCAAAGCAAAGTACAGACCACTCTGTGACTCTTTCAGGACCCAGGCAAACGCATAACATCGCAACATACACTCAAGTGGCTGTGTCCCTTTCTCTTGGCATTCTTCTAGAAAATAACATCTTTCTGAACTGGAATTCTCAGTCTTTGGCTGAATTTTTGAAATAAAAAGAGAATGTGACCCAAGAGACCCTAAGTACCAAAAATTGGGCTGATAGCAGCCAGGGTCCAGCACGAAAAGTCCCTCCCAACGTGAGACAAAGAACACAGCCCCTAGAGAAGCGGAGGAAAATTATTCCCTTTCCCAAAGTACCTGTGCTCATATATCTGACAAATTCTGTATTAACTTCATGTGGCTTTCACACATGCTTGTATACACACACAGACATACACACACACAGACACACACACACATGAGGGACACACACACACTCACACACACACACATGAGGGACACACACATACATGAGGGACACACACATATACATGAGGGACACACACACATACATATACATGAGGGACACACACATACATACACACATACATGAGGGACACGCACACATACTCACACAGACACACACACATACATGAGGGACACACACACACATGAGGGACACACACACTCACACAGAGACACACACACACATACATGAGGGACACACACATACACACACACAGACATGCACACACACATACATGAGGGACACACACACACAGACATACACACATTCATGAGGGACACACACACATACACACATACGGACATACACACATACATGAGGGACACACACACACACACACACACACACACACAGACAAGTTCGAAAAAATTTCGGACCCAAGAGAAATTGGTGAAGGAGCCAGGATAGCCTGGACCTGTGGACTGTGAAAGGTGAAGGCATTTAAGACTACAGACAGCACCCCAACCCTTGCAGGAAGATGAGACGACTGCTTCTGTCCAGCCTCATCGATAGAAATGAACAGGTCCAAGGGCACCCCATGGCAAGTCACTAGAATATGACCTCCTCTTGCAGTATCGGGAATGGAGAAGCAAATCTATTTTCTTTTTTAAAGAGGCTTTACTGAACTCTTGATTCATTCACCTTCAAAACAGCCTGGTCCAACCAGGTTGTTCATTCATTCAATCACTCATTCATTCACTCATTCATGTACCCAACAAAGATTTCTGAGCAGCTATTGTGTACCAGGCTCTATGCTGGGTCCTAGAAATGCAAAGATTACTGAGATACAGCACCCATCTTCAAAAACTTCACATTCTAGTGTGGCAAGTAGGTACATCACTAAATATAGCCCAAGAAATGTTCTGAGATAGATAGATATATAGATAGAGATAGGGATATAGATAGAGATGAGAGAGAGAGAGAGAGAGAGAGAGAGAGAGAGAGAGAGAGAGAGAGAGAGACAGAGAGAGAGAGAGATAGCATAGATTACACAGAGGACATGACTGAAAGAACATTAAGAAGAATGGCAAGTAAGGGAAGACTTCCTGGAGGAGGTGACATGGAGCCTCCTGAGCAGAGGCCTAAAGGACAATTTAGGGATTAGCCAGAGAAGAAAGAAGTTAGGACTGGCATGGTACATAGATATGGCCTTGGTGCCACATGTGACAGGTTGGGAGGATGGGAGAAAAAAATGCCCAGGCTTCCTGCATTCTGTGATCAGCTAGAAATGCTGTCATAGCATCAGGGCAGAGAAGGACCATACAGGTGCCAAACATTTGCCATCCTTGCTCTGCGCAGGGTGTTCGGGGTCAGGGAGTATGTGCAAAAGTGCGGGGAAAGCAGAAAGCTTGGGCGTTTGGGAAGGGCCTTAGAATGATGCCATCCTGATATTTTAGAAGTCCCCTCTGGCAATGGTAAGAAGGTTGGGGCCTGAGAGAGTGGGAAATTTGTTGGTAAATGAGGGCAACTGCAGTGGAACAAAGACCAAGGGACAGATTCAGCAGAGGCTGAGAAGAAGGGACCAGCAGGAGTGGGTGACCAACCAATGGGGGGCTCACTGTCTGGGAGGATGTTACAGCATGGTTCTCAGGTTTCAAGCTTCAGACCTGGGTGCAAGGTGGCGTCACTACTCACCAAAGGGGAGAGCAGAGTGAGGAGCAGTTTTGCAGGCAGGGGTGAGGGAGCAGTGGGAAGGGTCATGTTCTCTGCAGGAGCAGGCGCACTACACATGAATGTACCTGACACCACTTTATTAAGAAGGCTGATAAATGCCGCTGGATGCACGAACAGCACAGGCACAATAAGATCAGCTCTGGCCCCAGGTACCTCAACAGCAGCACCACAAGCCCTTCTCCACTGAAATCTGCAAGGCTAACACCTGGCAAGCAAACTCAGGTGTTTCTACATTAGATCCAAGAACAAATAAATAAAGAAGCGGAGGCCAGTAATAGAGGGAGGCAAAACACAGGAGAAGTAAGAAGCAGGTGTCATGGCAGGCCAACCATCCCAATGGACCATGGACTGCCCCAGTTTTAGCACTGAAAGTCCCAATGCAGGGACCCACCCCTCTCCACCACCGGGACGGTTGGCCACCTTGTCCATCTGCCTTCACTGTGGGGCCTGGGCAGTTTCCTAGGACAAGGTGGTCTCTTTCTGGCAATGGCCCTACTGGCAATGAGGTGGTATTGCCAGGGTTTGCCCCATGGAGCCGGAAAAAGACACCACCATGAAGGGTGAGAAAGCAAGTCCTGATGAGCTGGTTGAGCCCCTGGATGCAGTAAGGCCTGAACCAGAACCCAAACCGGAAAGATGGACTCTTGCATCATGGGAGCTGACAGTCTCTATAGCTTAATAGATTTAAGTGGGGATTTCTGTAATTTGAAATACAATAGAAAGGGACAAGAATCTGCCAGGGAGCAGCACTGCTGAGTGTCCTGCCTTTCCCAGATTCCAAAACTGGGGCAGAAGGGAGAAGGGAGTATGGCTCTGAGGCCTCTGCCAGGTCCTCACATTTTGTCCCCTATAGGGGACAGCTGTTTCATTCCTACATGCCAGTGAGGAGAGAGAATATAACACGAGTTCTCAGATGTGCAATAAAGATGGATAATCAGCTGATACGTAAAGTTGCATATATCTGTTTTTCCCTTATTGCTTTCCTCCTTTGAAAATCATGAGGTTCCTCTCCCTAAGCATGAGTGGGAAAGGACCTGACCTCTTTAATGAGAAAGCTAGGTAGGATACCAGGCCTGGCCCACACAGATGGCGCCCTGAGTCCACTTAGCTCTGCTTTGTGGTATCAAGAACAAGACAAGCTACATGATCAAGAGCCCCTCTCACAGTAGAGGGAAAACAGCCTTCCCCCATAAACACTCAAGGTTGGGGGATGGGACGAGGACAGCAAAAGAAGGCTATGAAGGAAGGGAGGTGCCCTACCCTTCTGGGTGCAAGGGGCAAAGAAGAATGCAGAGCTGGAGGGCAGCAAGATGGGTCTGGTTCCCAGCTCTCCACACTCCAATCCCAGTTTGGAGTCTAGTGGGGGATTACTGGTCTTGGGGAAATCTGGATAAAATGAGAGACACTCCCATAGCAGAGGGCTTTTGTCCAGCCAAGGCCCATGAGTAAGTTTGAAGGAGACCTCCTTTTGGACTCCCCTCATCCCACTCCCACTCAGGACAGGGCCTCATCAAGGTCTGTTGGGCAGAGCAGATTGGAAAAGGCTCTGATGTTCAGCTTTCCTCAGTCACCTGAGTGCCATGGGATGTGGACAGGATCACACAGGAGCTCAGGGAATGGCTGTCAAGCTGTAGAGGTGGTCTTGGTGAGCACAGAGATTAGGAGGCAAATCACTAGTGTTAAATGGATCCCAGCTGGCCTCAGAACCCACAGCACCAACCAGTCAGGGGAATTATGGGATTGGTTTAGGGCAGACAGCAAAGGATGGGGGATGGGTGCCAGGGGATTTCAAGAGGAAGTAGGGCAAGAAAACAGAGGAGGCATTCCAGCTGTGTGTGGGTGGGGGAGGGAAGCAGAGAAAAACAGATTAAGGGGCAAAAGGAGAAAAAAATAGAAGTCACAGGAAATGCTCCAAAAGGTGACAGCCCTGGTGGAGGAATTCGGCCGGGTGGGCCTGCAGGGGAGGAAACAGTTTTGTCACCAGCCCTGGAAGTGAGCTAGGCCAGGGTGAGGGGCTGGAGGCAGGAGCAGGCAGCAAGAGTGATGGATTCAGGAAGAGAATAAATAGGGCAGGAGAAGTCTGCAGGCTGGATGGAGGCTGGGCTTTCTGGAAGACAAACTACAAGTGACAATGACACCAAAGCTAAACTTATGAGGTAGTGAGCAGGTAGGGGGTGGGTGGGGAGAGTGCTGTGGCTGAAACCTTGAAGGGTTGATTGCTACTACACGTGAACAGTTGAAAGAAGTGACTACGATGTGACTAGTACACGTCTCAGAGGAAAATGCTTACAGCACATAGCCTTCAGAGAGCACAAGAACCACTGTCATTCAGAGGGCAGCTAAGCCCATGGGTCTACACAAGCTGTACAGGGTCTAGAGCTATTTTCAACACCACCTTTCAGTGACTCCAGTTTGCCAAGGTGCACCATTATTTTACGAGCCAAGAAGAAAGAAAGAAAAAAATGGTGACAAACTAAGACGAAGACATGCTACTAATGGCAAGATTCATCCTAATCTCAGAGATATTGAAACACTGGGGGGAAAAAAAAACCTGTGTGTGTTAAAGTCAGTGAATACAGTATGACAAAGAGGCAAGCATAGGTTGTACTCATATCCACGATAAAGCCACAGTACTTACTCAAATTTGATTTCGATTGACTTTTAGGATATGACAGCATCAGGAAGCCAGTGTGCTATAACCTGATAATCATGTCATGATGGTCAGATGGGTAAGTGTGACTCGCAGGAAAAATGAGGGGACCATGAGATACCACTTCACACCTATTAGGATAGTTATTATTAAAAAACAAAAGCACAAAACAACAAGTATTGGCAAGGATGTGGAGATTTTGCTGGTGGGAATATAACCTGGTGCAGTTGCTATGGAGAACAGTGTGGCAGTTCCTCAAAAAATTAGAAATAGATTCACCATACGATCCAGTTTCACTTCTGGGTATATAATCAAAAAATTGAAAGCAGGGACTTGAGCAGGTATTCGTATGCCCTTGTTCAAAGTACCAATATCCACAATAGTCAAAGGTGGAAGCAACCCAAGTGTCCATCGACTTATGAATGGATAAACAAATGTGGTGTACCCATACAAATTAATATTATTCAACCTTGAAAAGGAAGGGAATTCTGACACCTGCTACTGCATGAATGAACCTTAAAGATGTTGTGCAAAGTGAAAGGAGCCAGACACAAAGGGGCAAATATTATACGATTCCACTTACATGAGGTACCCAGAGTAATCAAATTCAGAAACACAGACATTAGAATGGAGGTTGCCAGGGGCTTGGGGAAGAGGGCCTGAGGAGTTAGTGTTTAAAAGGGGACAAAGTTCCAGTTTGGGAAAATAAAAAAGTTCTGTGGATGGAGGGTGGTGATGGTTGGCACAACACTGTGAAGGGACTTAGTGCCATTGTACACTTAAAATGGTTAAAATGCTCCATTTTATGTTACGTATCTTTTACCATAATAAAAAAATGTAAAATAAAATAATAGAAAAATTAAAATGGAGGGGGTGGGATGAATTGTCCTTTGAGAAAGGCCCTTTGGTAGGTGAAGACTTCCGAAAGCTGGGTGCTGAGGTGGTGAGGAATCAGAGAAACACCTCGCTGGCTCCACACAGCAGAACAGGCACTCCCTGGGCTCAAGATTCTGAGTGGTGGGTTCAGGAACAGATTAAACAGAGTCTAATAGGAGTAGGACTTTTTATTAATAGGTATAAAGCAATCTACCCACCAACATTGAGGCCTTCTATGTGCCAGACATTTGGTGAAACATTGAGGCCTACTATGTGCCAGATATTTGGTGGTCTGATAGGAGTAGGACTTTTTATTAATAGGTATAAAGCAATCTAGTCACAAACATTGAGGCTTACCAGGTGAGACTCAACATACCATGGAATTTATAATATAAGAAAGAAGGCAGAACTTCTGCACCTGAGTCCTCCTCTTTGGCCTATGAATGTCCCTGCTGCTTCTGGAGGGCCCCAGGCTTGTGAACCCACCATGGTTCTGCCAGTAACTAGCTGGTGGCTATGGGCAAGCTACTTGACTTCTCTGAACTGCTTTAATCATAAGATGAAAGTGCTAAACACAAGGGCCACTGAGGTTACACTAGGAGATTGTAGGAAAAGATAGCATATCATTCTGTGCTATAAATAACTACCCTTGAGTCTGGAAGACTTGCCTCTCAAGAAAATATCGAAGGTATTAGTCTTTTTAATTTTCCAGGTAGTGCCCTTCCCTTTCAAAATTGTGGTGTGAAAACCATGAGCTATGACCTCATCCAGAAAAATGAGCACATTCCCATATGCACAAAATATTGCACAAAATGTCATAGGCCTCTGAAGTCCACCCGTAGAAGCCTCTCAGAGATACATGAAGCCCAGGTTTAGGACGTTTAATCTGGGTCAGAGGATCTAACGTAAAACATGGTGACTATATAGTCAATAACGCTGTATTGTATAATAGAAATTTGATAAGAGAGTAGAATTTAAATGTTCTCAACAAAAAGAACCTTTGATGTAGTCAGGGGAGATGAGGAAACTGAGAGAAGGAGGAACAAAAAAGAGAAGAAAACCATGGGGTTCTGGATTGACCAGTATAAGATGGTACGACTTAGAAAGAAGAAAAGAGATCATGCTTGTGAATATAGACTCTCTTGTTCAACCTGTTGCTACTGGGAAAATTTTCCCAAAGATGGTTCCCTTTCTTTCTGTTGATAAAGGAAGGACACATCCATGACTACTCAGGAAAAGAGACTTAAGACTGAAAGAACCCTAAAATTGACACAGAAAGTAAAATCCTTGGAAACCATGAAAACCCCCAAACAAAAAAACAGCATTAGAGTATCTTCCTGCTCCCCCCAACCCCAACAAACATGCTAATATTCTCTAGATGGCTTATCAACAAGGGAAGTAGGCTAATGAGATGGCCTGGGTTTACAGGGCTTAAAAATGCAAAGTGTAATGCGCAAAGTGGGATGTCTGAGTTCCTTGTAGGCAGTAAGTGCCTCTGGTTCTGTCCCTGCTGCTGAATAAATGATGCTTGGGAGACCATTCAGTGGTGAGAATCGGGTGAGGAGTACAGTCAGCAAAGAATAAAATAATAAAATGGGGGGCAGGATAGCCCAAGGACAGAAAGATCTCTTGCCCGACCATGAACTAGTGCCTAGAGGGAACATATAAACAGCCAAGGAAAGTGGAAATCCAACAATTGCCAGGGGCTGGAGGTAGCTGGGAGGGTCTGTGAAGTGCACAGACAAGACGCACACCCGCAGGCTGCCCATGGCCCTGAGCAGCAGAGAAAGCAATGAAGAGGGCCTGTGGTCCAGCAAACATACAATTGCAGGTAAAAGAGATGGAATAAAGACACCAAGATAAAAAAGTCAAATGGGAAGCAACTGGGGAGATGCTGGAGAGAAGTAAGGGACTACATTCTTTGCAGTGACCCTAGAGGGCAGAACTTGGAGTTAAGAATGGCCAGGGCGCTCCTAGGACACTAAGGCTGATCTCAGCTCAACTTGGAAACAACTTTTAAAGAACTGGAATGACCCCAAGATGGCTGCTGTATCAGAAATTGCCTTTGGCTACAAGTAACAGAGAGCCTCTTCCCAAAATGACTTACACCAGGTAGAAGTTTATTTATCTCTCACATCAAAGACGCCTAGAGATAAACACTCTCAAGCTGGTACAGAAGCTCCACAATGCCATCAATGTCCCTGACACCTTCCATATTTCTGCCCTGTTAGCCTTACTGCTGATTTTCCTCTTCAAGTTGCTTGGTCATCACAAGATGGCTGCTATGGGCCCTGCAATTTGACTGGGAGTCATTCTGCCTGGTACTAATGGTCTGCCTCCTCAGTCTCTGTGCTCACCAAGGCCACCTATACCACAGCTTCATAGCCAGCCCCTAAGCCCCTGTGTGGTCCTGTCCACACCCCATCACACCCAAGTTCAGGAAAGCTGAATATCAGAGCCTCTTCCAATCGATTTCTCCCAACATACCTGATGAGGTCCTGTCCTGAATGGGAGTGGGGTGAGGGGAGTCCAAAAGGAGGTGTCCTTTAGAGCTCAGTCATGGGCCTTGGCTGGACAAAAGCCCTTTGCTGTTAGAGGGTCTCTCACCTTCTCTTACTATTTCTCCCCTGCCACCAGTACTCCTTCACTTGATCCCAAGCTGGGGGTGAAGAATGGAGAGCTGGGAACCAGAGCCCTGCCTTGCTTTCTTGCAGCTCCATCCCTTCTCTTTGCCACCCCTCCACATTCCAGGCAGGAGGAAGGGAAGAAGGCAGAGTCACTTACGGAATTAGCCCCATGGAAACTTGACCTCACACTTTCATCTGGCAACTTCTGTCCACATTCCACTGTGGAACTTACTTACATGACCATTGCTATCTACATGGGGGCTGGAAATGACCGCAGCAGCAGGCAGGAGATAAAATATGGCAGCGATGACACTCTGGGCCATCACTAGCATTCAAGTAGAAAAAGTGATATAAAGTTTGAGGGCTATATAGAACAGATTGAGAAAAAACTTCAAGACAAATTTTGAAGAATGGGGGAGTTTGCTTTCGGTGTATGCCCACATTGTTTCTCAGGAGAAGAAATCCCCATCTGGAGGGTAGCAGTGTGAGTCAGAGGAAAGACCTCTGGACTATCAGACTGTCAGCGTCCAAAACGGGCCTGGCCATTGCCTAGTTCTAGGACCATGGGCAAATCACTTTCCACCTCTTGGCCTCAGTTTCCCATCAGTAAAATAGCCTCTAAGTTCACTTCCAACCCCAAATCCAGTGGTTCTGAACACAGTCCTGTTTCTGAAAAGAGGAGCTTTTCTGGGCATGATGGTCTTGAGAAATACAAGGTGTGCAGAGGTGGGTGAGCCCTTGGCAAGGTTCTCTCCTGCATGTACAATTGGGAGAAGTGAACAGAACGATGACCCAGAGAGAAGTGAGTGAGCTGAGATCAGGGGCATTACCAAATAAGATTTAAAATCCTTCTGCGAATGCCAAGTCATTGGTGGAAGTGGCATGTGGGTCACACCAAGCATGCCACACAAAGAAGGCTGGAAGAGTCAGGTGTTTGCCCAAAATAGAGGAAAATATTAAGCGTGCCAACTAAGGTTGGAATCTTTGGAACAGAAAAAGGCCTTTAACAGGCAATGATAGAAGTTGTTTATGATGTAACACTGGCCAAAAAATACTGTAAAAAAAATAAATAAATGAAGTCCAAAGCATCTCAGAGTATGACGGGCCCTCAGGAATAAAGGATCGTGGAGATCCTTTATCCTTGCATGGAAGCCAGGTCCTATGACATAATGAGCCTTTAGTTACTGATGGGTCAATAGCCAGCTATATGCAAAGGGATCAAAGGTACAGCTCTATCCCTGGCTTCAGGGGGATTATGATCCAGCCAGGAGGATAGAGTGCGGGGAGATCATGATGGCCAGAAGAAGGGCTGTTCCTTGGATGTACAGTAGAATCACCTAGTATATTAGTCTGCTCGGGCTGCCATAACGAATACCACAGAATTGCTGCCTTATAACAGACATATTTTCTCATAGTTCTGGAGGCTGGCAGTCCAAGATCAAGGCATCAGCAGGTTGTTCTCCTGAGGCTACTCTCCTTGGCTTTCAGATGACTGTAGTTTCCCTACAGTAATTAAGATTAGGGTCCATCTTAATTAATTACTTAAGAGTTAATTACCTCTTTAAAGGTCCTATGTCTGTATATTCTGAACATTCTGATGCACTGGGGCTTGGAGATTAGGACTTCAGTGTATGAATGTGACAGTTTGGGGGAGGGGAGGGGGGCACAGTGACACAACTCAGCCTATAACTCCTGGAAAGCTTTTGGAAGTATTGACACCCAGACTCCACCTTCAGAGAGTTATAGCTTTTAGTTTGGCCTGAGGCCCAAACAATATTTTAGTATTTTAAAATGTTTTCAGCTTCTTTTAAAAGCTCCCCAGCTGATTCTCAGCTAGTGTTGAAAACCACTGAGCTAAAGCAATACCCAGATACAACTGGATGCCAATTGCATGTCCACCTGCGTGATGTTAAATCTAAGACCAACGGAGGTTCATAAAAAGAGACTGGTCATTACAGCCGGAGAATTTGACCAAGACTTCCCAGTGGGCCCTTGGGGGATGGGAAGATGTGCATTGACAGAGCAAGGTGAGGCCTGCAGCAACTTTGGGAACGGAGCCTTGCATGATGGAATGAATGCCTGACTCTTAGGAGTGATGACATTGCCTCGTTTGGGGAAGGAGGGGCTATATAAAGCAGCCACCAAAATCGGGAGCCATGGTGGACTTCTGAGCAGGGGTATGATGTCATAAAAGTGGCGATCACCCAAGACGAACCAGCAGCATGGATGGAGGGCCTATGGAAAGTAACATCCAGGTGGAGATATTGTCATAGCAACAGTAACTACACACACACACACACACACACACACACACACAAGGGGACACTTCTTCAAAATACATATTAAATTTATAACCACAGCTCAGCAAGAGTTCACAAAGCCTAAAGAATCCTTAACTATACATAAGAAATCACACAGTATATAATCTTTCATGTGGTTCAAAACAGGCACAATGAATCTATGCATTTACAGGAGAGGACAATGGTTCTATTCATGGGGGAGGGAGGCACTCAAGATTGGGAGCATGCTTAAGGATGGCTACCCTACAAGGAGAGGAGAAGCCGGGAAACCCCACCAAACAAAGGAGAAGTCCGAGGCCTGGCATAGTTCCAGGGTTTGTTTGTCCCCTGGCCTCTGGGTCGTGAGTGACAGGCCAGTCTTAGCGGGCTTTTGGATTGCAAATGCCACCTTCTCCTCCACCAGCTCTGGCCTCTATCTGTTGTTGACGAGGACTGGTTGAAGGCAGAAGAGAAACAGTCCACTCTTGATGAAATAAAAACCAAGGATGACCGGCCCTTACAGATTCTGTACCACCATGGGGACGATACGATGACCGCATGTGTCTGGATTCAAAAACAGGAAGGGGGGTGGGGGGACCAGCCCAGTGCAGAGTTGGATTCATTCCATGGAAGCAGAATGAATAACTCCAAACCCTGCTTTCTCTGACACTTACAGTGGTCTCCTTGAGCGAGCAGAGCGGCTCATTTCCTTGAGAATGTTTTTGTCATTTTGTCATCATCCTTCACACAGTGGGAGATGGTGGGGGAGGAGGCCTGCAAAGGGCCACCAGAGGTCAGGTCCTATTGGGAAAGGAAAGGGAGCAAAGATGGGGACAGACCTAGCCCCAGGAGGAGGCAGAGGGGTGTAGACTGGGAGGGTCTTATTTTCAAAGACTTAGCACTGTGTGTTCTTCAGGGTTCTCCAGAGCAAGAAAATCAATAGGATATAGAGAAAGCGAGATACATAGAAAGAGATTTAGTATGAGGAACTGAACCATGTGATTATGAAGGCTGAGAAGTTCTGATCTGCCGTCTGCAGACTGGAGGCCCAGGAGAGCTGGTGGTATAATTCAGTCAGAATCCAAAGGCTGGAGAACCAGGGGAGCCCATGCTACAAGTCCTAGTAGAGTCTGAAGGCCCAAGAACCAGGACCACTGATGTCCAGGGACACCAGAAGATGGAGGTCTCAGCTCAAAAGACAGAGGGTGCACCTTTCCTCCACCTTGTTGTCCTATTCAGGCCCTCAATGGACGAGATGATGCCCACCCACATTGGTGAGGGCACCAATGTATTTACTCAGTTTACTGATTCAAATGCTAATCTCTCCCAGAAACACCCTCACAGACACACCAGAAATAATGTATTACCTGTGTATCACCGGTTACCTGGGCACCTCTTAGCCCGGTCAAATTGACATACAAAATTAACCATTACACGCTGATTCTAACAAAGGCCATAAAATAACCTGGGGCAACCACAAGGTACAATCATGGCAGGAAATCCCTGTTGCCCCTGTTTAGGTTTAGTTACAACTAACTAGCACTCTATGACCCTTATAGGGGTGGTGACAGAAAATTCTATTCAGCCTTTTCTCCTCCTGGCAATGGATGGAGGCAGTTTGGATGTAGAAGAGGCTGCAGAGAGACAGACCTGGAACCTGGAGCTTACTGGGCACAGTGGGAATAACAGTGTTTACCAGGAGGTCTGAGATAATGGTTACGAAGCACCCGACACACAGTAGGACATCAATAAAGATTAGGTCTCCCTTTTGGTTTAGCATATTGGTAAACAATCAGCTTTTGGCTATCCAGTTTATTTATTTATGTGGTTACCTCCACCCAAAATTCAGGGGAGGGGATGCCCCATCGCATCCTGATTTCCTTTCTCCCTTGAACTCTTGTAGCACTTTATTTCTTCCTCTCATTCTCATGCTGATTGAATAACTGTCATCTTTATTCACAGCTTATTTCTCCTACTGTACTAGGAGGTGGTTGGGGGTGAGAAATAGGCCATTTATTTTGGGTTCCCTAGTGTGTAGCACAGTGCACAGCACATAGTAGGGGCTCAGGAAATGTTTCTTGGGTGCCCAAATGAGTAAACTGGTGGACATTCATTGGAGGAATGGCTATATGATTTTCAGTCTGAGGTTGACCTGATATAGGGCCAATGGAGTGAATGTTAGGATTTAAAAGCATTTGAGTACCCTTTCATGGTCTGACACTATTTGGAGCCAAAAATGATCTGCTGAGCCCATCCAACAGAGTCGTTACTTTCTACTTACTCCTCCTTCAGTTGAGACTGTGGTGTATAAAGAGTGGTACCCTAGCCACTGCCTTCGCTTATCTACTTTGGTGGGCTGGACCTCCCAAAATATCAGGGCCTAGAGCCACTAAACCTAGGAGTCACTCTAAGAGTGAGGGTAAGCATCTGATGGTACCCACTTGTGTCAGTCCTGGTCCCCATGGGAAACACAGGGCATAGCCAAAGTGTTAATTGAAAGAGAGTTTAGAGTTTTGGATGGAGTGTACGACACTCTGTGTCCAACAAGGGATGGTGATGTGTCTAAAATATAGCAACAGGGGGAAGCGGCTAGTCCCCCTGTGCCTGAAGGCGCAAGCACAGGAAATAGCGTTGCTGGACCAGTAAAAGCTTAAGCTACAGGCCACCCAATGGCCTTCAGCAGAGGAAAGTAGACACTGCCAAAGCTGTGTCCTGACAAGGGATGGGGAAACAAATACCCCAGCTTCTCTCTCCTTTCACCCCCTGATCTCCTGTTGGTACCTCCCATTGGCAAACCCAACAAGGAGCAATAGGGCAAAGGAGACTGTGAGGCAATCCATAGAGGTCAAACTCTTAGGTAAAAGGACTAAGAATAGATCTAGAGGGACAGATAGGTACTTAAGAAACCAAACACCCCAAATGAGATCTACTTCCAGCCAAAGGAAACCCTAGGGGGCACTTGAAACCTTGAGTGCATTTTAGCTCCATAAACACTGTCCATGTCCCTACTATGCACCATGCACTGGGAAGGCATGAGAATCATAAGCCTACCCAGAGTTGCTCACAGTCCAGGGACAAAAGCAAAATGTCACCCTATTTTATCGTTCTTGAATTTGGTATCAACCCAGAACACCAGGAAGGTCCCAAACTTCCAGTCTATGACCCAAGTTACCCCTGAAAGTTATCCAGAACTATAACAAAATCATATGAACTTCAGTAACCACTAATTCATGGTGGGTCACTATTACAAGGCATTTTCATCTTATTGTATATAATCCCCACATAATCCCATGAGGGATATAAGAACTAACATCCCTCTCCACCCTCCCAACATTTTTTTCAGATGAGAAAACTGATTAAAAGTTGTGAGGGGAACCCAGGCTTCATGACTCTAAAAACCCTACCCTTTATCTTTGTCTGTGATGAAGGGTGGCTGAGGGCCTGACCAGGCTCCCAAATTCATCCTGTTCTTCAACTGCAGGCGTGAGGTAGCCTCAGTCTCCTGAAGCAGAGCAGACAGGGCTCAGAGGGTCAGGCTGGACCACATCACACTTGTCTGAGCAGGAAGAGAGGTGATGGGGACATGAAATGGAATGGGGTACGCATGCCACAGAGCACCTGCCGAGGGGAGAAGGTGACTTTGGCCCCCCTGTGACACAACCCCACTCACTCACCTCCTACATGAGCTCAACCACATATCTACTCCTCTCTTCTGCAAACAGTTCAGAATACATGCTCTCCCAGGATCCAAGGAGGAGGAGCAACCGTGGCCATCGGCAAGAGCAGCAAGATGCTCAGGACATGGGCCACCAGGACAAGATGCATCCTATAGGACAACCTCACCCTCACTGGCACCCGTGATGCTTCTACACACAGATGAACTAAGCCTCTGTGATTATGACAAGCTAAGGAAGATCAAACCCAGGAAAGCAAAACAGCCAGAGTGTAGAAAGCAGGTATTGGATCTGGTGTTGCTACATGGGGAGCATTTGCTTTCCATGACTGTCCTGGGCCACCCTAAAGTTATTGGCTTTGCTTGGGTACTCCATGCTGGAGCTGAAGGAGGCTCTAGGCTTGGCAGGGCAACTGGCAGAAGAGTACACAATCCTGGGCTCTTGCTGGATTAGGTGGCCACACAAGAAGTTAGGGGACATCCCAACAGAAGTTGAATCTACAGACGTTGTTGTTCCAGCATTACTGGAACCCCGCATAGAACCCACCAGGCCAAGGACCCCATCCCACCTGTGGGCAGAGCAAATCTACCTCCAGGACTTATGGCTTTTCCACCTGGTATGAGCCCACCGTCCCAAGTGAGATTCCCCCTCCCCAAGGGACATCAACAGCCATGGCCTCTCAGTCTTCTTTGGACCCTCCTCACCAGAAATTAGGGGCCCACCTTCCTCAGGAATGCACCCATCAGACCCAAGGTAGTATTGAGCCTTCTTAGTCACATTTTTCCTGTAATACCTGGGAGGAACTGTGTAGATTCTGAACATATTGTCTCCTCTTTGCTACATTACCATGGACCAATAATAATAAATTCACAGATCAACTGAAGTGGTGGTGGAGTCGGAGGGACAAGCAAAGGCTTGGAAGTCAGAAGACTGGGTCTTCATCCTAATTCTACCTTTAAGGAAGTCACTTTGCCTCACTGGGAAAAGTCGGGGAGGAGATGGAGACCCAGGTATTTCCAAGTGACCCTTGAGCCTCAGTAGCCCAGGATTCTATGACCTCCTCAGAGAAGCTCCCTCTGGGCCTCCAGCAGCTCCTCAAGTTAATCTCTGGGCCTTGTTCACCCGACCATGCCTTGTTATCCCAACCCAGCCAGAAAGACCCTATGCCTCATGTACCTTCTGTTCTCACTTGGGTGTCATAAAGAACCATAACTAATAAAGCTCGTGTTATTGTATGAGACCAATTCATTCCACAATTACCTACTGAATACCTAAATCCTGGGCAATTACAGGAAAGAAGACTTCTCGGGACAGAGTTATTTAATGTTATACTCTGGGAGAAGCTATGGAACAGAGAAAGGGAAAACCCTTTGATTTAAACACTCATAGTGTCCTACTTCTTCCTCTCTTCTCTTCCCTTCCCCTCTGCACAGAGCTGTTGGTCAAGGAAGCAAGTGGTGAGGGTGATACAGTGCTTACAGAGGTGATGGAAGAGGGGGACTTCTTGGTACCATTCTTACCACTATTCAGTAGGCTTGGAACTACTTCAAAATAAATGTTAGTTACTTTAAAAGCATGAATAGTCGGGGGCCGGTCGAGTGGCGCGGCGGTTAAGCGCTGGCCTGGGAAGCCAGCGGCCCCGGTTCGGGTCCCATATGTGAGGGCTAGTGACGCTGCCCTCAAAAACAAACAAAAAAAACCCCAAAACAAACAAACAAACAAAACGAAAAAAAAAACAAAAAGAAGCATGAATAGTCGGGACTCCAGATCAGCTGGAGGCCAGTGGGTGGAATGCTTAGGGGCAGCGGGCACAAGAAAAGCCCCCAGGTTCAGCCATCACACTGACCTGTGGACAAAACCATCCCCACTGAAGAGCCCAACACAGGCTGAGATGAGGCTGAGAGACAGGGGCTTGGGTTCCTGTCCAGCTCTGCCACTAACTCCATCATTTAGTCAGCAACTCTCTGGAGAATGACCTGCCTTCAGCCAGGTGTGGTGTGGAAAGCTACGTGAAAGTTTCAGGTCTCAGTTTCCTCATCTATAAAAATGAATTATTTGGACTCAGTGATGCCATGGGTCCTTCCAACACTTACCCTTTCTGAGCCTGCAACAAAGGCTCCAGGACACTTCATGCCTGGGCATGGAAGAGGGGCTCCGAGGGTACGCAAGGTAGGTGAAGGCTTGCTTTGTCCAGCATGAAGATGGCAACACAAGGCAAAGGGAGGAGGAGCAAGTTTGAAGTCTGCCAGACCTCCTTAAAGCCCCAGTGTAAAGCCTTGAACTTGGATCCGTGAATGACCCTGTCTGAGCCTGGTCATCCCTCCTGTGATGTCTCCTAAAATGGAGACATCAACACCTGCCCTGCAGCGTTGTGGTGAGGATTACCTGCGTCCTTCCTGCACAGTCAGGGCCTTCCTTCTTCCCCTTCCCCCTTGCATGGCATCTCAGGGCCCCCACCAGCCCCAGGAGTCTGCTTCATAATGACCTCCTTGGATGAAAGGCGCTGGGGCAACAGGAAGGACTGTTGTTTTAACTGCTCTGCGTTTCCTCCCTTTGTCTCTGACATTATAAACAAGCTTATTCCCCAAAGCCACATCTGATAATCCAGCTGCAGGAGGTCAGCGGTCAAGCAATCAGAAATGCTCTTAGCTGGGATTAGGTAATTCAGAGCTGGGCCTGATGCCCACAGCAGGTCAGAACCAACCCATCCTCACTGTCAGTGAGGCTGCCTGGGTGCAGATGCCCCTTGGGAAGCTGCCTGATGCCCAGATGAATGAGAGTGAACAAGGTGAGGGTCTACCTGTCTGCATGGACCCCTGAGACAGCCCCCCAGCTGGCCTCGCTATTGGACCTGAGGCCATGGCCCTGTTTGGGGAAGCTCTTTGCAGTACACAAAGCACTTTCACCCACTCCCAGCTGATCCCACAGCAACCTTTTAAGGCAGACAGACAGGTAGAGATTTAGGGCCAAAGGTCATGAGGCCCAGAGAGGAGAAAGGACTGCCCAGGGTGCACGGAGCAGGTAAGGAGAGCACAGAACGTTCTGGGTCAGGTTTCTGGACCCAAACTCAAAGCTGAGTCAGAAGCATCAGCTTTACATTCCCCAACCCTCCAGGCTTGTCACAGAATCTGCTGAGGGACAGGCCCTCTTGCCCCCAAGTAGGGCCCGCCGTCTCCCTCAATATTTATCTAATACACTGAAATCAAGCCAATTAGATGATAAATTTAATGAACACTTACTATGTGTGATGTTATGTGGAGACCAGAAGACTCTTCTAGGCCTTTTTGGCATTTAATGGAGGAACAAATAAATCAATAAAAACATAGTCAAAAGAACACCCCCTTTAGTTAGGCAACCCACTGTGATACACACTATATAGATAGCTAATTATAACTCAGCTGAGCTTTCCTGCAACGAAAGAGTTAATGTAGCTGTTATTTGTGGGAACTTATCTCCCACATAGGCCCTTATTTCCCTAAATTGGTTGAGACAGGAGGGGAAAGAGAGGGGGGAAATAGGAAGAGAGAGAGGAAAAAATGGATTAGTTTCAAGATCAAAAGATGCTCAGAGATCTAAAAGGAAATACAGGCTCCGGGGGTTGGGGGATTTTTCAGGACTCTGTATCCTTCTGATAAGGAACTGGTTCTTGGGATGGCCCCACCCTCTCGTCTGCAGCCCCAGGGCCAGGTCCCTTCTCCAGCAAGTGGCAACAGCACCCACTCCTGGAGCTGGTGGCCTGAGAGGCCAGAGCAGCTTATGACACAGACACAGACCTGGGGAACATGCCCTAATCCACAACATGAAAGAACAATTGGAAAATACCTGCTTTGTAATATTTGGTTAGTTTCAGGTATGACTACATGGATTAAACATGTGAACACAAAAATATTGGCTAAGCTTGCCTAGGCGCATTAAACCTATTTGCATTTATCCACAGGCACTTGGGGAGGATGAAGGAGGAACTTCCCATGGATGCTGGGGACTTAAACAGGGATTTGAGTGTTTCACATGGAAAAAATGTAAAGGAAGAATTGCAGTAATTCATTCCCTTGATTTTTTTCTCTTTCCTCACAAAATTAGATTTAAATTTCTGCTCAATTGTTTGAGGGTTGGAATCGTTGGGAACAGAGCTGTGGACAAATAAGGGGGCTCATTAGATAGAAATACATGGGTAAACCCATTAGCTGCTCAACAGTTTAATGGAGGAGCTACGGCTGGACAGCTGGGGCCTGGTGTTCTTGCCTCTGCTCTCTGATGCAGCAAGCGCGCATTATGTCTGTTGAGGCCCTTTGCTCACCCTCAGTTCTGGTCTTTGTAACTCCATCATCAGTGGGAAAGGCAGTGCAGGAAGGAGAGAGCAGACAGACAGGACATGCGGACATTGTGTAATCTAGGATTCAAGTAATGCAGTTGTGTTTACCTGTCCCACCTTTTTCCCCTTTGCTTCCTGCTGATACATTCAATTTATTTAATAAACCACACTATTTGAGCATCTTTCCATGAGCCTTTCTGTTTTATGACCTAAGGCTTGGTTGAGTTGTACTTAGACTACCCATACATCTAGGTATTCCCACAAAACAAATCTGAAAGATGAGTGGCATTTAACTTGGCAAAGGTGGAATAAAAAGTATTTAAAGTGGAAGGAATGACATAAGCAAAGTCCCTGGGATCTTTTCCTCCTTTTAAGGGATGTTGCTGGCAGAACAGTGCATGGGATGTATATATTATAGGGTGCTGAATGGTCAAGGTTTTTGTTTATTTGTCTTTTGGTTCTACTTTATTCTAGTTAAAAATAAAAAACAAAGCTGCCTTATAATGACACTGGCAGAATGGAAACTGGCAGATTTTAGAGGAAGGTTGACAGGAGCTTTAGAGCCAGTGCCCAGGAAGTAGAGTTGCATGCTTACCTCTGTCCCTTTGAACTTAGCAATGACACTATTCTGACAGCGAGGCCTCATATATCTCACATAGTTGGAGAATCAGCCATTTGAAAAAAGTCAACTTTCTAGGTAATGAAAGTTTTATTTCATAAAATACGAAGATCTTGGGCCAGCCGGGTGGCGCGGTGGTTAAGCGCTGGCTTGGGAAGCCAGCGGCCCTGGTTCGGTCCCACATATGAGGGCCAGTGACACTGCCCTCAAAAAAAAAAAACCAAAAAGCAAAAATACGAAGATCTTTTTCTAGGCTATACATCATCCTACAAAAATTTTGAAGAATTTGTAAGTAGGAAAGAGATGATGTTATCATATTAATCTACAAAAATAAAATACAACGTTTTTCATACAATATGTAACAGGTGCAATGCCACAGCTCACCAAATCCTGTGTTATGCTCCTCCTTCTTGGTATATGGACACACTGACAGTCCCCTGCAGTTAGGCCAGCCATGTGACCAAAACTGCTGCCAATAAAACGTGGACAGGCATGACACATATCATTATTACGCTGAGGCAGTGAATTTGGAGACTTCAAGTTGGGACAGTAGGGCCAATTAAAGCAGCTTGGGTCCTTGAGCCACCACCTGTAGGACAATAACCCCTGAGGGCTGTCTGGATTGACAATGATCCTGTGTAAGTGAGAAATAAATTTCTTTTGGACTAAGTCACTGAGATTTGTCACTGTAGCATAAACTAGCCTATCCACATTAATACATATTATAAACATGACAACAACAAAAATAAAAATATGTTTTGTTTTGTTTTGTTTTTAAGATTTTATTGGGGAATTGGGAGAGGAGAACAGTGTTGGGGAATTGGGGAAGGGGACCAGCCAAGTTGTTGTTCTTCAGTCTTCGTTGTGGAGGGCACCAGTCACCATCTGGCTTCCTTTGGTCAGCTCATGGCCTCTAAGCTCAAGGTGCTGTGTTCAGTCTTAGTAGCAGGTGCGTGTAGCCACCGACTCCAGGGTGTCGAACCCGGGGCCTTGTTGTTAAGAGTGCACGCTCTATCCACTGAGCCATCCGGGCAGCAGCTCAGCTCAAGGTGCTGAGTTCAATCTTTAGTTGCAGGTGGGCATAGCCCACCATTGAACAGGCAATCTTGTTGTTACACCAGCTGAGCCATCCTGCCACCTGTTGGCAGCTCAGCAACAGCTCAGCTTGGGCGCAGCATTCACTGGCCCATGTGGGAATTGAACCGGTGGTACCATTGTACAGAGCACGTGCTCTAAGCCAACTCTTAACCAACTGAGTCACTCGGCTGGCCCAAAAATATATATTTTTTTTAACGCATAGAGAAAACACTCCAAAGTGTTTGTAATTCTGTTTTTAGATGATGGCACCTACAGGTAATTATTTTTTAAACTTTATTTGGTATATTTTCAATATTCTATAATGTAGTATATTACTTTAAATGGAAAAAAAACTTTTCTTTTAAAAGCCCCAAAAGTTATTATTGGAGGCATAGACACATAAATGAATAGAACAAGATAAAAAACCCAAAAATAGTCTTATAGAAACATATTCAACTGATTTTTGACAAAGAATCAGAAAAGATAGGTTTCTCAATAAATTGATACTAGAGCAACTGGACAGCCATAGTAATATATATATATATATATATATATATATATATATATATTTTAACCTCAACCTCATATCTTATTCAAAAATTAACTCAAAATAAATAACATACTTACATATAAAACAAAACACTTTTAGAAAAGAAACATAGAAGAAAATTGTCAGGATCTAGGGCTAGATGAAAGTTCTTAAATGCAAACCCATGATCCAGAAAAAAAACACTGGTTGAATTAGAACTTTTCAAAGTCTAAAACTCTTGTTCTACAAAAGACCCTGTTGAGAGGATGAAAGAACAAGCTACAGAGCGGGGGTGGGGGTAGGGGGGTGGGGGTGGGGGTGGGGGGGTAGGGGGTAGGGGGATGGGGGGGTGGAATTACAAACCACATCTCCAGCAAAGAATTAGGATCCAGAATACATAAAGAAATCTCAAGACACAACAGGGAACAAAGAATCCATTTAGAAAATGGGCAAAAGACAGGAGCACACACTTCATCAAAGAGGAGATATGGGTGGCAAATGAACATGGTTTGAAAAGATGTTCAACCTCGCTAGCCATTGGGAAATACAAATTAAAATCACAAAGAGATATCTTTACCTACCTATCAGAATGACTAAAATAAAAAACAGTGATCCCATCAAATGCTGGTCACACTGGAGAAGCTGTCACTCACACTGCTGGTGGGGAATGTAAAATGTACAGACAGGTTGGAGTTTTCTAATAAAACTAAACATGTAACTACGTAAAACCCAGCAATTACTCTCTTGGACATTTATCCCAGAGAAATGAAAACTTAGGTTCACACAAAACCTGTACACGAATTTAAGCTTAATAGCCAAAGACTGAAAACAGCTCAGATGTTCTTCAAAGACGGAATGCTTAAACAAACTGTGGGACATACATACAATGAGATACTACTCAGCAATAGAAAGAAACAAACTGTCCATGCACAAAACAAACTGTGATGCAAAATGTTGCATACTCTAAGATTTCATTCATATAACATTCCTGAAATGACAAAATTATGGAAATGGAGAACAGATGAATAGTTACTGGGGTTAAGGAGGGAAGCAGGTGTAGCTATAAAGGGTAAAGTGAGGGATCCTTGTGGTAACAGAAACGTTTTGTATCTTGACCATATCAATGCCAATATCTTAGTTGTGATATTGTACTTTAGTTTTATGAGATGTTACAATTGGGGAAAATTGGATAAAGAGCACAGGAGATCTCTCTGTGCCATTTCTTACACCTGCATATAAATCTACAACTATCTCAAAATTTTTTAAAGAGACCTAAAAAAAGTCCCAAAAGTTGTGCTGGCCAAGTGGCGCGGTGGTTAAGCTCTGGTTTGGGAAGCCAGCAGCCCTCAGGTCCCACATATGAGGGCCAGTGACACTGCCCTCAAAAAAAAAAAAAAAGTCCCAAGAGTGACAGAGACAAAAATTTCCACCATGTGTGGCAGAGACCATTAATGTCCATTGTCCCTGTTTACTCTTATTCACAAAAGTCCTATATATTGGGGGCTGCAATATCAAGTCAATAAAACTACATTTCCCAAATTCCTTTTCAAATGGAGATGACTGATGAGTTTTATGCAGAAGTCTTTTGGAGGAGCTTCTAGGAAACCTCTTTCAAGTTTGCTGAAAACCCTTTACCCCTTGCTCTTTTCTCCTTCTAGATACCTATAATATGTACATAATAACAGGAGCTATCGATGTCATTTTGCCACCACAGTAGAATATAGTACAAAGGCTAACGGAGAGAAGGAGCTTAGATGCCAAGGGCCATGGAGACACCATCCCAGCCCTGGAATGCCTCTGAGTTTCTCAGTTAAGCCAATGAAATTTAATTTTCCATTACCTGCAGTCAAACCTAATCCTAACTGGTATACCATATAATCTACTACATTTCTCTCTGCTCATCTCTCCCTGCCCAATCCCAATTGTCCCCACTCCCCACAGAGGAAAGGTTAGCCTGGGTTTTGGTTGTGCTTAAGGGGCAACAAGTAAGTCTGCAGAACTGAAAGAACAGACAAGGCCTGGATTTTTTTATGCTAGAAAGCTCTTGAGAAACTTAAGAAGAGCAAAAATAATTGCAAAGCTGAAAGTGAGGGAAAACACGAGAGAATAATGAACAATATTTGGTGAAGACACACAGAGAGAAAAAAATCTGAGAAGCTTCTAGGAAAATCTGGGGAGAAACAATCAATGAAGTTCTGTTGATTGGTTTGCTATGTAGTTACTCCCTTGGGTAATGTTTTTAGGGAGATTTTTGTAATGACTTGGTTTGGGGGCAATTATTTTTTAAATATCAGAATGGAGCTTCTTTGATTCTGACAGCATGCTGAGAAGTGCCACCAGACAGCCCCGGTGAATTTAGGTTAGTCAAGAACTGTCTATGTACCCAGGGTCTCCTGAGCTAGATACTCAATAATGTAAGCAAAGCTAAGAAAAAAAGCAGGGTACCTTTAGGAGAACACCTACTCTAGCAAAATTATGATCAATTTTTAAAAAGTAAAAATGTAGTTTTTAAGAGGAAAATCAGGGAGGTTCTTTTTGATTTCTTTGTAATGCAGATCTTCAATCAAGGCATGGTGAAACTGAGAGTTGCACAACACACTCAAAGTTATATAATTTGGGTAAATTAACCAGTACCCTAAGCCTCGGTTTGGTCATCTGAAAAAGAAAGTAAAAACTACCGCAGGTTGTACACGAGAACATGTATTTGGAAATGCCTGGCACAAAGGAGATGCTCATCTTAGATCTTTCCTTTCTGATGGCTCCTGATCTGACTTCTTCCATAGGATGGCCAGCCTGTGGGGAGTTAGCTGAAAGACTCAGGGATCAGTGATGAGAGACACATTCTTAACTTCTCAGAAAGGAGGAGAAAGCATTTATATAAGTGCCCTGGAAAAACAACACTGTCTTCCCATCTGCCTCTTTTTCCAGGTGACAAAGAATCTTGGAAAAAGCTGGAATGTGGTCTTTCCTGCCCAGGAGAGGAAAGCCAGTCCCTGCACCAAAAAAAAAAAAAAAAAAAAAAGAGAAGATCTTGGTTCATCTAACAACCTAATATGGGTGCTAGAAAAACACTTCTTCCTCGCCTGGAGGCTTGTGGGCTACCTCTCACCTGGGCAGGTGGTGGCAAAGCACCCACTTTGAGAAACATGTTGATAGATCCATGGAAATTCAGAGAATGGAAGCAACTGGAATGTTACAAGAAGCATTTACAAGACCAGAGCAATAAAACTGGGTACAGTCTGCGTCATTCTGAAAAAACATGGCCAGGGTGGGTGGAAAGGGAGCGAGTAGTGGTCAGGGAGGGTGGCAAACTTTCTAGCATCTGTCAACAAAGGGGCAGGTTGCCAGGAACCGGTTTGGGATGTGAGGAGGCCCTGTTGAGCCCTGAGAGCATCCAGCCCAATTCTGCACTCTGGGAAAACTTGCGGCTGCTCCCTGGACCCCAGGGTCCATTCGAGAAGCGGGCAACTGGCCCAGTCGTAGGGAGTGCTCAGGACGGGGCCAGGTGGCCCAGATGCTGTCTCACTGAGGCAGTGAGGACTCAGGGACTTCCTACTCCATCTCTGGACTTCTAATTGCTTCTCCAAAAACTCAAGAGGATAGTCAGGAACAGATACCTCTTGAAAGTCTGTGATTCTGCGGGAAGCCAGGGACTCTTCTGAATTGCAGTTCCCAGAGTAGCGCAGACCTCAGCACTCCCTCCCACCCCTGCCACACTCCTGCCTTTTGAAGGTGTACACAGGGCCACCCAGGTCTGATTCACCCCTGTTCTCAACTCTCTGGAGAACCATGATGACTGAAATTTGACTGTGTCAAGATAGAGGTTACAACAGCCTTGAACAGAGACACAGAAGCATTCTCTTCCGTCTGTAGCTTTTGGCTGCTCCATTCACCTCTCTGGGCCTTAGCCTTTTCATCCTTTATCTTCAATAAAATAAAAGCAAAATCCCTGCCTATTTCACAGGTTTGTCTTGGGATACCATGCAGCTGGTAACTAGGGGAGCTCTCTCAATGCTCAAGCAGCAATTCTCAGAGCTGGCTGCATGTCAGAACACCCAGGGCCCCACTCAGATATCCCTACCGAGCTGCCACTCTTCTAATGTTTCCCCATGAGATTCTAATGGATAGCCAGGGATGTCAGCCGCTTCTCTCCAACTCTGCATAAATATAGGAGTTGTCATTGCCACTAAAGATGAAAAATTCAGCCAAGTAATCCTTTAATTTATGCAATACTAACAACCAGTTTGACCAACTTTTGTATTAATGACCATTTATTTTAATATCGTTTGACCTAACGTTGAGTGACCCCATTCAGTGCTCTCTTGGATTTCTATAGTGCTTCATATTCTTGTTGGAGTGAGAAATTAAACAAATAGAGAAAAGAAGAAAATCTTAAATTCATTTCTGTAAATATCTCCTCCAAATCAATGGTTCCCAAACATCAGTTTTTAACGCCAACTATATGCAAACCCCTAGTGATTTGGGTTGAAATCACAAATTTTCCCAACACCGTAGAAGTGAATCCAAACCCCTGTGGGTGGGGACGGGGAGGACCCATGGCTCTGGGCAATTCTGAAGCACAGCCAGGTTGGAGAATCACTGCTCACGCATTCCCTTCCGGGATGGGCACATCCTGCCAGGAAAGAAGGCCTCCAGGAAGGGAAGTGGGGGTGTGACCTTGAGCCTTCGGCTTGTACTTTACCGGGCCTCCGTGTTCCCAACCGTGAAATGGGACACCTGTAAATAATGGACTCTGGCACACCCCACAGGCTGTTTCTCATCACGAGGAAGTACCACCCCCATGTCACAACCAGGCCAGGCAGAGGACAGGTTTGTACATTAGCCACCAGTGAACTCAGGTTCCACACTACGGACACAGGAGGCATTTGCTGATATGGCTTTCTCCTCCTTCCTGCTTGCCTTTGTCTCACTCAGGAAGCCTCCACACTCTACAGGACACCCTGCCCCATCTTCACTCCTCAGTAAGCAGACACAGACTGAGCCCAGGCTCAGCGCTGAGAACACAACCAAAGCTGTCCCTACACCTGGGAGCTTAGTCTAGTCTGGGAGATGGGTGAGGACCATCAGGCTATGCCAGGAAAAGCAGAGGTTCTGTGGGAGCAGCACCGCAGGCGTAGGACCTGGGATGTTGCTCAGAGAGCCTGTGGTGATAGGGTCTCAGAACTCTAGCATCCATTTATGGGTCGCTTACTCTGCAGCTTGATCTCTAGACACCCCCGCAGGACCAGCTATCATCATCTCCATTTTATGGTGGAGGAAATGGAGGCTTGGAGATTTAAATTATTTAGAGACAGGCAGCAGCTGAGGAGGGAAGCTGAGGTTTGAACCCAGAAGCATGGGAACCATGGCTGGCTTCTGAATGGCCAAATGCCTGATGGGCTATATTAAGACCTTGTCCTCCATTTCTGAGCCATTGAAGGGTTTTGTATACCTTACTAGGGAGGATGGACCCAGAGAAGAGGTGATGCAGGCCCTAAAATCTTTCAGGGAATTCCTGGATGAGACATATCCCCTTATCCCTCTGGATTTCTCATCCCCTAGGAAGGTGTAAGATGGAAGAAGGCCAGAGCCAGCCCATCTAATGTCCAGGGCCCAAGACTGAGCCTCTGTTGCCCATAACTAAGAGTAGCAGGCTTGGACAGAGCCCTGGACTCAGAAAGGAAGGTTGGAGCTCTAACCTAGCTCAGTTACTATTAGCTATATGGCCAGGCAAGTGACTTAACTGCTCAGTGACTTACATACAAAACAAGAAGATGCCGCTTTCCTCAGAAAGGGCTACGAAGTTTACAGTGAAGATTACAGGATGGGTGGAAGGCCTCTCATGTGCTTGTGCTCTTAGGCACTTTGCATCCATTTTTCTCAAATGACAGCCCTCAGCTGTCAGTCCCCTTAGGAACTTCTTTAGCAGAAGACAGCCCTGCCCATGGCCACACCCTTGCCAGGCAGCACACATCCAAAGACAAATCCAGGCCTCACTATAACGGCCTGATCACCTCACTCCAAATTGGGACAGCAGTAAAGAGCCATCCTGCCTTCAGCATTCCTTGTAAAATTGGCTGAGTCTCCACCGAAACTACATGGTCGCCTGGCTTCTCCTGCTCGTCTTGCTTCTTCCATTTCCCTCCACAGAGATTGGTCCCAAGACCGCTCCCTAATAAACCTTCCTCCCACCACCCTAACCTCCCTCTCAGAGTCTGCTTTCTGGGAAACCCAATCCGTGACAGAGGAGAGCATGTTTTTATTGCTGTTGCTACTATTTTTTTGTAATTGCAGTAAAATGCACATAACATAAAATTTACCATCTTAACCATTTTTAAGTGCGCAGCTCTGTGGTGTTAAGTACATTCACATTGTTGTACTAATGTCACCACCATCCATCTCTAGAACCCTCCATCTTGCAAAACTGAAACTCTGTCCCCATGAAACACTAACTTCCCATTCCTGCCCCTCCCCAGCCCCTGGCAACCACCATTCTACTTCCCGAAGCCATGAATTTGACTACTCTAGGAATCTAATATAAGTGGAATCATATAGTATTTGTCCTTTTGTGACCAGCTTATATCACTTAGAAGAACAACCTCAAGGTTCATCCATGTTGCAGCATGTGTCAGAATTTCCGTGTGTGTGTGTGTGTGTGTGTGTGTGTGTGTGTTCCACATTTTGCTTATCCACCCATCCATCAATGGGCACTTGAGTTGCTCTCACCTTTCAGCTACTAGGAATAATGCTGCTATGAACATGGGTGTACAAATATCTGATTGAGATCCTGCTTTCAATTCTTTTTTTGGGCATACACCCAAAAGAGGTATTGCTGGATCCTATGGTAATCCTGTGTGTCTAATTTTTGGAGGAACTGCCATATGTTTTTCACAGCAGCTGCACCATTTTGCATTTCTATCAACAGTGCACAAGATTTCCTATTACTCCACATTTTCACCAACTCTTGCTCTTTTTATTTTTTATTTTTTTAAATAGTAGCTCACCTAATGACTGCCATTATTTTTCAGTGTATGTTCCCAGGTATCTCCTAGAGATGTTGTTGTTGTTGTTTTTTTTAAGTGTCCCAGGCAGGTTTGACACACAAATAGGTTTAGAGCCTCAGCTCTGAAATCCATTATCTCTCTCCTGCAAGGGTCCCATCCGCATCTCCAAGTTGTTAAAACAAACATCATAGAAATGGTGGAGCTGGCCTGGGACCCTGATGTCAAGGCCCTGGGTTCTTTGTCTCTTTTGAAGTGGCCTCCATGTATTTTTTCAGTGAAACAACTACTTTGAACCAGAAGAGCAGTAAGTTCCCTTTGGCTTTGCCATATTGCGACTCTTAAACTGAGAAGAGACTCGGCTAGGAGCTCATTTAGAAAAATCACTTTTGCTGAGCATGGACAGACACTGCACACATAGGGGAACTGGATACAATCTTCCATCTTCTCACTGTTTATCCTTCTTTTTTTAAATTCTTTTATTGTGAAATAAACATTTTTTTTAAAAAATTAGTTTTGGGTGCAATAGTGCACCTGCAAACACAGTGCAATAGTTATACTTTTTACCCCTCCAAAACCCCCTCTGCCAATTTGCTGCTCCATTCCCCCCCACCCCATATCATACATATCTATTACAATTCCCTTGACTCCATGGGGATGAGGGAGAAGGGGAAGGGATTAGACAGCATAAATAGGTAACTACTATTGTTTATCCTTCTTAATCCTGCCTGTACCTCCCCTCAGATATTCCCAAGGGTTTCAATCTCACAGTTTTCCCATGACACTTACTAGAAGCTAGGAAGGGGGCTTCAAGGCCAAAGACAGCCACCCTCAGGTATGAAGGGTCAGGGAGGCGAGGCTGCGGCCATTCCCTCTCCGCCTTGCCCTGCTTCCTTTCAGAGCTGTGTGGCCATGCCGGGGCCCAGACAGGAGTCTGCTCCTTAGAATAAAAACCTAGTGGGGGTTTACCCTCCTGTCCCTTAGAAAGCCTCCGGATGCATGATTCTAATGGATTCAGAAAGCTCCAGCAGAAGAAGAAGAATGGGAATGGAACAACCCACAGACACAACCTTCTTACAATGCGTGCAGAACCTATTCCACTGCAAAAGCCTTCACTCTCCCCATCCCCACTTGTTGACTAAACTACCTCAATTACACAGTTAGAGTTTCTTTCCCAAGGAAACAAAATACATCAGTATTTGTCAGGCACCTGCTGTGGTGCCAACACTATGCTAGATTCAGAAGGAAACACCACACACAAGAGTAACACTGTGATGTTGATTTATGAATCCTCTGGGTCAAGCACTTTGCCTGGGAAAACCCCTGTGGCCTCTGAGTCCACTAGGCTGTGGTCTGGCCCTGACATTCTAGACCTGCCCCACCAGGACAGTGGGCTGGATGGCTATGCCTGGCTCCCAGAGAGTTCAGTTTGTCTTGTGAAGGTTCACAAATACCATTTCAAACAGCTTTTCAAGATGCTGCTGGGGTTTCTCCCAGCTATGGGGAGACTGCACAATGTTGTGTGGTAGATGTGTAAGAAAAGCCCTTACAGGTGTGATTCTTACTGGAAAGAGACACTGGAGCGCAGCAGACACAGCTGGTTGCCCCTTCTCGGCCATTCCTGCATCACTTTCTCACTTGCTGACAGAAGCCTGATTGGGTGAACATGTGTTTCTTGGGCCTCTTCCCAACCACAGAGGTTCACCATTGACTAGTCTAAGCTGATCATGTAATTCCATTTCCCTTGTCAATTGGGCATGTGATACAATACTGGCCAATAAGTGGCTTCTAAAAAGTATTTTTATCCATTAAAAGGAATACAAGTTAGGAATTCATCTCTTTCTGATTTTCATTGTTGTTGTATGTGGATGTGATGGTTAGCACTGCTGCAGCCCTCATGACTATGAGGAGAAAGCCAAGAGAATGCCAGAGTCTTAATTTGGTCAAGCCATTGAATCAATCAACCCTGAAACCACCCTGCCTCTGAACTTGTTAGATGAGATGATAAACCCCATATCTTAAAGCTACTTTTAGCTGGGAATGCTGTTTCTTGCAGCCAGAAGCAATCTAATAGAAAGTAGCCCAACATGCAGCTTTGACTAACGGGGTCAACAGGACACAAGGCAGCATTAGCAGGGTATTAAATACAAATTTGCATTATCCACATTTAGAATAATGAACTGCCACAAGACCAAGACTGGCACACAGGATGAAGCCATTGGCCATCTTGCCATATTACAGTTGAGGAAACCAAGGCCTAGGGGAGTTATAAGAACAAGACTCTATCGTTCTTTATATTACACAAATTGCTTTTATATAGACCAACTCACTTAACCTTTATAAAAATTACTGTTATTATCCTCATTTTATAGGTGCATAAGCTAAAACTGATGGGCAAGATTAAGCTATTAATAGCTATATAGTGTTTTATAGTGTATAAAGTGCCTTCTGCATCATAATTTGTCTAATTATTACCTTTAAATCCAATCTGTAAGGTACAAATTTTATAAATGAAAAAATAGGCTGAGAAGGGTCAACTCGCTTGGCCACGCGACACTCAGCTCCAGGGCTGCTCTTCCTACCCCAGTGGTTCTAACAGGCCCTGGACCCACAGTCTCAGCATCGCCTAGGAGCTTCCCAGAAATGCAAATTGCCTGGCTTCACCCAGACTCCCTGAGTCGGAAACTCAGGGGTGGATCCCAATAGTCTGCGTTTTACTAAGACTTCCAGACGATTCTGATGCACACACACGTTTGAGAAGTGTTTGCTTCATGCCACAGCTGGCTCTTTCTTCAGTGACTTGTCCAAAGTTACCCTGCCAGGTTAGCCAGGGGTCTCAATCAAGGGTCAAGTGCTCTTTCAAATACAGAAAACCGAGGTTAAACTAAAAAAAGAATATGGATCCTCCTCCCCAACCATAAAGTTTAAAGACAAAATCACAGCGGTTGAACCAAGACTGTAAAATCATGAATCCTATGCTAGACTATAAATAAAAGATTGTCCTTCAACCTTGAAGAAACTTAGTTTAGGATCAATAAGCAGAGACAATACTATTGTGCACATCACACATAGTCACCTAACAGAACCGAGAACTCCAGCTAACGGGACGGCCAATACTATACATCAACCAGAAGAGTCAAAAGCTCTTCTGAAGCAGATCTGTACTTTGCAGTTGAGAAGAGAGGTGATTATACATATGGGTTGCCTACTATGCACCAGACACTTTCCAAATGTGATGTCATCAAAGCTCAAACAATCCTTCTAGGTAAGTGTAATCCTGCCATGTTATCCTTAAAGAGCCTGAGGCTCAGAAAGCTTAGATAAGTCACCCAAGGTTTGCCCAGCTAATGAATGGTGAAACCACTAAAAAAAAGGAATAGTTTTCTCCAAATTCTGAATTCTTTTGGCTATTTCACTTTGTTATTGATCCTGCTGCATCCAGGAAAAAGCCTTTTAGAGAGGCCCACATCTATCTCCAATGGTCCCTCTTTGCTTCTGTACCCAGAGGTCAGGGCTTGTATCGCCCTCATTTTTGTAACCCTTGAACAGCCTAACATGGGGCTCTGAGCAGAGCAGGTGCCCTTAAGTGTTTACTTAAAATGTTTTCAGACACTGATATTGGGGGAAGGCCCTGATTGTTGGGGGATGATGGCATTAAAAGGAACAAGTCCTCCCAGCATGACCCCAGTGCCTCCAACCACTGCTGGACAAATGAACCCTTGGTCTGAGTCTGAGGGAAAACTGTTTTTTGGTCCTGTGTTTGGACTGTATCAGCCCAGCACCTCCTGCAAGCCACAGGGTGGTTGCTCAAGAGATATTGTTGACAGATTGATTTACTGACTAATTTATATGACATACTTATCCAATGACATAGGTATCTTGGAGGGAGTTCAGAGGAAAATAACCAAGATGATTAAAGGATTGGAAAATGTGCTTTACAGGGAAAGGTTATAAGGATTGGGGTTATTTAACTTGGAGCTGAGAAAGCTGCTGAACACTGTGTGCATAGGCTATCGCCCTAAAGGAAGCGGTGGCTGGTTTAGTCCAATGCATTCGTATCCCACCGGGGAAAGCAAGGCCCAGAGAGCCGGGCCATTGCACAGCCAGCCAGAGCAGGGCTATGCTTTATGGCTGCTGATCCAGCAGCGTGTGCACAAACACACCACCCACACACCCCCACCCCCACACACGCACACATGCCTGCAGTCATGCGCACTCACACGCACATACACAAACATGCATCAAAGCACCAAGGAGCTGAAAATAGTAACCAGTTCTTCTCTCTCCCCGCAGTGTTAGACAAAGAGAACATGCCTGTCTGAAGTCATCACAATTGAGAAGAGGAATTCTGGATAATGTTTTTATATCTAAGAGAGTAAATAGAAAACAATGTGGATTATGCTTCTCTGGGGATTGCCCCAAGCAGGAGATGTTCTCACTGTCTGAGGTATACTCTGGGTTGTGGGAGTGCACCAGGGCTGCCTCCATGGTTACCCTGCGGGGCGGCAGTGGCTTTGGCCCCCTTCTCTCTCACTGTGGGGTGGATTTCCTCCTCTGTGGAGGGAACCTTCAGTGTGGAGTAAGTCAGCAGTGGGGTATAGAAGGTACAGAACCAAGGCACAGAGACAGGTAGTGGCAATCACTCTGGACTTGACCAAGGGCCTGTCCTCACTGACTGTGTGTCCTCTGCACATCACCCACCCCGAAGCCTTGGCCTCTTGGCCAGCCAACCCAAGATGGGAGGATGGTGCTTGCCTTGCCCAGGGATGACAATAAAAAGAGCAGTGAGGAGGGAAGAGGTTCCAGACAGACCTGAGTTTGACTTTGAGGACCTTCCATAACTTAACCTCTGGGCACCTTACTTTCGTCTTCTGTGGAAATGGGCCCAGTGATGCTAGCCTTGAGGCCAGTAGAGAAAATTCAATGAGGTCATTCCTAGGGACCCTTAACCCTTTTCCAAGGCTCTTGATAACTTTCTCTTAAAGTCTTGATCCTCTGAGAAGCAAACATGTCCTCCAAGCCACCCACACAGTCGGCCTCACCCCACAGAAGTAGGGTTCCCCAGCCACCCTTCCCCTCCCCTCTGCCACTCCAAGAACCGGAGGAGGGTCCTCAGGAGGGATTTCTCCCTGTCTGGCATCAGTGACTGCATTGTTCACACTCCAGGTCCAGGTGGGAGAACCAGACGGGCTGTAATACTAACATCCCATAAATCAACGAGCAGGAGCCTGAATCTCAGCTGTGCCGTGTTGAAACATGACCTAACACCACACAGCCCGACAGGCTGGGGGAAGAGCCCCAATCTTGCATCATCACTAGCATCCTGCTCAAGACATCCCTCCCAGCGTCTCAGGTTGAAACGCCTCCCCATTGGCTGCGACTTCCAAGTGCCAAGACACAATGCCCTCAGGCGGGTGACCCCAGGCACACAGACTCACCATTCTCCAGGGTGCACAAGGGCATGGCCGGTTCCCTGAGCCCCTGGAGCCCCAGGGAGAACATGCAGTGGAGGAAAGTCAGGCCACTCTGGATGCCACCTCTCTCCTCGCAGCTGGTTCGACTTCCAGGGGCCACAGGCTGGCAGCCCTCCTCTGGACAATCTTCACAGCCACTCTCCTTGGCTCAAGAGCCCAGAGCGCCAGCTGCACAGAGCAGGCACCCTGCCTCCTCTGCCCAAGCAGACAGCCCATTTGCACTGAGGCTAGCTACCGGCAGCTCTCCCAGGACAAGACTGGATTATAACAACCCCAAAGAGGATTAGTGGGGGACACCATCTGCAGGGAGTAATTAGCTTAGTGGGTTACGCAGATTGTTCCTGGCCCTCTGCCCAAGGGGACACTCTTCAAGACTGTGAAACACAGTCCTGTGGGCTTGCAGGAAGCCCTCCAAGCCCCAGGGGCTCCCACCTACCTCCAGCCACCTAGGTGGGCCATCAGTAGTCTGTGCTGTCAGGGGGTGCCCAATCCATGTGGGGTGTCCCATAGAAACACAAGTCATGAGTTGGGGACAGCAGCAGGGCAAAAGGTGGCTGGCTAGTTGCCAAGTCCCCGAATAAGGTAGAAAAGGAAATGCAATGCCATCACATGAATCAGGAATTAAGTATATGGAGGCCTGAAAGAACCAGCTGACAACGAAACCCACCCATTAGTTTTTTTCTATGCTGATGCTGAATTATCAGTTTCCTCCTCAGAGGACCCTTCTTCCTCATTTTAGACTAAATTGATCATTTGGGCTTTATGTTGGCAACACTTTGGGGGAACTATTGAAGTCTGGAATGATCAAATCTACTATCTGTGGGCAGAAAAACTATTCTTTCTTAGAATATTCATGTTTAGGTGCAGAATTGCCTGGAGGCAGGGATAAACTTATGTGACCTGAAGCTGGTGGTTTCCTCACTGGGAATTAATTAGGTGAAAGAGCCACCTGTGGACACAATTGGGACTGAGACTGTATTGTGATCAAGAGGCAAAGACTGAGCCAATGCATGTTGAACATCAATAGGACTGATCAATTCTGCCAACAAAATCATTCAAGGCTTGCTGCTGGCTTCCAGATGCAGCAATTCAGTCCAAATGATCAGGTGTGCATGGATGCTAGGCTACAGAGTGGAGATCTCTCTGTATGTGAACACTGGCTATGTTTGTCAGGTTTCCCCAGAGAAACAGAATCAATAGGATATATACAGTTATATATTTATGGGAGGTTGGCCCATGCAATTCTGGAGACTGACAAGTCCCACAATCTGCCACATGCAACCCACAGGAGAACCCCGGGTGTAGTTTAAGTCCCAGCCTGAAGGCCTGAGAACAAGGAAACGTGATCATGTGAGTCTGGGACCAAAGGTCTAAGAACCAGAAGTGCCGATTCTTATTCAGCAAATTCACCTTTCCTCTGCCTTTTTGTTCTACTGGGGCCCTCAACAGATTGGCTGATGCCCACCCATTTTGGTGGGAGAGGTCAGTCTACCAACTCGAATGCTCACCTGTTCCAGAAACACCTTCACACTCAGAAGTAATGTTTTACCAGCTATTTGGGCATCCCTTCACCCAGTTAAAGTGACACCTAAAATTAACTATCACCCTGGGCTTGCCCAAGGTATTTTAATAGGTTAGAATAAACATTGTCAAACACCACAGTCATGGGCTGAAATCCAGATTCTTCATGCAAAGTGCAGGATATGGGCAGCACAAAGAAATTGCAGATGATGTGTGTGGGTTCACATTTATTGTGTATCTGCAGGGCATACAAGATTCATTGGTATGCAATAAATGCCACTTCATCTGAGCATATGAATAAGCACGCAAGGACAATCAAACCCCTCACTAGCTTCTTCATTTTCCAGAAGAATGTGGGAATCATTGCAAGTAAAAGGAAAATAAATCAGTTTGATGTCCACATTTGTGAAATGGAGGAAGTGAACCAGTGACCTCCAGGTGGAGTGACTGTATGTATATTTTATCAGCCAAAGCAAGACACTTTAGGAAGCGAAACAGGACACTATCGATTACTTTGGGACAGCAGGAGTAAACCAGACTGCCCCAGGCAATTTGGACCTTGGGACTACCATACCTCTAAAAATGACCATGTGTAAATATCTATGATTCCATGAGTAACATGGTCAAATAGGCTCTGTCCTCCAGAGAACCTATTTAAATTTCTCAAAGCTCAGGGCTGGCTGAGTGGCGCGGTGGTTAAGCGCTGGTTTGGGAAGCCAGCGGCCCCGGTTCGGTCCCACATGTGAGGGCCAGTGACACTGCCCTCAAAAAAAAAAATATATATATATATATATATATATATATATATATATTACTCAAAGCTCTAAAAAGGTAACTAGAACTTTTATACCTGACCTTCAGAAGCCTTTGTATAAATTAATAAGAGATTCACAACTCAGTGTTTCTAATATACTTAATATATTTCAGTGCCTCCTTAGCAGTATGGAAAACGCAAGAAATCTCAGTTAAGCTAACATCCAAGTTGTGTGGCATCCAGCCCACAACTTGGCCTCAAATTTCCTTGACTCAACACCGTTTGTCTACACCCCACCTCACAAACTAACTCCTCTGCCCATTCCCCAGGCCTTGTCACCCCGACATGCTCAGCTCCAAGAACCTCCACTCTACAAGATCAGTCGTAGGCCAAGGCCTTCCATCTCTGACTTCTGTCCTGCTCTTCTTCCCACTGAATCTGTTTTCGCCCTCAGCAGACCTTAGTCACCCTCCTCAGGTCTCTTTAGCCCCTTCCTGGCTCCACCCCCAGCCTAGAGCCTATGGGACATCGCCTCAGCCACTCTCTTGCTGATCAATCCAGTCACTTCCTTCCTTTTTTCCACCTCCAGGGGTTGGAAGCTTCTGGGGGAATTCACTCATTCCTATGGACTGAAGTTCCTTCAAATTCATGGTCTCAACACAACTGAGCCTCCAATGTGACTCCTCAATGCTTCTTCCATCGTTCCCTGGTCAGGCCCATGCCTCACTGTAGCTATTCTGAACCATCACCAATTTCCCCAAGTCTCTTTCTCTACAGATTTCTCTGATCAGGATAATAGGAGCTGGGCTTTTGCCCATAGGGTTAAAACTATTCCTATTTGCAGAGGAATAGAAAATCCCCTTGAAAGAAGATGCTAGGTGTCCTGCTATAGTGTCAACTCCATGACCACTTTTACTCATACCACAGTATGCTACGTTTTGCAGTCCTGTGGAGTTCAGGTCAGCTGCAACAGGAAAGCCACCTTAGATCCTGCCCTCAGATCTAAGATGGATGTTGTGCTTGGATAAAGGAGTTTTGTCTTCTGTCATCATCTGGATTTTCCTCCTCTTCCCTCTGCCTCTTCACTCCTCCCTACTCCTGGGAGAGAAGGATGTCCACTTCCTTTCTCCTTACTGCAGAGAAGGGCCCCCCCAGCTGCAGACAGCCAGACCACCCAACCTCCACAGGGCCCCATGCTGGAAAGGTGGCTGGCAGGGCCTCTTGGGAGCTCCTGGCTGGGCACAGGTAAGCCTTTGTCTGACCTTTAAAGTCAGACTTCAAGAATGAGGGGGATTGCCTTAGTCCAGTGCTACTAAAAGTGAGTGCAACTAGAAGTGATGTCATGAACTGCTTGTTACCTGCACAAAATGAGATAAGGACAGACACTAAGAATAAGCATTTAGAAACTTTTATAACAATTTGACCTGCGGTGATATCCAAGTGTGAAAACGGTTGACCTGTGTTTTGTATGTTTAATATCCAATCATTCATTTTATTGTGTTCTTTTACATATTGACCTGCAACAGATTGTAAATTTAAACAACAAACAAACAGCTCCTTCCCCAGGGAAGAAGCACTTCCCTGCCCTAGAAGTCACAGCATCCTTCCCCTTCCTTTGAAGGGAGGAAACCTACTTATAATTGGGCATATCTCACCCCATCCCACCCATAAAGGATTGGTATCCACATTGTATTAGTTTCCTTAGGCTGCTATAAAAAAAATGCCACAGACTGGAGGGCTTAAACAATAGAAATGTATTTTCTCACAGTCCTGGAGGCTAGAAGTCCAAGCCCAAGATGTCAGTAGGGTTGGTTTCTTCTGTGGCCTCTCTCCTTGGCTTGTAGATGGCTGTCTTCCCCCCATGTCCTCACATGGTCTTCCCTCTGTGTGTGCCTGTGTCCTAATCTCCTGTTCTTATAAGGACGCCAGTCACATTGGATTAGGTCCCACAGTATGACTTCATTTAACTTCTTTAAAGGTTCTATCTCCAAACGCAGTCACATGTAGGGGTTAGGGCTTCAACACGAGGATTTTGGAGGTACACAATTCAGTTCTTAATACAAATGAAGCCACACACTTAGGACCTAGGCCTTCCAACTTCTGCTGTCTTCTCCATCCTCTTCCCCATATTCACCAACACTTTAGCTCTCTGATTACAAGAGAACAGCAGATACAGCAGGACTTTGAGGGCCTTGGCTCAGTTTTGAAGTATCTGACCAGCTGTAAACGGGAAACCAGCAGGGCCACTGGCAGCAAAATTACTATCACCCAGGGACCCTCTTTCTTTCATTAATTCAACAAATATTAATCTAGTCCTTATTAAGTGCTTGATACTGTCCTAGGCACTGGAGATGCCAAAAAAAACCCAAAAAATGCTCTCACAGGCTGATGTTCTGGGTCTCTAACCACTTCTTTCACCTCTCAGACCCCAAGGCTTGCTCCTTGCCAGCCTCTGGTTCCTGGTGCCCTCCTCTGACCACCCTGTCACACCCTTCTCTCCAAGAGAGACCTTCGGGAAACTGTAGACCTTGACCCAAGGCATTTGCCCAGTGTGGTAAAGGCTCTGGTTGAATTAAGTTTTCCAGAGCTTGAGTTTGGGAGATCCAGGGCTCTCCTTGTATCCATCACCATCCTACTCCCCACAGTTGCTCTTCCAAACCTCTGCTTAGCCCACCGGCCCAAACCCCATCCCTGCCACCACACCCTCAGCGATGACAGCATCTGTGCTCTATCTACTATTGTCAAGTGAAAACCAGACAGAGGTCCAACCCCACCCCACATGGGTGGAAAACTTAGCACTCCTCCCCATAGCTCTAAAGGGATTTGAGGGGCTAGAACTTTTACCTCTTTGCCCCTGAGTCTCATTTACTGCTGCCAAATTCCCAGACCTTCACGGAGTGCTTTTTGAGTTGCTACCTTTATGCCCCAAGTTGATCTCGAATTCTCTATAACCAGACCAGTGTATGTAACAGACATCTGTGATACTGGGGGTGAGGAAGGGCATTTGGGGTTACCTCACATCCCAGTGAGGAATGATATTTTAAGTGACTCTGACATCCCTGTATTTGAAAGCCCTTGATCTTTACCGCATCCTCTCTGCTGAGGACTTTGCATGGTGGCCCTTCCCTTCAGACTCCAGCTTCCTTCATTGTATTCTCCTCCTCCGTGGAGCCCCAGATCCCTCACCTCTTCTACCTCCAAGGTCCTGCCACTTCTTTCTCTCCCCCTGCCAATACTTGATTGACTTCAGGCAGAAAGGCTTTGCTGCTGGGGCAGATGGGGTTGATTGCCTACGCAAGTGCCATACCCAATGTCTTCATTGCCGATAGAACCCCACATTGGAGGGTAGAATATTGAAAGTCCAGCCCACTTCTTATGCAGAGCTATTCAGCAATCATGTAGCCTTCTGCCCAGTTCCAATGTTCCCCAGGGCCCTCTTTCTACAACCAAAGAGGTCCATTAAGTTATTAAAACACCTCTCCCTAACAGGAATTTTGTCCCTGGCTCTAAAGCTAACTTCTACATTCTCTTTCCTACTTCGAAATTAGAGTCACATTGTGTGATGGTTCTTCTCAACCCTTCATTTGGACCCCATACCCCCACCTACCATTCTTTGTCTCATCTTCCACCCACTTCTGCTGACTTACAGGACAAAGGGGTCCCCAACCTGCCCTGCACAACTAATCTACCAGACCTCATCTTCTCTCTCTGCACTGGCCCTCAATTCCCAGTTAGCCCCACTCTGTCTCCAGCAGTCATTTCATCCAGGGAGCCATCCCCATATGCACTGGGTTCCCTTCCTCTCTTCCCTCACAGCTCCCCCAATGCACTGTCATTACACTTAGACAGCATATTTATGACTTGGTCTGCCGTCCCCTGGACTGGGCATATCTTGGGAGTCCAGGCCTGTGTTCATTCATTCAACAAATACATATGGAACATCTGCCCCATGCCAGATCCTGTCTTAGGCACAGGGTCCCCATAGTGAGCAAAGCAAAGACCCCACCCTCATGGATCGACAAACACAGTAAATAAATATATGTCAGGTGAATAAGTGTTGTGAAGGAAAATAAAGCAGGATGAGGGCATAGAGAGTGAGAGAAGGGATCACCATTGTAAAGTGTGTCCAGGGGATGCATCTCCAAGCAGGTACCTGGAAGAAGAGCCCTCAAGATAGAGGCAAGAAAAAGTACAAATGGCCCAAGAAGGAGTGTACCCGAGGCATAGAAAGTCCAGCAGTGCAGATAAAGTAAAGGACAGGTGAGAGACAGTGCTAGGAAACAGGGTGGAGGAAGAAGTTGGGGGAAGCACATCATAGAAGACTTTACAGGTCACCTCTATATCTCATGCTTTTAGTAGAATTAGCTACACTTTAATGCACAATAAATATTTTTTGAGTGAATAAATGAATGATCACTTAGAAACATTTACTGTGTCGTAAGAATGACTTTCTCAAATGTGTGTCTCTGTCCCACCACTATCTCCGGGGTCCTTTCCTAAGGAACTAAAGGTTCCCACCTGTCTAACAGTCTGACTGATCACAAAGCCTAAATTTACCTTCTGAGAAGTGTCCACAATAGTGGACTCTTGGTTCGTCATGATGATTTGCCCTTGATGGAGCTCCTTTCATGTAATGAGCAGAATTCCCACCCTCCCCCAACCCTGGAAAAGTCTTCCAAGATGACTGTCTCTTTCTCAGGGCCCTGACAGGAAGTCGGACGTGCTGCTCACATTGGTGACCAGGGGACATATCCTGCAACCTAATCGCCCCCACTTCCTGGTTCTGGCAAATCACTTTACTTATGGGAACAAGAACCCCTCACAACCTGGTCCATCTTATGACCTCATTTGACCCAACTTGAGCCTCAGATATTAGTCTCTCTAGTCCTGAGAGACTAAATGTAGCTACGCATAACTCTCAACCAAAATAACAGTGATTTCAACAAGATTTTCTTTTATATCACAAAAACTGCAGAGGTCAATATCAGTGGCTGATGCAGCAGACCTTGGCTATCATCAGGGACCCCAAGATGGGGTATTCATTCACATGCTTGCAACATGACTGCTGGTGCTCCAGCAATCACCTCTGCATTCCCAATCAGAAGAAAGAAAGAGATAAATAAAGGTCAAATTGACTTTCCAAAGCCTGGAAAACCTATTGAGGCTCTATATCACATGACCACTCCATTCTACAAGGGAAGAGAGGAAATGTTTTTTAGCTGTGCACGTTGCTGTACCTGGGAAAATTGGGGTTCTATTGGGAAGACTAATAGAGAGTAAATAGTGGACAGACCACAAACAGTATCTGCCAGAGTTTACCCTCCTGAGCTGCCCATCATCCATAAATAGCCTTCTTCACATTCATAACATACACTTCACATTTCCACTAAAGGACACAAAGGATCTCTAGGTGATGCTCCCCTTTCTATCATGTCTAAATGTGGTCCTTCTGAGCCAAAGCTCTAAAAGTCAAAGAGTCAGCCCCAGCATGCCCCTTATGCAATGGCAGAAAAGGAAGCTAACTGTCATAAAAACTCCCATCAAGCAAAGAAGCCAAGCACAAAAGGGCAAATACTGTACGATTCCACTTACATGAGATACCTAGAGTAGTTAAATTCACAGAGACAGGAAGTAGAATGGTGGTTGAAGGGACTTGGGGAAAGGGTAGAATGGGGAGTGTTTAATGGGGACAGTTTCAGTTTGGGAAGTTGGAAAAGTCCTGGAGGTGGATGGTGGTGATAGTTGCACAACACCATCAGTGTACTTAGTGCTACTGACTGAACTGAGCACTTTAAAAATGGTTTAAAAAGTAAATTTTATGTACATTTTACCCCAATAGAAAAAATAAAATTTTACAATGAAAAAAAAAAGAGTACATGGGGTGATCTTGGACACATTATGTAAAGCAAAATAAGCAAGTCACAGAAGGACAAGTACTGCACGATTCCACTTTGTGAGATATCTAGACTAGTCAAACTCGTAGAATCGGGAGTCGAATGGTGGTTGTCAGAGCCTGGCGGGGGGGAACTCGGGGGGCAGTGGAAGATGGGGAGATACTCATCAAGAGGCATAAAGTTTAAATTATGCAAGACAGGTAAGTCCTAAGGACCTGCTTCACCATGTTATGCCTGTTGGAAACCATTCTGTATTGTGCTCCCAGAAATGTATTGAGGGTAGATCTCATGTTGTGTTCTCACCATAACAGAATTTTAAAAAAGGAATAGGTGACCTGGAATGAAAAGAAGGTGCGGACAGAACCCTAGAGTGTACAAATATGTAAAGGACCAACAGAGGAAGAGAAGTCTTGATGGAAGGAATGGGTGGAGAAACAGAAGCTCCTTCAGGAGAGAGCAGCTTATTAGAGGCCAAGAAGTAAATATGTGTTCAAAAGAAACAAACATCTAGGATGACAAGGGTGGGAAGGAATCCATGACATAACTGTGTTGCAATGGGGCGCACTTTGTGTGTGCATTCCCCACATGAGATAATCGAGAGTGTGGAAGCTGTTGAAGAGAAAATGGGTAAGTTTGCATGAGGAGCCCAAGAGCCTCATGGGAGGAAACGGCCACCGCTCCTCCCCCATTGCCTTGTCCCTAGTAATCTGCAAGGGTGGAACAAAGTGGCCCTAATCAGTCTTCCTCTTGGTGGGAAGAGCAGTGAGGACCCTGAAGTAATGTGACCATAAGGATAAGGAAGGTGGGCCACAGTGGAAGTCTTGATGGAGTGTTTAGGCAACAGGGATGATGGCTCTGAGTGTGAGGTGGTAGATGCTGTAAGTGGGAGCTCTCACTCCTTCCCCCACTGGGGGAAGAGCTGTAACCTGAAAGCTCTCATTCCCAGCCAGGAACCCCCAGACCAGACAGAAACCCTAAGAGCTAAGGAGGCCTGGCCAGCTGCCAATGGAGGCAGCCCCAGGGCCAGACAGCTCAGCAACCACCCCAGCCGGCATCCTGGTCTTTCCTCATTGAGGTTGCTGGGCAGAGTCAGGGCTTACAGTCAGGAAGGGGGGCCGAGCAGGACTTGCCCCTCAGGTGACCTGCGGACACCAGGTCTTCCAGGGCACAGGAGGACAAAACTAGCCAGGAGAAAGGCTGGAGCCCTATGGCCATTAACATGTGGGTGCTTGCGCACTGCACTTGGGGACACCCCCGCGGAGCTGTTTCCTGTACCATAAAGCAAAGCCAAGAAGCAGGAAACAGGGAGTCACGGATGCCACTGGCCAGTGAAGAAGTGGGGTGGGAACCAGACCCTAGTAGGATGAGGAGTCAATGAGGAAGTGAAGAGAGCAAATGGGGCCAGTCTTTTCATGAAGATAAATCTTTGACTGTGAAAGGAAGGAGAGAAAGGGTGAAAAGGGCATGTAGGATGGGGGGACATGTGTGTGTGTGTGTGCAGGAAAGCCTGAGAAGGCTCACCTCCAGAAGGTGAATAGTCTGCGAGGCAGAGGTTGGAGATGGGGAAGGGATCAGTGTCCCCAGACAGGTGGGGAGAGGGGACCCAGTGCCCAGCCAGGGAGGAGGGGCTGAGAGGAAAGGAGTCTGGAAAAAGCCACCTCGAAGCAGGTCTTCATGACCTCACAAAGCTGCAGCCTTACCTCCAGGTTCTGGGAACCTTGAGTCAGTCCTGGCTGGGTCTCTTAGCAACTGGATGCAGGGGCCATGGCACTCTTAACACCCCAGGGAGTGAAAAAAGTTTTCCAATTTCAGGTGAAGAGAAAACGTGGCTTTTCAAAGGAAGGTTGCTCAGATTGGTCTAACATTGCCGTGTATGTGAAAAGGGGCCCCTCAACGGTGTCTCTTTGGACAGACACCTTGGAAATCACCCCTTTCCCAGCACACCGCTTCTGAGGCCTGCAGTCGGTGTGTGTGTGTGAGCAGGAAGGCCCAGCCCAAGTCTCACTAGCCCTTAGAGGTCTTTGGGGCCTACGGGGACAGCCCCTGGTGTGTCAGAGTCGCTGGAGGGAAGGGGGTGATGGACACGCAGGCACTGTGCCTGCCTCCATGCCAGGAGGCTAGGGAGGCCCCTACGGCTGGTCCCAGGGCCCTGTGAGCTCGCTGGGAGTGTGTGTGGTTGTGTATATGTGTGGGGGAGGCGTAATGGGATGGGATGGTCTGTTGCTCTCGGGCAGGGAGAGGGGCAGATTGCATCACTTTCTCAGAACCAATTCTGAGACCAAAAGGCATGACAAGGGGTCCTGTGGAGTGATGAGGATCCAACCCAAAGGGCCCGGACCTCTCAGCCAGCTCATTCCAGAACAGGGCTGTCCACAAGGGGTTGTCGGCACTGCTGCAGACCCTGATCAGGCAAGTGGGCCCCATGCCAACTGTGTGCTCAGATCAGCTTCTGACCCACAGCCACGAGCTGATGGGTAGGCACCAGGTGAAGCCTGGTCGGGCCTGTCCCCACCTTGGGATGAGGCTTTTACCACCTGGTCTATATCTTCCAACCAGTTGTGTCATCAGACACCAACCTGGGGACCTGTGAGGGCTGTGAGGAAGGGCTGCCTGGGTCAGGCAGCTGAGTGATGGTGGTGGGAAAGGAGTCCCTGGGGGCTGAGGACCCAGCTGTGGCCTCCCTCTGACACCACGTCAGCCATCAGCCCCCACCCCATTCATGGTCACCCCAGCCAGAGCATCCCCTTGCCCCAGAGGAGCAACACTCCTGTATGTAATGGGTCTCTACTTCATGACACACCTTTTTTTACCCCTTCTTTTAAAGGCATTTGCTTCTCCTACATCTGTTGGTAATCTATAAGACCCTTTCTGGATGGGCCAGGCAAACTCTCCAGTAAAATGGATTCTTACCTATAGATAGGAAAAAACGTACCCTGATCAGCCTCTACCCACTAGCCTGCCAGAGTGCCTGAATTTTCACCCAGGAAAATACATTCCAGGCTGGCTGAGTGGCACAGCGGTTAAGAGTTGGCATGGGATGCCAGCGGCCCCAGTTCGGATCCCACATGAGGGCCAGTGACACTGCCCTCTAAAAAAAAACAAAAACAAAAAACAGGAAGATACATTCCTTCTTGCCTTGCCATACCTCTTTTCAGTCATTCACACTTTAGTATAAATTTCATTATCAGATCAATAGCTAGTGGGGCAGTTAGTGGAGAGTAGGCTCAGGAGAGAAGTCAAGTTTTTGTTTTAGGTAAGAGGAAGGGGGGACCATAATTCAAGACTTTAGGCCAGCCAGAAGCTTCCAAAACCACAGCTGCCATGGCCAGCATGAGAACTCTCAAAGGAACAAACAGTGCTAGAAAGAAGAGTACATTCCCAGAAAGGGGAGGGAAAGCTGTCCAGAAACGAAAGGATAGCTCTGCCTAGGCGTTCCCACATTCCCAGTCACTCTTCAGGAGGGTGGGGAGCCTTGTGGGGCCTCCAGGAGTGCGTTGCCTATTGAGGATAGCATCCTGATTCCTCAGTCTCACCCTCCACCCCTCGCATCATGCCCTGCAGAAACCAGCAGGCCGGGAGCACCTTCGGAGGCTGCTGAACTGGGAGGAGTTTGATGAACTGAGAGACTACCGCAGAAGCATTCTACTGGATACCCTCTATGAAAGCATCATTTTTGCTGTGGGCAAAGGCTTCCCATGGGTGGAGGTGGCCAAGGTGGTCAAGTTCACGGAAGAGCTGCTCAAGGAAACCAAAGGTATGGGGCATCCAGGGCACGAGTCAGCCAGGTTTGCGAGGGGAAGGGGCGATGGAACCTCACAGGACTCCCCTGCAGTCCACTGTCCCATGAGGTCTCTGAAGAGCTGAGAACCCGTTCCTGTTTTCCCTGACATTTAGCCTCCTCACAACGGGGTCCCTGTCCAGGCTTTCTGGGAAGTAGAGCAAAGAGAATGTTGTTCCTGAGTCTTTTCATGGGTCTCCCTGGATGAAAATCTTGCACCACTCCTAGCTGTTCACACAACAGCCAGTCAGATATTTACATGTTAATATGAATTTTATCATCAGGTCAATACCTCTGGGGTAGCTCATTGAGAGTAGAACCAGAGGGAAGTCAAATTTTGTTTTAGGGAAGAGTGAGGAGGAATCATAATTCAGAATTTTTGCTTCATTTAGTTTTGTGTTTGCTTTACGTAAATCAAACATGTCATTCTTCTTCTTAAAATCCTTCATTGGCTTCCCACTCCTGAAAGACTGCAAATTGTTCCCAGTATCAGGGTTTGCTCTGCTGAATGTCTTGGGGGAGTCCCTTCCATGTATCAACTTGCAGGCAGGAAAGGGGGACCAGCAGTCAAGTAAGGTTATAGAGGGAGCATCTATGGATGGATTATACAGGGAGCCCCTGCCCAGTGTTGGGGCTTCATGAGAAGAACAGGAGCATCTCTCTGTGACTCCTTGGCACGAGGGGATGTGGTCACATCTGTCAACTTCTTGGGTTGTGAGATGCAGGTTCATTCATTAAGCAAATATATGGAGCTGCCCTTCTATGACCACCATCATAGTGATACTCAGCCAAGAATCATCACCAGGTGCTAAAACCACCGGGTGAATGCTGGATGAGAAACGGGAAACTTACATACTTCCAAAGAACCTCCCCACAACATCCTTACTGATCACAAAGGGAAAGGGAATACTTTTACAGTGAAGGAGACTGCCAGACACCTCCTTAATCAAAGAGCCAAGTAGACATCATGAGTAAGAGGACAGACACCCTGAGAACCCTGTGCCACTTGGTAGGATGCAAAAGAACCCAGAATCCTTCTGTGGTGGTTCTATCAAAGACTCAGAACCTAATCTAATCACGAGAAAACAGAGTCCCTCTCCTAAGTTTCAAAAACATTAAGGTCATGAGAACCAAGGAAAGAGCCAAGGAAAGACAGAGGAACAGTTTCAAACTGAAAGCCACTGAAGAGCTGTGGCCATATGTGGCCCCCGTTTGGGTTCTTTTGCTATAAAGGATGCTATTGGGACAACTTGAAAAACTTGCATGAGGTCTGGGGATTAGACAGTAATGTCAAGAGTGATCTGATTCTGATGGTCGTGGTTATGAACACCCTCATGTTAGGAAATGCACACGAAAAGATGGCGGGATGATGGAGCATCACGTGGCCCACCTTAAATAGGTTCGAAAATTTTTCTTTGTACTATTTTTTCCAGTTTTATTGCAATATAACTGACATAGAATGTTGCCTTAGTTTAAGGTGTACAACGTAACAACTTAATATATGTATATATTGCAAAATGCCTAGTTAAAAATGCTTTTTTTCTTATGATGGGAAATGTTAAGGTCTAATCTCTTAGCAAATTTCAAATATGCAATATGGTACATCAACTCTAGTCACCATGCTGTTTATTACATCCCCAGGAGTTACTTATAACTGGAAGTTTATATCTTTTGACCAGTTATCCCCATTTCCCTTCCAACCCCTACTCTGGCAACCACCAATCGATTTTTTCTTTCTATGAGTTCAGTTTTTTAGATTCCACATGTAAGTGAGATTATACAGTATTTGTCTTTGTCTTTGACTTATTTCATTTAGCATAATGCCCTTAAGGTTCATCATGTTGTTACAAATGGAAGGATTTCCTTCGTTTTTATGACTGAATAATAGTGTGTGTTGTGTGTGTGTGTGTGTGTGTGTGTGTGTGAAATCACATTTCCATTCATTTATCGATGGACACATAGGTTGTTTCCACGTCTTGGCTCTTATAATAATGATGCAATGAACACGGGAGTGCAGGTATCTCTTCGGGACAGTGATTTCATTTGCTTTGGATAGATATCCAGAAGTGGGATTTCTGGATCATATGATAATTCTATTTTTCATAAGGAACCTCCATACTGTTTTCCACAGGGACTGAACCAATTTACATTCCCGTCAACAGTGCACAAGGGTTCCCTTTGTCCATATCCTTGCCAGTACTTGTTATCTCGTCTTTTGATGATAGCCATTCTGACAGGTGTGATGTGACATCTCACTGTGGTTTTGATTTACATTCCCTGATGATTAATGGTGTGGAGTGCCTTTTCATGTACCTGTTAACCATTTGAGACATCTTCTGTGGGAAAATGTCTGTTTATTCAGGTGATTTGCCCATTTTTTAATTGGATTACTTGAGTTTTTGCTATTGAGTTGTATGAGTTTCTGATATATTTTGGATATTAACCCACTATCAGATATGTGGTTTGCAAATATTTACTCCCATTCCACAGGCTGCCTTTTCATTTTGTTGATCATTTCTTTTGCTGTGCAGAAGCTTTGTAGTCTGATGTAGGCCCATTTATTTATTTTTGCTTTTGTTGCTCATGCTTTAGTTGTCACATCCAAAAAATCCTTGTCAAGACCGTGTCAAGGAGCTTTCCCCCTGTTTTTTTATAGGAGTTTTATGGTTTCAGGTTGTACTATTTTTTCTTAACAGACTTAATATTTTAGAGAAGTTTTTGGTTCACAGCAAAATAGAGCAGACTATACAGAGATTTCCCATATACCCCCTTGTTCCCCCATAGGCATAGCCTCCCCATTATCAACATCCCCACCAGAATGGTACATTTTTTATAATGGATGAACCCGCATTGACACATCATTATCACCCAGAGTCCATAGTTTACATTAGGGTCACTCTTGGTATTGGTCATTGTATGGGTTTTGACAAATGTGCAATGACATGTATCCACTATTACAGAGTAATTTCACTTTCCTAAAAATCCTCTGTGCTTCATCTACTCTTTTCTCCCCCTGACAACCACTAATCTTTTTACTGTCTCAGTAGTTTTGCCTTTTTTCAGAATGTAGTTGGAATCATACAGCAAGTAGCCTTTACAGGTTGGCTTCTTACACTTAGCAATATGCATTTAAGTTCCCTTGGTGCCTTTTCATGGCTTGATAGCTCATTTCTTTTTAGCACTAAATAATAGTCCATTGTGTGGATGTCCCACAGTTTATTTATCCATTCACCTACTGAAGGTCATCTTGGTTGCTTCCAAATTTAGTCAATTTTAAATAAAGCTCCAATAAATGTCTGCAGGCACGTTTTCATGTGAAGATAAGTTTTAAACGCCTTTGAGTAAATACCAAGGAGCACAATTGCTGGATCATATGGTAAGAGCATGTTTAGTTTTGTAACATGCTGCCAAGCTCTCTTTCAAAGTGGCTGCACCATGCTGTATTCCCACCAGCAATGCATGAGGGTTCCTGTTGCTCCATATCCTCACCAGCATTTGGTGCTGTCAGTGTTTTGGAGTTTGGTCATTCTCACAGGTGTGTAGTGGTATCTCATTATTTTAATTTGCATTTCCCTGATGACATACAATGTAAAGCATCTTTTGATGTGCTTCTTTACTATCTGTATGTCTTCTTTGGTGTGGTGTCTGTTAAGATCTTTACCCATTTTTAAAGCAGGTTGTTATCTTTTTATTGAATTTTAAGAGTGGTTTGTATACAGTAGTCCCCCATTGTCCACAGTTTTGCTTTCCACAGTTTCAGTTTCTTGCAGTCAACTATGGTCTGAAAATGTTAAATGGGAAATTACAGAAATAAACAGTTCCTAAGTTTTAAATTGAGTACCATTTGGAGTAGTGTGATAAAATCTCGAGCTGTCCCACTCTGTCCCACCCGGGACGTGAATCACGCCTTTGTCTGGTGTACCCATGCTGTATACTCCCCACCCTTGTTCACTTAGTAGCCATACCAATTATCAGATAGGCTATGGAGGTATTGCAGTGCTGTGTGCAAGTCACCCTTATTGTACCTGATGCCTGGCATCCCCGATGTACCCAGAGCTCATCCACCAGTCCTATCAGCAGCACCTGAATGTCCTCCCCTAATCTCTTTTTACCACCTCCTCATCCACTACCCTTTCTAACCCACCTCCATCACTTGGCTAGTCCACTGCTTTCAAATCTTGCACTTCTGCACCCATTCACCAAACAGTATAGTGATTTTTTTTTCAGACACAAAGTAAATCCCATAACTCCTCTGCTTCAAGCCATTCTGTGTTCCTATCACATATCTTATGTGCGCTTGGATCGGCCTCTTTTTATTTCTTAAGCTGCTCATGTGTCCTTCCACTTCTCTTCTCTCAGCCATTGTTCCCACCCAGTGGTCCCAGTCTGAGTAAGACATAGCATTGCTCATGGACTGGTTTCAGAGATGCTTGGGAAATTTCATCCCACCCCAGCCATCCCCCAACCCCCACATCCAGGGCTTTCCTGGCATCCCTCTGGTTCCCACTCCCCGCTGCTCACAGCAACACATGGGTACCAGAGTTCAACCCCGTCGGTTGAGCTCTGCAGTGGCGCAGGGCCAGCACAAACACTGACAAGCGGGAAGAAGAATGTCAGCCCCAAGCAGGTGGGAACTCGGGTTCTTTCAAGTTTCCATCAGAGCTTTCCACAGGCCAAAGCCTTCAAAAACAGTCGATGATGATGCAAACCCAACTTCAAACCAAGGAGATGAGGTCGCACTGGAGCTGTTGGCATTTTGTGTACCTTGCCAACACAGCCTACCTGTGTCTCATAGACTTTGAAAACAGAGTTGGAAGGAGACTTAATTATCAGAAAACTTAATTCCCTCTCCGCAGGGAGCCCGTCAACCAGCCCATAGAGTTCTTCCAGCTTCTGTGGGCACCATCCAAGGAACAGGGAATTTCCTCTGTCAGAGGCAATTCATTCCTTTGTACACCACTCTTGTGTACAATATCTTTCTACATCTGCCTTCTACATCTTTTCCTTGAAGTCTGTCCTCTAGAAGCAGTGAGCAGGCCCTGGAGATATTTAATGAGCTTTATATAATGTGACTATCATGTCTTCACATTTAAACTAGACATCCCCTCATGTCTTTTATTATTATTATTTTTTTAATTTTACTGGGGAACAGTGTGTTTTTCCAGGACCCATCAGCTCCAAGTCAAGTAGTTGTTTCAATCTAGTTGTGAAGAGTGCAACTGAGTGGCCCACGTGGGGATTAAACCAGCAACCTTTGTGTTATGAGCACTGTGCTCTAACCATTTGAGCTAACTGGCTGCATCCCTTTTATTCTTAACACAGCATCATTTCCATAGACCCCCACCCCCACCCCACCTCCCCACCACTGTCGCCTTTCTTGCTGCCCTTCTCTGAGCATACTTGCGTTTGTCAATATCATTCTTTAAATATGGCACCAAAATCCAAACACAATACAACCTGTGATTTGATCAGTGAAAGAATCGGGGATTTTATCACCTCCCCTGTCCTGATGATACTCCTGCTAATATAGCCTAAAGGTGCATTTACTTTATCAGCATCAACATCGCATTGATTCATATTAGTCAGGCAGTCCCATATGGGAACCATTTTTCCCATCCTGGCCCTGTGCAATGGAGACTTTGAGGGTACAGGTGGGACTTTACAATCACCCCCACTGATTCCATCCTGTCAATGTTGATCCATCTTTCCTTCCTCCTGACTTTTTTGACTCTTGATCCTGAACCATCCAGCTTACAACTTCTTCCTCTTGCCTTTAAATCATGTCAAATTTGTGAAGCATGATTGATACAAACATGAAGTAGGAAGGAACAAACTTTTTTGTGGGCTCTCCTTGCCTGGAATTCAACTCATTGAAAATAGAATTCATTGGAAGTCTCAGCACCCAAAGGGAAGATTCAAATACAGTTCAGTCCTTTACTGAATGTGTGGCTCTGGGCAAGTTACATCACTTCTGCGTCTCCGGTTACATATCTACCTATGGGAAATGCAAGAGCACCCACTTCCTAGGATTGTTTTAAAGATTAAATGGGGTTATGTATGTGAAGCCCATTGCATGGCCCTTGGTACCTGGCAAGTGCTCAGAGGGTGTTAGCTCTTATTTTAGGAGGGAACATCAGGAACGAAGAACTGGGTTTCTGCAGTGCATCTCTGGGTACCTGCAGGCATGCCGCTGTGATGGCTGTCTCATTCATCCTTCTCAGACCCTGTTTCCATGGAGCCATCCTCCTTCCTTTTCTATGTAGATCTAAATTCCTCCCCCAAAGACATATGACTGTACAACAAGGTAGGTCAATCATGAGGGGCTGGAACCTCTGGAGAGGAAATCTATGCTTTTTCATTTTTGTCCCCTTTGTCTGTTCTCTCAGTGCCAAACAATGTATGTGGCACACAGTGTGTGTGTGTGCGGGGGGGAGGGTGCTTGAAGAAATGAACAAATGAATGAATGAGTAGATTCTTGATGCTGCTCATGGAGACGACATGTGCTGTGTGCAGAGAGGAGGTTAGGGTGTATGTAACTCATCCCAGGGTTACTTCATCGAGGGTATTGTGTTCAGGTGATGCTATAGGCAGCACAGTGGAGTGATTAGGCACCAAACGCTGCAGTCAGAAGATCTGGGTTTAAATTTCATCTCCAGCACTTATTACTGTGTAATCTTAAAAGTGTTATTTTACCTTTCTGTGCCTTCATTTCCTCATCTCTAAAATGAGGGCAATAATAATCCCAACTCATAGGGCAGTTGGCAGGATTAGATGAGACAGGGCACACAAACACATCACAGAGTGACAGGCACATCATAAGTGCTCAGCCAATGTTAACTCCCATGTGTCCATTACGCATGGAGGTGAGGCGGCATGACCAGCAGATGCTGGTAGTCCAGGACTAGACATTGTTACATTCTGCCCCTGGAGGGGGGGCGGGCTTGCTGTGTGTACCATTTCTTGTCTTCCCCTCACTCTGCAAGCAGGACCGAAGATGGGTTCAAATCACAGGCCGGCAGAATGGAGGTCTAGACACCTTCTAGCCTGGCCCTTAATGCCTCACACGTGTGACCCACCCTTGGGCACTCATGTGACGAGGCATCTGTGCCCAAGCATCTCTTCACTGCCCTTGTTAGGGATCCAGGAGGTATGGGCAGGAAAGGCTGGCGAGGACGGCAGGTCAGGTCCTTCCCATCTCACATCCCGCACTGCCCCTCCTCCTGGGCACATGTCCCACTTTTCATAGGCCATGGTGTGCGGGATGCAGAGAGCCAGGGGTCCCCTGGCCAGCCAGCTGACATTCAAGCTTCTGCTTCAGTTAAAGTCCACACTGGGCTATTGCTCATCTTGGAAGGTAGCTTTTCCAGGAATTTTTGTTGTTGTTGTTGTTGTTAATCTGGGGATAAGGGTGGTTGAGCTTTGCTTGCAAACTAGATAATAAAGTTGGCAGACAGCACTTAAGGAGAGTCATGTTTGCACAACAATGAATCAGAGTTCTGCTGGAACAGCCCATACCTCAGCTTATCTCCCCACCCAATCAAGCCTCAGGATCGGGAGGAAGAGGAGAGTGGCTAGCCTTTCATTCAAAACCATAAATTGATTCCACGTCCTGGCACATGGCTCACCTTCTGGTCTCAACCCGAGGCCAGAAGAAAGTTCTTTCATTGCACTTCCTCTGCCAGCCTCTAGGCAACCATGAGTAATTCCCATCCTGTCTCCTTGGGGCGTAGGGGGAAGTCACCAGGGGAGGCACAGAAGGACAGAGGCTGTCAGCTCCATTCTGGTAGGTAGAAATAGCAAGAAGTGGGCAGATTTTGCATACCCTGCTGAGGCTGAGGCTGGGAGAGGAGAGGAGAGAGATGCTGGGGCATATGGGGACCTTGAGGTCTCCTCTTCTGCCTGGGGAAGCTGCAGAGATTCGGGTTACCCAGGAGGCTCTGCACTTCCTGTCTGTGACTGGCACATTGCAGCAGGGAAACTGTAGAGGAGAAACAGCCTCCTAGGCCCCAGGCTTCACTCAGCAAGGAATTGAGGGCTTGAAGTGTGCGAACCAGGGCAGACACCTGTCTGGGACCCACAACCACTGCTCATCGGCAGACTCTTCTGCACCAACCATTACTTCAGCCACGTTGCAGCTTCTGCTTCTTATTATCATTGTCTGGAGAGCACTGGCCTCTCTCTGATGCTCCACTTACACATCTGGCCTAAGAAGAACCCCTTTCCTGCTGGCCTGGTCACCAAATCCTGGGAGTGGGAGGAAGTGGGTTTTGGTGACTCATCAGTGGGGGTACAAGGTGGCCAGGTGAGTGCCCAGTGAAGTGTGTCACAGCACTGGTATCTGCAGTTCCACCCTTGGCCACTCCTGATTCTCCAGGAAATGTCATCTAGGCAGCCACCCTGCCCACCCCCAACAGCCCGAAGCTGGCAGGAGGCAATAACTCCCCCAAGCCTCCCTGCATGAGCTCTTCCTCCCAATACACTATAGCCATGCCCAGGGTCTACCTGCCAGCCCCTAAATGCCCCACCCCACCTAGGGGAGCCTCCAGTGGTTCAAGTCCCGCCTGAACAGAGAGCAGGTGCACCTTCCCAGCATGAACTTGATGCCGCTCCGACTAAACCCGAAGGAAGGTCCTTTGGAGGCACCTTCTTGGTTAATGGAGTGAGGAAGTTTCCACAGAGGCCATTGATTGAGATCTTGGGAGTGCCTTTCTTGGGGCAAATGGGCAACTCTCACTTCAGAGAGAACTCCCTGAGAGTATTAATCTGCTCAGGCTGCCATTACAAAGTACACCAACTGGATGGTTTCAACAATAGAAATGCACTGTCTCATAGTTCTGGAAGCTGGAAGCATAGTTCCAAGTCCTTCCTCCTTGGTTTAGATGGTCATCTTCTCACTATGCCCCTCACATAGTCTTCCCTCTGTGTGTGTCTGTGTCCTAATCTCTTCTTATAAGGACACCACTCATATTGGATTAGGGTCCCTCCCAAAGACCTCATTAAACCTTAATTACCTCTTTAAAGAGTCTGTCTTTAAATACCATCACATTGTGGGGTCCTGAGGGTTCGGACTTGAACATTTGAATTGGGAGGGATGTGGGGCAGGGGGACAGACATGGTGTTATTCAGCCTGTAACATTGAATGAGGTCACAGCTCGCCAGGAAAGACTGTGCCACTTACTAGGCCAGAAATCAAGACTGTGCGTAAGAAACTTTCCCTGACCTTCCCAAGGGGCTGTGTACCCTGCAGAGGGAGGAACAGCATGGGCTTGCTCAAGCCTGGCTTTTTTTTTTTTTTTTTTTTGAGGGCAGTGTCACTGGCCCTCATAAGTGGGACCCGAACCCGGGGCTGCTGGCTTTCCAAGCCAGCACTTAACCACCACACCACTTGGCCGGCCCAAACCTGGCATTTTCACACCTAGCATCTGTACTCCTTGTATCATGGGCATTATTTTAAACATGAAGGAGCTGAGGCCCAGAGAGTTTAAGTAACTTTCACCAGGTTGCAGCTCAAGTAAGTGGAGTCAGGATTTGAACCGAGGTCTGTCTGACTGCAGAGTACAAACCTCACCTTGTGGTCTTCCATCTTGATCAGAGGGATCTGTACGCTGGGCACATCAGGGCCTGAGAAGCATGTAGCCCAGGAGAGCACACTGCAGTGAGTAGAACATGGCTGCTGATGGGCAGAAAGAGCTGAGAACCTGGAAGAACCAGGTGAAACACCTGGGGGCTGGGTTCCTAACTAGGTCACCTGGAGTTAGTCACAGTGCAAGCCTGGGATCATGGCCCCCAGCAGGATGGCTCCAATGGGTGGGTGGTGCAGACCCAGCTGAGAGAGTGAGCTATGTCAGTTGGCTAATGTAGTCTGGCCTGGAGGTGCCACCTGTGTGTGGGCAGAAGGTACCAGTTTCTCTTGAGACCAGACCTCTGGCCCTTTGGAGTGACCCCATGCCCTATCTCTAACTTCCCATATCCTTCCTCAGTCAGCTGGACATGCTAGGTGGTCCCGGAGCCCCCCACCCCCACCCAACATCAAAGGAGACAAAGTATGGGTTTGAAGTGCCAAGTCCCTGAGACAGTGGGATAACTTGGTCATTTTCATCTCAGGGATGGTAACAAGGATGATGTAAAGATCTAAAATCAGGGCTTCCCTCACCAAGCTTGAGACAGCTGCCGAGCTTGGCCAGGAGGACCCACAGCACCCCAGATGTGGCTACAGGGAACTGTCAGCTCCGTGGAAATCACCATAGCTTCTTAGAGTCAAATGGGACCTAAGACGTCACCAGATACAAGCTGCCTACCAGCGGCAGCACACACACACGTTCAGGAATCCTCTCTCCAGCTAAATGCCTCCTCTGTCCTCAAGACAAGACCTTCTCCACTGATAAAGCTCTGGTTTCTAGAAAGTTCTTCCTGCTGCTGAACTGAAATCTGTCTCTCTGAGCCTTGCATGATGGGTCCTGTTCTGCCCTCTCTACCCTGAATCAGCTTAATCCTGCCCCACTCACTCAGCCATCCTGTAGCAGGCATTGCCAGGCACTGTACTAGGGCATGGAGAAGAGTGAATATCCACTCAACAGTCATGCTGTGCTAAGCTCTCCTCATAGATCAGCTCATTTAATGTTCATAGCAATCTTGGGTGGGTGGGTACTATTGTCCCCATTTCACAATGCTGCAACTGAGGTTCAGAGAAGTTAGGTAACTCACAAATCATCACATAGTAAAGAGCACCAGCATTAAACTTGAGGACTTCTGGCCCCAGAGTCTGCCCTTCCTGCCAAAGCTCTTTACCATTAAGCATGCCAACTTCTTGAGAAATGGGGGCAAGGAACAGTGAGTAGCGCCTTTGCCATCCAGACAAGGTAGAAGGACCACTGTGGGCAAAGAGACGAGCTTGGGTAAAAGCCCATGACAATCTTTAAAATACATAGTTCTGCGTTTGCCCTTTGAGTCCCAGAAAAGTGAACAGAGATCTTGAAAAGGGCAACAAAGTCTTTTCAATCCTAGTGTTTGGGTAGATTTTTCCTTTAATGTGGTTATTGGTTTATCTTAAAAATAAAAATAAAAAATGTGGTGAACAGGAAAATTGTAAGGCATTTTCTCAATAGATTAAACATAGAATTGCCATATGAATCAGTGATTCCGCTTCTGGGTATATGTCCAAAAAAAAAGTGACAGCAGGGACTTGAAGAGATATTTGCACACCCGTGTTCATAGCAGCATTATTCACAAGAGTCAAAAGCCACGTGTACTTCAACAATGAATGGATCAATAAAATGCGGTATGTCCATGCAATGGAATATTATTCAGCCTTTAAAAGGAAGGTCATTCGGACACATACTACAATATGGATGATCCTTGGGGACATTGTGTTAAGTGAAATGAGCCAGTCACAAAAGAATAAATACTGTAGATTGCACTTACATGAGGTACCTAGAGTAGTCAGATTTATAGAGACAGTAGAAGAATTGTGGTGGCCAGGGGCTGGGGGGAAGGGGAATGGGGAGTTAGTATTTGGTTGTCACAGAGTTTCCATTTTGCAAGATGAAAAAACTCCTGGAGATGGATGGTCGTGATGGCGCTACAACAATGCAAATACTTAATGCTACTGAACTGTACACTAAAGAATGGCTAAGATGGTAAATTTTATGTTATGTATATTTTCTCACAATAAACACAAAATTAAAATTTTAAAGCCCCAGTGGAGCTACTGTAGTTCTGTATGTTCCCTGTATCTTCTATTCACTCCTCAAAAAGACTTCAGTAGCTGTGGTATATTCGCCTTGGAGTTGGAGAATCTGGGTTTGAGTCCTGATTTTCCAGAGTTCTCTAAGCCTCAGTTTCCTCATCTGTTAAATGGCAGATAAATGTTAAATGTTAAATTTAACAGTTAAATGTTAAATCCTCATCTGTTAAATTTCATAGCTTGATTGTGAACAATTAAATAAATTGACGAATAATTAAAATGCTTTAAACCTGTAACGTAGTATACCAGTGAAGGTCGCTTGTCTTATTATTCACTGAGAGCTTAGCACTGGGCAGCAACCACGTGTCCAGAACTTTCTGGAAAAATCCTTTGGGATTGGAGAAACTGGTTCATTCTAGCAGGTCTCTGCCATTCAGGGGCTCACGATAATGGGGAGAGAAGAGGATGCCCAAAAGATGTTGGGGAGGACTATACTGAGTTACTCTGCAAATGGTCTGATAAGAAGGGTTGCCCCTTCCCCTGCCCTTGGCAATCCCAGAACTGGGGGCAGCTGACTCCTGGCCATCCTTTCCCTCAGCATTCAGTGTAGCCAGGAAAGAAAGCGCATCAGCACGGTACACCCCACCCCCAGCAAGGTGAAGAGAGCCTCAGATAAGAACTAGGAAGCACTGGACTAAGGAAAGCCAGCCTCTAGGATGCATTGCTCATGGTCATGTGTGCTCTCCGGAAAGCAAGGTTGATTCCAGAATAGCTCACAGCCCCCAGGGAGCTGGAATGCCAGTAGCATTTTCATGGTGACAGTGATGATGACCCATTATTTATCGAGTGCTTACTGTATACCAGGCACAGTGGGAAGCTCTGTACACACGTGCCCTCACCTAACACTATGAGGTTGGCATTTCTATAGCCTCCATTATTCGGGTGAGAACACTGATGCCCAGAGAGGCAAATAACCTGCGCATGTGATTAAGAAGCAGAAGCAAGATGTGGGTCCACATCCGTCTGAATTCCCAGCTCTCACCTGGCACCCTACACCAAACCCTGAGGAACGGCCCCCAGTGTCAACACTGCCTTCAGTCCAGGGGCTGCTCCAGGCTCACTGATGGCCTCGGCCCAACTGTGAATGGTGACTTGGGAACAGAGCCTGTGGCTGGCAAGATGCAGTGCTATTGGATCCTTGGTCCTATGGTCACAGGGCAGCCAGGAAGGTTCACCTCCAGCTAGTTTGCACCTCCTCTGGCCAATCCCAGGCAGTGCTGATGAGGTCAGCAAGGCTGTGGCTGGCCCTCCTCCCCAAATGGAGAGTATCAGACCAAACTGGACCACCCCCTCTCCTCTCCCTGCAGCTCCCTAGGGAGCTCTGCCACCAGACACCCTGGAAAGGGATGTTCCCAAAGCAACTGCTTGTTATATGGCAGAAGGAAGGGAGACCAGCAGACCAAACCCTTCAGGACAGGCAGGAGTCACAGGAGGAGGTCTCAAGCAGAGGCAGAGAGCTCTCAGGCTCCCCCATGCCACCCCGAGATTTCTGCGTGTCCCCAAGGCCAGCAGTCAGCAGGGCATCCACAGAGCAATCTCCTCAGAACAGAACCAGACCCAGGTCCCTGACCTAGCTTATCCTTTCCATGAGCAGGAGACATTTCTCACCTACCAAGAAGCCCCAGTGCCGTGAAAACGAGAAGCACCCCTTCCCCACATTGCTAGTGGTAGCAGGTCCTGAATCCCAGACCCCTGAGCTGAATGGAGCTCAGGCCCTGACTTCGCCACAGTGAGCCTCAGGCAAGTTTGCCTTCCTTTCCCTGGGCTTCAGTTTCCCACCTGTAGAATGAAAGGACTAGGCCAGCACAATAGTTGCCCAAATATGCTCCTTGGTTCCAAGAGTCTATTTGCCTCAAATCAACTTGAGAAACATGGCATATGCTCAACTCTTCTTGGCCCTTTGCTGAGCCCATTAGCATAGTAAGGGCTCTGTTTAATTTCTCTTCATCCAACATATTTTTGAGGTCTCTGGCCACGGAGCATTCACTTGTATGTAATTACTACCTATTGCAGAACATCCATTGGACAACTGTGACTGAGGGGGTTGGGGGCCCCTTCTGGGATCAGCCTCCAAGGGTCTACAAGGAGAGCCCAAAGCCATTTAGAGCTGGATGGCTGAAAGGGGCCTCCCGGGCTCAGGCTGAGCTTTGAATTTTGGCACCGTCGCTCACCAGCTGTGTGCCCTTGAGCAAATCCCCTGACCTCTTTCAGCCTCAGTCTCACTCTTGAGTGAAATCAGGATGGTGACTACACCTGCCTCACAGAGCTAGGAGGGGTTGGGTGGGGTCCGAGGTGACCCAAGGTGTGCTAGGCACAGTGAGTGCTCCCTAAATGAGAGTCCTCTGAGCTGTCACTGTCATTGGTGCCTCGGGGTGAATGAGTTTGGCAGAACCTTCCCAAGAACAGAAAGGTGGGCAGGGGACAGTGTTCAGGACGCGGGCTGGGGGCCAAGTGTGGGCCCTGTGCTTTCGTTTGCTTCCTGCCAGTCCTGGTGGGCGCGCAGGTATTCGGCAAGGCAATCCAGCCAGGCTGCGGCCTGCCTTGGTTCCTCCCCTGGGAGCCAAGGCGGGGGCAACCAAACTGGTTTGTCAGGGGCACCACTGGCACCTGGACCCTCCCCCTCACGCCCACCCTGAAGGAGCAGCCCCCTCCCTCACCTGGACATGGTGTATCTCCTTGCTCTCGCCCAGCCCAGGCCCATGTGTGAGGGGCAGTGGGAGGGTGCCCAGAGGACCTGGTCCAAACCCAGTGCCTTTTCGCCCTGATTCTGGAACATCTGGGGCTGTCACTCCACCCCCGCTCTTCTCTGCATGGCTCTCCTCCTCCACTCCTGTGCCCACATCTCCTTGCAGGTGCTGGCCTCCAGGGACTTGGGGGCCAGGTTCAGGAAGTGCTCAGCAGCCAATGCAAATGAGGGCCACTCCCTGTTATTGAAGAGCCACTTGCAGGTACAGATCTGTCCGTCCTGGCAGCCAGAGGCTTCTTCTCCCTGAGACTTAATCCTCAGCTTCCTGAGTCATCAGGACTTCTCAATCCGTGGCCAGTGGAGAGTGGTCTGGAGGCCAGGAAAGTGTGTCTCAGGAGCCAATGTGGGACAAGCTCTGCTGAAAACCAGAATCTGGTAGAGTGTCTTGACACCGAAAGTTAGAATTCAGCCCAGGGGCCCCTTTCCTGTTGACCCAGCACAAGGTCCACACTTGTATTTGATGAGCTCTAGGCTGAGGCCATAGCTCATACCCATAGTAGGGCCTCCTCCAGGATGACAGGCAGTTGGGAGCATGTGCACACACTTACTAAGAGGGTGCTTAGCACAGCTGGGCTCACAGACTTCTCGGTTCAAAGCTGGGCTGTGTGCGTGGCTGCTGGGTGAGTGAGAACACGAAGAGCTGGCCTTGGCAATGAGGCAGTCGTGGTGCCCACATATGGGAGATGCCGGTGACCTAGCCCCATGCATTGCCAGGCCAGGCTGGGAGAGGAACAGGGCATCTTCCAGCAGCTCAGCTCTGAGGAGCCTAGAGATGCGATGATTCACCTCACGAAGTTGACACACAGTCATCTCTATGCACACCTGGAGTCCAACTTTGATTACCAGAAACCAGTGACCTCACCTTGCTCCCCTACCCTCTGGGGTTCCTTTACTGGTCGTCCCTGCCATCCTCCCACCACCACCATCCTTCTGAAATACCCACCTCTTACTTCTCATCTTGACACCTCAGAATGGTCTGGCAGCTCTCAGCTGCAGTTCTTATCTTTTCTTTCAGGAATTTGATGCTTCTCTCAATGCACACTCTACCCAGAAACGTATGTGCACACAGAATTCTGGATGCAATTCCAGTGGGTCCCAGTGAGTCCTGAGGCCCATCCTCAGATGTCCTCTGGTTCCTTCAATTCCAGCTTCTGTGATAAAGTCCGGCCTTTAAGGTAGCATGCGCATGCTTGCCTTTTGCAAACTGAAGCCTTCAAGCCCTCTGTCCCCCAGACTCCAGCTTTACCTCCCAGAAGCTGTGAGCCATGCACACACCCACACTGTGCTCCACTTGCCTCTAGCCTTTATCCCTTCTGTCCATCCTTCGGGAATGTCATTTCTACCAAACTCATCATTTTTTTGGGCAACCTTCCTGCAGGCTCAGAGCCCCAGCATCCCAGGTCAGGACACCTCCCCCACAGGAGCACCTGCCTGGTCTCTCTGCATTTCCCCTTTCTCCTCTCTGCACTTGGTTGTCCGGTTTTGCTCTATGCTTAGATACTCACTTGCATGTCACTTTTAGAGAAATTTCTCAACTATTGTTCTGGGATTATGTAATGTACATGAATGAGCACCATTAAAGAGACTGTATATTGTGTCACTTTTAACCATCTCCCTCCAAAAGCAAAAAGGAATAGAACAAAATGCCCACCAAATCTGAGTAACATGAAACTCACATGTGGACAGGAAGGGAGCCAGCAGCCATGTCACAGGTGAGGGGACCAGGGTCCTGAGGGCAGGCGCCACGTGTCAAGGTCACGCGGCAGAACAGGGCATTTGGGTTTTTTGGCACCAGCCTTCTGCAGTTGGCCATTTGGTGACTCAATGGCTCCTGTGTGTCAACGTCTGAGTTCTTTTGGCTCAACCTCTTAACTCTGATCAAACTTCCCAAACCAGCCCTCACCCTGGAAACCCCGGAATCAGCACTTCCTTTTTTGAGATGTGTGTGTGTGTGCGTGTGTGCGCGCGCGCGCATGCAGTGGAGGCTCTGTATTTTTAGAAAGCTCTGGATGATACTGGAACACAGGGCTGCTGCTGGTCCTAGGTCCCTTCCCACCATCAACCTGAGACATGGTTTCATCGGTGAAGAGGTCCCCAGGATCAGCAACCTAGCTGGCTTCTTTCCCAGCACAAGGCCAAGGAATGCAGAGGTCGCTGTCCCAATGCCCGCTGGGTCACTGTGACACAGGTGAGAAGCTGTGAGAATCAAATGAGAAAATGGGGAGGAAAGTGCATTGCACATTGCAGCATGTCAAAGAAGCATCTCAACCTCTTATTTGTTGCTATTGTGTCCGTTAGGAGCCATTTTTAAAAAGAATATTTCTTTTGTGTGGTTCCCCACCCCCTTCTTTAGTGAGGTATCATTGACAAATAATTTGTCAATAATCCATAAATAAATATTTAAGGTGTACAACATAACTTTTTGATATACCTATACACTGTGAAATGATTACCACCATCAGGCGAGTTAACATCCATCATCACACATAGTTACCACTTCTATTTGTAGTGACAATGTTTAAGATCTACTCTCTTAGTAAATTCCAAGTGTTCAAAACAGTATTATTAGTTACAGACACCATGTGGCGGAGCAGATCTCCAGAACTCGTTCATCCTGCAGAACTGGAACTTTGCGCCCTTGACCACATCTCTCCATCTCCCCCTCCCCACAGCCCTGGGCAACCACCAGTCTGCTCTCTGCTTCTCTGAGTTCTTTTTGAGACTCCACATAGAAGGGAGGTCATGCTGTATTTGTCTTATTTCAATTAGCCTAATGTCCTCCAGGTTCATCCACATTGTCACAAATGACAGGTTTTCCTTCTTTTTTAAGGCTGAATAACATTACATTGTGTGTGTGTGTGTGTGTGTGTGTATCACAATTTTTATCCATTCTTCTATCAGCAGACACTTAGATTGTTTCCATATCTTGGCTATTATGAATAAGGCTGCAGTGAACATGGGGGTGCAGCTATCTCTTTAAGATCCTGATTTCATTTCCTTTGGAGATATACTCAGAAGTGAGATTGCTGGATCATATTGAGGAACCGCCTTAGACATGTTTCCTTAATTGCCCACACCTATCAAATTGCAATACCACAGTCTGCATATCTGATTGCATGCTGTGTGTGTGTACAATATCTGCTTTATTATACATATATAAAGCTTGCTCTTTGTATTCGATATTCGATTTAGGGATCAAGATGACTAAACACAATTTTTGAGTTAAATTAAAAAGCTTATCAACATCTAATGTAACATTATAACTGTACTTTCTGAGAAACTTTTAAGTCTTTTTTTTTTTTTTTTTGAGGGCAGTGTCACTGGCCCTCATATGTGGGATCCGAACCGGGGCCGCCGGCATCCCAAGCCAGCTCTTAACCACCGCGCCACTTGGCCAGCCCCTGAGAAACTTTTAATGTAATTTGTTTACTTGCCTCAATTGTCATTGTCAAATTACATACAAAGAAGCACTTTATATAAACACACAATCATAACTGCAAGGCAATCCAATCTTATAGCATTCAAAGCTGTCGGTTTTCTAGCAAAACGAGTGATACAATTAACTTCTTAAAAATTATATTCAGCAAGCTTAACTTTCAACTTTTGCTTGATATGGCAAAAGAACCAGTTTAGAGGAAGTGTGGGGTAGGGTGGTCCAAGGCCTCTGTGAGAAGGTGGGGCTCCTGAGGGTGAGGAGCGAGTCCCATGTGGGGAGGAAGGGCATCCTAGGCTGATGCCTGTGTTTTGGGAGCCAGGGATGGGCGGGGGCGGGGCTGGGGACACCAGGTCAGAAGGAAGGAAGGAATAAGCCGCGATCAGACTTTGGCTTTCAGTGTTAGGAGTGCCCATGGCACTGCCTTCAGAGCTGATCTTTCCATGGTATAAACAGTATTTGCCTAACTCTGCGACACAAATCTCCTGTATAATAGTTGCCTAGGCATCTGTCTCTCCAATGATCTCAGGCTCCACTGCTATCAGAATCCCTTTTCCATACCCTCACCTCCCTTCCAAAGGACTTGAAGTGGAAACAAGATAAATCACAGCTGAAGTAAGGTTTTAAAATGAGAGTTAAAAGACAAAATATAGTTGCCACTGGGATATGAAAAACAGTTTGGGGAATATAATTAATAATGTTGTAAATATTCTGTGGAATGTCAGATGATCATAGGTCTTGTTAGGGAGACCATTTCATGGATGGAGTAGAGGTTTGATCACTGCACTGTATTACTAAAGCGGAGGTTGTATACCTACTGTAATTGAATATATATAGATAGTCACGGGATGTGGATTATACTGTGGAAGAGAGTCAGAGGAAGAGTAATAGATATATATGATATGGGGGGGAGTGGGGTGGCGAATTGGGGGTTGGGGGTTGTCACTTTGAGGGGTAAAATGTATAACTATTGCACTGTGTTGTACACCTGAAACTAATTAAAATAAAAAAATAAAAATAAATAAAAAATATTAAAAAAAAGACAAAATATAGGTAAGGAGTTGGGAATCATAATATAACGAAAAAAAAATGGGATAAATGAAAGTTATTACATAAAATTGGCTTTGAGCTTCCAGGAAACCAAGGTAAAAAGGGAAATGTGATACACTCTGTAGCTTTCAAATGTAATACAGAATAGCTGGTGGGACGTGGGCTCTGGGGTCAGAGTGGCTGGGTTCAGAGCCCATACTGATCAGCTATCCATGCAATTTGCCCTGGTTCACACCTGCCGCCCGGCCCCTTTGTACCCACAGGCTGCTCCATCACTGAGGCTGTGACAATCCTAGGCAACAAGCTCAGAGATTACCAGGGGCAGTTCAACACCACCCACCTGCTGGCCCTGTGCGACTATTTCCACAACACCTTCATCCGCCACTACAAACTCTACCAATATGTCCTGGGCCAGGACCAGGATGTCAACCTGACCATCGCCCACCTGGAGATGTGTGTGCCGCCCCAGCCGCTCCCGCTGGCCGAGGGCATGGATGAGGACTTGTGGAAGCATGAGCAGCAGGTGGCCGAGCTCAGCATGGCTGAGGTGCAGAAGCGCACCAGCCTGATGCTCGTGAAGGAGACGCTGCGCCTGGAGCAGGAGCACGTGCTACAGAAGAAGCTCTCAGAGGTGCCCCCACGGCAGAGCAGGGTTCTGAAGAGAGAGGTAAGGCTGGGCCGGCACGGCAGGAGGCTGCTTACCTGCCTCACACAAACGCCTGTTCCCACCAAGAGAATGTCCAGGCTGGAGTCAGACCCGCAGACCAGACAGAGGAAGGGGAAGAATGAGACAGAGTCACTGAGCCTCTGCCACAGGCTTTTCATGTACATTTCACAAAACATCCCTGTGAGGTATAATTCATATCCCCACTTTAGTGATGAAACAACTGAGGCTTTAGAGGATTTCATCAACTCACCCAAGGTCACCGAGCTAGCATATGGTAGAGTTTAGATTTGAACTGAGGCCCGGCTGACCTCTAAATCAAGTTCTTTCCACTGCATCATCAATCAGTGACAGATTCCACCAAAAAGACCCTAGGATCTGAACCACCACAGATTCTCTCAGTGCCCTTAACCTGCCTACAAAGCTACGTCCTGGGGGCCATGATGAAGGAAGGGCCATGGTGGACAGCTGAGGGTGGGGGATGGGGTGGGGCTAGAGTCCAGGGAGGACCTAGAGGAGTCTGGTGTATGGATCTAAGAAATTGGGCTGCCCTCTTAACAGGTCTTAAAGACCTCTGGGGCTCCAGGGACCAGAGTTTCCAGCGACCAGCTCTTCAGTAAATGGTAACTAGCTTGGCCCCAGGGCAGCCAAATTCTTGAGGGCCTGGCAGAGTCTAAACTTGCTTTTTAACTATATATAGGCACTGACATCATCGCTGTGATGTCATCTTTGAACACAGAGACATGTGCATGTGTATATACATGTATGCATGTTGCAGGGGGAAGGGTTAGGAGTCACAGGGCCTGTTTGTTCCAAAAGGGTTCTGGTTTCTGAATTGTCAGCCAAGGAGTGAACGGCCCTGGAAAGTATCCCTTTAAATGCATATAAAACATTGGAAAAATCTCTAAAGAATAGTTAACACAATAGAATGAATGGTACTCTTTTAAGGTTAGGTCTCCCAGCTAAATAGCACATTAGGCAGCCACATAATCTTAATGCAGTAAGATGTCCAGCAGGAACCCCACAGAGTCCAAGCAACAGCCTGTCTCCATCCCCTCCTGGGGTCCTTGCTCTAGGGCCAAGGTCAGGGTAGGAGAGGCTACGTCCTATCTTGATCCTGTCCTCTACCCCCACACAGCGATTCCTCTCTGCTCCTCCCAGCTTCCCTATGGGCCTCCATGTCTTTGCTGCTGGTGCTTACCTGGTGGAGTGTGGGCTGCAGTCCTCTCTGCTGTGCGCCCTTGGTGATGTGCCTGAGCTGGGGACACTCAACGCCATGGAGTAAACATGGTGCATCCTCTTGGAGCACAATCCTCCCCGAAGGTGTAGGGAAAGAACATGATTTTTATGTAAAAACCAAGGATACATTCTAGGGCAAAAGTAAGATTTTGTATGAGATTTTAAGCTAAAATATGAGATCTCCAAGAAATGTCTTCTAGGCAGTTGTATACTCTAAGCATGTCCCCTAACACTCCCCGGGCACACATGAACACTCTTCTGCTGTTTGGTTGGTTGAGCAGAGAACTTGGCGAAACACAATTACACAGTTCATGTCCCCAAGATCCCATGATGCCATGATCCTGATTGAGATGACAGAGAGGGTCTCCTGTTTAACATGGCAAATGTTGACTGGCTGGTTGAGGAGTACACCCACTCTCTGAGCAATTTCCCATCCCCTCTAAAGAAGCTACTAGAACTTTGAGATGTGAGAATAAGATGAGGGCAAGAGGGGAAGGAAGGGAGATGGTATCCAAATGGAGCTTGCATTGACCAGAACGTAGAGGGTATGGTTCCTAGGCCCAGAACAATGTTAGCAATAAATGGCACACTCAAACAGGGTGATTGCCACAGTTGGCCTGAAGGAGAAGGACAAAAAGTAATTACTGGAACCCAAAAAAGAGAGATATAGCTCTTGGGAGAGGCCACAAGGAAGAAAGTGTGGCTGTAGGTAGAGAATTGTAGGCATGACCAACCCACAGCTGGTCAGGAGGAAGGTGGGAGACCTCATTCTCCTCCCACGCTCAGATCTCCTGCCAGGACCTCTCACTAGAGGAACTCAATCAAAAACTAGAGGTCAACAGTCTCATAGATGTAGAGGAAAAACAGGGTTGCTAGTTGGGAGGCGGGTGGGGATGAGGGAGAAGGGGAAGGGATTAGACAGCATAAATAGGGAGCTGCAGTATTGTCACAGGGATATGAAAGACAGTTCAGGGAATATAATAATGTTGTAAAAATTTTGTGGAGTGTCAGATGGTCACATGTTTTGTTAGGGAGACCACTTCATAGATGGAGTAGAGGCTTGATCACTGCACTTTATACCTGAAATTGATGTTGTATAATATTGTATGCCAACTATAATTGAATATATAGATAGTCACGGGATATGGATTATACTGTGGAAGGGAGTTAAGGGAATTGCAACAGATAGTATGATATGGGGGGGAGGGGGGGGAGGAATGGGGGAGGAGGGTTGTCACTTTGAGGGGTAAAAAGGATAACTATTGCACTGTGTTGTACACCTGAAGCTAATTAAAATAAAATTAAAAAACAAAACAAAAACTAGAGGTCAAGGTAGCAAGTTGATACCATCCTGATAACTCAGCCTTTCAGGGCTTGGAGTAGGGTGGAGAAGGATGGAGGGGAGATTGGAATAGAAAGTCCTAGCACACAGTAAAAGGAAGTGGCTAATTGAGAATTGGATCTTGTAGAAAAACTCTATCTGCAGGTGGCCTTAACATTCTCCAGAGCCCTGTTCCACCAGCCATGTCCCATTTCTTCCAGGAGTTAGAAAATCTCATCAACGAGGCCATTCACATCCAGATCGAATGCCTGAAAAAGCTACTACAGTATGAGATACAGATAACTTTCGATATTTTGGACCTGAAATTTCAGAAGAAGATTTTAAATCTCAACGCTCCTGACCCTTTTCCACTCTCAATCACGGGCCAGCCAGACCAAGATGACCCTTTCAAGTTCAATAAAGCAATCAAAGGAAAGAAAGCAAAAGCCAAGAAGAAGTAGGAGGTCCCTGGTGCCCATTGTCTAAAGATGCTGATTGAGGAAAAGCCATTGACGATTATGAAAGTATTATGTGATGTGCTCAGTACCGAACAGATCAGAGATTTCTAGTGATTAAAAGAAATAACACATTATCTTATCTCTATCTTCTTTCTGGAAACCATCTTCTACCACCTGAAAATGTAACCTAAATGGATTTTCCATGCAGGGAAAATCCATGCATGGTGGAAGAAGGCTGTCCCCCTCTAAGCACAGAGCTTTGTGCCCACTGGGCAGGAAAACATCACTTGTTGACTTAGCCTGAGCTTAGATGCTGAAGAGAGAACTACCACCAGTGAGTCGACACAGGTAAGAGTGAGGGTGACACCAGATACCAGGAAGGATTACCAGCTGACACAGTGGATCTGTTGCTAGCAAAGGGAGAACAGGTCTTGGGATTCTGGTGCCTTTCTGAGATTTGTACAACATGCTTGAGAGCATGTGGCCTGCTCTGCGTGTGCTGGTCTCCCTGATAGATGACCTAGTGCCATGTGCCTCCAGAAAACTCTTCCTTCTGGGAGAATCTATGCTGTTTAGATGGAGGCAGGGGAACAAACACTGTCTTAGAAGTCAGAGATCTGGCTTCCAACACAGCTGTACCATAGGCCTGTTGTGTGACCTTGCCCATGTCCCTTCCATCTCTGGGCCCCAGCTCTCTCTTCTGTTGAGTGGGGAAGTTGCTAGCTAGTATCTAAGGCCCTTCTCCCACTGTAACATCCTAGGAAAGAGATGAAGCAAAATTCGCTATTCCCATTTTTCAAGGAACTCAAGATTCAAGGAGGTCAGGAGTATTTGCTCAAAGTCATGCAGTGTGAGGCATTGGAAGAACCAGGACTAGAACTCAGGCATCTGGACTCATTTCTGTGCTCTTTCTTCTGCCGCATTGTGCCTTGTGCAAACAGACACACAAATCCTGTAGTTGTTGGCTCATCACAGCCATTGAGTTGGCAGGTGACTGTGGCCCTGAGGTCAGGGCAGAAAGAACATTACCACTCACTGCCTCTTCCCAAACCACTGACCTGCTCTGTCACCTCTGCCGCCTGCCCCCATGCTCCTTGCTCACAATGGGACGGGCCACAGGGCGGCAATCCCTGTCGATATCATACCCAGCTCTCCATGGCCACAGATGCTTTCTAGGTCTTGCCACCTAAGGTATGACTGGTTCTGCTTTTGGAGGCCAGGTTGGACTTAGGTAGAGAGAGGGAGCCTTAGAGAGGGCATGTTACCAGCCCTGGAGTCCTCTGAGAGAAGTCCAGAGGACAGGAGATCCCTGGCTGGGAAGGAGGCCTTGTCGGGAGCACTACTCCTGACTCTCTCGCCGTCTCACCTTGATGCTGTAGTGAAGGTGATTTATACCTGAGACCTCATTGGACAGAGGAAGGAGATTCCAGGGTTTTCTTAGATTTTTCATCCCTTCATTCATTCACTTATGTATTCATCCTTCATTCCACAAACATTTCTTTACCATCCATATCTACTGTGTGGCTGAAACTGCTATGGCCCAGAAGGAAGTGTGAGAGCTGCTATCCAATCCTACCCAAAATGCTCCTGTGGTATGTGTGCCTGTGTGTGTGCGCGTGCATGCATGCGTGTGTGTTTGGAAGGCAGTGCAAGGGACAAACGGGTACTGCTCCAGCCCGGGTAATATGCTGGGGACCCCCATGCTGGAGCAGGAGAGAATCAGCAGCCCTGGCCTACCTGGGGACACGCTGGGCTGACAGCACTGAAAATATCCGGAAGGCACTGAAAAATATCAGATGGCCCTGGGATGAGACAATTCAGTACAAAGGGGTTAAATAGCTCTCTCTTCCCTTATCTTTCTCCTAAGTTGAGGGTGGTTCAGCCATCCCATCCACACCCACACCCATACCCAGTGTACCAGCTTGGCTCTGCCAGTGCCCAGGAAGACCCTCAGGACCCTCAAGGCTTTGTGTCCTTTAACACTCAGGCCATTTGGACCCTGAGCTGGGGACAGTGGACTACTGGCACTGTCTTCCCCAGTGGACCTTTCCCCAGGAGGACTCTTGCCATGGGAGCCCCCAGGCACCATCCCCAATGGGTGGACCCCCAATGTGCCCAGGGTCATCCTTCTAGCACCAGGCAAGTGACCAGCAAACGAGTGGGTGCTGCAGAGGCTGCGAGGGAGAGAATGTGACCCCTGGAGGCTTGTGTCTTCACAGTAGGCCTGCAGGGCCCCCCTTCACCCACAGGGGTGGCTCTTTCTCTAACCTGGAAATGTTGGGGTTGAAGCTACAGTTTCAGCCACACAGTAGGTACAGGTATTAAATGATGTTTGGAGACGGAAGGATGAATGAATGAATGAATGAATGAATGAATGAATGAATGAATGAAAAATATAAGAAAGTCCTGGAAGCTCTTTCCTCTATCCACAGAGGTACTGGGAAGCTTATCAAACTTCTCAGGTATAAGACACTCCTCCCTGTGGCATCAGACCTGCAAAGGGCAAAAGCAGAGTTGATGAAAGTAGGAGTCTGTGCTGCCCTGCCCTGCCCTTCCCTACGGAAACCTCCACTGGGCTAGAAGGTTCTGCCTTAAAGAAGATCTCCCCATTTAACAAGGAAGACCAACACCCCCATGCTCAGATGACTTCCACAGTCATTTGGTGTCATCTGCTCAAGGACAAGCAGAGGAGGCCTGGGGGCTTGGTATCTGAGGAAGAGAGACACCCTACTGAACCTCAAGGCCCTTCCAATTCAAGAGAAACCAAGTGGCCTTTAGAAATGATGAATTCCAAGCACAGAGTAGGCTTGAGAAGTCATCCTCTCCCTTTACCCAAACATGTAGATGTCTTTGTTACAGTACATGTTAAATGTCTATTGCATGTGTAGCTGAGTCGCAGTTATGAAGGAGGTGGAGACAGAGAAGTCACAAAGGACCAAATATGAAGAGGGAAGCCACAGTGCCAAGTAGATTCCAAGCCTCCTCAGGGACAGAAGTGGAGGCTCCCAGTCCCATACACCAAGGGAGCTAAAATGGGCCTTTCTACATCAAGGTAAGAGCAGAGAATGGGTGGTGCCATTGGGAGAGCCCTTCGCTCTGTCCTACCTGAGGAAGCAGCACTGGGCAGCCTTCTGTAACAACCTGAGGACCCACATCTATTGTGGGAGGGCAGAGTTCCCACCTGTGTTCACCTACTCAAGCAAGGCCTGGATTCTGGCACCACCGTGGCATGGAAATCCCCAACTGAGAAAATGCCCTAACACAGGCTGAGATTGGAGCATCCCTTAGAGCTTGAGGAAAAAGTGCCCCATACACCCTGGTTGACACCTATTGTCCTGGTGTCCTGCCTGGTTTATCATTATTACATGGAGTCCTATAAACAATTGCTTTAAAAGAAGCCAGGATAGGATTGGTATCCTTCTGCTTGTACTTCCAGCTCCCACCAAGACCGCATCTCTTGGCATGTGAGTCACGTGTGCAGTAAGCACATTTTCATGTAAACTCAAGGTTAAATTTGGAAGGTGACAAGGGATGACATGACTATCTCTCCCAACCCTTTCCTAACTCAGTGTAACCCTCTCAGGCAGTACATGCAGCTCTTCCTGAGACACTGAAATGAATGCAGACACAAGAAATGAAGGAGAGCAAATTTCCCATCTATGGTGGTGCTAAGAGAAGAACTCAGTGTTGCTGCTCCTGCGAGTTGTGCCACAGCCTGCGAGATGCATGAAGCCATCAGGCTTTGGGGGTCAGTGGGGAAAGTGAGAGTGACAGGTGAGAGGTATATGCCTAATGTGCAGGAGCTGGAAGGCAGAAGTCTTGCTGAAGGGATCAGATAGCAGTGGGAGCAGGCTTGCAGCAGAGACTTTGCCATTTACTGTACGGAGTGAATCTACAACTATTTATCTTGGTGTTTGCTGTGGCATTTTCATTTTTCAATAACCCTCAGTAGCAATGAGTTCGACAAAAAAAGAAAGTGCATGAGTCATGAAAATGTAAGTTATCTTGACTTTCTCTTTTTCAAGAAAATTAATGATGAAACTGTAACATGAGCAAAATGGCTATCTGCACTTACCATCCCCCTGAGATGTCAATGATTATATAAAAGGCAAGACACAAATCTGCTCAAGAAGCATCAGTGTCTAACTCAAAGGTCATCAGTAACTTTAAGAAGACTGTCTAAAATCCTGGCCAAACATTATTCTGGGTGTGTCTGTGAGGATGCTTTTGGATGACATTAACATTTGAATCAGTGGACAGAGTAAAACAGATTACCCTCCCTAACTAACATGGGTGGGCCTCATCCAATCAGTTGAAGCCCTGACTAAAACAAAACACTGGCTTCCCTCGAATAAGAGAAAATTCCTCTTTCCTGATGGCCTTTGAAATGAGACATCAGCTCTTCCTGTTTCCATAGGAGGCTGCCCGCCTTTGGACTTGAACTGAAATATCAGCTCTAAAAATTTTTGGATTTGCCAGCCTCCAAAATCATGTGAGCCAACTCCTTATAAGTATCTGACACTGGAATTTTCAATGATGGGTAAGAACTCAAATTTTCATTCTTGGACAGAATACTCAGAGTGGAGCAGGGTCCCAGTCCCTTGTCCTCCTCATAGAACTCAGGTACAGAGCTAATAACAAAAATATTCATGGTACCTGGAACCTATAGGCTTACAAAATAGCCTTACACCTCAGTGGGCGTTTATGGCTTTGACTGCCCAGATCAATAACTCTTTCTTTAAAGAACAGTTCTCGACCTCCTGCCCCACTCAGATAGCTCTGATGGGAGCTCCCAGCTATAGGGCCTCTCTCCCTGGCCAAAGGATGAGCACATTCCCCAGGTGGACCAATCATAGTACTCCATTGTCTTTGGCCACAGTGACTGGGCCAGGCATGGGCACATGACCCAAGCTAGACCAATCAAAATTCTCTATTCTCATCCCATCCACCACACCCCCAGCCATGGTGATTGATTCAGGAATTTGTTTTTTTAAAGATTTTATTGGGGCATTGGGGGAGAGGAACAGCGTTGGGGAACAGGGGAAGGGGAACAGACAAGTTGCTGTCCTTTTGTTCTTCAGTCTAGTTGTGGAGGACATTGCTTCACTGCCCCATGTTGGTATCATCATTGCGCTCTTCTTGGGTGAGGCACATCGGTCGCTGGCTTCTGGACGGCCGCTCACGCTGGCTGCCGGCCACTCATTGTAGCCTATGGCAGCCCACTGCAGCAGGGGCTGCAGCTATGCCGCCCTGGGGACTCACAGCAGCCCAGCTCCAGGTGGAGCTGTTGATCACCATCTTAGCTGTAGAGGGCAGTGTCACTGGCCCTCGTATGTGGGATCCGAACCAGGGCCGCTTGCGTCCCAAGCCAGCTCTTAACCAACGCACTACTCGGCCGGCCCGATTCAGGAGTTTTTCTACCTACAGCTGTAAAGGTTCTCTTCCTCTTGGTTGTAAGGCTATAAGGATTCTAGTAGGCCAGAGCAACCTGGTAGTTCTGATTCTAGCCTGAGAGAAGGAAGAAAACATGTGAATGGAAGCCAAAGAGAAAAAAGAGATTGATTGAAAGATGGCTCCTTAATCCAATCACTCTGGAGGCAGCTCTGCCCTGGCAGTGGTTTGAGCCAGTGTGCACACATGAGCGCGCACACACGCATTATCTGACTGAGGTCAGTGACACAGGCAGGGCAGGGAATGCATCCTTCATGACAGATGAGGAAACTGAGGCTCAGATAGGTGAAATGATTGCTCAAGGTCACTTGACAAATAAGGGGTGAAGCCATGATGGAAGCAACCAGAACTTCTAGTTGAGAGTTCTTGTTTCATCCACTGCCTCAAAGGCCACAGTCCCTATAGCTAAAACCACCACCTTGCCCACATGTGTAATTGCTCCTTTTTGTTCTGGACTCTGAGCGACACCTCAGCATCTGCTCTTAGATGGACAACTACTCAGGGCCCAGGAAACAGAACCTCTCCCCTGGGAACTTGAACGCACAAAGTTAAATGGATGATTTGAGCAACGCTAAACAGTATCTACCAATCATCATTGCTGCCTCTTCAGAAAACCTCTAACCCAACAGCAGTGTCATCATATACTACTTGTTCAATAGGGTCTCTAACATAAAAGACATTAAGTATAAACTTCTGGCAACCATCAACATTGTATGATAATATCTCGTCACAGCGGTACATGTAAAATGTCCTCCAAAGGACCCAAAGAGCTGTCTGACATTTTCTGCAAAGTTTTTTCCTACCTCCTCCAAAGGTTGGGAAAACAGAAAACATTCCCTGTGCCCACATTTCTAAAATGAGGAGCAAGGTCACCCTTGTATCCTTTCTGAGGCCCTTTCCTGCTCCAGCAGTCTAAGAACACAGCAACGTGGCTCCCAGTCAAGGTCCCAAAGCCCCTGGGTTAGAGTGAGACGAGGGGCAACGTTTTCTGAACCTATACAATAAGACTGTGTTATCCAGTCCCCATCATCCCAAAAGAGGTTCTCAGGAGGTTGTCCTTCACAGGATAGCTGAAGAAACTGAGTCTCAGGGAAAGGGATGGATTTGCCCACAGTCACGGTCATGGTCATTTGTAGGGCAGACACCAACCGAGGGCTCAACTTCCCACCATACTATGATGTTGGCTGGAGGAATGCAGGAAGGGCTGCCTTCCCCATGAGGCACTCTGCCTTCTATGTCCCTTTCAAGTCTTTATTCCCCCGGAAATGCCACACTCCAACCTGATGTAAGCAGCTATTGAAATGTCTTCAGAAACTGAGCATAGGGGAGAGCCTGTGAAAGGGCTGAGAGTGACGGCATGACGGAGAAGCTCAGGCTGGACCGGGCAAGGTTTCTGTGTGCGGTGCTGCCTGTTCCATGTCTGTGCCCGTCAGGGCCGCACAGCCCAGCCCAGGGCACCCACCACTGTCCCGCTGACCGTGCGCTGCAGGAACATTGGTGGAACCCCTGGAATACGTGGGCCTACAGGAGAATGCAAAAATAACACAATGAAATTCATCTCTGACTTAATACTCAGTCCCTACCAAGTGCCACGTGCTTTATTTCATCATCCTCATTTTACAGTTGAGGAAACAGGTTTGGAGAAGTTGAGGACTTACCTATTGTTATCAAGCTGCTGGGATTTAAACCCAGGCCCATCTGACCTAACCTTAACCATCTCCCCTCTCCCCTAAATCAGTCATGTCCCCCACTTTTAGGAGGCTCAATGTTGACAAGAGGCCAAAACACCTCACGCTCAGTCCATAGGGCAGTGCGTGACCAAGGGCAGCAGGCCCACAGGCATGCAGTGGCAGGCCAGTTACCAAGGACGCAGGACTGAGGCCCAGGAGAGACCTCACAGAAAGGTCAGCCTCAGCATAAGAGGTTTCGGAGGGCAGGTCAGGGCATCAGAGTATACACCCGAGCAAAGGTTGTGCTGGGAAGAAGGGTGGATAGTTAGAGTTGGTGGCAGTGTCAGCAGTAAGGCTGGCTGGTAGAATCCAGGGGCTTGGAACAACTGTGTAGGAGGGCTGGGGATGGGTGGGGGGAAGGGGCTCCTGTACTCCAAGTTCATAAAGGGGAACTAGGGAGCCTGTCTTGGAGCTGCATTTGCACAGCAAGCCCCATTGTTTTTTAAATTGCATGTTCACAGAGGCGCTGGTGCCCCCTCCACAAACCTTGTCTTGTTGCAGACAAAGGGTGGGGAAAGACTATGGAAAGGGGCCTAATAGTGAGGCTGACCTTTGGAGCAGTATGCCCAGGGTAGTGAGCCATTGTGATTCCCAGAAGGGCAGAGACAGGATGAAGCAAAATGAAAAGTGCTCCGTTATTAAGCGCCTGCTTTGAGTCACTTGATGACAGCGTGGAACTTCACCCATCTGTGAGAGGGTCTCGGAATCCCCATTCTTCCAGCTGAGGACACTGAGGCTCAAGGAAATGAAGTGACTCACCCTGAGGCTCACAGCTAGTCCCTGAAGGAGCCGAGAGCCAGGCCCAAGCCCTGTGTGTACTTTCTTCCCCCTGCAGCAGTGAGCTGGAAGAGGTTCAACCTGGAAAGGTAGAGGAGACAGGAAGGCCGTGTCCTGCACAGTCACAGTCTGGCTGGACAGAGGAGACACACACAGGAAAATACCACCCAACAGCCCCCTGTGAAGTTTCGAGCACAGGGAGGCATCGCCAGGCCCAGGGACACCCCAGGGCCTTTGCCCCTCCTTCCCAGGAAGAGAGGTTTCCGCCCTGAGCAGGACAGCACACGTCAGAGGCCGAGGGCTGGCAGCCCTGGGCCTGGGGCCGATTCCCAGCACTCTCAGGGCAGCTGGGCCAAGCTGCTGACTCACCCAGCAACCCTCAGACAAGTCACTTCCCTCCTGGGCACCTGGTGTGGCATCCCTAGGTCCCTCACCACCCACATCTGGGTCTGCACAATCTGTGCCAGAGGGACCCTTTCCACCAGAGCCACTGGCCGCTGGTTGAGTGCAGAGGGAGGTCACGTGATCTCAGAGAGCGGGGAAGCATGTCACCTGAAAACTGATGTTCAATGGAAAATATAACCCACATTTAGAAAGTGAAAACAGCACCTACCTATTTTCACAGCACACATCACTGAAAAGAAAGCCCCACACACTTCTTGGGCAGTGGAAACATGCACAGGAGGGAGTCCCGGAGGTGGCTGTGCTCCTGAAAAGAGAGGACAGTGAAGACTGGAAAACCCCAAAAGGTCGGGATTGTATCCTTTGCTCATCAAGTGAGACAAGCAGGTGACCTGCTCTCTAGTGAAAAGGAGGTTCCTCATTTAGGGCAACGGGAGCTTCTTCACAAACTATAAGGGCGTTCGTGGGGTCCTGTGACACGGGGAACAGAAAAGTGACATGTAGAAGAGCCCACAACCGAATGCTCATCACCCATCAAGAGGCGTGCACTGATGCAGAAAGAGGCATCCATTTTCACTTTTTTTAAAAGCGAGTGGATGAAACACTATAATCCCAATATTCTAAAATAAAGTTCAAAAATATTTGTGTGAGCACACACATACATATAGCAAGAAAGCCTAGAAGGAATACAACGAAGTGTTAAGAGAAGTGTTAATCTCATCCTTGCACGGTGAGATTATAGGGGCTATCTATATATAGTGGGGGTGCCAAAAAAATGTATACAAGTGTGCATGTGTGGTGTGTGTGTGTGTGTGTGTGTGTGTGTGTGTGTATTCATTGTCGTGTCTCTGTATTTCCAAGTTTCCTGTATGTGCCTACATAACATACTTAATAAAGGAAATAACTGAAGTTTTTTCAATTAGGCCTGGGAAAAGGAACTTACTAAAGGGCTAAATTTTCTTCCAAAGAGAATTTAGCATTTTTCTTGCTAGAGAATTAGCAGCCAGTTCCTTACTGTGGTAAACCTCAACACTCATCATTAGTGTCAGTCCCTGTATCGGTCCCATTGGGGTCAGCCAGAAAGCAAGATATCCTAGTGTCTTTTATATCAGGCCTTGGACAGCCACGATGAGTGTGTGTGTGTGTGTGTGTGTGTGTGTGTGTGTGTGTGTGTGATCTCCACATGCAGCACAGATTTTCTTCTTAATCTGCTCATGTGGGGGCAATATTACACAGAGTTTTCATTCCTGACTGATGGCCAAGGATAAGGTATGGACACAGGCTAAGAGGTAGGGGAGAGCCAATGTATTAATAGAATTAAATTTTCTCAAGGATCATCAAAAGGCAATTGTATTAGGAATTTATACTTCACCATTGATCATCTCCTGAGCCATTCCCATGGCCTCTATTTATTACTGTAATCTAAAATCTCTTGACATAAGCCAGTACCAATTTCCAAAGAGAAATACTGAGTCACAGAGAAATGAATTGATGGGTCTAAGATCAAACACTGAGCGGAGGGCGGAGCAGTACAAGTTTGAGCTGAGGAGCTGTTCTATCATCCAATGAATATTGATTGGACACCTACTATGTGCCTGGCATGAAGTAGGCCCCATGGAATCAAAGATAAACGAGATGCCTTTCCTAGATAAATACGTTCCCAGACTAGTGGGAGGATAGAGGCTTAAAAACAGAGAGATTGCATCAGCACCCTATAGGTGCTGTGTGAGAGGGTTGTGGGAATATGCAAAAAAAAATGGGGCCACAAGCTCACTTGGAGTGGGAACTGGGGGAGGGTAGGTTGGATAATTGGAGAGTATGTGGAAAAGGCTTTCTGAGAGGGGGGATGTTTGAGCTGGGTTCTGAGACTTAAGTAGGAATCCACAGAGTGAAGATGTGGGGAAGAGCATTCCAGCCTGAGGGAACAGCCTATGCAAAGGCACTGGGGTATGAAGAAATACATCCTATTTGGAAATTTGCTATGCCCAGAACACAGGGCGTGCTGTGGGGAGTGAGTCAGGGGAGAAGAGGCCAGCCAGGTGAACTGGGGTTTGAATGTGCCTCTGAAAAGTTTGAGCTTCACCTTGTTGGAAGTACCGGGTAGGCAAAAACTTAAGCAAAAGGGTGACATTTTCAGATAGTATGGAACCTCCAGCAGGATTGGACGGGCAAAGTCTTAGGGTGATAGCTACTTTGGGAGTGTGCTGAGGGCTTGAAGGGGACAGTAACTGTAGGGTTGAGAGGACGGAGTTCAGGCATCTCCAGAGATCATGGAGGCCACAGCCTCCATCAGGAGGCCAGATGCAACCTTTGCACCATGTCCTGCCTGGCAGGGAGGGCTCTCCTGGATGTCAAGTTTACGTGAGGACCTGCTAGGCTGGGCTCAGTTGACAGAAGCCTCTTGCACCATCCTGTCCAGTCCAACACCCTGTGTGGATAGGTAGAGAGATTAGGTGATGTGAGCAAGATGGGGCAGAGTTCCAAGGGGGAGGGGCCAGGGCCCGGTGATGCATGGGAATGGGGCCAGGCCAGGTGTCTGGGGGCCCCATGCTGTGGCCTAGAGACAGATGGTGGGAGGCAGCCCAGGGCAGTTGAGGCAGGAGTGGGAGGTGTGCGAGGTCTGGATGCCAGAGCTGTAGTTCCAGCACAGATGTATGCAGCTCTAGCTCTGCTCAGGGGGATGCTACACCAGCTCCTCAGAGACCACTCCTTTGCTGAGGCCAGGGGCAGAGAGAAGGGGGCTCTCCTTTTCATTCTTGCTTCCCTCTCACAGGCTCAGAGAACCAGGGTATTCTAGCCCCTGGAAACTGTCGGGCATGGCCTTGTAATTTTCAAAGGCCCACGGAGGGAAAGTGACTTGCCTAAGGTCAAGTGGCAAATGGCTGGGCCTGCCTTGCAGAGTATAAGATAAAAAGGCACAGACCCCAATCTTCCTTCCTTCCTCATCTCTCCCAAATCCAGGTCTCCCATGACCAGCAGACCCCAGATCAGGGAGGGCTGCCCAGCCAAGACAGCTCTGGTAGCCCTGTGTCATCGGTGGGGCTGCAGGAGGGCTTGGTGGCCCGGGAATTCCCCACCTTCCTCTTAGCTGCCACCAGCTGCTCAGACTGAGCTGTGGTTGGGTGGATGCTCCCCGCAAGAGCAGGCTGACGGACAATCCCCCTTCATGGGTAGGAACCGGGGAGGGCACATTTGTGTCTTGCTCCATGGGCAGGGTCCCCATCTCTGCTTACCAGCAATGTGGCCTTTCGCGGCCCCTTTGCCCCACACGAGCGTCAGCTTCCCCACCTGTGAAAGGGCATAACCGTATCTATGTCGGGGTTGCTGTGATGATCACGTGAGATACCCAATGGGAAAGCGCCCTGCAATGGCAGTGCACGCCCACATGTGATGGGCAGAGGTGCTGCCTGTTTATCTATGTGAGTATGTATACTCGGATGTCTGTCGACACCCATGCAAATGTTTTCTTCAAGGCACGCATGGGTTCCTCTGTGCTGGGCGTTAAATTACCAAGAGCTGGCTCCCCATTGAGCGTGGTGGGAGTGCCTTTACCAGCGGGTCAGAAAGGTCTGGGGTGTGAGGAAGAAAGTGGCATCCAAGTGTGGGCGGAATGCCCCGGGTGGCGGGCCTGGGAGAAAGCCATGCTATTGTGACAAGGGGCTCACCTGGGTGTCAGTGGCTCACCGTCCTGGCAGAGCTAATGTCTGTGTGTCTCTGAGCAGCCCCCCTACCCTCTCTGGGCATCCTCCTTTATTTCAGGGATGGCCACTGTCCCTGGTGCTCCTATAAGTGCTCAAGTCCAGCATCCTCGTCCTCGATCCTGAATGCTGGAAGGGAGGCCCTAGCTCCCACGTGGGTATCCCTTCCAATTACAGACTAGGAGCAAAGCTCAGAGAGGGTGGGGGTCTCACTTTAGCCACACAGCACATCAGGGCAGAGCAGGGCGGGAGCTGGGTCCTGGGGGACCAGCTCCTGCTCTGCCCTCTGTGCCAGCCTGGCATCTTGCCTTCCAAATTCACCACCCTCTGTACTCCATGCCCTGGGACAATTAAACAGGTGAGAAGGGGGCTGGTATATGGACCAACCATGAATAAAGTGGCCAGTTTTCTAGGCCCAAACTCGAAGCATAACATCTGACAAACACATAAAAAGGTTTACAGTCACTGCCCTCCTCGGAAATGGTTGACTTTGGAGCCAGAGGGTTTCCGAGCTCAGGGAGGTAAACGGCGGGAAGCCCCCAGACAGGCGGGAGTGTCCCTGGGCCTGGAGCCTGAGTGTCCTGAGGTGGGGAACGCTGGGCGTGCTGGGCCCCAGCCTCGTTTCCTGTGGCCGCTGAGGGACACGGGCGGGGGAGGAAGGCTTGGCCTGGGCTAGTTAATCTGGAGAAGTGATTTTCCTCCTCAGCCAGCCCCTCCCTGGGCAGGGCTGTGGGCTCCAAGGTAGGCTGGCCTGGGCTCCCTGGGAGGGGCCGGCTTATCAGGCAGGAAACACTGGGCTCCGGCCACATCCTCCTCCTCCTGGTCACAGCAGCTCCCAGGGGCAGGAAAACACTCAGCAGCCCGGCTGCTCCTCCGCCCTCTCCAGCTCCTCCTGTGCCTTCACCCTCCTCCTCATCTTCTAGCCGAATGGGGAGGCACAGTGCCCAGCGTTGTGGTCTGCTGCCCTCGGAGCCCTGCCCAGGCGCCCTACCCATGTGCCCTGGCCTCCCAGCCCCTCTGCTGGCCCTGGATTGCCTGCTGCCTTTCTCTGAAGCCTGGTCACAGGGTGGGGCAGGGAGGGGTGGCAGGAATAATGACAAAGGGGCACTGGCTCCCAGAGAAGTCCAGGTGGGGTTCTTGGGGCCCTCTATGCCAGCTCCTAGCCCCAGAGGCCACCACTTGTGTCACTGCACTGTCTGGGTCCCCTAGTGCATGTGCCTGCCCCTGGGAGGCCCATTCCCGGCCTGGCTTGCCTGGGCCAGCACTTCAAGAAGCACAAGAAGGAACTTGGTGGGAAGTCTCCAGAAAGCAGGCTCCACACAAGGCTCCTGCGTCCTGTCACCTACATTCCCACAGCCCCTTCTCCCCGTCACCCCGCATCCCTATAATCTGTGCTTCTAGTCATTACCCACTGCTGAGACCTCTGGCCCAGCAGAGAGAGCAGGGGGGAGCCCTCTGGCAGCTCTGTCTGGCCACCCTCCTTGGCTAGTGCTGCTAAGAAGCGCTGACCGCCTGGCCCTGAGCGGTCTCACCCTGCCACCCCCCTCCCCCTCGCAGTGGCCCCCACCCCAGAGCCCTCCACCAGCGTCTACTCTCAGCTGCTGGCTCTCAGGCCAATCCCCTGAACTCTCTAGGATTCCATTTCCTTTTTCATCAAATCTGGGGTTTGACAGCATGATAACGATTTTTTCCAGCTCTGACCGCCAGTGATATTTTTCAAGGTCACAGAGCTGGGACAAGAATGTCCTAATTCCAAGTTCTTTCCAATAAAAATGGAACCGTTCTGTTTACTTGAGGACAGCTCCGATGGCTGATGGTCTTCCCCAAAACAAATCAATTTCTCTTGTTATACTTGCTCTTGCAGCGTTTAAGGTTACACATGCTCCCTGCCCTTTGCAGCCCCTTGAATGTGGGAGCTGGTGCTTCTATTTGTCAGGGAAGGGACTAAAGAAAAGGAAAATTGTGGCCTTGTGATTGTAACGGAGGGGCCAGGAAGCTCTCTTGGATTCTCTGACATGATAAGAACACACCAGGGTGAAGAGACACAGGTGGGAGCAAGCAGACACCTTTGGCCACCTGCTCTCTTTGAACAACCTCTCTACTCTGGAAGTCACAGCCTCATCAGGTTTCATCATGAGGCATAATAGCCAGCTCCCTGAGGCCCCTGGAAGCCGCAAAGTCACTGGGTTCATCATAATCTTGTGATTTTTCCAGAATCTGATGGAATCTTTTTTTTGTTGTCAAGTACCCCCTCCATTTATCCCAGACCCATGACACTCCACAGCCCCTTGGATGGATGATGAACGAGTGACTATTTGACCCAGTGATGTGAACCTCTGAGAAATGACCACACCCTACGCCTACATGCAGAACATTTTCAAAGTGCCCATAAGTCCACTCTCCCACTCCTGGGTGGAATCCCCACCTTCCTCTCTCATTATGTAGATAAGAAGACCTTTTTCACCCCTCCTCTCCCCCTCCTCCATCTATACAACATTTAGCCTCTGAGGAAGGAGAATGCAGACCTGGGAGAGGGTCTGGAGGGAACCACTCCCCCTACCTGGCCTCAAACATGGTCCCATAACCAAAAGGAAAGGAGCCTGACCACCAGCCTTCAGGGTGAGGGTGACCTGGGCAAGATGGAGACAAAGTACCTGTATCTCCACTGATGATATCAAGTGAAAATGAGCTCAGACTGAAGCAGGAGGGACTTAGGGGTGGTATTAGGAAGAACTTTTGATGATGGAACTTGTTAGACTTGCTTACAGAGAGACAAATCCCTTTTTCTAGAGTACTCTCAAATCAAATAGAAACCCATCTGCCAATAATGGCTAAGAGGCAGTCCTCAGTAGAGGCAGGAGAATGGACTAAAGGACCCAAATGGTCTCTTTCAGTCCCAGCTCAGTGTCCAAAGAAGAAAACTGACAGAGTCCCTCTATAATCCCCGTTAACCATATCATAACGGCCCTGTCCCCTCATTTCTCCCACACAATCAACGCCAGTATGTCAGTCACTGGACACATGGCCCCAATTTTTCAAACTAGTAGCCTCCAGGCCTAAAAGAAATCTAAATTGTTTGAAGAAATTTAAACAGACAATAGCTATCCTTACATATAAAGCATTACAATTTTTCAAGAGCCTACAAAATCACTCAGTGCCCCTTAGATGAGACAACAGGGCCAGGGATTTACCAATCAAAATATAGTGATTGGGCCGGCCGAGTGGTGCGGTGGTTAAGAGCTGGCTTGGGATGCCAGCAGCCCCGGTTCAGATCCCACATATGAGGGCCAGTGACGCTGCCCACTAAAAAAAAAAAAAAAAAAAAAAAAAAATCCAGTGATGGAGTCCCAATCAAAATTCAGTGATGGAATAAGGCCAGTCTCTGCCCCAGGCTCTTTCCAAATGCTCTCCCACTGTGTCCAGAGCTCAGAGGGCCCCAAATATGCAGCCAGCAGAACTGATGGCTCTGTTCCAGGGGCTTAGGGGAACCAATCTAGTTGCTTTGCTAACTGATGGAACAACCCTTTCCCCCATATAGTAAGCTGATACTCAAAGAAGGCCGTACCACCCATCATGGTGTTTAGGGAAAGGAACACTCCATTTGCCAATGGAAGCTAGCAGCAAGCACATATTAGGTCCTCTGGAAGACAGAACCACCATGACAAGTGAAGTCACCTGCGCCTGGTCAGGTGTAAGTCAGCTACAAATCGTCTTCAGGGGTTTTAATTCTTCCTGCGAAGAAAGAGTCAGTTCACTCTGGGAATTTAATGGAGTCGCTTTGCACCTGAACTATCAGGTGTGGCTCTTTGGGAACGCCAACATCATACAGTTTGAAGCAAAAGCCGTAAATTTGCTCATAGGTTTAGACTCAGGGATACCCTGCTGGGAATCTAGCCAAGGATGTAAACAAGTAAATGTTCATTGCAGTGTTACTTGCAATGGCCAAAAAAAAAAAAAAAAAATTAAAATGGAACAATTCAGTTATCTAATAGCAAGAGGTGGTCAGGTAAATTAAGCTACATTACTGTACTGAAGTACAGTGCTATTGTCAAAAGTGACAAATATGAACACAAATATCAACATGGCAAAACTTCTACAATAGGATGTTGAAAGGATAAAGCCAAATCCCAATGGATCTATAGCTGTGTGTGAGCACACCAGTGGCAATTTCGAATGCATGAATGCAAGTCTGGGGAGTTCAGTATACAAAAATAAGTTATGTTGAAAATGGTTATGTCAAGGTCGTGGTGTGGGTAATTTTTCTTTTTTTCCCAAAATGTTTATATTGATTTTTCAACTGGAAAGAAAACACCTTTTGCAGTAATATGAAGTTCAATGGCATAGGAATATGTTTATTTACTATTAATGAATAAAATGTCTGTTATAAAAGACATATGCATATGTAGAACTAGACAAAAAAGAAAAAGACTGGAGGAATATATAGAAAAAAATGACCAGTAATGTCTCTCAGTTGCGGACAATAGATAAATTATTTTTTTCTCTATATTATTTTTTTCCAAGCTTTCTACAAAGGCTGTGTCTATTTTGAGAATTAAAATATCAATAGATGATTGATAGCTAGATAGATAGGTGGATGGATGGCAAGACGATAGATGGGTGGGTGAGGTGGGTGATTAAATGGATGGGTAGATCATAGATGATGCTAGAGAGATAGATGATACATAGATCATAGATAGATAGATAGATAGATAGATCTCTTTTTCTTCCCTTCCTTCCTTCCTCCCTTCCTTCCTTCCTTCCTTCCTTCCTTCCTTCCTTCCTTCCTTCCTTCCTTCCTTCTTTCCTTCCATCTAAATCCCTTTCACAGAGATGAAATCAAGAGCACAACCTTCTCAAAAGAAAAAGCAGGCAGTTACATCATTCCAGATCACCTGTCCTCAGCTCTATTCTGCTGCTCTAAGACAGGATGGAAGAGAAGATTCTTCTCCAGTGCCCATCGCCTGACCTGTGTGCTCCAGGCTACGCGCCAGCAGGCAAGAGTGAATAGCCATGGCTGCATTACATCCAGCCTCAGCCTGAGGACTAGACACACAAACGCTCTGAGGGCTTGGTTTCCAGAGAGACGGGCTGGAAAATTAGGAACCCACACGTTTTCAGGTCTTTCCCACCAAAATTAACCAGAATACCTACAGGACATCTCAAATGTTTACTTTATTCATTTGCTCATTGATTTATTTCTCGAGCAGCTACTATGTGTCATGGTGGATGATTCCTACGCCAGGTGATTAGTGCTGTAACACAGACCTGCTCATGCTCTGCAGGAGCTCAACGGGGAACGTGACCAGCCCCTCTCCTAGCATAGCTGGGGATGTCTGAGCTGGACTTGGACAGTGAGTGGAATGTCATCAGACAGGTGATGGGAATGAGGCTCTCCCCGGATGGAGAAAAGCATGGGAAAAACACCAACATTATGGGAAAAGAGAGCACTTTCAGAAAACAATAGGCTTTCTGTGCAGTCAGTACACCATGGGGGGTGGGGGGACAGTGAGAGGATTCTAGAAAGAAGAGAATCTGCCAAAATGGTATTCTCACACAACCAAGCCAGATGTCAGGGTTCCTGAAGTTTGTATAGTTGTGGGGAGGAGCTCTTAAAGGAAAGGACACGGACACAAAAAAAATCTTACTTTTGGCAAAGTTTATAAAAACAAATGGCCATGTGACTACACCAAGGCCCCTCCCAGGACTCTGCAAAAGTGAGGGGCCAGGAAGCATGAACCTTATTGGACTCATGTGAACCCACTTTTGCGCTCACTCTGTGTGCCATGGGTGACAAGCAAGTGCTGAAAGATCTTAAGGAAAAGAGTGAAATGGGAACATCTACATTTTGGAAAAATAAATTACAACTGTGCATACCCATCACATCGTCTCAGTCAAAGCAAAAAGTGCCTTTGTCCCTGGGGGCAGTGGATGTTTAGCACGGACAACAAAAACTCTAAAATACCCCTGGCTTCTGGGCACGGCTGTTCCACTCAACTGAGCAAAAGTGAAAGAATAGCCCTGTCTGTCGCCTGCCTGTTTCCTGCCCGCCCCCCCCCAGGCAGAGCCAACACCCCCACCCCCACAGTGTGTCCTGGAATGAAATATGCTATTTTGGCAGTGCTGATGGCCAATGTCTTGGGCAGATGCTGCCGGAGAAGTCCTCTAGCTAGCGGAGGACTCTGTGACCGCCACTGTCAGCTGGCCGTTGTGGTGGGCTTGGGAAGCAAGGAGTCCAGGTTTCATCTGTGTCTGGCCCTGTGATTTCCTCTTTGTTCATTCTTTTCCCCCCAGGCTGTAATAGGTATGCTTTGGACTGTATGCACAGTAATTCCATGGCATGGTGAAGCACTGAAAAGAAAGCACAAAGCCTCCAGCTGCAAGACAGTTGGGCTGTCGCTCCCAACAAATATATTTGACTAAGGCTGAAACCTTAGCTGAGTGGGGTAAGCTGCACTGCTCCACCTCCCACCCTGGGTCTCAGTGTCCCTGGCTGCACAATGAGGTGGATGGATGACAAGGCCCCACCCAGGGCTGTGGATGAGAAATAGCCCATAAAACTTACTGTAAAATTCCCTGCATTTATAAAGTGCTATTAAAGTAATGACTATAGATTATGGTCAAAATTGAAGAAGGAACATATACCCAGTTGGGCCTCCCCAGACCCACTTCTTGGCCCAGAGGGCCTGGAAGAACACAAGACTACCCTTGACTCCAACAAGTTACAACTGCTTCACCACAGAGAGAAGCCAGACATGGGTGACCTGACGGGGACTGAGTAATCATCAGTTATTTTCCAGGCACTTTTTGGCTGGCATTTTAATTCTAAACCTCACAAGATGTTACATCCTTTAATTGCTGATCTGTGTGCTCCCCTGTCTTCTCCGCAACATTCCATCGAATTCTGAGAGCCCACATGTCTTGTTATTACCACATCCATAAATACACAATAAAAAGGGCAACCCAGGTGTTTGTCAAGACTATTTCAAAAAGAAGGAAAATAATGTGGTAGCCTTAAGTAAGCAAGCAACTGGGCAGAACTGACTTCCTATCTTGAATTAACACCTGGTTCCAGCTTACAAGCGTGAAATTATCCTGGGAAGAAAATTGTTACACAGGTAGGCTATGAATTAATCTTTCCTTTCAATATTAATAACAACAATGCTGTTTCCAATGTGTAATATTAGGCTTTATCTCTTTACCATAACTTATAAAATCAAATAAAGCACCCCTACAAGATAACAACTTTAAAAAAGTAGTTGACACAGAAAACATTTTGACCAAGACTATAGGTAGCAGCAGGCATAATATCTATGCTTCATTTGAAACGATTTTCTATTTGTAAAACTATATTTCAAACGATAAAATGGTCACGGTACAAAAAAAAATGTTTATTTAAATTAAATATTTTAGACAAATCAATATCTACAACCGTTCCAAACCATGGGTAGTTCTTAGCAAAAAAATGGAACAGTTTAGCTTAACGTCTGTGATCATGTTTTACAAGATTACTAATACACATTCTGGACTGCACCAATCAATCATATTGTCAATGATTTACTATTTATTACCAAACGTCATATACAGCAATAGCATAAAGATTAATCATATATTATAAGCGATTTTACACTAGGACTCCTTGGAAGGAAAAAAAAGGCTCTTTCAACAATACAAAATATAAGGTGAAAATAATAGGAGAATATATAAAACACTTACATATTTCATACAGGCAATAATATGCTGACATCAAAAGACAGATGACTGCCTTTTGCTCACTGTTAGGTGTGTTCCTTCAAAGGTCTGAGAGAAGGATGGAAATGTTTTGGGGGTGGGATCAGGGCTGAGAATCATTTTCCAAATCACTATGTGTTTCTGTTCTTAGGGAAGTAAGTAAAATGAAGGTGCGGTGGAGTAGTTGTTTTGAAGTCTTGACTGAAGATGTTACCTACAGAAACAGCTGGCTGGTGAGGGGGATGAATTCCCATCCCAGCCATGGGAATGGGGCATGGAATTTTTAAATCAGGGGAATCTTTGAATTAGTGGCCAATTCAGGGGTGGAGGAAGAGGTGAAGAATAGGGGGAAAAGAAATCCCAAGGAAGAGAGAGAAGGAGATAGCGACCCTCAGGAAGAAAGCTCCTTTTGCTTCTGCAAAGGGGAGGCTTGCTGAAATTTTGCTCGAGAAATCAACAGATCCAGATTGGAGGACATTCTTTTTAAGGTTCCCTAGTGTTTGTGTCATTAGGAACAGGGAGTTGACAAGAAGTTGCCAACGTCAACAAGAGCAACTGACTTAGGCTGTCAGGGTGTGCATGAAGGTGTGTGTGTGTGTCACACACTGTATATAGCTGTGCATAGTCTCTTGAAATGTGTGTGTAATAAAAAAAAAGGAAAAAACATATCTGAAAAACATATGTTTAGAAAAACAGCTTGAATTCAATTTCGTTTTCAGTGATGCCATCAAACCTACTGGTTAATTTCCCAAATCAAGATGAGTGTTTTTTTCTCAAATTGGAAAAAGACTCCTTTTGGAAGACTAGGGTCATTTGGGAAGGCCGTCCGTGTGCAGAAAGCCTGAGCCCTCGGGCTGGGCATACAGAATTCCCACAGGTTACAGCTTAAGGAGTTCACTGAGTCAAACTTCATTTTCCTTTTAGTTAGCCATGAGAGAATCCTAAACCAGAAAACCCTGGAGAAGAAGGGACCTTGGGTGTCAAATCTGTCCCTCACTTTTCAGGTGGAGGGACAGGCTGGAAAGGGAAGAGAAGTGTCTCCAGAAAGGCAGGGTGTCCCCAGCCCTCCCAGGATCCCAGGTCTCTGGATCCCAGCCCAGGGCTCTCCCCACTTGGAGAATCCAAAGGTCAGACGGGCTGTCCCCCTGCGGCTGTGTCAGACTCCAGAGAGGTTGCAAATGCTGCTGGGCTTTTCACACATTTGTTTCAGTGATGGGGACAGACAGGAGAGGTGGGTGAAAACCTCACCTGGGACCAGCACCTTTCAGCAACTATCTTGCCTTATTCCCGATTAGCCAATGAAAACTCATTTGAAGGAATATACTCAAAATGCAGGCTGCAGGGAGTGGGGTGGGCGGGGAAGGGGGCGGAAGAGCTCTCCGATGAGCAGAATCCAGGTCGCTGGGGCGGCAGTGCAGACCAGCCCAGCAGGGCCGCGGAGCGTGGAGCCCTCGGCTCTTCTCAGCGCGCAGGAGGGCGAGTGGCGCCGAGGCAGGGCTGGGCCGGCGGGCTCCGACTCTATGACACGCTGTAGCTGTTGTAGTACGTGGCCGTGGCATCAGCCAACACAGAGATGAGGCTGGTCTCCGTGGGGCCCGTTGTTGGCACCTGAGAGCCCGGGGCATGTCCACTGAGGGCCACAGCCCCTGCAGCAGAGTCTGGGTGGCCAGGAGTGTTCAAATACTGGTCGAACTCATTGCGATCCATGTCCCCCAGGAGTTCCACCTGGCTCAGCTGATCCAGGGCATCAAAGCCGGGGTGCTCAGGAGGTGGGGAGAGCTGGCCCAGGTGGGCATGGAGGTTGGGATGGAGATGGTGGAAGGTGGCAGGGGAGTAATAGGCTGGAGATGGAGGACAGCCGGGAACAGTGGACATCATAGAGACGCCCGGGGACTGGCCCAGGGCCAGGGAGCCCAGGGGGTGGCTGCAGTGGAGGGGGCTGGGGGTGTACTCGGGGGAGTAAGGGGGCCGGGGCAGGTGGGGGATGCGCCGGGAGTGTGCATGCTCCTCCTGGCAGGGGGAAGAGAAGAAGGTCTGCTCGGGCTCCAGCACGTCCAGGGGCGACATTTCCGGAGGCGTGGGCAGCCCGTATGGGTACGTGTCCGCGCTGCCTGGGGTGCCGCCGCCGCCGCTGCCCGTTGGCCCCTCCTGGTAGCAGCCCCGCAGGCTGGGCAGGGCGGCTCCCGGGGAGTACTCACCCCTGTCCTCCTTTTCCCCCAGCGCCCCCCGGCCGCCGCCCCGCTTCTCCGGCAGGGTGTTCTGGTCCCGGGAGAGGGAGCCCAGCAGGAAGCCGGGGTCCACGCGCTTGCAGAGGCGCTTGGCCTGCTTCTTCCTGCGCGGCCGGTACTTGTAGTTGGGGTAGTCCTGCATGTGCTGCAAGCGCAGCCGCTCCGCCTCGTCCACGTACGGCCTCTTCTGCGACAGCGTCAGCGCCTTCCACGACTTTCCTGCTCACACAAGTCAGAGAAGGCCACTTTCAGCATCTGCGCGGCTTGGGGCTGCCGGTGCACCTGTCTCAGACTCGTGCCTCCACGCATCACACACGCACACGCCCCCCCCATCACATCCGTGGTACCCTCTCTCCACAAAGGACACGAGGGACACCGCACTTCCCGAACCCTCTTCCCAGCCCAGATCTTGCCCCGCACAGCGAGGCCAAACCAACCTCTCCTGCCTGCATGCCGCAAAACCCCCACAGGCCAACTACACACACAGTCACATCGCCTCTCCTATAAAAGTCACCAGATCACACGAAAATATAGAAACAATGGGGACTCACAGGGAAAGGACCACCTGACCCAATATCAAGCACAGGACAAAAATTTGTAATGACTACGACCTTGATTTGGGCTCTTTTTACCCTTCTGAGGGGCAATTCTAATTATGTGTACATTTAAATTAAAATCCTCTGCCTTCATTGATGATGACTGTTTCTCAGGAAGTGATGCTATAATATTATTTATGGCATAAACCTCACAGGCCTTCCCTTGAGGGAACTCTGGCAGGGTCAATAGTTTCACAGATGTAGGTAAATTATAGGCACTAACTTAGGGTAACAGGTGATTTATTCCTTGCATCCGAAGGTCAAATAGAACCCTACTGTATGAAGATATGACCATGAACCAGAATGCTAGCATCTGCCTGCACCATGTACATATGCATGCATGCACATGCATACAGGCGCGCGCGCACACACACACGCTACAGCTCTCAGCCATCTACTTAGGACCCGTTGATGGCACTGCGGCAGGGGCACCTGCTCAGCCATTGACTCCCCATACAGAAGAAAACCCATTTAGCTTCCCTGGGTCTCTATTTTCCTCACTAGAACATATATTGTCATGTTACCCAACTCGAAACTCTCTCTTTAAAAAGCATTGCACACATGTATCCCGCTAAAATGCCAGTTTCACTTGTATTTCCTATTTGTCCTCACTTGCTTGTATGTTGTTTTTAAATTGCTTTAGCGTCTCTCTGTCATCTCTCAAAGTACATTGCACATCCCTCCAGCTGCAGGTTTTCTGAAGGTCGCTTCTGGACCCCCGTAGATTGTTACCTCCTTGAGTGGACTCGAATTCTACAGCTTTGACAGGTTTCCCCCATGACTCTAATGTATCCTGAAGTTTGAGAGCCACTAACCTGGAAGGTAGGCCTTGCTGCCCTAAAAGGAAAGGGACCATATCTCCCACCCAGAGCCCTCTGCACAGGGCTGGTACAGAGCTGAGGGCCAACTCCCTCAGTACCCGTGCTAGCTGGCTCTGCACACCAGGTCCTCATAGGGAGCTGGTGGAGGGTGATTATTAAAGGTGTGCTACCACTGGTATGAAAGTTTAGAGCTATTCTGACAGAGTCGTCAATTAATATAATTAGCTGTTACTTACAAGGGTGCCTTGAAAAGTGTTAGGAAGCCCAGCTTTGGGGTTGGTCCTCAGTTCCCAGCCTGGGCTGAGGCCACAGAGTTGTCGCAGGAGGCCCAAGATCAAGACACAACACACCCTGTCTGTGGACTGAATATAAATGTGACTCTAGTTTCTAAGTATACCTCAATATGGCAGTGTTAATGAAATGTAGGTTCGTTTTTAAATGCCACTACTTGTGTAATTGTATGTGGGCTTTCTCGTTCATAATATACTAAACATACTAGCGCTACTGGGTGAAGTTTTAATGGTAAAGGTGAGAAAGCTTAATAGTCAAAAAAGTTGGGACTCTCACATCCAGTCCTTTCCTTTCTGACCTGGGTTAGGTCATGGGGGTGGAAACAGGTCACCCTGCTGCTCCCCTATGAACAGTTTAGAAAATCAGCATTTTAAAAAGCAATACCATGTTGGTTTCTCTCACCTAGTGCCAGGGGCTATGTGGTTAAGCAAGAAGGCATCCGTGTCTTTCCTGCAAAATGAACTACATAACCTCTGAAAGCCTAAGTGCAAACAGACAGCAGGGCTCAGCCTATAGGAGGCATCTGCCACTCAAGTCCCTTTGCCTGCCCTTTGCTGGGGAGCCTCAGTCCTATAGGGCTCCCAACCCAAGTTCTGCTCCCATTTCTGGCCCCAGTCTGCAGCAGAAACCCATTCCATCCAGGTCACAAGAACTCTGTTTGGGTAATAGGCACAGCATTTAGGGCCCATCAAAAAAAAAACAAAAACTTTTAGGGGTTCACACAAAAAAAATACGTTTTCATTTATTTAGCAATTTGGAGGGAAAATATGAACTATCAGGTCAAATCAAATGATTTATTGTTGTATATATTAATATATTTGTCTTTTTGCCAACACAGTGTCAAATACCATTTTAAATATTTTTCATGGAGGAAGGGGCTCACTAAGACTGGCCCAACTAATGTGTCCTGGGCACAGCCAGCCAGGAGGTTGGGCTGTGGGTAAGAGGCTCTTTGAAACCAGCACTCTACCGGCTGCTTTGAGGGCACCACCAGCCTGCAGGAGGGACCCTCTCTGTGGGCCTGTGGCTTTAGCCAGCAGAAAGGTGGGCCTCAGCCCTCACTCCACAGTTCCCACCAGGAAGGAGCCCCGAGCTCCAACGGAAAAAGAAATCCGGGCTCCAATCGCTCTGGGCCTGGTGGGTTGGGGAGGGCAGAACCAGCCTGGGGTAACCACACACTGTCCCTCCTCACAGGAGTTGGCCTTCGCTGCACACGCAAAGTGCTTCGAAAGGTTTCTACCGGTTAAAATGAATAAAAACCACGTCGAAGGGACTTAAGAGGTTAGGAGTAGGGCCGAGTGGAAAAGTGCGCAGCTCCAGACAAGGGAGAGACAAGAAACCCCAACACGAACTCCGATTTTTCCAACATACCCTAACATCCTCTCGCCCGGGATCCTCTGGTCTGGGTCGTCCCGTCCGCAGTCCAGCCTCTGCTGGGACCGCACTGCATCACTCGGGAGGCCACCCAGCCGGGCTCCAGGTCAGACCCTCACTGGCTGTCCTAAGCATCCGGATCAAATGATCTAAACTGCGATTGACAGTCTTGAATGGAGTCTATTTGCACAGACTTTAGTTTTATTTTTATTATTATTATTTTGTTGCTATTGCTTTAATTATTAAGTTAAAGCAGCGATGCGTTCCCGCAAGGCCTCTTTTCACAATGTTCGTTAATAATAGTTACCATCTCCCTCTGTGATGGTGCCAGTGGTCAAGTTCAGGGAATGATGGGTTTCCCACTCCGGTATTTCTGGCCAACACCAGTTCCACCCCGTCTCTGCGTTTCCGTTCCGACCTCTTTGAGCTCACGGATCCCTGTGGCCGGGAGACCCGGGCCTGAACGCTGCCCGGCCTATGCTGTCCCTTGAGGCCCCCAATTCCGCTTCTGTCCTCGCGAGTGGACCTCCCGGGCCACCTCGACAGGTCGCGCGGTTTCACTTTGGTCCTTGCCAAGGTGTCCCTGCTATGAATCCCGGCCACCGCGCGCTCACCCACACTCGCACAGATGCCCAACCTCGCATCACTCCCCGCGCGTCCCCAGCCACGTCCTGCCAAGATCGCCACAGGCCGTCTTTTCCCGCGCCCCTCGCCCGCAACCTCCGAGCGCGCGCAACCGCCCGCCAGCTCATTCACTCACCCAGCATCTTGCTGAGCTCGGCGTTGTGCAGGTCCGGGTTCTGCACGGCCAGACGTTTCCTTTCGTCCTTGGCCCACACCATGAAGGCGTTCATGGGCCGCCGGATACGGCTCTCCGAGCCCTTGTCCCCCAGCGGGCGAGTGGCAGCCGGCGGCGACAGCCCATCCGACAGTTCGGTTTCCAGGGCCGGGCACTCGAGCCCCTCCGGCCACGGGTAAGTTCCCAGCAGCGAGGCCATGGCCACACGGGGGTCGCCTGGCGGGGCGGGTGCTGGGCTGGCCCTCGCACCGGTCGGGGCGTCCAACTTGGCCCGCAGCCGCGGCCCGGCCCCTTATTTATCAGCTTCGAGCAGTCGCGTCCTCCAATGACTCTGGAAGGCGGCGCGGCCCCTCCCTCCGTCTCGGTGCGGCCCCCTCCCCCCCGCCTGCTTTCCCGGTCGCCGAGTCCCCGCTCCGACCTGCTGGGCTGTGGGGGGAGAAGGAAGGAGGGCCTTTTCCCCGTGCCCGCCCCCGGCCCGTCCCTCCGCCTTCTGGGTCCCTCTCCGGGATCCGCGCCCCGCCGCCCGGGGGCCACCTCCCGTCCCGCCCGCTTTCGGGCTCAGGTGCCGCACAGACAGGAGGCGGGCGTCACCCGCAGTCATCTCGCCGGGGTGCGGGAGCCGAACTCCAGCCCTCTGACTATGGCCTCCCCGGGCCAGACTCCACTAACGCCTCCGGTGCTTGGGAATCCTACGGAGAACCGGAGCCAAGGAGGTTTCGCTGAGAATGGCGGGGCGCGAAAGTCGTTGACCATGAATCCCCCCAGAGGAGCATGTAAATCCTTCTTAAGAGAACACACTACCGCTTTTCTAAAATGACCCGGGCCCCCAAGCAACTTTGGTGGCCTCCAGAGACTACCAAGGGCTGGGGTTGGATCCCACATCGGGTTCTACGTTGTGTCCATCGCAGGGACCCCTTGTCCTCGCAGCTTCCTGGCTCCTGGGAGGACATGGCTGCGTTCTCAGTTCTTATTCACTCTGTCGTCTGATTTCTCTATTCTTACACCTCTTTTCCCACCCCACCCTCGTCTCGGGTGTCTGGGTCCCCAGCTCCCTTGCCTCTAGCTCCTCTCTCGAGGAATTCCCTTCTTCTATTTTCTCCTCCCACCAGCTCCCACGGAACGAGTCGAGTCGCTCTGGCCCTTCCCCACCGAGTCTCCTACGGCTTTGGCACGACCAGGGAGCTTCCGAGCTCCCCTGATCCTGACACCCCAGGGTAGAAGGTAGACGGGGGCTTCAGGTTCTGGGCCTGCGCTCAACTCGGAGGGCTGGGGGCTGGGAGCTCACCACCATCCTCGAGGACGCGAACCCCTGCCTCCCGTGTCACCCTGCTTCGTGTGAGTAGGGCTGTTCCCCTGGCTCTTACTTCAGTAGGGTCTCAGTCGGTTCTCAGGAACTGCTAAATAAGTGAATGAATAAACGAGGGAGTAAAAATGGCTCAGACACACCCCTATGTATAAAAACAGGGCAATCATAAGGCTTCATTAGATCCTGAAATTCAATCCACAAATGTTTACTGAGCGCAAGCCATGTGCAGTGCTCTGTGGAAATGACCGTGAGAGGTGGTAGCATGGTCATGGGAGGACTGCGGGGTCTGATGAAGTCAGGAACTGCCTTCCGTGTTGGGGTTACTTAATGCATGACTCTGGGCAAGTAGGGTATTTCTCTGGGCCTCCTTTCCAAACACTAAAATGAACACTAAAATGAGGACAATGATAAGACTGATCTCACAGGACAGTTGTGAAGTTTAGTGAGATAGCATGTGTGAAGCTCAAAATCTGTACATGATGGCAGATGTGACTGTAAGTTCTAAGTCCGGATTTCAGTGTCTCAGCGCGCAGTGGCTGAGTTCACAGGCGCCTCACCTGCAATATGCACTCTGGGACAGGCCCCACGGCTAAACGCAGGCAAGTGGATGGAGAAATGCAACTATCTCCGTTTTTTAAGTCCCAATTTTAATTTCTAAAGCCCCGTATTGTTTTCATCTGAGAACGGGCTTTCCGCATAAAATAGATGGTTTAGTTTTTCTCTTTCTCCCAGCCAGGATCCAGTAGCAGCACTCTTGGCACATTCGTTCCACCGACTGCTTTCACCGGCCGAGGATGACCAATGAAGGGCGCGGGGTCGCGGCGCGGCGCAGGCAGGAATGTGGGTGACCCACAGCCGAAAAGCATCCTGGACCCCGCGGGGCTGGATGGTGCAGGGTTGGATTGCGGAGAGAAGCTGCCCACGGTCTAGGCAGACTTCCCTACTCCGGGAAGCCTAAGCCATTTCCCATGTTGCAGCCCTCTGCCAGAAATTCCTCTAGAAAAATCCCACGCCAGAATGCCCGAGCAACCGCGGGGAGCTAGGGCCACGCTGGGCCGGGAAAGGACAGCTTGTTGGGGGTGAGGGTGGGGAGGAGGAAAAACGGGATCCCTGAAGAGGGACCAGCGCGGCAGGCAGCCCAAGACCCTTGGGAGAACTCGACACCGACCCTTCCTAAGCTACCAACGCTCCAGGGTGGGGACAGTGCCCCGCAGGGTCAGAGTCCTCTAGGGGACAGCGCCCCCTTGCCGGCTACCGGCGTCCCCACTCCAGTTCCGGCCTCTGGTCCCTCCGTGCGCGATTCCTGAGCTGAACGCGCACGCAATGGGGCCGCGCCCAGGCACCAGGTTAGGAAGACGCGCGGGGCCCCCAGGAGCTCAGAGAGGTCAAGTTGGAGTCCACAGACCGATGGCAACAATGGAGAAAACAGCGGAGGCGGGGTCAGAGAAGATACGTGTTGTGATTCTTGTTTCCAATCGTTTAACTTTTTGCATTTCGTCCGGGGACAGCGCTCGAGCCTGGCTTGTCCAGGATCTGTCCGTTCAAGTCCACATTGCCAGCACGGGCCTGGCCCCGAGCTCGGGAGCAGTCTGCACGCGGGAACCCAGGCGCTTACGCTTGCTTCATTGCTTCATTAATTTGTCCCTATGCTTTGATTCACTTGGGTAACTTCCTGCGAGCGTGTGCTGGTGCCGGCGATGCTAAGATGTGAGGGATCAATGCGACCCCAGTCTCTCTGGTCACTGCGACCTCAGTCCTCACGAGCTCCGCGTAGACCCCAAGGGTTCCCAAAGCTCGGGGCTCAGGGCTGAGCGAGACGGCCATGGCTCGCGTCCTCCAAGGTATCCCCAACACCTGCTCCGGGCAGCGCTGGGCCCAGGACCGCTGTCAGTTGTCGGTCCAGAGGACCGTCTGTGGAGGATTGGCGCGGTGAATCCGCAAGCAACGGAACCAAGAAGGGCCGAGACATCGGGGCTACGGTGCCGGGTCCTGCGAGTGCTTGGACTCCGGGCTGGGTGGGATGGGGTTCCCGCAGACACGGGGGCGCAGAGTCGGAGCGGCGGGTCCGCGGGTGACGACTCCGGGGCACAGTGGACTCCGCGCGTGTCCCACGCAGCGGAGAACCTGTCGGCCCACAGACTTGTGCCTTATTCTTAGGGTGTGTATTGAGTAAAAATGCGTTCTCTGCTCCTCTCTTAAATGACGTGCCCTTTCCTTTCTTTACTTTTTCTTTTTCCTTTCCTCTTTCCTTGCTTCCCTACTTTGGTCCCTCCTTGCCTTCCCCTTCCCTCGCTTCTCCCTCCCCTTTTTCCTCCCTTCCCTCCCATCTCTTCCTTTAGCTCTGTACTTCTCTGAACAGACATAGGGTCCAGGAACACAGGATTTGAAGTCAGAAACCTACGAATTGCTGCAACTTAATAGCAATGTGATGATAGTTCATTTACCTGATTCAGCCTCAGTTTCTTCACCTACAAAATGGGGATAATACAGGATTACTGATATAGTATTTGTGAAAACACCTCATATATTTAAAAAACAAACTGTGAACTGTTATGAAATAATGAATGGATGAAAATTTAAATAAGACTGATAGGGCCCCGCTTCCACAACTTTCTCCTGGAAAACTTTCCTTATTCTATTTCCTTACTCTATTCCAAGCTGAAGAATTTCAGCAACTCCAGGGCACCAGAGCCCTGGGCCAGCAAAAGTTGGGTGCAGCTACAGTGGAGCCACAGCTCTGGCCTTGTCTTTGCAATGGTTTTGAGCATGTGTTTTGCTGGTGCTTTTTGTTCCTCACAGCAGGCTGGAGGTGGAAATCACCATCACCACCTTCATCTTTGCTCCTCACACTGAGGTATCCGTGTGACTTGATTGGCAGTCTTCGCAAAGATCACTCTCTGGCTCATGCTGGCCTCTACACAGCTCCCTGCAAAGTAGGCAACCCACATTTTGGTATTAAACTGTTTCCCAGATGAGGCAGGTGAGGCTGCAGCAGCAAGTGGCAGAGCAGAGACCTGAACACACCTCTCCAGCCCTCATGCCGTTGTTCTTATCCCAGGGCTGCCAGTGGTGGGGGTGTGGTGGTGGCATGGGTGGTGGGGGGGGTTTGCACTCAGCTCCCAATTCCCCTCCCTCAGCAGAGCCCCAGACCAGAGGGAAGAGCTTCTAACTTGCCTCTAGGTCTCTGCCCTTGTACCCTCTCCAGTCCCATGTCTCCCAAGTTCCATCAGACCTTTCCTCGTCCAAAGGGCAGTTGAAAAAGTTCAAGGTAATGTGAAAAGCAAATGGGTGAACGCTGTTGGCTACAGGTGAGGCGTCTGATGGAAAACCAGGGTACTAAGGCCAGGCCCACCGGCCGCCCTCTCCCCCACCCTTCACAGCTACTCAGCAACAAGCAGCCCTGCCTTTCTTCCAAGAAGCTTCTCTCAGAGTTCTGCTCCTTTAAACCACAAAAATCTCTTTATAGTCGTGTAGGAGAAACTCATCAAGGTCCCTAATTTAAAATAACTGGGGGGAGGGGGGAATTCAACCACACAGCATGGATTTGAGATGTACCTATAGGCTTACTGGTAGTTTGAAATCCACCCATTAAAGCAACCTCATAAGCTAAACAAATAAGTATCTTCGGCTTCTCACACCAGAATTGTTGGCTGATGACAGAGTCCTCCATGATGAGATCTCTACGGGTGCTGCCTCATCACATCAGTTATTAGAGTGGACTGGAAGCAGGTAGGACACAAGGCTACCTGTATGGAATTTTACAACATCTTAGGTTTAACAGTTTTTCTACTGAGGACTAGGGGAAAAGAAATAGGGTTTTCAGAGGACACTGCTTCTGAATGTGGGGGGTGTAGACCCCCTGACAACATCCAAACCCCTTTTTCAGAGGGAATTAAGAGTAACAAATCACTGGGGTACAGAAATCCAAATTTTCTCGGGGTCCGCCAGATCAGACATCCTGGTTACTACAGAATTCCCCACCCTCTGCACATGTACAAGTGTCTCTTATTGCATCTCCCAACTTACACTGTGGAAGAACCCAGACTTGGGAGTCAGAAGACATACCTGTGCCATTTTGCCACTGCTGGCTGTGCACATTTGAGCAAGTCACTTAGCCGGTGCCCAGGGCAGAGAGCCTTGTGGTCCAGGGAGAGGAAGGCTTGACTGTGTGTGCACATCCTCATGGCGGCGCCGAGACATGCTCATGCTCACTCCAGGGTTCCTGTGTGCTTCTCCCCAGCACTGAGGGCTGGGAGACGTCCTTGTCAAGAACAAACTTTTTCTACATTAATTTTCTCCCACTCCACTCTGAACAGTGATCAGTTTTCTTTCTGTAAGGAGGAAGGATTATGGAACTGAAATGATCTTTAGTTGGTCAGAAGATAAAGTTTCAGACAAATTTAGATGGAAAAATCAACAAACCAACAGGAAAAACTAACGGTTGGTTCAAGGGGGTATGTGTCTATCTCTTTATCCTATGGCCTCTTCTTTCCAAATGCCTAAGAGGGAGAAGGGAAAGTGACTATAAAATGCCTGTAAGTAATACAACATGGAAAACCTATACACATCTGATTTCTGGGTAAATAGTGTCAGGCTAATGACTGATGTTATCAGGCAGCACCCATAGAGATCTCATCACGGAGGAGTCTGTCATCAGCCAATAACTGGTGTGAGAAGCTGAGGATACTTGTTTAGCTTATGAGATTGCTTTAACGGGTGGATTGCAATGACCATTATTTTATGTTTTGTTTTTTAAATTAAATGTTCATTGAAGTACAGTATGCCTACAGAGACGTGCAGAGCTGGTGAGTGCTGGCTAAGGTTTCATGACGTGAACACACCTGCGTAAATACACGTAGTGCTCAGATCTTGAAACAGAATGTTACGTCTTACTATTTTAAGGTCCCCCACACCCCCACTAAACTGTAAGTTTCCTTAGGGCAGGGACTCAGTATCATTCTGTTTTAAAATATGGTACATTCGTAGAGTATTTGAGGTATAGTAAGGCCAACAGGTCAGGAGATGACGGCCCTTGAAAAACTAGTTATTCACAGTTTCCAAGAGGGGCACGTCTAGCAATGAGGGCCAATTGGGAAGCACTGGGAGACAGGAAGTTGTGGGCAAGAGCTTTTATTATAGTTTCCTTGGGAAGAAATGAGCAAGGGAGGGGAAGCAGGCTTAGGATCAGCTAACCTGAATAATTTAGGTGGGCACTGGGCATAAGGGTATCCCTGGTTGTCAGGTGCCTGACCTTGGGGTGATTAGGGCAGGTGGATAGTGGCCCAGAGTGTGAGAGTTCCACAAAGGAGGTGGTTGGAGGTGTGGGTTTGTAGGAAAAGCACACTGCGGTGAGTTGTTTACTCTCTGTGGGAACTGGCTAACCCTGGGAGGAGCAGGCTCTTAGTCAGCGAGGCCCCAGATGTCATAGCATCAGCATCCAGACAATAAATGTCATGGTTAATAGGCGCTCATCTTTGACACTCCAGAACCTAAAATAATGTGTTGCACATAAAAGGCACTCAGTGAAAGGGGGAAAATGGAAGGAAAGGGGGAAGGGCGGGGGAGGACAGAGGGATGGTGTATAGTGGGCCAGCTGGTTAGGCAACAAGAAGGCTGATTTCAATAGCCTCACTGGCCACAAGCACTGACGTGAGGTGCCCACAGCAACTCATGTGAACAGACTTCATTCAATAGCTCCTGGATTTATAATCAGAAAGTTAGGATGTCTCGGCTGTCTCAGACGTCCCTTTAGAAAGACCTCACTGGGAAACACGCCCCTCATTCAACATATCCACGTAGACCAGGCGTCTACGTTGGTCCTTGATCCATTCACCCTGCATTTCTGATGGTATCTGACAGGGATGTTGGAAGGGACATGCTCCAGTCATCCACTGCTGTATAACAAACTGCCCCCAACTGAGTAGTGCAAACTAATATGCTCAGTGTCTCTAGGAGTCAGGAATTTGTATAGTGTACAGGGCGGATGTCTGCTTCGTGATGTCAGATGAGCTCTCAGCTGGAAAGACATGAACGACTGGAAGTAACCTGAATGGTCAGGAGCTGGAACCGTCTGGAAGCTGCTTCACCATACATCTGGCACCAGGGCTGGGATGACTCGGGCTGGGCTAAGCTGGGGCTGTTAACCTGAGTGTCTATCCATTGCTTTTCCATATTGTTTTCCAACATCATTTGTTGGAATGGTCTTGGCACACTTGTCAAAAATCATTTGGATGTACATATAGTTATATATAGTACTTCAGAAATAAATTCTACTTGGTCATGGTATATAATCCTTTCAATATGCTGTTTAATTTGGTTTTCCAGTATTTTGTGGAGGAGTTTTTGCATGTATTTTCACAATGGATATTAGTCTGCAGTTTTCCTTGTGTCTTAGGATTTGGTATCAGGGTAATGTTGACCTCAAACTTGTAAGAATAAGTTTGGAAGTGTTACCCTCTTCAATCTTCAGAAGAGTTTGAGAAAGATTGGTGTTAATTCTTCATTAAATATTTGGTAGAATTCATCTGGTCCCGGGCTTTTCTTTGTTGGGATATTTTTGGTTACTGATTCAATCTCCTTACTAGTTACAGCTCTATTCAGATTTTCTATTTCTTCATGATTCAGTTTTAGTGGGTTGTGTGTTTCTAGGAATTTGTCCATTTCATCTAAGTTATCCAATTTGTCGGCATACAATTATATGCCTTTTATTTATATAAAATTGGTAGTGTCCCCTCTTCAGTTCTGATTTTAGTTATTTGAACTTTCTCTCTTTTTATTAGTCATTCTAGTTAAAAGCTTGTCAATTTTGCTGATCTTTAATAAGAACCAACCCTTGATTTTGATGATGTTCTACTGTTTTTCTATTCTCTATGTTATTTATATCTGCTATGATCTTTACTATTTCCTTCCTTCTGCTAGCTTTGGGTTTAGTTTCTTTTTTTCTAGTTCCTTAAAGGTGTAGAGTTAGGTTGTTGATTTGAGACATTTCTCTTATTTAATGTAAGTATTCAAAGCTATAATTTTTCTTCTTAGCACTGCTTTCTTTCACTGCACTTGGTGAGTATTGATAAGTTGCATTATAGTTTTTGTCTTAATATTTCCTAATCTCCTTTGTGATTTTTTCCTTTGACTTATTGGTTGAGAATGTGTTGTTTACTTTCCACATATTTGTGAATTTTTAAATTTTCCTTCTGTTGATTTCTAGTTTCATCCTATTGCGATTGGAAAAGATACTTCATATGACATCAGTTTTTAAAAATTTATTAAGACTTGCTTTGTGGCCTAACATATGGTCATTCCTAGAGTATGTTCCATGTGCACTTGAAAAAAAAAATGTGTATTCTGCTGTTGTTGGTTGGAGTGACCTACATATGTCTGTTAGATCCAATTGGTCTATAGTTTTATTCAAGTCCTCCATTTCATTATTGATCTTTGTCTGGCTGTCTGTTCATTATTGATATTGGAGTATTGAAGTCTCCTACAATTATTATAGAGCTATCTATTTCTCCCTCAATTCTGTCAATGTTTGCCTCATATATTTAGAAGCTCTGATGTTTGGTGTATATGTTTATAATTGTTATATCTTCTTGGTGCATTGACCCTTTATTATTGTATAGTGTCCTTTGCTGTTTCTTGATACAGTTTTTGACTTAAAATCTATTTTGCCTGTTAGTAGCTTAGCACCCCTGCTCTCTTTTGGTTACTATTTGCATGGAAAGTCTTTTCCATCCTTTCAGTTTCAACCTATGATGTTTAAGTGCATCTCTTATGCATATAGTTGGATCCTGATTTTTGTTTTGTTTTTGTGCATTCTGCCATTGTATGCCTTTTGATTGAAGAGTTTAATCCACTTATATTTAATGTAATTACTGACATGGAAACACTTTTGCTATTTATTTTCTGTATACTCATAGCTTTTTTGTTCCTCATTTCCTCCATTACTGCTTTCCCTTGTGTTCAGCTGATTTTATGTAGTGACACATTTCCTTTTCATTTCCTTTTTGTATATTCTATGCATATTTTCTTTGTGATTATAATGGGGATTAGCTATACCATCCTAAAGTCATGACACTCTACCTTGAATTGATACCAACTTAATTTCAATCACATAGAAAAACTACTCCTTTTCAGCTCTACTCCCCCCATTCTATGTTAACGATACCAGGGGTGCCAAAAAAAATGTATACAAGCGGACACTTTGGTCAGTGTTGCTCAAGCAGTAGTTCACTGTAATCAGAAGGGTCTGGATGCTGAGGGTAACCACTTTGAGTACCTCTTGTAATTGCAGAAGTCAAACATGACTTGTATTCATCTTTTCTTATTGGTATATATTGAGTATTACAATTTTAATAGTGTATACATTAATGTGTATACATTTTTTGGCACCCTCTGTGTATTGTATGTCCCTTAACATAGATTCCTAATTTTATTAATTTGTCTTTTAAATATTGTAGAAAATAAAAATTGGAGTTATAAACCAAAATTATAACAATATTAGTTTTCATATTTGCCTATGTATTTACCTTTAAGAACCTTGTCTTTTCATATGGCTTCAGGTTATTCTCTAGTGTCCTTACATTTCAACTTGAAGAAGTCCCGTTAGAATTTTTTGTAGTCTAGTGGCAATGAACTCCTTCAGGTTTTCTTTGTCTGGGAATACATTAAACTCTCCCTCACTTTCGAAGTAGTTTTGCCAGGTATAGAAATTTTGATTGACAATTTTTTAATTTCACCATTTTAAACATATCATCCCACTGCCTCCTGGCCTGCAAAGTTTCTGCTGAGAAACTTACTGATAATATGACTGGAGATCCCTTATGTGATTAGTCAATTTTCTTTTGCTGCTGTCAAAATTCTCTTCATCGTTGGCTTTCAACAGTTTGATTATAATGTGTCTTAGTGTGAGTTTCTTTGGGTTTATCCTACTTGAAGTTTGATAAGCTTCTTGGATTTATATCCATATATTTCTTCAAATTTGGTAAGTTTTCAGTAATAATTTCTTCAAATATTATTTCTGTTCCTTACTCTCTTCTCTTTCTGGAACTCCCATAATGCTTATATTGATTGACTTGTTAATGTGCCAAAAGTCTCTTAGGCTCTGTTCATTGTTGTTCTTTTTTTTTTCTTTTCACGCCTCAGACCTGATCATTTTAAATGTTGAGTCTTCAAGTTCAATGATTTTTTTCTTCAGCCTATTTGAATCTGCTGTTGAACTCCTCTAGTGAAAATTCAGTTATTGTATTTTTCAGCCCAGAATTTTCTGTTTGGTTCATTTTTTAAATTTCTATCTCCTTCTTTATATTGTCATTTGGTTCATAGTTTTCCTGATTTATTTTAGTTCTTTGTGTTTTTCCTTTAGCTCTTTGAGAATATTTAAGACAGTTTTAAAGTCTTTGTCTAATAACTCTACTGTTTGTTTCTTCAGACTGTTTCTGGAGATTTATTTTGTTCCTTTAAATGGATCATGTATTCCTGTTGCTTTGCACACTTTGTGATCTTTTGCTGAGAACCAGGCATCTGAAAACATGGCCACCTTATTAGTCTTTGCAGACTGGCATGGGAGACCTTTAATAATTGACAGATCTCTGAGCCTAAAGATCCACACAAGGTTAAGATTTAAGAGCTCCTCTGGCTTTTTCTGGGCATGTGTTCTCTCTGGGCCTATTTGTATGTCCTCCCCCTCCCTCATTTTCCTTGGCTGCTTCTAAATGTCTTATATTCCCAAAGTATCACTGCAGCTTCTTTTCAGGGACCCGGCTTGTTCTGTTGTATTCCTCTGCCCACAATCACTTGCCCTCAGGCATATGTAGATATGCTGTCCCCCTGCAGTTTCACATGTTATGGTGTCCACCACATCTGTCCTTGGCTTTTAGCCTAAGATCCAAACTTTTCCATCATTCCCTGAGGTCTGTCAGGCAAGAGAGATATAAGTCTCTTGGGCAGCCCACAGATAGGCTAGAATGTTACAATTTTCACTTTACTCTTTCTAGCCCAAGGGTCAGAACTGGGGATTGAGCCACTTCCTCTTGACTTCACTATGGAGATGTGGTGACGGCAAGTAAAAACATCAGGAAATTCCCTACCACTTTAGTGTAGTTTTTTCTTGATTTGGTATTCACTTGATTTCTGTAGATCTTTGGCTGGTTTCCAGAGCTCCCATAAAGTTATTTTAGTTTGCCTGTAGTTATTTATTTGATGTTTTCATGGGAGAATTAGGGCCTAGGGCTTCCTACTCTGCCACCTTGCTGATGTCCCTAGTATTTAAGTTTTCTGATTGATTGTACATGGCATTATATTTTTAATATTTACTTCCACTAGTTCATTAAAATATAAAAAGACATAATTGTATGTTGCCCTTGTATTCTGTGAGCTTGTTAAAGTTACTTATCAGTTAAAGAATGTTTTGGGGTTAGATTCCTAAGGGTTTTCTGTGTAGACAATCATTTTACAGCTCAATATTAACAGGAAAATGCAATGAAAGAGTGGGTAAAAGATTTGGACACTTTACAAAAGAAGCTGTTAAGAATGGCTAATAAGCACATGAAAAAATGCTCAACACTATTAGTTACCAGAGGAAAATGCAAATTAAAGCCGAAATGAGGGCAATCAACCAAGATGGCACAGTAGGTAAATGCTGTGCTTACCTTCTCTCATGCCACATCAAAATTACAACTAATCTACAAAACAACCATTATTGAGAATCGCCTAAAATCAAGCTGAACTGAAACCTTTCATCTAAGGTGTGCAGAAGCAGTCACCTCCTGACTGGTAGGAAGGGCAGAGACGTGGAACAGGAGGGCTATTTCGCCTTGGGGGAGAGGCTCCTTGGAAAGCGGGCTGGAGAGGTGGCTTTCTCCTGGGCAGGGGAGCTATGGAGGTCATTGTTTCTTTGCTGAGCCATCCCCCATCCCTGCACCCCAACACAGGCGGCTACCATATCTGAGTCTCTGTCATTTGGTCACCACACTTTGGAGATTCAAGACCCAGCCCCACCCAACATTCGTGCACACCCAGACCACTTCCAGTGCCTTTTTGGTGCAGACCACGTGCCTTGGCTCAAGTTGCAGACTTTCCTAAGGTCTCTCAAAGGTTCGCGGAACACCTGCAAGTACCATCTGACTTGAGCATGTCCTGTACCTTTGACTGGGGAGCCCTAAGCCTGGCACTAGCAGCAGCAAGCTGTGGTTCACAGCTTGGCCTCTCAAGGAGCTTCTAAGCATGGTATGTGAGGCAGCCATATGTGGGTTGCTTTGTGCCGGGTGGCCCTGGGGTACGGCATGGGCTGGGCTGAACTTGACCAACAGTGGATCCCCTCCAAGGTGGTCCTGGACTGGTGCCCCCAGTAGCCAGCTTCAAAATGAGCTGGAGCATTACCCAGCTGCCTCCAAGTATGACACATGCAAGGGGTGGATTCTGTTCTACAGGATCAGCCCCTGCACAACAACTCTTCCACTGTAGTCAAGGCCAGTCCTCACAACCAATGAACCCAAGGGTCAATTCCTCACATTGATGTGCAGTTATCAACCCAGGCTCAACTACAAGAGGAGGGCACACACAACCCACACAAGGGACACCCCTGGAGTCCTTGGCTCAGGTGACTAGAAAGACTGCACCACTGAACCCCACAGCACACCTACTACCTAAGACCACTCTACTAAGAGTGGAAGACATAGCAGCCCTACCTAATACATAGAAACAAACACAGGGAGGCAGCCAAAATAGGGAGACAAAGAAACATGTCCCAAATAAAAGAACAGAACAAAGCTCCAGAAAAAGAACTAAGCAAAATGGAGATAAGCAATTTATCAGACGCAGAATCCAAACACTGGTTATAAGAATACTCAATGATATCAGGGGGAACAACAGAGAGACAGGAAACATAAAAATGAAGATGGAAACTGTGAAAAAGAACCAGTCAGAAATAAAGGATACAATAACAGAAATGAAGAATATATTACAGGGAATCAACAGTAGGTTAGATGAAGCAGAGGATCCAACCACAAAGAGTACACAACTGCAAAAAAAATCAAATGTTCGCCTGATGAATGGATAAACAGTGGTCTAGTCATACAATGTCATTTACAGAGTAAAAATTGAACAAACTGCTGACAAATACAATAACATTGTTAAATCTCAAAGGCATTATTCTATGTTGACATGATTCCATTTACATGAAATTCTAGAAACAATACAGCTATAATGATAGGAAGCAGATCAGTGGTTGCCGATGGCCAGGGCATGGGGGGAGAGGACTGATAAGGAGCACAAATTAACTTGTTTGCTGACAGAAATATTCTATATCACAATACAACATTGAACGCTAGGCACAGATTTCTGGGAGCTACAGGTGCTCACTGCCTTCCCTTGGCTCCTTCAGAGCTGAGTGTGTGCTTTTTTCCAAACTTATCACTGGAGAAGCTTTTTCCTGCTGTATCCCCAACACCTAACACTATGCCTTTCCCTAATCCATGTATAAGTAATATTCTTCAGTAAATAAATGATGGGATGAGTAAGTGAAATGATTTTCCCTTATTCCCACATGCCTCTGTATTTTGACGCAGTGGGCACCTGTAGCCCCCAGAAATCTGTGCCTAGCACTCAATGTTGTATTTTTAAATTCAGACTGATGAAAATGTAACTTATAAACAATAAAGTCACCAATCTTAAGTGTGCAATTTGGTGAGTTTTAAGAAGTGAATACATTTGTGTCACCAGAACTACTGGGGTGTAGTGCTTTTTGTAGCCTGAGCAATTAGGAGACAGCAAGATGGCCCCAGCCCAGGGTCTGGGAGAGGACACAGGAAGTCATCTAGTCCCTTTCCTTCAGTCTGGGGTGGTTGTGCTCCAAATTGTTGCTCTGATTTCCATCTTTCTGATGAAATTCGAAGGTTCCTTCTGGTTCTAAAACTCTAAGATCCATGAAGCAAAACTCAAAACACTAAAGGGATTTCAAGGTCATCACTCCTGACTACCCTCTGAAGAGCGCACAGTGTCCTGGCACGAGCTCCTTCTAACTGACTTGTCACACTTATACCTCCATACATAGGGGTCTTGCCGCTCACAGATACCAAATGCACATTCCTTGGCTTGCAAAATCTTTTAAGTGGACAATGTCCTTCTGAATTTGGATACGTAAAATTGTGACTAGCTAAAGGAAGCATATGGCTTTAGTTCTGCCAACTTTCATGACACGGTTCATTAAATGGTGAGCTCCCTGTGGGCTGGCACCATGTCTTTGTCATATCTGTGTTTCTAGCCCCCTAGCACAGAACCTGAGCCACTTAAGGTTTGTGGGGTGACTAAATGAGCACATCTCATGGTGCTCTTCCACATCGTTTTGTATCCTTCTCTGCTTACCTATGAATTATACTGTAGTTGCTATGGAACGTACCTTATAGTCCCCAAATAGATCAAGTCATGAGTTGAGAAGAATAACTCCAATAATGAAAAACGAAAATCAAATATAGTATCCATAACCTTTCCAGAATCAAAAAGGAGTTGGAACTTAAGGGGTTGGAGCTTAAGGAGACAGCCATTCCATCTACCACGTTATGAACTGGTGACCTTGGTCAAGACACTTAGCAACTCTGAGCCTCTTTCTTCACGTGTAAGATGAGGGAAAATGTAACAATATAGCTCATACAGGATTGTCGGGATTGCTTGTTTCGGGGGTGAACATTTGGAAGGCTCCTCTGTTGTGGAAGACCCACGGGCTTATGTGGCCAGAGTACACTTGTTCTCCCTCGTCTAGCAGTGAACATCATTTGTTCACCTCGCACGGGCAGTGCCTTGCCCCATCACAGCAGGACTTGTAATCCCACAAGGCTAATGTGCAACAACTTGCCTGACTAGGGCAGCCTAGGAGTCCCAGGCAAGGGCAGGATCCTGAAGCCTGCCACCGGAGAAGTCTGAGTCAGTGTGACCACACCCATCTGCCCCAGGGCCTGCTCACAGGCACCTCCTTCAGTGCGGAGCCCTAAGCCCTCCTGGGAGGCAGTCTTCAGGATGACCTGACCACACCTTCCAGTGTCTCAGGTCAGTCAAGAGGAAGAGTGGCTGCAGCTGTGAAAAGTGGCTCAGGAGCCCTGGTGATAGCTCTGGGGAGCACTGGGAGGACGGCTGCTGCAAGGACCTCCTCCTGGGTGAGGGTGAGGAAGCAGCTGCCTCCCTATGAATGGGGCCCCTGACTGTTCGTGGGGAACACTTATTTTTCATTTCTCTTGTGCTTGGAGGAAGAGAGGAAAATGTACTGAGGGCTTTCTGCCAGGTATTTTGCTAGGTCCTTTTTTTTGTTCAAGCCTATGGCTTCCACTCTAGGGACACTTTAAAATAGGGCCCTGGGAGGAGGTCATTTGGGATCCCAATGGCAAGGTGACAGTCACAGGGGAGGGCTAGGGGAGAGTAGGAGGAATTCATCATCAAGCCCTCAGGTTGGGTGAGGTTTCACATACACTGGTTAGAGTGTGGAGAATCTGGAGAAACCCCAGGTGGGGGCTGTGCTCACAGCAGTGTACCCGATTAGATGTCTTCATTGTGGGGTGTACTGCAGAGCACGGGTGGTCTAGCTGTGGTCTCTTCATTTGCTCCTTCATTAGGAGTCCTTCTCTACCTGCCACGTGCAAGGCACTGAGCTGAGTGCTGTAGGATACAAAGATTAACTTTATTTCAGGGGCCCTAGGCTTGAATGGGGAAAACGAGACATCCGAAAGCTCTAATACAGGGTAGACTCGGATAAATCAGAAAGCACTGTGAAAATTCAGAGAAGGGGGAGATTGTTTCTGAGGGGCGGATAAGGAAAGGCTGCCGAAATTGTTGATTACATCAGAGGCAAGCCTTCAAGGCTATTAGGTAGAGGAAAGGCCAGCAGGAGGAAGCAGGGTGGTGATAGACAGCTGCAGTCAGAGACTAGAGAGAGAGACTGCAGCTGTGTGTGGGGACCCTCACGGCAGTGGGTGCAATGGTCCAGGAAGGATTATTATGGCATGAACTGGATGACTGGAAAGGAGGGCTAGATCCACGAGTCATAGGGCAGAGGGTTCAAGAGGGAGGGAAGTGCTAAGTTGTGAGCTCCTAGGATGAAGACTTAACCTAGGACACTGATGACAGCCACTTGTTTAGGTTGAACTGTTGTAAATGACCCTAGATGTTAAAGCCAGAGAGATTGAGAGCACGGGGGGGGGGGGGGTACGCATAGCAATAAAAGGGTACAGAAGGTAGCCTGGGGAAGATGAACAAGAATTCCTTTCAGGCCTTTTGAACTTGAACAGCCCTCGGGATGGTTGGCTGGAGATGTAGGATGAAAGCTTGAGACTGATCAGTGGGGGAGAGATACGGACCTGCGAATTGTTCAGAAAGCAGCAGAAATATTGGAGATACACACATACACACACAGACAGAGAGAACAAAGAGAGCGAGGATAGAGCCTTTGACCAAAACATTCAAGGACTTCCTGTCTCCTCAGAGAACGCTCAGTTGATGGCAGCAGGAAGAGCCAAGGGGTATTCAGGTAAGGACACTTGGGAAAGGCATTGTAGGGAGTCTAGGACAAATGAAGGAAGAGGACTAGCGTAGCGGAATGAAGCCCCTCACCTGGGGGAAGCCGCATAACTGGTGAGGCTGAGGGGGACGATGTGGACGTTTCCATCTGTCAAGGCGCTATGGCGCTCACCTTGGGTTTCTCACAACCTCATCTTCCCAAAGTTTGAAGGCTGGAGTTGGAGTGTGCCTTCAGCAGTTTGACATTTCTTTAACAAGCGTTTGTTAATGTGTTTTTGTTCCATCTGGGTCCAAAGGGTGTCCCCTGGCTGACAGGTGAAGCAAGGCCACCTCAAGGATACCTCTCCTAGTCCTTCTACACCAGGTTCCTGCCGCAGGTATGCTGGTGACAGGAGGGGCGGGGTTGGGGGTGGGTTAAGAGAGAGAAGCTGGGGTCTATCTTTCTCACGCTCCCCACTTAGGTAAAACACCTTTTTAATTCACCTTGTGCAGGGGAATGTGTGTATGATTTTGCTTATTTATACTGAGTTACAAATGTGAACGAGGGAGACTTTGGTGGACAGTCACTCCTCAGGTTCAAATCAAATAATGAGTTAGCCAAGATTGCTTACAGCTTAGTCCCAACTTGATTAACATTCCCATGAATGCTACAGGTGACGACACACCATCTGGCCCCTGCAGAGAGCAGGTCGTGGGTACAGCCCTCTGACAGTGTTCCAGGATGTGACCCGTTCTACATGATACAAGTTGGTAGATCTTGTATGTGGGTGGGCCCTGTAATGCATTCATCACTCAGTCCTGAAGTGGCCTGGGATTAGTCCAAAGTTGGGGCTCAGCAAATGTTTTTAGAACAAATAATGGCTTCTCAGCATCCATGTGTCTTTCTCAAAAAACAAAACAAAAGCGAATACAGGAAATACAAGCAAAAAATTTAAGATGCAACGAATTACAAAATTCTTCCTTCGATTAACTCACTGCAGTTTTTCTTAAAAGTTCGCTGCTCATGTTTATACAAAAATTCAGCTCAGGTGGCAGGAAAGCTCGGTGAGTGTGTCCGCATTAGCCCACATACCGCAACCACACACACCAGCCCAAACGTAACCCTGCTCTCACCTACCTTTTTTGACTTGCTGTCTCTTTGCCTTCCCTGCTCCCCTCTTAACTAACTGATCCTATAAAGGCTTTGTTCATGCCATTGTAGTGTATTCAATATTTCCTAACTAGATAGTATACTTTTATGCAATGAGACTAGTCATCCTTTTTACGAGGACATGATACTAATTTGCTCACTATAAAATAGCGCGTTGGAACACCAATCTGACCTCCCCAGCCCCGCACGGCAGAACAACAGGCTCCAAACTGCAGTGGCTGCAGAACCCACAAGATAAACAGGGTGATGGCGGGGAGGTGCTTACTCAAATCTAAATACAGCCTCTGCTTGCTGGTCCTGGCTGAGATCACTCAGGTAGATTGTGCCGAAACATTTCTCTGATGCTGTTTCTGAAAAAGAAAAAAAAAAAAAGACAGGCCCCAGCTCGTTCCTGCCGGAGTCAGCCAACAGGTGAGGAAGGAGAGAAGCAGAGAGGTGCACTGTGCTCCAAAATCAATGCTCATTTTGGTTTCATCTTTCAGAAGCATCAGTATTTTCTGCAAATGAGATGAAATCCTGTCTTTTTTTTTCATAGACTGACAAACAGGTTTTCAGGTGAGCTACTTGCCCAATTTCCCACCAACCTCTTGACCAAGTTGGAAAGGAAAAGCCATTGAGAATTCCTAATGTGTAGTTACCCAAAAGTATTTTCTACAGCTCATATAATACTAACTCCAGTTCACTGTAAAACTCTTCAGTGTGCCAGCTGCTTTCCAATACATTCACATTTAAAAGTCACAATGACATGTGAAGTAAGAGACTCAGCAATGGAAAATTTTGGTAAAGACATGTGAGATTGGATGTGGCAGGGGCAGGGAGACAGTGAAGAGGAACCAGGGTCTGCAACTAGGATAAGGGGCCTGAGGCATCGCTGGTTCCCGAAAGGCAACAGAAATCTAGTTATAAAAATTGAAAGCAGCCCTTTTATAAAAGAGTTTATCTGTACAAGGGGATAATTAACAATAGGGGTTATTTACAGGGCTGAAGACGACACGAGCTGATTTATTTAAAGTGCTTGGAATAGGGCCAGGCACACATGACCTCATGCAGCAATTATTATTATCTAGTAAAATTAACAGAAAAGTAAAGAAGGGTGCTAATTAAGGGTAATATTTAAGAACCTCCTCACTGGACAAATCTTTTCCTGGGAACCTGCTTTCCCTCTGAAAACAGAAGGATGCCAAGGAAATCAATGAAGAAAACAAATGTATTTTTACCGAGTGAAATAATTTCAGGCAAAAAATAGGATTCGTATATTAACAAGTTAAGAAATATGCCTATGAAATGCAATTCTCAATGTATTTATTTCATTGCTCTAACTTGCATGTAGATCCAGAAAACTAAGGAGCTTAAAAAAGAGACATTTGGGAAAAATGGAAGCTGCAGATTTCTATAGAAAATTAAGATTCTATCCCTTCGAAGCAAGTGGTTACGCTGTCTGCGCTTTGCTGAGCCTGAAATTTTTTCTCAGGCTACCTTGAAATTCCTAAAATCATTCAGGAATTCTTTCTGCAGCCCACTGAAATAATAAAATTCACAGTCTACAGGTTCTCTCTAATGAGAGGTGCATCTAAACCATCTTGCAGTGTTCCAATCTAGCCATGGAAATCCCAACTCCAAGAGCTTCCTTTGGCACCTCCTTTCTCTGATCTTCCTTGCCGGCCCCTTCACGCCATCTGACCCAGATGCATCTCACCTGCTTCCTAAACATCCACTTGCTTCCTCCTCCTGCACACAATTCAGTAGGTTCTCCTGGCTCTCATTTTTATTGGTAAAGAAGGTTAAAGTTAATAAAATAAAAGGCAAAAAGAGATAATAAACAAACAAAAAAAACCAATACCTGTGTGTGTGTGTGAAGAGAAAGAGAGGGGAGGAGAAGAGAGAGGAGAAAAGTTCCCTTTAGGTTTCATACATTTCCACTCCCTTCTGGAACTCATTTCATATACAATGTAGGACAGGCAGAGATAACTTGAGCATGTGTCCTCCGTGAAGAAAAGTGACTAAAAATTTTTGGTGCTTTATTAGACTGGACCATAGCCTGGGATTCTAAACTCTAGGGGCCATGATAAAACTCAGAAACTAGGCCTCAGACTCTGAATTCATAAGAATTTCCTCTGTGGGCTATGTTGTGTGTGATTTTTTTTTTTTAACTTTATTGGGGAACAGCCATGGTCGTTGGTTACACATTGCTTTCATGCTACAATGGCAGAATTGACTCTTTTAAGGAGGGTGCGCAGCTCACGGTGGCCCACGCGGGGATCGAACCAGCAAACTTGGTGTTATCAGCACCACACTCCAACCGAGCCAACTGGTCACCCTGTGTGTGATTTTTTAAAAAACCATTAACACTGTTCAGAATTCTTAAGAGACTAAAACCAAACATTCTCATATATTTTCTCAATTTTAAGAATCTCAGGGCCATCCTTCATATCTAATACATGACCCCAAGAGTTAAAATCAAGGGCAAAAGGTCATCAGACTTCGTGGGTGTTTTCCAGTCTCGATCTATAAACCAAGTGGAGAACAGCAGTTAGCCTGCGCCGCCCTGCCACACCCCGCAGGTACTTTGACAGGTCTGTCAGAAACAGGCCAGCCATCAGCAAGATTGCAGGAACAGGACGGGGAGCAGGCAATGAGAAAGGGGTCAGGAGAAAACTGGAACTGAGAGTAAGGAGGGCGCAAGGATGAGGGAATAAAGGGGGAGAAAGGGCGAAAAAGAAAAGAAGGAAGAGATCAAGAGAACAAAGAAAGGAAGAGCAGAGAAACAGGCAGAGAAAACAATAGGACTGGACCTCTAAGTCGTAAGCATGCATTTTCTTTTTCATTCTGTGTCCCAAAGAGGGTGTGAAGGTGTCTGAACTTATCTGGGTAACCAGCACACAGGGAGACGCCCGGGTGGGGCGGAAGGCAGTATAAACACAACAAGATGACACCATTGGGTTTCAGCAGGACTGAAAGGTATCTTTTACATTTATGTGCTGTTCATACATTTAAGAACTTCCATAAGGCGGTACCAGCCCACAGGCTGCCTGATTTCCAGATAAAATCAATTTCTGGACCTTAGACTCCCAGTTTGTTTAACTCTGTGAGGATCTCCTGATTGTTATCAATAAGGCAGAGCCCACCCTAGGGGACTGGGCCCCCAGCACCACAGAAGGGAAATGTCTCTGACTGCTTCCTCTCCCCGAGGGCTGCAGGGTCTCCTGTGAGAGCTGGAGGCTACACGGCCCCCAGCGTCAGTTCACTTCTTAAACTTCGCAGTCTTGGGGAGGAGACCAGAGAGCCCATGGGTGCCCCTGCTCAGTGGAAGAGAGGGCATTAAAACAATTTCCCCATAAAAGCCAAGCCGAGCCGAGCCGAGCCGAGCCAAGCCGAGCCAAACCAAACCAAACCAAACCCACTCTCTGATTTGGGAATGTAATCATATAATACCTACTTGGCAAAAAGCGTATGGTTGGCTATGGAACAAAAAGAATGACCTGAATCCAAATGATTGCCTCTTAATCCCTTAATTAGACTGAGTCCTTTAGAAGGAAGCACAATTCCTTGTTACTGAAGGAAATCAAGAGCAAACATAGACTGTGATGTGTCTACACACATGTGCACACATACAGCCTGATGGAGTCATACAAATATAAATCAACACTCATGGTGAAGGGCTCAGAGTCTGTAAGGAAATTTATTTGGTGATGAGAGCCATGATTTGGTAAAAAGTTCTTTTGGGAATACGATTTGGGGAAAATGTGGTGAGAGGGCGAGACGCAGCAATCCACGGGCATGTCAAAAGATGTGCACCAGCTCTCGGGCGAACTCCGCTCTGACTTCAGGCCAAAGGTGTGTGTTTGCCTGGCAGCGCCCTGCCGTCTGAGTGGTGGGAAGGCCCTGGCTCGAGAGAATTTTATTTGGAACCTTTCTTCTTTTTCTTCTTCCTTTTCACTGGAGTTTCATCTAGCGAAGCAGCCTCAGCTGCCTCGATTTGCTTCTGTGGCTTTTTCTTTTCTCTCCTTTTTTTGGGCTTTGGTGGTACATCCTGGTCACCAAGTGGCCACACACCATGTGCTCCATGCTCAGCAGAAGCATCGGAATTCTCGTCCCAGTGAGCGTCTCCCAGCGGCTGCTCAAGTCGGTCTCTCTTCTTCTTGATCTTGGGTTGGGTATAACTCTCCACATTTTTATCTTTTGCCCCTTTCTTTCTTTTCCCCCCACCTTTCCTTTCCACTGGGGTCTCTGGCCCTGCAGCCATGACCTGTGGCTTGTTCTTTAGCTCTGCCATCCGCTTGGCAAAGTACTCCTGGATGGTGAAGGCACTGGTTGTCGTAGTGGAGGCTTCATTCTCATCTGGAGTGGCGGGTCCGGAGTCATCCTAAGGTGTGGGAAAAGAGTTAAAGCCGGTTAAGCATCAGCATCCTCACAGCATCTGGGAGGACTCCAGCTGGAGCCACGAGCATGCAGCAGTGAGACACCAGGCTGAGGGCCCGGCTTCCTGTTCGTTGATTCCCCCTCCCCCGCCCTCCCAGGAAAGCTGAACTGCAAAGCATAGAACCAGGTGGCCAGACACCTTGGCTGAATACTATATGGGGTGGTAGGTTGAACAGACCGAATCTACCTTTAGAAGTTAGCTGGCAAGTCACCTAAATGAAATTCTGAGTAAATAGCACCTTTGCAACAACGTTATAAATGGCGATTAAGTTCTCAGTATCCCATGAAAAACAGGTACATTGAGTCCTGGAGCTTTGTGATTTGTTAGACACCCATTTCAGCTCCATTATGGATCACACAGGTCTTCGTGCACTGACCTAGAAACTTAGATGCGACGTGTATATGTTATTAACCCTTCCTATATAACAGGAGCCAAGCGCCAACCTGGCACCTGGCATGTCAGGGACCCCTTCTTTCTCCTCCAAAGGCAAAGCGCAGCTCTCTGGCAGCCGCGCCTGCAGAGGAGGCACCAGGGTTGGAAGTGCGAGCGCTCCGTGCCCCTCCCAGGAAGAGCAGCTCAGCGTGGGGAGCCCTCCTTCCCTGGGCTGACATGGTCTAGATCCTCGTGGCTGTGTTAGTCTTGCTTCTCAATGCGAGGAATTACTCATACAGCTGAGATTAAGCGAGGTTTACATTTTAATTTTAAATGAGCACATTCCACTGGACAGCTTGAGAAGCGAGAGAAAATCCCTAATAGGTTGGGATAAAAAATGAAATGCTGGTCTCACCATATGGGTTGCGGCTGGCTGGCAGTGAGGCGAGGGAAGCAAGCTTGTGGAAAAGGGAGCCCCTTCAACGGGGCAGACTATAGGGGCTATGCCGTAAGGAAAGTCAATGTCTGCAATAATTGCCCAGAGGCTTTTAAAATAATTAAGCCATTAAACAATAATGCTACACTTGCGTTTTCTTAATTGCTTGGCTTCTTCCTTCATATTCACTTATTCGCATAAGGAAGAGATTAGGTGTTTGACCCTCTCATATTGGGAGAATGGGAAAACATTTTCTGAATCAATCAGCTTCCAAATTAGGATTCTATCAATCATTCTCAACTTGCCAAGGAAAGCTCTAATTTTATTACAAACCAACACATATAAATGGACCATGCCTTTTCTTGATACAGAAGCACTGAAAAACCGGCTCAGTGGAATTCAAGCAGCATCACATTTGAAATTCTGGCAGAATCAATATTATATCAGTGGACAATCGGGCTTTGAGTGGCCACTGCCCCAGAGAGCTCGCACCAAAGGGGACCTTACCAACATCACAACTTATCCAATCAACACAAACCTTATTTTACTCAGGCCTAAAAAAAACCCCACAAAATCACATGGCCAAATTTTAAAATTTCAGAATGTAAAAGGTAAAACAAACAGGTGGAATATACTGAGCTTTGGGGACATGTTTAAATGTTATTTACCAGCATTCAGTTTGGGCTGGAATCCCATCAGGTACTTTTGAGGAAAATTTTAAAACAGCTGTCCCAGGAGACAAAAACAAGGTCACTCTGTCTTTCTGTTCCTCCAGTGTTGAAAAAGAGCTGAAGTTTGGCGCAGTAGATTGGAAAATCTTCTCAAGGCTCTGCGTTGGCGCCAATCCCAGTGTGAAGGACAGGAAGGCCTTGCCTCCCATTTATGAGCACACAGCCACCCAGAGGCAATCCCTGTGAAGGCGGCCTGTTTGTGTGAAATAAGGTCTTATTTAATTTCATGACATTAAAAGGAGTTTGTCTTACGTGGGTCCACTCTTCTGGAGTGTATCTGTGTCTTAGGAACTCGAATTCAAGTTTCACCTTATGGGTCGTTGCCTTGCTCACCTGTTATTACTTTCTGAATTCCTGCTTTTCACCATTAAATCACAGGAATTAATTGCTGGTATTAATCACACTTTTAATTATTAAGAAATACAAGAGCAAATTTGAGTCACTTGCTGAATTCAGAGGGCTTTTCTAATCCCGGAAAATAACTAGGCTCATAATCAAATCCTCCGGCGATAAGGGTTTTAATAACCATGGGCCACTGCACACCGAACTTAGCAGGGCATGGAGACAAGCAAGAGAGGTGCCAGCACCTGAGTGCTACGTGTCCCTGGGAGAGTGTAGACAGTACAATGACTTGCTGGGGAGAGCCCGTTAATGCCAGGGCAGCCACCCTCCCACACTACAGCTATATGTCTGTTTGAAAAACCATGGAAACGAAGGAGGAATAGGTTAATAGGTTATGAATCTGATTCCAGTAGGAGCAAAGCCCAGGACTCATATTCTACAAGCTCATAATTTATGATGTTACAAATCATAAACCCAGTTTCACTACAGTGATTATAATCCCTGTGTCTATATTTGTGGCCATTCATACAAAAAATGTACACCTTTCCAAGAAAACTAACACTTTTCATATCTGGCCTCAACTGCACAGTGAATAAGCACTGAGAAAAGTACCAGATACTTTTTCTGTATTTTAAAATAAAGACAACTTGCATCTTCTCACATGTCCATTCAACACATAATACCGCAAAAAAAATAAAAAATCTGTAATACCAAATGTGACTTTCATTTGCTAACAGTGTTCAAAAACTAGAAAAATAAATTTACAAATAACTTGAAAACTTGTAGTTCCATATAAAAGAGTGCCAAGGGGCGTGTGGCTAAAGAACTGTCTTAACGAACATTTGATTTAAGCTGAGGGATTCAGGAAATCTCTTTTTAAAACCATTCGCGTCTTTGCTGGTAACTAAAGGAGGTCCTTAGGTAAATCCCATAACCTCTCTGGGCCTCAGTCATCTAGTCAGATCAGTAGGTTACAACAGGTGACTTCTAAGGTCCCTCAAGGGCCTAAAATTACTGATCTCTGAAAAGACAATTGGGCTGGCTGTTCCTCTAGGACACAGGTGAGCAGGGAAGGGATAGTGAGGCGGCAGAAGCAGGCAGCTGAGATGGTTCAGAGGAAATGTCACCATGCTGTCAAGCCAAGATGCAGAAGTGACACCAGTGTACCTACAGCCTACTTTACATAGAAAAGGTGTTTTCACACCAACTGTAAAAAAGCATACAGTCAAAGAGCACATCCAGTAATACACTTCGGCGAGCTGAAAGAGCCAAATGCTAGTCTGTATGGAAGTATTTTTATTTATTTTTATTTTTTTAAAGATTTTGTTGAGGAATTGGGGGAGGGGAACAGTGTTGGGGAATCTGGGAAGGGGAACAGACAAGTTGCTGTCTTCTTGTTCTTCAGTCTAGTTGCGGAGGATGTTGCTTCACTGGCCCATGTTGGTATGGTCATTGCGCTCTTCCCGGATGAGGCAGATCGGTAGCTGGCCTCTGGACGGCCTCTCACCGTGGCTATTGGCTGCTCACGCTGGCTGCTGGCCACTCACTGTAGACTATGGCAGCCCACTGCAGCAGGGGCTGCAGTCCACACCATCGCTGGGCTTGCACAGCCCAGCTCCAGGTGGAGCTGTTGTTAGCTGTAGAGGGGAGTGTCACTGGCCCTCACATGTGGGATCCGAACCAGGGCCGCTGGCTTCCCAAACCAGCTCTTAACCAATGCGCCACTCGGCCGGCCCAGCATTTTTAAAGAATTTGTTTAAAAGAATCAACCCTATACAGAAGCTAAAATCAATAAATACAAAAAACTGGAGTGACTGCTTGCTGGAATATGAATTTATTTCACATCTAAGTCCTGGAAATCATCCTAGTACTTCTAAGAAAGGTGGTAAAAAGCTTGAACTTTAAACAATGATCATAAATCCCCATCTTGTAGTTACAGTTTTGAAGGTTCTCTTTATGTGCCTTGGCTTGAAAATCTCTAGCGACCCTTCACAACCCCTGAACTTGTGTCCTCACGCGGCAGAGCATGCGGAAGCTGCTAATGATGCTCTCGGGCTGGAAGGCGAAATGTGGGGGCTCTGGAATGAGTCACCTGGCAAACTCTCCCATGGCTTTTGTGCCACCACAGTCTAAGATCCTGTAAGTCCTGCTCAGATGCCAAGAGTTTTACAGCTGTCTGGTAACAGCAGATGCAAGGAGAAATGCAGGCTTTTCCTCGGGGACAGTGAAGGATAACGGTGGGAGGGTCTGGATGAGTGGGAGCGAGGGCTCTGCCTGTGGCAACCCCCAGCCTTTTTGCTGACCATGTGTCCTGTCAGTTCACATGTCTCCTTCTCACTAAGCTGGGGCAAGGACATGTCACAGGTAACAGTGCATGTCCAGGACCTAACAGTACACCAAAGATGAAGGGGCTTTTCAAAGAAAGAGTTCAGTGGACAAGAAGGAGAAATGGGAAGGCAATTAACAAGCCAGTTTTAAAATTCCCTCCCTGGATTTGTAATATATCCACTGTTTACCTCCCCCTTCATAAATTAATAAGAAAGACCCAAAGGCACAGTTAGACTCCTGAAATATTTTCCATGCGTTATAGAAGCTACTCTTTTTAAAATACAAAATGAAACTGTTTCTTGTGTTCTTAAAAATGGTTTCACAGGTTAATCGTCTGCTCTCAGAAAACCTCAGTCTTCTCATTTCTTTCAGAGCCAATGAGTGGATAGTATGTGTTAAAAAGCATTTGATGATTGATTTTCTCAAACGATAGCGAGGGCCTTAATTTCTACCTGACCTGTAAATATTCTGTGGGTTGGAACTCGGGAGGACCTGTTCCCCACTTCACAGAACCTCAACGTTTAGTTTAAATCCAGAAGAGCCCTTGGAGATTGCTCTGCTTTATCACATAAGGAAACTACCCACGGTGACCACCCCTGGGTGTCCTGAGGCAGCTGTCATTTCTTAGATGCCTTCAATGTGCCAGTTGCTTATCATCATCGGTCATCTCACACGACTCACAGCAACCTGAGCAGACGCAGCCTCTCCATTTTACAGAGGTAGAAAACTAGGACTGAAAGCACTTCATGTGCATGTCTCCCGACGGGAACTGGCAGTAGCGGGATGTGGCCCCAAGGCTGCCAGGCACAAGTCCTCCTCTCTCCAGCTGCGACAGCATCCTCATTTCTAGCCTGTGTCAGTCACACAGACTCACCTGTCCCTGCTTCTCTCTCTTTAGAAACCATCCTAACACTGAAAGCTGTATCAACTGATTAGGTAATCCAGGGACTAAGGTTCACACTCCACTTTATGAGGGCAGACATGAACTGATACGAAAGCTTCAAAAGGTCACCGGAAATAGATACTACTTTCTAAACACAGAAAACTCTGTTATCTAGTTAGTAATTCATATAACTAAAAAATAGCCTCAAGGCAGGCTTAAGAGTTTCATAATTTGTCGAATAAGCACGTAAACTCACTTGGCAAAGTGGGAGTGTTTTAAAGCAGGAAGTATAACCCTCGTCTGTTCAACCTGCCACTTAAGGGAAGGCTCTCCTGGCCAGACGTCGGATGACCTCCGCCTGGACATTCCGATGCAGTGATCACTCGGTGTGACAGGCAGTCCCTTCCACCGTGAACTTGCTTTGTCTCAGTTTTCTCCTCATCAATAGGCAGGTTCCTGGCTGTGTACTGTGTGCCTTGACTAGAGCTGGAGAATCTTAAAGCCTAAACCTATCTCTGGCAATTCTGAATTACCTCTGGGATTGGGGGCGAAGTGGGGGTGTGGGAAGAGTGGGTACAAAGGAAACAAGACCTTGCAGAGAGAAATCTTAACAGTATCAATGGTAACATACCACCATCATCTCAGGTACCTGAAAGATGCCCCAAATGATGCATGCCAACTTTTCTCAAATGTCGGCAGAATTATGAGCTTGTTCTTTGTTTTGTTTTTTTACACATTCTCTCCAGAGGCTTTGCAGCTCAATGAGTTATCTGCTCAAGCTCTTCTGGGTTCCTCTGTGTTACTCAAACACTGGTACTGTTTGAGATGGGTTAACAGTAAAAAGCCCAAATAAAAAGGATTCTCTATTATTCTCATTAGAATGTTGTATTTTTTGGATAAAAAAATTTTAGTGAGGTGTTTAGGGCAGATGCACCATAAATATAAAATCTTACTACTTAATACTTATAATAAGCATACCAGGCCATGGATGGGGTTTCAAAGGCAAAACCTTTCAGCTCACATCCTTTGTCACATGTCACTGTGATCGTAAGGGACAAGATAATTGCAGGCTTTTGATTTCCACATTGACACAGAAATCATGTTGCAACAGTAATCCTTCAACGAACAATTCGCATCGAAAGACAAAGCAGGCACCAGAGCTCAAGGGTAATGGATTTAGCAATGGGGGTTATTAGCTCTGATAGCTGCTGCCTGCAATGAACCAACGCTCATTTCCACCCCAGCCTATCTGCTGTCAGCTCGTGTTGGATTAGGCTGTGAAAAGTTAAGAAAGCGTGGTAGGTGAGTAGTTTGAAAGAACATTTTGTGTCTTTTTAAACCTTTTCAGCAGGACAGTTCTGACAAACACCAATTATGTCTTGACGTACTCCTGGGAGGTAGAAATTACAAGGTGTAGTTTCTCTCTTTGGACAGAAAGAAATTCAGGAACAAAGTGATTTCATGACTCACCAAGATGAAGGGGTGCTGGACTGTGTGTGCACTGAGCCCTTGGCCAATAGGAGGGACGGAAGGGGCTGATGCAGGCAATCCCTGCACAGGACGAGCACATGCCGCCAATTCCCTCAGATGTAGTCATGTGCCTCACTTCTTGACGATTAAGTGCAAAACTGCCTCCTTCAGCAAGCCTGATCCCCTGTGGAACATTCCTCTTATTTACTTCCTATGACTAGCAATTAGTTACTTTTATTTTCTGGTTTTGTATACTGCGCTTTGTAAGCATCTTCCCAAGAAAATTGTAAGTTCCTTGAGGACAGAGACCATTTCTATTTTGTTTTTATTGAGCATATCCTCTTTAATGAGGAACAAACATGGTGAGTGCTCAAGGGAAGCACAAAAGACATCAAGCCCAAGCAGATCACGGCTGGGAACCGCTCCCACTGAACCATAAGCTTTGTATTTGTTGGCACAGATTTGTCTGCAAACCCGGCAGGGCTAATGGCGAGAAGGGGCTTGGAAGGGTAGGAAGGAGAGAGTCATCATTTCACAGTGTACATTCCCCCCATCAAGACAAAACCATTCCCTTCTAATCAGATGCCACCATGCCTCATGGCACAAATTGTTTCTGGAGCTACTGCAAGGTACACTGGAGTGCCTTTTCGTGAGCAGCCAGTTACTCCCTGTAGCCTTAGCTATAGAGGAACTCAAATGATCCATGCATTTCTTTTCTGGTCTATTATCCCATGTTACCTCAGTCTCCTTCCGGGAGATAAGTGAATCGGAACCAAGTGAGGTGCTGTGATGTATGGTAATTGCCACATTCATTCTGTGGGATGCGCTGGACACAGCAATAAAGTAGCCTACATGGGTGAGACTGTTCTCACCATCCAAAGAAACGAGTGGCGAGCAGAAGAGTTCTTGGGCCTATCAGAGGCAAAGGTAGGAGCTGATTCTGAGAAGACAAACAGTTGGATAAAAGTTCCACCAGCAGCCCTGGGTACCAAGTTGTTAAGCTTCAGCGTTTGTTGTATCTCGAGCTGAAAATATGACCCGGGAAAGCTTCTGACTCTAGGGAGTCATCAGATGGGGCTGCCTCCAAAGGTTAAATAGGCTAAGCAGCGATCAACACCACTAGTTAGAAAGCAGGAATTGTGCCTCCAAGTCAGCATTTCCTCTCATTTTCTATGACATTTTTTGGTTTCCATATAATTGAAAACATTAAGTGTTTTACTGATAAAGAATTATTTTTACACTCACAAGAAATTTATTCAAGTGTGAAATCTTGTGGTTTTTTTCAAGATACCTATCACTCACATTGGAGTTGGGTTGAACAAACAGCCTCAGCAATAACCAACCTGAGGGAATCTGCCTGGGAAACACAATCACTGTTAGTATTAGTAACCATCACGAGAGTTAAAAATAAATACGAAAGTCCATTGATTGAAGGAAAGTTTTAATTTGAAGTGGGGTTAAAAAAATCAAAAATATAGTAACAGAACTAGAATCACGCAGCAGCTCAATGTGCGTGTGTGTGTGTGTGTGTGATGTGTGTGTGACAGAGAGAGAGAGAGAGAGAGAGAGAGAGAGAGAGAGAGAGAGAGAGAGAAATGTGTGTATGCACATGCAAACAGGTCCTAGGCACCTATGGCATGTATAAGAAGCCCACTCAGCAGGAGTTCCTGGAGGGTTCTCCCTAAAACAGGGTTAGCAAACCATGGCCTGCAGGCCAAATCCAGCCTGCTGCTGATCTTTGTAGCTCTCATAGGCTAAGAATGTTTTTTTAAATGGGGAAAAAAAATTTAAAAAAGAATATTCTGTGACGTGAAAATTATGTGTATTTCAAACATCAGTATCAATAAAGTTTTGAATTTCATCAGTAAAAGATTTGTGGATGGGCCCGCCAGGTGGCTCAGTTGGTTAGAGCATGAGCTCTTAACAACAAGGTTGCCGGGGTCCAGCCGAGTGGCGTGTTGGTTAAGAGTTGGCTTGGGACGCCAGCTCTGAGCAGCAGGGCCCCGGTTCGGATTCCACATGAGGGCCAGTGATGCTGCGCCCTCTATAGTTAAGATGGTGAATAACAGTTCAACCTGGAGCTGGGCTGCCGTGAGTCACTGGCGACGGCGTAGGCTGCAGCCCCTGCTGCAGTGGGCTGAAGTGAGCTATTGTTGAGTGGCTGCAGCCAGTGTAAGATGCCATGAGCCACCGTGAGTGGTCGTCCAATGGCCTACGACTGCCTCACCCAGGAAGAGCTCAATGACGATACCAACATGGGCCAGTGAAGCGATGTCCTCTACAACTAGACTGAAGAACAAAAGGATATAGCTTGTCTGTTTCCCCTCCCCATTCCCCAATAAAATCTTTTAAAAAAACCAAGGTTGCCGGTTTGACTCCTGTATGGGATGGTGGGCTGCGCCCCCCCATAATTAGATTGAAAGCAGCAACTGGATTTGGGGCTAAGCTGCACCCTCCACAACTAAGATTGAAAGACAACAACTTGACTTGGAGCTGATGGGTCTTGGAAAAACACAATGTTCCCTTCCCCAATTCCCCAACACTGCTCCCTTCCCCAATTCCCCAATTAAAAAAAATCTTAAAAAAAGAAAAAAATTTTGGAAATTTGTTTTCTCTCTGCTATATAAATAGATATAAAAGGTGTTAAGTAAATATTTGCTGAACAAATACATGAATACGTAAATTTAGTATGAAATATGATCTGCTTTTTGGAGATGTTAGATGCCTTTGAAGTATGCGGGCGCGCATGAAATTATAAGGCTTTGGGTTTTGATGATGTTCTCCAACCCAGACTCTCTTTACCTTAATGAGTTATGCTAGTGAATGGTAGAGAGGCTGCTAACTGCTGTCTGATTTCAAGTAGCAAGAGATGGTAGACAAGGACAAAGTTTGGTTATGAAGCGATCTGGCATCAACATCCTATAAGCATGCAGAGATACCTTTCTCACAATTAGGCATTAGAACTTTGCTTGGAATTTAGAAACTCAGAAAAATGAACTGGACATCTTGGAGGTGATAATGGACAACTAGAAGGGACAACATATCTTGTTTTTCACTGGATACTAGTAGAGACATAAAAATAATGCCAAATTCCCCATATGAAGAAGGCCAATGTTAACAAAGTTGTTCATTTTTTTTTTCCACTTGCCTAAGTCAGTTGCTCAAATTACCACTCATTAAGAAAAGCCAACATAAACATGTTCTAAGAGGATGGTTCTCTATGGCAACAACTTGTCAAGTAACTGACATCAGAGCTACTGACAAGAGTCACACAGCCTCTGGGGAAAAAGAGGGAAAAGAAAAAAGGAGCAGGCTTCCTGCCTCCCTAAAAGGTCCTAGGGCTTGGAAAGTTGCAGTGACTCATGTGACATTTCACAACACATGGTCCATTACAAGATAAACGAGGCTCCTCCAAAACTAGAAATGATCAATGTGACACAGGCACCAATTTCTTTGAATGAAGTTTAAAAATAATCCGAGTTGACTATATTTTATAATTCTAGGTCAACTGGTTTTCTTCCCTTCTCCCTGGAGGCAGGACAAACAGCTTTTATAAGTAGTTGAAGGCTAGTACCTGAATCCCCCAAAACAGAAGCAGAGGCTAACACAGGAAGACTTGAAAATTGCTTAAGAATCATGAAACTCAAAATTAGGCTCCTTATTATGGAAAGTGTAGCATTTTGGGAAGATTTTAGAGAACTTCATATTTTGAAACTAGGAATAGACTATGAATAGTTATCTGGAATAGTCAGGGTTATTTTTAACAGAAAGGTATATTAATTTAGGCAAATAAAGGTATACATAGAAAGTCTCCTCTCTCAGTTCTTGTATATTATATAAGATTAATCTTTACACAGATTCTTTTTTATTGACTAGAAATGAAAGTAGCAAATAAAAATATTTTTAGGAGTAAATTTGGTAGGGCAAAATAATTCTATGTTTAGGGGATATTTAAGTTAGTAAGAGTACATTAAATAAAATTCTGAATTCATTGAGTCATGTAATAAAAGTAAATTATACAACAAGTTCTTGAGATGGCTGAGGTCCAAAAAGACATGGCCACCCATCAACAGCCATTGAGCAGCTACTATTTACTTGACTGGGGCTGGGGCCCAGATAACTCTCCCATCCAGACTATAAAAAAAAAAAAAAAAGATCTGGGTAGATCTCATGTATGTGTTCTTACCACAATAAAAAATAAAAAAATAAAAAATAAATTGGGAGAATTTATTTTTTGAATAGACAGAAATAAGAATATCAACTACAAAACAACTCTATTCAACAAAACCCCTAGCCTATTAAATTGAGATTACAATTCCAAAAAGTGCATAAAACAATAAACATTAGTACTGCTATTAAATATGTAAGGCATCTTATATGTTATTATCTATATTAAATACATAATCTTTCTTACACCAGCTATAATTTTTTTATTTTATAAACAAAAAAGACATTAAAAGTTTAAGCAAAAAAGAACAAGTAATACTGCCTCCTACCTGCTCAGAATCCACAGGGTTCCATAAAGCAGAACCTGACTTGTCTCTAACTGGCTCAATCTCGGTGGAAATTCGATGCTCTATATCACAGTACCTCTCAAACTATGAGGGGTGAAGGGTCAGTTTTTTTCTTTTTAAAATCTCTAATCCATTGTGGGCCAAGATCTTTATAAAATACAAATAAATAAATAAAATTTTAAAGTCCTAGGAAAATAAAATTTAAAAAATGATATAAACGCAAGTTCCAATTTATAAATATTAACATCAAACTACTATAAAAGTTTCTAAGTGCTTGCAATCAATCTGTCCTTGTTCCAGGCTGGTGTGTGGCCCATACCTCAAGTGGCATTATTATAAAATATTGACTACCAAAGGAAAGTAAGAAAGGTGCTGAATTCAGTGTAGAAATGGCAATGACCTGGGTGTCCAAAACTCCAACTCACATCTGACAGAATGTGTGATCCTGGACAAGTCACTGGACTTTTGGGGCCTCAAAATGAATCATTTGCAAAACAAGGAAGTACGGTTATTCAGTAACTTTTTTCAAACACAGTTTTAGCACTGCACACCTTTGTTCTAATGAAATCTAAAACAGAAGGCCAATATGTAACACATCAGGGGAACTGTGGTCGAGGTGAGGCTGGGAGAAGCCATAACTCAGGACCTCCTCTCCCCTCATAAGGCCCTGGAAGCATCTACGAGGACCTCCTAGGGCTCTATGGAATAAACTTGGAAAAACAACAGCTATATTTTAAAGGTCCATTGCAATTCCAGCGTCCAGTGTAGCCTAGAGAATATACAGCACTCAGCAACAGGAGACTAGAAGCTTTCAAGAATAAAACTGGATTTTACTATTACATAATATACACAATTCTTAAAGTTATCATTAATTTTTGGAATCCAACAACTGGCTCTCCGTCAGAACTATCCAATGACCAATTTCTTCAGAAAATGGTAGCAAAGTATCAAGCCTGGTCTCCTCAGGACTGTAGTTACAAACTGGGTCCTCTCTGAGGACCCGGATGACTGAGGATGATGTCAGGGTTGGCTGACTCTTCCAGCTTTACCTGGTGAGGCTCCAAAGAGGACCCCGGGGGGAGATGGTAAAGCCCAAAGCCGAGTCACAGTGTCCCCACCTCAGACTACCGGGTGAGGAACAAAGCATCTCACCAGCCACTGGCCACACTTGAACCCAATGGAAGGTTCCTTCCCCTTCATCCTATTGTCATGACATCACAGGATGAAAATCTGAGAGAGAATGTTATTTTTGCCTTTCTGGTAGGACAGAGGGATAGAAGGAAAAATGAACCCATATTTCACTCTTCTCCTCCAACACGGGGCCATCTGTATATCAACTTCTTTTTATCACAGAAGCTGTTAAAAACCATTTGCCTTATCTGTCAACAAACAAAAAGCCAAATCTAATCCTTTCAGCCAAACCTATGTCCTGGCAAAGGTCGAACCAAACAGAACAGCTCAGTGACTTAGAACTCTTGGGTTGTTTTGGTAGCCCTTCCCCTACCAGCCACTTTTTCTTTTCTTCTTCTTTTTTTAATAAGTGTCTTCCTAGGAAGTTATGTTTTTAATCTGAAAGACAACAGATTTTTACGGGTACTAAGACAACTTTCAAAAACTCAACGACCCACTTTCTCCTTCTTGGCTCTTACAGAAAGTAGAGGCAGGCCCCCAGGTTCTGTTTGAAGTCCTTGCTGCCAGGAGATGGTCGGTTTATGTTTCTGGTCCTAGGACAGGAAAAGGATGCACTCTCGGCACCGTGTGCTCAGGAGAGATAAGACCAGAGATTTCTGTCCTCGGCACCTTATCAGCTTTTCCTGCTCTTTTCCAGAGCAGACAGCAAGCACCATGACTGGCAATAAACTAAAGTAGCCAAAGGGGGGCTGGGTGTGTAGCAGCGATTGGAGGGAGTGAGGTCGGAAAGGGTGTAGGACAAGTAAAAGAGATGAGGCTTTTAATATCATTTATTTGGTCTGGCCCAAATAAAATTGCTTTTGAAAAAAGAAAACACATGCGATATCTCTTTTTGCTACAACGACAGCAGCAGGGATAGAAGTTTTTATAAGAACTTCCTTTCTGGTTGGAATGCACCCCCACTTTCCTTGCTTTGAGCCCTGCCCCTCATTGCGTGTGCTACTGGCTCCTGGGCACGTAGCACAAGATAGATCTGCTGTCCATGCTCCAATGGGGGGAGGGGAAGGAGGCGGCATAAGCCACAGGCTGCAGACAGAATGCTTTCTACGGGCACACATGCCTCCTTTTTCTGGGGCCAGGGCACTCACAATTCCATTTCCATATTGCAAAGGAACAAGCAAGGCTATGAGGCACTCCTCCAAATATGGAGGACGTCACTGCTGATGGCTTTCATCCTGCAACAAATCACACCTGTGAATACACGGAGGCTTATACGCTTTAGAAATCTGGCCCTCTTTTTGGCGTGGGGAACAAAGAGAAGAATCTAGGCTAAGCACGGGAATTTAAAATTAGTATTGGCCTCAGTTATGTCTAATGAACTCATGTGAAAGTAATACCAATTTGGAAGCCTTTAAAAAACTTTTTTATCATAGAAAATTTCAAACATATACAAAAGCAGGGGAAGTAGTATAATGAACCCAATGTACCCATTACCCAACAAGTATCAACACATAACCATTACCAACTCTATTCCTATTAATTCAAAGCAAATCAAAGATCTCATATACTTTCATTTACAAATATTTCAGTATGTGTCTCTAAAAAGGTATCAATCAGTTCTAAGAAAAATCCATAACTATACTACTATGATCACATAAAAAGATGAAGAAAAATTCCTTAACATCACTAAATATCTAGTTTGTGTTTATATTGTCTTTATTGTCTTTTAAGGGATTTGAATCAGTTTACAAATAAGGTCCATGTACTGTAATTAGCTGATACATCTCGTCTCTTTGGGGCTTTTGGTTTTCATCCCCTCTTTCTTTTGTTTTTTCAATTTCCTATTGATGAAACTGAGCCATTTGTCCTAGAGAGTTCTCTCAGAATCTGAATTTTACTGGACGGATCCCTGTCATATGGGTTACCATGTTCCTCTGCCCCATGTATGTCCTGTAAAGTGAAGCCTAGAGGAAGCCTTATTTTCCAATGCAGCAGGGCACTTTATGAGAAACTGGGATGGGTTCATGGTTCAGTAAGCTTGGAAAACAAACCTGTGCCATTCCTCTCTTTGGTTCACAATGCACAGTTTATCATCTGAGAGATCCTGTAGTTGTTAAACTTCAGAACTTCCCCAAATTATTTCACTTTGAAACCTTTTTTGTTTGTTTGGTTTCCCACTTAAAAAAAAATTAGGTTCAGGTGTACAAAACAATGCAATAGGTATACCTTTTACCCCTCACAAAGTGACAACTCCCTCCCCCAATCCACCACCCCCCATATCATACATATCTATTACAATTCCATTGACTCTACTCCCCACACTGCACTCCACACTCCGTGAATAATTGGAACCCTTTTTGGTATAACACCCACTGACATCCCATGGAATTAGCATTCCGCTGAACCTACTTTGAGAAGGTCTGTTCACACAGATATTGCCATGATCTCGATAAAATGACTAGTTGTCCTGATTAAATCTTGTAGCCAAATCTTTGATTTACCTTGGTCTACACCAACTGACCATCATTTTATGCAAAAATGGCAGAAACTTGGTAGGGAAGTGAGAAGAGGACCAGGCAAGCATTTCATTATGAACAACTAGACTGCTAGGTGACTTTGGGGGAAGAAGCTAGCTCTTCCCCAGATATCCCATTATTGAAATGGCAACATCTGTTTCCAGGCTTAGTCAGAAGAATCACTCTTCCAACTTGGAAGGAAAGGTTGCAAAGCAATAACACATCTTAAATCATGCCAAGTATGTATGGATCAAGTTTTAAGACTTCCTGAAGTCTAACCATATTTTCTTTTTAGGATATGTGCAAGCAGTAGAGCACAGTCTGACTGGTGGGTTAGCCAAGGTGAAAAAGAAAGATCTTGGAATCCGGTTCCCTTTTAACGTCTGTACAGGGCCGGCCGAGTGGCGCATTGGTTAAGAGCTGGTTTGGGACTCCAGCAGCCCCGGTTCAAATCCCACATATGAGGGCCAGTGACACTGCCCTCTACAGCTAACAACAGCTCCACCTGGAGCTGGGCTGTGCGAGCCCCGGCCACGGTGTAAGCTGCAGCCCCTGCTGCAGTGGGCTGCCATAGGCTACAGTGAGTGGCCGGCAGCCAGCGTGAGTGGCTGGCAGTCAGTGTGAGCTGCCAATAGGCTACAGTGAATGGCCGGCAGTTAGGGTGAGCCGCTGTGAGCGACCATCCAGAGGCCGGTGACCGATCTGCCTCATCCGGGAGGAGCGTAATGACGATGCCAACATGGGCCAGAGAAGCAGCATCCTCCACAACTAGACTGAAGAACAAAAAGACAGCAACTTGTCTGTTCCTCTTCCCCGATTCCCCAACACTGTTCCCCTCCCCCAATTCCCCAATAAAATCTTTAAAAGTCTGTACAAAGTTCAAACTACAGAATAGTGAATAATTTATAATATAATATAAAGAATAAAAATGGAAAATATAATCAGGAATCAAAGGACATATAACAAAATTAATATTTAACAAAGCAACTCCTAAAAATTAAATGAAACAAATGAACCAGCTTCTACAACCAGTTGGTTGAATACCTACACAGAACAAAATTGCAAATAGCTTTAAAACACCGAAATGTGACTGTACATAACCTAACGGGATACACGCTAAGGACAAAAAGAAATGGCAACCCTCCCACCCCCCACGCCAAAGGAAAAAAACACAACCCTCAAATTATTTATTTATTTTTTGATAATCAAGTTATTGGTGTTATTCTGTGACTACTGTGTATATAATGGGAAATAAGCAAGTGAGTCATGTGATATTTTAATGCTTTTATTTCTGGAATGAATAGATTCTAACAGTTCTTACTGTGGATAAATAAAAATAAAAGATTTGATAATGAAGTTAAGTCCTGGTGGTCCTAAATCTGAATCAGTAAGATGAATATAAACTCATAATCTGTTTTAGCTTTAAAAGAAATTATCGTTCTACCCATGCTAAAAGGCCTAAGAACAAAGACCAACTTAAAGGAACAAACAACTCTACTGCCCAGACTGTGGCCTCTAAACACCATTTATCACTTAGAGGAACCAGGGAAGAAATGGAAGACTGAGTCTGGGGCAGCAAATATGTAAGGTGGGCCTGGGAAAATCTTACACCAAGTAGGAAGGAGTGATCAAAACCAGTTAGGGTCATGTTAAAAAAATTTAGGAACGAACTTGAAGAGGCTCCTCCTGGGTAAAGATTGAAACTGTAATAGCCACTAAAAATATTAAATGCAACACTTTGAAACATATCAAATCTATTTCTAACCATGAGTGATTAAAAAAAAGGAAAACTCATTGGTCACTTTAAGAAAACCTCCTCCATTTGAAAACAGGTAAATAAACAAAATATTTATCACTTATTTTTTATCTCAGGGTAATCAAATAGTAGATATGTGGAAATTTCTATTCTAAATTTCGTTCTAAAAATGAAAGAGGAAAAAGAAAGAAATATGGAAAGGAAATCCATAGATTGAAAGAAACTTAAAATGATATATCAATCAATTGTTATGTGTGACCCTTGTTTGGATCCTGATTCAAACGAAAAAACTATAATGTAAAGCAAAATTTATGACACTTACAAAAATTGTAAGTCTGGACACTTACTGATGATAATATGCAATTATCAATTTTTATAGAATATACTAATGGTCTTGGAGTTACACATTTTTACAAAGCCCTTTAACTTTCAGAGAATACTAAAGTGCTAAAATATTTATGGATAAATGTTATGATTTCTGAGACATATTCAAAGTAACACAGAGAAGAAAAGTCTAGGGGGAACTTGCCTGCTCTATTCTTCACAGTCTGGCCCTATCAGTATGCTTGCTGCTCCCCTAAATGCCCTTGGCTTCTTCAAGGATTTCTATCTTTGTGGATATGGTCTTCTTTGCTCCTTGTAGGCTTTTCAACTTGGCTGACTGCTACTCCTTGAAGGCACTACACGTGTCACCTTCTTTAATCTATGCACGCTGAACTCCTCACTACATCATGTATGTCCCCAGATCTCAGTCACAGCACTTGAGGCCTTTGCTCCAGTTGATTGAGTACATCTCTGACTGCCCAACTAGCCTGTGAGTAGGGATTACGTCTTATTCATTGAATCACTTGTCATGCAACAATGCTATTGGATGACAAGGACTTACATGCGAACTAAGTAGAAAAAGGAATTGGAAGGGTCTGGATCTGGGGAACTAGATCAGAAGAAAATAAAATTATATTACTTAGAAGAAGAACGATGAAATAAAGGAGAGATTACACTGAAGGGAGTCATGACAAAAACCCAAGCCTTATGCAAAGACACTGAGTCAGCTGAGCCTGATCCTATAGCTTTAGAGCACATTTGACTAGAAAGAAGGCTCTATTTTGGGGTAACTTATAACTTCAAGTCATAGACAGTTGATTTTATCCATTAAGAAAATGCCACCAAGGTATCAGCCTATAGTGCTAGATCATTATAAGGACAAAGGAGTCTAAAATAAACTGTGACCGGGCCGGCCTAGTGGCGAGGTGATTAGGCGCTGGCTTGGGAGGCCAGTGGCCCCGGTTCGGGTCCCACATGTGAGGGCCAGTGACACTGCCCTCAAAAAATAAATAAATAAAATAAATAAAATAAAATAAAATAAACTGTGACCAATGATAAGAATGTGTCATGCATTGTGATTAATCCAATGCTGAGTAACTGGAGCTCACTAAAATCCAAAATAATATGAATGCCATGCTTTTGTCCCCCTAATAATGTATTTATCAGTTTATGAGGGAGGAGGGAAGGGATGATCTAAAATTAAATGACTGATTTCCCTGAACAGAATGTCAGTGTTTAACTTTATAAAGTATATCATAAATTTAAAAAAAAGATTTTCTCAGGATTATAAAGTAAGCAGGCACACAATGTCCAATCTGAAACTTGAACAATTCTGGAATAAGAATTAGATAAATATCTAAGCTGATATTCTATTTACAAGTTTCAATAATACATAGAAATAAAACTTAAGTTTACTCATTTCCCGAGTCTACTCAACAGTGCCCTATAAAAGGTGCCTTCCTTTTAGAGAGGGCGCTGCCATGAATGTTTAGGTTTTACTTTGGTCAAGTAGCTTCCCCAGGTAAGCTCTTCTGTTGGTAGAAACAGAAACCCCACCATATCTAGGACAGTGAAGTCAAGACATAAAAGAAGTTTAAGCACTTGTTAAAAAGCTATTTGGAGTTCAGGCTCACAAAATGCTTCAAAACCAGTCAAGTGAAACTGAGAACGGCCATATGATTTTAAGACTAAAAGAAGAGAGTTACAAAAGGAGTCCTGGACAAATGTCAGGGACAGAGGTGCCTGGAGGCTGGGTGCCATGGCTGCTACCTATGACTTTGCTTAAGACAACGCCTTCTGAGGCAGAAAAGGTCCACTTGTCAAAAAACTGAGACAAATCAAAACCCAACCATTTCAGCCTTGTGCTGTTTGTAGAGACTGAGTGCTGTTCAGAGAAATAAAACTGAGTGAACTTCCTGGAGGCTCAGCTGGTTTCAGATAACAATGAACAGAACCTTGAGAAACAGAAAGACTTACCAGCACTCTGATACCTGGTAATCACAGGTAACTTATAACTTACATCTTATGTTAGAAAAAAATATTTGGAAAATTCCTGTGAAGTTTTAGGTTAATGATTGAGTTTTAAACAAAATTTTTTGGTTGTTATAAAGTGGTTCAATGGAATTACATAAAATGACAATACTGACTGATAAGCACCAAGGCGTATGTTGAACTACACTGAAAGCTACTGGTGAAACCTACTAATTCAGGGCTGGGTTTAAGCTACTTCTCACATCATCTCTATGGAAGGATTGGCCCAGCATATTATTATAACAAATCAGAATCTTCCTTTATACTTTACTGTAGAGCCCAAGTCTACAAAAGACAAGAAGGTTCTTAAATGCCATCCAATAGGGTTTTGGTGGTAAATTATCCAAATGACTTAATTACTTACAAGAAATGCCTTTAGGTAGCTTCGAGTAATTTAGTAATGCTTATTTATATACAAACATTTGCTGTACTAACTAAAATTAGTACTTATCAAAGCAACCCCATTGAGACAGTTGAAATGATAAACTGGGGTTGAAGCTTTTTGCTGGTGGCATGGAAGTTCTTCATCACTCATCTTAAATAAGAAATGAAAGAAAATCTTGAATGCAAACGTTTTTCACAACACTGAACCAACTAGTGTTGAAAGATCAATTTTTAAGTACCCAGTTTACAAATGTACGTTGCTTGTATACATATGAGTATATCTGTATAGATAAAGATACACACGCACACGCTCCCCAGGGAAGGATGGGGTAATGCATACTATAGAGGAACACAAACAATGGACTGTGACTAGTTCTTCTTCCTTAGCCAGACAACACTTAGACTTGTTGCCAGGCAAACCAAACTAGAGATGGCAGGATTAGTTAACATAAAGGTTCGGGGCCGGGTGTGTCACTAGGAGACTCGGGGATTCTGTATGGCTAACATGACAGAACCGAGACATGGTGAGGAGCAACAGGAGGCCGTCCCTTTAATCACGGAAAGTGCATGGGTTCTGTGACATGAAATGTTCGGCTGGTGCTTACGTAGAGAAAGTAGCTTCCCCAGGTCAGCTTTTCTGTTTGTTGAAACAGAAACACCACCAAATCTAGGTTACTGAAGTCAAGACATATTAAAATAAGTTTAAGCACTGATAAAAAGCCATTTGGAGTTTGTGATCTTAGGCATTTTTTTCCCCACATTTTCATGAATCCAAAATGCCTTTGCAATGCTATAGAATTATCCTTTGTTGGTTTGTTTCCTTGTCAATATAAAGAGTCATTAAAAGTAATTAGTCAGGCCGGCTGAGTGGCTCAGTTGGTAAAGAGCTCGCTCAAGAGTGCGAGCTGAGCTCTGAGCAACAGCAGTTCGATGCCCAGCCCAAGCTGAGCTGCCAACAGGTGGCAGGATGGCTCAGCTAAAAACAAAAAAGTAATTAGCCAGCTGAGTTTTCTGATGGCCAGAGAAATCTATTATTTTCTCAGTTTCTCTTTTGTTTTGTAGTAAATAACCATGTAAGTCTGTGATAGTCTGGTGGGAGAGGATGGATAAGTTAGGTATAATTTATCATGTGCCACCACAGGAAGTACCTTAAATTTTAGATGAATTTCTTGGGGGCAATTAAGACTGATAATTAATCAGCCAAGGCCAAGTCTGTGAAAGGCGTGGACACTTTCTGAAGTCAATGACAAAGTAAAAAGGCCCTGATATTACTCCTTACTCCTCTCTCACACAACCTATCCTGTGACAATATCTGTTTCTGCAGCACCAAGCACCTCTTCTGTCATTGGGAAAAGGGAATAGCGAAGTAAAATATGGAAGTTATGTGATTTCTCTGAGGCCAAGGGAGCCAGGATGGTGTAGGTAGAATCAAACTACTAGAAGGAAAGGGAAAAAAAACCCAAACCTCTCAGCGTGGCTGCTGCTCAGGCAGGACCCCTTCAGCTCGACTTTCCCGAAAATTGAAATGAACACTGGTGATACTTCCTTCCCATTCACTGTACATTCACTTGCCTATCATGTCACTGCCATTACTTGCTATTAACCGTATTTTTCACATTTCACCTGATGCGGTGGAGTCCGTCCTTAAGCTTTTTCGTGGACCCATCCACATCTGCCAACGCCCTTTTGCTTAGCCTTTTGCTGTGCTGCACCCCCCGATCCTCTCTTTAGGACTGAAGGGGCCGACAACGCTCAGCTGTCAGATCTCTCTGGGAAGAGCCACTTGGCCTAAGATCACACTCCCATTCCTGGGAAGCAGAGGGCTGACCAGTGACTGGTCAGTGCAGGGCCATAAAGGCCTAGACGCCTCCAAAGAGCTGGGCGGTTTGGAAGAGGCCCCCGGAGAGTCAGCTGAGGACATGTGACACATCATGGAAGCCCAACTTCTGCCCAGTCCTGCTTCCTCCCTCCATGCCCCCTCCCAGCCAGTCATCCTCAGAGCACCTCCCAATACACTTCCTAGAGGCTAGCTAATTAATGTCCCTTTCAGAGTCTGCTTCCCAGGGGGGACCCCCCTCCCCACAGAGCACTCAGCTGGCTGCAGCTTGCATGTCCCAACATTCACCTTAGGTGGCCCCACAGCCGAGAGGCACACTGCTGTCTTAGCAACGCGGCACCTACAAGCCAATGTGTTCCTTCTATTGTTTGTGAGCATTTATTTCTAAGATCCCCTAAGCAGTCTCCCTGGTCTGAATGAAATATCTCATGAGGCAACGTGTGTGTGTGTGTGTGTGTGTGTGTGTGTGTGTCTACGTGTGTATGTGTGTGTGTGTGTGTGTGTGTGTGTGTGTGTAAGAGAGAGAAGAGGTAGTGGTGGAGAGGCAGGCAACATGTGTGTTTTGGTTACAAAAATGCATCAGTTTCATCAGTCTAACTCTTACCTAATTTTTCCCATAAGCTCTATTATTTTTAATGGGAATTTTGCAAAATGTAACATTTTTTTCACAAACACAATATTGTGTTATAGCAGAAATGCCTATATTTGACATATTATATTTATTTTTACAGTTGACATTAGTACTCCAGAAGAGCTTACAATATTAACTACTGTCTTTCAGATTACACTATAAATTACATGAAGGCAGGAACTATTTACCTGGTAAAGAGCCATGCAAGGGAGATTAATGACCAAAGGGGTCCACCACGGGTGGTCATTTGTTGTAAGAAGATTCAGTGGAGAGTTTCTTTAAAAAGTGAATGCATTAAAGGACACTATGAAGAGGAAATCAACGAAATTCAGAATATGAAAAATTCTATGAGAAAAGGAACACAGGTTTCTTTAACAATAACGTGCAAGGAAAAAAGAGAGAAGGAAATTGGAACTACAGGTTAAGAGTCTAAAACACATTACCAGTTAATTGCGATATATAGAGATCTTGTTGGATCCTGATTCAAACACACACACACAGACACACACACACACTGAAACATTATGAGACAACTGGGGAAATGGGAACACTGACTGGATTTGAAGATATTAAGAAATTGTGGTGACGTTTGTTAGGTGTCATAACGGTACTGTGATTGTGTGTTTAAGAGTCCTTATCTTTTAGAGATGTATAATGAACTGCTAAAGAAGATAAAATGATATGATGTCTAGGAATTGCCTCCTAGATAATTGGGGAGAGCGTGGGTGGAGTATAGCAGGCACCAGACTGGTCATGACCTGATCATGGCTAAGCTGGGAATGGGTAAGTAGGGACTCTTCATATTCTACTTTTACTACATTTTAAACTTTCCATAATAAAATGTTTTGAAAAGTGAGCGTACATCTGCTACTCTATAATTTTTCCTGGAGTGCAACAAGTAACCCAAGGCATTTGTGACGAAGTGAAAGTGGCCTAACTGAAGCTGACAGCTTCATTATCGTAAGAGAAACCATCGCGGGCTCCCACAGAAGAAACAAGGCAGAGGGGAACCCAACCATGGCAGAAAGGTTATCCCATGTGTGCGCTGACTCAGACGGGAACAGAGAAGCCAGCAAAGTGGTGTGTTTCCCATATGAGATCATGGATTGGCCACCAGCAGCTGCTACTAATGTTAGAACAGGGTTTTTCCCTGAAAGGGTCACAATTCCTCTCGCAAGCAAAACAGGAACTGATCCTAACAGGAGTATTATGTAATACCAGGGGAGTTGGGAAAAGCAGGATAAGGGGTAAGAAGAGGGACAGGATGACAGGATGAAGGTGGAGGCGGGGAATGGAAAAGCCGCTCACAGGCCTTTAAAGGGACCAAGCCCAGGCCAACTTCCTGTTAGCCTCACCCCTTCCAGGCAGCTCCTTCTGTCCCTCGATTACCAGGCAACCTTCAGGCCATCAGAATGTGACGAGGGAATCAAAACGCTTGTCTTCTCCACAGCTAACTCGGAGACCTGAGGGGATCCCAGGTAGAGAGGAAAACGGGCCAACCAGAGAGGGAGGCCTGCTGGAGGGGCTCCCTTTTACTGCAGAGAGCGCCTGGTCAAGAGAAGAACGTTCTAGAAATGCTGTCAGCCAGCCCAGGGACCACAGCCCCACACTTTGCAGGCTTAGCAGCAGGACTAAAAAGGCAAGTTCCTGAAGAGACAAAATGTGTGAATTTTTGCAAAGTTCCAACACAGCATATCTATTACGATCCTGCTCCTAAGACTGCCAAGAAACCATAGACACAGGTTCTGCCACACCCACACGCCTCCACCAGCCAAGGTTTTATTTATGGCTCTCGCTAGGTATTTGGATCATGGGGGTTTTTCTTATCTGTGGACAATAATTTTTCTACAGTGAATATTTACTGCTTTATAGCTTTATAAATTGTTTGAAATTAACAGAGAGAGAGAGAGAGAGGAGAGAGAGAGAGAGAGAGAGAGATAGAGAGAGAGAGAGAGAGGGAGAGATCTACAGGCTTAAGGCAGAGTGTTCTTGCTCTAGTACAATCACATTTAGGTCAGGCTTCTGTTGTGCCCACATGGCAGGGCTGGCCTTCGATGATGAACTAATCACAGGAGGCGGCATTTTCTGTTCCCTTTACCACTGCTCCACATTCTTTCCCTCATCTTTTTCAATTCCAGATAGTCTCCATGTCTCTCTCAAGGTTCTCCTCCCCCCTAGCCCCCCATTAACCCCATCAGCTTATGGGTATAGGGATTCTAATGAGGCAGAGTGAAAAAGCCTTCTCTCACACAGGTGACCGAAGAAAGTAGCCAAATGAGAATGAAGGAGGCTTAGCAGGAAGACATGGCTCAAGGAGTAAAAGGGCTTTAACAGATGTGGATGGTCCATGAAAAAAGTGAGGACCTCACAGCAGCAGGTGAAACGTGAAATAGTTAATAGTAACTGCAATGAAATGTAGCCAAGGGGATGTACAGTGAGTGGAAAGGAAGTAAAGGTGTGGCAGTATGGAAGGATGACACTCACATTTTGCTACTGTTTCCTTACTGAACTCATCAGTACCCACAGATTTGCTCCTCTTGGCATTCCGCATCCCGGGGACCCACACCATCCATCATCCATTTATGCAGCTGCGCAAGCCAAGTCATAGCCTCAATTCTTCCATATTCAGCTGGACCCCAAGTCCTGGGGCATGTACAGTATCACTCAAATCTGTTCCTTTCTCTCTAGCTCTTTGTCACCACCTTGGCTCAGGCTTCCCATGACTCTCTGGAATAAGAGCCTCTTCACTGGGGTGCCTAGTTAGTCTTTCCCCCTCCCACCCTCATTCTTATTTTCTTATCTCCTGCAGCCAACAGGATCTTTCTAAATTACAAAAAGAATCATGCCCCCTTCTAGGCTTCAAATAGTTGCTTCAAATAGTTCAAATGCAGGAGAGACTCCAGTCTTAGCTCCTACTATGAGACTTAACAGGGCTCTCTGGGAACACCCCCTCCCTCCTTTCTGGGAGTATGTGGGTGGGTGTCAGGCCATCTTCTAACACCCACCCCAAATGTCAAAACTAATTTGTAACAAGACTTTCTTTTCTTTTGATAACAAACTGCCCCTAAAGTAGGTGAAGCCTCTAGTGGTTTCCAGTCCTTTTCAGTGGAGCATCCCCAGCAAATAATACATATACAACACCCAGGGGTAAATGTATGTGGGTTCTTGTTGCTGGCAACTGCAGGTGATCAGCCAAGGGATGTCAGCTACTCTAGGCCCCACCCGGCCACTCTAAGAGCTGAGGGATCAACACCTCAGCAAACCTGCAATCTGTCCATGGCATACTGGCTGCTAAACTCAGCCTCAGAGATAAAATCAGCTAGTCAAGCTTACTTGTTTGCATTTAGGTTTCAATGCAAAGTTGGAAACCTATTCCATTCTTTTGAAAGTGATGGCCCCTGCCCAGTCCTGTCCAAGCCAGAAGGATTTGCACTGGCCTGCGGTGTTGCTGTGTTACTTGCTGGGATTCCGGCAGAAGTCCTCTTCAAGCCGGACCAGAAAGCAGCTCGCTTTTGAAAGGCCTGAGGCTCTTAGGACAGCCTCTTCCAATTTCAGTCTCTGCAGAGACGCTCTTTACCCAGGGCCTGGTGTGGTGAGTCACTCTCAGCTCCCTGTTCTGCCCAGGCTTCCCCTTACTTCCCTTCTAGTATTCAGGACGAACAAGCGGTAGCACTGACGCTTGCTTCTATTTGAGTTATGCTCTGAGTCTGAGTCTCTGGATAAAGGTCAGTCAGTCTCTCATCAGGCTAGTGCAGGCCCTGCACAGCAAGGCTCACACCTTGTCTTCCACCCTCTCTTGGCACTCTGTGCCTTTCCGTGCTTTCAACTTCATGTTTACACGTAATGCTACTACAGCTTGGAAAAGCCCTCCCTGCCTCTTCTCTTACTGACTCATTTGTCCTCTATGGAAGGACACCTATTCCGAAAGGCGGGAGCCCATGTGAGGGGCAGGTGTCCTATCAGGGTTCCCACAGTGCACCTCTAGCACAAGTTACCAAACGGCATTGAAATAATGGACAGTTCCTGTCTTCCACTGCGAGCTCCCTGGGGGAGAGACCGGGCCTTGTCTTCACAGCCTTCTGCTTTGAAGGGTGCCGGCACACACACAACAGATGCTCAAGCACTGTTTATGGGATTAATGAATGAAGTAAAGCAGATTTACAATAAAAAGAAATAATCTTAGGGATTACATTCAAGAGAGATTGGCAAATGGCATGCCATATGCACACTGCAGGGACTCATGTAGGGTTTAATATTTTTAGGATCTTCAGACTAATGGCTGTATTGACAGGTGAATGTAATAGAAAAAAAACTAATTAAAGGGCAGGATTGCTTTAATGTTGTGATATATGGCCCACAGTGTACATGTCTCTGAATTAGTAACAAATGGTATTCTATGTAGTGTAGACACATGTGTGTATATATACACACACGTTTGTATGTATACTCGTATATGATATAGCTACAATCTGTGTTAGTTACTTATCGTAAGGTGCATTATTATACAGTTACAATATATAGTGTGAGATTAAACAAAATAAACCATTTTATTATTTGAGACTCCCACCTTACTGTCTATCCTAGGTCACTGCTCTAGCTTTTCCCCACAGAGGCGTCTCCCATTCCCATGTGGAAGCTGACTCTCCATGCTACACTCCCAGCCCTGGTCCACACACACTTCTCCCTGTTGCCATGAATTTGGCAAATCACACTCCCCTGGATGTGTTCCTCGGTGCACTGCTCCAGCCCTGTCAACATCTGTGAGTGCCTACTATGTGCCAGCACTTTGCCCTTTAGGAGTGTCTACAAGTATAAGCTTGAGTAGTTCCTGCCTTCAAATCTGGAGGCTACTAGTAGTAGTGTTTGCATCCTGTGAACTATTTTAATAAGCACATTAGCTATGAGGTGAGATCACAAAATATGGTGAATGCTGCTGCTGAGTGCCATCCAACGGAAACGCAGGGATCTTCCACCTGGGAAGCAGAGCGTCGAACTTCAGTAATAGTGTGTGACAAGTTTCAACTTGTTCGGGGCCATCAGTCAGGCGTGAGCTACGGTTGAGAGAAGATGTGTTTTAAAGTGTGCCGTAAATCATCCTCCATCATGACAACACTCCATGTCACACATCGCTTCTGGTATATGGTTCTGTCCAAAACATTACAGTGTATCCTCAACCACCTTATTCACCGGATCTGGCACCATGCAACTTCTGGCTCTTCCTCAAAGTCAAAATGAGGCAGCCATGACAGCCCAGCTAAAGACACTCATGAAAGAGGACTTCCAGAACTGCTTCAGAAAGTGACAAGAAACATGTGATAAGTGTGTTCAAAGCGAGGGGGAGTATTTTGAGGGGGATTAATAGCAATGTGTCTTTTACTGTAATACATTTTTAAATTTAAGCATTCACCTATTTTCTGATCACACCCCATATATAATCCTCTATTAGTGGGTCTACAAAATAATCTCAATCAAAATTATGATTTATGGCTCATGAGTTCTGAGTGAAGAGCTGTGTTTCTGAGTTCAGTCTGTTTAAATGTTTTGACCTAAATAATTATTTTCCCACCAAAATGCTTCAAGTGCACTGACACTAAAGGAACAACACATATATCCAGTGAAATGTAGGCACTTGTTTTAATTTTTCCTATGAAAGGCCATTATTTTCAATAACCAAACAAAAAGGACTCTATTTTCAAACATAAGAGTAAGTTTGTAAGTCATTTAGCCGCAGGGATCTCTGTCAAAGCAGCAACACAAATACAGCTAATGAATGTTGTAACAAATCATAATAATGTGAGTCAGGAGTATTTTAGTGTATTCCTTATTACCTATACAGATTTAATTCAAGATAAACTTAAAACAAATATTATTGCAATGAGTATCTATTAACAGATTCAAACAAGAGGAAAAACAAGTTAACTGGGGTGTGTGTGAAAGTTAAGCTGCCCAGCATAGCTTTTATATAAAAGGGCAACTACAAAGATTTAGAAATGGTTTTAAAACTGCTTAAAATAGATTTGCTAATTGTTTGTAGCTGTTTATCATTAACATAATAACTCTCTTAACTGATTATTCTCTTCAAAGATGAAAACATTATGAAAAGGCAATGAAGGGGTATTTCTAGGAATGGCCTCATAACAACCAAAGTATTCATGCTCACTCATCGGTAACTTATCACCAATTAAAATTTGTCATTACAAATATACTTTAAAATATACAGATCCTATAAACATTCACACAAACACATCCTTTAACCCATGAAGAAAAGCAACTTTTTTCTCATAAAAAGTAACTTTATTATATATAGCTATTTGTTTAAGTCCAAAACAATATTACAAAGCAAAAAGGATAATCCTTTTGCCTGTTATTACTTTCAAATGAGTGGGAAGAAAAGCTATGCCTTCAAATTAAGAGTTTTAGGACTGGAAACAAAAATCTGAGTGCATACATATGTTTAAGATGGTATTTTGCTTTTAGTGACATCATATAGAAAAGTGCTCTGAATTCATCCCAGGAACAGAAAGACCATTTATCTATGTATTTATTCAGGGAAGGCTGCCTTGTCCATGTCAGACTGGCATATTTAACATTACTGAAGAAGAGGAAGAGATAAAGGAGGCGGAAGTTAGAAATGAGCACATCACACATTTACGAATATTTAAAGAGGTTAAATGTTATGTCCATCTAGAAAATGGGTATTCATTTAGAGAATCAGAAAGATAAAATTCAAAAGCTTCTTAATTTTATAAGTGCAGAATTCTAAGATTAACTTATTCAACAACAACAAAAATCACTTGGGCTAAGTGAAAGCACAATTATCAAAGTAAAAAAAATTCACCAAACCGACAAGGCTAAGGGTTATCAAACCTCCACCTCGGCCAAGTAAGTTCATAGAATTTCTCTGACCTGGTCACAGACCAAGGGCCTGGCTCACGCCCATGCTGCCTTTCTTAGCTGCTCTAATCAATGAAGCAGAAAGGGTCCTTTCTAAAGGTGCCAACAGAAATTTTCAACAATCAATGTAACCTTAAATTTTAAAGAAGTCTTTATGTCATAACTCCATGACTTACTTTATAGTCACTACTTATAAGAAAAAACCCAAGACTCTCAAAAAGCCTACTACTGGGTTGTCAGAAAAGTCATGACGTATTTTTTTTATGTTTTTCGTTGCAAAAAGGTGTCATGACTTTTCCGACAACCCAATATATTACCTAAACAGGTAAAGTGAAAATTAAAGTGATCTCCTTTTTTTTAAATTAAAATCTACTCCATAATGGGGAATTCCAAATATGACAGTCACCAATTCCAAATATGACAAGTCCAAATATGACAACAAAACACCCCTTGTTCACAAAACATCATTTGAATCTTTTTCGTGCTGTGTCCTTCCCTTTCAATTAATTCATGAAATTAGTATATGGGTAAATAAAATGGAGTGACTGCTTTAAGTGCCTGAGGTGGTTTAAGAAAAATTACTATCCTCACAGAAGAAAGGTAAAGGGATTTCATAAAGGGGCTGGTTGGTGACTTTGGATGCCAAGTGCTGCAAGAGCTTAGAGGTTCGGAGAACTAGTGGGCTCTAATGAGAATGAGAAAGACGGTTTCTAGGGTTGCAGGTAATGATGGGGAGAAAAGCACATCTGATGACTGCCGGATGCATGGAAGTAGCTTGTTTGCTCAGATAAGAAAGGCTTCTCAGGAACTTTAGGCACAAACCAGGTGGCAGGGTGGCCTATGGAGGGGAGCTCCTATGTAAAGTCAAAGATCCCAGGCAACTGGAAGGCACAGGGGTCCCCTGGACCAAGTGGAGCTTAAGGGAATTCTGATTGGGCTAATTTTAACCAAAGTGCAGATCATCTGTAAGAATCTGCTGGGTTACTTTTTTTTCTACCTTTATTCCTGACTCCATCATAATATTCACTTGCCCATGAGATCACGTTCCAGACAGGAGAATGGGAAAAGAAATGACAATAATGTTCTATCATGTTTATGACCCAGCTAGCTAGGCACACCTTCCATATCGCTGTCCTATTCGTTTAGTTTTATTCTGGTAATATGTCTTCCTTAAAATATGTTTAGAACATAGACAGTCCTAGAAAACTAACTAGTTGACTTGAGATAGGTTATAAAAATCCATTACGCTGCCTACACTTTTTTATAGGTGATTTCTTCTCTTAGTGACCTACAGCAGCTTTCCTCAACTTACTCTCAGAGATGTAAGTAGGTGGTTTTGCAAAAAGAAGGGTCCACAGTCACGTAAGTAACAGAAGCTTTGGAGATATACCATGTTCATTACCACCTAAAAAGGCTCTAAGAAGGACGCAGTAAAATGAAACAACTTGTGATATAATTACATCTTTAATCTGGTATTTCCCCAAATGTATTTGAACATGAACATGTGACATGACAACCACCAGCCACCTCCCCATCCTCCCCTCCAAACATCTATTAGTACCGGCTATGGTTCCAGGAGACACGTTTTGGGAAACCCTGCCCTACGGCAGTGCTGCCAGTAACCACCAGCCAGAAGAAACAGCGCCAGGGCTTGACATGAAGCTGACCCAGTCCCGGTCTCCCGTTCCCAGCACAGACTCCCCATCTTCACCTGCAGCGTAAGAAAGAATGGCAGACAGCAAGAATGCTGCTGAGTTGAAGTCAAAAGACCTGGTTTCTGAGCACACATTGTGACACTTCCTATTGACTCTTCAACCAAGTTACTTGAACCTCCTTGAATCTTCCTCTTTTAATACCTGCCTTGCCTACCTCTCAGGGTTGGAGTGTCTAATGATCTAGAATGAGACAATGTTGAATCTGTACTCTCTAAAAGCTTCATAAAAAGTAAGGCATTATTATTGTTGAACCACTCCCTGTCTTTAATGAAAAGGCTGTAGTTTAAATAGCACGAACCATCTGCATTTAGCTCCAGCCTGCCAGGGAGAGCTTGGCGTACTACTAATCTCAAAGTTTAGAGGCAGTTATAAGAGGCAATAAAATTGTTACGAAAAACCAGAAACAAAACCTTCTAAAGACAAACAGGGTCTACATTGTGTCTATTACTACAGTTTGGGGAGTATTAGTAAACCATTATTTTACTCAAAATAAAAAGAGAACATCTGAATCGGCGATTTATAAAAAAGTTTAAGCATAGATGCCTGGGAGGAACATCTGAAATTCACTTTTATTTCTAGTGCTTCATCATCTTGACAAAAAGCTCCCAAACTATCTTTTGGTATTTTCTAATAATTTGAAGGAAAAAAAAAATGGATAGCATACTTTTGGTTACAGAAAGAAATTCATAATAATTTATTTAAACACTTGGTAATTAGAAAATAGCATAACAGCAATAAACGTCCTTTCAGTTTCTGATGGAGAGAAGCTATCTCTCATCATCCTAGTAATATGTTAAAGTATAAAGTTCTAAATGATGATTTACATCAAAATAGTAACTGCTACTTTACTTAATTCAGAAACAAAAGCAAGGATTTTTAAGTAGAGGAAACGTATTTATCTTGGTTTTTCAGGAGTAAGAGCTACACTAGAAATGAAGACTAGAGAGTGAGATAGAGTCCTTTCCGGTTTTTGTCCTATCTACAGGCGTGCTTCTGAGATGACCGTAAGCCTCAGGTAGGCTTTCTTTAATAAACTCGTCAGCCAGACTTTTGGAAAGCTTACCTAACTTCTCTGAGAGCACACCTGACCTGGGCAAAGCTTGCTAAGTGCCCGCTAACGTGTGCGCATGCGCCTGTTGCTGAATTACTCAGAGAAGCACAGTCGCCAGCCTCCAGGAGTTATTTAAAGGTGCCTTCCCCACCCTCTCAAATCCATTTGCCTTATGCATAACTGGAAACAACTCAGGATGTGCTACTATGGCTACATGTTACTTGACCCATTTTTAACTAGCAGCTGGTTAAAAAGGCAAGTCAATATAAAGGCAGGCTTCCACTTGATATACAGCAAACATAAAATGAAAATTATTAAAGAAAACATATAATTCTTGTTATCAGTCAAGGTTGCAGCTAGGACTCCTGATTAATGAAAGTTGACAAGACAATTCAAAAGCTGTACTGCTGAGTATTTAGGCAAAGTCCATTGGCAGTAAGCTGGCTAAATCCAAATCCTTCCATAGCCTCATCAAAAGCTACCTTTTCTAACTTGAGAAGAGGTGAATTCTTTCAAGCCTAATGGCCTCATCAGTGTTTCAGAAACTGCACATCACAGTTACCTGGGGGGTAGTTTAAAAATGCCTGTTTCAGGCCGGCCGAGTGGCGCGGTGGTTAAGCGCTGGCGTGGGAAGCCAGCGGCCCCGGTTCGGTCCCACATATGAGGGCCAGTGACACTGCCCTCAAAAATAATGCCTGTTTCTATAGAAGATTCCAGCCAGAGCCTACAACACGCGTTCTTAACAAGCTCCCCCAGGTGACTCTTCTGCTTGCCAAGAACAGGAGTTGAGAACTGGACACAGGGACTAAAGTCCTGCTCAGTAGCTCCTCTTAGTGTCAGCTTTTCGGGAAATACTGCGTTTCCCCAAATTGTGCACCAGAAGCAATTCTTTGCTATCAGAACAACAGTCATCGCACAGCTCTTCAGTACCAGTGGTCAGAGAAAAGGCTCACTTCACCGGGGACAGTCCCCTCCCTTCTCCTTAGCTAGGTGGTGAGGGGTTATTCAGGATGTTGGAGTTACATACTCTGCCCACACATCACTTTCTGTTCTCTCTTGGTGAGAAGATCCCTTCGATAACGTGAATTGTAAGAAAGTGAGAGCGTGTACCAAAACACAATTTTACAAAGGAATTATAGATGAGGACTCTTCTTACTTTCTTACAAAGCTGATAAATGCAGCATGATATTTAAAATTTATTTCAATAAAATACAACAATTAGAAAAAGGTCTTTTTTTAAAAACAATTTCAGTGCACTTTGAATCTATTCTACTATATTTGGACAGAAGAAAAACTACAGAAAATGGTAGGCTCAGTTAAATGTATGATAAACCTGCACTTATGTTTTATACTATTAACTATATTTGAATACAATATCAATGTAAGATAAGTCTCAGCAAAACTGACAGACTTGAAAGGTGTGTTTACGCCTGAAGTGTTTCGCTGTGGTTGTGTTTACATTACACGATGATCAGTCCCCTTCAGGCCCCACAGAGACGATGATCAGCATGTCTGTTCCTGTCGCATTTTCTCCAGCCTGGCTCTCTAGTCACCAGACTCTGCCTTCTACAGCTGCCATAAAAAAGGTCCCGTTCACCCCCCAACACACCTGCCTGACTTCTGAAAGTCCATCTCTGTCAGGGTCTGATTCGTACAGGTGAGTGGCCTAACCCGGAGAAGGCACGCAGGGAACAGCTCAGCCACTCGGGCCACAGCCCAGTGGGCAACGGCTCCACAGCTGCCGAAGACCACCCGCCGCCTTGCTCTCAGCTGGGGTGCAGTGGACAAAGCATGATGTCTGCATGCGCCTGAGTGCCGGGGCATGGCATGTGAGCAAGCAGCCATGGGCCGTGAGCTAAGAAGGGTTTGTTGGCGCGGGATCAGAGGACAGTGTTTACGGGTTATGGATTTGAACATGGATCTAAGGAATTTTATTAGGGAAAATAGGTTTTTTCCAAGTTAGGGTGACTTCCAACAAAGCTGAAGAGTTGTTCTAGGTTAGTCCTTGCTGGGGTGTTTATCACTAGCTGACTCCGGAAGCTCAGAAAGGTTAAATTCCTGCCTAAGACTGCATGACTCACAGGGCCAGGCTGAGCACCAGGTCTGTATAATGCCTGCAACTCTCCCCACTAGCCTACACCATTTTTGCATTTGCTACTTCTGTTCGTTAAGATTTTTGTCCTATACTTACCTGGCAGGGGAGATACCATGATCACGATTTCTGTCCTGCTTAGCTTGGGTTTAAATTCCATTTTTCAATCTATACTGTCACCTCCACCAAGTGACCGGATTCAGGGACATTACCTAATAAAGTCTGTTATACAGAATTTGGTATGAATCTTAGGGTTTAGTAAATGCTTTGATGCTGCATATGTATGAACACACTGTCCAGTTCAAGGGTGATCCTGTTGCTAAATGGCAGTGATGCAATCAGGTGTTAGGGCAGGGTTTTATACAATGTCAATAATAATTATTTTGTGGTTCTTTTACTGTAAGCGCTGTTCGGACTACATTAGGTTCCTCTTGGTCATGATTAACTAAAACAATAGAATGGAGTTTATTCACATCATTTGGTTGAGAATAAAGTACAAGGTCTTAACATTACACTAGCCTCAAAAGACAAGTATATATACTACTCCCTTCTTTTTGCCTTTCCACAGCCTCCAACCAAAACACTTGACCAAGACACTTAGCAGGACCCACATAACTAAGTATGTGGATGACAAGTCTGGCCCAACTCTGCTTTCTGCACCCTCAGTACATGTAAGAAAGCTGCCATCTTGCTGGATCTTTGGTGAAGGTCTGTTCAGCTCTATATTTTATTATCACAAGCTCAGCAAGATAAAGACAAGAACATTTTATGTACATATTGCTACTAAAAAATTGAATCCTAAAACACATAAAAACGCAAGTGAATTCTTCCTACTATGACAAATTAATTATGCCTCATCCTACAGAGACAAAAGGTGGGAATAAATAAAGTAATGGGATAGATTCCCGCTGATGGCTTGCAAAATTGCACCTCAAACTATTTCTCATGTACTAAAAGTAAAAGAAAATGAATATCGTATTTGCTTGTACTGACTTCCCATCATTTCAAAAATAATGACACTCTTTACATATGCTTTATGCCTTACTGAGTCTCAAAGTGCTTTCACATACAATTATTTCATCCATATCTCCCACGTATGACAGCAGAAGCACAGAGCAGGAAAGTGGCCGGGTAAGTGGTGTGGTGCCTTCATCCGGAATTCTATCAGCCCAGCCCTGTGGTGGTCAAGTTCAACCTCTAGGACCTCAGTTTCCTTTTCTGGAGGGAAAGCCAAGGGAAGAATTGGGTAGTTTCTTTCATCTCTAAAATTCCATAACTTGTCCAAAGTCAGACTGAGGACTTACATCTAAGTTTTCTGATTTTTAAAACGATTAATACTCATTGAACTATGCTAAACCAGTTCTAATAAAATAGAACTTCAGTTATCATTGTAGCCTAACGTCTGGATGCTTCGAGCTTGTGATCAGTGGTTTAAGAATCCTAACTGCTGGATGAACAAGCCTGCCTAAAAGATAAAAGGTACGTCTATCATTGACCACAGATATCATCACAGGCCCATGAGACTCTATTGGTAACAGACTGGAAGTGGTCAAGGCCAACATCATATCATGCACAAGAGCCACTGAAATGTGGCTTATTTATAGTACTGTTCCTCCAACGTGAAAGGCAAGTAAAAGATACACTATATGCCTCACGAGTCATGACTGTGTCCTATCGATAAACTAAAAAATGTACAATAAAGAAAAGAAAGCAAAGACTTCAAAGAAATGAACAACTAAAACTTGGGAGATGAAGGAGCACAGGAACAAGACTTAGAGTAACTGAGACTCTCCTGGGAAGTCACAGTTTCATAACATACCTCTCCAAGGAACTCCCCTCCAGAACACACAGAATAACTTCAGCAAGAAGCTCACGGAGTTGACAACACCTGGGTCACCTTGGCTTTGGAGACAAACCTCGGTGACTTACACACAGGGGGTTACTCACACTAAAGACTATTCCCTCGGAACTCCTCATCCCACACACAAGGGTAAACTTCACTCTATGAAAACAACTTTCACTCCCGGAAGACCAATCAAATGTGGATATTCCAGAACTGAAATAGCTTTGCATTCTATCCCTTCATCCCCTGATAAAACAACCACGTTTTGAACTTGCTCCCTTTCTGGGACTGTTGTCTCTTTGCCAGAACCCAAATGATAACAAAAACTTATTAGTTACCCTATATTCCTAAATCTTCCTTCCGACTCCCAACTCCCAGATCTAGATTTGCAAAGCAGTCAGGAGTAGAGAGAGGATAGTGGACCCAGGAGGAATCAAGTACTCTATTTTTCTATCCCTCATCTCTGTCCCATGTGATCAGGGTGATGGAGCATAACAGGGACTGTGGAAGACCTCTAGGTATGGGGCGGTGAGGTGCTCAAAGAACAGGGGAATTATGTTCTATGAAAGAATCAAAATATCTATTTCTTGTGGCAATTATCTTTGGTCCGCCTCCATTCCCTCTCTCACTAGCTTCCACCCCTGATTTCTATTAATACTAATACAGACAGCAAGAAGACTCATGGAAATGATTTAAGGACGGAGTAAACTAGAACTTATTAGGACAAAAATAAACTGGGCACTAACAACTTTTTGCATTTGAAGGATGACCATGACATTTTGAACCAGCCACACAAAACAACTAAACCATTCTGTGAGTAGAGCTAAATAAACATTAAAGAATATTATAATTGGCAGATTCTTTAACAAATTCTGTATTATGAAAACTTTCAAATATATACAAAATTACTGGAGACCCAATATTCCTATCAACAATTAACAAGCATTATTACATCATTCCTTTGTTCTTTGCTAATGTATTTTAAGGCAAATCTCAAATATCAAATCATTTTACTTCTACTTCCATCAGTACTGACCTCTAAAAAAATAAGGAGATTCTCTTACTCAATCATAACTGATAATAATTCCTTGGTATCATCTAACACACAATCCATAATCAGATTTCTTAACTGTCTCATGTATATCTTATGGTTCAAATCAGGTCCTAAACTAGGCCCACTTGTTACGTCTAGTTACTTACATCTCTTAGGGTCTTTCTAGTCTCCCCTCCCCTGGAAATCCCCCACCTTTTTTTCCAGGCCACTGACTTACTGCAGAAATTGCGTCAGTTATCTTAAACAATTTTCCACATTGTGAATTTTGATTTGTTTCTTTATGAGGTCATTAAGTTTGTATCTCCATACGCTGTATTTTTTATGAATGAAAGTTACTTCCAGAGATGTGATATTAGATTTAGGTTCAACTTTTTATAGCAAGAATACTTCATAGGTTTATATTGCCTAAGTCAGGTGCACACAAGGTCTGACTGACTGTTCCATTTCTACCATTACTAAGATTGATTTGTGAGATAGTAGGTTCTTTATGAACACTGAAAAGTACTTTTTCCTGCTTAAATCGATTTCCATAGATTACTATGGAAGTAAATTTTAAGTAACTCTTTAAAAAGTGAATAATGCTTATGGAAGTAGTAACCAGAAACTTAACAATTCTTCCATATAGATATCAATTAAGAAGCAGGGAAATTAACCTGCAATTAAAACAATATACTTGATTCCCTGAGTATTAACAGAGTTCAATCTATCCATTTAACACCAACTAACTCACAGTTACTAGTTTCCTAGTGAGCCAGGCAGGGCCTATGAAGGGACATGAAGCCATGGCTTCTATCTTATGGGTAGACCAGTAAGACATACACTAATAAAAGGACAATAAAGGAGGTAACAAGCTAAGGCAGCATACAGTGATAGCAAATTCAGACAAATGCTGAGTTTGTTGAAGGGACAGACTGCGATTAGGAAACCTTCATGAAACGTTAATACAATGCAGGCCCCTGTGGGCAGTGATTCTTATCTGTTTTGTTCACTGCCGCATCATGAGTGCCTAGAACAGTGTCCAGCACAAAGGCCTTTAATAAAAATCTGCCGGGCACATGAATGAGCCAGGACTTTAATTGCCAGTGCTTGTTCGATTGAACTGTGCATTACTTCTCTTCCTTCCTCCATGGCGGGAAGCAGGGCTTGGGCTGCCCTGGAAAAATTCAGGCAGGCAGAGTAGGCCAAGGACAGTGAAAGTGGAGGGAATGGTGTGGGGCAACAATCAAAGATGTGAGAGGATAAAGGGTGTCTCGAGCTGGTGGAGATGTGTATTATGGATCAGCAGGCACTAGCATTTGGCACTGAGATCAGAGCAAGGTGGTGGAGGCCTAGTACACTGGGCTAAAAGGCAGGTGCACTTGTGAGACAGGGGACGACGGAAGGAGGACAGAGCCCTACGAAGGAGAGACTGTGAGAACACATGACAACAGGATGCCCTGAAAAAGAGAAAAACTGGAGAGTAATTCAGGGGTAATAACAATTGAGAATATTGATGATCAGGGTATCGGTAAAAATGGAAAGCAGGATGAATGCTGTAGATATTAAAAATACAAAATCAATAAGAGTTGATGATGGTCTGAGTGGATATGACTGCCAAAGTTAAGAAAGGGATCAAAGATCATACTCAAGTTCATTATCCAACTCTGCTGGGTAAATAAGATATACAGTGATGAAAAAGATGCTTGGTGATTTTAATTTTTTCCCCTACAACTCTGGGTATGTGTTTAATCCGCTCATCATCATTCTCACAGAAGTGACCCCACCAGCACTTCAATCTATTTATTTATTTATTTATTTATTTATTTATTTATTTATTTATTTATTTATTTTTAGCTGAGCCATCCTGCCACCTGCTGGCAGCTCAGTGGCAGCTCAGCTCGGGCTGGGCATCGAACTGCTGTTGCTCAGAGCTCAGCTCACACTCTTGAGTGAGCTCTTAACCAACTGAGCCACTCGGCCGGCCCTCAGCGCTTCAATCTAAACCTCAGAACCAGAGAGATAAAGGCTTGGCTCAAGGTCCACAGGGTAGCTACCAACAGATCTAAGACTAACATGGAAATACTCCTGTCACTCAGTTCATTACTCCTTCCACTTTAACATCTTAACTAGTTTCCGTGAATCTTTCCCAATAGTGCAATTATAATTTCTAAGAAATGCAAACCTGCTGTAGGTGAGGCCTATCTCTCCTGGCAGTACACCTTGCATTCTTTCCATGGGAGAGGAAAACGGAAGCCAGGGGCAAGACATGTGACTTAAGGCCTCCTGCCAACGTGTGCTTGGAGAAAACAGACAATAGATGTACCATGCTGGCTACGGGAATCACACCCATAAGGCTTCCTTATCAAGGTAATAACAACATTGTATTTCTGGAGGCTCAGACCGTTTTCTGCAGTCCACTCACACCTTTCGACAGGATAAACTAAGAATTGCGTATTTCCACTGATATTCTGTAGATAACTGAAACACTCAGCAAATTACTTGTGCTTCACTCATAGGAAGAACAGACACTAGAGCTGGGGGGAAAAAAAAACTAATGACAAACCTCATTCACTTCACAGTGGGGGCGTTTTCAGTCTTATTCAGGCTCGTATTCCAGAGGTTTGTGGAGGAGACAGCCATGACAACGAGGAGGCAGAAGACGAAATACGCATGTGTAGATGAGAAAGTCCATGTGAGAGCTCAGGGATAATTTGAAATTTGGACTATTTTTAAGCCAATCCTGTTTAAATAAACCTTAAAAGGAAGTAAATCTGAGTAGTAAATAGGATACGTTTTGGTTTGTTTTTCAATTTAAAATGGGAATAATGCTAGGGTAGGATTTGAAAATAACACCCACTTACCTGGCCCACTCAAAACTTTTGAAATAAAATCGTTTACATGTTGGAATTGATGGATGTCAAAAGCGTTGTGAAATTTTTAAACAAATTTTTCTTTTCATGTGAAAGAGTTGGATCTTAGTGTTTCTAACCTTCCTTCCTATTTGCTGAACACCCTATGCATTAGGCCCTATCCATTTACAGGATGGGGAACAATAGCCATTTTTTCCCCTCTAAAATAAAAACGTGTGAGGAGACAAAAGGTTTAATCTCTGGAAAGACTGAGCTTGAGAGGCTCTGCTGGGGATGACCCAGGTTGCAGCTGGAGGGCAGGTGAGAGAATGCCAGAATATGTATGTAATGACCTCCCCACCCCATCCCATACCAGAATCTAGCCATGTTTCCCAAGCAAGAGGGCCTTTCTAGAGAAACTGAACCCCATCGAGGAAAAGACCTGCAAGTTCTGAGATCTGGGGGTTCCCCCAAGAAAGGCCAACTCACCATGAACACTATAATAAAACTCCCTAGCTGAGCAGTGCTGCCTGAGAAACAGAGCTTCTAATCAACTATTCATTAATTGATTCTTAAATCCAAAAGAAAAAAGTTCAGAAGAAAAAGACAGAAAAACAACCTGTTTTTTCGTAACATAATACATTCAGAGACAAGGGAATATACTATATCAATGAAACAAAAACAAGATGCTATTTAAAAACATGTAAAAATAAAGGAACAATTAGGTGATGAAAAATAGCTCTTGGAAATTAAAAATACGAGAGCAAAATTTAAAAGTTTAATGGAAAGTTTATAAGACAAACTCATGAAAATCTCCCCCAAGTAGAATACAGAGAGAGAAAAATAAAAACAAAATTGTTTTTTAAAGCTGAGGAAGAATCCAATAAGTCCACAACGTAACTAATGACTCCCAGAGAAAACAGAGTAGAAAAAAATCATTGAAGGATGAATAAGAGGTAGTTTTACAGAACTGGTGGAAGGAGATGAATCTTCACACTGGAAGGCCTATCAAGTGTCTGGTAAATAAAAACTCAACTAACCTACATTTCCATGAGATTTCAGAAACCCAAAGATAAGATCCTAAAAACTCCTGAAGAAAAGACAAAACAAACACGTCTAAAGGATTGTAGTAAGTACAGCAACAATAGATATCAGAAGACGCTAGAGGAATAGATTCAAAATTCTGAAAGAAAAGGACTTTCGACCCAGAATTCTATACCCACACAATCCACCAGGAGGTTAGGATATAGATTTTCAGACCTGTACCTCTTCTAGGAAAGCTGCTGGAAGATGAGTGAGTGAGGTGACCTAAGATTCAGGACAGAGGAAGTTAATAGGAGCAAGGTAGAGGGCAATGTCTAAGATGACAGGAGTGGAGCAAACCAAACAGCCAGTCCAGAGTGGACAGGAAGAGGAGGGGCCCAAGAGGGATGTCTCCTGAGGCAAGACTGACCTGACTGCCTGATGTCTAACACTGCAGAAAGTTTTGTATTAGGAGGCTAGTAGAGGGTATGGGAAAAATTACGTGGATACACTTTTTGTTCCTCACCAGAAAACAGTGCAAAATTGTGAAAGGAAATACAATGACAATACATACCACTTGGCTCAACAGGGAATGGTATTTATTACATAATCATAAAAATATAAACCCCAAATACTAAATTAATTAATAATTCTAATACATCAGCATTTTGAGTAATAAATAGCCTAAATCCTAACCTACCAAAATAGAAATCCAGAGATAATGTTAAAAATGAACACATCAATGGGCCGGCCGAGTGGCACGTTGGTTAAGAGCTGGCTTGGGACACCAGCCGCCCCGATTCGGATCCCACATATGAGGGCCAGTGACACCGCCCTCTACAGCTAAGGTGGTGAACAACAGCTCCACCTGGAGCTGGGCTGCTGTGAGTCCCCAGGGACGGCATTGCTGCGGCCCCCTGCTGCAGTGGGCTGCCATAGGCTACAGTGAATGGCCGGCAGCCAGTGTGAGCTGCCAATAGCCGCAGTGAGCAGCTGTCCAGAGGCCAGCAACCGATCTGCCTCATCCGGGAAAAGCTCAATGATGATACCAACATGGGCCAGTGAAGCAATGTCCTCCACAACTAGACTGAAGAACAAAAGGACAGCAACTTGTCTGTTCCCCTTCCCTGGTTCCCCAATGCTGTTCCCCTCCCCCAATTCTCCAATAAAATCTTAAAAACAAAAACAAAAAACAAAAATAAAATGAACACATCAAGAAAGTCAGTGTAAGATATTATTTTAAAATATACAGATAAATATAATTTAAAACGAACTGAAGGTGTTGTAGGGAGTAGGCTTGGTAGGTGAAGATGAGGGGTATGATTGAAGAATGCCATTTTTTGTGTTGTTTAGTGAAACTCAACTTTTTTTTTTTTTTTAAAGATTTTATTGGGGAATTGGTGGAGGGAAACAGCGTTGGGGAATCGGGGAAGGGGAACAGACAAGTTGCCGTCTTCTTGTTCTTCAGTTTAGTTGCGGAGGATGTTGCATCACTGTTGGTATCGTCATTGCGCTCTTCCCGGATGAGGCAGATCGGTCGCTGGCCTCTGGATGTCGCTCATCGCGGCTATTGGCAGCTCACGCTTGGCTGCTAGCCACTCACGCTGGCTGTGGGCCACTCACTGCAGCCTATGGCAGCCCACTGCAGCAGGGGCTGCAGCCCACACCATCACCGGGGCTCGCACAGCCCAGCTCCAGGTGGAGCTGTTGTTAGCTGTAGAGGGCAGTGTCACTGGCCCTCATGTGGGATCCGAACCGGGGCCGCTGGCATCCCAAAACCAGCGCTTAACCAATGCGCCACTCGGCCGGCCCGAAGCTCAATTTTTAAAATCTACATGCATATATTACTTTGATTAAAAAATAACACTGAGGGGTGGCCTGTTAGCTCAGTTGGTTAGAGCACAGTGCTTACAACACCAAGGTTGCTGGTTTGATCCCCATGTGGGCCACTGAGCTGTGCCCTCCACAACTAGACTGAAACAACTACTGGACTTGGAGCTGATGGGTCCTGGAAAAACACGCTGTTCCCCAATTTAAAAATAAAATAAAATAAAACAACACTGAATATTTAAAAAGTAATCACCATGTGCCAGGCACTGTTCCAAATGCTTTAGGGATGATATCATTTAATTTTCACAATCATCCTGTTAGGTGACACTATTATTATCCCTGTTTTAAAGATGGAGAAAGAAAAGCACAGACAGGTTAAACTGATATGCCCAGTATCTTACCACTAGCAATGAACGAATGGGGCCAGGATTCAAACTCAGGCAGCGTGGACCAGAATTTGGAGATCTTAACTTTGACGGAAGCCAGGAAAATTTAATTTCATAAATTATTTTGGAGAAAGCTATCTGAATTCACCTATTGATAAACCTAGACAGTCAAAACCAATCAAACTAACAGACATGAATAAGTAGAAAGCATTTTTCTCATATCTAAAATCCTATATTTTTCTATCAACAACAACAAAAAAAACGCAGCCTAAACAGCAAGAGCAGCAGAAAAGAAAAAGTTGGAAAAAAATTGCAGTCACACAAACTATAGTTAAAAAATGACTAAGTTTCCTTGATATATGAATTTGTTGGAAAACCATTTATCAACAGCCTGTTTCTCTCTAGCAGAGTCCCTCAAGCCGAGAGCCATGTCATTCCCCTTTGACTGATTAATTAGCCAATCAGGGGACATTTTTCATTGTGAGGCATGATGGTTTATTCCAGCTAATGTTTGGTCTCTAATGGAGACATATTAAAGCCAACTCGGCTATTTTAGCCCCGTGGAGTGACCAAAAGGAAAGGATAGAAGATAAATCAAAAGAGCTCCCTTCAGTTTCCCTTCAGTCCTTAACAAAACCCCCAAGGAGCAAATGGCTGGAGGAAAGATCCTCTACCAATAAAGAGAAAAAACAAAGAAAAGAAAGGTGGGAATGCCTTCAAACCAAGGGGATCCTTTCCTGTTTCTGAAGAGCAATAATTTATCCTCTGTTGATTAACAGACCACTGATAGAACAGGCACCAAAAAGTCAATATCCAGCTCTTCTTCCTTTTATCAAAAGCTCTGCTCAATAGAAAATCTAGCTCTGTAATGCTTCTTACTCACTTGGAATGATTTCACCTGCACTCTGAATTAGAAGAGGCAGCGAGCAACCTGATCTCAGGCACTGTTTACACACTGATCTCACTCCAGTCAGGCAGCTGCTTACTGTGTGCCACAAGCTCTCTCAGCTTCTTATCTATCCCTATGCCTCTGACAGTCATCAAAGCACAAAGAAGGAGTTCAAATCGCAGAGGAATACAAGATCCTAGAGAGGATGGTTGTGAATAGTCACACATCCAGGAGATAAAAAGCTCACCTTAAATATGGTTAGTATGCTACCTAGCACACTCAACGAGATGGTCTAAACCGCTAGTCTTTGCCAGGCAATTCCAGGCTTAAGCACGGAAAACTATCCAGCTTTCTCACCTCCAAATAAGCCAAAGATTATAAGCTGGCAGTCTGTCAGATGAGATCACAAACATATTTCACTTGTCCTGAAGAGGATTTACCACCACCACCACCACCACCACCACCACCACCACCACCACCACCACACCAGCAGCAGCAAAACCATCATCATCATTATTGTCTATCAATCTTGGATAATTTCAGACAGGATATCAGTTTCCTGATTCCCTGTTATCTTCAAGTCAGGCTACTTACACATTTACAGTTATACGCCTGGGCACCATTGACATTTGAACTTCGAGGCTCAGGAGAAGCTTGTTTTTCATGTTATATCTTCTTTTCTGACTGGTCCACCCTGAGACTCCTGCCCTTTGGGCAGAGATCAATGATCAATTCCTCTCTGCAGCTTTTCCTGACATCCCCAGTAAGAATTCATGGCTCCTGGTGTGTGCGCCCACAATGTTTAAAGCACACTTCAACAGCTGAACTCAATTCAACAAAAACTTCATTGAGCACCTACTCAATGCCAAACATGGTTCTGGATGCTAGACAGTACAAAAATTCCTGCCGTGTGGGGATTCCAGTCCAAGGAAAACAGTAAACAAGTGAACTAGTTATTTAGCACATCAGATGGTGATATCTGCTATGGAGAAAAAGGAATGGAGAGGGTACAAAAGTGTCTGGGTTTTTGTTGTTATTGTTTGCATTTTCAATTATCCATTTGATTTCAATTATCCAAACTATCCAATCAAGGAAGATGGACTGAGATGACAAAATGTGAAGGAGGTAGAGGGGCAAGCCATTCCATGCAGAGGAACTATCAAGGACTGAAGTTGAGGTGGAACAATCCTGAAGTACTGGAAGAAAAGCAGAGTGGGCAAGGAAAAAACAGCAGATGAGTTAGGGCAGTGTGTGTGTGTGTGTGTGTGTGTGTGTGTGTGTGTGTGAGAGAGAGAGAGAGAGAGAGAGAGAGAGAGAGAGAGAGAGAGCGCGCGGGAGAGAGAGAGAGAGAGAGATGTATATGCAGGGCTGAAGAGGATCATGTAGGACTTTAGGCCAGTATAAGGACCTGCCTTTTACTCTGCATGTAACAGGGAAACTTGGGAGTGTTTTTAGCAAAGTACTGACATGAGCTCAATTACATTTTCAAAAGATCACTTAAGCTGCTGTGGGGAAAATACACTGTAGAAAAGATTCTATTAGACTCTCACAGAGAATTTATTACATTATGCTCAATATGTTTATATGTCTATCTCCTCTAGCAGAGGACCACGAATTCCATGAAGGGGGCCAAGTACTATTGTGTTTGTAGTTTCAGCACTCAGAGGAATACCTGGGACACATGAGGTACTCAAATAACCATAGAACGGTTAAATTTTTATAACCTTTGAAGTTTTTCCTGCTTTCCCATTAGAAAATAACAACAAATTATACTGTGGAAGAGAAGAAACAGAACTGTGCCTATAACTCTTACTTATAGGAGAATTTTATGTGTGGGGCTTCACGGGTATTAATAGGAGTGAACATAGTACAATACAAGGTACAATCATCTTGGTTGAAACTTAATATCTTTGGTAAAATATTTACTATTTTGTCTTAGTTTCATTATCTCCAAGGGTGTTCTGTTGTTCAGATGGATTTCAGTGAAAGGAAAGGGTAGGGTAATGGTCTACTGGACTGTCCCTCAATTCCCTTAGATGGCATTTGATTCCATTGGTAAATGTCTCCAAAAGTGAAATTTTCTACGACCGCTCCAGATAATTTGTACTGCCCTCTGCCTCTTGAAATGGGATATTGTTTATATTTAACTTCATCTCTGAAACTCACATTAAAACATGTTTTCCCTCCTTATTATTTGAATCAGACTAATTTCCAGAACGACAACAGAAACAGTCCTACTTGGTACAGCGGCATAAACCAGGGGCTTGATCCTACGGGTTTCTCCGTACCTGGGATCCTATTATCTTTACACAAACAGACTCCAAAAGTACTAAAACACTGTAAATCTTTTGGAAATAGGGATAGCATTGAATCCTTATTAAATTCAGTACCATCATCTCCAAGGATACTCAATAAACGTTGACAGTGGGTGATAAAGAGTTTCTATCTCAGTTTTCTTTCATTTTTTTTTAAAGCAATAAGTTCTTTACACTGTAAACAAAATTCTATACTTCTATCCAAAATTGTACAGGATGTCATATTAGAAAAGAGATTACTGCCTTCGTTATTACTTACTTAAATATTAATGAAAACAAAACCGATATGGTAGAAGTCCTCCATGATTGCTGTAATGGCAACATGACAACAGAAAGTCTCTTTGTTTGAGGACTTTAAGGGGGGGTCTTACTGACAATGAGTGAGTTTAGTTAGCACATTTATATTACATATTGTTAGCATGTGACTATGTGCACATGGATAAAAACTTGCTCATTTCCAAACTGTTTCAGTGGAAGCTATTACTTGCTATCTTACAGTTGAGTGTGTGAACAATCACAATACAATGACAGCGATCTCAACAGCAACGGTGATGCACTGGGCACCTTCTACATGCTAGGGACTTGCTAAGGGGTTTACCTGGCTTATTCCTTAATCCTTGCTAGATGGTTTATCATCCCCACTACATGAATGAGCTCAGCGGTAAATAACTTGCCTCAAATCCATAGTCTTCCAACTACTCATGGGCTCAAATGCAGGCTTACCAAACTCTACTCATATTCTCAATACCACATTCCACTGAATGAGCCTCCTTGGAGAAGAAACCACAGAAACAGAACGTTTCTTTAGATGACATCATTTCCTCATTCTATTGGTTAAGGTGGTTCTACTGTGTACATCACCAATGAACCACAGAACCATAGAATGACAGATCTTAGAGAGACATTTCAGTTATCTAGGTAACAAACCACCCCCAAACTTAACGGCTTAAAACATGAAAAATCATTTCATTATCACTCACTATTTCTATGGGCCAGCAATTCAAGGAAGGGCTTGGGTGGGCTATTCTGGCTTAGGGTCTCTCTACGTGGTTGTGCTGAAAAAGTAGTTAGAGCGGCATAGCAGGGGGCTGGTCAGGCACCTCTCTCTCTTCATGTAGTCTTGGGGCTGCAAAACTCTGTCATGGTCTCTCTACATGGGCCACTTTGGGCTTTCTTATAGGTTGGGGGCTGAGGGCAGCTGCACTGCTCCCACTAAGGCTGAAGGCTTCAAGAGCAAGTAGTTTGTCTTAGCTAACAAGGCCTAGAAGTCACACAGCATCCCCACCGCTAGATTCTATCGACTACAAAAGTCACAGCCTGCCCAGATGGAAGGCAAGGGGATTGGGCTCCACTCCTGATGAAGAAGGGCAAGGGTCAACTTAGAAGAGATGTGAAAAGGTAGACATCACTGAGGCCATCTTTGAAAAATGGAATCTACTACAAGAACATAGAGTTCAACACTCTCATTTTATGGATAAGAAAACCAAGTTTACAGATAAAATAGGGACATCAAAGATAGCTAATGTCATCTTGACAATCAAAATTTCTAATAACTCTTTTAAGTCTTGAATTGCTAAGACAATTTGCTATTTTACCTCAGGATTATTTGATTTCTTGTTTGAACACACCAAAGGCTTTTCACATTCATCTCCTGAATAAAGGACACAAGTAGATAATGCAAAACTTTGAGTCAAGTACCATTTTAAATGTGAGTATTTCCTTTGTTCTCTACTACAGAAGCAGGGAGCCTTAGATTTGGAAGGACTCATGTGCATTTAGTTCAGACTCATGCCTATTACAAGGATTCCTCCAGGAAACTCACCACGAGGTACATCCTCTAGCTAGCCAGTTTTACCAACCCCTGCTGCTTCCTTTCTATGAGTAGAAATTGTTCTATGAATTTCATCCACTAGTACCAGTTCTTCCTTATGAAACATACCAAACAAATGTGTGGCCTTTCTAGAGAGCCACACTGAAAGCCTCCAACATTCAAAGTCAGGATCTCTCTGTAGTCCCGGCAGAATTTCCTAATGGCTCACCTACCTGTGCCTAATGTGCTTTCCAGGTACCTCTGTCCCCAAAGCCATGGTCTGAATGCACTCCTTTAAAATATGAGACCTTGGGCCGGCCGAGTGGCGTGGTGGTTAAGGGCTGGCTTCAGAAGCCAGCAGCCCAGGTTCGGATCCCACATATGCGGGCCAGTGACACTGCCCTCAAAAAATAAATAAATAAATAAATAAATAAATAAATAAATAAAATAAAATAAAATATGGCACCTAGTCCCAAGTTGAGCAGTTCAAATACAATCCCCAGTGCGGAAAACAAGCAAAAAGGCTGTTGCTTTCAGCATACAGGCACGATCCTTCCAATGCAGCCCGAGCCTGCATTTAGGGTAGTTGGCATGCTACATATTTTGGCTTACATTACACTTATGGTTAGGTGACATGTCGTACCCTTGAATTTAATTCTCATCTAGCTGCTACCAACTTAGATTTTTCCAGGCTTAAATGAGACTTTATGTGTCTTCATAAAATTTCATCTATTTACTTTTGGCCAAACGTCCCAGCTTACAGAAATTATTTTGAACCTTGATTCTGTTATCAATGCTCAAGAATTACTGAAGTCATCATTGCTGGCAAAAAAAAATAAGCTTTAGATATTAAATGTATTATTTGGCTTGTTTGTGGGCTTAGTTGAAACTTATCTCTAACTAAAAGGTTTGTCATTAGAAGATTACTTTAGCAAATTCTAGGCAGGGAAAGCTGCCCAACTTTTGAATGCTGATACCCAGATAAGGGATGAGGAGGGGAAAGCAGAGTGACAGAGCCTGGAGGAATAGGAAAGTTTCAAATTTATCATAAGAGTCTGTATCCTGTAAAGCAGTTACAAAACTCAACCTAATTCACAACTGTGAGTTCTTAACATGAAAATTCAGAAGGAGAAATAGTCTTTGATTCAAAGATTTTTCAAGGAAAAAAATTTTTAAAAAGGTCTCTTTTCCCCTCTCTTCCCTATGTGCTGCTTAGGGCAATTTACAGAACTGGAATAAACAATGGCCCAAAATACCTCATGACTTTAACCAAAAAAGAGAGGTCTGCTTTAGTGTTCAGATTTAACGATCAGCAAGAAATGGGAAAGAAAGGGGGTTCATAATAACTGATGAGAAAGGGACACAAACCACAATGAAGCCATGCTTTGGTTCAAAAAGCAAAAGCCATCAGAATTCAAGGAAATTGATCCTTAATTGGGTATCCTGGGAGAGTAAAAGAAACACTCACAAGGTTTCTAACTCAATCAAGCTACAGAGGTGAAAAAATTGGCAATTATTTTGCCAGGAGCCTATGCCAGAAACATGTTGTTTGGGGAAACAGGAGGAATGCTGGTAACACATTCTAAATCCTTGATATGGTTGAGGAGTATTTTCTCTAGTGATAAGGCTGAATCAGGAAACAAGCTGGACAGAGGAAGGAAACTGGGAAGGTGGGGGAGGGAAAAAATGAGGAGGAAAAAAAGGAGTATCAGGAAGTTCAACCAGATAGGAACTAATGGAATTTGTTTTTCAGTGTCTCCAACTCTAACTTGCAAACCAAGTAAGAGAAGAAGATACACACATACACACACACATTCGTATCTACCACTCCTGGCAGGCGCTGGCCAGCCTGAGTACCTGCTGGCAGTCTCAAGGGACCCTAGTAATTTCAATTCAATATATTCGATCATTTCTTTGTCTCTGTAGAAAGTGCAAACATCTCCAATTTTGGTGCACTCCAATCCAGAGTCATTGTCTTCCAATTACTATAGCATAAAGATTTGGAAATTAGAAATGTACAACCAGCCATTCCCACATAAAGAGTTGATTAAAAGTTTTCTGAGTAGTTGGTAGTTTGTGATGATCTTTCTTTCATTGTTTAAGCGAGCAGTTCTGAATAGCCAGACTCAGCTGGGAAACGGTGTCCCTGGACAGCCTGTGTGGCTGGAAGGGACACTAAGTGCCAATCAAGTTGAGGCTAGTCCCTGAAGAGATAGGAAGGCTTTCACTTCCACAGCAGTGGAAAACAATCAAGACTATGAAAAATTATTCTAGAGTGAAAGGCAATGTCTGAAAGCTAATTTCTGGCAAATGGGATTGATTTTTAAAAACATAAAGTGGCAGGGCAAACAATCATTCAATAATCCTCGCTCAAGAATCTACTATGTACACACCAGTGGGTTATGCTCAGCAGGGGATTGGAAATTAATTGATGAGTATTTCCTACTCTCAGAGAAGAGATATTTATTGATCAAAACATTTCAAAGGGAAAAACTATTTCAAAGATAAACTTTGAAGCAATACAAACCATAAGTAACAAGTCCATTTTTAAAAAAGAAAAGAACGGAGGCCGGCCATGTGGCTCAGATGGTTAAAAGTGCAAGCTCTGAGCAACAGGGTTACCAGTTTGATTCCCACATGGGCCAGTGAGCTGCGCCAGAGCTGAGCTGCCGCTGAGCTGCCAAAAGGTGGCAGGATGGCTCAGCTGGTGAGAGCACGTGCTCCTAATGACTAAGTTGCCAGTTCAACTCCTGCATGGGATGGTGGCCATGCCCACCCGAAACTAACATTGAACACAGCACCTTGAGCTTAGAGGCCACAAGCTACCGACAGGAAGCCAGATGGTGACCGGCGCCCTCCACAACGAAGATTGAAGAACAACTTGGCTGGTCCCCTCCCCCAATTTCCCCAATCCAAAAAAAAAAAAAGGAAAGAGAAAAAAAATGAGATTTCAATTTACTGAATTCATCATATGCTGGAGATCCAGAAATGAGGATGACACAAGTCCTCCCTCTTTATGTAGTTCACTGTCCAATGTGTGCGATGGATGAAAAAGGTCACATGTAAAAACACAGTGGATTCATTTCTTTATTAGATATATGCAGGTTAGAGAGAGGACAGAAAGCATTATTTTTTTTTTGAAATGTTTAAAAATATATATTAAACGAAAAAAATGTTTTTATAAGATAAAAAATAATCTTCCACAATGCAATAAATTGCAGATCACTGAAATTTTAACCCTTTAGATGATTTCAGTTCATTTTTTGGTTTTAAAACCTAGAGATAATCAAAAAGAAAAAGCATTGGCAGACTATCTGTTTTTGCGTCTCTCTTTCTTGCTCCGACTACTTGTTACACTGTTTAAAGACGACGATGAAGGTGCTCTTGCATGACCTGTGGTCTTTAGATGGTCAAAAAGTTTATTCCGGGATGGAAATTCGGTATGGCAGGTTGTGCAGCTGATAACATCATTCACTGTCTGTGGATCAGTAGGTACTTTGACAACCTTTTTCATATCTTTGGCTTTCTTTCCTTCAGGTTTAAGAACACTTTTAGCTTCAATTTTCGGGTCATCACACAGTTCGCCAGTCTCTGTGACACTGACATTTTCTTGGGGACTAGCTTCCAATGCTTTGGCACTGTCATGATTTAAGTTGGTATCTTCTGGTTGAGCCTTTTTATTCCTTCTCCAGTTCCATTTTCATTGAAATTATCATAATTCTGTATGGGTTTCTGCTTCTTTTTCTTCTGTTTTTTTTAGAAAGCTTTTGTTTTGGTGCATCCTCCATTTCTTCCTCGAATTGGCATTTAATAGATTTTCACCAGCCTGGGGTCCTGAAAATTTTTCTTCCTCCTCCTCCAACTGTTGTTTTAACAAGGCAACCATTTCCCAATGCTTTTTGGATTTTTCATGATTTCTCATAGCCTTTTCTGTCTTAAAGGATTTGTCACACACTGGGCAGTACAGGCCATCATACAGCTCTGCATCCTCAGCTTCATCGCTCTCTTTACCTAAAAATGGTCCTGTGTTCTCAGACATGTGCCATAGCTTCTCAGTCTTAGTTTCTTCATCAGTAAAATGCAGCTAATTCATCCTGTCGGTCTTTGGGCTCATGTTCCTCCACTGCATTTTCGTCTGACCCGTCGCCAAACTCCTTTCCATTCCGTGCCTCCATCTCCCTGAGCTCCTTCTCCAAATCAGCCAGCGTCATCTAGCTCTGCTCCTTGTACTGCTCCGCCAGTTGTGCCTGCTTTAGCTTCTGCTGCCGCCTCCTCTCTTCGGCCTTCCTCGGCTTCTCTGCATTCTGTTCCTCCACCAGTTTCCAATGAGCCTGCACTCTTTTATCTCTCTTACGAATGAAAGCCACCAGCTGACGAACAAGCTTATTCTTCTCCTTCCTCGCTTTGTTTCGAATCTTTGTTTTCTTTCTCTGTAGCTCGTTTCTTCCAGGGGTTGGAAGCTTGTCGAGTATCATATTCTTCTTGCCAAGCAAAGTTCTTCTGAATGCAAAAACTCTGCCAGTAAGCATAGAAGGGGTGGACTACCGTATCGTAGTCACTCTGGGAGTCTCCAAAAGTGGGAAAACCCTCAGCATTCTCTTCTAATACAGATTCTAGTTCTTCCTTTGCAATCATTTCAAAAACATTTCAATACACTGTATAAAAGCCCTTTTGGTCATCTCCATAATCAGAGTAACAGGTAACAGTGAAATAGTGAAGCAAATCTAAGCTGTCATCTTGATATTTGCCATCAAGCCCACCTTTGAGCAGAGCTTCTCTATGATTATCATACCATGCTCTTTCCTGAGGGTTGCTCAACACGTCATATGCTGCTTGGATTAATTTAAATTGTTCAGCTGCTTCTGCGGCATTATCCAGATTTTTATCCAGGTGCCATTTCAGGGCCAGCTTTCGACAGGCCTTCTTGAGTTCATCCTCACTGGCATTGCGCCGCACCCCCAGCACCCCCAGCGCCTCGTAGTGACACTTCATCTCCCGGCCGGGCCGGGGGCAGGGGCCGGGGCCCCAGAAAGCATTATTTAAATTTCATAAATATCTCCTAGCCATCTTAGGTTTACTTTGGATTGTTTTGATATATTTTTTTTTAATTTTCATATATCATATGGAAAAGAATTATAAGGAACCAGATTCTTGGCTTGGCACAGTTTGCTTTACTACACAATATATGCTACCCTCACAAGATTTTCATTGTAAGTGATTTTTTTTTTTTTTGACTAAGAAGAGATTTTTTTAATGTAGTACTGGATTTTAAAGCTTCTTTTTGGATCAAGGACTCCTTTGAAAATCTGATAAGAGCACGGAGAACTTTATATACCCACACATACGTACATGCACACACGCCACATACAAATTTTGCATGCAGTTCCAAGGAGCTCACCAACCTCACTAGAATGAGTATACCCGAGACACTGGCCAGGCTCTCCTACACTTACATTTACAGAGGACAAACCTGTCACATAATAACGATACTACTTTGTATGTAAATATCACTTTACAGTTTGAAGCACTTCTGAAATTACTGAAGTGAATGACTTAATCAATAGGTTTGGACTTGAATGCCATCGAATGAGCTGATTTCTACAAGGCTTTCTTTAAAGACCCATAAGGGAGAAGACATAAAATCTAGCATGAATAAGGGCAGGGGGTGAGTCATAAAGACTACAATCAGCCCTTAAAACCTGGGCATTGATTATTGCTGATATGAGCAGACTCAGCATCAAACTGTGAGAAATCAAATGGTTCACATATATTCTATTTCAAATTCGACACTGGGCAGCAGCGGTGGCTGGGGTTAGGGATGATGGTAGAGGGGGTGTGACTATAACTGGGGGTAGCATGAGGGAGCTCTCTAGGTGGCAGGGAATAGTTCTGTATCTTAACTGAGACAGTGGTTACAGGATCCACAAGTGTGATCAAGTGGCACAGAGCTATGCACAAAGATTGTATGAGTGTGAATGTCCTGGTTTCAATCCAAACTACGCTTATGTAAAATGTAACCGCAGCGGTAAGTGGAACATGGAACCCCTCTGAATTATCTTTGCAACTTCCTATAATTATTTCAAAATAAAAAGTTTAAAAAGAAAACAAAAAGCAAAGTAAACTCATGACTGTTATTAATCAAGGGCTGCTGATTTTTTAAAAATATAAAACATTCAGATCATTCAATTCATGTGAGAGGCCGGAAAACGCACAACAAGGCACCTATGCTCCAGAAACTCAAGCTAGCTGGTTCTTAATTCAACCAACAGCGCCAATGACAAAGTAAGATCATTCCCAGAACTGGCCCAGGCATTTGTAAGATACTTCTGAACCCATCACAGTTCAAGTCTGACTGATGGCAAGGAAGAAGTTTTAAAGGTTACACCATTATTTTCAGCAAAATGAGAATAACAGCCAGTCATTTTCCCACAGCATGATGATAATTTATTAACTACTTATGTCTTTGACAAAAATCTCAAATCACAACTCAAATCATTTAAATGCCGATTTTTTAGTGGTGGTTAAGCACTGGCTTAGGAAGCCAGCGGCCCCGGTTTGGTTCGACATATGAGGGCCAGTAACACTGCCCTCAAAAAATAAAAAAATTTATATATATATATGCAAATTTTTTAAGAAGGCCAAAAAAAGCTCATTGATATTGAAAGTACTGTGGTAAACGGGAAAGGACAGTGACTTTGGAGCCAGAGGGACGTGGAGTTAAATCCCATTTGTGCCACTTTGGAGCTTTGTAACAAACCTCTCTGAGCCTTGGTTTCCTCACTGCTAAAAAGGGGCTAACAATGCCTATTTCACAGGATTGTTATGAAGATTAAACGAGATACCATCATAACTGTCTTGCACAATGTCTTAGACACAGATGCAGGCTAAAGCTGTAATTTCTATTATTGTAATAGTCGGGGGTTGTAGAAATTAGTAAGATTGGGCTAATGTGAGAGCTATGATGTGGTCCCCAGCCAGACGTGGTCATGCCCGAGGTTCCTTAAATCTAGATAATCCAGATGCAAACACAAGATCAACATCAGCGCCTATACAAAGCACCTGGAGAGGTCTTACTGCTCCAGCATTCAGCATTGCCATGGCTTCTGAGCTTCCTCAGGTATCTGACCTTGAGCAGCACCTCTGCCTCGGCAATGCCGCGTATAAACGCAGGCCAATGTTGCTATGGGGGTCAAGGGAGTGAAAACAAAGCAATCTGCCTTCCAACTGAGAACAGGAGCCAAACGAGGTTGTACTTTCAAACACATCTGATCAAAGGCCTCCTGCCCTTGGCTATGAGAGCTGTTGTAACTAACATGGTCAGGTTTCTTAGCAACTGTTTACTCAGGGAAGGTATAGGTGTGCCTCAATAAAAGCACACTCTATATGAAAATCCACATGTATGTAAAATCTAAATTTAAAAGTGACTCTGCTTTGCAGAAAGAGACTTCATTTGGTGTTTGAAAATGTGATTAGGTTTAAATACGTTCTATCTTACATACACATGCAGGTATATGTTAAATGTAGAATACTACAGAGGTCCCACCTACTCAGTGGGTAGCTGGGGTGCGTTGCCTGGCAGCGCCCAGAAATGCAGAATCTAGAGCTCCACCCACACTGATGAACCAGAATCTGCAATTTAACAAAATTTCCCAGAATGATCTGTGCATATTAAGATTTGAGAAGTCCTGTCCTAGGCAACATTCATGTCCCTAAAGCCAGAAGCTCTACCAATACAGTTACATATCAGGGCGTCCAGTGGTTCTCAATCCTTACTCCTTCTTACACGTTAGAATAATAATTAGAATAATTATCTGAGTAGGCTATTTTTTTTAACCGAATTTCTTCTTCTTCTTTTAATACTTATGGCTGGATCCTAACCCAAGACTTAGATTTGATTCGTCTAGGGTGGAAGGCATTAGCATTTTCTTAAAGGCTCCTTAGAAGATTCAAATGCCAGTGTTGTTGAGAACCACTGCTGCACTATGACATAAAACTGCCCTGCCAAACAATTAGGATTTTAAATGCATCACTAGAAGAAAACATTAAACTAGAAAGAGAGATTGAGATATACACCTAGATATAAATCTTGCACATAACACAGTATTATATCAAGGTTGGTCTTTACACCAATTGCACCAAAATAGATTTTCCCTGGGGCTAGTAGTGGGCAATTGTTTCTGAGGCTCAAATACGGGCTCCCTTTATTTTAACATGATCACAAGTGATTACACCACCAAAAAGTCAAGTAACAACAAATAGTGTTGAAAACCTCGTGGCACCTAACACCAATAAGTCCTCCAGGAGACAGATGTCCGCCAGAGGATGAGAAAGCTCTCATCTCCATTAACGACAAACTTTCCTGTGCTTACCACATATGCTCTTTTCAAGTTCTACCAAAAGCCCATAAATAACATCTCCTTCCCTGATCTGTTCCACTAGAAAATCTCAAAGACAGTGCTGGAGAAGATGAGAGTTGGGGGCAGTAGGGGTTGGCAGCAGGGAGAAAAGGGAGGACCAGGGATTCCAAGAACGCCAGGATTTGGAAAAGCCAGTGCAGCGGGAAGGGCAGCAGGGCTCCAGGGTGGGAGGCGGGGCTACCGCAAAGCTTCCGGGTGTGACTGCAGGAGGGTTGGGGCAGAGCAGAGTTGGCGGAGTATCCCTGAGGGTTCTGAAATGACTGAGGATGGTCAAAGGAGAAGGGTTCAAGAGGAAGCCTGAGATAAACCAGATGCAAAGGCCTTAGTGACCAAGGCAGAGGGCCTCTTCCAGGTCCTACAGTAACCACTGAGGGGTAGAGGTGTGACCAAGAGCAGGGCAGTCTGATGACCCCCAGCTCTTTCCAACTGCCTCTTGAGAATGAAGCACCAGTATGGCCTGGTATCCTCCCCGCTGCCCCACCTGCCCTTAACATGACTCAGCAGGGATCTACAGGGACCAGCCCCCAGCCAGCCATGGGGCCCAGTTCCTTTCAGGGGTGGGGCCTGCTTCCTCTGCCCTCACTGCTATAGGGTTAGGGGCAGAAAAGGGTTGAGACTAAAGATTTACTCCCAACCTGCAAAGGAAATCATCAAACAAAAATTTCTAAAAACTGGGAATTCCAAAGTCTTTGAAAATAATATTAAGTAACAAATAGCTACCATCCTGGAAAAACTGGTCTGTTTGGGGAACTATCAGTAATAAATGAAACATGTCTTTTTTGTTCTATAGTCACCAAAGGCCTTGGCTGGGAACCAATAAAAGAACATAAGTATGACATACCAGATTAGCTGAGTAGTAGCTGTAGCAACCATATAGTCCAGATTTGGGGAGACACCATCAATTTTAGATATTTTTATCCCATTATCTCTAAAAATCTGTATTGAAAAAAATCTACTATTGATATCCAAACTACATCCAGGGCTGTCTCTTACAGTTGTAAGTGGCACAAAGATGTTTATGCTATATTACACAGCCTAATTTAATAATTACGATTATGAATTATGGATTCATCCTATTTAGGGTGTAGTTCAGTCACCCTATTATCCTCTAGTCCCGAAACAAATAGCATTATGCAATGGAAGACATACAACACCTAAGTCCTTTCCAGAGTCTCAATGCTGACAGACACCATTTCAAAATGTTTCTAACCTGAAATAGACCACAACTGGAGTAGGCAGATGATATTCTTCCTCCCAAGCCGTATTCCAAAGATGGCGTGGGGAGTGACGCAGCCTGAGCAAAGCACACAGAACCAGGGTATGCAGCCTCCTCTCTCCTGACATGTGGGAGAGATACTTCCCCCTTTGAACAGATCAGCAGTGATTCATCCTCATGGTGAGTCTTGTCCTCACACAACAACAAAACCCAGATAACACAGATCCTTTCCCAGATTCCTTATAAAACGTATCATCTACCAACTATTGTTATTAAGAGGATCGCATTTAGCCTTCGCAAGAAGCCTCTGACACTTTGATTTTTTTTTGCCTCTGAAATTTTTTTGGTTTTTTTTATAACGTTGTCTGAAAACTACTATTCTTAATAAAGAGTTCTATACACAGTTGAAAATCAAACAGTGTGAAAATAGAACATATCAGCTGTTTGTGACTTCATACCTCGGGAGTCTTCTTACTCTGCCTTTTCCCAAAAATGCAGTCAAGATCTGTTTTGCTCCGAGAAGATAGATCCTTCCCTAGAAAAACAACACCATGCCTTTTAGTAACACCATTCTTTCTAAAATGCGAAGCACAAATATAAACTATGAAACTCCTGAAAGCAAAATGGGTTTTGGAAAAGAAGCAATTTTGTAAACTACCAACTTTCTGTATCCCCCTTCACGGATTACAACTCTTAATTAATACATAAAATTAGTTAAATTTTAAAATCACTTAAAAATCAAATCAAGTGTTTGAGCACCAGACTTTTGATACTCTCTGAATGGCAGAAACAACCAAGAGCATGAAAACAGAGGAGAACTGAATTCTAAAGCTAGCTGTCCAACCGGTATGCCTTCAAGCTATCATTTCTGGGTCTCTGGGTTCCCCGTTTACAAAACAGATCTTACTTACTTCAAGGAGACATGAGCCACTTAGGATTATGAAATAAAATAGCAGAATAAAAAAATGCTGCTAGATACATAACTTCAAACCTCCACAGACACACATGAATGAGAACACGTCGTAATTGACATAGATGCCCAATAATCAATTGAATGAATACATATTTTAAAAGAATAAATGCAAATAAAACATACCGTGTTAGGGTGAGTTTTAGATTTTTCTTTTAAAAATTTTTTTTATTGTTATAGCTACATCAGCTTTAAGTAACAGGATGCATGGTAAGAGCAGGAAATTAAATGGTTTCTGGCAAATGCAGTGGCCAAAGGACCCATGATTCTTATTAGAAAACACTAAACTCTAACTATTTCAAACCCACAAACCAACTAATTTAAAATTCACTTCTTTGGAATTTCCACTTCTACCAAAAACACTCTGTGAGCAGTCAACCAAATCTATTCCCATTTGTCAGCCTCATGATAAATGCCTTTTAAAATGTAACTACTGCATGTAAAGTCTTGAGGCTCTGGGGGAGTGAGCTCTGTTTTAGACACAGGAATTTTTGTTTTGAGTTGGAAGCCCGAGCTTCCACTGTCACAGACTCACTCTTCTTCTTGGTTTCCTGTAGCAAACTGACTTGGCAAAGTAATGTCATGACCCAGAAGGTTCTAGTTCACTGACTATCACTGGGGCATTCAAATATGATATTGCTCAGTGACTCCATGAAATTAAAAAACAAAACACCCTTCAATGTAATGCAAAGCCAGGTGCCAAAACCAGTTTCCTAGGCAGCAGTACCAGATTCAATGGTGCAGTCAGTACCACCCGTTCCTATCAGGACAGACATGCTCCTGTGTGACTCTCTAGGCAGCCCTCTCTTTTCTTCCTGAGCTAGAGACAAGGCCTTCCTGGTTCAAATTGATTATTAAGTGGAACCCAGACAAAAGAACCCAAAGGAAACTGACTTAACAACAAAATCAAGCATATCCCAGATAGAAACTCAAGAAATAAACCATAAAAGTGGGGAATAAAATTGGTTGTGCTGGTGCTGGGGAGAAGTGGACAAACCATCAGGGGCTCTGGAGGCCTATTTTTAGTTTTGTCATCAGCATAGCCCATTTTGCCCTGTGGGGCTCGTTCAGGGCGGCAGTTTATTTCAGAAAAAGGAGTTGTGCTTAGTTCAAAATATGTATGGGCCATCTATCCTAAACTATCTTCTCACACGCAACAGACACCCTGAAAGAAATGCAAATTGGGACCTTTTTTTATAGCAATTCAACTAAAAGGAATGCTGGAAGGGTTAAGGAAGGGGGGAGTACATGCAAGATTACAATTTTAAAACAGGATGTCAAAATATGAACACACAGAGATCAAACACATCTAAAAATTGGAGGGAAAACTGCCAAGCTGGTAAAGATAGTGAGCTATACCAAGGAAGGAAGGAAGGTTGCAAGTGTTTCTAACGCTTTGGTGATGGGTTCTCATTTCAGAAATTTTTATCCTCTAGCAACGCTCCCTTAAGAAAATGCAGAAACCGGGAATATTACAGGCCTTGCTCTGGGTTTGATCTGGAAAACAAAACACAGAGAAGAATTACGAGTCAGAGACCAATGGAAAGGAACTCCAAGGTAGATAAAAATGGAAGATTGAAGCAATATAGAAATAGTTATTAGTGAATGGTCCTGGTTGAATAGTTGCTGTACGTTATAAAATTATGGCCACTTTTAAATAAAATAGACATGTTAAAAACGAGTTGAAAAGCTTATTGGTCTCAGTTCTGAATTACAGTCAAATCACAGCAAATACTGTCAATAAACTTAGATCTTAGAAAAAAATGACAATTAAGCAATTATACAGGCTAAGAAATATGTTATCTGCCTGGATTTGGTTTGTGTATCTATTAGTCTTAAACCGGCCATAAAACTTCAAGAACCAGGAAAAAAGGATTCCAGTAGCCAAACTGATGTAACAAAGGTTCATGAAAGGATGAGCAGGTAGAAAAGCACTTTATTTGTGATAATTTCAGGCTTTTCAGTCTATCAGGGTAGAAAACCGGAAGGGAGGGCTGATACTGCTAAAACCAGACGCGTACAATACCAGTACACATGGTAAGCAAATGAAACTATGAAAAATAAACATAAGAACATAAGAATCACAGAGATTTGGAGCCTTTTAGTTTCAGGGCAGAAGTCATATACAGAAGCCAACAAGTTCTAAGGAGAAAATTGTAATGAAACTGAGGCTCAAAAACTCAAGAGTTTTTCTACTCAAGAGTAAAGGGGCCAGGGCAAAGAAAAGCAGGTTTGAGAAACACGTTTAAGAAAAGAAAAAATTAAGGCTAGGTAGGTAGCTTCACTTGCTTAGAAAATTCATTTGCAATCAAGAAGGGTAAAACAAACAATATTATAGTGACAAAAATGAAAACACATGGGACTGATAACATGCCTACGACAGAAGATCACGGTCACTTCACTACAAGGGTAATGTCAGAAGCCCAGGTGCCGTGAAAGAATCGAAGGAGGGGGGAAATATAATCGGAGAGTCAGAATTTTTTAAAAGCCTGCAGTGGTGTGACTTTATATTTAAATGTCAACAGAATCAAGAGGAAACTTCACACCCATCAGAGTCTAACTGGGGGGAGGAGTTAACCACGCTAGGGATCCCACAAGTCCGTGTTTCCAGTCTAGCAAGCTAACAACTACAGGGACATGTGTTGTGCATGTAGTTTCCTTGTTTAAGAAGCAAAATACTACAAATTATCAGGGGGACAGAAGTCTGAGTAAATTACCACGATGAAGTTTATGCAACTTTTTATCCATGCATTGCACAACCAGGGAGAAAAAAGCCATGCTCTCTTGACGACTGCTCACTGTCTACAGAAAAACTTCAAAAGTGGTTTTGTTGAAATTGATATTTTCCGTTGTTTCCCTTCTGCAGACATGGCACTGCCAAACATTTCTCGAATGAAAAGAAATCACATTGAAGTTAGGCTTTTAAACAAACATGGGTGAAAGTGACTTTTAAAAGTAAATAATAAACTATTTCCAATTAAAATAATAAATTTAGAACTAGAGAAAGAAATAATTATGTATTGGAACTAAAATGATATAGCCAATATCTAGGCAGGCGCAAATTTTACAGTGCTATTTGCTACTGTAAACCTCACTAAAGTAAAATTTTTATCTTCACTCTTTACACCAAGCTACATAAAGTGACGTCTTCTCATGTTTTGGTTTTCTGGGCCATTGATGGAGTTATAATATGAATCATCCTCGTCCAATAAGTGAAGTAGTTACTTTCATTATATGCATATCCACAGGCTAACATCCTTCTTATCCATAATGCTGAATAATCAAAAGTTCTATATAATGGGGTCATTTCTGATAAGTCCTAAAATAGAACCTATTTTAGAACTCAATCGTGACTTAAAAACCTTTCCTCGTTTTACCAAAGAGGAAACTGAGTGTGAAAGAAGGGAAGTGGTTGAGCGATGTGTCTGAGAGGGTGATGGCCAGGACTCTGGTTTCCTGTGGCCTAAGACGGTCTACCCTAGAGGAAACTTCGAGTTCATCATTCACCTCCAGGGACAATAGTTGCTCTACAAGAAAACACTTCTTTTAGTCAATTAAAGAACTTTAAAATAAGCTTTCCCTGTGGGTTGTTAAGATGGATGCTAAACACTTTCTTCACTACCTGGACTTCTGCCTCCTTTTCCCATCTTTTCTACTTATTCCCAGTCTGCATGTCCTGTTTTGCCACTCAGTGTCCTCTACTACCTAACTCTCTCCTCCTCATACCTAATCCGCCTTCTCCCCAAGCAAGGCTGATAACTAAGCACACCCTATTTTAAAAGTGAGAAAACGAAGGCACCACACACCAAGCAGGATGACAGGTTGCCGGGCAAGGGAGTGGCTTCACTAGGAACAGAAAGCAGATACTCCTGGCATCCATTAGATTAAAGAAGACTAAGGAGGTTTATCCGGCTTTAGCAAATGCTTCAGATGAACTCATGCATGTAGTCAGGTACTAAAAGAAAATTAGAAGATTTTATTTACAAAAGTGAAAGCTTAAAAGACTGCCACACCATTCAAAAGATACAGGTCTCTTTTAATTTCATTAATTTGTTCGGCACCCTTCTGCTATATCTCTACTTCTCTTTATAGGGTTTAATGAAACAAGAAGGAATATATAGAAAAAACAACAAAGCAGGTTCTAGCCTGAGAGAAGGGAGACGGAGAGCACGAGAGCCATGCATACCACACCTGCTGGGAGAGGGAAGGAGGCACCAGTCTCTCCTTGCACACACTCCCAAAGCTATTCAGCTCCCAACTCCATGCAGCTCTGCTCTCACTTAAACCGAAGCCATTCCTACCTTTTGGGGTCCTGGCCCCAAATGGGAACACCATTACTCATTTAAAGTAGTGGGAATTCTAGCTGCCACTGCTTTTCAGGCGGGTTCTAGGAGGTAGGGAATTCCCAATCATGCCAACAAGACTAACGCAAAGAGATGTGCTTTCCCTGGCATTTTGAGGTAGAAAAGTACATCCCATCTGCCATAGAGGAACCATCCAACGGTGACTAAATATCACAATATAAATTATCATCATATTTATACTTTAAGTATATTATGTAATAAATAGGCTTTTGTGCCTGGAAAGTGCACGTAATAAATAATACTATTCTATGGAAAAACATTTGGCGAGTTGAGTTCAAGTTAAATTGTTCTTAGCAATACAAGACTGCCACCTGGTGGTTAAAGCAAACAACAATTGACATACTGGGGAGAGGGGAGGTGGTGATGGAGGAAGACAGGATTTATCACCCAGTTCTCAACAATGTTTTCTAACATTATGTTCACAATGACCATGGAATGCCAAGTTAACACTCCATGAAATGAAGAGATAGTGTGGAATAATACAAGAGTCAACTTGGGAGCAAGAGTTCTCATACTGGAGACTCCACACAGAACATAATTCTCTAAATGGACACATTTTAGGAGCTATTCAACATCAACATTACGCTTTGAAAAACAAGAAAATGTAAAAAAAAAAGTTGAGCAAAAAATTTAAATTATTTTCCGACCTAGCCATATAAAGTCCATGTCCTCTTCTAAAGGGCAAGTTTGATTTCTGCTTTCATCTTCACCAAAAGACTTCTACATGCTCTAAAATGGGATCTGGGACCCCAGGAATCTGGGACCCCATCTCAGAGCTAACAGATGTAAATCTGCTCTTTCATGAGGTATCCGGGCAATTAACAATAAATACTGAAATTTGAGCATTGCGTTAAATCAAGCCGGTCAGGCCATCCATAATTCCCCACATTGTCCATAAAACAACAAGTGCTGCAGGTGAAGAGCTAAAAATGCGTTAAGACCCCAGTGTGAACACAGAGGTTTCAACACCAAACAAAGAAATGCTTAATTTTACCTTTTGTGAATTTCATATAATGAACACGGTTTTTGGAGATTTTGGACTTTTCTTCAAGGCTGAAAGATTTCTTTTCCTTGTTGTCTGAGGATTCTTAAAAAAAAGAAACGAAAAGCATTACATTAAATTCTCTGTAATCCATTCTCACTTATTCTGTTATAGTGACATGGTTTTATTTAAATAAATTCTTTCGGAGCTCTACCATTTATTATTGAACACTAATCTAATGATAAGAAATATTCTTAAACTGTGTACTACAAATCAAGCAAGGCTAGTCTTCAGAAATTTATAAAATCTTCAAGGAGAAATATGAAAACTACCATTCACACAAAAAACCTACATACAAATATTCATAAAAGCCTATTTGTGGGCCAGCCAAGTGGCTCAGTTGGTTAAGAGTTCGCTCAAGAGTGAGAGCTCTGAGCAACAGGGTTGCCAGTTGGATTCCCGACCAGAGCTGAGCAGCCACTGAGCTGCCAACAGGTGGCAGGATGGCTCAGCTAAAAAAAAAGCCTATTTGTAATATTAAAATACTGGAAATAACCCAAATTTTTCAAAGGATAAATGGATGAGCAAATTCTCGTACATCCTTATTTTGGAATATTACTCTGCAATGAAAAGCAGTGAGCTATTGATACACACAACCAACCAGATGGATCTCAAGGGCACTCTGCTTAGTGAAAAAGGTCAATCTAAATACTATATGATTCCAATTATGTAACATTCTTGAAATGACAAAACTAGAGAGCTGAAGAACTAATTAATGGTTCCCAGGGAACAGAGATGAAAGTGGGGTGTTAAAGGTTAGAAGGGTGGAAAGTGGGTGTGAATACAAAGAGGCAGCAGGAGGCAGCTCTTTTGTGATGATGAAACAATCCTGTACTTTGACTGTGGCGGTGGCTGGATGAATCTATGTTTTGTATACATGTGATAAAATTGCATAGAACCACAGACACAAATGAATGAAGCTAAAAAATATGGTGAAAACTGGATCAGGTCTGTTGGTCTAGTTAACAGTCAACACCAGTGTCCATTTCCTGGATCTGACATTACGCTACAGCTCTATTAGATGTCACCATTGGGGGAAACTGGGTGAATGGTACTCAGGACTCTACATAGTACTATTTTTGCAACTTCCTATAAGTCTGCAATTACTTCAACATTAAAAGTTCTTTTACAAAATGAATAAAAAAGGGAAGACAGGTTAAGCATGAAGGAGCACAGCTGGCAATGAGCCACTACCTCAAACACCAGATTTTACTGGAGACTCACCTTTAAGGGTAAAAAATAACAACAAAAAGAAATCATTGAGGAATAAATTCGTGGGGTTATTTCTTTGACAAAACAGAAAAATGTGAGCCAGAAAGGAGTCCCTTGGCTGAATACAGAACAAGCAGATCTGGAGTTAGAGTCAATTATAGGATAATAACGAGCTGCCTATATGTATTCCTTTATCTATTCATCAAGTCTAGGGAGCAGAGTACTGCAGAAACAGAATGTCAGGTAGGAAAGAGACTGAATTTTCCTATAGTTATGTCAAAAAGAAATACAAATCAAATATAAGGTTAGAGAAAGGGCGGGGAAAGAAAAATTTTGCCTTAATATTAGAGCACGTGTCCATTGAACATGTTAGTTAACTGTAATGCTCTCCAGGAATTGGTCATTTCAAAAGCAAAGTGTGAATTACATAGCAAGGCTCTAACAACATAAAGATAGATGTTCCGAGCTTTCAGACAATGCCTCACAGGAGTTCATTATATCAACAACCCAAAGCTCTCTTCTGCAGGCACTTCCCAAGAGAAGCTTGGGATTTCTTTCAAAGCCTTCCCACCAGTAAATTTTTCTCCTCTTTTTTGTGGCCAAACACTTCATATGGCACATAATACTCTCAATTTTGATGTTCCAAACACCAATCACCCAGCAAGTTATCGGCTTAAAGAAGCTATTATCAACTGAAGTCTTATTAAGTACTAGGTTCTTGAACTCAGAGTTTTCTGCGTGTCTTTGGAATTCATTTTACAGCCATTCTATCAGGTAGCTGTTCTGATTATTAGACTTACTTCACAGAAGGGCGCTGAAGCACAGAAGGGTTACATAAGGCACACCCAGGACGTGGCTATGATGGCACTGAGACCAGTGAGAGTGCACATGCTTAACCACTGCACCTCGCCCCTGGTAGGGGAGCTGCTCTCTCTCATTAGAGGACGGAAGGATCACCTGGGGAGTCTCTCCAGCTTCCGAGGACACAGACTTCCCAAAGCTTACCCGAGCAGGGACAGACCTGGGGGGATGAGTTTCTATCTACCGTCCTTGTGCACTCTTTGCTAAAAATTGCTTTGATTCTCCTTCCCGCTTCTCCCATGGGTCTTCCTTCCACCTTATAGCAAAAAGGAACCACTCTCCTCTTACCAGGGGCAAGTAGGGATGAGCCAAAGTACTGGTGTCCGCATGCTTCCTTTAATGAAAGCAGCCTCTTCCCTATGCCAGTCTGTCTCATGGAGAGATGCACTTTCAAAAAGATTTGGGTAATAATTATTTATCAAAATGTATATATTTCCTGGTTTTGCTAATTATAATCTACTAATTATACTGACAATTTAACCCAAAGGAGAAATACCTATACTTAAATGTTACATGTATTTGTTTTGTGGCAGAAATAGGATAAGGTGATGAATTTTAAAAAGTTTCAGCAAAAAAAAATATATTAGCATAAAATACTATTGGGTATATACAAGGGAACTATTATTTCAGAGGAAAAGGAACTATGAAACATAATATTTCTGACTATTAAAGAAGGACTTATCGGGCCGGCCGAGTGGTGCATTGGTTAAGCGCTGGTTTGGGGATGCCAGCGGCCCCGGTTCGGATCCCACATGAGGGCCAGTGACACTGCCCTCTACAGCTAACAACAGCTCCACCTGGAGCTGGGCTGTGCGAGCCCCGGTAATGGTGTGGGCTGCAGCCCCTGCTGCAGTGGGCTGCCGTGGGCTGCAGTGAGTGGCCCGCAGCCAGCGTGAGCGGCTGGCAGCCAAGCGTGAGCTGCCAATAGCCGCGGTGAGCGACATCCAGAGGCCAGCGACTGATCTGCCTCATCCGGGAAGAGCGCAATGACGATACCAACAGTGAAGCAACATCCTCCGCAACTAAAACTGAAGAACAAAAAGACGGCAACTTGTCCGTTCCCCTTCCCCGATTCCCCAACGCTGTTCCCCTCCACCAATTCCCCAATAAAATCTTTTAAAAAAAAAAAAACAAAAAAAAAACAAAAAAAAAAAAACAAAGAAGGACTTATCTATTTTGAAATAGGTAACAATGGGTATCAAATTGCTCTGGTGTTTACCATCCACTGGCTACATTTGACTTTATTTTAAAATGCCAATATTTCCCAATAGGCCAGAAACTATCATACTTTGCAACTATTTAAAGCTATGATTAAAAACATTATACATGTCAATATAAAAATGTGAGATAGGGTACACAGTTTTTCAAATTTCCCTTAAAAGATATGTGAGCAAAAAAATTGAAGACCCCTGTCCTAAACCATACCTTTGTGGATGCCAGGTTATCAGCCTCCAGCTTACTTCCCCCAATATTAAATGTTTAAAGGACAAAGTATCTGATGGAAGTAACAAACATTTCCTAAAACCATGAGGTAAGTCCACCAAAAAGCTAAACTGAGTCTGGCAAAGAGTAATTAATTGAGATAGGATAATTTTTAAAAATGAAAATTTAAAGAATATACTTATTTTTGTGTCCCACAAGGAGATAAGGGCTCTTTCTAGAATCTTTGTAAGTTTCTATGAAGAGGGCAATATGGAATCTCTGCTTAATTAAAAGGAAAAGTATGTGAATTTGGTAAGCAACCTTAAGGAAATAAAAATACTATAGCAAAAAAATGTTACTCAGTTATTATGTCATTTGCTCTTCAGCCTTAATACTAATTTGAACTTAAATATGACCAAAAATTCACTTGGATGAAGATACTATATTTACCAAAGATAACATGGCAGAAAAATAATCTATTAGCTCTCCAGGTCCATTCCTTGGACAGGTTTTCCCCTAAAGGAATTTTCTAAAGGCTTTTCAGTACTGGGCCTGGTAGTTAGCAAGGTCTGGTTCAGACGTGGCTGAGCTCTATAGGAAGCAGGGTTGCCAACTGCATCTTCCCTATGGCAGGGCTACTGGCACCCTCTAGTGGTCTTGAGATGGAACTTAATCTATAGATTAGTAACTCCTACTGTCAATGATTAAGATGCTTCCATGTGTTATGCAGAAAAGAAAGAATCAGCTTGCACAGATGAACCTGTGGACAGGGCTGCACAAGGACAAGGCAGCACCACTTGGAACCTGTCATGCACTTACTACCTTCCTGACAAATAATAGAGTTCCCTGGGTCACTTGAAACATTTCACTCACTGAACTTCAGTAATACAGCAGGAAGGCCCAACTACAGCCCAACCTGGACACAATCCAAAAGTCCATCACCAGGTGAAGGGATAAAGAAATTGTGGCATACTCATACAATGGAATGAAATCAATTACTGATAAATGCAATCACATGATAAAGCTCGGAAGCACGTTGAGGAAAAGAAGCCAGATGGAATAGAAGATACAAATCTAATCTACAGAGACAGATTCGTGGTTGTCTGGGGCCAGAAAATGGAGTGATGAGTTGTGGGGAGAGAAATAAAGGGCTGACTGGAAAGTCACCCAAGAGGATTCTTTGGAGTGATGAAAATTTATCATGGTTTTTATGGTTACAAAGGTATATACATTTGTCAAAACGCATGGAACTGTACCCTCAAAAATGGTTGTATCATATTGTGTGTAAATTACACCTCAGTATAGTTTATTGTAAAAAAAGATTCCAGGGAGAGTCCTGCTTCCAGTAATGATGACTGGTGAATTTCGGCCACGTCTAGAAAACCAGACAAAACATTGGGGGGTGCGGATGGGAGATTATTGCTCAAAGATATTACTGTGAAGCTAACAAAGCAGTAAAGAATTACAGACTCACAGTCAGGGATAAAGAAATCCAAAGGAGGTGAGTCGCATTTGGGGCTTTTTTCCCCCTTGATTGTCTGTCAACTCTAGAAGAGGCAGCAGAGAGATTGAGAAATTAAGCAGAGTGCATGGGACTCAAGGAATGCTACAAGTTTTTAAAAAGAGAGAATAGGAGAACTAAAATCAGTTCGTATAGAAAATTTGAGGTTTGCAGCAAAGGAGAGCAGAAGCATCAGGAAGTAGCAGTAAATGAGGTAAATGGGATCAAGAAGAAGTTTTTCAAATTAGTTTTTTTTTCCCCCCCTTTGGCCATGAAACTCCTTTTTACTGGGGGAGGGGAGGAGCATTGAGGACTTGGGGAAGGGGAACAGAGAAGTTGCTGTCCTTTTGTTCTTCAGTCTAGTTGTGGAGGACATTGCTTCATTGGCCCATGCTGGTATCATCATTGCGCTCTTCCCGGGTGAGGCAGTGGCTCACCGGCCATTGGATGGCTGCTCACGGTGGCTCACGGCAGCCCATGAAAGCGCAAGCCAGCTGTCAGCCAGCCCCACTGCAGCCTATGCCATTGCTGGCGACTCAGGGCAGCCCAGCTCCAGGTCAAGCTGTTGTTCACCATCTTAGCTGTAGAGGGCGCAGCATCACTGGCCCACTCTGTGGGATCTGAACCGGGGCCCTGCTGCTCAGACCTGGCGTCCCATGCCAACTCTTAACTAACGTGCCACTCAGCTGGCCCTCAAATTAGTTTTTAAACAATTTTTTGGGGGACATAATATACACTGTACAAAATTCTAAAGGTACAAAGGGACCATAGTAAAAACTAAGATTTCCTCTCATCCTGTTCCTCGTCATTAGCTCTGCTCTCTAGAGGCAATCACTGTTATTAGTTTCTTCAGTATTTTTTCTGGAGATACTCTATGTGTATAAAATATACACAGAATAGATATTCTAGAGATATTTTATCAACCTCAGCACCACTGACATTTTGGGCCAGGGAATTCTGTCGTCAGGGCTGTCATGTGCACTGTGGGGTATTAAGCGGCATCCCGGAGCTCTCTACACACTGGATGCCAGGATTAGCCCCACACCCAGTTGTGACAACCAAAAATGTCTCCAGACGCTGCCAAAAATCACCCCTGGTTGAGACCCTCTGGTGTATACCCAAGCACACACACATTCCCTATTTTTTTCCTACGAATGCATGCCATTCACACTATTTTTCATCTTCCTTTTTTTACTTTATAATATTAGAGACCATCCATCCGTAGTATACAGATTTTATATTTTATTTGTAACTTGCTGTCATTAAGTATAGTTATTTCTAACGTTCATTATCTTAAGAACATCCTATTTTTTCATTTGGGGATTTCATTAATGACACCTAAGTCTACAATCCAGCCACCTAAAAGTATTATTCTTACTAGGTGGCAGTACATGCTAATTACTGAAAGGAATCAGGAGAAATACTCTATTTTAGAGTTCTAGCTCTGCAAATAACAACAATGATAAACATTACAGCAGTATCTAATACTTATTAAGTACTTACTGTGTGTTATGCAGTGTTCAAAGTACTTTAGTTGCATAAATATATTTACTTCTCACAACAACCTCTTAGGATAATATAATACTGTTATCTCCATTTCACCACAGGAGGAAACCAAGGTACAGAGATGTTCAGTAATTCACTCAAGGTCACACAAGTACAAGTGTCAGAGTCAGAGTTCAGATCCAGGCAGTCGGGCTCTAGTGTTTATCTCTAAACCACCACACTCCGTTACTCTTCAGTCAAAACTTACAAGTCTTACATGGTCACATCTATATTTCTATTAGTTTCAACTGTGATCTTGAATATACAGATGTTTCTGTTTAGTTAGTGAGGGCTAATGTCCCTAAACTTTACCACTGCATATATCCTGCATTTCCTAATACCAGTCCAGTCAACGTTTTCACAAAGCATTTTCCTTATGTTTTTCTTTAGCTAACATTGAAATGACTATCTTTTGTAATAGGATCACATACAGAACTGTTAGGGTAGTTCTAATAGCTATCCCATTGATAAGGAAAGCTGTCCAAGTTAGAGATAGAATAAGAAGTCCAATCCAATTAGGGAAAATACAGAGCACCTTTCCCATCATGCTTTTGGGCTCGCTCCCATACACAGCATTGCAATTGCAATACTTCTTCCCACAGACAGATCTGTGCTGCAATATTACCAGCATATCCTGCTGGCTACCTCCCAAGCAGGGGTTATGTATGCTTTAATGCATCAGCATATCCTCAAGTCTAACTTTGTATTCAGCACACAGCTCTATAAATGTTTGCTGAACTCAATTTAATTTTTTCATTCCACAAAGTTCTTTCTCCTTCGATTTATCATCTTTTGACTGTTCATTATATGCCAAACACTGTGCAAAGGGACAAGAAATTCCTTAGAAAAATGTTTGCAGAATGCAACTCAATGACAAAAAACCTGATTCAAAAATGGGCAAAGGACTTGAAAAGACATTTTTCCAAAGAAGACATACAAATGGCCAACAGGTAGATGAAAAGTGCTCAACATGACTCATCACTAAGGAAATGCAAATCAAAAGCATAATGAGGTAACCTTAAACCCAGTAGGATGGCAACTATCAAGAAAAAACAAAAATAACAAGTCTTGGTGTAGATGTGGCAAAATTAAAGCTCTTGTGCACTGTTGGGAATGAAAAATAATGCAGCCACCATGGAAAACAGTATGGCAGATCCTCAAAAACTTAAAAATAGAAACATCACATGATCCAGTAATCCTACTTCTAGGTATATACCAAAAAGAACTGACACCATGAACTTAAAGAAACATCTACACACCCACATTCACAGCATTATTCACAATAGCCAAGAGATAAAACCCAAGTGTCCATCGATGGATGAATGGATTTAAAAAAAAAATGTGGAATATATTATATATAAATAGAGTATTATTCAGCCTTAACACTTTGTAAGCGGGCATAAAAAGCTATATGACAAGTTTACTTGTTTCCCGCAAAAAATGTGTTAAAAGAAAGGAAATGGTGCAACATTAGACGCTACAACATGGATGAACCTTGAGGACATTAAATGAAATAATGAGGATACAAAAGGACAAATACTATATAATTCCACTTATATGAGGTACCTAGAGTAGTCAGATTCATAGAGACAGAAACTATATAGAACGGTGGTTGTCAGGGGCTGCGGGGAGGAAAGAATGGGAAGTTAGGCAGAGTTTCAATTTAAGATGATGAAGAGTCCTGTGGGTAGATGGTGATGATGGTTGCACAGCACTGTGAATGCACTTAATGCCACTGAACTTGTACAATTAAAAGTGGTTAAGATGGTAAATTTTATGTTATGTGTATTGTATCACAATTAAAAAAAAATGTTTGCAGAAGAGCTAATAGTCTAGATTTCTTCAATGACTATCTAGCAGAATTAACTGAAGTTATATCTTTGCCTTCCAAATAGCCACCATGTGACAAAAAATACTTCCCTTAAACTCTAAAATCATAACAAAGACCCACAAATGTGAAGATTACACCATCAGTACAAACAGTACAAACAGAAACTGTTAATTCAGTATGGAAAAAACCAATGTTCAATTGTTTCATTTCTAGTCCCTACAGCTTGGGAATAAAATTTCAAGTACTGAGCCCCTGGCAATAAATTTTACCATACCTGAGCAATCTGAATCTCTTACATATACTAAAAATAAAGCAAATTTCACTAGGTAGAATCAACACACACAAAAAAGGCTTTTCTATTAAGTCTTTGCTGGCTTATGGACCCACTTGATATTTCTTGCTTTGTATTCCTAGTCACACTCATGGATCCCTAGAAAGATCACTTTACTATTTGGGGTTGTAAACTGAATGGATTTACCTTGCCATTCTCGAACTCTTAACGGGGAAAAAAGTGTTTGCTTATGACTTAAAGTTCATGTAATGAAAGCGCCATTAAAATGGAAACAGAAATGACTATTTGTAATATTTTCAATCAATTAACTTTCAGATATATGAAGCTTATAGTAAAACGAGTTGGTAAAAATATTTTTAAGATTATGTCCTCTATAAATCTAATGGATAACAAGGGAAAGGTTTCCTTACCTGTTGCTTCCTGCCCATGGCAAGTGTTCAGTTCAGCCAGAAGCTGGTTAAAATCATCCTGATGAGCAATCCAGTTGTCCTGAAAACACCAAAAGAATCAATCAGAGACAAGTCTGCAGTTTACCTTCACTGGTTAAGATAAGATGTATTTTGGAATCAAGGAAATCTGGTGGTTAATGTGAAATTTTAAATGTTTCATCAAAATATTTTATAAATTTGAATGGAGAGACTCGGGGGCAAGATGGCAGCTGTGAGGAGGGCTCCATGAAATCTCCCCTGGAAATATCCACAATTTGAACTTCTAATACGCTTCAAAGAGACATCTACTCATCACACAGAGCGACTAAGAGTTCCACACAAGGATTGCTGGAAGGTGGGCAGGCCGGGCGAGTAGGGGAAGAAGGCGGCGAGACGCGTGAGGTGCAGCCCGCACCCGCGGCTGCTGAGTCACGGTGAGTGTTGCCCCGGCTCGCTCCCTGCGGCCCGCGGCCCACCTGGAGTTCAGCCAGAGCGCGTTGGTTTGCAGTCTGAGGCAGAAGCCTCAGGCCGGGCAAGTGCGGGAGGAGAGAGAGGAGACGACTGTGCAGAGGTACGAGCTGCACCCGCGTTCCCCAGGAAGCAGGGTGCAGAGCCCCGCAGCGACAGGGCAAGATCAGTCCCTGCACCCTCCCGGTTCAGGGATCAGTCTCTGTGCCCACCGGGTCCCGCGGAGCGCAGAAGCCTGAAACCCGGGAGCAGGGGAAAACAGAGGACTCGCCCGCGGAGACGCAGCGCGCGCTGGGCGGAGACGCAGGTCCCAGAGAGACGGAGCGGGGATCAGAGCCGCGTGGAAAGGTGCGCGCAGTCCCCTGAACCCCGGCGGCAGTCTCTCCAGGAGCGCAGCAGGAGAACGGCGCGGGCGCGCGCTGGCTCCAAGGCAGAAGCCTTAAACCCGGGAGCAGGGGAAACACAGGACTCGCCCGCGGAGACGCAGCGCGCTGGCCAGAGTCACAGATCCCGGAGAGACAGAGCGGGGATCGGAGCCACGCGGCACGGTGCGTGCAGTCCCCTAAATCCCGGCAGACCGTTTGGGAGAGCAGCAGGAGATCCGCGCGGGGGCGCCGGCTCCGAGGCAGAAGCCTGGAACCCGGGAGCAGGGGAAAAAGAGGACTCGCTCGGACAAGCAGTGCGCCGGGTGGAGACGCAGGTCCCCGAGAGACGCGGAGCGGGGATCTTGGCCACACGGTACGGTGCGCTCAATACCCTAACTCCCGGCAGACCCTTTGGGAGAGCAGCAGGAACTCCGCTGGAGCATAAGAGGCAAAGGCCTTAGCTTGAAACAGTGTTGGAACTGTGGCTTTGTTTATTTTTATGTTTTTTATTTTTTTTCCCTTTTTCTACTCTTGAACAGAAAGCAAAAAAAAAAAAAAAAAAACCCAATAACTCACCCACTCCCACAAACTTTGTCCCCCGCCAAGACAGTCTTAAACTGACTCCTGAAGGGAGCAATAGGGGCAGACTAGGAAGATATCCTTACCTGCAGGGGGTTGAGAATTTCCACCCAGTAAAGGCAGCAGAGTGAGACTACCCACCCCGCCCCCACCTTTAGGCAAGGCTTGGGAGGCAGGGCAGGTTCATCTGCTGAGGCACTAATTAACAGATTCTTAGCAGCAGGCTTTTGGTAGTGAGGAATTCTTTAATTCTCCACGGCTGTCAACCCAAAGGGTGCCCAGAGACACTCATTGAGCCTTTGGGGGTGCAGCCTGCCTTGGGACAGGCAAAAGCAAAAAGGCAGTGACTTTGTAAAAACCACCAATCACACGTCACAACCACACTCAAGTACAGCAAACCTGCAGTGCCAGGATCACGCTAGGCATCAGGTGGCCTACTGTTCCCACAAGACGCACAGGAATTTTTGTACAGCAGACAAACTGAAGAGAGCTTGGTGGACTTTAGCCTAGACCAGCACGGGTATTTTTGGTTTGTTTGGTTTTATTCTGTTTTGTTTTCCCTTTATTGGCTGCTTATCTTGGTTGTTTTTGGTTTTTATTTCTATTTCATTATAATCATATTGTAGTTTTTAATATAGGCATATATATATAGGTGTATATAGGTGAATATATGTCCATATATATGGGTGTGTAGACAAATATATATATATATATATTTTTTTTTTCCTTTTTTCTTTTTCTTTCTTTTCTTTTTCTTTTTTCCCCACCCTCACTTTCTCTCTTATTTTATTCATTCTTCTCACTGCTATACTTTTCCTCTTTTCCTTTTTTCTGCAAATTTTATTTTTTAAATTTTTCTTACTTTTTTATTATTATTTTAGTTTATTTTTATTTTTTATTTTTTAGGTATAGCTAATCGGTTTCTCATGTTTATTCTATTTTTTATTTTAGGATATTGTATTTTATTTTGTTTCCTCTTCTGTTATTATTGAGTATGTGGTTTTTGTTTTGTTTCTGTTTGTTTTCTTCATTAGTATGATTGATATTTCTGTACAAGTTGACTGTAGTTTGATGGTTGGTTGTTTTTAATTGTGCGAGCATTTGGTTTCCTTTGGTGGCTGCGGAGGTTGTTCTTGTTGATCTGTTATGCTCTAAAATCACTCTGCAGCAGTGGGTCCAAACAAACAGACACAAGAATCATCATACCCGGAGGCCAACTTTAGATAAAACCAGAGCATTTCTGGGTTTGACATACAAGAGTCACACCCAAAAAGAAGTTACTACAGGTACTAAGACCCATAGGGTCCAAGTTTCATCAGAGGGGTCAATCCTCTCACAGCAGCTCATAAACTGCAGAAGCTGCTGATCCTCACAGCTAATCAATCTGGGAGTCAATCCCACCTACTGACAAACCAAAAGTAATCAAAACTAAAACTTCAACAAGTGAGGACGCACGACACAAGGAACACCTCAGATACAAGCACAGGAGAATAGGGAGACTGAGTAATTCAAATATAAAGGACACACACCATATAAGTTTACCCAGAAAAGACTGAGAAATCTGGGGGATCTATCTGTTATATTGAAGCAAACACAAAGAGTAAGCCAGAATGGGGAGACAAAGAAACATAACACAAATAAAAGAACAGAAGAAACTTCCTGAATCAGTGGAAATAGAGGAAATAGAGGTAACCAACCTATCGGAGACAGAGTTCAGAACACTGATTATTAGAATGTTCAAGGAAATTAATGAAAATATAAAGAAGGATAGAGAAATCATGAAAAGCAACCAGCTAGAACTTAAGAACACAATTACTGAATTAAATAACAAACTTGATGGAATCACTAGCAGACTGGATGAAGCAGAAAATCGAATCAGTGACTTAGAAGACAAAATAGCAGAGATCACCCAGGCGGTTCAACAAAAAGAAAAAAGAATGAAAAACATGGAAAATAGTTTAAGAGAGCTGGGGGACAACATCAGACGCAATAACCTAAGGGTCATTGGAGTACCAGAAGGAGAAGAGAGGGAGCAAGGGATTGAGAATATATTTGAAGTAATAATGTCTGAAAACTTCCCTAACCTGGCAAAGGACATTGAAATACAAGCCCAGGAAGTGCAGAGAGTTCCAAACAGGATGATTCCAAACAGGCCCACTCCAAGACACATTATAGTGAAAATGGCAAGGGTTAAGGACAAAGACAGAATCCTTAAAGCAGCAAGGGAAAGGCAGCAAGTTACTTACAAGGGTACCCCCATAAGATTATCAGCTGACTTTTCTACAGAAACTTTGCAGGCCAGAAGAGAGTGGCAGGAGGTTTTCAAAGTGATGAAAAATAAAGGCCTACAACCAAGATTGCTGTATCCAGCAAGGTTATCATTTAAAATCGAAGGCGAGATAAGGAGCTTTGCAGAAAAAAATAAGTTAAGGGAATTCATTACCACCAAGCCAGCTTTGCAGGAAATGCTAAAAGGGCTTCTTTAAGTAGAAGAGAAAAACAACCTATGAAAGACTACGAACACAAATAAGAAAATGGCAATAAATACACACCTATCAATAATCACATTAAATGTAAATGGATTAAATGCTCCAATAAAAAGACATAGGGTGGCTGAATGGATAAGAAAGCAAGACCCCAGTATATGCTGTATACAAGAGACTCACCTCAGATCCAAAGACTCATACAGGCTGAAAGTAAAGGGATGGAGTAAAATATTTCATGCAAATGGTACTGAGAAAAAGCTGGAGTAGCGATACTTATATCAGATAAAATGGACTTTAAATTGAAGAATATAACAAAGGACAAAGAAGGACACTTCATAGTAATGAAGGGATCGATCCAACAAGAGGACATAACTCTAGTAAACATCTATGCACCTAACATAGGAGCCCCTAAATATATAAAACAGATATTGTCAGACATAAAGACAGAGATCAACAGTAACACTATCATAGTAGGAGACTTCAACACCCCGCTGTCACTAATGGACAGATCCTCCAGACAGAAAATCAATGTGGAAACAGCGACCTTAAATGACACATTAGACCAGCTGGATTTAACAGACATTTTCAGAGCATTTCATCCCAAAGCTACAGAATATACGTTCTTTTCAAGTGCACATGGAACATTTTCTAAGATAGACCACATGTTAGGCCACAAAACAAGTCTCAATAAATTTAAGAAGATTGAAATCATTTCAACTGTATTCTCTGACCACAATGCTATGAAACTAGAAATCAATTATAAGAAGAAATCCGGGAAGCTGACAAATAAATGGAGGCTAAACAATATGCTATTAAATAGTGAGTGGGTCACAAATGAGATCAAGGAGGAAATCAAAAGATACCTCGAGACAAACGAAAATGAAAACACCACGACCCAAAATCTCTGGGATGCTGCGAAAGCAGTCCTAAGAGGGAAGTTTATAGCAGTGCAGGCCTACCTAAAGAAGGAAGAAAAATCTCAAATCAACAGGTTATCCTTACACCTAAGGGAACTGGAAAAAGAACAGCAAAAGAGGCCCAAGGGGAGTACAAGAAAGGAGATAATAAAGACCAGAGCAGAAATAAACAATATAGAGAACAGAAAAACAATTCAAAGATCAATGAAACCAAGAGCTAGTTTCTTGAGAAGAAAAACAAAATTGACAAACCTCTAGCCAGGCTCATCAAAAAAAAAAAGAGAGAGGACTCAAATTAGCAAAATCAGGAATGAAAGAGGGGAAATGACTACAGACATCACAGAAATACAAAAAATTCTAAGAAATTACTATGAGCAACTATATGCCAACAAATTTGACAATCTGGATGAAATGGATAATTTTCTAGAAGCATACAACCTTCCAAAGCTAACGCAAGAAGAAACAGAAAATCTAAATACCCTGATTACTACCAAGGAAATTGAATCAGTAATTGACAAGCTCCCAAAAACAAAAGCCCTGGACCAGACGGCTTCACAAGTGAATTTTATCAAACATTCAAAAAGAACTATCACCTATTCTTCTCAAACTATTCCAAAAAATCCAGAAGGAGGGAAGGCTCCCAAACTCTTTTTATGAAGCCTCTATCACCCTGATTCCAAAACCAGATAAAGACATCACAAAAAAGGAAAACTACAGGCCAATCTCCCTGATGAATATAGATGCAAAAATTCTCAATAAAATATTAGCAAACAGAATTCAGCAATATATTAAGAAGATCATACATCATGATCAAGTGGGATTCATCCCTAGTGCGCAAGGCTGGTTCAACATCCGTAAATCAATTAATGTGATACACCACATCAACAAAATGAAGGATAAAGATCACATGGTCATTTCAATAGATGCAGAAAAAGCATTTGACAAAATCCAACAGCCATTTATGTTAAAAACCCTTAGCAAAGTGGGAATACAGGGATCATATCTCAACATAATAAAAGCCATATATGATAAACCTACAGCTAACATCATACTCAATGGGGAAAAGCTAAAACAATTCCCCTTAAGATCAGGAACAAGACAAGGCTGTCCACTTTCTCCTCTTTTATTCAACATAGTGCTGGAAGTTCTAGCCACAGCAATCAGACAACAAAAAGAAATAAAAGGCATCCAAATTGGCAAGGAAGAAGTAAAATTGTCACTATATGCAGATGACATGATACTGTATATAGAGAACCCCAAAGACTCCATCAAAAAACTATTGGAACTGATAGACGAATTCAGTAAAGTAGCAGGATATAAAATCAATGTTCAGAAATCAGTGGCATTTGCATATACCAATAATAAACTAATGGAAAGCGAAATTAAGAAAACTGTCCCATTTACAATTGCGTCAAGAACTATAAAATACCTAGGAATAAATTTAACCAAAGAAGTGAAAGATCTGTACTCAGAAAATTATAAGACATTGAAGAAAGAAATCATAGAAGATACAAATAAATGGAAACACCTACCATGCTCATGGATAGGAAGAATTAATATAGTTAAAATGTCCATACTGCCTAAAGCAATATATAGATTCAATGCAATTCCTATCAAACTACCAAGGGCATTTTTCACAGAAATAGAAAATATAATCCTAAAGTTTATATGGAATCATAAAAGACCCAGAATAGCCTCGGCAATTCTAAGGAATAAAAACAAAGTTGGGGGGATCACGCTACCAGACATCAAAACCTACTACAAGGCCACAGTAATCAAGACAGTTTGGTATTGGCATAAAAACAGGCACATCGATCAGTGGAACAGAACAGAGAGCCCAGAAATAAATCCAAGCATTTACGGACAGTTAATCTATGACAAGGGAAGCAAGAATTTACACTGGAGTAAAGATAGTCTATTCAATAAATGGTGCTGGGAAAATTGGACTGACACATGCAAAAAAATGAAACTGGATCATCTCCTTACACCTTATACAAGAACAAATTCAAAATGGATTAAAGACTTAAATGTAAGACCTGAAACCATAAAAATCCTAAATGAAAATATAGGGAGTACATTTGCAGACATTACCGGAGCAATATTTTTACTGATACATCCCTACGGGCAAGGGAAGTAAAAGAAAAAATGAACATATGGGATTATATCAGACTTAAAAGTTTTTTCACAACAAAGGAAACCATTAATAAAACAAAAAGGAAGCCTACTGAATGGGAGAATATATTTGCCAACGATATATCTGATAAGGGGTTAATATCCAAAATTTATAAAACACTCATGAAACTCAACACCAAACAAACAACCACCCTAATGAAAAAATGGGCAGAAGATATGAAGAGACATTTCTCTAAAGAGGACATACAGATGGCCAACAGGCATATGAAAAAAGTTCAACCTCACTGGTCATTAGGGAAATGCAAATAAAAACCACCATGAGATACCACCTCACTCCAGTCAGAATGGCTATCATCAACAAATCAACAAACAACAAGTGCTGGCGGGGCTGTGGGGAAAAGGGGACCCTGCTGCACTGTTGGTGGGACTGCAGATTGGTGCAGCCACTATGGAAGTCAGTATGGAGGTATCTCAAAGAACTGGAAATAGAGCTACCTTTTGACCCAGCAATTCCACTCCTAGGTATTTATCCTGAAAAAACCAAGACACTTATTCAAAAAAAGTTATGCACCCCGATGTTCATAGCAGCACAATTTACAATAGCTAAGACTTGGAAACAACCAAAATGCCCGTCAGTAGATGACTGGATTAAGAAACTGTGGTATATTTATACAATGGAGTATTACTCCGCTATAAAGAAGAATGAAATCGTGCCATTTGCAATGATATGGATGGACCTAGAGACTATAATGTTGAGTGGGGTGGGTCGGTCAGAGAGGGACAGGTGCCATGTGATCTCACTTATATGTGGAGTGTGAAGGACTGTGTGAATGAGCAAAGTGAACAGGGGCTGTCTCATGGATATAGAGGAAGGATCAGGGTTGCTGGTTTGGAGGGGAGTGGGGGTGGGGGAGGGGGGGAAGGGATTGGACAGCAGAAGTGGGCAGCTGCGGTGTTGCTACTGGGATGGGAGGGACGGTTTGGGGAATGTGGTTAATAATGTTGTGGATGTTCTGTGGAATGTCAGATGGTCATAGGTCTTGTTGGGGAGACCATTTCATGGATGGAGTAGAGGTTTGATCACTGCACTGTATTACTAAAGTGGAGGTGGTATACCTACTGTAATTGAATATATATAGATAGTCACGGGATGTGGATTATACTGTGGAAGAGAGTCGGAGGAAGAGTAATAGATATATATGATATGGGGGGGTGTGGGGTGGTGTATTGGGGGTGGGGGGTTTGTCACTGTGAGGGGTAAAATGTATAACTATTGCACTGTGTTGTACACCTGAAACTATTGGGGGTGGGGGGGTTGTCACTTTGAGGGGTAAAATGTATAACTATTGCACTGTGTTGTACACCTGAAACTAATTAAAAAAAAAAAAATATATATATATATATAAATTTGAATGGAGAAAATACAATATAAATTTGAAATGCAATTTATTTATATTAGTATTAAAAATGGTCTTAAGTCCTGATTTCAAATATGGAAAATTTATCAATAATCAATTTATAGTCAAATAATCAACAGGCAACCTGTGTGCTAAATATTAAATTAAAGCAAAATAAAATTATTGTGTTCTAATGGAAAATTATGTAAGTCAAAGGAAAAAAAAGCAGTGATAGATTTGGGTGCTCTCTTCTTTATTCATTTGAGCTTTAGATGTCTTGCCCAATTCTACTTGCTGGCAGTAAGCCCAATTTTATATAATAACACTGGGGGAGGGAGGGAGGACTATAAGCTCCCTGAGTCAATCAGCACCCATTCCTAAGGTGGTAAGCTGCTGAGTTCATTATAACAAAGAGAACCTGGTTTAAAGAGAGAATGAACATCTCCAAAGCAATCAAAACCAGCGGGAAGCAAGGTGTCAATGTAGGAATTTGCCTCACACACACTTTTTAAAAACTGCTTGAGGTTAATAGGTTTACGGGGCAATGCTTTTCCTAAAAACATTAAGTGCATCTGCTTCTCTCTCTCTAAGCAACTAACTTCAAAACCAATCTTATATTAACTCCTTCTTTAGTGGTTTAAAATTTTAGCTGTTGGTCCAGAAAATTTTAGCTGATCTAGTTCTACTATTCAGTGCTATTGACCGAACTAAATTACAGCTGACCCTTGAACAACATGGGTTTGGAATGCACAGGTCCACTCACATGAGTTGTTTTGTTTTGTTTTGCTTTATTTTGTTTTTTCAATAAATACTGCAAATATATTTTCTCTTCCTTATGATTTCCTAATAACATTTTCTTTTCTGTAGTTTACTTTGTTGTAAGAATATAGTATATACTACATATAACATACAAACTATGTGTTCATCAACTGTTGATGCTATTGGCAAGGCTTCTGGTCAACCGTAGGCATTAGTTAAGTTTTGGGGAAGTCAAAGTTATATGTGGATTTTTGACTACATGGGGGTCAGTGTTCCAATCCCTGCGTTATTCAAGGGTTCGCTGTAATTCAGTTTACCTAAAGTAATTCTCCAAATTTTCTACCAGATTCTGTTAGCTGTAGAAATTTAAGAACAAAGCTTTCAGTTTAGACACTTTCTAAAGCAAATAATACTGAAAATGAAAAGCATGAGGCCATTAATTTTAATTACAGTGGCATATTTTCAAAGTGTCAACGTTTAAGACGACATCTGAATAAACTCAACTGCTGTACACCAAAAGTCAGAAACAGAAAATGGGACTGGAAAAGAACACCACCTTCTTGTAAAAGAAACTTTTCATTTCTTTCCGGAACTAAATGTCACCAACTTTTAACAATATAAGCTATGATAATATTAGAACATAGGTAAAGATGCAAATTCCTCTGACCTGAAATGAGTATTTCTATAAAAAGAATGCTTTTTGCAAATTGTAGCAATAAAACTAGTTTGGATCTCTTCGATATCAGTGATGAACCCCATAAGGACAATAAGGCAAGGTGAGGGGAAGACCCATGATGAAGGCCCACTTAGTTATGGGTTCTTAACCAAAACATGGAGGATACACACTGAATGGTTAAAAACTGATCAATCAATGTGACTGAATTAAAATTCATAAATTTACAAAAAAAGTCAATTATGCAAGGGAACACCATCCCCCCCACCCCACCCCCAGCAGACACACTGTTGCTCACTTCATTATTGATCGTAGCTCCAAGTCCCAGGTGGTTATTTTTAACTTGAACTTTTATATGATCTGTAGCTCCTTGCTCTTGAGCCCCTAAACCCTGTGGAGATTAAACACAGAGTTGGCTTTTAGATCAGGCATAAAGAGTGATAATCTCTATCTTCCTTCAATTAACTATTAAACATCTAGGAGCAAGGCACTATCCATGCGCTCAAAGAGGACACAGTCTAATGGATTCTCACAAGATATGTCTGTAATACCAAGGATGCACTTAGAATAATGAATATGGATTCTTCAACCTGAGACCCAATTTAGGGCCCATGTAAATACTACGGAGAACATGCCTTTTTCTGATGTTCTGCCACAAAACTACTATTAATAGAAGCCCACTGGAGGTATTACAAGTCTAAGGCTCCCTCCATTAAACAATTTCACAAAACAACACTTTTGCAAGTCCCCTGCATAAATTGACACTCATTTGTAAGGTGTCCCAGAGAGCTTGGTGCACTGGGGAACCTAACAGGCACCCAGGGTGGCTTCTGCAGGATGAATGAAGAGGATCTGAGATGATATGAAGGGGGTAGGCCTCACAGGACCTTGGAAAGAAATTATGGTCGAAATTTGGATTTCTTGTTTTTTAAAACAATGAGAAACAACTAAACTTTTAAGCAAGGGAATGACGTGATCTAATTTCTGTACTTTAAAAGCTCATTCTGGTTGTTGGATGGCAAATGGCCCAAAGGAGGAAAAGAAGGGAGACAAGGAAGCAGCTGAGAGGCTGCTGAGGGCGAGCAATGGCAGGGCTTGGAGTGGACGGTGCCCTGATTAGAGAATAATGCCTGGGGACACAGGAAGTGAGAGAAATGGAGGAATCCAGCATGTCCCATTTCTGGCTTGAGTAAGGAGGTAGACAGGGTACTATCTGCAAAAATGGGGAAAGCTGGAGAACAAAAAGATGTGGCGGGATCAAGAGTTTTATTATAAAAATGATAAACCTGAGATGTCTACTCAAGTGGAAATGGCAAGCAGGCTGACAAATTTACAAATTTGGAGCTCAAGGGATAGATCTGAACTAGATACAGAAAAGTGACAGAATTAGATAATTCTCAGAATTTAGATAATTCAAAGCATGGTATAGAATAAATGGGTTCATCTAAGCAGAATACAGAAAAGGGCCTGGGGCTGAACCCCAGGAGCTCCAAAGCTCAAAAGTCTGGAAGAGGAAGAGGCAGCAACACATTTAGGAGTGACTGGTAAGGTAGAAGGGAAGAAAACAGGAGGGAGGGCAGTACTGCAGAAGCCAAGACAGAAGTATTTCAAGGAGTAGTAGTCCATTATGTCCAATGCTGCTAAGGAATTAAGTATGTGAGAACAAGAAAAGGGTCCATTGGACTTGGTAACAGGATCGTTAAAGACCTTGACAAGAAGTATTTAAGTGTAGCGATATCAGTAGAATTCCTGTTTGAGTCAGCAATAAGTGGACTATGAGGAAATGGAGAGAATGTATCATAAAATATTACGCTTAGCAATATAAAACTCTCATGGTTAAGCATGATTCCAAGTGCAACTAATTAAAAGGCGCTGGCTATGAAAGATGCTAATCATCCAGTTTAAATGAGAAAATAAAGTTGACGTTTATGTTCAATTCTAACTTTATCATCATAAGGTCACTATAATTTACTTATTTCTCCAAAATCACCTATTAATCCAAAACATAAATTTCTCCCAGCCCCTAAGAAAGATGCACTCTCCTGATGTGTGATCTCTTTGCTTGGCTCCAATTTCTTCTGCTCTTATCCAAAGTACCTTTCCTTTAGACCACCCCATCTTCTCCAGCATCCTCTGGCCGAACTTGGATTCGTCGTTGCTCCACGCGGTGTTTCTGGGATCCACAGCCCACTTCTGCTTCCGCCGGCCTGGAAATGACAGAGCATCTCATTAGCGATTTATCTTTCAAACCTGGGAAACACCACACACATACACACACACCTAACACAAACACACATACTTGCATAAAATATGACATACTTTATGTTTTATTAGATACAGATATCAGATGCAGCATCAGATTAGAACATTTACGTTGGTTTCCCCAATAAATATATATTCTCAACATGCAAATTGACCCTATAAGACAAAAATAAAGATATTCCCTCCAAACGTGACTAATTGAAATACCTAGCTATACCACCAGCTGGGCCTCCCACATTCAGCTACAGGCAGCAGCTTATTTAAGGACCTATCGAAACCAGCATCATTATCACCATTGAAGTGGTGGCAGCAGCAGTTGTTATGACTTTTGTTGCCATATATTATGTGCCAAATGCTACCCACACATTACTAGGGTCAATTTTCAGAGTAATCCAATGAAGGCAGATATTCTTATCTCCACTTTTCAGATGAGAAAACCTGAGGCGTAGCGACAGAAATGTGCCTAATGACCCCAAGCAAAAACCAGAGCCTCTTACACAAAACAAGGTCCTACTGACATCAGAGTTATATTCTTAGTCTACAATATCCAACAGTCATTATAATCCTGGAGTCAACTGTACTATTCACACACGATCCACAGATATAAATGACACCATCCCTTCTCACTGAAATGCCCTAAAGTCATATGACTCCTTCTACAAACTTGTAGAATAAATCATCTACTAATTTTTTGGCCTCCTATGGCTCACATTCTTATTCTTTCTTAAGTTTCATTGCAAAAAATGAAAAACACTTTGTCCCTAGCAGGCACTTAGTAAGTATATACATGAATGTACAAATGAATGAGAAGGAAGGAAGGAAGGAAGGAAGGAAGGAAGGAAGGAAGGAAGGAAGGAAAGCAGGAAGTAAGGAAGGAGAAGAGGGAAATGGAAGAAAGGAACATAATTAAGGGACTGCTTTGAGTCTCTTCAAAGTAAGTTTTTTTTAATGCATGTAAATAACCATTAGGAACTAAAAATTATCCTTACAGTTTTAAGGAAACTTATGGCAGAGATATAGAACCTCAAAAGTCCATAGGAAAAGAATATGAAACCCAAAAATAAACTGTGGCCAAGTGAGAAATTTGGAAGTCCAGTGTCATCGCCACTCACCTACCGCACTAATCAAAGCCCAGTGTTTCACTATCAACAGCAGCCGCATGCTTGGCAGTCTCGTAATGTAACTTAAAAAGATATCACAACCTCGAGTCAGAGAGGCTCACTGTAGCGCATGTGAAATCAATAAAGAAACATATAATTATACACACCTTAGCAAAAATAAGTACACCTTTTATAAGCATGCAGACAGAAAAGGGCTACTTAGAAAGGAAAACAAGTTGGCCTCAAATTTAGCATTTTCCAGGAAAACAGTGACCCAAAAATGCTACTTGTGACTAAGTTATCACTTTGCTTATCTTAGTAAATACTCAGCACAACGTTGCCTCTGCTGAGGAACAACATCTCAGAGATTAGCCTTGTTAAACCAGTGTTGCCTCCGTAAGGCCGCCTGCTGGTGAGTGTCTGTACAGCAGTGTTTGCCAGGCAGGCCTCTGCCTGGGGCTTGTATGAAAGAGACTTTTTTTTTTTTTTAAAGATTTTATTGGGCAATTGGGGGAGGGGAACAGCATTGGGGAATCAGGGTAACAGACAAGTTGCTTTCTTTTTGTTCTTCAGTCTAGTTGCAGAGGATGTTGCTTCACTGGCCCATGTTGGTATCGTCATTGCACTCTTCCCGGATGAGGCAGATCGGTCACCGGCCTCTGGATGGTCGCTTACCGCGGCTATTGGCAGCTCACGCTGGCTGCCAGTCTCTCATGCTGGCTGCTGGCCACTCACTGTAGCCTATGGCAGCCCACTGCAGCAGGGGCCGCAGCCTACACCGTCGCTGGGGCTCACACAGCCCAGCTCCAGGTGGTGCTGTTGTTGTTAGCTGTAGAGGGCAGTGTCACTGGCCCTCACATGTGGGATCCGAACCAGGGCCTCTGGCATCCCCAAACCAGCTCTTAACCACGGCGCCACCGGGCAGGCCCTGAAAGAGACATTTTTTGAGAGTGACTGAGCCCACCCCCTACAATAAGAACTGTATAAGTTTATGTCACATGTGTAGATGCAGCGGACTAGGATGCTTACATGAAAGACTGGGTGGGTAAGCAAGGTCGGTTTCTCTTCCCAGGGAAACACCAGGTATCCTCAATCAAAGGGGTGGGCAGCGTTTCCAAAATGAGGAAGTGAAGGGCAGGGAGGGGCTCCCCATTACATTAAAAAAGAGCAATGCTGGGTCAAACAAAATTTAATAGTGTTTCACACTATGAATTTTCCCAGACTTAATATGCAAATGTGTAGAACCTCTTAGAGGAATTTAGAGCAGGCAAGCCCGGTTTCCCTTATTTGACCAGAACCCCGCTTCCCCGGAACACTTTCTGATTCTAGTGTTGTACACGTTTCCAGGTTTTGGAAGTCCTTGCAAGGAAAAGGCTGTCTGGTCTGTTCAGATTGGATCTGCTTTTCCATGTGCCATGTTATTCTTATTCCACAGTCTGTCTGTGCCTAGATGTCAGCTTTGCTAACACCTGTGTGCAGAGAAAAGCTAACACAGCAGGCCTGACTCACAGCCTCTCTTCCAAGGGCTTCCTTGCAAGGCTGGCCCTTGGCTGGGAACCTGGGTTTCAGGATCTCTACCATTCTCAGAAATAACTGTTCATACAAACAATGTGGCTTTTGCTGCACCCCTGCTTTCCTTCTGGGAGTCTGGCATGTTAGTACATGCCAGGCAGTGGCTGCCCAGTAACAATCCCTGGGCACTGAGTCTCTAACAAGCTTCTCTGGTAGGCAACGTTTCACACATGTTGCCAAAAATCGTATCGAGGGAATTATGCGTGTCAAGTGTGCCTCTACTGAGAAGACTCTGGAAGCTTGTGCCTGTTTCCCCTGTACTTTGCCCCATGTGCCTTTACCTTTTGCTGATTTTGCTCTGTATCCTTTAGCCATAGTAAATCTTAGCTGTGATTACAACTATATGCTGAGTCCTGTGTCCTAGCAAATCACTGAATCTGGGGATGGTCTTGGGGACACCCAACACTATGTGGAACAGCAGTGTATGGGACAGCACTGGTCCTCAGGGTATAGTGCCCAGGATACGCAGAATCATGATCTGGGGTGCTGTGTTTAACCATCCTCTGGCGGGGACTCCTATTTGGAGATCTAACTGTAAATGGTTCTACCAGGATACTTTTTGGGGTAACCCCAATAAACAACCTTCAAAGGACAGCTACAAGGGACTTCCTCTTTCAGTCACTCCATGCCTAATACCACGTGGCTTAGGACAGCATTCAGCTTCCACTGAAAGGTATGTTGAAGTTCAAGAACCAAGGACAAAAGTTTTGTGTTTCTTTTCCAAAGACACTTTCAGATATTCAAGAACACAAAATATACCACCCATGCATGCTTATGAAGAAGTTATTCAAGACATGCTCAAAACTGAGGAAACTACAGTATATTATTTTAATGCAATGAGCATTAAAATCCACTTAAAGTGTTGTGATTTTATTATTTTAATTATAAAATATAATTATTCCAAAGATAAAAACTTGGTCTTGAAAAGAGTCTGCAAAAAGTAATACCTTGATAAAAATCTGGATCTAAAACTCCAAATTATATAGACTGGGAATTGAGAGTGATAAATGAAATTCCTTACAGAGGAGGTGGTCTGTGTAAGCTGGTTTTCTTGTCTATAATATTTGATGATTAGAGAAACACAAGACAGGGTATTTTTGAGTACCACAAAGAAAATTGCTATAAGATTTGAAAAACAGGATGCCTATGGGTGAAGGTAAAAGAAAACAAAATATAGTCCACTTCCAGCAGTGAAAATGTTCACTATCTAATGTTAAGTAGGAAAAAAGAAGTAGGACACAAAACTGTACCTACAGAATGATCCTGATTTTATAAACTATCAGAGAAAATAATTGCTGGGTGGTGAGATTATGGGACTAGACCCTTACTGTGCCTCCGTACTCTCATCTCTAAAATAAGAAAACCAGTCCTAAATATCTAATCACAAGGTATGCAGCAGACATTAACTTAGCATATTTTTTAAAAAGACAACACATTATGTATCATCATGATCATGACAACGATTTGAAAACTTTTAGTCATGGTGGGGAGAGGAGCACTGAAAATATTCCCATGAAATCATGCAATTTGAATTACTGATATCTACAAATAGCTTTATACCTGTATACCACTTCCTACTTCGAAATATTTTCACATGGACCATCTATCTCATTGATTTTTTTTTAAGCCAACCTAGTGATGAAGATAACAAAAGAAGCTTTTAATACCTCCACAGACCCTGATCATGGAAAGGGATATAAATGAATAGCAGAGCCAGAGCTAATGGTCCCAGGTGCATGCTGAATTAAGCACACATCAAAGAATAATGAAGCCAGAAGAAATCTCAGCGATCTAGGCTCTAAGGTCACCATCTAAAACATATTCCTTTCTGTGAGTCCCTATTTAAAAACAGTAGAAAACTGCCGGTTGAGACGTTGAGATAACCAGATCAATGTTATCTCTAGTTCAATGACTTGGGGTGAATTATTTTGCCCTGAACCTCAATTCCTGCCCCTCTAAAATTGGAACGGAGCCTTACCCATTTCGTTTTGCGCTCACACTCCTTCACCCCCTCTGATAAGAGGATGTTGACAGCATTTATTTCACAAAACCCCTGTTGGTCTGTTTAAGTAAGCTGCTTTCTGTTCATAGTTCATTACACATCGCCAAAAAGTTACAGGCCTCTCTTCACCACCGAGGCACGACTGCCCTCTGGTGGCGGGTAACCACCAGCTACAGGCACCGTTCAGAAGTTAAACTACCGATCCGGAGACGGAGTCAATGAACTTCATTACACAAAGTGATGGTAAATGACAAAGGCAAACTGAGTCAGACACTGTGTCATTCCAACAAAGTCAACCCCCCCCCAGTCTTACTTAGCATCACTCCTTTGCCCTGCACACCTAAACATACTTCTTTCCTGGGTTTGACGTTACTAATCCCTTTGCTTTTCTGGGTTCAACACATCTTAAATACATCTTTTCCTGAGTTCAACGCCTCTTCGACAATGGGATTGCACTGCGTAAGGAGATTCTGAGGCCCGGGGAAGTGACACGTCCGGTTCCTACGACTCGTGTCCGGACTCGTATTCAAACCCTCCGCGCGCGCCCAGCTCTCAGCGTGACACTCGCAGTCCCTTTCACTAGCACAGCGGCAGCTCGCGCTCGGGGAAAGCTAGGCTGGGAGAGATCGCCGCTGCGGGCAGGACCATCCACCCCGGGCTTCCCAATCCTCCGCCCCGCCGCGCGCCGGCGACCCGCACCCCAGCCCCAGGGTCCGGCCCGGCGCGTCACCCGGAACCTTTACCCGCGCGGCCGGATCGGGCCGCCGCGCCCAACACTCACGCTCAGCCAGCATCGACATGTCGCAGAGCTGGAGATGCCGCGGACCTCCGGGTCTGAGCACCTGGGGCTGCCCGGAATGCCAGCGCGAGGCTACATGGGAACCATCAGATTCCCACGCCCGGTGGACTGCAGCGGCCGGGGTGCGCGCTGGCTACGTCATTGAGGTGCGACGGATTCCACTACCACGCAGCGGCGAATGGGCGGGGCGCCGACAGGCTGGGGATCGGGTGGGGCGGGGCGGGGCGGGGCGGGGCGGTGAGACAGTGTGGACGCCCGGTGGGGGGAGGTCAGTGGTTATCCGATCTAAAGTAGGTGGACAAAGGACTATGGAAACCTTCGTTTGAGCAAATTCCTGTGTTAAATGATTGAATATGCGTAAATCCTTTGTAAGAGTCTCTCGCAGAGCAAGCGCTGTCATCATTCATTACGAAATGCCAAGCAAGGTGCCTTCTGGACATAAGATATGAACTCTGCCCTCAAGTAGCTCACAATCTGATGAGGAAAAGAAATGTACACAACAGGCCTTCGAGTCATTAGCGTTATTAAAACCGTGTGGAGATGGAGTTTGAGAAACTCGCCTGGCGGGGAAGACGGCACTGTGGTGTCCCATCTCTTCTTCTTTTTTTTTAAAATTTATTTTTAATTAGTTTCAGGTATACAACACAGTGCAATAGTTATACTTTTTTACCCCTCAAAGTGACAACCCCCTCCCCCAATTCTCCCCCCACTCCTCCCCCCCATATTATATATATATCTATTAGACTTCCTCTGACTCCCTTCCACATTATAATCCACATCCCGTGACTATATATTCAATTACAGTTGGTATACAATATTATGCAACCTCAACTTCAGGTGTACAGTGCAGTGGTCATCCATGAAATGGTCTCCCTAACAAGACATGTGACCATCTGACACCCCACAAAATATTTACAACATTATTAATTATATTCCCCAAACTGTCTTTCATATCCCAGTGGTAATATTGTAGTTGCCTATTTTTGCTGTCTAATCCCTTCGCCTTCTCCCTCATCCCCACCCCCCTCCCAACTAGCAACCCTGACTGGATTAAGAAACTGTGGTACATTTATACAATGGAGTATTACTCCGCTATAAAGAAGAATGAAATAGTACCAGTTGCAATGATATGGATGGACCTAGAGACTATTATGTTAAGTGAAATAAGTCAGTCGGAGAAAGACAAATACCATATGATCTCACTCATACGTGGAATCTGAAAAACTGAATGAATGAGCAAAGTAAACCATCTCTTCTTAATGTCTTACCTTTCTGCTCACTGAGATGGGGGAGGGGGAGGGAGAGAAGGAGAGAGAAGATCCCACATTAAGCAGATAATTAAATATGGGGGAAATGTTGTCCCTCTTTAAATAACATGATACCTTCCACAAGACTAAGTTGTTTTTCTTCCGCTCTATCACAACATGCACTCTGGAACTTGGCCTTTGTCCCATTCATCTCTGTATCTATATCCGCACCTAGCAAAATAATTTGAGTATGATATTTGTGAATTTTATCTAAAGTACTTCTGTCTCCAGGGGAGTTCTAATGAGATTCTGGCAATGAGAATAAGGCCGACAATAAGGATATGATTCTGGACAGGTGACTCTCCACTGAACGTCAGATTACAGTACAGACATTAAGCCTTTTTCCTTCATAAGTGAAACATAAAGAGAGCAGCCAGGTGCCAAGAGAAACTATGTAAAGAACTAGATTCCTGTTCTATGTGACCTTGGCCTTTAACTTCTCTGGTTTCATAAAAATCAGAAAAAGACAAAAGAATAGTTGCTGCTATTGGTGAATACCTGGGAGCTGAGAGGGGTGAGGCAATGCAGAATCAGTGGAATTTTCACATCCAAGGCAGGGAGCAGGTAAGTCGTGACATGATGAACAGGATTAAAGTAGGGAGTTGGACTTGCACAAAGTTAGGAAGGCAGGATCATCCTGGTCTTAGGATAATTAGCTGATTTGTTTGATTAGACCAGAGAAAGTGGAAGGTAGTTACATACAGTGGAAAATAGTGAATGAATCAGTAAGTAAGCACCACTGATGTTAGTATATGATTTCAGGAAGCTAATGTTGTCTCTAACATGATCCACAAAGATTGAGGCAGAAGTTCACAGTACTGTTGCAGAGGTCCAGGTGATAGATGGTCAGAACTACAGTAAATTAAGACAGTGAGTATGACAGTGACGGGCAAGGGATGGTTGGTTGTGCCTTGTAATTCAGTGAGCCATTTTTCCTGGAAATGTTCAATAAGAAGTCACAAAGAAATATGTGGAAGGGACTCTGTATTTGGGTGAATGTAGGATAGATTAATGGTTTCCAAGGTTTATTCCAACTCCAGAATTCCTTGTGTCTATGAAATATCTATGAGAATCATCTACTGAAAAAATATTGTTAAGCTTGGGATTTTAAAAAAATCACAGAATCGTACTTATATTTTAAAATTGTCATCTGGAAGTGGACATTGTACTTTTTAAAAAGGTGATTCAATGTAAGACATTCAGTCTTATTCTTCAGTCTCTTGGCAGACCTTCTTAGAGCAGTGTTTCTCAACCTTTACTGTGAATGTAAATCACCTGAGGATCTTGTTAAAATGCAGTTTCTGGTTCAGCAGGTCTGGGAAAGGGCCAGAGATTCTGCATTTTATTTTTTTTAAGATTTTATTGGGGAATTGGGGGAGGGGAACAGACAAGTTGCTCTTCTTCAGTCTAGTTGTGGAGGACTTTGCTTCACTGGCCCATGTTGATATTGTGATCATTGTGCTCTTCCCAGCTGAGGCAGTCGGTCGCCGGCCATTGGATGGCCGCCATGGCAGCTCACAGCAGCTCACGCCGGCTGCCGGCCACTCACAATAGCTTACAGCAGCCCACTGCAGCTCCACTGCAGCCTATGCCATTGCTGGTAACTCACAGCAGCCCAGCTCCAGGTCGAGCTGTTGTTCACCATCTTAGGTGTAGAGGGCGCAGCATCACTGGCCCTGGGATCCGAACCAGGGGCCCTGATGCATAAAGGCTATTTGCACATTATGTGCAATCACAAAAAGGAATCCTCATGTTGCATTACATGTTTATGTTAATTTCAGATATATCACTCGAATTTTATCTATAAACAAAATAGAGTTCAATCTTTCAATTTAGCTCATTCCTAAGAGGCACCAGTCTGATACAATGCAAAACAAAAAAAGCAGTCAGAAAACTTAACAGAACCTAAATTCTGCTACCAACTTGGAGTGTGAACTTGGGCAATTCATTTCACCTATTTTGATAACAGAGTTCCAAGCTATGAAAAAAGGATGATCTCTGAGATTATCTCCAGGTCTGAAATAATTTCAGGGAATTACTTTAATCAGAAAAGCACAATTCAGTAATATGAGCAAGAAAGGCAGTATAACAGCATTATAGTTAAGAGCTTGGATTCTGAAGCCAGACTTCCTGGCTTTGTTAACCTGCTGTGTATCTTGGGCACATTACTTCATCTCTCTATGCTGCTGTTCTTCATTTGTACAATACAAATAATAGTGCCTACTCTATAAAGTTAAGAAGAATAAAGAAATGATGTATTTTAAGTGCTAAGAATGGTATCTGGCACATAAAAAGCAGTAACATAGCATTCAATAAAGCACTATTATAATTTTAAAGGAAATAGCTGTTAGGATGATTATTTCAACAAATATGTATTGTTTCAGGCATTGTTCTAGGTGCTAGAATTACAACAGTGAACAGAAACAATCATGACACCTGCCCTCAATGAGTTTGCAAAAAAGATGGACATTAATCAAATTACACACATAAATGTAAAACTATAACTGATAAATGATAGATAGATACATGAAGCTAGGACAGAATATAAGAAGGGAGTTAATTTATTTAGAGACAGGTGTGTAAAGTATGTTTTCAAAGTTCTGTTTTTGATCGTCTCACCTTGGAAGTAAGGAAAGGGCAAGAGAGGGAGACAAACTGCAGTGAGGGAAGGAATTCCGACAGAATGCTATTATAATTATCTCTCCCTAGAGAAAGAGAAGTAAAAATAACACTGATGTTTGGAAGTTTTTTTTTTAATTATTTCAAATTATTTGCTTAAATTAAAAGTAAAAGTAAAGCTGCCTATAATCCAACAATTCCACTCCTAGGTATTTACCCAAGAGAAATGAAAACATATTTTTACAAAAACACTTTTCAAGAATGTTTATAATGGGGTTATTCACAATAGTCAAAAACTGGAAGCAGCCCTGGTGATCATCAGCTGACAAATGGATAAACACTGCATGTTTATCCAAACTCATGTATTCCTACAATGCAATACTACTCCGCAATGCAGATGATGTACAAAGAGAAGGAATAGTGAGATAGTGAGTGGTGAGTCTCTGTAAGGTGGGGCATGGGTGGGGATATTCACAGCTCCTGCAGGGGTGCTGGGGCTGCCCTGGGTCCAAGTGAATCTGCTTTCCCATCCTAACAGCACTTTCATTCCTTCACTTTCTGCAAGGTTCAGTTATTTATCTTTGTTTCCTCTTTGGTCCTTTTACCTGAGAATCCTATTTCTTTATTATCTGGCAATCTCCTTATAATACATTCCCTATTATTTGAGGCAACCCAAATGAGCATTAGCTCTTATCAGCAAAAAGGTGAAATGATACACATGGGAAAGTGCTTAAGATACATAAGGAGGAAAAAATCAGAATACCAAGTTGTACTTACATCTGATCACCCACAGTTAATGTAATTTCAGTAATTTTTAAAAAATGTATTGAATTACAGTTAAAAAAGTAATACTTGAATCATTCACTAAGGTCAGTTTTGGTTGAGAAGGTTATGGTTATTTTTTGATCTTCCTAATGCTTTTAAATTCTTTTCTCTTGACTATGGTTCATATGTTCCTGGTAACCTTTTATGCCATGCCAGATATTCTGTGTTACATTGCTGGGTGCTGGAGGTTTTTGTTTGCCTTTAAATATTTTGCTCTGGGATACAGTTAAGTTCCAGGGGAACAATTTGATCTTCTCAAGACTTTCTTTTAAGCTTTGTCAGGTGGGCCCTCAACAGTCTTTTAGTTTAGGTGTAACCTGCTCCCACTACTGAGGCAGCACTCATCTGAGGATCCTATCTGATGCTCCATGCATGTGGAGTTCTTTCTGCTCAAGAAACACAAGTTATTCTTGGCCTGGTGCAAGCTCTAGGGAATTTCCTGCCTGCTCCTCTAGGGCGGTTTTTTCCCAGCAGTTTCTATATGAGTGTCCCTTGCTCAGCAATTCTTGGAAGACTGGAGGGGACCCTGGGCTGGTATGCAGAGCATTCCCTTAGTCCCTAGTGTGGTTATCTTCTCCATGATTCACAGTCCTGCGGGTTCTAGCTCCCTTGATCTTTATCTGCTCCTCTCAGTGAGACCTCTGGGTTCTGCTCAGATTCTTCCTCCCAGAGCTGCTGCCTGGGAATAGAGCAATCTGAGAGCTCATCTTATTTCCATTCCATCCCTCAGGGGGTCACAGTTCTTCACTGCCTACTGCTCAATGTCTCGTATATACTACTGTTTCATATATTTTGTCCCGTTTTCGAGTTTAAGATGAATAGGTAAATCCAGTCCATTATTACAGCATGGCTGGAAGCTAAGGTTCCTAACACCTTCTAAATATTTCAAATTTTCTACCATTTATGAACCAACTGTGTATGCTTACAAAAGTCAAGTCTTTACAGAGAAAAATTGTCCTACGCAGTACCTTGCAAGTTAGAAACATGAAAGTTTTTTAAAGCCAACAAACCAGATTTTACCTTCAGATCAATTTTTCACTAGTGAAGACAGATAAACCTGAAATGACATAAAGCAGAAGATAAGATATCATGTGCTCTGAGTGATTGCTGTTAATCCCCCCACACATAACACCACCACCACCACCTCCACTGCCGCCACTGCCATCACCACCATGAAAACAGCTGTAAACATGTCAAAGAGTATTTTGAATTTCAGTAGAACTGTGTATATTGTGATCGTTGGGAGAAGGGAGGCTGGAAGCAGACTGGAGGAAAAGGAGAAAGTGAATGAAAAATCTTCCTCTTTTATTTAAAGCTAATTCTGCCATGGATGTTTGCTGTTGACTTCCGCTTTACCCTTCCCTCAGCAACCTTTGGGAATATTTCTCTAATTTGCCTAAGGAGAACTGGCATGGGCCATGGAGTCTGTTTCTGTCAGTTCTCCTGGGAGCTGCGTCTATCATCAATTGCCATGAATGTGCCAGTCGAGTTGGTCTTACCCAGAGAATGGAAGGTTCACTCCTCACCTTACTCCTCACCGTACTCCTCACCAAAGACTTCTGCAGGCCCCATGAGGAGAACAAGCTGAGAGATACCTGCCCGCCCTGAGATCCCATACACCAGAAATGGATGCTCAATACGATGGCTTGCTGAGATTCATTCACTCATTTCCTGGGGGAAAGTACCCAATTTTGCTAGGTTGTTTGCTCTGCAATCTCCTTTAAACTCAACTCGGTTTTTGTTGTATATGCCTCTGAGTCAGGAGAATATATCAGCAATACTTTTTTTTTTTTTACATTGACATGCCAGTTAATACCAACTCAGTATTTTCATTTTCTAGGCCTCCTGTAATAGTTCTTCTTGTCCTCTCTTTGTGTGTTATAGAAACTCAAATAAGAAGACAAAACCCAGCCAAGAGCAGTATGAAGGGAGGCTTTCTATTGATCCCAGTCCAGAAATGCCTTCTCGTTTCCTGGCAGCAGGTCTGGCCTGAGATTCTTCCTCTGTTTATACTTCCCATCAAAATATTTGACTTCAAGCTTTAGCCTTCACAAAATCTGTAAAACTCAACACTGAAAAATCATGTCCAGAGATGAAATTCACATAATGATGTCAAATGAAAAATCTTGATTTCCTCACTACCTAATAATTGTTTTCTTTATGAGCCTTCTCTACTTTTTGAGCAAGATGGTGACATTTTAGTTTCTTATATCTTGAGATGTTTTCAGAATGGCAGGTGGTAGAGGGGAGAGTGATGGGGATGGGGGTAAAGAGATGCCTGCAAAGGGAACAAAATGACACAAGGTGCAGTTGGGCTGATAGAAGCAGGATGAGGTCACCTGATTCAGAGGGTTTCCAGACCTGAGCTGCTGCCTGAAGACCCCTGTCCTGAGTGGGAAAGCATCCTGTCAGGGAGGAGCTCTACCTTGGTGGTTATGAGTGGACATTCTGAAATCACCTAAGGAGGTTTCCCAGCCTCACTACTGGCTCTCCCTTACCTCTTCTAGAATCTTCTTTCTGGTTTCTGCTGCTCTCTTTGTAAGCAATCCACAGCCCATGGAGCTCTGTCGGTATAGTCTCTCCTCCGTACAGTGATCTTCCTTGGTGCAATACTTAATAGAGTGAGCTCCACAGTTAGAGGGTTTAAATCTGGCTCTGACACCCACAAGTTAAGCTCCCTCTCTGATTCCTCTCCGCTACTCTATGGGGTTGCTGCAAGGAGTAAGGAGAAACACAAGGGGACGCCTAGGGAGCTATAGCACTATAACATTGAGAATGGCCACTGTTTGCCCTGAGAATTCAGGGCAGCTCTTGGGGCCACATCTGCCCCCATCCTTATTCTTTAAGTCCCTCTTTCATCTTCTTCTGCCACTTACCAGTGGCTGACCTTGGGCAAGTAACTGAATGTTCTGTGTCTTGCTGTCCACATCTGTCTGATAAGGATAATAATGGTATCTGCCTCCAAGTGTTGTAATGCTGGCTCAATAAATGAAGTGATTTAATGAATGTCCTAAATGAGGTGCTAAAGACACCAAGGCCACTGTCTTGATTTGTCCAGGAGTGATCTCAGTGTGGAAAACTGATTAGAATATATATATATATATATATATATATATATATATATATATATATATATTTTCTATTTATTAATATGTGAAAAGGGGCAATGCATGCTCCCTTTAAAAGTATTGTCCAAATGTCGAACGGACATAAATATATTGCCTGGAAATTTCACTCCATCTTATTCACTCAATTCAAGGCATGCTGGAACACTGTTGTAGGCACAAATGACAGAAATCTGGTAATATTCCAGAAAACACGTGACACCTTTAGCATGCTTCTGAGGCAGACACATATGAGTGGGGAACCAGCAGACTGTGGTTGGGGTCCCGTGTAGACGCCCTTGCTCCTAGCACGCTGCCTGTAGCAGCTGCCCTGCCACAAGCCCACCTCACCTCAGCTCTGATTCCCCACAGCTTTCATTCTCTGTGACTTTCCAGCTCTTACTTCTGAATTTGTGTCTTTTGGGCATCTTTGGCCTCCAGCCTCCCACTTCTTGATCCTTATTCGACTTTCTTGGGTTTTCTGACCCCTGGTTTCTTGATGACCTCTTCTGCCCCAGGCTTTCAGGCACCAAAACCACCTTTCTACTTCCATACGAGCAGCCCTGCCTGGCCCTGGCCCATGACATAACTCTATGGAAGTTTCTAGAAAACTTTTGAGAGGAGTTTTGAAGAAGTTAGTCATGTGACTTTGAAGCTCCCTTCTGATTAAAATGCCACCTGCAGTATTTGCAGGCAGACCAGCTGTCTATGGCTTTGGTTTTTGTCGATTCATCCAAGTTGTTGCATGTATTGACCGACTGTACCTTTTTTATTGCTGGGCAGTATTTCATGGTATAGATACATCACTGTTTAACCATTCACCTGTTGAAGGTTAGCTGAGCTATCTTCGTTTTTTGATTATTGCTACACACATGCATATACAGGTTTTTGTGTGAAGGTAAATATCCATTTCCTTTAGATAAAAGCCCAGGAGGGCAATTGCTGAGTCATCAGCTAATTGCATGTATAGATTTGTAAGAAATTAATGAATGTTTTCTAGAGTAGCTGTACCATTTCACTTTCCCATCCACAATGTATGAGTGGTCTGTTTTCTCTGCATCTCTCCAGCGTTTGGTGTTGTCTCTATTTTTTAGTTGTATCGTGATATCATGTGGTTTTAACTTGCATTTCCCTGATAGCTAAGGATGTTGAACATCTTTCCAGGTGTTTACTTGCCATCTGTATACAATAGGCCCCCTCCCTTTATCTGCGCTTTCACTTTCTGTGGTTCCAGTTACCCATGGCCAACCATGGTCTAAAAATATCAAATGGAAAATTCCAGAAAAAAGATTCACAAGTCTTAAATTGTGTGCTGTTCTGAGTAGTGTGATGAAACCTTGTGCTGTACTGCTCCATTCCACCTGGGACATGAATCATGCCTTTGTCCAGCATCTCCACACTGTATATGCTCCCCACCCATTAGGTGCTTAGTAGCCATCTTGGTTATCAGGTTGACTGTCGCAGTATTGTAGTACTAGGTGTTCAAGTAACCCTTATTTTACTTAATAATGGCCTCAAAGTGCAGGAGTATTGATGCTAGCAACTCGGTTATATACCAAAGAAAGCTGTAAAGTGCCTAAAGAGTGAAAAGTTGAAAGCTCTCTAAGGAAAGAGAAAAAAAAAATTCTATGTTGAAGTTGCTAAGATCTACAGTAAGAATGAAACTTCTCTCCATGAAATTGCCTAATTTATAAATTAAACTTTATCATAGGTATGTATGCATAGGATAAAATATCATAAATATATAAGGTTTGGTACTATCCTTGGTTTCAGGTATCCACTGGGGGTCTTGGACTGTATACCCCACAGATAAGTGGGGACTATTGTATCCTCTTTGAGAAAATGTCTGTTCAGGTCTTTTATTCATATTAAAAGTTAACTTTCTCTGCAGGTACTTCTCTTCCATGTGGCGCCTTGTAGATCTTCAGCCATTCTTTTTCATCATTTCAGCCATACCCTCCTTTCAGGTGTCTCCAAAGAGGACTTCCCCCCTTGACTTCTGGATCCGGAGCACAGCTTCTTCCACACCTTCTGTGGCTGTATGCCTCGCCATCAATAGTGCTTTCATTACTCTTTCCACCCCAGGAGCTCTTCTTCCTGGTTCTCTGTTCCTAGCACTGGCAAATCCATCATTAACTAGACTCAACAGGGTTCCAGGTAGACCCCCTGTTACTATCAATGAGTTCTCTTTTCTTCCTGGGCAGGGGGAGGTAGGGGGTTGTTGTTAGAACTGAATGTTTGTGTTATGAGGTGGTATAGTGACAGTGTGATGGGAAGAGCACAGGTTTGGGGGCCAACAGTCCTGGAAATCAGGTGTGGCCCTGCCACTTACTTACCTGACAGGGAGGTCAACAGATCTCTCTAAGCCTTGGTTACCATATCCATGAAATGGAGAAGATAATAATACCTAGCCAAATGGGACAATATGCTTGTAGGTGAATTATAAATGATAAAGAAGTAATTGTAGACATAGTAGCTGCGATAATGATTCTGTGTTTAACCAAGTCACCTGCCAGAACACACTTGGCTGCAAGTCAAATATTTTTCATCTTAAACTTTTCCTTTTCCCTGGGCTAGGGATCCTTATGGATCCTTCTCTATATAACAAAACCTGGATAAATGTTCAGTTTCAAAACAAGAGGGCATGTGGGGGTTTTCCAGTTGGACAAGAACTGTCCTTGACATAGTTCTAAGCATTGTTTCCAGCTTTTTAAAGAATAAAGGCGGGAGGGGGGTCTCGAAGGTGGGTAGGAAGGAGTGCTAGGGTGTCAGGAAAACTAGGTAGAGTGGAACTGATGGGCTGGGTATTTCTAAATCATCAGTTATTTAACTGTGCTGAGTCTATTTCCTCATCTCTAAAATGGGATAATACTATTTACTTTGGGGTTGGCTGAAGGGTATTAACTGAGATAATATATGGGGGAAAATATCTAGTGCTGAGCTGAGTACATTTTTACAGTCAAATAAGGCAGGGAAGAGGACTGGATGGTAGGGAAGGAGGTTGGAGAAGAAATCTCCATGGTACAAGAGAGGTACATGCCTGCCGACATAGGTGCTCCCCTGAACAACCTTGTTCCTGCTTTTTATGATTTTTCACCCCCCTGACTCTACTAAGCCTCCCTATTCTCTCATTCTCCCTTTAAAATGCCCCTCACCCAACTTCAACTGCCAGGGAGCAAGGCAGCCCGAACTTCTCTTTGGGAGTTACAGAGAAAAGAGGATCCAGAATCATAAGTCCCCCAAATGCAAATACACATTGGAACAGAGAAAACCTGAAATTCTGGACACATATTCCCCAAAAGCAAATTCTTCAGTTATCTGAAAAGGGTCTTCTCCACTCCCTTTGATGAAACCATAGCAAAAGCGGATCAACTCAATTTAAAAAGGATTTTAGTTTAAGATAATAAAAGCCTCCCACATGCTTTCCTAAGAACACAAACTCTTTAGAACAATTGCACCCTCTGCAAGCTAAAGATTACCCATCAGTTTAATAAGAGCTTTGGAAAAGAAATTTGGAGAGGGGTGGGTAGGAGGGGCCTTTTTACATCTTTCCTGGTAGATGAGTCTCTAAACGTGCCCTTTCATAGGGCTGAAGAGCCATTTAATTTATATAACTGGCAATTGATTCACTTCTAAAGTATTGGCTTAGGACTTGAAATAATCCATTAATTATTTCCCTGTCCAGGACACAAAAATCTTTTCAGAGGAAGAGGATGAAGATGGGGTGGAGTAATTAAGGAAGAGAAGGGAGGCCCCTTGACTCACCATCCGGAGTTGCCTTCCTCAGATGTGCTCTCCTTGCTGGCTGAGACAAGCCTGCATTTCAGGGGTCCAGGCCCCTGTCAGAGGGTGATGTCTGAGAAGGGCAGGTGTAAAAAGTTATGTGTTTAAAAGTTGGGAGGAGGAGGAAAGAGGAGGGAAGGCAGAGAAAGGGGATGTTGAAGGAGATCAAACAAATGGCTGACAGCCCAGAACGAGCCATCTTTCTTCCCAGAGTCCTGGGCATACCCCCATCTGCTACAATCTCAATCTCTCCCCTTGGAGGAGTCCACATTGAACCAGATGTCTACTGGGTAGAAAGGGCAGGTGGATTCATTTCAAGCAGTGTTCCCCTCTCTCCTCCTAGATGACACTTTTTTTTTCAATTGGATCATGCCAAAACACGCAGAGAAGAGCAGAGATGAAGGTCATGAGACTCATGGAAACACCACCAGGTTTGCCAAATATGTTTGGGGAAAGTTTCCATAAAGCCCTCCGGATGCAGCTGTATTTGACACCTACCCCCTCTTTCTCCAGGCTCCCCCTCTCTTGCTTCCACCTGTGCCCACCCCAGCGCACCTCCCCACCCACTGTATTCAATTTTGTATTTATCCTAGCAGAACAATATGAAATTATCCTAATGAAGCAATAAAAAAAAAAAAAACCTTCTTGCTGGTTACCAGTGGGATTCCTTTGAAGGTAACTTGCCCCAGGGATTTATTTGCAGAATTTCTAGCATAAAGTATGGGGCGGGGGGGAAGTGTCGTATCCAGAAAATACAACCCAGAACTTTTCTGTCTCTCCTACCCCTAGCCCCTCCCCGCTTTTTAACACTGAGTTTTCTCTCTAGTTTCTTCTTACCTACCTGCTTTGGGTTTTCTCCTACCTGGCCCCTATCCCAACCTTTGATTGCCAGCCTGCCTTCAGGCTCTATGAGTCTGTAGCTTCATCTTTATGGCTGTTCCTACCCATGGGGGTGGGGCCGTACATTAGGAGGCAGTTGATGCCTGGAGGGCCCACCCACTTACCTCCTCATTTACCCTGTATCATCTTTTCCTCTCCCAGAGGTGTCACCAGCTGCCTCTGAAACACCTTTGGTCCAGTCAAAGGCCAAGCTCTGCTCCCATTGATGCTGATAAGCACCAAGAATTTTCCTCTCCATGATTATTTGCCCTTCCCCCACCATGTTAAAGGAAAAGGCACACGCACACAAATGTTATTAAAATGAACTGTTTATATTATCTCAGTTGAGTCAATACATCATAATGTATTAAAATGGAAAGGTACAAAATTGAAATAAATACTTTCTGATTCATGTATAAATCTTTTTTTTTTTGTCAAGATGACTTTTATCGTCAGTACATGTCACAAGAAAACATTTAAAATGACACTGAAACAATCATTTAAATCATGGTGCATGGAGGAAAAAGGTAAAGAAAACAACTTTTGGCTTGTTTTGGCATGAGACCTTGATACGATTTGGGTTCCCCAAAACCATGTGAAGGGTGGTAAAATAGAAATGCTCAAAACCGACTTAAAAAAATAAACAGGCTTTACAAAAAAACCTTCTTTTTGATTAACCCAGCCACTTCTCTACATGGTCTGCACTTACAGTAGATACATTCATTATTGTCCATGGGAAGACAGCAACTGCCTTTCGTTTTAAAGAGCTTGGTGGAGAGGCTGAAGAAATATGCTGCAGCTGAAGGTGGGTAGAACGTTCAGAACAAAAAGTCTAGATGGTCTTCAGGAACGGCACCGAGCATGATGGGGCGTGGAGGGTCTCTGGAACAAGAGGTGGAAGGGGGGGATGTGAGGAAGGAGTCCAGATCTGAAGCAAAGCAAGTCTGCAGGACGGACACGGTTGTCAGTAGGGACAATGTGGTGTGGGGATCTCTCCGCCTGAGCAGTCCTGGGTTTGTCCTCTGCCTGGGAACGTTTCTGTTTCAGCAAGAGGCTAACCCAGCACTTTGGAGACAGGGCTGAGACCCTTTTTCAGGCACGGCAACATTGGGGAGACTGGGACAGGTATAGGGCTTAATAATGAATGCCACCAAAGGGGCTTTCTCTTCTGGTTCTGACTGCTTATTAGGTGGTTGTTAAGGCAATAAGGATTTTAGCAAACTAGAAGTTAAGGACAGCTAAATTCAGCCAGATTGAAGGTAAACAAAAGGTGAGGAGGCGTCCCTTTATCGTCAGCTACCTTTCTCCCCCAAGCACAGGAGGCCTCGGCTCTGAAGCTCTGAATTTACAGTACCAGTAGCAGGGGGCTTGCCCTTTGAAGGCTCCATGGAAAAGAAGGCTTGTCCCTGACTTGGGGCAACTTGACCGAAGTTCCTACTCTCCAAACTCTCTTTCCTGAGGTCCTCTCAGGAGGGCAGGCTGTGGTCACTCGGCTATCGAGTGAAAAGTGGAAGCACCAAGGTTTGTGCACCATTAGGGCAAGTCCTTTGCTATTGACCGTCTGGCCCATCCCAACAGCCTTGAATGCCATGTGTCCTGGAAGGCCAGGCCTGATGCTCACATGCCCTACGCTCAGCTGGAGCTAGGGCTAGCCTTTCAGGGTTCAGGTATGTTCCCTACAGCAAATAGAATGACAGCTACAAAATCCGGGAATGTGAGTTCTTTGCAAGGTGTGTAAGCCCCTGGCTGGGTCCTTAGCAGAGTCCAAGAAGCTCCTTTGACTTGAGTCCACTCACAGAAGACTGAGCAGAACAGATGGAAGGACCTTTTCCTTTCTCCTGGTTCTGGAGTGAAGGAGGCAGACCTTGAAATGCTATGGGAAGGATAAACCTTGAGAGTTGCCTGGCATTCTGGGCAAGCTGCCGGCAAGATGTTGGGTGATATGACTGCTGAGGCCCTAGAATTGAAGAACTGGCTCTCAAGCAGTTGCTAAAAGGTACAACTATCAACCCCAGCAAGGGAACCACAGGTCAGCTCAGTAAACAAGACAGATATCCTCTCCATCCTGTAGCATTAGGTTGCAGCCTACTGCAAGAACTCTCTATGAGATGTCTGGGGCCTGAGGACACAACGGTGTGGATGCAATAGCTGTGCTTGAATTACTCAGGACCACCTCGAAAGGGGGCATTCATGGGGTACATAATGCGCAGAAGCAGAAAGGCCAGTTGTAATGGCCAGCTGCCTGGGAAGTAGTGCCCTGCCTGACCTTTCTTCTGGTAGAAGCCATCCTCTGTTGGTCCTAAGAAAAGTGGGCAACATTTCATCTAAGAATCCCAGGATTATAATAATCAATCTGTAATAAAGCAAATGTGATTATCAAGCTGTGGGTCTACAGATAAAACAAGGTTGGCCATGAGTTAATCATTGTTGAAGCCGATTGGTAGGTCTGTGGGAGTTCATTGTACAATTCTACTTTCATATGTGCTGAAATATATGTTTTGAAATTATCCACAGTACAAAACAGGCCCCTTGGATGGTATGTAGTTTAATTCCTCATTTTTACAGAAAGAACCGAGTGGCCAAGTGCCCAAAGTCACTACACAGGGACTTCATGTAGAGTCGGTACTAGAAGCCAGCACTCTTCTTTCAGGGATTAGGATAGTTTGGTTATATTGACAGTCTTAAATCAATGTCATGTTTTTCAGCTCTGCTCTTCCCATGTTGAAAAGCAGGTGGCTGTTTTTAAAAATCCTGCCAAGGAGACTTAAGAACATAACAACAGCAAGTACCCATAAAGCCACCAGGGGGCTCTGTCTTAGAGGGCTCTCTTCAGTCCCAACATTTCAAAGGGAGATACCTCACCCTAAGGGTTAATAGGACAAAACAGTTGCTGTACCAGCTTCTTCCTAGGGAAACCACCACCAGGAAGGATGCTGAATGCCCTTCCTGAACCTGTGGCTGTGTTGTTTTCTCTGGAGCCTGATTGAGGGCCTGCTGCAGGGAGGAGAGTGTCACATTTACCATAGGGGTAGGGGTATAAACAGCTGGGATGGCAGCTATTTAAGAGAATAAATCCCTTTAAAAATCTTCAACTCAGGTTACTTGATCTCTTTAGAAAAACAGCACTGTAATCTGATTGGAATCAAAGACATTTCTCCATTTAAAAAGAGAAAGACATTTAAGAACTGGAAGCAGGGGAAAGAGAGGCAGGACTCACTGAGTCCTTCTCAGTGATGATACTAATAGGGAATCAAGGGGGCTTGGTAGCCAACGTAGACTTTATTTTGGAAATCAACATAAAAACATTCCAAATACATCCTTGTAAGCTTATGGGGACAAAATTCAAAGAGAGGAAGGTGAGGTCAAAAGGGCTGTGCCATTTTGAGAAAAATGACACCCAAGGAAGTTCCTGGGTCCACCATTTTGTACAAGAAAATACACCTTGGTTCTGGTGGCTCAGTTGAGCAGAAAGAGGTGCATTAAAAAAAAAAAAACGGGTGGGGAGAGAAGGAGGAGAGAGAGAAGGAGAGGGAGAATAAAGAGGAGAAGGAGGAGGAGGGGGAAAATTTTATGGTAAAAATTATGAAGATTTGTTATGATTAAAAATTGGCTTCCTGGGGGGCCAGCTGAGTGGCTCAGTTGGTTAAGAGCTCGCTCAAGAGTGCAAGCTCTGAGCATCAGGGTTGCTAGTTTGATTCCCAGCCCGAGCTGTGCAGCTGCTGAGCTGCCAACAGGTGGCAGGATGGCTCTGCTAAAAAAAAAAACCAAAAAAACAAAAAACAAAACAAAAATGGGCTTCTTGAAATAGATAGTTAAAAGGAACTGTGGAACGTTCTTCTGGAGAGATCAGATGCCTTGGGAATGGAAGACATATAAGAAAGTTGCAATGGCTGAATGAGAATTGGGGTGGCTGGGTGGATGGACAGACCACTGAGATTATTTAGGAAAACCTGTTCTAGCAATAGATTTAAGAAGGGCAGGTTATAGATTTAGATTCTGCTGCTTTATATTCTCATTGTTCTTCTTTGTCCCTCAAAAATATAGGTAAATAAGACATCAGCTCATTTCTTATTCAAACTCCTCACCCTCTTAACTTGGCTTACAGAGAGCTGGGTTTGGAGAAGGGAGTGCGTATATGTGTATGTTCACATTGCATGCAGTCATTAAGAAAATAAACTCTTTTCTTTCCCAGGGATTTATATAAAACGTGACAGTTCGAGAAATATCATCTGAGTTTCACAAATTAAAAGAAGGACTCTGAGCTACTGGTACTGGGTCAGGAGAGGAACAAAAACAGCACTGCAGTGCAGGATCTGATTCTGCTAATTTCTAGCTGTGTTTCTTTGGGGGAAATGACTTTATCTGTCTCTCTGGGCTTCGGTTTCCTTATCTGTAAAGGGAGGAGACTGGGCCATATGAGCCTAAGATCCTCCCTGACATTCATAATCTGTGGTTCTAGAGAACTGATGATCAATCTGGGATAGATATGAAGTAGGGACTGAATTCTAGGATCATGGTATCTCCCAGCCTTGCATCCAAAGGGAACACATTTTGTTCCTGGGACGGTGAGTAAATTTTCTAACAGGTTCCTTAGGGCTCCTGACTAACGGCACTGTGAGAAGAGGAGTTGCAGGCTCACCCCCTCACAAGGTCATCACATTCATGCCACTCTATCTGGTCAATTCTGGCTTTGGAAGAACCTTGGAAGAGCAATACATGTCACGTCTCTGGAACCTTGCCCCTTTGCAGTCAACCTTGACACTGAGGAAAAGTAGCAAGTGCTATTCAAACCTAATAAAAATTTCAATATATTTTGAAAGATGTCTGCTAGCAATGGTCAGTGATGAGTTCAATGCTCACATACATCCCAGCCAGATGAAGTGCCCAGGACAAAACACTAGTGAAGCATTTGAGCTTGGAGGTGTTCCCTCAGAAGAGTGAGAAAAGCAGTACTCACTTCCACCTGACTGGCTGTCAGAGTTGACTTTTCACTGCAGAACCAAGGAGCCCAAAGACCTTAAAGGACTGGCTATGTCTCCAGATCTGAGGATGAAGGAAAGGCCCATTTGGTGATGGGAGCACTTCTTTTGCCAAAAGACCAGTGTCTGCAAAACCACCAATCCTGAAAATACATGTGCTTCTAATACAAACTGTGTATGTTGGTTCCCAGCAATGGGGGTGGTGGTGGGGGATCTATCAGAGTTTCCAGCAGGAAAATATAAAATGGACAACTCCATGTAAAACAAACCCATGGATTCTGACTCAATTAGAGTAAAGATAGGACTCCAGGGAACAGAAACGGAATTGCATTCACCAGAGCTATTGCCTACCAATCCCACCTCCTTCCAAGCTGAGCAGAAGCCACCTAGCCAAAGAGACAACTGTGGGTTCCAGGGTAATCTCACAGCAGCATAGCTCATGGCTTTTCAGGCACCTCTTTCCCCTGAGCAGGACCAGTGTCCTGAGGAGGAGAGAGGATGTGGCCAGCATGGTCTCCAAACACACAGCAATTAAATCTCTTAGGTAATTGAAGACCAACTCTTGCATTAAGTGCACTGAAGACTCAAGAAAGTATAGTTGCCTCCCTCTCCCCCCACAAAAAAAAACCCACTTCACTTCCTCATCTTACATATGGTGAAACTGAGGTACAAGGAAGGACAATTTTCCTGCAGCTCTCATATTGATCTAATGACACACCTGGGAGGAAAACTCAAGATCTCTCTCTGTCTCTCTGTCTCTGTCTCTGTCTCTCTCTCTCTCTCTCTCTCTCTTTCTCTTTCTCTCTTGCTCTCTCTCTCTCTCTCTCTCAATCCTTCAATATCTTCCACTACCTTTCTGCTTAATTCACATTTAAAGTCTGTCTGCCTGTCTACCTATCTATAATATATGTAATATTATGTATAAAATATAAATAATTCTTAGATTCCTGCTTAGCTTCCTGTCCTTTTCTCCTCCTTTATATAACTAGGTTTGAAAAAAAAAATGTTCCATGGCAAGGAAAACCACAGCACTGCTCAAAGGAATACAGCTCCAGAAGGAGAGGTGACAGCCTTTGTCTAGGGGTGGGGGTGCTTCAGATCCAGACTGTACAGCAAATTAGATGGAACACAACTCAATGGAAATTGGCAATGGAGACATCTGTGCCAGACGAGTGAACTTCCACAACCTGGTTTTAAGGAACAGTAAATACAATAGAGATAGATAGATACACTATGCTGAATCTCAAGTAATAAAACAAGTTATAAATAGAATTATGCTAAATTAAAGACGGACATCATAGGGAATAGTCTGGTCAACAACCAATCACCATTAGAATCAAAAAAGTAAACCGGCCTTTTCACTGAGCACCTCCACAACATTTCTCAATGCACTAAGTACATTTTAACCATGCAAAAATACACAAACATCTTAACTAGGTTGTTTTTTTTCTTTTTGTAAAAAAAATCAAACACCAACATTATGCATTTTTTTGTTAATTATACTGGTTAAAGTAACAGCCAGTGGCTGCCAAATATCAGATACATCATATACATATTTTTATACAGAATCTGGACAACACAACATTACACATCAGAGAGAGAAAGAGAGAAAAAGAGAGATTATTTGTTCCTTAGTGGGTTTGTTGTTGTTGTTGTTCAGTAAAAAAATAAAAGAAAATATGAGAAGCAATGCTAAGAAGGAAAACACTTCAACAAGTTAGGAATACATCGGGAGAATTGCTAATCAGAAATACAGGAGGAAAAGAGTTCGTAGTTAGGTCTGTGTCTAGAATTTTCTTCACTAAGAAACAAAAGAGCACAACAGGTGTATTGGTTTGGAAAAGCAGAAAGAGCGATTACATCATGCTGTCTGGTTCCCAGCACGTTTCCAGCAAGAAGAAAAAATCATAATCACAAATTAATGTCACAAGTTTGTTTTCAAAAATGTCCTCCCTTACCCAGGAAGCTGGGTAGTGCAGGGGTGGGGGCAGCTCAGTGTTGAGAGTCCTTGGCAAAGGTTTGGCCAAAACAACTGGCCTCAAATTAGTTGGAGATATGAGCTGTCTGTGGGAATTCACGCAATGAAATGTGACGTCAGCTTGCTCCAGTCTAGGCACGTTTTCCCGTTGCCAGCCAGTGATCTGGTGGAGGGAGGACACAACCCTCATGACAGGTTCTGCTAGCCAGGCCCTAATCCTGCCCCTTAGACATTTGGCATCAACACAATCCTAAGAATTCAACCTGGAAAGAAACAAGACCTTGAACACAAGCTATGGAAGCACTACCGTGGTCACGGTTAGATACAAAATGTGAAAATTCAGATGTAATCAAAAATACAAAATCAGTGTCAATAAGATTTGCTTCTTTTTTAACCATTACAGTGCAAGGTTTTTCAAATTACAGTAAAAGTTATGTGTCTGCTTACAGTAACTAGAGTAAGTAGCTGATTTTGTTCTGCTAGAATCAGAGGTCCCTGATAAGTGAGAATGCACCAATCTGAAATCAACCCAGCACAAGAAATGGATCTTAACAGAAACACAGTTCACTGTGGTCTTTACCCCTTCATAGAGTAACAAAAGAATGGTGTCATTTGCACAACTCATTAGCGTGAGGCTCTTCCTCCATTAAAAAAAATAATAATAAATAAACGGATGGTATTAAAATTCCAACAAGAAAAGAACTGGAAATCTGGGGCTGAAGGGTGGAGCATCTGAAGAGTTTTCCCATATCACTGAGCTTTCCCATTATATTTAAAAATAAAAAGTGTTTTAGGGTGAGCCTCTTTGGGCAATGCTGCTTTGTGCTTTAGCTCCCCTGTCCCAGGCAGTTGGGAAAGGGAGTGGCACCATCTCAGGGGATCAAAGGAAACCATGACGAAGATCGGACCCCATTGTGCCATCAAGAATCACCCTTCAGGAAAGGAAAATGGAGCTGTTAAGCCAGAGCTGGGGGCTTTGGGGGGGGAGGGGAAACAGGGACTGGGGATCCTATATCTGGCAAAAGGATGGCCCTTGTCAAAGCCATTGTGCCTCTCAGAGCCTCGTGTTCTGGAAAGGAAGGGGAGCAAACAGTTAAGAACCCCAAAGTACATCTGAGAAAAAAAGCCACCACCTCCCAGAGCTTTATCTTTGGGAGTGGGCAAGTGGCTGAAAGAGAGCAATGTTGCTAAATGAAGTGACCAGGTGACAGTCTTCCCATTCATGTTGTGGGACATGAGGAGAAACAAGAGTGACTGGAAAATCATCTTGCTTTGAGATTTGTAGAGCTAGCCAGTGCAGGATGGATTAAGAAATACAAGACACACTGGAAAATCTCAAGGAGCCCCTTCTCTCCACATACAAGGGAGGGGGTGTGTTGGCAACCTTGGCATCAGGTCAGAAGCCAGTGAAGGCCACCCAGCCCCCATTCCTCACTCAGCCACTCTCTATCCCTGTGCCCATACCCAGGAAAACCACTCTTGGACCCATTTGACTTGCCCCTAACTTAATCCCTCTAATGGTGTGGAGCCAACTCTTCTCAGGGTTGCTGAAATTAAAAGTGAAATTAAAAGAGGCTGTTATTTAGGGCCAGGAATCTGTCAGTCCTCCATAACGTGTGGGTAGCACCCTCTCCCATCCCCACTGGGATGTGACTGGATGGTTGGATCTGTCTGCCTCACACAAGAGACATGTGTAAGTGAGCAAACCCTTTACTCACACCTACACCCTGACATAGGGAAGAAACACAAATTCCTCTGCTATGTTAGAAAGTTTGCCTACCTTTGAAATAGAGTGTCAGGTGCTGTCAGCTCAGGATGCACTCAATTATTTGATTACAACCTGGCCATTGGAGGAAATTGGGGCTCCCTCTGCAAATTTTGCTACACTCCTCAAGGAGAAAAGGAAGCTCCACCAGACCCTGCAGGCTCGGTGATTCCACACTGCTCTGGTTCCCACTGTCATGGCTGGAAGTGGACAGCCATTTTCAGCTGCAGCCTGTAGCTTCCTACAGCAGCCATCTCTTGGTTTGATCTGCCCCTAGCAGTTGTGGAGTCAGGCAGAAACTGTGTGTATGCTCCTTGCATTTTTCACCAGGTGTTCACACTACCCCATCCCTTTGGCCATAAGAGATCCTGCACCAATCTCATTTCCTACCTCCTTTCCCAGAGTTCAGCACCAATCCCCAACCTATAGCAAAGTTGGAAACATTCTCTGTGCTCCTCACTCAGCTCAGACTCAAAAAACTGGTCCTCTAGGATACAGAAGTGGTGGGGCCCCAAACCAGCCCTCTGCTGATTGCTCTGGGTAACACTAAGTGGTTGGTCACTTCTGAGCCAACTGAGGTCTACAGAGACCACTGACTATGGATTTTCCCTTAAATGGAGGATATTTAAAAGGTGCAAACTGCTTTGCCTGAATGGCCTTCACAGATGCCCATGTTCCTCCTGAAATAAAGCCCAAAAGCTCTGCCTAGGTAGATCTGCTCTCTCCAAATGGTGTGTTTCTGATTTGGTGGTTGGTGGTTGAAATAACATCTGAGGATATGTGTGTATCCAAATGTATCCACATAGTGGGCTGGCCCAGTGGCGTGGCGGTTAAGCGCTGGCTTGGGAAGCCAGCGGCCCCGGTTCGGTCCCACATGTGAGGGCCAGTGACACTGCCCTCAAAAAACAAAAAAATAGAACACATAAGTGAAGGCACAGAATGAAGTTAAGGAATGAGTTGATATGTAACACGGATTAAACGCTGGAGGAATGCTCCAAGAGTCCTCTGTGCTAAGTTCCTGTTGTTGTCCCTAGGCCAAGAGGAAGGCTAGTGAAAATGTCCCAGAACTGGGCTGTGCTGCCCCACTGTGGGTCCCTGGGACTAGTTCATACTGTTTGCAATTCATTATGAAGCTGTCTCTGGCTGAAAGAGATTCCCAGGAATGGTAGTGGAGAATGGACACAGTCAGTCCAGGGACATTGGTGGGAAGTGGACTGCCGCTCTTCTGCCTCCCTGGAGAGTGAGGATTGCACATCACAAGCTAGGGCATCAGATTCCCAGGTTGGACCCTACTCCTTTGGAACCATGTGATCTAGGGCAGACCAACTCTCTGAACTGTAGTATCCTCATTTGTATGTTGGGTGTGATGCTACTTTACTCAGGGTTGTTGGGAAGATCAAATGAGATATTGCCTGCAAAAGCATCCAACAGACATTGCAGAGATGCTGGTGGGTAGCCTCATTCATGTCTATGGATGACTTCATTCACCACCTTCCCCATGAACTGAAGTTAGATAATTGTCTGTAGTCAAAAGACGATAGCCTGCTCTAAGTGGAGCTCCAAACGACAGTAGGACTTCTGGGGGCCTTTTGTGGTTGCTTCTGTTTTGTTTGGTTAATAATTTCTGTACATCCAATATGGCTGATTCTCATCCCCTGACGAGCAGATGTTCTGGTCTTTATCCCAATACACTCAAACTGCTTGATGTCAACAACAAAAAAGGAATTAGAGGAAGCAAAATGCTTTCTACTTTCAAGATATATAGTTTGAGTCCATTTACTAGGATGATGAGAAGTTGCCTTCATCTTTTCTTTTAAAGCAAGAGAAAAATATAGTTGAATTGATTTGGGAGATGTTCATGTTCGATTTCAGGAAGATCTCCCAGGGTGCTTATGCTCATAAACATTAGGATGGGTTAAAAAGGGGGGAGTTAATCTTCTCTCCTTAGGGTTTCTTAGAGGAAGCTCACAGTCTAGAGACAACTCAGAGCTCCACAGACATTTTGTTGGATGAGTGGGTGTATTGATAAGAGAACTTTAGGATGGAAAGGGACATTAGGGAATGTCGTCTTCATTTTGCAGAAGACTTAACTAGCATAGTGGGTTGGTGGTGAATCCAGGGCTCCTGCTGCTGGATTTGGGGGCAAGAGGGGGCGGGGAAGCATAGCCCTGCTTAGAGAGGAGGCAGGGCTGGAGGACAGCTCTCAATGGCCTTGTGTGTAACAGCACAGCTTCCTAAACAATCAACAGAAGTTGTTCCAACCTGCTTTCACCCAGCCATGCCTAGGAAAAAAGCACTGGATAAACTACTGGTAAACTTTTAGTGGCCCAGTTTGCTGAACTGAACTAGGAGATTAAGGAATTAACAATCACTATTTCTTAAAGGTTGAAAAAACCCACTATTTCTCATCACTGTTAACCAGTGAGGACTTTTGAAAAACAACCACCGATTGACATAATCTATAGCTTTAAAATGGACTTGCTTGGAGATTATTATGTAAAATTTTGGAATCGGGCACCTGGTAAGTGATGAATATAATAGATGTGGTGTGTCTTGACTTCGGAAACTCTTGATGATGTACTTCAAGACCTATCTCAGTATTCACCATGAGAATAGAAGAGTGCCAAAGAAAGAAATATTCTTAAGAGGAATTAATGACAATTCATTATTGGCCTAAAGGGACATTGTCAGAGTGTTTTGCAGGATATGGCCCAGGGATTCCCATTTCACAGAGAACCTTTGAAGGTTTGTAGACTGATACAAGGTTTGTGTTTACCCCATGTCATACTGCGGTGCCCTGTTTTCTCTTCGTTATTCTTAAGAGAATATCCTTCTTGGGCTGGCCGAGTGGTGTGGTGGTTAAGCGCTGGCTTGGGACGCCAGCGGCCCTGGTTCGGGTCCCACATATGAGGGCCAGTGACACTGCCCTAAAAAAAAAAAAAAAAAAAAAAAAGAATATTCTTCTCTCTTATTCTCTGTAACCTGTGTATGTTCATAGTTTATTGCTTAACCTAAACTCTGTAAGTCCATAACTCAGGATGAAAGCATGTGTTCTGTGGACATAAAGCAATAATTGGCTAAAAACAATAGCTAGACGGTGTGGGGATATTGAGTTTCAGGTCTTTTGTGTCTCCTGGAGGCAGGGCAGTAAAGGGGTCTGCTATGGACTGAATCTATGTTGAAGCCCTAATTCCCAATGTGATGGTATTTAGAAGAGGGGCCCTTGAAAGATAATTGGGTTTAGGTAAGGTCATGAAGGTGTAGTCTCCATGATGGGATTAATGACCTTTTAATAAAAAGGGACCAGAGCTCTCTCTTTCTGCCATGTGAGGATAAGCACCCATCTGCAAACTAGGAAGAAACCTCTCACCAGGCACCAACTCTGGTGGACCTTGACCCTGGACTTCCTGGCCTCCAGAACTGTGAGAAATAAATGTTTGTTGTTTAAGTCATCCAGTCTATGGCATTTTGTTATAGCAGCCTGAGCTGACCAGGACAGAGTGCATTCTTAAATTCTTCATCTGCATCACTTTATGTATCCAGATCAAGGCTACCATGATTATGGGTGAAGCAACCTGCTTTCTTTCAAAAGCAGTCTACCTCAAGGAAAGAGGCATCTTCTCATTATTCTCCTTTCTCTTTGTCTCTTCCTTCTGGTCAAGCTACTTTCCCTAAAGGAGCATTGCTTTTGAGAAGGGCTCCTGATGATCTTGCAAGAGGCATGTACTAAAAATGGCTGTCAAGGGAGCTAATATATTGGTTTACACTGGGGGTTACTTTTAGGGAAAAGAGGAGAACAGTAGGGACACATTGTATTAAGGTTCTAAACTGAGGGTATGCCACCCATAAAGAATGCTCAGCAGTTCTTCAGAAAGACAGGCAAAGGCAAGAACTCACAATGCCCCCTCATCTCCTCTTCCTTTGAGCTCAGAGACCTGTATCTGAACTCATTCCTTTCAGCCCTTGATGTACATGTTTTAGCTCTCTGACAAGACTGTGAATTGCTTGAGGACAGGGTCTAGTCAAGTGCCTGGGATATATTTGGTGGGTGAATGATAAATGAGTGAATAAAGCAACTAAATTAATGAACAGAATGAATAGACTGGGCATGAGTTCAAGAGTCTGAGGCCTTGGTTCTCGAGGGAGGAGATCTTCTTTAATTAATATTAGGAGGGGTTGCTTCAGTTTTGACAGCTGGCATGAGGCAAAGCAAAGTCTTCACAAGCTTTGTGAAGCAAAGTTAGAGCTGTGGGTCTCCCAGTTCTACAGGTCAATATGCAGGCAGCAGTTCTTGTTAGATGCACAACTTTACTATTTGGTTTCTTTTTTAGCACCTTGGGCTCCAAAAAACTAATGGTGCCACTCATTACCCTGATTCCTTCTCTACAGCCTGGATGGATCCTGCCCAAAGAGCCTCCTAGGAGAAATCAGAACATCAATTGACTTAATAAATAAGTTCTCATAGGATATATTTTAGGCACTTTTTTTTTTCAGAGAAAAATCATTGGAAATTAGGAAAAGGGTTTCTTTTCCATATGTCAGACTCAAACTGATGCCTCAGGCCTCCTGCTCTATGCCCTCTCAATATAAATAGTTTTACACACAGGTCAAGCCATTTGAGCACTGCAGGGCTAGATAAATGTACCATTGTTGGAATAAATTCTCAAAGCTCAATTAGGCAGCAGGAAGAGAAGCGAGGAGGGGTATATGATGGAAAAGGCAGGGGATTTTCAATCAAGACACCTGAGCCCACACCATGGTTTTATCTTTCATTAATCAAGGGATGTTGGGCAAATCACTCAACCCCCTACATCTCATTTACCTCCTGTGAAATAAAGCTCTATGTTAAATCCCCCTAGATAATAAGGTCACTATGAAGAATAAGTTAGATAATCTAAATAAGAAAATATACAGAGAAGCACTGAGCAAAGAGCCTGGCATGAAGCAAGTGCTGAGTAACTATGAGCTAAATCTCAGATAAATGGCAATGTGGGCAAAACATTCTTGAGCAGATAAGATGAAGTGTCAGGTATATGGAAGCCAGTGAGCATTGCAGTGTCACTTTCAACCTGGGCTGCACAGGTGGTCAGGCTTAGCAGAGCTAGAGCTGGAGGGAGGTAAAGGGAGTGCTCAGAGTTTGATAACTTGAAGCTTGGAGTTAAAAATGATTTATGCAAAATAGAAGCCCACCTTTCCTGAATGGATGCTGGGTTGATATGGTTAGTCTGTTGGCCTCAGGGATGCAGGTAGTCACCATCCTTCCCATTCTGAAAAGATCCCATGCCATGAATTGGCAACAATAGACTCATTTTGGGGGAGGTTAAAGAGAGAATGACTATAACGGAACAGACTGAGGTAACCAGGAGATTCCAATCGGGATGCCAAGCCTGTTTGCTTTAGGAATAGGTTCTAATGTCAGAGCTGCCACTCCCTGCATTTCCACTTAGACATGCTGAGAATCTGAGTCTATATCAAAGGCCAGGCCACACTTTGAATGGGAAATATGAATTCCAGGAATGGGCCCATCTGTAGGTATGTTCTCAAGCTTGTCCTGCTTCTCTATGCCTTGCATGAAATTAAGTTGAAAAGGGTGTAGGACAATATGTGGGTAGGGCTGAAGGAATTGGGGCGTCATTGGAGAAAGGGTCAGGGAAACCCATTTCTCTTTTTTTGGTATCTGGAAGGAACCTAAAGTACTGCACTAATTATAGGAGAAGCGGGAACTTTCCCCAGATCCCAACACCTCAGTGCACCGTTAGTGTATGCTGTGCCCACAGTGACCAGTTCCAAAGCGATTACAGTGAGCGTCCAGAACTGACGGAGGTCCACAGGGCTTGACTTCCTCTGGGAAGTTGCAGTGGTCTCAAATATTCATGAAGTTTGGCCTGACCAGGGTTGAACTAAAATCTTAGTAAGAAACAGGAACTGGGCTCTTCTATGTCTCCTTAGGCAGCTTTGGGCTTTAAGAAATTCCTTCATTATTCAAACCTTCTTCCTCTTTGGCCTTAAAAACTCAGTGGTCCCAGAAATCAAATCTCCCAACCCTGTTTTACTCTCACTTATGGAGATATACAAATCACTTTAAAATCTACTTTAAGGCCTCATTCCTCCTGCTTCCACTGTGCAGGGGAGGACCAAAGAAATGGGTGTTAGGGACACCAAAGCTGCAGGGAACTAAACTTTGAGCCAAGTCACGGACATGAACACAGATGAGTGTGCACAAGCCCCGCTCAGGTGGTCTGAACAGCTTTCCAGAAAGGGGAGCCTTTTCCTGGATCCCATTACCAAATGAAAAGAAACTGGTTACAGCTTGAAAGACCCTCAACAAGGATGTGTGATGTTAACAGATGGTGAAAGACACAGTATGGCTTAAGTATGTGTTGCTGGAAATTGTTTTGCTCTCTCATCAGAAAGCAATTTACATCTTAAGTGAATGAATGACGTAACATGACTGTAATCATGGCAAACCTGATTCACCCATCTTCATGCATCCTATGTATGGATCCTTCAAAACCCAATTCTAATGCCAGTCTTTCTAAACTCTCCCATAATATGGCCCTTTACAAGTATTGCTTCCTTTTTTGGATGCCCAGAGCAACTTGCACCTCTCTTAGGGCTCTATTTTTCAGTGTATTATGGTTATTTATGTACATTGCTCACCTCTCATATTTAAACATTTAATTTAATTTAATTTAATTTAATTGAGGTTTGTTTCATCTTTAGAATTCTAGCCCTGCACTTGGCATAGTAGGTATGAATAAATATTTGATAGCCAAGTGACTAAATTTGAAGTAGGAATAGTGTTCTGGCAGGAAAACTCCAGTAGGGTGAAAATAATTCATTATCTGCCACCTTATCCTTGCAAGGAGGGTCAGTGCATGGCAGACCCAGCGGCCTGAGAAGTCCGAGATCAAAAGTCTCTATACTGGCTGTACCACACCTCAAATTCAGCGTAAGAGAAATTCTTGTATCATTTGCCACATCTTATTGAAATATACCTCCTGCCCCTGATTTCAAAGTTCCTCAGGCATAGAAGCCACTCTTGTCTCAAAGCAGAGCACCCAGGAAACAACTAGGGAGTCAGAAATGGATTCCAGAAACTCAACAACAATTAACAACCATGAACAGGATTGAAAGCAGCTGTCTAGAATGATAACATCCCTGGACAGGGCCTTCTCCCTTCAACGGGACAGAGAAATGTACCTCCGCTAGAGTTACCGTTAGAGATTGGTCCATTATAAGACACAAATTAAACCTAGTGCTTGAGGCTACCAACACATACATATAAGTAAAATGTCTCTACCCCAAATACAGCAAGAAGTTCCTTCTGCTTACCCAGAAATCTCCTAGTTATCTGTGTCCTAGTAGTGATTTGGGGGTGCAATGGGTGTGAGCATCCAGGAAGGGTGGCACCAAGTATGGAATTGGCCCAGAACCTGCATAGAGAGAGAAGTCAACCCAGTACTCAACCTTCAGAAGGGTCTCCAATAAATAAGCCCTCTTCCCCATGTGGAAATTGGGGGCCTGAGATGAGTGGAAAGACGGAGCAAAGATAGGAGGATGTAGATGGCTCTGTAGCTAATTTTCTCTTGGCATTGGGTGGGCTGTAAGGTGGTAGTGCAAGAAAGGATCCCACAAAAACTTACCTAAAAACAGGCTATTCTGAATCTACAATAGTTATGTCACCCAAAGAACAGGGAATAATAAGAATTGTGCTTTCTAGGACCCAAAAAACAGAGCAAAACATTTCTTAAACATTTAATTATATCCAAAAAAATCTTGGGATTTGGGGAAGCTCAGTGAGGTGGTAAATTCCTCAGAATCAAAAACCAATTTTGGAAGCATATTGTCATTGTGTTTGTGTGTGTGTTTGTGTGTGTGTGTGTGTGTGTGTGTGTGTGATTTATCATATATTCCCACTCACCTACTTATAGGTCTCTATATATATATAAATATATATTTATCATTAGATTTTTCCCCCCCTCAAATCAATACCAGTGTGTTCTACCTTCAGTATACATTTTATCTGCATTTCAATTCATACACAGACCAGAAATACACAGAGAAAAATAGCTGAGAACCGGCAAAGTATAACCTAACCAGAGTTGTTTTGTATGCTGGTTCAGCATCGTTGAAGAGCAAAGCAAACCTCCCAAATACAAGTTAAAATGTCCGTTATTAATACACACTAGCAATGTTTTATGATCATCAGGAGGAAAAAAAGGAGAAAAAAATGGACATATTATGAAATTGAATCTTAAGCATTTTTCTTTTCTGTAATCATGGTATGTATTTTAAGGGAAATCTCGCCATTTGTAGCAATGATTCTCCCCGCTTTGATCACTACTTTTCGTTAGCTCCCTGGAGGTGGGGAATAATAACACATATACAGAGAGTTCCTCTTACATATTATTTTTAAGGATCTTTTACTCTAACTTGTAGACCTTTTAATAATCCCATTTAAAACATATTGAATGAGTTTGAGAAATGTCTTACATATTTTGGCAAAAGACACACAGCAAAACAAGGGTTGTTGAACCATACAAGGTATCTAGGTGTCACGGCCGAGAGGTGCTAAGCAAAAGAAAGCAATTCTGTTCAAACACAAAGAAAAAGGAATCAATTGCAGACAATCCATCTTGCAATTTCTATTCAAGATCCCTTCACCCTGTACTGTAAATGGTCAGGATTCTTCTGAAAAACTTGAGTCTTTATGGCATCTCTGTCTTGTCGACTACAGATATTTCCAAATCACCATCCCTCTTAACACATGGTATGGAAGACAGTTCCAGAAGGTTTAGAGAAGACGTGGGAGCTGGGCACAGGGTAGTTCACCATCAAATAGCACAACACATAAAATCAACATAGAGGAAACGGCAAAGTCAAAAAGTCGGAAGCGACCAAACCAGACGAGAACGCTAGGGAGTCAAGTGAGTACCATACTCCATGCCAAGAAGTTGAAATTGGAAAAAAGAACGAAAGCTGGACATCAATCAATATTGAAAGCTTCAAAAAGTCAAAGCCAAACCAATGTTTCCTTTTTCCCCCTATACACAACCTTTTGTTCTAAACCCAAAGCCCAAAGGCGTTGAGATCAATCATTTTATCTGGAAGATTCAAGTCTGCAGAGACATGTCCCTTCCACTTGATTCACTTGAGTCCACAGAAATAAAGCACCTTTGGAACCAAGAGTTGTTCAAGAATCCTAGTGTCTTATTCAATGTGTCGAAAAAGTACAGTTAAAATAATTAGAATAATTCATCAAATGACAAACACAATAATATTGACTCTCATGAACAGGCAAAAGGGCTCCCCAGGATAATTCACCAACTAAGAAGATAGAGCACAATAAAAGGCTATGACATTTCATGAATTTTCTGTGTTATAGCTTTGAACTTTATTGCAAAGCAAAAATATATATTTTTATATATATATATTTTTTTATCTACATTTCACCTCTGACATTGTACACAACACGAAAGCACAGGAAAACAAAAAAATCATAATGAGGTAGATACATAACACTTACAGATGGAGGAGACTAAAGAGTTTAAATTTGGCTTAATACTGTGGTCACCAATGTATGCATTTTCAACACAGCAGCAAGCATTGATTCACGGGGCAAGAAGCCCAGTGATCTCAAATCCAAAAATAAGCCCCATTTCAAAATATCTGCTTCAAAATGAAGAACAACAAAAAAATTTTTTTTTCTTTTAAAAGTCAGGGAATCAGATGTGTTTAATTGCAAACCCAGGGAAGTCAAGTTTTTGTTTTTGCTTTTGTGCCCAGGAAAAAAAAAATGTAATTTTCATCTATCTAATTAGGAGTAACCTGTCCCTTAGGGTTCTTCTGTGTATTCCAGCCGGTGGAGTTGGGGTAACCTTGGGAGCTCAGCAACTAGATTTTGACAGTAAGGGAACAGGATTTCTGCATTTTTCCCTTGAGTAACCTTCACCTCTTCAGGTACCGCAACAGGGACCACTAGCCTTTGAGGGGCGTGGAAACATGCCTGGAAATGACCAGAAATCAAACAAAATACATAGAAGTCCCTGGCAAGGCTTTACCTTTCTAGAATCATCTGCTCTCCTAGTGGGTAAGGAAAGGAACACCTACTGGTTTGGGACACTGAGATTGTCCCTTTCCCCTCATCATTTCTACTTAAAACCTTTCCAATGGAGAGCTTAAAAGGCCACCAAGAAGGCCATTTTCAGCCTCAATTTTAACTATAAATGCATTTTCACTATAAGATGCAGTGTCAGGCACCAGAAGCTGCCTGATGTCTTAGATGGAAGGAGGATGGGATGAGGAGAAGGGACTAGGAGATAAACTTGGCTGGTAGAGGCAGCAGCTGGGAGAACAGAGTCGTGAAATGACCAACCAAGGAAGGGTCAGATTCAGTAAGTACAGAGCACCCACGGAGACCCTAAGGGACTCCAACTAGAAAGCCAAGGGGTAACTTGGGGTTGTCACCAGTGACTAGAAGACCCTGGAGACCATAGAGAAAATGTGGAGGAAACAAAGGCTCAAAGACACTGATGGGGCTAAAAGTGGAACTGAATCAAGCTCCCTTGGATGGTTTAATAGTTATTTTTACTCTGGGTGTGGTCCTGCTTTGGGTAGGATTTGCTCTACTGAGAAACAGCTGGGATCAGGTGCAGGCCAGGTCATCTTCAGGCAAGAAGGAAGACAGAGCGGTCCCAGTGGAATGCCTGGTGAATTTGGGACAATGGCAGGATGGAGGAGGAGAGCTGACAGGCAACCACGTGGGTAAGAAGTCTGGCACTTGAGCTAAGTGCACATCAGGAAACTTGAAGTTGGCCTGTGCTAGGTAGGACCAAGTAGCCAGACTGTTGACTGTTCTGTCCATTTGTCTGTGCATTATCTCCCCTGCTGGACTGTGAATGCCCTAAGAGACCTTCTTCCCTCTTTGTCTTCCCAATGGCTAGCACAGGCCCTCGCACGTGGAGGGCATCATTGAGAGTGAATTGCATTTTTTAGAAAATGCAACAAGAGAATGGTTTGGGGAAGAAGGGAAGGTGTCTACAGTGTAATAAGAGTTTCGAAGACCCTATATTTACCCTCATGGCAATACCCAGGGGGCTCCTTTTGCCTTCCTAGAGGCATCTCGAGTGAAGACTCACATTTGAATTCTGAACACGAACTATTATAGTGAGAGGGAATACATGGAAGCACGGCCCAAGGGGAAAGGGATAAAAAACAAGTCATCTGAGTGTGTATAAAACCTGAGGTCACAGAGAAGCTGGCAGTTGCCTCCAGCCTGGCTGGCCCGAAAAGTCAGGGTCAGGGTCATGATGTGTCTTGAGCACTTAATTTCAGGAGGCAAAGACAAGGTGAGCTTGTGACCATCACTCTCAAGTGACTCCCGCTCTTGCCCTACAGGAATTTCTGGGCAAGGCAAGGCTGAGGGCACTTCCAGAGTGTCCCCAAACTCACTAATCCAGAGACTCGATCTCTGTCCCCTCAGAGACCCAAAGCAAAAGAAATCAGTCTGGACTGCAATGGGCAGCATTTGAGTACCGATAAGGGAGGATCATCTGACTGCAACGCAGTCAGTCGTGAGAGAAGGTGAGGGGCGTTTTTCCTTGAAGGCCTTTGAGGCTGTCTGAGACATTTTTGTCTGTGACTGTGAAGATGAGCAGAACCTAGGTGGTGGCACCTGAGTCTCCTTCACACCCTGAGATTCCATTGTTCCTTGTGCTCTGAAGAAGCCCCAGCTCTGCTCAAGGACTGAGAGGTTTTTCTCTGTGGATAACTGCTGTGAGTGGGCAGGCTCAGGATGGTGTGTGCGCCTGCTCAATCAGAGGCTGCCCAGCAGGCGTTAAACTGACATCACTGACAAACGGGCAAAGCATGAGGCTCACAGTGGAGAAAGACTACATAGGATTCGCCCTGCCCCCTCCTGCACCGCTCTGTAACCTGCCTTTGCCTGTGCATTGCCTCTCCCTGTGCTCTCCCTCTCTCATTCCTATTGCTTCCCTCCCTGAATCAGTTCACAAGACAGCGGGTATCACTTTCCTAAGCTTAATCTTTTGATGATGGCCATTTCATTCCCTGGCTTAGGAATTTACAGTGGCTCCCAACAGCGTATCATCCCAAATCCGAATTTATCACCAGTCAGCTGTGAAGACTTTCATCAACTGCATTTTCCTGTCTGGCTATTTGATTACCTTTCTGGTTAGGATCAATCACAGAGGCTCACCCCTCTGGTTTAGAGATGGAGAAACTGAGGCTTATGGAGGGCAAGCGACTGGCTCAGGAATGGTGGGGACAAGAGTGGAATACAGTTTCCCAAGCTGCCTCCCACTCTGGCCCAGCATGGGGGTGGGGGGGTTTCTTGCCATGTTCTGCCTAGAATTGCTCCTTCTCTACCATGTCATAGCCATTCTCTTCAAAATCCTACTCAAAACTTACCCGGTGAAACTTAAATTTCTTGAATTTGTCCTAACTTCAACTTTCAACTCTTTTAACAGATCCTTTGAGAAATAATCCATTTATCCAGAAGCTACCTCACCTTTCAAGATCACATACAAACAACAACCACCACAACAAACCCACAGAAAGGAGACACTGAGCTTTCAGGACAACCAAAACAGACATCTCAAAGTGCTTATAGGAAGCCTCCAGTTATGCGGAGCTCTACAAGAACTCATACAAAAGAGGTCATGCTCTGGGTGACCTGTGGAAATCAGGTGTCCTTTACCTTGGGGACACCTCATTTCATAAATCTCCACTACATTTTTAGTCCCTTGCAACTTCCCACTCTTCTCTTAGCATCCTGGGCCATATGCAAGGAAATAAAAATGCCAAGGCTGCCTTAGTTCCAAGTAGTTCCCATCAGGCACTCTGAGCTACCTGGCCATTGTAAGCCAATGGGAGAGGGTGTGTGGGGTGAGGGGAGCCTGGATCTTGAAAAAGAGTGGGACTAAATGTCCAGGTCTGGCCCCCAGCTGTACCCCCTGAGTGACCATGGGACCCTGTGCAAGCACAGAAGTTCCCTAAGTCTCAGTTTCCTCATTTGTAAAATGGGTGGGGTTTCTCACCTTGCAAGGTTATTGAAAGGATTTAGATAATTTGTATAAAGGCACCCTGGACAGAGCCTTTATACATTATTGGCACTCAATTAATGTCAGTTGAATCAGCTCTCCTGTCCTCCCCAAAGAACTCTGCTTCATTGTAGCTAATGTCACCCGCCCAGGTCATGCTGGACTTACTCTGATCCCTGATATTCCTGAGACCCCAATAATCCTAAATACTTCTTTCTTCTAAAGGAACTGTCGCCTCTACCCACAGAAGGAAATACAACATTCCTGGTGGGACTCCTTCTTTAGAAGCAGCCAGTCTGGGGGAGCTCTGGGTAGTACCTGTCTTCTCTGGCCCTGGCATTCATAACTACACCTGTGGGCCCTGCGGGGTCTCAGGTGCCAATCAATGGCAAGAAGAACAAACCACCACAACGGGACTTGTCCGCTCCATCGGGGAAGACTTTCCTCAGCAAAGACTCTCATCATGCTGCTGATGAACTGTCAGGACAGGCACCTTCCCTGGGTCTAGCTTTGTGGTGGAAACTCAATAATGCCACAGCCTTCACAGGTGGGCATGTCCTTCCCCAGTAGAGCAGGTTGTCACAGCCCCCGAGTAGGTATGGGACACACTGATTCAGCCCTGGTGGAATCTAGATCACTTCCGCCCTTTGGCACCTCTTCATTTTGCCTCAAACTCTAAATCTCACAGAAGATCCAGAGCCTGTGGATTCCCGAGGCCATCTCAGAGCGAGCACCAATGGGCAGACCAGAAAAGAGTGGAATCATGGGTTGGGCCTTAACAACCTCTGAGAGCGCTCCTCTAGCTCCCCAGCCCCTTTTGATGGAGGGCCAGGAGTTGGGAAATCTCATGGTGTCCTAGAACTCATTCCCTTAATATTTTCTGAGCTGTATAAAGACAAGCTGGCTGCTGGAAAAGACTCTTGGGTTTGTGTTTTCAGGATCAGACCCCATGAAAGTCTAGAGGTCTCCAAAATACTACTTCCAAGGGCAACAGGGTCCCCTTCACAGGAGGAGAAAGAAATAATGAATGATACATTTCTGGGATGGGTCTTAGCAGACGTGAGCTATGGAACAGGACAAAAACGCAAATGAACAGCACTTCATTAAGATCCCCTGAGTAGCTAAGAGCATGTTCAGGATGGGGGAGGCAGGAATGAAGCTCACAGAGAAAATGCTTTCTTGTCAAAGGGCTGACTTCCTTTTTTCATTCCAAAGGAATTCCATCTAAGCTCCCACTAGCCAAGGAGTGGAAGGATATTGTGCTCAAGCAATTCGGCAGTGTCTAAATTTATCTTTTAAAAACTGTCTCGATGGCTCGGCCACCTTGTGCAAGATTTGTACACTGTGTGCAAAACGCAGACTTGTGCAGACAACCAGAGAAGTTGAGAAGCAGCCTTCTGCGCGGAGGGCTTCCCCGGCCTGATTTGTGCTTTGTCTAACCCCGTGATCTCTCTTCTTCCCAGCAACTGCTTTCTAAAACCTTGTGAAGATGTGCTTGGCCACATTGCCTCCAGGGTAGCTTGTAAATGCGCTAGAACCTGCTGTCCTGCTCCAGAGTTCAGAGTATATTTCAAATACCTCCAAATGGTGAGCCACCCGAGGGCTGACTTCCTGAGCGCTATGGATGTGTCAGGCTCTTGAAGATTCTCTTTATATCTCACTTTCAAAATAAAAGCAGGTACAGTAACCCCACTCCGATAAGGTGCCATCATGACTGACAGGGGAGGAGGGGCGTTAGCAGGAAGCCGTGCAAAGGTAAGGGGCTAGGATTTGGCACTGGGCAGAGTGGGTAGAGTAGGTGGGAAGGATGCACTTGGCATAAAGCTAAGGAAGAACATATTAGTTCACCCTCTGGGGATAGGTTACTCCATATAGATGACCACAAATAAGGAAATAGAGAAACACCTGGGTCAAATCTTTCCCAGAGTAGCCAAGCCCCTGCCAGGGTCTTTACTCAGGACCAAGGTGAAGGTGCTAATTTAGCAGCAGGTCCACATTCTTTCCCAAACCCCAGCCCCAGAGGTCACATGCTCATTGTTCCACTTAAGCCAAATTTGTTTGTTCTTGCCTTAAGTCAACACATCCCCAAAACACATCCTACAAAAGTAAACTTTACAAAGGAAATAAATATTTTGAACTGAGAGGACAAAAACAAGTTGTAAATGTGTAACTGAAACATCAAGATACACATCAGTTTCACTGACAGAACCAAACAGGGTTACATTGCAATCATTTAAAATGAAAGAAAAGGAAAACTTTTTTTCTCGGGAGCTCTTAAATTTAGGAAAAGAATCACTGTAGCATGCTCACCTTGAACCAGGGGTTGGATATCATGGTTCTTGTACAAAGGAAAATCTGTGAGGGAGATGGGGATCTGAGGTGAAGGAGGGAGGGAAGAGAAACTGGAAGATTGCATAGTTGTGAAACAGTGGCTTCTCATCAAGGTGAACAAGTGCGTCATCTGATAAAATAGCATTTGATATATATATATTTTTTTCTGTTCATTTCTGTTTACGGTATTTTTCTCTGTCCACCAAACATTTCAGACACGGAAGCATATGTACAGTACACACACACACACACACACACACACACACACACACGCCAGCACTAAACACCTGAATGACACAGCCATACTTTCAAATGACCCCTCACCACTTGTTCCGGGCAAAGTTTGTGTTCAGCAATACACTTTTGCTGCAGCCTAACCGCATTTCTTGTCAAAACTCTCATCTCTTGGAGTGTTTCCTTCTTTAGCAATGAAAGGGGCAGGTGAGAATGAGGGCATGGAGGGAAGCACCAGAAATAGTTCTGTTTTCTTCTTGAACTTCTGTGGAAATGCCTCACGTTTGGGTTCGGGGCTCACTATTTTTTTTAAGAGATGGGAAAAAACATCTGCCTCTTTTTTTTTTTAAGCTTTCTTGAGGTAAACATTATTTGTTAATACCTTAGGCAGCAGACATGCTTTACAGAGCTATAGAGAAACCTTAAATGAGGACGAAACAACACTAAATGTAACATCAATGCTCAGAACATTTAGAAAGCACATTTATGTTTTGATTTATTTCCCTTTCCTCTCATTCATCCAACTCCTTTTAAGAACATAGAACAGAAATATGAATAACTTCCCTTGTCATACTGGGCACCCCTTATCTCAGCCCCTGTAAACCTCTCTTGCTCACATACTAAAAGCTGTGAACCAACTGACAATTAGAATAAAGATGAACATACTTTACAGTTTTTCATTCTTTCTGTCTGCCTCAAGCATATATATATATATATATATATATATATATATATATATATATACACACATATATATGATAGTTTACATTAATATAGGAAATGGCAAAGGTCTTCTAGTTATATTTTATACAGAATTGCTGCATCTTATCTTTATTTTCTATTCTCTCTCTCTTTTTGGATAAATAATTGGCTATAACAATCTATAGTAAGGCTTCACAGAAAGAATTCTGCATGTTTTGTTTTTCTCTAAGAACCAAAGTTTATAAAATGAGGTTTGATTCTAGCACCTTATACAGTATTAGCGATGTTGTCCCCTTGGGAGAAGTTAGCATTACCCAACATCTCAGCTGAATCTCTATCCATTCCACAATTTTTCAAAGGTATTGCCAGAGGGAGGACGTATAGCACGCTGGAGATGGAGGAGCAAGAGGGGAACAAAACCAAACCCCAAGATTCAAATCTTAGCAACATACAAACAAAATCTTAAAAACATGTCAAGTTGCTGTCTCCAAATTAATAATGATTTGGTGTTTTAGTGTCACCAATGACTCCTTTTAAGTTACCCTCCCCCATGAGGTAAGGAAATATTAGGATGTCCATTTCAGATGGGGAAACTGAGTCTGGGAGATGATGCAGGTCACAGAGGAAACAGTCTGGGTTAAGACACAGAGTCAAAAATGCCCACCCTCTAGCCTCTTAGTCCCAAACTGTCCCTCGTCACCTTGGATAGGTTGAGTTGAGATTTTGGAAAAGCAGTTTATTGGCCATTGATGAGGAAGCAAAACAAACAAACGATTTTTAAAAATATCAGCACCAAAGGAAGTTCAAAAGAAGCTGCTCTTTGCTCCCTTATCACACATTCCATGGAGACAGCAACTTTCACAAGAAGAGAGGAGAAAGCTTGTCACTGGGGTGACCATCCGATGTGTCGGTGCCCTTCCCGGAAGTCAAAACTCTCCACAGAGCCGTTAGTTCCAGTTGAATAGTATCTGTGTTTGCCGAGGAATGATCAACTCCCACCAAAGCTGCATCAGAACCTCAATTATATAATTATATAATGATAGTGATATCTCTATCTCTATTTATATATGTTTATATTAAAGTCTTCAACTGCACTGGCACATGACACCAAGGAAAAGTACTGGCGCTGCTGTTTGCTGCAAGTGGCCACCTTGACTGGAGTTACACAAGTGAGAAGCACCACAAGAAAAGGCACCACAAGGTTTTCGAGAAGTTAAATTGTTTGTTGTTGCCACCCTGACCTCACCATGGTGGGGGAACAGAAAAGCCTTTTATCTTTAGCAAGGGCCCTCGAGCAACTGATTTAAAAATGATCCCAACCACCCATGTCCATCTGTCCATTTGCACTCAACAGGGAGAGAGGGAAGGAAGAAGCTGACGTGGTTCTTTTGACAGCAATTTTTTTTGGCTACGGAAAAGGAAAACCTTTCCATGCTTAAAAAGAAAAAGAGAAAAGGGGGTTTGGGACTCAGGCACTGGAAACCAGGCCCTCCTAAAAAAGTGAGAATCAGAACAAAAAGTTTGTGCTAAGGAGTCCTACATGGAAGTCCGTCATTCTAATAGGATTCCTTGGAGGCAATGCATTTGGATAAAAAAAAAAAAGAGAGAGAGAAAAGGAAGGAATGACATCTGTAGGCACCGTTAGCCACAAATAGCACCGGGTCTAGGTTATGAATGGGGACAGATAGATGTCCACATCTGTCCACATAACTGAGAACCATGAGTGTTGGTTGAGAATCAACATTACTCCATCTTGTAGTCTGGCCAAGAGAAGTGGAGGTCATTGGCCATTTGGAGCACCAAGAATTACGTGTGCTACTGACAAGCCAGAAAAGGACAGGGGGCAGTGAGAACTGCAGAGTGCATGTTAAATGGCATTTCAATTTTTACTCATTACTTGCCGGCCTTGAAATATCCCTTCTTATGTCTCTTGTTCCAGGTGGGGGGACCACATTCCACATGGGAATCGGTAGACTGCATTTGTTGCAGGAAGGCCTGAAGGTGGGTGAGGGGTTCAGAGTCTTCCTCACCTTCCCTCGTTCCTGGCCTGGGTTAGAAGAAGAAAAGTCAATGGGCAATGCTGGTGTGATCTGCAAGGCTCCCAGTACTTGCTGTGTTAAACCAGCAGTGACAGGATGGGGAGGCCTGAGGCCAAGATCAAAATGGCTCACTGCAGGGACCTCTCTTCCCAAACTCTGGTCAGTGCTCCTACTGAACACGGGAGCTGGTCACGGAGGCAGTGTGAACAAGCTGTCTCCATGGCGAGCTTATTTAAATGAAATTATTGCTCTTCCTTCTAGTTCCTTAAGCTGGGGGTTCCTTAGCTTAAGTTGGTTTTCAAATTCTGATGCTTGTTTATACCAAAAATGATACTCCCATTTCAGTGTGAGGAAAAATCAATTATTCCTAACCACCTTCCATCTCAATTATGGATCCACACCTTTTTGGGGGTCTTCTGTTTTGGGGGTCTTCTTTTAGCATCTTCATGGGACAGAGAAAAGCTCTCAGCATAAGCCACCTGCCTTACCTCTTCCCCGAGGTTTCCTTTTATGCTATTTCCGTGTTTCCTGCCCTGCAAAGCTGGGTGTTTGGGAGTCTCTGTCTACCCACGGTTTTAGGAGAAAGGCCTCTGCCCATTTGTTACTTCCAGAGGTTCCTAGAGCAACCTTCTGGGGAGGAAATGTCTCGCTGGCTTCCAAGCCCCTGCCTCTGTTTGACTGAAGGTCACTGGGGTTCTGACCACAGTCCCAGAAACAACAGTGGGTAGAGTCTAGCTGGTGAAGTACAGTCTGAGCTTCTAAAACAGCGAGAGCTGGCTTCCCCAGCCTCTCTTTCCAGCTCTTCCTGCTGCTGCTGACCAACAAGAATAGCAGAGAGAAGGGAAATCCAAATCTGTCATTAGCACTGCTCCCTAAACAAGACCAAGTGTAAGGTGCAATCCATGGCCACCAGGAGCGTTGCTTTGCATCCCAGGAGCAGGGGAACAGTGATGTGCTCAGCTCAGAGGCTGCCTCCTCCTACAGTTATTCCTTATTTTCAGAGTCAGGAGACCTCCCTCCGCTGGACTCCGGCAGCATTTGCTTTGTGCCTCTATGTGTTTACCCTATTCTGCCTTCTACTAGGGTTCGTGGAGTTCTTAGACATGTCATGGCGGCCAGAGTGTATTGGAACTGAGAGAAACAATTTGGAAACAAAGACTGATGACTAGAGAGGCTAAATAATTGGTCCAAGGTCACATGGTGTTGGGCCTGAGCTCGGATTTACTGATTTCCTACCAGGAGTCTTTACACTATGCTGTTGTGACAGGTGGGGATGTCATTCTTAGCCTTTATACCTTCCACATTTTCATTCAATATTTTCCTTCCCTTGCTGCATCACCCATGGCAAGGACTGTGTTTTGCATAAAATATGGTGCTCAATTAAATGGAATTAAGTTATGTTTCAAGAATAAAAGCTCTTTTTCCATCCAAAGGGGTACATTAATTATGTAGTTTATGTCCTCAGCCAAACGCATATGGGCTCTCCTTACCTGTAACATAGGTTTTGCATAAGCAGTACCTATACAGGTCAGGTGAAATAAAAGGCAGGGTCCCTTCTAGCCTTCTCCCCACCTTCTTTGGCTATGCCACTTCCCGTAGACCTGTTCTGGAGAGATGGGGCTAGAAATAGCCTCATTTATATTCCCTTAGGTTGAGAATTGGTCAATAGCAGTTGGCCATAGACCTACATGTTTGGGAGGGCTCATCCTGTAGTTTACAGTAGATTATTTTTAAAGCCAACAAACTCAAGAGCAAAGGAAGATAGGGTCTGAGCTTTGGAAACTCACACAGCTGCTATCTAGGACAGAAGTACTGATGATGAAGATCAGATAAAGAAAGGAAAAGGAAGAAGAAAAGAGTCCCAGCTGGATACAAGGGTGTCTCATGTGGGTGACTAAAGCTCCTACAGCAAACTCCCCATCTCATTGAAATGAACAGAGAGGGACTAGAGCACATACCATCAGCTTGGAATGGCCAACTTCTAGAATTTACCTTTTATGGATGCCTGATCATTTGCACAATGGGGGGAAATAGCTGGAATCTCAAAATTAATGGTGTTTATGACTCTGCTTCCTGGAAACCCTCATATTTACATACAAACCAGTTTCTCAGACACAGCTAATGCTCAGAGGAGATAGAAGCAATGAGAATATTTTGTTAGCCCTTTAGGGAAAAATTACAAATTTTATGCATTCAAGACTTTTAATTACCTGAGAATTTCAAATCACTTTGCTCTATAAAGAGTCAGTTAGCAGTGTCAGCAGTTTTATTGGGTTAAAATGGGAAGAATGACTAGCAGAAAAGTATCCTGGAAAAACTAAACAAATACAAGAAACATCTTAGAAAATAACCTTCATTTTGAAAAGAGAGATTGGATCCAGCCTTCTGAACCCTGCAGGCTGCCTTCCCTCACTAGACAGATGAAATGGGAGAACCAGTGACCAGGTGAGCATATGGGAAGTCCCCTGTTTAAACATCCCTGCAGGAGGAAGTCAGTGAGGCCAGTGCCACAATTCTGTGGCCTGTCCTTAGAGAGATATGGAGTTAGGAAATGCTGAAAAGCTGTGCCCATCTGCAGGGGGAAAAAAAATCTGCTGCTTTGAACAACAAACCACAGTTTAACAACCCACAGACACCAAGAGATGACAGTGGATTCCTCTCTCTTTGTCCTCTCCTCCCTTCCTCCTTCCCCCCTTCCTTCCTTCCATCCTTCTTTCCTTTCCCATTTGTATATTTTCTTCTGTAACAAACTTGTAATTTTTTTTTAAAGTAAAAGAAAAACGCCATGGAGGAACACAGGGTTGCACCATGAGGCCCGTTTAGGATTCTGCTCTCATCTTCTCATGTCCTACCTCCCAATTTCTCTCCTGCACACCAAGCAGCTGCTTTTCTGTAACACTCATGGAAAAGTGGGTTTCTTGGAAACATGTCTTGTCCTAAGAGTCCATGCAGGGAAAAAGATAACAGAACTATTGTACCTGGGGATTGGCGCTGAGGATGAGGGGACATAAACATAGGGGAGGAGAGGGGTGTCACACATGCTCCTGGCATGACAGTCTGTAGCAGCTGGCAGCTGCCACACTGCCAGGGGTTGGAGACATGGACCTGCACTTGTAACAGGTTAGGAAGGGGGACCCCCAAAACTGCTCCTGTGGAGTGGGGCTTGAAAAGGTTTCTAGGGGCTTTGTCCAGACACTGTGGTTTTCTCTGACCTAACACAAGGCTTTCAGGTGGCAGTGGCTATCTTACCAGCACCAGTCTGGATCCCAGACACTCTTAGGACATGCCTCACATCCCTGCAATGACTCCCCTAGCCCTTCCTGTCAAAGGAGGAACTCCAAATGGGATGCAGTTCAGGAAAGAAGGCTTGTGGCTCAAAGCACTGTGTTGCCTTAGCATCTTTTCCCTCCAAGTAACCCCCAAAACTCTTTTCCCTTCTGTGGAAGGACTCTTCCAGCATAACCAAATACCCTGGCACCTTGGGTCATGTGAATTCTGTCACCTACCTACCTTTTCTTCTCAGGTCTGTCTGACAGACCTCAGACTTGTCATGGCTGTCACTGCAACAGAGAGGTATGTAGCACTGCTCTAAAATGGACTCTGCCTGCTATAAAGTGATTGCTCTGTTACAGTCACCGGAAGGCGGGTCATATTCCCTGAACTCCTAGACAGCTTTACTGGGCCAGCCTCAGAGCATCTGCAGATATAGTTACTTCAGCGTCAGACCCATCAAGCTCAGGTTTCACTGGCCTGGCAACCAAAGGACAACCAATGCTGACCTGGCCCTCAGCACTAATTTCCCACCTTCCTTTTCCATGTATGCACTTTCTCTACCTGTTCAGATGACAATGGTGTGATCTGAATTCCAGAAAGTCGGGATCCATTGAGAAAGCTGCTGCTCAGAGTCACCAGGTTCCTCCGTGAATCTTCTGAGAAAACTGGGAGCAACTGGAGAGTCTCAAAATCCCAGTAACCAGCTATGGGCTTCCTGTTGCAGATGGAGGAGGTGAAGATATAACCCAGCTCAGGGGCATCGTCATGACCCAGGCCTCGGAGCAAGAGATGCCCGGTTAGGCCAGGGCTATTTCAAGTCCGGCAAGAGCCCTAAGCATCAGAATACTCTGTTCCATCAACTTTTTAAGCCCTTTAAGAAAAAGATATAAATGTATATATATGCCCAAGATTGGCATATTTATGTATCTAGATGTGACGAATAAGCTTCGAATGAAGTTATATGCTCCTGTGCTTCAATCAGGCACCCCAGTGCTACACAATTCATGATAATCTCAAAATCTCAGATCACCTCATAGCTTATGTGGTTTTCAGTGTTCTCTCTCTCCCCCAGCATTTCATAATTACTATAATTTCAAACAAATACAAATGAGGAGGTGCCATAGGTTAGCCTCCACAGTGAAGTTGGGGGGGAACCCCACCATGCTGTGAGCCATCACACTGTGCAAGGGCTTTTTGTATGTTGATGATATAATGCCCTAGATAGTCCAGGAGCTGGGAAAAGTTTGTCTTTTCACTTGGAGGTCCGTGTTGGCCTCGACGTCATCGTTGAGTGTCCTCAACTGCTTAAGTAACACCATCTGTCCCTCTCTCCTGCCCTCCATCCCTGTAAGTCTCCCTCTACCTTTTTAAAAAGGGTCACACTTCTTAAAGGCATATGTATTTAATGAGGGGAAAAAGGTGCCTGTCCTTGACCTCAGGTAGGCTGGACCATTGAAGAGGCTGGGGCCACTGCTCAGAGGGATGTGAAATGACAGTTTCTGTGCTGTTGATGATGTATTTGGTGGAAGCATGCAGCAACAGTGGTGTCAAGGCAAGTGAAAAGGCGAAAGCGGTTGAGTTTGGATAAACACCCCTGACCTGAAGCAGTGTGCCTATAAGGACTGGCCTCTGGAAGCAAGGTGTTTTGGAATCAACACCAAGGTTGGGAGCTGTCATGAGCACAGGCTAGAGAAGGACAGAGAAGTGGTTGAGAAGCACAGACGGATCTGGGGCCAGGCAGCACCAAAGCTAAAGATATCCATCTCTTCCTCAGGTCCTAGTTGAAGGACATAAAACCTCCTTGCTTACTACCTTGGGTTCCTAAAGAAACTCACATAGTGCTTCCCAGGTCCTGTGGACAAGGTAGATGGGACCACTGTGGACCACTGAGTCCCATGTCTTTTCTTAGCAACAAAAGAGCTGTTTCCAAACAAAAGAACCCTTCCTTTCTCTTTGTCCCTTCTTCCAGCTCTGAAAGGAAAAGAAAGTAATTTTCTTGTTTCCCTGGAGGCTGGCATCATACAATCATTTTCAAAATAACAAGCAGTTTCACTCTGGTTCTAAAACACAGAGGAAGCCCCTTGCTGTACTCCATGGATGTTCTTTCTGTGGCACAAAGATTTCTGAGGATTCAGGGAGACAGACCTCATAATACTAAACGAGCTTTCCTAAAGCTACCGGGCGCTGGGGGCACTTCCAGGAAGCTTCAGTTTGGGGTTAGACTTCCAACCTGCTTAGCGCAGTAGGTGGTTTGGCTCTTTGTAGAAATTAGTGAACCTTGGGCACAGCACTTGACAAATTTGAGATGTGCTATATTTTAGAATATTTTTGACTCCAGACTTGATTCCTTGAGTATGTTTAGGAAGGCAAGAACTTTGCACATAGAAAAACAAAGGAGAAATTTAAAAAGGTTTTGTTTTATGTTAGGCAGCTAAAAACTTGAAAATGCCACCACCACCACCACAAAAAAAAAAAAGAAAGTCACATGTTTTGATTTGTTTTCTAGTAAAAAGACCCTTGTCTTTGGAAGCCAAGACTTTCCAGCAAACAACAGTGAACCAGACTCTCCAAGGACACAAACCCACCAAAAAGTACCCAGCTATTCCAGCACAGCATCATCATACCCTTCTCTGGGTCTGGAGAGAGAAGATGAAGGCTATGGCGAAACTGAAGCTGAGCCCAGGAAAAATGACAGAAATAAAAGAACCGTTATCTGCTGGTCACAGGACATACTCATTGATATTTGCCTTCATTTTCCCTCAAAAGAAGAAGAGCAACCAATATTTGTTTGCTTCTCAGAAGAACATTCTGATGGCAGCCAAAGCATTTAAAGTCCTTCTTTCTTGCCCACATATTTGGGAAGGAAAAGAAAGTAGCCTTCCTGGGGGCAGAAGGACAGAGAACATCTTTCTTGACCCCCATTGAGATAACTGTTATTCTGTCCTCTTGTAGTCATTTAAAAATATCCATTAATAAAAAAAGAGAAGAGGAGTTAGATGACCTTCTTCTTCCTCCACAGCACCTAACATGGTGCCTTGCACACAGTAGGTACTCAACTAATGTTTAAAAGGGTTTTAAATAGGAAGCAAACTTGATAACCATAATACTTTTATCCTCCAATGGCTTTTCCGGACATTCGCTACCTTATCCTCACAACACCCCTGTGAGGTAAGTAAGCAATACTCTTCCCACTTTACAGAAAGAGAAATTGGTCCCAAGAGTGACTTCACTTAGGTCTGCAGAACGATAGAGTTCTGACCTTTTTTTTTTTTTTGACTTCCAATGAATGATCAGTTCATGAAAATGTGCCTTTCCTTTCTTTAGATGCTTTCTTTGGCCCTTTAGTAAAACAATAATACTTAAATAGGTCACTCAGGAAAATCAATTTCCTCTGTTTGAAAAGAACATGCTTGGCTAGTTCTGCCCCAGAGAGCATAGGAAGTAATGATTAGAGGGTTGCACCTATTTTCTGTCCACGTACTTCTGGAAGCCCTCCTCTTCTTGATCATTCTTCCTACCCATCTACTGAGTCATTTTTGTTCTCTGTGGCTCCACGTGTCCATCTTCAAAGTTCTCATTCATAAATGCCATACAGTTCATTCACCATCCATCCCAGTCAAAACAGAGGTGCCGATGAGGGCGGAGAGTCAAGTCTGAGGTCTTATTTATTTCTTCCTTCTGGTTACCATCAGAAATATCTTGTGGAAATAAATAAGCCCATCAGGATTTGGCCTAGCCACAGCACGATCAGATACAAAATCAAACAGAAGTCATTATTCAATTCCAAACTATGATCTGGTCCCTTGTGCGGTCAAAGCAATAATATTAATCTCTGAGCAGAGTCAGAGCAGGTGGGAAAGGAGTTCTTGTCAGGGCTCCACAGTCAAGGAGCACAAGGATTTGCACCAACAACTGGGACCTGCCTGGGGAAGCTACCTGTTCCTTTGGGACAGTCTCAGGAGGTGCCTTTTTTGGTGAGAACTTTTACATTGAAAAACACCTGAGCTCCAAGGGAAGGGTCAGAGCCAGAGACAGGTTGACTGACTTAGAAGATTTGAAGCTTCTAGAATTTTCCCCTCCAAGACGGTTCTCAGAGCCAGTAGAAAATCAGTGTTGCAGCTGGCCCTCCAGGAGCACTCATGTCCTTCTCCACTGCTCCCACCTGCCCTCACTCTGGTTTAGGTCCTAAGAAGAACTTGAAGGTTCTTCGGATGGGTTTGTTTACTTGTTCAAAGGGTATCTTGGTAGTTGAATTGATAACAGTCAAACCATAGGAAAAAGAAAAAAAAAAGAAAAAAGGAAAGGAAAAGAAACTCAACTAAACATTTCCAATTCAAATAATGAGGAAAAAGAATATACCCTGATTTGGATTAAAAAAAACCTTAGTGACCCCCCAAACCCTGTTTGTCTGTGAATCTTGGCTGGCAGGCTCCACTCAAAGCACACCAGGGAAATGATTGCAGCCCACCACTGGGACCCCCATTTTGGCTGATGAGATGTTTTTTTAAAAAACAAAGTTTTGTTTCTGTACTCTGCAGAGAGGCTAAGAGAAGGAGAGTCCATTCAAGGTGATCCTCAAGGTTGAGAAAGATTGTAAGGAAGAACAAAAGTGGGAGATATTTCCTGAAGAGCTTTCAACACCTTAAAGACAATCTCTGAATGTTCCTTATTCACCCATTCTCTTGTCTGCCAAAAGCCCAACGAATATTAGTGTTCAAATAGATCCTTCCCTATATTCTCTGATAATTAGGAAAAATTAACATCAGGGCATTTGGTTTTAGAATTACAAGTGGCTGGCTTGAGCTAGGTGACCCTTGGTCGCCTGACTGGGTACCGTTGTGCTGGGTTCACAGTGCTGTGAAGTGTCTAAGAACAATAGTTGTGTGATAGTTCTCCCTGTCCAACTGCACTGTTCATTCTGTGGGCTTCCAGGTGCCACCGCACCTGGAGGTAATGCTATTCTTCTGTGGTTCCACATCCCAAGTAACGAGGTCACCACTATTCCTTTTATGATGTCTTTGCTACAGGCAATAATGACCAAATCCTCACAGCATCCCTGAGCAGGAGAGAAAAAGGAGGTTGGCCTTCTTTCTCTCCCCTTTACAGATGGAGAAACCAAGGCACCAAGAGGTGAAGTGAATTATCCATGATCACAGTGGGGACCCTGAATCAGCCTGTGATATTTCCTGATCATTCTGGGTCTAAAGCGCTTCTAGAAGTCTACAGCTAAAACAAATCTCCCAACCCCACCCTAGCCTGAGGGTCCAGAGCTATGTGGAAGATGGAGAAACAGACCAAGGGAGCTCATCTAATAGGTGACTGGTTTTCTGTATCCACCATGACATATGGTCAAAGGCTGCTTCTAGAGGGATCTTCTCTGGGTTACCAATTGGCATTATACCCAAGGGAAATTATTTCCTTGTCTTCCATGGTTTGAGGATATGTGTTAGGAGTAGTCCTTCCTGAATGAGCTGACTGACTTTCAGTTCTGGTGTGGGGTCTTGTGATTTGAGTTAGGGATTGGCAAGGGCAGGCATCTCCTATGGGGGCTTGCATATTGTCCTGCAAGGGATGGGGCAGGTCAGGGCAGGTGCCCCTTAGGTCCTGCCAGCTTATTTCCGATTTGGTCTATTCTTAGCCCTTGACACAGGTGTTGGCTGTGTGCAGGGGGAACTCCTACGGTTGTCCGTCTGCTGCCCTCAGGAGCTGCCATTAATAGCACTCCCGACCTTTGGCTCCGGTACATACTAGCCATGTCCTGCCAGCCACTGCAAGGAAAGGTACAGGGAGCAAGAAGGCACAGCTCCTTCCCAGGAGGAGGGAAAGCAGCAGATGGTGCCCGGGAGAGTCAAGTAAGGCAGACAGAACCAGGTGGGCAGAGGAATAAAGCTGCAGGCAGATCAAGGCAGTGCCCTTGTCTTCTGATATTTGGCCAATAGCACAAGATGCAGTGTTTTAAGCAAGAAATGGACCCTTTACAATAGCTAACGTGGGTGAGAAAGAGGCTTATGTTGCCATTTCAACAATTTAGATTAAGCATCATCTTTTTCCCCAGTGAGGGACTTCGAAAAAAAATCTTTGAGGGTAGCGTTGCCTTTTCACAAGTTTTGAAACTGGGACAGGCACACATTGATTTAGGATGCTCTGGGGACGGTCCTCTTACAAGCTCACGGTTTTGTAGCCTGGGATAGGCTCACTACTGCCATTTCCATGACCAGGAAATTGTGGATGGGAACAGAATGTCACTTTTATGAAAGTGGTCAGTTTTAGATGAGGAGATAATGATACAGGCTTTAACCTTGAAGATTTTCCATTTTGTTCATTTCATTCACACCTGGATCTTAAGACGAGGAGCTGATCTTGTTTTACATTCACTTCCTACAGGTTAGCTGTGTTTCATGAAGAGGGCTGCCTGATGCAATCTGGTAATCTAAATGTTTGAGAATGAAATGAATGGAACTGCTACCTATAAAGCTGATGAAGCCCTGGGGGATGAATTCAACACCTTTGTGTCTTTCTCTTTCACTCCTGCAGGATCTTAACCAAGTCTCCCTTGAGCTCATGGAGATTTTCCTGGAGGTTTTCTGATCTTTACTGGGGATATCATCACTTGAATCTAGGTGAAATTAATTGAGCTCTCTTCTCTTCACACCCTCCAAATTTAAATCCACCTCCCCAACCAAATCTGGGTAGTGTTATTTTAGTTTTGTCTTTTTGATAAGAAAATCAAATGAGTGTACACAAAGAGTGCTCCCCTCATTAAGGCTACTACCCAGAGCTTCTGTCATCATGCCTGAGAGGACTGAAAGGATTCACTTGGAATAAGGAACCACTTTCCTTGGCAAAGAAAATGCCTGCCATCATGTGCCAAACAAATGCCAGTGACCCAGTCCACCCAATTTGAGAGAGCCGGGAGCAGGAGGGCAAGAAATATAAACTATGCACTGCCCCATTCTCTGTCAGGGATTGACATCCCTTCCTCCATACCAAAGGCTCTGAGCCTGCACATGGTGTCTTCTTACCTCTTCCTAGGTAATGGGGAGAGAAAATTTTGCTGTGGTCTGAGGGGCATCAGGGCTTATGACAGGGGATGCCACATGGCCAATAGAACCACCGTCATGATCATGATCCAGACAGGTATTTGCACTCTTTCAAACCACCCCGGGACTCAGAGGAGCTGTGGCTCTTGAGAGGATAGGTTAGGCTACGGGAACCATAGAGCATTGGGTGTTTTATGTTTGGGAGGTTGAGTGTAGGGGTTCTGGCAGGGGTGGAGTAGCCCCTAAGCCATAAGGAAGTGTTGTCTTCCTTAACTGACAGGGGATATGTCAGCAGCATGTGCCACCAAGTGAGATGGGGCCTATGTGTCTCACAGCACCCCCTGGTTACCTATTTGTTTGGACAAGTCTGACCCTGCAGAGCAAGGCAAACCTTTTAGAGACAGAGTGGAGGAGTGTGTCCGAGATACAAGAAATTGGGGTGGGGGGAGTGAGTAAGGTCAGTGGGGGCTCATCTGATCAATTGAAACCACTTTAGCTACCCTCATCATGGCCTTAAAAGACATGATGCTCCCATTTGGGATATCACAGGCTTGTGGCAATGAGCTCAGGTGACACCACCTCTACATTATCTGAGGAGACTGAGGTTTCCTTTCATGGAGAGGCCCAGAGAAGAGGCAGACCTACTGAGCAAGGGAGAAACAGAGTTTGCAGAAATGACACTAACACAATGAGCCAGGTTTTAGAGATACTGCCATATTTTTGAGAACAAAAAGAAGAGCCAAATTTTCTGTGGGGTTGTAGGCATATTTGCTGGCAGGGGAGGGGGTGGTAGCAGTAAGTAGAGGATAGGACCTAGCTTCCTATGGTACAATGTGCTTATCTCCTATCAGAACTAAATGTTGAGAACTAATTCATTTTCATCAAGACTTCCTGGGCAAGAAGGAGGCCCAAAGATTTTTTTTTTTTAAAGAATATCATAGGCATCCCCCTGGGAAGCAACTGGGGCAGCATAAGTGGCATCACATCGCCTATAAGGGGCTTGTCAGGGTCTCAGGCAAATGGCAGACTAAAGGCAGATTCCCAGTGTGTAAGGAGGCCACCACTTCTCACTGGGTGCAAAGAGTGACCTGCTGCAGAGCAGCTTGGAGGATCTGGGTTTTTCAGAACCAAAGTCTTCTAGATAGGGAGAACTTCTAGATGAGATGCGTGCAGGCCACCTAGAGGGTATGGATTCCCACACTGATGTCCAGGGCCAGTCAGCTGCCAGAAGACCCATGCAGGGGAAGTATACTGGGGGAGGAGGTGATGGTGGGGACCAGTGGAGAGAGGATTTCCTGGTGATTGGAAACGTGGGGACCTGCTAGAGGCTGACAATACTGAGAAGAAGGATGAAAAGTCTCATCTGGCCATTCTCTTCATATTTCCCTCCCTCCCATGTTCTCTACTTCTTTCTTGACTTTTCTTCCTTCTTCTATCTCTTTGCAAAATCGGATTACCCTGCTGCTGCTCTTAAGTGCATATTTTCATTTGCATCATGAAGAAAGGAGCTGGCATGATGGAGGGGATGCAGAATGAAATGTCATGGGAGAAGTGTGCCCTCCTGCCAGAGTCTTGAAGAGGCCAATCCAAAAAAGGTTGAAAGAAGGGATTTCGGAAATGTCCTGTTGTCTCCTCCTTTGTACCCAGTCACTACGCCCCAGAGGGCCCTCCCTGAGTTGGAATTGTCACCCCAACTTTTGGTGCTCCGGGTCAACGAACATGAGCAGTTTTCTTAGTTGCATGTAAACATAAACACACATGCACGCACACACACATGCACACACATGGTAGATGTGAAGTAGAAAAATAGAGCTGCAAATTAAAGCCTATTACTGTGTTGAAATGAAACAGAAAGGAAATAAATCCAAGAAGAGATAAACAAGCCAAAGTGGCAGAGGTCCCAAAGGGATACACAAGGAATAGCGTCAAGGATTATTCTAGGTGAAGGATTGCAGATGTCTACAGGGCTCCAGGCACATGGAGCCCTAGAACTGAGGCAGACAAGAGCTGGGACCTCAGTGAGCCAGGGGGATGGCCACACCTCCTCCAGCCTCACAGAGTAAGCAGTGAGCTAAGCCCTCAGCAGGGAAGCAGAGTAAAAAGGACAAGCACCTGTGACCAGATTGGAACTCTCAATAACTACTGAGTGGCGCACGGGCCTGTCCCTTGGATGGGTGGAGACAGGCCCACATGGCTGGGCTTCACCAAGGTCCCTGTGTGCTCTGTGCAGCCTGCTTCCTCTCGGCACCTCTCCTCCTGTCCCTCCTTCCCATCAGGAAGGACCCCAAGGGGACAGGACGGCACTGCAAAATTTAGTAACAATAAAGGAAATCAAATAGATCCAAACAAAGAAAGGAACATCCAGTTTTATAACTGAATTGAAATTTTAAAAAAATTTTTTTCTTTTACAGATTTAGATAAACAGTGTGGGGGTGAGGAGGAGAAGCCTCTTTGAATAACAATTTTAAAAAACAACAACCCACAAACATAAAAAAAAATTCCTCAGTTTTGAACTTCTTTTAAGAAATGTTCAATGTGAGGTCTTGCACCCTAAACAGTTATATCTGAAATTAAAAAAAAAAAATTGCAGCTACACACAATAAAGACTAACAGTATTTACTAAAAAATATTGTGTGTGTGTATGTGTGTGTGTGTATATATATATATATATATATATCTGTTTTGTGTAGATTTTTTGTTTTTGTGATTTGTTTTCTTTTCCTTTTTTTTTTTTTTTTTTTTTTTTTTTTTTTTGTGCCCAAGTAGAGATACAATGGGATTGAAACGATGTCCTAGAACAGAATATTCCTTTACAGGAGCAATACTTTGAAAAATAACATTTAAGAAATGGTTGAACATACTTGCAACACCTCCCAAAATTAAATTTGGTACAATGAGAAAACAATCAAATCTGCACCCAAATAACATGCCTCTAAGACCCAGAGTATGCTGCTGGTGTGAGTCTCGCCATCCAGACAGGGGCTCATATTCCAGCACCATCCCCTCCTTCCTGCTGCCCACTCCCCAGCCCCCTTATATTCCACCCCAGCCATACCCAGAGTCTGCCTTATAGCTGTTTTCTACATTTCTGGCAAGACCTTGCAGCAGACACATACATACATACATATACTATATGTGTGCTATGGGTGCAGACACACACACACACACACACACACACACACACACACACACACACACTACACACAAAATTTTCCACTCAACCCAGATGCACCAAGTGAGCTGAATGACTTTCAGCCAACCACAATGGTGAAAGACAGAAGCACCAAACAGTCTTTGAAATGGGTCAGTTATTACAATTTGACATTTTTTATAGTCTAATATTCCTCTGTTAATATTTTTAAAAAGCACAAATGAAAAATGAAAAATTCTTTCCAGATCAATTTAAGGCTTCCCACCAAATGGAAACAGAAGAGGCCTTACACAATATCACATGTGATAAACGCATACCTTTCATGGCCTTAAAAATGACAGAACAAATCATTTTTGCCAGTCACTAAATTAAATATTGTGCCTTTAAATTGATGTCATTCTTTTTGCTACTATGCTGAGTTTTATTATTACTGATTTTCTTTGATTACATGTATGGAAATCGCCTTTAATTTGCTTTAGAATTTCCTGTTCGTATTGAATTATCGGGGTGGCTTTTTTGTTTTGTTCTGTTTTGCTTTTCACCAGGAAACAAATGTGATCCTACTAGGTGAATGCTAAAATGGCACATAGTCAGCCTTCAAGTAGCTTTTCCAGTCATTTGAGTTCCAAATGGCCATTTGGCTCCTAGAAGGCCCTGTTAAGTTGGGGGCAGGGACAGGAGAGGAGAGAGAGAAACTGAAAAGAGAGAGGGGTTTCAAATCTTTTGCTTTTGGTAAATTTGTTTTCTTCAATACAAATAATCAGATAGGAAGAATGATTGCTTTGTGTTTTATTTGTTGGTTGGTTTTTGTTTCGTTTCTAGATTTGTTTCATTTGATTGTTTAATTTTCCCTCTCCTGGTGCAAAAATCACCAGAGAGTTTTGTATGAGAAAACGTGACAGTACTTAATGAAACTCAGCACCTAAGGGCATAAGGCAGTTGAAGGTTTTTGTTTGTTTGTTTGTGTTTGTTTTGTTTTGTTTTATTTTTATTCTTTCAATCAGCACCAATCCCATAAATGATCTACACTTGGTGTAAGGTATAAAACATTTGTTTTTCTTTTGGAGTGGAGACAACTCCTCCTTCTCCACTATATGAACAATAGTTTGGGATTTTTTTTTTTCAATACTGGTTATGTGTAAAAAACAAAAGAAAGGTTTTCTTTTTGTTTTTACTTACAAAACATAGAGAATATCTTTGTATACATACAGCGACTGGAAAGAAAGCTTATTTGAAGGGGTTGTGACTTATTATTATTAATTTTTTTTTTAGCGGTGGTGGTGGCGGTAGTGGTGGTGGTGGTGGTGGTGGCGGTGGCGGTGGCGGTGGTGGTGGTTCTGTGTATTGGGAAAAGGGAGGGTTATATTTCTTGCAAGCGGTGTTTGCCGCAAACCAAACTTAAGGTCCCCTTCTCAACTTGGGTCAAGATGCTCTTAGAGTGAAGACTCATACTGTAGCAACTCATAGAGGAGCGGTCCATCTCGATACCGAATGCCTACTGCGGTGGGGGTGACATACTGTAGAATGTTAATAGTCCTTCTCAACCTCCTGTCTACAAAATGAGCATCCCAAGCTGGGTATCTCTTTCTTGGCATGTCAATCTTAATGAGGGGCCCTTCTGGGTGGTAAGGTCGCCCCGACGGGGTGGAGGGCCCCATGGGTCTCACTTGGAAAACGGGCAAGCAAGTGTCAGCCGTGAGATCCTCCTGTTGTTCCGTTACGGCTCTGGTAGGCGTGACCTGGGTCCCCCGGTACCCAGGGGTCTGAGGCGCCATGGGCTCAACATCGGGGGGCAAAGGGATGCCCCAGAGCAGCTCGGCACAACAGGAGCTGGCAAAGATCTTAGCTCGTGGCCCCATGGGATGCAGCACACCATAATATAAGAGCATCAATGCGATCCCAGCCACAAAGCTAATAAAGACACAACACAGTGCTGGCACCGCATAGGAGTCAGTGGTCTCCGGGTTTCTGTAAAAATACCAAAGGAACGTCAAGGCAGCATTCTCAGTCAAGACTATCGTATAATATGCAAACATTCGATATCGAGTCCGCCCTTCCTTGACGTTAAACCAGCAGAAAATGTACACAATCCCTACCACCATGTTGAAGAGGATCTCCTCCCACTTGGACATGCAGAAATCTGTTCCGCCATGGATGATCCAGAAGGCCATGGCGCACCAGTGGACCACCACGAAGATCCCGAAGTAGAGCTGGAAGATGGAAGCAAAGAGGGCAAAAGAGATAACTCTGGATGAGATGGTGAAGAGGCGCCAGAAGAGCTGGATGAGGGCCCCTCTGTAGCTCATACTCTTCTTGTCGTCCCTCGAGTCCCGCAGCAGCTTGTGATAGGAGGCTAGCACCCAAGCCAGGGACATCAGGGAAGTCACAGAGGAGACACCTGCCGGAAAGACACAAACCCACACAGTCAAAACCTTGGACAGCAACTGCAGGGCACAGCAAGGCCACCAGCTGAGGAGACGCCCACACTCACCACGATCTAAAGGAGGAGGGAGAAAGAAACACAAAATCAGGAACTGAATTTGGAGGTCGCAGCTGACAGCTTTTGAAATCTAGCTTTAGTTTTCCACAACCCAGTCCTTCTGGAGAGCTATGGCTCAAGAGGAAAGCTGGGGATGATGTGCTTTGCCAGGGACGGGGGCGGGGGGGGTGAGAAGCGGGACCACTGTGGTGCTTCATCACATCTGCTGTGGATGGGACCACAAGTGTTCTATTTTAAGTGAGTTCATGGGGATCCTTGCTGCACACAGAGGTGTGACCAGAGGTATGCCCTCGTCACCAGCAGCCTGTGCTCTCAGGGAAGCTCATAGAAGGGATCACCAGTTGTGAAGACTGACAGCTTACTCACTGACTCAAGATCCACAACTGTTCTCCTTTGGAAAGGCACTGGAGTCAGTCTTTTGCCTTTTCAACAGCTCACTCAAGGCCTCAAGGAGCCCTTAACTGAGCCTTCTTCCACTTAGCGTCTCCTTCATCCACTTCCTAAGACTGCCCTCATCAAGGACCCTCAGCCTTCAAGGTCTCAAGAAACAATGGTGGAGGGTATTAGATACACTTGTTTTCAACCCACGGCCAGAGAACTTGTCTGGACCTTGTCAGTGACATTGCCATATTTGTTATGTTTGGTCTATGGACCAAACATCCTGTTACTTGGTGGGTTTTGCATCGTTTCCCTAGACAAAGTCTGACCTCACAAACCCACAATACTGTAAGTGCAACTCTTCCTTGGAGGGTCATCAGTAGAAGGCACATCAGGGAAGCCTAATTCTGGGGACTCAACTGGGGCAGAGGAGGGAGGGCCCAGACAGATACTCTCCCTGTCAGTGTACCTGGCTGTCCCAGAAAACACAGTGTGAATCACTGAGGATGTACATACAGTATTTAGTTAGAAGAACCTTGTGATGTAGCTACTTGTTATAGGCTTAACTGTATCCGTCCAACAACAACAAAAAATATGTTGAAGCCCTAACCCCCAAGACCTCAAAATGGGGCTGCATTTGGGGACAGGGCCTTTAAAGAGGTGAATAAGCTAAAATGGGATCATAAGGGTGGGCCCTAATTCAATCTGGCCAGGGTCTTATAGGAAAAGAAAACTTGGACACAGAGTGAGATAGCAGGGATGCTAACACAGAGAGAAAAGAGCTTATGGGCCAGCCGAGTGGCTCAGTTGGTTGAGTTGGCTTAGAGCGTGAGCTCTGAGAAACAGGGCCACCAGTTCGATTCCCACATGGGCCAGTGAATGCTGTGCCCAAGCTGAGCTGTCACTGAGCTACCAACAGGTGGCAGGATGGCTCAGTTGGAGTAACAACAAGATTGCCTGTTCAATGGTGGGCTATGCCCACCCGCAACTAAGACTGAACTTGGCACCTTAAGCTGAGTTGCCGCCCAGATGGCTCAGTGGATAGGGCGTGCGCTCTTAACAACAAGGCTGCCAGGTTCAACTCCCAAATGGGATGGTGGTTATGCCCATCCGCAACTAAGATTGAACACAGCAATTTCAGCTTAAAGGCCACGAGCTGCCGAAGGGAAACAAGATGGCAACTGACGCCCTCCACAACAAAGATTGAAGAACAACAACTTGGCTGGTCCCCTCCCCCAACTCCCCAACACTGTTCCCCTCCCTCAATGTCCCAATAAAATCTTAAAAAAAAAAAAAAAAGAGCTTATGAAGACACAGCAAGAAGACAGCCATCTACAAGCCAAGGAGAAAGGCCTCAGGAGAAACCAACAATGCCAACACCTTGATCTTGGATTTCGAGCCTCTAGGACAGTGAGAAGATAAACTTCTGGTCACCCAGTCTGTGGTATTTTGTTACAGCAGTCCTAGCAAACTAATACAGTGCTCTAATTCCTTTTTGTTTTGATGAAGTAACTTGAGATATTTTTCAAAGATCATACACTGTCAAGAAGTTGAATCAGTATTCAACCTCAGAGTCTGACTCCAGTGGCCTTGAAAGTAACCACCACACCAATGGACCCTTCACACGTGGCCTTAGAAGGGGCTGGGTAAGGGGAGAGAAAAGAAAGTCCAGGCACTCTGGGTGCAAAGGATTTGAATCTGGTGCGAAGAATGGACAGGAAGTATAGTACCCATGGGTATCTGACAGAGGCCTTTGATTATGGAGCTAAAAACCAAATTTGAATTCTATGCCACCTTTCTCAGGAGAGTAACATTCAAGCCACAAAGAAAGGGGTGACACCAATAAAATTAACTGAACTCACTTTCCCTCAGTTAAGTGATTAATCTTCAAAGGCCTGCAGTGTATTCCATTACAGAGGGAGGAAGTGTAGGGTTTTCCCTCTCTGCAGTGGCTCACTTGAAAGATTTCTGTCTTGCCTGAGGTCAACCCAAAAGTTGCCTGGCCAAGACCCAAGCTCATGGGAACCGGCTGTGGAAGTGGCCTCGTGGCCCCCAGTGAAAGTCTCGGATGGGTCCAGGAGCATTGTGATTCGCTCGCACCTACAGCTCAATCACATTGTGCACTCCAAAGATCAGACTGGAAATTATTAAACACTTCACGTTCAGCTGTGACAAGTTCTGGGCAGTGACATTCATGGCTCGCTCACTTTTCCTGGTGCAGGTCCGGAGGTGGGGTTTGCAGCTGGCCCACTGAGCTGACTGGAGTCCAGCCTAGCCAGCTAGGAAGTCACTAAGCTGGAGCTTCCTGGGGACCCTCCCCTGAGAAAGGCCTGGGAGAAGGGCCTTCAGGCATTGATCACTGAACCATGGGTCTAAGGTTTCCAGAAATGAAATGGCCATACCTATGGCCAACAGAATGGAGGATGAAGGGCTGCAATCTACAGTTGGGCACCCATTACCAAAGAAGGGGAGGCCCAATATGGTGGTGTCATTGCAATGTCCATGGGTCATTGTCACTTGAACTGTTGCTAGTTGGGGAACAAAGGAAAAAAAGTATGAGTGCGGATGTCCCTTCATGTGAGAAGCACAGTGACAAGGTGTCTGAGAAAGGACAAGACTCTAAAATCAGAGGTGGGAGCAGATGAAGTGGAAAAATCAGGAGGGAAGGTACAATGCAATGGGAGGGATCAAGGACACCAGGAAGGGCCCAGCTTTCAGGGTGAGGTAGGGAGGCTGAGGTCTGGCCAGTAGAAGGCAGGGCCATGGCTCAGAATGGACCAGGGCAGAGCTGCAGAGAGGGGCTAGAATATGGGAGCTCCGACACATCACCAGAAAGGAAACTTGAAGGAGAAAGCAGAGTACTAGAGCACCTACAGGGAGGAGGGCTCTGAGAAGCCCAGGGAGTACCTAGAGATGGCTACGAGACTGCCTCTGAGTGAAAGTGGATGGGGCCAATTGCAGGGCTGTTTTATACATTAGGATGTACAAGCCCAAGTCTGTCACCAGCTGCCCTCCTCCGCCCTGTGCCACAAAGTGCTCAGTTCCACTGCTAAATCACACTTTGGAAAAACACTTAAGGAAGAGGGATTGGACGAGGGCTAAACACAATGTATGGCAGGAGAAGGAAGAGTCAGCTGGGCAGGGACTCAGCCCTGTCCCCCCCGGCTCCTCCCCATTGCATGTAACTATGGTCATGTTCCTCCCATCTTACAAAGAGTAGCTCCCTGAACCCTCTGTTCTCTCCCAATGGGATCCCACCTCTCTTTGTCTCTTCTCCTCCAAAGTTTTCAAGGGTGATCTCCTTGTTTCATTCACTCGCCCACCTCTCATTTACTCCTGACACCCCAATCCCCAAGTGGCCATTCATACAAATCACTATTTAGAGAAATGATTACACTACCTTTGCAAGGTCAGGATACCACTTGATTAAGTGATTGTTACTGGGTGATCTTTGCTTACTGGTGTGGTTGTTATTATGGAGATTATGGAGAGCTCTCATAGAGGTCATCAGCTAATTCCTAAGTGCAGCATTAAGAGGATGGGTTTCGTGCATGCCTCCTAACTCTGTGTGAACTTGGCATTTGGGCCCACCCTGTCCTTCTTCACACTTGACCACTAGCTATCCCCTAGTAATGGTGTCCTTTCCCTACTGGGCTATTATCCCCATTTTACAAATAAGGAAACCGAATGTGAAGTTAAGAGACTTGGATATGGCCACAGCTATGTTCTGACATTGCATACTAGCGGGGGCATTGTACCCCACTGGGTTAGTCCCCCAGAGATTCCCAAAACCAAGAAACATGCTCAACTGACTATTTGTGTAGATGTATGTCAAGGTCAACATCTCCCTCTTTCAACCCACAACTCCTCCCTCCCTCCCATTGAAGTTAACATATGGGGAGACTCCACCACCTATTTTTCAAATTCCCATTGTATATTTTCCCCTGATTGAGTCCCTTTTGGATGGGCAGTTCTTCCCTTTCTAACTGTCAAACTTTCTCTATCTTCCTACATTTTTTAAAAGCCCAGTCTCTTCTTGGAAATACTCCCAGAAAAAGATAAGACAGTTGTGTGCACAGCTCTCTAAGCATCACCGTCTGTCTCCTGTCCTCCCCTCCACCCAGAGACACAGCAAGGGGGTGTCAAAGGTATTGACAAGGGAACAAGCCTCATGGGTGCCATCTATGTTCCAGGCTCAAAGACATTAAGTAAGTTGGTCAAGGTTACACAGGGAGTAAGCAAGAATGCTAACACTGAATCTTAAGGATCCTCTCACTACTCAGACAGGATCAGTGTGCTAGAGCTGGTTCATCCTGGCTTCAAGATCCCACTGTTACATTTGAAGGAATTTTGTGGGTGGATGACATCATATTGGAGCCTTAAAATAGACATGGTGGGAATATTTATACCACAGAAATTGGCAAATGCTACAAATCAGGGTTCCCCCAATTCTGCTAAGAGCTGGTTGTTAAACATTTACCAGCACACCACTGGTCAGGATAAATTATATTCTTCCTGAAAAGCTTGATGGGCCTTATTGCAAATTAGAAGAGTCCCATAAGGCTCTCCTCCATAATCCAATGCCATACTCCTGGGCAAAGCAATGCACTACCTGAATAAGTATATTCTGTAAGTCTGACATGACAGCAACAAAGAGATCATTCTTCTATTTAAACTTTCACTGAAAATACATTCATAGTAAATAATTTAAGGTCTAACAGTTTTCTTTGAAGGTGGTCTGTCACAAGCACTGACATACTCATTTTTGTAACATTACTGTAATTGAAGAGGGTGTGATCCCCACATGAGGTTACCACATGGGGTAACCTTAAGACACCCCCGATATTTCCAGACTGACCCTTAGGAAGGGTAGACGTAACCCTTAGGACTGACATATATATGTGGCTGAGGCAATCTGGAAAAACCCAAGGCCAATCAAAGTGGCCTGGTGTAAACATAGGAAGGGAGGAATAGAATGTCTCAGGAAGGTTGACATCTTAGAAATTATACCATCCTCTGGCTGACGACAAAGCTCTTTAAGATAAGGGAGATGGTCTAAGGAGGACAGAATTCAAATCTAGCCATTACAATGGTAATCTGTTTACCACTTTCTTACCATGATTTATATGAAATACCTCTTTCTTGGCTCTGAATCCAGGTTTATCATGTCATCTGATAATCTCTAGATTTTCACTAACAACCCTATCACCCCTCTATTGAACAGTATCCTTTGCCTAGACTCTATGCTGGGCACTTGACACACACATATTGAGTAACTCAGTTACTTTTCCCTACAAATGTATCTGATGTAGTAGGCTGATTTTCAGATGAGGAGACTAAGGTTCACAGGATAAGTAACTTATCCATATCAAGTTGTTTAGAAATCACAGAACCAGGATTTGAATACAGGCCTGCCTAACCCCAAAACTCTGATTCTTTTTTTAATCACCGAGAAAGGTATATATCCCCAGTCATACTCACAAATTAATGAATTAGTATTCAGGTCTACACATCCATTTCTTATCAATTTGGTTATCTTGAGTGAGCCCTCTGATCATCTCTGCGAGCACTGATGAAGTCAAGTTTGTAGGCCTGAAACGCTGAGGACCCACCCCTGAAAAGCCCTGTCTGTGTGTCCCAGTAAGTGCAGCGGTGGTAACACCTCTATTTCATCTCTTGCCTGGATTGTTGAAATGGCCTTCTAACTAGTTTCCCTGCACTGCCCTCATCACAATGCAGCCAAAATGACTAAGCTAAAGACTGTCCTCCATGTGGCTTCCCAGGCAGGATAGACTGTCAGTGGTCACTGATCTTTCATGCCTTTCCCATGGGAGGAAATGCAATCCTGTCCTGTTGAACTCTGGTGTGACTGGTGACATGCTCTGGCCAGTGATACATGAACAGAGGTACATGTGTCACTTCCAGGAAGAAGACATTGGTCTCCCATGCTCCAAGACGAGGCTGTTCCACCCGTGACATATGACAGACATGCAACAGGCAAGAAATGAATCAACGTTGTTTTCAGCCACTGAAATTGTTTCCTTATTCTAAACAGCAGCATGGCAAGCCTTTCCTGATGGATATGTCATTTCACTCAGGGTCAGTGCCACGGTCCTTATAAGGGCCTTGAGGGGCCCACACGATACTGTTTTGGAGTTATAAATGTAACCTGTCAATTCTCCGCTTATGTCCTTCAGTTGTTCCCCTCTCCAATGGGCTCAAAGCTAAGCTCCTTTCATGGATCAAGGTTTCATTCAAGGTCCTCCATGAGATAGCTCCTTGGCCCTCTCTGAGGTCACCTCAGGCCAGCGCCTCACTCCCTCTGCCTCAGAAGTGCTCCAGGCACTCTCTCACCTCAGAGCACATACACTTGTTCTCTCATCTGCCTGCAATGCCCTTCCCCCAGATATCCTAATGTCACCTCATTGAGAGAGACCCTTACTCAAATGGCAGCTTCTCAGCCAAGCCATCCCTGCCCCTACACTGCAGACTACAAACTCCCTAATGCCCTCTTCCACCTTCCATGCCTTACTTTCCACCTTAGCGTGTCCCACCACCTTGATACACTTGGTCTCTTACTTGCCCCCCACCCCCTCTTTTTTCAGTTGAGATGTACCCAGATGCACTGAGCTCCTCAAGGGCAGGGTGACAATTGGGTCCCGTCCTTCTGAAACTACATGCAAAACTGTGTGGCTCTTTTTGTCATGAAGATGTCCGCAGCTATCCTTGGATTCTCATAGGGAAAGGGGCCTGTGAATCCATCAGCCATCACAACCTCCTATGGTCATCCCAGAAAGCGGAAAAGGGGAATTCTCTGGGAGTCTCCATTAGGAAGAAAACCTTGAGGCCAGGAGACAGAGATAAAGAAGAACTAATTTTCAGTGTAACAGGCATTATTGCGGATACTTTGCACATGTTATTTCATTTAATCCTGACAATATTCCATTGCAATGTCTATTGGTGCCCCAGTTTTCAGAAGAAGAAAACAAGGCTCAGGGAGGTAAAAGGATTTGTCTTAGTTTATGGCATTAAGCATGTCCTTTATTCTAATGCTAGGACATCTGGGGTTTTTACTGACTCTAGAGGGACTGCCCACCCCTTAGGAAATTCCTAGAAATAGCTAGCCATTGGTGCCTTTCATATGCAAACCAACCAATCCAGAGCCCACACCCCAACCACCTCTTTTTTGGGCTCTGACACTCCCAGGCCACTAGTCAGTCTCCTGCTCTAATCGCCTTAGGGCCAGGTACCAGATAACTAGGGACAGCCCCTGTGCCCTAGAGCCTTCTGAAATTATACACACTAACCAACCCTAAACCGGCTTCCATTGCCTCACTCCTTTCCTTCCTGTGGAAACCACAACAAAGGCCCTTACCTACTTTTTCCCCTCACTCCCTCTGCCTCCTGGTGGACTCTGGTACTTCGCCATGCAGTGGGTCACAGGAAGGTGCCAGCCCTCCCCTCAAGGAGATTCAAGGTCAGACACTAGTATTTAAAGGACCCAGCAGGAGGAAAGCTAAATCCAACACCCTGCTTCCCTAGGCTCTTCTTTCTAAGGTGCTGTCAGAACTATCAAAATACCATCTTCATAGCCAGTTAGATAAAGGCAAGTTTTAGAGATTCTAGCACAAATGTCAGCCTCTCAGCTGGTGTGGCACAAGCCTTGTGGATGCCTGGATCCCAGCTGGCCTGGAACACACCGTAAAGAAGGTCGTCTGCTGTCACTAGAAAGTTCCAGGACATGCATTCTTGTGGAGGAGCAAACGGCTGGCCAAGCTCAATGTCCTGATGCTCCTGAGTGGCTGCATTTTAACAGAGGCCGTGAGATGGCTTGAAAAGGACATGGGCTCTGGAACGAAGAGACCTGGCCTTAGTTTACTGTTTGTGAACCACGGATTGGCAGGATTCGATGAATCATGAATATAAAAGATATCAGCACATCTTTGACACATATACATCCTAAACTACATATATGTAAATACACATACATATACTGAAAGTGTATATATACATATTGAATACATATGCAGTCATGTACTGCTTACCGACAGGGGTACGTTCTGGGAAAGGCAATTTTGTCATTGTGACAACATCACAGAGAGCACTAGCACCAATCTAGATGGTACAGCCTACTACACACCTAGGCCGTATGGTTTAGCCTACTGGTCCTAGGCTACAGGCCTGTACATGATACTGGACAAAACAACACGAGACTAAATCAAGCACAAGAGAAAATGATGCGATCAAGAGATGCAGTAGGGCCGGCCGAGTGGCGCGGTGGTTAAGCGTTGGCTTGGGAAGCCAGTGGCCCTGGTTCGGGTCCTACATATGAGGGCCAGTGACACTATCCTCAAAAAAAGAGATGCAGTAAATATAATATGCACGATGCTGCTGCCGGCATAACCCCACCAGCAAACTATGCTTCCATAAGTAGAAAAAGTACACTCTAAAACAATGATGAAAAGAATAGTATATGAAACACACAAACCGTATAATATAGTCATTTATTATCATTATCTAGTATTACGTACTGTACATAATTATATGTGCCATATTTTTACATGATTGACAGTGCAGTAGATTTGTTTACACCAGCGTTACCCCAAACCTGTAAGTAATGAGCTGTGTTATGATGCTATGACAGCTACGATATCATTGGGTGATAGGAATTTTCAGGTCTATTATAATTTTATGGCACCGCTGTCATATATGCAGTCTGTCTGTTGACCAAAACATCATTATGTGGCGCATGACTGTAATATATATATATATATATATATATATATATATATATATATATATACAGTATTCTATAGTACCAAAGGTGTGCCTATATGTTATATTCTCTCTCTCTGTCCCTCCTCCAGGCAAGTGTGTGTGTGTGTGTGTGCGTGTGTGTGTGTGTACTGGGTTGTCGGAAAAGTCATGACGTATTTTTTCTATGTTTTTCATTGCAAAAATGCATCATGACTTTTTCCGACAACCCAATATATACAATATAGCATATATATATATGACATATAACCTATAATGTATAATATGTAATATATACAAACTATGTACACTATATGCATATATACTCACACTCTATCTATACGTATATACATATATGTACTCAGTTCTATTTGAAATGGTGTTATGTATTGTTTACTTGTTATTACCTGTCTCCACTAAAATAGTGGCCCCATGAGGGCAGAGACCCCATCTGCCTCATTCATTTCTGTACCCTCAGAGGTTAGCACAGAGCTCAGCATGTGGCAGTTGCTCAATACAGATGTGTTTAAGTGAGTTTGTTTAATGCATTATCATTGACCATCGGCCTTGTAAATAATATTTTATTTCAACCAAAGCCTAACCTAAAGGATTCCCTCATGGAATTGTGTATTACCATGAGAGCAGCAAGCCTGCAGTGGCGGTCAGGAGGATCTCCCAGCTCAATCTCACCTTGCAGGCTCCTGTGAATCTAAACATGTAATCAGGAATCGAAGACTCTGCAAATGGTGTCGACTGAGATCAGTTCTGTCAAGGCAAAGAGCAAAGGTTGCTGTAGCCTCCTCATCCTGTCCATGACCCATCAGAAATGTGACGGGAGGGCCGGGGAGGGGGCAGCAGGCTCTGTGTAGGAGGGAACTTGGAAGGTTAGTCATTTAGAAGCTGATAAAATCTTTTTAAAAGGCTGGGAGCCAAGCTTAGTCCTGTCTCTGACAGTGCAGGAGGTCAAAGCCCTGGAAATTCTGCCAGCCCAAATGGTCTTGGCTTCCTTTACCTGGAGCCACTCAGTCCCTGAGGGTGACAGCCCTTGATTAACCAGAACCATTGTCCTCACTGTGGCCCCACTGCATCTACTCACCACCCAGCTGTACTAGCTATGTTTCTGGACAGAGCCACAGCCCTAGGGGAGGGCAAGGGACACCAGGTGGCTTTCAGGCTACTGTTTTGCATTGTGGTAGCTCAGGTGAGCAGCTTGGTGGAAGGAGGCAGGACTGCTGAGCAGGTGAGGTTGGCCTGTCCCTATGTGTGGGCTGAATTGTAAGTGGGGCTTGCCTCCTCAGCCCAAATTCTTAGCGCTGAGTGGCCCTGGGTGAGAAAGCCTGCCAGGTAAAATGATTTCACTCAACCAAATCCTTGCTGCGGATGGCAGCCATGTGTGCCTTGGACGGCGGAGAATAAAACTAGCCACCACTGTTAAGTGCCTCATTAGAGCCAACAGCAAAGGTACTTACTCCTGACAAAACACCTCTGAGGCAGGACTTACTCGCTGTCATTTACAAATGAGAATCCCAAGCCTAAAAGTGGTTAAGGACCTGTTGGAGTAGAGTGGATGCAGCAAGTAAGTACAGAGCAGGGTGTGAAGCCAGACCTGTGCGGTCCAACCAGCAGCTTTCCACAAGGCAAAACAGGAGGCAGCATCTTTTCTTCCAGGTGACAGTTTCAGGAGAGCAACATGGGGACAATCCGGGAAGGACTCAATGTGCTTGGTTATTACTGGTGAAGGGTGAGGAGTGAAGGAAGTGAGGGGCCCCCGGCAACAGCAGGAAGGGGTGATGGGCCCCATGTTTTCACAGGTGGGCAGATATTACAGCTGACAGGCTCTTCCCAGGGTCTGGCAGCCTGAGGTATGTGGGTCTGAACATATGAAAACGCCTGACATTAATTAACATAGGACTCAGGTCTCCTCTGGCCAGCGTCAGACCCCAACTTTGGAGTGAATGCCATACCCCTAGAACTCCTCTTGACATCTGGACCAACATAACACCTCCACTTGGGTCCAGAATTGATTGGGTTCCTGGGGATAAGTTTTACGGATGAAAAGTTGAGACTCAGAAAGGGTAATTCACCCATAATCACACCGGAAGTGGAACAGCTTACAGATATTTACCCCCAGGTGTCCTTCTCCATGTCTCTTCTATTCCACCCTTTCTCCCATACTGAGGGATGTGTCACACGGGAAGACATCATTTGTGAAACACAGACTTTCTTTCCTTGTTGAATCTTAAGGAACAGAAAAGATCTTTTGACGATCATTTCATTGCAGCCTTTCCTGGAGCTAGAAGTTCCTGTGTTTGTGATTGTCTCTGAGGTGAATAGCTAGCCTAGTAATTCAAGAAAGCTACTCTCCAAATTTCACTGAGATTTGCCCCACTTTTCTCTCAGAATCGTAGCCTGCCAGAGCTGCAAGGGGCTTTGGGAATCCCTTCTGCCCTCACTCACATCACACAGGCCCAGAGAAGATTCGATTCGAGAGACTTGCCCAGCATCCCTCAGGGGACTCATGACCTACCATTTCCCTGTGCAGGAAAGTAGGGGGAAGAGCTCACAGGAGAGCAGTTCTAAGGGGCAAGGTGTCTTTGTGGGGCAATGAAAATGCTCTAAGATTAATTGTGGTGATGGTACCACTCTGTGAATATACTAAAAGCCATTGGCTTGTAAATTTCAAATGGGTGAATTGTTCAGTATATAAATTGTTTCTCAATAAAGCTGTTTAAATATTTTTTTGAAAAAGAAGGAGAAGGAGAGTAGTTCTGCTGGCAAGACCCCTGGACAAGGCTGAGCTGTAGAAGCAGCCCAGGGCCCACACTCATCTCAGTCTCCTTGCTACTCCTCAAACATTGGAGGTGCTCTCTTAGCTGGAGGCCTTGCCCTTGGCTGTTCCCTCTTCCTGGAAAACTCTCCTCCAGAAATCTGTGGGCCTGGCTCCCTACCATCTTCAGGTCTTCACTCCAAGGTCACCTTCTCTGGGAAACCTTCTCTGGCCACCCTATTGAAAGCTGCACATAGCTCTGCCTCCCTCCCACCCGTCTTCACAGCTTTATTGTTCCCCTTAATGCTGGTCATTTTCTAAGACAGGGATTCCCTGCTTTTCAAAAGTTGGCATTACACCACTTTGCTTTTATGAAAGACCTACATTACTAGCTGTTTCTGCTAACTGAAAGGAATCAGAAGAGGATTTTCACGTTTATAAAAAAAAGGTGAAAAGTAAAAACAGCGTTCAGCATTTGTTTTGCATGAGACGTTATAGCAACATGCAGGCCAAGCAGCGAGAGTGTCCCTGCCAAGCTCATTCCCCGGGGAACCACACACAGCATCTCAGCATCAAGCCCCACAGTTTTGAACTGTGTCTATGAGCATTTGTGCTTGGTCTCGATTTATTTTGTGCATCTATCTGTAAGATGTGACCTAAGGTATCAGAAAAGCCTAAGAGACCTCATAAGGGCATTAATGCTTAGAGTAAAACTGGACATAATTAAGCGTTTCGATTGTGGTGAATGAAGTAAAGACTTGGCATGTATTGAACTTGCCTGCATCCACCATTCATACTATTGATATGCAGAAAGAAACTTGAAAACTGATTAAGTACCTATTGGTTCTGTTAGTCACAAAGGGGATGCCCTTTTAGTTAGTGTCCAGTAATGGACACAATGGAAAGTGCCGGATTGGTGGGTCTACAAAGCCTGGTGTTCTGTTATTTGGGAATGCTGGAAATTCTTTCCACATAAATTAATGATAATTGCTTCTTTGCTTTATGCTATTTTGGCTTATGAAAGGTTTCATAGGAACGCTCTACTTTGGGATAATGGGGAAAACCTGTATATAAAACAAAACATTTGTTATATTCATTGTCTCTCTTTACAAGAAATGTAAGCTCTGTGAAGGTAGGGTTTTCTGTTTTGTTTATTGCTATCCCTGCCCCCAGCTCCCAAAACCATACTGGGCACCTTGTACATGCTTAATAAATAGTTATTGAATAAATGAATAAAAGGCCCAATTCCAGTTACTGCTCAGGCTCTAAACTTGCAGCCCTCAGAACCTCTCCCCCCATGAAATTGTACTGGTCAACCTGTGTGGGCTCAGGACGCCTGCCTTGATGTCCTTCCTCTTTGACTAGCATTTCACGCACAACGATTTCCAGATAAACAATTGATATTTCATCTCTGTTAACTATAATGAAATCGATTTAGTTCACTTTTCTCACATTCTTTTTCTGCTGCTTTAAGAACTTTCCCTCATAGGTACACACATTTTCTTTTGCACTTAAAAATTTGTTAAGAGGGTAGATCTCATGTTAAGTGCTTTTATCACAATTTAAAAAAAAATAAAGCGGGGGACAGCTGAGTGGCTCAGTTGGTTAAGAGTGCAAGCTCTGAGTAACAGCGTTGCTGGTTCAATTCCCACATGGGCCACTGAGTTGCACCCCAGATGAGCTGCCACTGAGCTGCCAACAGATGGCAGCATGGCTCAGCTGGGGAGAGCACGTGCTCCTAACAACAAGGTTTCCAGTTCAACTCCCTCATGGGATGGTGGGCTACACCCACCTGCAACTAAGATTGAACACGGCACCTTGAGCAGAGTGGCCAAGAGCTACCAACGGCGGGGCTGGATGGTGACCGCACTTGGAACTAAGCTAGCTGTGCCCTCCACAACTAAGACTGAAGGACAACAACGTGGCTGTTCCCCTTCCCCAATTTCCCAATTAAAAAAAATAAAAACAATTCTCCTTCTTTTTTTCTCTTATCAGTTATTAGGGGCAGCCTCAGCTGAAAGGCCTCAAAATTATATGCAGACTCAAGTTGGATGGATGCAGTGAAAGGCTTTAGGTCTTTGTTTAAAATCCTTGCAAATTTTGCTTAAAAGGTCTGAATGTTGTGTTTGAGAAGAAGCCATTAATAGCTGACGCAGGACTGTGAGCTGGAGTTGACTGGTCAGGGCACCCTGTGTGTAGGTGCCAAGCAGATATCTGATGGGAGAGAAGGCAGATTGATGGGAGAGAAGGAAACAGAGAGCTTGAGAGAGGCCAACCCAGGGGAAACGAGAGAGGCCAAGTGTAACCTGTGTTCTGGCCAGAGAAGGCAGGTGTGTCTTTGCACATCACTCATCTCAGTTATAGGTAAGATGCAAGACAGCCAGGAGAAAAAGGTGAAGTGGAAACTAACTGCACACCTTTTCCTTCATTTATCTGTTCCTGGCTAAGACCCAGAAGTGTGAGGAGCAGCCTGGAAGTTGAGATCAAAGGCTGAAACCCTCACAGTAAGTCTCCGAGATGGGCGATTCCGGCTCAGCACAGGGGCAGTTAGGGAGAGGGGTTCTGCTCCCTAAGGGTATGATCAGGCAGTGGCTGAGAGAGACAGGTAAGGGCTGGGGGCAGACACAGGGACTCCCTATAACTCCGGGCAAGGTGATTCATTATCTGATGGCATTTCATGCCGTGGACTGGTCATTTTAATAACAGATTTTGCCTCTTGCTAATGAGGAGACTGAGTAGGAAAATTACAGCTCTGGTGTGTAGAGCACAGATCCATCACTTGCAGGTCACACAGCCAGATCAGCATCACTTTCTGGGTGGCAGCTTCACTTAATTGTAACCAGAATCCTAAATGATAGAGTCATCAACTTTTGTGTCCCAGACTTGGAGGGTGGAGACAGCTAAAGCCCACATGAATGGCACTGGAAAGAGACCGGAAGGTATTTTTCACATAAGAAAAAAGAGAGCTCCCAGAAGGGGAGAACTGGAAGTGTTCCACTGTGGAAAGAGGAAGGAGGAGAGGAAGGTTTAACTGAGCCAACAGCTAAGCAGCAGGCCCTGGGCCTCCCCTCACCTGAGAGCCAGAACCAGAAGGCTTCGCTCCTCACAGCGCAGGGAAACCTGATCAGGGAGACTAATGGGAGCTGATGTTTCCTATGGGGTGTGTTTCATCCTCACTAGGGGAAGGAAGAAGTGCTTTGGGGGCTGTGGCTGAAGAGCAAGGAAGACAGTTTAGCTTAGTGGGAGCAGAGAAACACAAACGAACACCCGCCTTTCTGAAGCGCTTGGGTGCTGTCTGTCAGGGCTCTTGCTAGACAGAGAAGCAAATATGAATCTAACGTACAAGACCCTGGAAGGGCTTTTGATGTAAAGGGAGCCAGCAACTGGAGTTAAAAAAGAAAACTTATCAGGGAGGTTAATGCCAGAGAGAGAAAGAGCCCTAATCAAATCTTAGTGCTCTACGCTTGTTTAAAAGCAAACCAGTGTTTAAAGGCAGGGTTTACTATTTGCTCATACTTCCTTGTCTTAGTCAAAACAGGACTGTTTTTACAAAATTGGGGACGAGATATACGTGGTTATTGATGGCCAGGTGTGTGTGTGTGTGGGTCCTACCAGGGCAAGCCTTGGTGTTTGAACCACATCCTATAGATGGTGTGCTACCATGTCAGCTGCCAGTCCAATGCGGCGCAAAGAGGAGACTTTTCTTAGTGCCTTTCTTATTGTGTGACCTTGGGCAACTCCCTTGCTTCTCTGTGCTATGTTAAAACAAGGAGTGTGGGCTAAATGGTCTTGATTGGCCTCTTTAGTTCTAAAGGTTCTGTCACTCTAAACCACTTTGGAAACCGAAGTCATGAGGTTAGACGTTTTTGACACCAACAAAAGGTGCCTGTCCAGGTATCCTCTCCCAGCATCTGCCCAACTCCCATTCGCAGGGGTAATGGGACACTTGTAAAGTGTCCCATTACTTACATGGTGGAGTGCCACTTATGAGCACAAGTCAAATCAGCTTTTGATCCTCTGGGAGGGAACCCCTTGCCCCAGGGAGAAGCATAGTCCCTACATGTGTCCCCTGAGCAGGGCTGGTCTGCACCATGCCAGCTGGCCCTGTTCTGAGATCCAAGATGGCTCCACCTTCAAGTTCCAGCTCCAGCCCAAGACTTGGTGGTGGTCTCAAGTTTCTGATCCTATCCAGGGACTTTTAGTCTTGCTCCCTGGTGGCATTAGAGGGTTGAGGGGACTCACATGACTCAGAAGGTATCCGGGGATGCCCAGGATTATTTCTGAGGGGTTCCAGAGGGATCTAAGAAGACCAAAGGGATGTACACCATCCTGGAAATGTGAGGTTTTAATACCACATCTCTCACTTATTGGATAAGTCATCCACTGAGTCTGGCCAAGCTCTCTTCGTCTCCGGGGTCAGGGTAAAGGCTGTCCCCAAGGAAAGGCCAGTCAAAAGGATGTGAGCTCATGTGTGTCATGCTTACTAATAGGTGTCCTGGGGAGTTGGGAGGGTCCCAGGTCTCAGGCCTATTCCCTCCCCTCCTGGTCAGGCCAAGCTGAGCCAGATAATAAGACAACAAGGCTTCTCTCCCTGAGGGCCTTGCAGAGGCAGCTCACACAGACACTCTCAAAGACTGAGAACATTTTCAAAAAGCCAATGCTGGGCAGAGATTCCAGGGGCAAGAAGTAGAAGCACCATCACCCGACCTCATCAGTATAACTGCATCTGGGGTACGTATACACACACACACACACACACACACACACACACACACACACACACACGGTTACACATGCAGGAGCTGATGGGTCCATGGCGCATGACAATCTCTGCTCCCTTCCCACATCAGTGACTGGCTCCAGTAGAATCCACACAAGTCCATCTCCTGGAGACTCAGCCACAGCCATCCTTGCTGAGGACACAGGCACTGGAGTTTGACTACCTAGGTAAAGATCTGGCTCTATCATTTACAAGCATGGTGGCCGCCTCATGCATCTTACTTAAACTCTCTGGGCCTCAACTTCATCATCTATACAATGGGAATAATAAAGAGTATCTACTCATAGGGCTGCTATGGGACTTGAATGGATTAATCCATGTAAACTCCTTAAACTAGCCTCTGGCACACAGTTGAGCCGCCTAAAGCCTTAACGGACGTTATTAGTATCATCACCATCATCACCGCCACTGACCCCCCACACTCGCTGCAGCATACCCTATGCCCCAGACACCCAGAACCACTCCCTGCCTGCCCCTTCTATGCTCTCAGCCCTCCATCCCGTGGCACTTATGGCTCTACTGCCCAGAAAAGCCTCCTAACCTTCTCTTTCAGGCGAGCTTCTATTCATCCATCAAGACCCAAATCCAATGTGACCTCTTCTGTCATGCCCCCAGAAACAGTTCCTCCCTCCTCTAAATGTCAGTTGCTGGAGAGGTTTCCTCTGACCTGTGCCTGCCCAGAGCAGGCTCTCTCCAGCCCCCATCCCATGGACTTCAGTCTCCACTCCACGTCCGTTTGTTCCACAGCACTTACCGCCTGTCATCTGTCTAACTGTTTTTGTTCTGTCTCCCCAGAGACGGGAGATGCATGAAGGCGTGGACCGCCTTTGCTGTGCTCTCTCTTTCCCTGAGCATGTAGCAGGGACCTAATTTAATGCACCACGTGGAACAGCAGATTGTATCAAGTACCCATAATATACCAGGCAAGGTGCTGGAGAGGCGAACACGCAGCTCATAAGACCTTAACTACAACCCCCAAAGCAGAATACCCGCTTTACACATGAAGAAACCCAGTTGGGAAATTAACTTGCCCCGTATCATAAAGTCCCTAAAGGGCAAAGCTGGAATTCACACGTGGCTGTTTGACTTTCTCATGATTCTGGACTGCTTTGCAAACCCTGTCACAGTCTAGAGCACTCGCAGAGCTTTCAACAGACAGGAGACTTATGGCCAGTGTAAAGGGTGTGTCAGAATAATGTTCCCTTTTGAGCTTTATTGTTATCTTTATTTAAACTTTCAAAACATCAGAGTTAAGGAAGACCCTGCTGAAATGCCCAAATGACTCTAGCATAATATTTGTATGTTGTATTACTAGTATTCTATTTTTCACTGGAGTCTGGATTTGTGAGGAAATTAAATACAAACCCATCTTGTAGGCTGACTACTGCACTGTTAACCCAGAGATAAGTGAGGACAAGAAGGCAGAGAGATGGCAACAGTGGGAGAGGCTGGCATCGGGCAAGATCAATGGAACACTCACCTATTAAAGTGGTAATGATCTTTCTAACCATCTACTAGCAATTAATGGTATAAAGTAGACAGGTATCATTAAAGGCCAGCCAAAGGAAGGCCAATCAGCCATGGATCTCACTAGTAAAGCTTGCAGAAAGTACATATAGACAATAAAAAAAAAGTCTCTACCACCACCACCAACAAAATGGCCAGATGTTGTATGAGACACTTGACATTTGTCATGTCATTAAATGCTCATAGCAACCCTCTGAGGTAGGTCCTAATATTGTCACCATTTCAGAAGTGAGAGAACTGAGGAACAGAAAAGCTCAGTAACTCTCCAAAAGTCAAACAACTATCAAGTAGCAGGAGGGAGCCACTCCTGTCCTTCCATGATGCCACACTCCGTCTGGGAAAGTCCTTCCATGTCACCAACAGGTCCTTTCCAAGTTCACAGACTTTCTCTCCTCTCATCCAATTTCTAATATTTAAATTGATTTTCTTTAAAGTACACGCAATTCATGCAGCGTTTTATGAGGAAAAAGTGGAAAGGCGTCTATTATCATAACAAAATGGTCTGGTGATGAGCAGACAGCTTAGAGGTTGAAGCAAGAGCAGAACGCCAAGCCCCCTGGGGTCTGTGCTCGGTGACCCCTGGTTTCCTTTCTTCCCATCAACCCTGCTACTGCTGCAGACCCCATCCTTATCTTGGGAATTCACAACCCAACGGCCAAGATTGCCACTCAGCTTTGGTTAGCCCAGCGGTTGCCAAATGTGTTTAACCACAAAAGCCTATTTCAAGAAACACCTATTCTATACCCCAAACAATGCTCACCCAACCTCTAAGCTGCTGGCACAAAAAGAGGGGGATGTAGGAAGAAGGGCCCGAGATAGACTCCTCAAAGCACATGACCCTCGTGTGTCTAGCTCTTCTCCCCAGGGGCCTGCAGGAGGCAGCACCCCCAGCAGCCCTGGGCCTTCCCTGAGCTTGGCCCCCCTGGACTCCCATGTAGGGACGTAGGGACGCAGGAAGCAACATCTGCTGTCCCCTGAGTTTCCTCTGCAGAGATTTCACATCCCGCCTCTCTGTGTTTATAATCTAAGAAACAATTATAGGAAGGCTCAGCAAGGAGGCTGGGGCAGAGATGACCCACAGGGCAAAAGGGGGTGGGGTCTCCCTAGGACCTTGTCTTCACCACTCACCACCAGGCCCTGGAAATGATAAACACATCCCCTTAGGTGCCTGCAAAGCTTCACAGTTTACAAAGCGATCTGTGTGCATTCATCACTGCATCCCCATAACAATCAGGTATTATTGTTGCTGCTCCATTATATCATAGAGTCAGGGAGGCCTCGAGGGCTCCCTTAAGGCTGGAAGAGCAAAGCTGGTCTGACCTCTGGGGACCTGGTGTGAGACTCTGCCTTAGAGCTAGATCAGGGAAGTCTGACCTCGCAAGGGCTTCTCAGGCAGCCGGGCTGGCGTCCTGGGGGCTCTTGCAGCTGTAGAGACCAGTGCTGTCTGGACTGGGCTCTGGGGGCTTCTTGGAGGCCATGAGGGGCCACAGAGGCCAGGAGGGGGAGGGAGGCCAGTGGGCAGAGGGCGCCAAACTCTGGACTCCCCATCTAAATAGCTAGAACAGAGCTACGGAGCCTATTTTATCAATGGGGCTTCTACTGAAGCTGAGATTTGAAGCAAGAGTACCACAGCTTAAAAATCTCTGAAACTGCTGCCTAACGGGGTTTTAGTCTTTTGGTCACGTGCTATTTCTGAGCCATCTCTCCCACCCTGTATTCATTTGAACACCTCAGCCCAGGCCAGCACCAAAGGAAAGGGGGCATGCCCCCCACAAATTGAGAGACCAGGGCGCTTCGCTCTGCCACTCCCAGGGACACTGGAGACCCCAGCTCCGCTGTGCTCATCTCAACAAAGTGGCCATGAGCAGGCTTGCAGGCTCGCACACGCGCTTTGGGGCAGTCTGTGCCACGCAGGCACTCTTGGGGTGGGCCAGCTCAGCATCACATGGGGACCTGGGCCCCATGAAGACTCGGGGATCAGGATGGGCGATGTGCATAGAGTGTTCTGGGCACTGAGTATATCAGGTGGCTGCCAGGTGGTCCCCAGATGGAACAGGGGCCTGTCCCAGCCCACAAGAGGCTCCTCTCCCCAGGCTCCTGGGGGCGGGGCGGGGCACTCACAGGGCAGCGTCTCGGCGCTGTTCTTCTGGATCATTATGCAGAGCTGTAGCACCAGTTGGGGGGCGCTCTCCAGGAAGGTCTCGAGGAGGCGCAACATGTTGACGTCTGCATATTCGTACATCATAGCCCAGTAGAAGCGTCGCTGGTGTTCCTTCTGCCGCTGGCTCTGAATCCCCAGGTACATGGTACGGATATACCTGCCGAAGAGAGAGGGGATAGAACAGAGTGTGGGTAGGCCTGGGGGCTTTGGAAGGGCCACGCCATTCCCCCGAAAGCAGAGCTGCCTATGCTGGTGTCCCCTCGGGTTTTCCCGATTCTTGAACCAGCTCCAGGAGTCCTCCCAGCCCAGGGCACAGACACAGTGCTAAGGCTTCAGGGGAGCATCTGGAGAGCTTCTACGGAACACCACTGGCTGGCTGGGTCCCACTTAGAATAGACAGGGATCAGTCCGGGCTCTATAGCTGGGTGTGGAGTAACTAGGGGCTGGCCGCAGGCCATTAGATGAGAAAGTTCGTGCGACCCCTTCTATGCTAAGGACACACAGCTTGCAATGAGCCTCCACCCAGGTGTGGCCCAGGATGCAGTCACACAAACGCCCTGACCCCACTCCATCAGGGAGGATAAGGGGCAAAGGAAATGGGTTCAGGTGCAGGACATGGGCTCTGGGTTCAAATCCCAGCTGTGTCATTTGCTAACGGAACCTTGGACTGATTAGGCCAACTCCATGTTCTTTTCCTCTTCTTTAACATGGGAAAATAATCACAGCATTACAGAGTTGGTGGGGGAGGTTAGGGAGATAATATGAGTGGTGGGCTCACGGGGGTCCACGTAAGACCTTATCTGAACTTTCAGGAGCTGTCTGTAAGCCAGTCCAGGGGCAGATTCAAAGTATCCTCTAAGTCAGCCAGTGGTCTCTGAGGCCGGGCCAGGGCCAGAGGACCTAGCAGCAGCAGACCAAAAGCAAGCTTCAGAAAGCATGGTTTTGTGGCCCACATAGGGTCAACAACATGAACCATAAACCGGGCATCAAATATCAAGGACAGACCCACATATGTGTCCCTGAGCATCCCCTGGGAAGGTATATCATTATGCCTTCTACAATGGCAGCCAAGCTTGAATCACAGAGGCTGAGAGTGTGGTTGACACGCTATGTAGTCCCCACTATCTTCGAGCATTGTCAGTGCCCACCTGGGGCTGCTGAGTGGTCCCTTCTCTGAGTGGTCCCCATCACCACTGCCAGCCTGGTACCCATCATCACTCCTCCTGCCTGCATCGAAGCAAAAGCCTCCTTCCTGATCTTCCGGTGCCCACTCAGGCCCCAGAACTACCCACTCTTCACACAGCAGCCAAGCTGCTCTTTGGGAATCATAAATGCAATCATGTCAACCCTCCCATGGCTTCCCATAATGCTTAGAATCAAATATCCACCCCCTTTCTCGGCTCATGGGACCCTGCCTGTCCTTTCTCCAGCATCACCTCTCATTCTCTCTCCCCCCACTGCTGTGTCTTTTCTGTCTCCCAAGGAGTACATGAGGTTGTCTGTTGTTCGCCCCAGGGTCTACGGATACAGAAGGAAGACCCCGCCCTCCAGGGTTGAGGAGTCCTGGTGGGGTGACACTATCACAGCACCGTGAAGGTGGCCCATGCCCACATGTGCAGCACATTTATGAGGAGATAACAGACCAAGTCTCTGAGAGCTGCTCTGTATTGCCCCGGAGCAACAGGAGACGGGATGTTATCCAGAAACCTTGCCTCAATATTACAGAAGCTCACACTTTAAAAGCAAAGACATGGGCCGGCCGAGTGGCGCGGTGGATAAGCACTGGCTTGGGAAGCCAGCAGCCCCGGTTCAGTGCCACATATGAGGGCCAGACACTGCCCTCAAAAAAAAAAACAGCAAAGACACAGAAGTACACATTTGTCAGATAACTTAAACACTGCAAAATGATGTTCTTTTCCACTTCTAAAACAGGAGGCCCCCTCCAGAGCACTAATCACAGACTGGACCCCCACAGATGAACACGTGCTTCAGGGTCCTCTCGAGTGTATGTCGGGACACAAAGCAGCCCTCTGAACCATTGCCTGTGACCTACAACAAACAAGAGGGCAACAAGGTGCACCCATCCAACACCCAGGAATGATGCTGTGGCTTTCTCTCCAAGAGCCTTTGGGTGGTGTGTCTGAAAGTCCCACCCAGGGGATTTGGGACTGATACCTTATTTCCCTCTAGATACACTTTCAAGAGTGGGCAGAGAAACAGTCCTGCCAGAAAGTAAAGGAAAGAAGGTGCTGCAGGGGGGCCGTCAGGGAGGGAGGGGTGTGGGAGAAGGGCAGGTGCTTCCGGGTCCATCACCTCTTGGGGCTCCTGACAGGCCTTGTGGGGAATGGCAGGCTGGTTATCGCCATTTCACACATGGGGAAACTGAGGCTCTGAAGTGAAATAGAGCATCGAATTCTGGTTCTGTTCCAGGTTCTGTCACCTACTAGCTGTGGTACTTCCCACGAGTCAGTGCTTCTCTCTGCCTCAGCTTGTAAGTTCTCCAAATCAAGGGGCCAGGGAAGAGGCTTGAAAAAAAGCAGGATAGTTGTTGTACCTGATCTGTAAAGCTACAGGGCCAGAGAGAGAGAGAGAGAGAGAGACAGACAGACAGAGAGAGACAGACAGAGAGAGACAGAGAGAAAGACACATACACACACAGAGAAGGCACACAGAAGGAGAGACAGAGAAAGAGATGTGGGAGGGAATGGAAAGAGAGAGAAAGGAGAGGGAAGGAGTATCAAAATTTGGGGCCTGAAGGAGAGAACCAAGTAGAAGGGGAGATGGGCAGGGAGGGCCTGCTGTAAGAAGACACAGTCACAAGGAGTTTGGGGAGAATTGGGGAGTTCAAACTCTGAATCAAGAGTGGAAGGAAGGGTCAGGCTGATCAGATCTGAGGGTGGCTTGGGGACAGGGGTGCAGTGGCCGAGGTGTGGAAGCAGGGCTGTGAGTCCAGAGGTTCTGTGTCAGTGCCCAGAACAGCCACGTGCCTAGCACAGCCTCGGTGCTGGGGTCTCACAGGTCAGCTCAGCTCTGCCCACAGGTGGCACTTGCAATATACAACACCATAGGACAAGGCCACAAACCTGGACTCTTCCAGGGTACACTCAGATCACAGACTCTGCCTCTTCTAGCCTCCAAAAGTCGCCCAAGGTGGAGGAATGATTCTGTGCCAGAGCCAAGCCTACGCACCCAGGTCCCTGGCCAAGGTAACACCAACATTCAGCTTCACGTAGGTCTGCCCTCCGCCAGGGCAAAAGGAGCATTTGATCTGACCCGCCTATCCCCAACTTTCCCTAAGCAACAAGCCCCTCTGCCCATCATGGCCAGGGCAATGGAAGGCAAGGATCCCAGAATATGCTGATTCAACTATAATGCCTGCAGAGAAACCAACCTTGAATTTCCTCTGTGAGAACATCCGGTGTTATGGGAAGAAAGGAGGGTGGGAGGGGCCAAAGCCAGTGCTGATAAGCAAACAGATGTCTGGATCCCAGAGTGCACCAGGATCAAGCCTGAAACCAAATTTGGAAACCGTGCCCCTTAGGACACCAGCTCACACAGCATACCACACTGGAGTCCATCCAGTTCAGGGTTTCCCAATCAAGTGCCTTCTCTCTATTCCGCTCCCTTTGGCTTCTGCTATATTTAAGCCCTTGGTTCCCCATTAGACAACTGAGGGGTACGTATAAAGTCAAGTGTGGGTCTAAGTGACCTCTGGGACGCCGAGCCAGCCGCTGCTTGCTAAGTATGTATTCGTAAGGCTCCAGGTCCTGTGCAAAAACGAGCTTGGCCTACGGCCACAAGGTGGCGCCAGACCCTAAGCCACGCAGGAAGGCTGCTCCAGGTGGTGATCTCATGCCCAGCCAGCGGCCTGCGAAAGTCCAGCACCCTCCTTTACGTCAGCGTCAGGGTGCAGCGGGTGGCAGGTGAGGCCGAGGGGCAAGCGTAGATATGTGAATCCCTAAGACAAGGTACAGCGTTTGCAGGAGACACAAGGTGAGCTGCTGTTCACCCAAACTCTCAACTTCTCCCCCTCCCTGGCAGGATCCAGAAAGCTCAGACAGGTAGTCCAGGAGAAAAGACACCCAAATCTCCCTCCTCCTGGGTTTGCTTCCACACCTGGTGTCACCTCCAGTCACACCATTTCTCTCCTAAGAACATCGCATCATGAAATAAATGCATGGGTCTCAAAGCAGGGAGGCAGTGTGTCATCATGGAGTGAGGACTCAGGGAAGCTGCGTCTGGCAAGGTCTGCAGGACTGGACAGCCTTGGACAAGTCACCCCAGAAGCTGGGCCTGTGCTATTCGATCATCTCAGGGGCAGACTGCTGCAGGATCCCTGAGCTTCCATCAGCGTTTTATAACTTCATCCTTCATCCTTGAGAGCCGAAAGTATGGCCTAGCATCTTTACAAATAATAACATCTGAGGTGGCACTCATATGTGCCAGGCACTGTGCTGAGCATGTTGCACTTATTAACTCATTTAATCCTCACAAGAACCTTCTAGACGCAATATTACCCTCATGGTACAGAGGGCAACCGAAGCACTGAGGTTAAGAAATGTGCTTCAATTTACCCAGCTAAGTAAGTGGTTGAGCAGGGTTTCAAGCCCAGCAGTCTGGCTTGGGGGCCACTGCTCTTAACTCCTACCCATATGCTTCTCAGAGGTAGACCATTTGTCTCTTTTCCTCTGAACTTAGTACAGTGGGGAAGCACAGTTTGCCCAAAACACCTAGGTTCTCTTCCAGTTCTGTCACTGGGTGTGTAATCTTGGAGACTATTTCCTAACCTCTCTGAACCTCAGTTTCCTCATCTATAACATGCCTGGGTCAGAGTAGGCCCCCAGGACATGCTGAACGAATAAATGCATCCATCATGACCTCTTGGGGGGTTGTAGGGGGCTCAAATGAGATGCCTGTTGGAATACATGGGAGACCAAAAGCCACAGATGGCAGCTAGCTCTACTCCCCGCATCCCCCCCCCCTCAGGTGCTCTCCTCCTGCCTTTCCCACTCTGCTTATTCTCTTCCCAATTCTATCTGCTCCCCTTACTTTGTATACCATGGAATTGTTTAAAGCTCCTTATACCTGCTGCCAGGAGAACTCTAGTTCTCTGAGCACGTCTTCACTTTTACACTAGCAGTTTGAGGGAGACAACATTTGTCATCTCCTTCTTCCCATTGGCTCATCTGAGGCTCAGAGGGGCTGAGTGATTTCCCAAAGTCACACAGTCAGTCATGATTCAGGCAAATCGGAGATGGTCTTGCCCAAACTAAGTTGCACCACTGGGAGTGAGCTCTGCCTGACTCTGGCTGGGATGGGAAATAAGTGATTTCTGCAAGATAGGAGGCTGAATAGGTTTGCCTCTCTGGGCCTATAGTACCCTGCTACTTCTTATAATGTTCTCAGAAACAGCATTTGGAAACCTCCAATTGTAGAGAACAACCCACTCTCAACGCCCCAGACAGGGCTGAGTCCAGGTGGTGAGGCATGGAGCTTAGAGAATCCTCTTTCAGAAAAACAGTAACACCTACTAAACATGTAAAGTAGAAATAGCACCAATTCTACACACTATTTTCCAGAAAAATAAAACGGGGAAGAACACCTCCCCATTCATTTTATGAGGCCAGCATTACTCCAATATCAAAGCCAGACAAATACCATACAAGAAAACAAAACTACAGACAATATTCCTCATAAACATAAATGTAAACATCTTCAACAAAATATTAACACATCAAATCCAGTGATATGCAGAAAGAATGATATACCATAGCCAGTTGGGATTTGTCTTGGAAATATAAGGTAGGTTTGATATTCAAAAATCAGTCAATGTCATCAATGATATTAGTAAGAAAAAACACACATCACATTGATGGAGAAAGCATTTGACAGAATTCTACCTCCATTTCTGATTTTCAAAAAACTCTCAGCAAACTAGAAATAGAAGAGAACTTTCTTAGCCTGACAGAGATGAAGGGCATCTACAGAAACCCACAGTTAATATCATACATAATGATAAAAGACTGAATTCTTTCCTCTTAAGATCAGGAACAAGGCAATGATGTCTACTCTCACCACTCCTACTCAACATCATACTAGAAGTGCCAGCCAGTGCAATAAGTCAGGAAAAAGAAATAAAGTATATACAGATTACAAGGGAAGAAGTAAGGCTGTCGTCCCTGTTTGTAAATGACATGGTTGTCTAAATAGAAAAATCCCAAGGAATATACAAAAAGCTTGTAGAACTGCTTAGTAAGTTCAGCAAAGTCTCATGACACAGGTCAGCATATAAAAATTAAATGTATTTCTATACACTACTAATGAACAATTAGAAACTGAAATTTAAAAATATATATGACATTTAAATTAGCCTCCCAAAATAAAATACTTAGGAATAAATCTAATAAAATGTGCAGGGTTTGTATCCTGAAGCTACAAAACACTAATAAAAGAAATCAGAGAAAATCTAAATGATAGAGAGACATATCATGTTCGTGGATTAAAAGACTCAATATATGACATTATAACAACAATCCTCCCCAAATTGATTTACAGATTTAACACAATTTCAATAAAGACTCCAGCAGGATTTTTTTGTAGACATAGACAGGCAGACTCTAAAATTTATATGGAAGGCCGGCCAAGGGGTGCATTGGTTAAGAGCTGGCTTGGGATGCCAGCAGCCCCAGTTCGGATCCCACATATGAGGAACAGTGACAATGCCCTCTACAGCTAACAACAGCTCCACCTGGAGCTAGGCTGCATGAGCCCCTGCTGCAGTGGGCTGCCATAGGCTATACTAAGTGGCCGGCGGCCAACGTGAGTGGCCGGCAGCCAGCGTGAGCTGCCAATAGCCACAGTGAGCGACCATCCAGAGGCCAGGGACCGATCTGCCTCATCCGGGAAGAGCGCAATGACTATACCAACAGGGGCCAGTGAAGCAACATCTTCCGCAACTAGACTGAAGAACAAAAAGACAGTAACTTGTCTGTTCCCCTTCCCTGATTCCCCAATTCTGTTCCCCTCCCGTAATTCCCCAATAAAATCTTAAAAAAATAATAAAATAAAATTTATATGGAAAGACAAAGTAACAAGAACAGCCTACACAATTTTGAAAAAGAAGAAGACATTTAAAACATTTACACTACATCAGAACTTACTATAAAGCTACAGTAATTAAGACAGTGTTGCATTGGCAAAGAAAGAGAAACACACGTCAATGGAACAGAATAGAGCCCAGAAACAGACCCATATGTATATGTATATATATGGTCAATGGATTTTTGACAAAGGTGCAAAGGTAATTCAATGGAGGAAAGATATCTTTTCAACAAATAATGTGGGAACAATTAGTCATTTACAGGCAACAACTACCTTCAAATGTATCATAGATTAAAATGTAAAACTATAAAACTTTGGAGAGAAAACGTAGGACAAAATCTCTGTGATCTTGCATTAGGCAGGCAGTTCTTAAACAGGACAGCAAAAGCAGATCCATAAAAGAAGAAAAAAAAAATCAATGAATTGGCTTCCATCAAATTAAAAACTTCTGCTCTGTGAAATGATATTCTTAAGAAAATGATAAGACAAGCTACAGACTGGGAGAAAATATTTGCAAATCACTGACAAAGAACTTATACCCAGAACATACACAGAACTCTCAAAATTGCCAGCTCAGCAAGGATAGCAGAAAGAGCCTGAGCAAGAGAGAAGTGACAAGGCTTCCCACCTCGCCACCGCTTCCTGTTGCTTCTCCCTTGGCCAAAGTCCCTTTGGGCCTGGCCCCAAGGACCCAGCCACTGAGGGGAAGACTGCAGATGACGCCCCAGGGCGAGAGGTGAGGAACAGTTGTGGGATGATGAGCCTGGATAGGGAATGAATGGGCAGTGGCTACAAGGATTTAAGGCAGAGCTAGCCCCACAGCCCTCTCCCAGAGGCTGCCTTAGGCCAAACCAGCTATAGAGTGGGTACTGCTCGGTGAGGGCTGGGGATCTTATTAGGTCTACTTAGGTAGCCAACCTGTGGTGGAGAAGTCTTAGCAATTTCCAGCTCTCACCACTCACCTAGAAAGTACCTTTTTGGGGAACCCAATTCTGTGAGCTCTTCTATCCCACCCAGGGCATGGTGGTTGCCTGAGAGGGTGACTAAGACCCCAGCCTGGCCTTGGTCCTTCAAACTTCCCCTAAGAAGGGAAGGAGGAACCTGAGATGAGAGGTGGCATCATGAAGCAGGAGGTACAAGCAGACCTTGCCATCGCACAGACTGGACTCCCGTATTAAGTTACTTAACATCCCAGGCCTGCCTTCCTCTTCTGTGTGCAAGTCTCTCCTGGCACAAGGCCGACAGGTGTCACTGTGATAAATCTGTCCCTCCAGAGCCCACATGCCAGTCAGGGAGGGAAGACAACTCCAGGCAGTCTGGGGCATATGCTGGGTAGAAGCCATGGTAAACCCAGCATCTCGCTTGAATCCCACAGTGCAGAGCAGGCTACGGAGAGGGTTGCGGGGAGGGGGTTGTGTTTTGCACAGGGTCCCACTGATGTTCCCTCCTCATGGGCATCTTCAGATGCTGCCCTGGCAGCAGAGCTGGAACAAAACCACACAACACAGCTCCTGCCGCCTACCTCCGGGGCTCCCAGGGTCTCGTCAGCAGTGCTCAGACCCTCAACAGCCTGTCCATGGCTGTGGCCCCTGAGCCTGAGCTGCCTCCACCAACAACAGCCAGACCTACGGGGTGGCTGGGGCTGGGGCTACACTTTGACCCCTCCAGCTCTGTATGGAAAGACCCAGAAAGCTGGCCTCAAAGGCAAGACATGTCTTCTCTGAAAGTAATAATACAGTTATCCACCTGGAGGGCTCTTTGCTGCTTTAAAAAAAAAAAAGCCTTTATATTTTTGTTGCATTTAAATACAGGTAGCCATGCCTCTGGGACCACCCCGAGGCACCTTTACCCTTATCCTGGGTGGGTACGATGCACCATCTCTCTCTCACACGTACACATATGCACCACTGCACCCATACACACACCACCTACAGAAACACACTCCACACAAACACCACATGGAGACATACATGCACACTGTACATTCCTGGGATGTACATGCTAACTACACATGAATTTCCTCCACCCACATGGCCACACCCTGTGTCCCACACAGCACAGAAACCCACATACAAACAACCATATGCATATACATGCTACGCACACCTAAGCCCCCATCTGTACAGACACCTGTAGGCACACGATCACACCCCTGAGTCACAGCTAACCCTAGATCACTGAGGAGGTGGTCTCCTGCCTGCGCCCCACCTCCTGTCCCCCAGAGCGCCTGATCCTGGCCACTCACTATCATCGCAGCAGACATGAGGACACAGAGGAAAAGCCAAACCCACATCAAACCAAGCCACCATGCTCTTCTCGGTACTGTGAACCACCTCAGAGAGAGCAGGGCCACTGCAATTACTGGGAAGTGAGAGGATCCCATAACATGCTGACCCCAATATCAAGGATAGAGCTGGGCTAGCTGCCACCAAAGGGCCCAAGAGCTCACTGATACCTGAACTTGCGAAGCACCTCCCAACGCTGTTCACACTAGATTCACGTCCCTCCACGTGCGCCTGGTTTATTTGGGAACCCTGGCCTGTCTGGTAGCAGTAAAGGTGTTGAGAGCTGTTGTGACACTGTAAGGTCTGGATTCTCATCTGGTCCATCCTTCTAGAAATGGAGCAGTTGCCTCCCATGTGCTCTTTCCATTTCTGACCATATCCTGGGACTGGAAGGGTTTAGGGCCAGGTGGCCATGAAGTGGCTGTAGGAGAAAGTGGCCCCAAGGAGGGTTGGGGGTGTTTCAGGCTCCCGGGCTGCATGGGGCTTGTGTGGGGACCTTGCCACTCTGGGACACATCACCTGGTGAGAACTGCTGAGCGGCTTCACCAGGTGTCACCCAGGGGAGCTCATTGGGGAGCTCCGATTTTTCTGTAACGAAAAGGCTGTGCTCCTACCTGCATGTCATTGACTCCGTGCTCAGGTAGGAACCCCCGTGGCTCTGCCCTGGGGCCCCGGAGAAGGAGCAAGCAACAGGATCGAGCAAAAGTCCTTCTAGCTCTTCCAGACCATGCACAGATGTCAGGGGTGTCAACACCTGACTTGTCACTGGTAGGATTAGGGAACAACCTTCAGACCTCTGCCAGGTTACTATTACCACCACTCTCATTTTCCAGGTGAGGAAATCGAGGTAAGCCTAGATTTAGTAACCTGGGTGGCTCCCCATTGGCCCTGCATCCAGGTAGTCAGCCTCCTGCCTTCCCCACCTCCCTGTCCTATGCCTGCTCCCTGGCCCCTGGCCACACCCGATGGCGCTCCATTTCCAGACCTTCCTGGAGTGTGCCCACCTTTGAGTCTTTGCTTCTGCTGTCCCCACTGCCTGAACTGACAATTCAGGGCTGATGCCCATGAGGTCTCGAGGAGCCGGAAGGATCTGTACCCTGCCCTGATGCTTACTCCTGCTCCAGGACCCAGGGAACAAACACAGGTACTCCTACCCAGGCACAGAGCCAATGGCAGGCAGGTGAGAGGAGGGCAGCTTCCCTCCAAGCACCTTACACCCTGCCCAGGTCAAGTTATTCCCCTTCCCGTTCTCCCATTACATTGGTTCCTCAATATAGTAATAATGCCCATTTATTGGGTTCTCCCTAGGTGCCAGGCAAATGGAAACACTCCACATGTATGAAGTCATTTAACCTGAAAGCCTTCTGAAACAAGAGGGCACTCCAGGACGTAGCTACTGAGATTCATACCAGGTAGCTGGACTCCAGAGAGTGTGCTTCCCACTCCAAACACTGTATTCTCCTGTTCATTACGTTTCTCTCATTCCCTCTCTCTCCCCACCATTTACTCCTTTCAACAACCCTAGGAATTAGATCACCCATTAGCCCCATTTTACAGACCAGGTAACTGAGTCTCAGAGGGAATCAATAGGGTGTCCAAGCTGGAAAGCCACATGCAAGCCTCTATTTGTTATATGCCTCTGCAGTCCACCTCAGAGGCACTATCATAGCTCTCTCTCTATGCAGTCCACCCTATATCGTAGTCACTTATGTGTAGAGATGCCTCTCTAGCTAGATTTTAATCCCAAGGAGGGATATCTGTATACCTGGTGCCCCCAACCCACCATGGTAGACATCCAATCGGAGGTGCTACAGTGAATTTAGACCCTGGTCTCATTTGACCAAGGGATGCCTGCAACCCTAGCTTCAAATACGTGGAATAGATTTTCCTCCAGGGACAACCAGAACAAGGACGAGAGCTCAAATCAGGAAAGATTTGGGCTGGACACGAGAGAGAACTTACCAAGCAGCATGGCAGGATGACACTATAATAGGACAGGTTTTCCGCCCGACCCCCTCGGACAGTTTAAAGAGGGAGAAGCAAATTTATTGGGAATGTCAGGTGTCAGATACTCACAGCCCATGGATGACAGGGGCTGGACCAGCCAGGGGCCCTCTTGGCCCTAGCAATTTATCATAGACACCCAAATGCCCACAGAGCCGTATATACCTGTGTGTCCACACACTAGCCACACCTGCAGACTCCCTTAAAACCACCGAAAATGCAAGGTCTGGGAGGTTCCGGGGACCTCAAAACCTGGCACAGCAGGAATCGTGTGCCCACACAGCTCCAGCAGTGGGCTATGGGCTCTTTCTGAGTATGAGAATGGACCCTAGAACCTGCCACTGCCTGGCTAGCCCTGGAAGCCCCTCTGCCTCCCTACCTACCACACACACACACACACACACACACACACACACACACACACACACACTCCAGCTGAGGTGCCTTCAGCATGGAGGAGAGGTGGAGGGACCAGCTGCCAGATCAGACCCTGAGAGCAGCGCGTCAAATCGAAGCTATTTTTAGTCCTTCTCTCCAGCGTCCCTGACATCAGCTGAGCAATGGTGGCGGGCTTGGGGCACACATCTAAAAGAGCAGGCATGAAATGGCATTTCTTTGCAGAGACCCAGAGGGAAAAGGAGGGGGAAGCACCGTAAAGCTTCAGGGAAGGGAGGCAAGCCACAGTGGGTGTCACCCAGTAGTCCTCCTGGATGTAGGGTGACCTAAGCATCTCTCAACATCCCAGGGCTCAGGGGAGCATAACGTAGGTGGAAACTGCACTACCGGCCCCTGCCTCCTGTCTCCATCAGCATAGTGGGGCTCAGGCTACTGTCCCCCACTCTGAGACTCTGCAAGAACTTGATTAAAAAGATGGACACACCTTGGCAAACCTACACGTTGAAGAAATGCTTTCCTTGTGTCCATTATAAGCCCCCAAAAGGACAGAAACCCAGTTTCTGGGTTGTGGTTTACTTTGCATACCTGGTACATGGTACACTGCCTGGCACTTGGTAGACATTCGGTGTTTGTCTCATAAATGAATGAAACCATCAGGCAGCCAGCCTGTTAATAAAATCCTTGAGTTCTAGAAAGTTCATACATTTATATTCTAAGCTACCAGGGCAGGTATGGGGAAAGCCATCCTCTTCTCCAGACTGCGGGTCAGCGCCCACTCTCCACTCGGGGTACTGGGAGCTGGAGTCCAGAGCTGCTCCTGGGGTCCCTTCCCTGCTCACTCCATTCCCTTTTCTCCAGCCTCACTGTCAGGGGCAGCCTGAGGCCCAAGTCCTGAATGAGTTAGTGGCTGTATGTCTATTCCCCTCTCTAGTCACCATAGGCTCTTTCCCAACCAGACAAGCAATCCCCTCCATCGCTGGTGCCGCCTTGTGCTTCTGGCCTTGGAGTTGGCTCCACTGCCACCACCACAATGGGAAAGGCCACTTTGCTGTCCCCCAAACCAGAGCTGAAGACTCCTGCCTGCATCCTGATAAATGGATGATGTGCTAGGATTCAAGACAGTGCACGAGCACACAGGCTGCCCAGTAGAATAGAGGGAGATGGGCTCTGTTTAAATGAGGGAAGACATTAGTGGGCGTTCAGCGTACCTCATAACTTTGAGAAGGGACCCACTTTCCCAAAGTACAGGCACCTGCACTTTGCCAGGGGCTCTGAGTTTTAATAAACATATAAACATCAGTCTACCAAGTACAGTGGCCCTAAGGAACCCTGGACTCATGGCAGGAGGATTCACCTGTGTCTTTGTCACAAGCCTCAGGTTCAGGGTGTAGCTAAAACATTTCAGGGTCCCCTTTGTGGCCCACAGTGGATCTGTGGTGACTGAATTAACCTGAAACATTCAGGGAGGATTTCTGGCTTACCCACACTACCTCATGCTGGCAAGGTACCCCAGCAGTTTATTCTCCCCATGGGTAAATGAGTGTTAAATAATTCATCCAAGGATGCAGAGTCAAGGACCAGAGCTTGTGGACAAGAGTCTTGCCCCTTACAGACTCTTAGAAGTGCTTCACTGCAGCGATTCAGCCCCCTCCTAACTGTATTCAAGCATGCAATAGCCATGATTGAGTGCCTACTGCATGCCAGGCACTGCACTAGGCATGGGGACCCAGCCCTAACCCCTGCCATCCTTCCTCTGCATCACGCTGCTCCCCATCTGGTGACCCTGTTGGTCCCAGTGGAAGATGCAGTCACTGTACCAATGCCATGCGTGCTTAGTATTTAGGCTCCAGAAACCTCCTTCTAGCAGTGATCGCTGCCAATGGCGAGTGAGGACTGGACCAAAGAATCCATGTGATTCCTCGCTGGTGGATTTGACCCTGGCCCCAAGGCTGTCCTGCTGCCACCATGTCCTGGCTGTGTGGGCTGGGGAATATTCTTCCCCCCTGTGTTTTCTTCTTAGTGAAATGAGCAGATAAGACCAGCTGAGCTCTCAGGCTCTGATCCTACCTTGACCCTGCAGACCTTGAAGGCCTGGTCTGCTACCCAGGGATCTTTCCAGGATCAGTGGTCACCCCGCCGGACTTGGGCCACCTCTCCCAGACCATACACCCACCCTTTCCTACAAGGCTGCTTTCCTACCTGGGAGAGGCTTGGTATCTGTCAGGAGTGCAGCCTCTGCTCATCCGAGCCCTCTTCCATATCCAGGCTTCCGTCCTCTGACTGGGAAGCCAGACATGTCATGTGTGCTGTTTCCTGGGGCCTCCCAGGGAAACAGGCTGGAAATAGAAATAGAAAGCGGCATTTCGTCGAGTTTGCATTGTCCCAGCCATGAGGCCAGAGATGTTTCCACATCATGGAGTATACTGCCAGGTGACGCAAGGCCCAAGGCCTGCTCCCCAGTGCCCTGGGCAGTCCAGCTTCCCAGGGAGGTCCCAAAGTCAGACACAGGAGACAGCAGCCAAGGCCAGTCCTGGGGCTCTCCCCTGCACCCAGGCCAGCATTCCACTGGATGAGCCTCGCATCATGCTGCTCTCTGCCCGACAGCACCTCCATCTGCTGCAGGGGACGCAGGGAATGAACTAGGTTGCGAGTCAGGAGGCCCAGGGCCACCTCTGCAGCTGACTGGCTATAGGGTCGGGGATCCCTTGCCCCTCCTGCCCAACCCCAGCCTCCCCATCTGTAAAGTAAGGAGCTGAAAGATCATTTCTAAGTTCCTCCCAAATCTCTGGCCCCAAGAGGACAGCCATGCAGACTCTCTATAACTGTTCCATGCCCTATGGGGAGAAGGGCCCATCTGGGTGATCTAGCTCTGGCCTGCCTTCCCTGTTCATGGCAGCAGTGCCATGGACGAGGTCACAAGAGGTGGGGCGACACAGCTACGTGGGCAGGAGCGAGAGTTGGCTTGACCACAGCTTTCGCCAGCTCCGTCCTGGGGTGGGGGTGGGAAGGGGCGTCTGGCCTTGGGCTCAGATCACCTGCCAGGCGGGGCCTTTCTAAGGCCATCCTGGCCAACCCCGTGTTCAGGCAGCAGCACTGCGTCTCAGGCCCACACCAGATGGGTGGTTAAGACGAATAATAAACAGTGCAGTGACTTAATGGTTTGCTTTATTGCTCCGTTTCTGTGTGTTATCCTTCCTATCGCTCTAAACTTCCTCAGATGCACCTGCATTGACTTTTCTTCATCACCCTCTTAAGATTCTGACAAGGTGATCTTGAATATTCCTGCAGTCAGGGCAGAAAGCAGGGGCCACACGGCAACAGCGAGTGTGGGGCTGGCAGCCCAGACCAGCCCTGAGCCCAGCCTCCTCCCCAGGGCTCTGACTTTTTGCTGTTATAGCTGGGGGACAGTTGCCTGAAAGGAAGGCGGCGAGGCCTCTCAGGTGCCAAGCATAGAGCCAGGTGCTGGCCCCACCCTGAAGAAGCTCACATCTGGCAGGGAGACAGGCAAATGTGCTATCGGCTGGGACACACTCTTCAGGCTCTAAATGGAATGATGTTACCGAATGTAGTAGGTCTACTGTTACCCCATTTTAAAGATGAGGATACTGAGGTAAATAAGTGTTAAATAATTCATCCAAGGATGCAGAGTCAAGGACCAGAGCTTGTGGACTATGCTGTCTCCCAAAGTGTGAAGGGCTCTTAGAGCACAGCGGGAGCCCCTAACCCAACAGGGGTGGGCGATCAGAGGAGGAAAGTTCAGATAGTCAAGAGGCGGGTTCTACAGGCCATAAGCCCTTTTCCCAGCCAAGCGTGCCTTGCTCAGGGGGCACAGGCCCTGAGCTCACAGCCCCTCTTGCATGACCTTTTCTTGGTCTTCGGGCTCAGATCACCTGCCAGATTGGGCCTTTCTAATAAATAATAAATAAGTTGTGGACCTGAACTTGGGAGCTTTCTGAGGTCAAGAGTGGGGTCAGCCTCCCCTTTCCATGCTCTCTAGAATGAGTTCATGGATGGATGGAAGAGGGGGTGACTGGGGTCAGGGATCAAAGTTGAAGGGGAGGAGCAGCTGCCGAGCAGGGGAGGGCCCACTTCCTCCTGCACGTGGTCACGTGGTCACGGCCTGACTGGTGGGCAAGAGGCTCCCCTTGGCTCTCAGCCCTCAGCCTCCTCTAAGGCCGGCACAGGTTTGTACAGGTCACCCTCCCAGCCCAGGCCTGGGCTCAGAGATGCCTCATCTCCCAGGGGCTCCTGAGGCCAGGAGGCAGCAAGATCTCTTCCGGGCATTTGTCAGAGAAGAGAGCTGCTACGCCAGCAGCCCAGGGACCATGGTTTCAGGCCTTTTCTGTCACCTGTACTGACCAGCCCTGAGATGGCCAGGATCATATCAGCATCTCAAAGCCTCAGTCACTTCATCCATAAAATGGGGATAAGGGTCTCCTGTGGATTCTCTTTCGACTTCCTACAGGTGCCAGCAAAGAAGGCAATTCTGTTCATACAACAGTCTTCATCTAGGAGCACATAACAGGAACAGAAAGCCTCATCTCCTCCCTCAGACAGAAAGTGCTTAATAATTCATTAATTCATACCTCAGCACATTCGGAACAGAATTTGAGAGGGCAAGAACATATGATACAGCTGGCCAGCACCACAGACCCTTCGCTCGCAGGCCAAACCATCCCCCTCCCAAGGTCGCCCATGAGTAATTATTAACCATTTCTTTATGAGGCAGACAATTTGCTAGAAGTTTCTCACATTCCATCTTATTTAACCCTCACGGCAGGCAGGTACTGTTATCATGCCATCCAATACATGAGAAACCTCAAGTGTGACTGCTCTGACTTTGTTATTGTTTTTCAAGCTTGACTCTCTCTGCAGATATATGTCTGACACAGTCTACTCTGCTCATGCGTATAACTCAACATGATCTGTGAGGTAGGTTCTATCATAGTCCCATTTTACAGATTAAGAAACTGAGGCACAAGATAGTCAAGTAACTTGCCTATCTTGTCACATATGTGGTAGGCGGCATAGCTGGGACTTGAGCCCAAGTCATGTGGCTCTATTTCCCTGACAGATACCCATAAAAATGCCAGGAACATGAGAGTGAGCTAAGTCTGGGTGTTCCCTTTTATAGGGAAGAAATAGGCCCAGAGAAACTTGCCCAGGGCTCACTGTGACAGAGACAAAGGAGACCCAGGTTTCCAGGTCCTGGTCTCCTCTGCCAGCACTGGCCACCCCCTCTTTCCATGTAGCCCTGCATGTTCATTTCAATATGATGTGGCCTTGTAGAAATGCTGGGAGGGATGCAGTGGCCATGCAGTGATTCCTTTGGGCTTTGGGTGAGAGGGTGGGGGCCATGATGCTGGACCAGATCCAAAACAGATCCATGCTCCTCCTCACAGGGAAAGGGGCCTAGACCCACTCCCCAGAGAGCAGGCCCAGGCCCAGGCCCAGGACTGCGTGAGGTGATTGTTCCCACCTTATTGTACCTATCGCAATCCATCTAGTGGCATCCATGGGGCTTGTCTCCCTTTCCCACCAGTGGTAAGCTCCAGGAGCACAGTGGCCCAATTCCCCATCCTGGCAGGCACACAGCAGGTCTTGGCCGACGTTGCTTGAATGGGATGATTGGGCCCTCTCTGCAGGCTCCCCGATTTGGTTCTAGTCTCCTCAGCTGTCAGCAACTTTTGTTGGATTAACACTGCCTGGACCTCCCCAGCATTGGATGAAAACTCCCAGCTCTGTAGCCCATGCAGAGTCCCACTGGTAGAGTCCGGCACCAAAGGCCACATTTGTTGGTGAGCAATAGACCCACCAGGCCACAAGGTCAGAGCTGGGGCAACGAGACTCCCCACCTCCAGGGGGTCCCAGAGAGGAAGTGGGGCTCCTTCTCATGAGCCACTCCAAGACACCCCCTCTCAACATATCCTAAGCCAAACCCTTCCTCACTGGTTTTGGTCATACTCTGCCAACTCCTGGGATGTCCTTTTTTGTCAACTAATTCCTCATCATTCAAGACCCCACCCAAAAGTCACTTATGGGCATTCACTCTGACCCTCCACCATCTCTGCTCCTCTGAGGAGAGGATGGTCCCCTCCTCTGTCCCCCTCTCCACCAGCACCTGTCACTGTGGCAGTCAGCACACTATAATGTAGTCATAGTTTTGTGTTTTGTTTTTCCTTCTACCTCCTTCACACGACCATGACCTCCTAGAACAAAGACTTGTCCACACAGGGCTGGGCTCATGGCTGGTGCTCAGTTAATTTTTGTGAATGAATAAATGAATGAATGAGTGGTGACTAAATCAGTGGATACATGAAACTGCAGGCTGCCCCAGGGAAAGCACTGGAAAAGTCATCCTGTTGATCAAGCTGGTCTTTGTTTCTGACACCCCTTAGCCAGGCTCCTCCCAATCCTGCAGGGACCATGGACCAGTCAGGAGCCCACCTCCCCCTCCTTGACCCTCATCCCACATAGGACTCATATGCTCCTCAAATCCCTCCTGTCACAGAAGAGAAAAACTGATGGAGCTAATTCACACTAAGATGATAGTGGCTTAAGGTATTATCCCTCCAAACAACGGAGATAAATGCTTAAAATAAAAGGATTGATGGTTCCTGGCAGCTGGTGTTTCAGACAACATAACGGGCTCCCGCTGCAGCATGGTCCCACTATCCTTTCTTCAACAGGGAACACCGGCCTTGCCTTGCTTTCACAAGGTCACCTTTCCGTAGAGAAAAGTCTGTCTGACCAGCCACATTCTTGGACCCAAAAGACACAGCTTTCCCCCAACCAGACAGAGCAACCAATGTAGGTGATTCACTCTACTTTCAAATTATTGTTTCCTTTGAGTCTATGAGGTAGGTACTGTTATTCCCCTTTTACACATGCGGACACTTAGGCTGTAAGAGCTTGTCTCATTGAGTTTCACCCGCCAGGTCATTTGAGATCATTCATAGCAGCCCAGGCTGGCCTTTGTGGGATCTCCTAAACCATTCTCCCCAGTCATGGAGGTTCTCTTAGCTCTCCCCAGCTTCAACCATCATAGTCACCACGCAATATTGTTATCCTGTTTACAGAGAAGTCACTGCAGAAACATCTGCCTAGAAGTCTGCCATAGGCTGAATTGTGTCCCCCACCAAATTCGTATGTTGAAGCTCTAGCCCCCACTGTGACTATATTTGGAGGTAGGGCATTTAAGGAGGTGAATAAGGTTAAATGATGTCAAAAGGGTGGCGCCCTAAACCAATAGGACTGGTGTTCTTATAAGAAGTGGAGGAGACACTAGGGATCTCTCCTTCTGTACACACACAGACAGAGGGCCATGTGAGGACACAGAGAGAAGGTGGTTGTTTACAAGCCAGGAAGAGAGAAGGTGGTTGTTTACAAGCCAGGAAGACAGGCCTCAACAGAAACTAACCCTGCCAGCACCTTCATCTTGGACTTTCACCCTCCATAACTGGGAAAACATGAGTTTCTGTTGTTTAAGCATCCTGGTCTTTGGTACTTTGTTATGGAAGTCCTTGAAAACTAATGGCACCATCTGTAGAGAAAGAAGACTCCATAGATTTAGTCAGCAAATGGTTGCTGCATGAGTGCCAGGCCTTGTGGTCATCTGAAAGGAGGTGGGGTGGGGAGCAGAGTGTGGGCAGAGGGGTTCTGAACCCAGGGGTTCAAGTTCTGATTCCCTTCCTGCTGTTAGGCAGTCATTCCTTTGATTTAAGCCAAATGAGGTAACACATCCTGTCTCACTTTGCAAGAATAACAGAAAGTTAGAGTTAGAATGGGCAGGAATCCAAGCTTTTCCTTTGCAGATGAAGAAAACTGAGGCCAAGAGTACTGTGCCTGACGGTGATTCAGGCCCAGGTCTCCTGGCTCCCAGCCTGCACTTTGCCTGCTGTCTGCTGCCTTCCCTCCCTGGTCTTCAGGGCCCAGTGTTGCCGGTGGGAAGGGTGAGGAAAGGAGAGCTGGGGCCACTTTGTTACTCTCACAATTTGCCTAGCGTTGGCCCTGGAGAGGCCCTGGCACAGAACCTTTCCCTACTGCCTGAATGTTCAAGTACCTTCCCCATCCCAGTGCTTCTTTACCTGGCTTCATTTCTCTTTCTTTCTGCCTCACCTGAGACATACAGTGCCGGGTCTATGGAGGGGGTGACACTCGCTGCTTGCCCTGTCTCTAATCCACTGTGGGACCCATTTTCTCTGCCCTGGGATGCCAGCTCCAGCCATCCTACAAAGTGGGGACCAAGGCCTGCCCCACACTCTGCAGAGAGGCTCCCCAAGGAGACCAAGAGCTCACCCCAAGTGGGAGAGGTTGAAGCACCCGTGCCCTGACCTGAGAGCCTGACCAGCTGTCAGCAGGGAGGGACACTCAAGGCACAATGATGTGTAGACACCACTGGAAAGACAGGTCTTCCCACATCAGCTTCTGGCCCCAACAAGCCCCAGGGGATCAGGAGTCTGTAGCCACCAGTGGGGCTTTCCAGGAGAAACTAGGCCATTGCGAAAGAAAGGAGAGGGTCTAGCCAAAGACTTTAGAGGGATCAAAGCCAATAATCACAGAAAAATGGATGGCTACCTTCTCTGTACCTCCCACACCACCCTCCACCCCAGTGGCTAGTGGGGAGAGAGAGATTGAATTGGAATTTGGAATTTAAACTGCCTTCAGCCTCTCAGATACCAGCGAGGCCTCTCTCATCACTGCATCTCCATCAGAAGGAAGGACCCATTCCCATCTTATAGGTCTTTCCACTTCCTAGGGGCCACAGAGCTAGGCATCTGCCTGAAGTGAGTTTCCAGAAGCAGACCCGAGGTCCAGGGTGTACCCCAGGCCCCACTCACTCCACTTGGCAGTGACTGGCTCATAGTGCCTGGGGGATTAAGTGTTAACGTCTGGCCGCCTCTCAGGAGACAGACAGGCAGACCCTGGGATACTGATGCACTGTCACCGGCAGGAAGAAAAAATGAGAGGCGATTGTAGGACATATGGAGGCTTCACCTGCCAAGAGCTGCTGGTTCCCTGCTCTGATGCCTGATTTCACTCTGTACGGCATGTTCCCATCCCTCCCTGGCATGCCAACGGCAATCTTCACCCCGTCCCGGGGTGGCCTCTTTTCTCTCCTCAGAGCCAGCCAACTGGAGGCTGGGGAAATCCACACAGATCAGAATCGGTTATTTTTGGTCCAGGAATCTGAACTAAACCCAATTAAGAACCAGTACACCTAATCTCAGAATGACCCCCAATATTATTATTCTTTTTTCGTAAACTGATTTTTTTTTAAAAGATTTTTATTGGGTTATTGGGGGAGGGGAACAGTGTTGGGGAAAATTGGGGGAGGGGACCAGCCAAGTTGTTGTTCTTCAATCTTCGTTGTGGAGGGCGCCAGTCGCCATCTGGCTTCCCGTTGGCAGCTCGTGGCCTCTAAGCTCAAGGTGCTGTGTTCAATCTTAGTTGCGGTTCGGAGTAGCCACCATCCCATGCGGGAGTAGAACTGGCAGCCTTCTTGTTAAGAGCATACACTCTATCCTCTGAGCCATCCAGGAGGCAGCTCAGCTCAAGGTGCTGAGTTCAGTCTTTATTTGCAGGTGGCCATAGCTCACCAATGAACAGGCAATCTTGTTGTTACACCAGCTGAGCCATCCTGCCACCTGTTGGCCGCTTAGCGACAGTTCAGCTAGGGCTCAGTGTTCACTGGCCCATGTGGGAATCGATTTGGTGGCCCTGTTGCTCAGAGCATGTGCTCTAAGCCAACTCTTAACCAACTGAGCCACTCTCCTGGCCCTGTAACTGATTTTTTAACTGTTTAAAAAACTAGGGGGTAGGCCGAGTGGCACAGTGGTTAAGCGCTGGCTTGGGAAACCAGCGGCCCCGGTTCAGGTCCCACATAGGAGGGCCAGTGACACTGCCCTCAAAAACAAACAAACAAACAAACAAACACTAGTGAGTTATAGTTAGAGTTGTCATTAAACATGGACATTTTCCAAACAGACTAAACTGAAACAAAAAGAAGAAACCCACAGTGATTTTGAAAGTATGTTGGTCTGGTTGTGTGCTATGTGACCTTGGGTAAGTCACTTGCCCTCTCTTGGCCTCAGTTTCCTTCATTTGTGTCAGGCTAGAAGATCAAATGACTCTTACTGCTATCTATCTATCTAATCCCTGAATCTCAAAATAGCCTCCACATGGGCTCTGCACAGCTCTTCCATGAGGTTCAGTTCTCCATCTGGATAAGAACCAAGGCAAGTCATCTGGAAAAGGAATGTTCTATATGTGCCATCTGCGAGGAGCCTGGGAAACAGAGGACCGAACCGTGGAACTCGGGGAGCCTGCTGACTCTTTGGAGCCGGCACTAATGTAATTATGTGATTAGGACTTCATCTTGGTTTTCACTGTGCTTCATTTGGTTAAATCAAAAGTGACAATGAGCTGCCCGGTAGGTGATACTGTTCTCTCAGGAGGGCCCAGGTAGAGCTATTCTGGGTAGGGGTCATCCTGAGACCTGGATATCCTCGGGCAAGGTGGGTCGTTTAGGAGGCTTCCATCACCTGGGAAGGTATGTACTTGCTTCAGTCTGGGGTAGAAGTCAGAGAAGCTGGGGAGAGAATGGTCTGTGGCTGACACCTATACCAGCGTTCTCTTTTTCCATCTGGAGAAACAGGCTGGGTCCCTAGCTGACGAAGGTGGTGCCTGCATTTTCTCATCTTTGACTCACTCCTCTATCCTACAGAGATGTAATGAGCTCAACTGGTAAAGTAACACAGGGTCTGAGAGCCTCTGAAGAGAGGAAAAAGGTAGAACAGAGGCATTGAGCATAATTATCATTACAGTTATCCAGCTCTGAAGTTTGGGCAGCAAGGCTGGGGAGCATCACTGCTTTGGGGAAAGGGTGCCTCCTTTTGTGCAAAAGCTCTGTCTACACTTCAAAGGGAAAACATTAAACCTGAAAATGTGGCCAACCCTCCTGGAGACTGGAGGACATACCTCTCCGTGGCTCCTGTTGCCAGAAGGGGGTGCTGACATCCTGAGTTCCAAGCATCTCTCCTGGATCATCACCCTGTGTACCAGTCTGCTCTGTGGCTCCCCAGACATGGGCTCATAAGGATGGTTCATGTGGCTTTCCCTGCTCTCCAGGATGGCTAAAGCCTTTCTCTGGTACCTCTCCTGTCCCCACTCTACAGTAAGCATGGAGACCACAGAAATGAGAAAGGAACTGGGTTCCCTCTGCAGCCACATAGAAAGGACTACACTTGTTTTCTGTAGCCCCCGAGGGCAGGGGGAGATAGAAGCAATGGGTACACATCATAGGGAGATGGGTTTGCCTGGTGTCTTAGTCGGCTCAGGCTGCTATAAAGTATCATAGACTGGGCGGCCTACACAACAGACTTCTCCTCACAGTTCTGGAGCCTGGAAGGTCCAAGATCAAGGTGCCACCAGACTCGGTTCTTGGCTAGGGCCCTTTTTGCCATGCGTTCACATGGGGGAGAGAGCTCTGGTCTCGTCTTCTTATAAAGACACAATTCCATCATGGGGTGCCAGACTCGTGATCCCATTTAAACCTAATCACCTCCCAAAGGTCCAAACACCATCACATTAGGAGTTAGGGCTTCAACACATGAATTTCAGCAGGATATACTTTCAGTCCATAATGCCCAGTATCAGAAAAGACAGGAGGAAGAGACACAGAAAGCAACCATATGTGGAGCTGGACACTCCTTTGACTTTCTCCTCTGTGTTTCTAAGGCAGGAATGCTCTGGGAGGAATCCAAGAATGGGAGAAGGTGGTTCTCAGTATCCCTTCCAAACCTGAGCTTTTGTGATCAGGAAAAGGACTAGGGTGAGGCTATGAGGCACACAGGGTACAGAATTTAGGGTGGCATTCACTCTCTGGTACCACTCTGTGCTTGCACAACCCTGATATTTAGGACCTCCTTAAAACTAGTGCCCTGATGCCTTGCCTGCCTCACTGTAGCCCTGGCCCTGTCTTCAACCTGCCCAGGGTCCAGGCTGCCTCCTGATTGGGAATGCACAGAGGTCTTCTCTCCTAGGTAGGTGGGTTCAGATATAACAGGTAGTTTCGGGTATAGTTTCCACCAGGATGTCAAGGGAACCCTCAATCAAGCCCATTAACCCATGAGGCTGTGTTGGAGGCATTACCCTTGACAGCCCCACACCTGGGGAAAAGATGTACGAGTTCCCCTAAGGCAGGAGAGAACCTGATTAAAGTGCGAGCTGAAGCTGTTCCTTTGATCAGGGAATGATCCCGTGTCTCCACTGAGAGGAAGGAAATGAAAACTCATCGAATTTCCACTGTGGGTCAGGCAGTCTGCCACTTATGCAGTTATCTTATTTGATCCTCAACACAGTCCAGCAAGGGAGGGTTGTTCTCAATTTACAGATAAGGAAACAGAGGCTCAGAGATGTAACAGGATCTGTCCAAGGTCACAGACAACCGGAACCTCAGGTCTGACACAAAAGCGAGCCACCTCAAGGTCCCAAGGCCTGAATTTTCATTCATTCTCTCACTCACTCCTCACCCTCATCCATTCACACCTTCAACAAATATTATCTAAGGGCCTATCACATGACAGAAACTGTTCTAGGAGCTTGGGATGCACCTGTCATTCTAGTGATGGGCAAGAAAGAAACATGTAGGCAAACAAACATAAGTGCCATTAAGAAAACAAAACTAGGGTGATATGATAGAGAGTGACTGGGGTGTGGCCAGGACTGACCAGTCAGGGAGGCCTCTCTGAGGAAGGGACATTTGCCCTGAGAACTGAATGACAAGGAACCAGCTACATAGATGTCTACAGTAAGAGCACTCTGGGCAGAGGGCAGGGTGAGTACACAGGTCTTGGGGTGGGGGGCCAAGGAGGGGATCAGAATGGCTGAGCCAAGTGAACAGGGGATAGCAAATGACATCTCAAGAGGTCAGAGAGGAAAGCAGAGGTATGCCAATGAGCCCACCTAAGAAGTTGGGATTTTTTTGTTTTTTAAGTACTCAAGGAAACCACTAAGATTTAAACGGTGAAGCAGCAAGATCCAATTTACTAATTAAGAAGATCACTCTGGCTTTTGTATCCCAATAAGTGGGAAGCTGGGAGGCCTTAGGGGTAGCCCATTGGCAATATTCCAGAAAAGACAGGGTGGTGGTTTGAATGAGGGTGGTCAGGGTGAGGTGGAGAGAAGCTGATGACACAGAATGGCTGTTAGACAGACTGCTGCCTGATTTCCTGGCTGATTGGTGATGGGCTGGCAGGAAAAACAAGAACTAGGGGTGCGACTCTTGTAAGCCAAAATCCAGATACCAGCCTGACACATAGAGTAAGACATGGTAACCTCCGATTAGTGAATGAATGAGAAATCCGAGAACTGACTATCCCTTAGGCCTGGACTCATCTAGACAGAGGACACGGTGGATTGAGGATGCCATTAGGTTATCCTAGTACAATTGCACGTAGTAGGTCTGAGGGGGAGGCAACCGTGGCCCAACAGGTTGGAAAACTGGAAATGTGCACTCTGGTTTGCCCCTTTTTACCTTTTTTTATATTTTTATGTGGGGTCATGATCACTTCATTTGCCCACAATTCCCCTGTTCTTCTGCTGGGAAGGAGTGATCCTGCTGTCTTGGGCAGGGGTAAGGGGGCGGGGGAGGGGGGTGTTGTGAGAAAGAAGGAAGGCCAGTGACTGTGGCTGGATATTCACCATGCCAAGAGCCATGAGAATCTTTCTTATTTCATTGAAAATAAAATGGGAGTATTTAGGGGCCAGCCAGTGGCGCCTTGGTTAGGAGTTGGCTTGGGACGCCAGCTCTGAGCAGCAGGACCCTGGTTCGGATCCCAAATGATGGCCAATGATGCTGCGCCCTCTACAGCTAAGATGGTTAACAACAGCTCCACCTGGAGCTGGGCTCCCATGAGTCTCTGGCGATGGAGTAGGCTGCAGTCCCTGCTCCAGTGGGCTGCTATGAGCTACCGTGAGTTGCTGGCAGCCAACACGGGCAGCCAGTAGCCAGCGTGAGCTGCCATCCAATGATGGGTGACTGACTGCCTCAGCTTGTCTGTTCCCCTTTGCCGATTCCCCAATGCTGTTCCCCTCCCCCAATTCCCCAATTAAAAAAAAAAAAAGGGAACACTTAATATTCACCAGACACAAAGGCGTATCTAATTATACACCACCTTTTTTTAGAGTAAAAGCTACACCTTTTATTCAGGTAGAGGGCATTAAGCACCGTCTCCCTTAAAATGCTGATGTACTGCATGCTGTTCTTTGAAGTACAATGAAAGAAGTCTTGGCCTAACCACACCTTTGGTGTGGGTGCCTGAGCAGGGAAGAGGGGCGCCTCTGGAGAACACTAGGTATTTTCAATCTTTTTTAAGGGTAAGAAAATGCAAACCCTAAGTAGGCTTAAATGCTTTTTTCCAAGCATACTATTACCACACAATGGAGAGGTTATTAAATCGCATAATACAACTCAGGTCTGTAAACAGCTTTGGGTGATAAAATTGTTCTGTGCTTCAGGCAGCCCCCAATTCCTTGGCCAGTTTGCAACTGTGGGCTTGGAGTCTGGCTGCAGCGAACCCCAAGAGGAATACGTCCGGACGTCCCCGGGTGCTCTGACAGGTAGAAGTACCTGAGTGCCTCCTTCTAGAGCTGGGGCCAGGAATGAGAGGTTGCAAGTGTATTTTTGTTTATTTCTTTTACATTTTGCATCTTTAGAGCTTGGTTAGAAGGGGATCTTTCTTATCCCCTTTGCTCTACTTTTAGGCTGATATTCTGGTTTGTCTGTTTTTTGAGGCTAGAGAGGATCTCAGTTTTGGCCCCTGTCTTAATTTCCAAGTAGCAACTGCCCCTGAGCCTGTGCACCTTCACTGTTCCCCCTGCAACCACCCCCGCCCCTGCAGTCAGTAGACTAGAATACCCAGTACAGCCACCTCTGCCCCACTGCTCAGCCCCTCCAGCTGCGGCCAGCTCCCTCAGAGGCTCAGCCACAGTCCTGACAAAGGCTCCCTGCTTCCTCCCAGACACTCCCCAACTCTTCCCCTCATTCACTGGGTCCCAGCCCCATAGGCAGGTGGCTCTCAGTCACATCAGGCCCACTGCTGCCTCAGGACTTTTGCACCACCCTATTTAAAAGAACAACCCTCCCCCTGAACACTCCTCCTCCCTTTTTTTGCTTTATTTTTCTCCAAGCCATTTTCACCATCACTGGGGTTCTACATTGTTTATATAGATACCCATTTATATTGCCTCACTAGAAATGATTATGCCCCCAAGGGCAGGGATTTTTGCTCATTGTGAATCCCCAGAGCCCCAAACGGTGCATGGTACAAAGTAGGCCCTTAATAAGCATGTATTGAGTGAATGAATGAAGTGAGCAGGATGTGAACTTTGGGACCAGTCCTGGATTCAAAGCCCAGCTCATGGCCATGTGCCACTGGGCAAGTTACTAAACCTTTCTGAAGCCTTTGTTTCCAGGTTTCTAAAATGAGTGACACAATTCCTATCTCAGAGGGTGGCTATGAGGAATGTGTGAGCTGTCAAGGGGCACACGATAAAGGTTCAATAGGTACCAAAATTCTACCATCTCCTGCTATGCCCCCATCTCCAAATTTCAGTGGCTGCAGAATTGGGGGTTCTGTAAGAGCCCAACGTGGGGAGGAACACCAGTCATCCAGAGGCAACAGGCTGGAAGGCACCCTTAAGCCTGGGCATCAGACCAGGGGACCACATGAGGTCTATAAACTCCAAGAACCTTCTTCTGGGGTCCTGGGTTCCATTCACTCCCCTCAACCTATCTCTCCAGAGCAGGGGCTGCATATAGCCTCTATGTATCCCAGGGGTACCTTGCATGGAAAGTCAGCTATGGGAGAAATGAATGGTTGATTCCACAAACAATACACCCTCATGACATGCTGGAGCTTCCAGGACACCTATCTTCTTAGCTCTGTAAGACCGAAGCACATTGAACCACTCAGGGCCTGTGCTGCTGACACTGTGCCTTACTCAGGGCTGGAGCTCGGACCTGGAGGCTCAAAACCACAGGCAGAATAATGGTTCCCAGTCACAGGACCCAAGATTTCCCACATTCAGGGATGAGAACCACTGTGACACTCACCACTCCCCCAAGTGGAGCCCATTCAGCTGTAGCATGTGGGACACAGACCTTGGTCGTTTCAGTGGGGGAAATGACACCTCAACCTTCATAAGGCATATTGCCAACATCCTCTTGATCTTGAAAATAAGAGGAAATCCTAGTAATTGCCCTTAGAAGCCTCCCAACAATCTGCACCTACCTGTCACTGTGCTGTCCACTCATGGGACGCCGCCTGCCCATCCTGGAGCCAGCCCATAGTGTCTCCAGCAGCTGCAGTTTGGGATCCGTCACTCTACCAGACCTGCTCCCTGATGCTAAGGGGATAAGCCTGGCTGACATCTGCAGCATTCTCTAAAGCCTTGTTCCCTGCACATGGCCCACATTCATGGGACTACATTCTGACTCAGTTTCCCTGACCAGCACCAGGACCCTGTGAAACCTGCAGTCCTGAGCATCTCACACATATTTTACCACCTCTATCCCTTAGGGGGCCAAACTCTGCTCTATATCTCCTTCCCTTCCCTCTTCCTTGAAGGGGCTGGCTAAGGGCCACCAACCGGTGTGGATGCCCCCAGCAAGCCTGCTTGGGGGGCTCTCGGCTGTCGACTTAGGAAACCACATTGCCAAGGCCCTTGCACCCACATGCTAACGAGCTCTGGCCTCATAAATGGCAGGTCCCTGGGTCCTGGGGACACATGTCCACCCTAAATTCTTCCTTTGCAGTTCTGAGAAAACCCACGGTGGCTAAGCTGAATTCTGATGCCGGCACCACTCTGTGGGCGTGGCTCTGTTAGCACCTTCCCTTGTTCTTCTCACTGTATAGGGAACAGAGCTACAATGGAAGGCTAAGCACCCTCTGAACTCTGTGGGCTCCAAGAGTGCACAGACATCCTTACACGAGAAACTGCCTGGAGCCACCTGTCTGCCCGGTTTGCTATCGACCGCTGGCTCTTAGCACAATTTGTTGCATGAGTGCGGGTAGGAGGACTCCAAGAACATGGCGACGCTTCTGGCTTTCCAGTCATACATGATCATCTCAGGGGCCCTGTGGGAGCAGTTCCAAATTACTCTCTTTCCAGAAGGAAAACCAAGACAGCAAACAGCTCACTTGAGACTTGAGGAAGCAAGGGCTTGGTGCCTGGAAGCACCATCTCTCTCTTTCTAGCGCCATCTCTCTTTCCGGCAGCTGCAGGGTGTTGCCGGGGCAACAGACGGCTGTCTGACAGGATCTGGCAATTTAACTCTTACTCCACACAAAACCGGAAAGTGAGAATGATTTAACAGATGTTCTTGCTTCCGACAGTTCACACAGAGGGAAGAAGCTTGTGATGCATCTGGTCTGAGCCAAATAAAGGCACTGCCGACTTCCACGTGGTACTGTCTCAGGCCGGCAGGTGTAGGCTGCTGGGTTCCTTGGGAACCAAAGAATGGTCATCATCATCCCTAAGATGTCACCAACACTGATTCCGCAAGCACACCAAGCTTGCCTTTCAGCCCAGGCTGAGGAAACTGAGCTAGGATCCTTTTCAGGTGCTACAGTGCCAAAAGGTCTAGAGTGTGGCTCTCAAACTTCAGAACGCATTGGAATTACGGCGGGGGATGGGGGGAGAGTGGGGAGAGAGGAGGGGGTTGCTAAAACACAGATTGCTGGCCTCACCCCCTGAATTTTGGATTCAGTGTGTCTGGGGTGGTGCCCAAGAATTTGCGTTTCTAACAAGTTCCCAAATGTTGCTGATTCGTCTGGTCCAGGGACTACTCTTTGAGACCACCGCGTCAGCATCACCCAGACATCTGTGAGGCATGCACGTTCTCAGGCCCTGCTCCCAGACTTCCGGACCAAACTCTCTATTCTAGTCTGGAGCCCAGGAACCTGGGTTTTCACAGGCCTTCCAGATGACACTCACTGGCATTTGAGAAGGACAGTAGTTCTTAAACCTTTACTACATTTTGGAGTCACCTGGAGAACACTTTGAGGGCCCAGCCTGCACTCCACTCTCTGAGGATGGGGTGCAGGCCTCCATCATGTGTAAAGTTCCCCAGATGATTGCAATGTACAGCCAAGCCTGAGAGCCATTAGTCTGGAGCTCAGTTACACAAATGTGGTCTCGAGACCAGCGACACCAGCCTCCCCCCAGAGCTGGTTAGAAATGCAGAATCCCAGGCCCTACATCTGCTGCACCAGACTCTGCACTTCATCAAGATCCCTAAGGGATTGGTAGACACAGTCAAGGTGAAGTTCCATGGATCTAGAGACCCCTTTGGCCCAAACCTATTGGTAGTATAAACTATGAACAAAGCATTCCTCTTCTCTGACCCTCAGTTTACTCATCTGTAAAATAGGTTTACTACATAAACCAGGCAACCATACATCCCTCACATGATTCTTGTAGAATAATGAGATTACACTCAAGGTGCCTCATTGTAGAGGCTTGATGAGTTGCTGTGGGACAACTCCCAGACTCCCAGAGGGTCCTGAGTGCCAGCCCTTCTAAAACGCCTGGCCCCCCTTTGACCTAAGGCTATTATTCTTCCTTGTAGCTCACCGGGAGGCTGGAGCTGGGAAGGCTGGGGCTGCCCATGGGGGCCATGCAGGAAGGGGCTCCCAAGGCCAACTCAGAGGTACCAAGACCAGGCAGCCAGGCCCTGAAGCTGGGGACACAGCTGTGACCACAGGAAGTGGGAAGGTTAAGAAGAGGTGGGAGAGGGGTCAGCTGGGAGCAGCAAGGAGGGAGGGCATGTTTGGCACACACATACGAATGTGGGATTTCAGCCCTCACGCCTCCTCCAGGAGGGCTCCTGTACTCCTGCTGGGGTGGGGTGAGGCTAAGGCTCAGGCTGGACAAGCACACTGGAGCTCAGAGACCTTGCCCTGAAGGCATGGTAAGGTGGAGGTTCCCTTCTCACAGCACAGCCCCCAGGGCCCAGGGAGCCGAGATGGTAACACTCACTCTTCCCACCTCCCTGAGCTGCCCTGGCAGGCATCCCACGGACAGTCGGGACTGAGGCACCTATGGCACCTGCTACTTCTCAGAGGCCTGTCTGCTGCAAGGGAGGGCACTTCTGTCACTCCTTCTTGTGTCTAGGGCCTCTCTGGGGTCCTAGGGCTCAAGAGGGTGGGAGGAGTTCTCCCTGCCCAGCCTTGCCGCCTGGTGTATGGTCAAATTTACTCCTTCGAAGTGCTCCCTGGTTCTCCTCCTCTCTCCTATCCTCTAAAGGAAAAAATGCATTCACAGACTAGACATGACTCACTCACTTAAAATTAAGAACACAGAGCCTACCCTTATAACCAATAAGTAAAAAATTTATAGATCACTTTCAGTTCCTTATGATGCTAGAATCTTCCCTCTGCCATCCAGATCCTCTCCTTGCTCTGTGCCCCAGGGGGCTGACCTGTGTGGACCACATGCCTTGCTCTCTATCCTGGGTGGGTCTAGTCAGTGGGGAGCAGGAACAGGAAGTCAGAGAGGAGGAAGGAGAGGCCGCCGGCTGTGTCCCTGACTCAGCTTGTCAGTGGCGCCTTCTGCAGAGCTCACTCTGGATGGCAGGGGCGCCCAGGCCTAGGGGTGGTAACTGTTCCCAGCTTCCTAGACCAGACGAGGAACCAGCTCTTGGTGTTCTGCCTAAACTCTGCCCACATCTTCATTAAATTCTCCCCAATTAAAGGCTCTGAGAGTGCGTATGGTTCTCCCGCCTGACACACAGATCTGACACATGTATCAGGGGTAAGAAAGAAGGGAGAAGGAGGACTGTGAGGAAAAGAAAATGAAGAGATGGTGAAGAAGAAAAATAAGAATGGTATGGAGAGGAAAGAAGGAGTGAGACGGGCTTGGGGCTCGGCATCCCCAGGGCTGGTGGCAGCCTGGGGCCCTGGGGCCTGGGGGCGCCATGGGCCCACCCCTCTGAACTGCTGACTCACCCTCCAGCAGTTCCTCCTCTTTATGATGGAAATTGCTAGCCTTTATTTTTCACTTCAAATTTATTATGTTAAATGAAGACCTATTTGCCACCTAGAAGTTGAAATTGAAGGAGGAGAAGGGACAAAAATAAGGTCTAAGGTTTTTGGAACTATCCTAAGGTGAATAAAGCAGTGGGTCCCAAGCTAAAGTATGTCAGATTCACACACTCGAGGCCCTTGACAAAAGTCCTGATGCTCAGACACTACCTCTAAAAGTTCTTATGTCCTAGGTCCGGGTTGGGTTTCAAAACCGGGATTTTCACAAGCACCCCAGGGCTCCTGAAGCAGGGGGTCCATATTCCACTTTGAGAAACTCCAGCTTAGATACATGCACCCCCATGTCTCAGGAACACTCGCGAATTGCCTGTTTGCCAAGTCCTTGCTCTTGGAGGCGCCCTAGACTCTCACAAATCATGTTCCAGTTTTTGCAAACCAAGCAGGGCCTGGTTAGAGAAGTTACCTAGTGGAATCTAAACTACTCAGTGAAAAGGACTGTTCAGGAACAGATTTAATTAAAGATGATGGATTGGATTATATACATTAGCAGATGAAAGGTCTCCTGTGAATCAAGAAGTTCAAGACAAATATGGGTCTCTAACTCCAAGCAGGCATCCCCAGCCAGAGTGCACAGTTTTATAGGAAACGGGGAATGCGGAGTAGCCCGAAGGAAAGTGATAAAATAGTAAAGAGTTAGATGGGGGTCCTCATGAAACGCCAAAGGAACCCTGAGAATTTAGCCTAGAGACAAGAATTTAATAGCACTCTTTAAGTATGAGGGCTATTGAGGAGAAAATGGAAAGGCCACCTGTCCCTTTCACTGAGTGCTGAGGTCAAGTGAGGTCAAGGCAGGGACCACTAGACACTGACGGTGCCAGTGGCGTTCTGCTCCTAAGACCTTGACACCAAGCCTGACTCTCATCCAACTTGGACAGTTTATCTGCAGATCAGCCAAGGTGGGCTGCACCAGGTGGCCCTGTCTAGGGCCATGATTTAGCCTCTCACCTCTATGAGGGAAAAAGGCAAATGTTTCCCCTCAGTTCCCAAGTGGGTTCATTAGGAACATGTCATGCTGTCCCCAGATGCCCACAGAGCCTGCTGAGGCTGCCATGCTCAAGTGACAATGGGCATCAGAGCCCTAAATACTCGCAGCTAAGGGGTTTCCTGACAAACAACTTCATGGGGCCCAACTGTCAATGCCCCCAGGCAATGGGAATGGGCTGTTAGGCTCCAGTTTCACATCTCGGGCTGTCCTCTCTGTTCTGTGCCTCCATAACCAGTTGCAACAATACCACCTTTCCATATGGTTCTCTGAAGGCAAGGGGGAGATGGGAACATTCCAGGACTGTACAAATACATCTGCCATCCTGAGAAGGCAAGGGACCAGGCCTTGGCAGCAACACAGTGCTGAGTGGTGGCCAGGGGGACGGAGCCTGAGTACGAGACCCAGATCTGCCACTACCCACTGTGTGATCACAAGCAGCTCGTAACAGCCCTCCGCCCCTTAGACTCCTGTCTGTAACATGAGGGCATTGGACCAAACATTTTCTCAGGTTCTCTGGGGCCAGAATCCTCCGTGTCTGGAGCCTAACATACAATTCTACAAATATTTATTGAGTGTCTACCATGTACCGGCACTGTCCTAGGCGCCAAGGCACAAAGTCTCAAATTAACAACACAACAGGCCCTCCCCAGAGAATTTAAACATGAAAGGATCAGAACACAAAAATGTCCCCAGTTCCCATTGAGACATCAGATGTTCACAACATACAGCCGGTTCCTGTGCATTCTTATCGAGGTGGACAATTAATTCATTTGTTGGGTCTCATTCTTAAGTCAGGTAACACACATAGAGTGTATGATTTGAACTACAGAAATGCCTTCTCTGGGCTAAAATTTACTGTGGTTGCCCTCCGATTTTCTGAGGGAGCAAAATGACAGATGCCCATTTGAAAAAGTGTTCTGTAACAAAATTTCACCCAGACATTGTTATTTCTGCCTTTGATATAAGGACTCAGGTAATAAATTCTTTCAATGCCAGGAAGATGTTTCTCTCTCTCTATTTTCAGCCAGATGTTTTATTTTTATTTTTTTTGTTTCCCTTCATTTTTAAATTTTATTTATTTATTAATTTCAGTCACAGTTGACATTCAGCCTTATTTTATATTAGATTCAGGTATACAGCATAGTGGTTAGACACTTACATAAGGAAGGTCTGAAGCGCCTTTGATTAGAGAATGTGACATGTTTCCCTTTTTGCCTCAGCTTTTGGGAAGCTCAGTGAAATATTGAGCACTCAGCTGCAGTCACATTGAGCTCGGGGATCTGGCACCTCCATTCCTTGTCCTCTTGTAACTAGGTTTTTATTCTGGGTTTTGTTTTTTTTCTCATTTTCCTGTTCATGTGTGTTTTATAATTGTGAGTAGGCTTAATACCTTTTGGTATTGAGTAGGGAGAAATATTCCAGAGAATCATAGAATGTGGAAACTGAAAGAGACCTTCTCTTGGGTCAAGAGAAAGTAAACAACTTACCTAAGGCAGTTAGCAGTTTGTCACTAAAAAGGGACTCAAGTCAAGGACCAGTCCTCCCTGTGCCCGCCCCCCGCCCCGGGTTCTAATAGCTACCTTCACTTTTCACACTGTTCTCTGGGGACTGTGGCAATATCCCTTCTTGTCAATGGGAAACTGAGGTTCCAATCAGAGGACAGATATGTGCTATGCAAACTAATGGAGTGGGGGTGTTGCTGGCTGCCCCACCACCTGCCATCCTATGTCCTCTTCCTCAGACCCTGGGCCAGCATGAAGCCAACTGTGAGAATTAGAACTCGCCCAATCAGACACATTTTCCTTACTTCTTGCAATAGGTAACAGATACGATAAAGGAAATAATTTCTTGGTGCCAAATTTTTTATTCTTGATTTCCAAAAATGGATTTGTCAGTCCCTTCTCATTACAATACTCTTTCCACCTCTGGTAAGTCCCATTAGAACCTAATCCCAGAAGTGACGTTCAGGGATGAGCTTCAGTACTACAGACTGATTATGAAATATGTGTTAAAATAGTTCTGGACTGAGAACTGACTAGCCACTGGTCAGAACAACTCAAGTGCCTCCACCTCCAACTGCCCTGGGGTTCACCTTGGCCCAGCAGGGCACAGGGTACCCTCCCTTCTAAGCAAGTTGGTCAGTGGCTGTGTCTCACAGTTTGTTCAGTATCAGTCCAGACTGAACAGAACAGAGCTTTTGAGGAGAAATGAGGCAGAGTTTGGAGTCTGACATTAGAGGCAGAGTTTGGAGTCTGACATTGGACCAGAGTTGGATGTCTGCTAATCACTATTGTGGGGCTTTGGAAAAATTACTTAACCTTTCTTGGGATAATATCTGCTTTATAGAGCTGATAGGAGATGGACAGAACATATGTGTAAAAGTGCTTTGTAAACCCTAAAAAAGCTGCTGGTTGTCGTCAAGTCATATGGTCGTGGGATGAGTCAGCACAGTAGGAATGAGTAAGCTTGTTAAAATTGTACTGAGAGCAGATTGATAAACTAAATGTGGTCCATGCACACAATGGGATATTATTCAGCCTTACAAAGAAAGGAAACTCTGACATATGCTACATGGATGAGCCTTGAGGACATTATGCTAAGAGATATAAGCCAATATAGCAAAAAGACAAAAAACTGTGTAATTCCACTTATATAAGGTACTTAGAGCAGCCAGATTCATAGAGACAGCAGGCAGAATGGTGGTTGCCAAGGGCTGGGTAGGGAGGACTGGGGAGTTAGATACAGAGCTTCAGTTTGGGAAGATGAAAAGAGTTCTGTGGATGGATAGTGGTGATGATTGCACATCAATGTGAATGTAGTTCATGCCACTAAACTGTACGCTTAAAAATGGTTAAAATGGTAAATTTTACATTATGTGCATTTTAGCACAATTTAAAGAAAAACAAAAAACCTCAAGAAGCACTACACCAAGAGTCACACTCAGGTCCCAAAGGAGAACGTGGCATGCCTCTGGGAGGAACATTCATAAGTTTTTGTGCATGGAGTTTGGAGCATTGAACCTGGCAATTCAATAGTAGTTTTGCTTTTTCTCAGTTCTTGAGAATGTGCCTGGTAGATGAGGCTTAAGTAGGGTATCACTGTATGTTCTTCAGAAGTACTCCTTAAGAACACACATCACAGGACTAGCATTTTAATTAACAGGAATTGATGGAATACCTATTTTGAAAAAATGAACTCGACCCATGTTATATAAACTGAGAATTTAAAGTAGCCCATCATTAATTGTCATAGATTCTCTAGTATCTTATTTGAATATCACAACTGTGGAGGAGAAAAGAAGCCACATTAGCCATTCCTCCCAGGACAGTCATCAAAATTTCCACTGCCTGGGAAGCCTGCAAAGGGTTCCCCTAAGTTTAGGGTTCCCTAAGTTTAGAGCTCCCTATATTTATGGTTCCATGACTGCCAGGCTTCAATCTGAGAAGGGAGGAAGGAGTGATATTAATTAGCTAAGCCTCAATGTACCAGACTTTCCCATACATTCTTTCATTCAACCTTCCCAACCACCCTCTGCAACCTATTTTATCCCTATTTCATAGATGAGAAAACTGAGGCCCAGGGAAGGCATAAGGCTACTGATATTTCTTGAGTGCCCACTTTTTGTTAATACTATGATTGCATGCTTTCTAAATGGTAAGTCATTTTTCTGGATATTATCATCATTTCTTTTAGAAAAAATTTTTTTTTATAAGTAGGAAATTGAAACTCAGAGAGCCTAGGGCCGGCTGAGTGGCGCAGTGGTTAAGCACTGGCTTGGGAAAGCCAGCGTCCCTGGTTCGGGTCCCACATATGAGGGACACTGCCCTCAAAAAAAAAAAAAGAAAAGAAAAAAGAAACTCAGAGAGCCTACGCTATTTGCTTAAGGTTACACAGCAAGTGAATGATAAAGCCAGATTGAATGCATATCTTTCCAACTGCCCAGTGATCCTTCTCATTATGCCCCAGTTGCCTCTGTGATATGGGGGAGGTGGGAGGGACGAGTAGGTACATAGAAGGGAAGTACCTGGCAGCTAATTGGGGCTCAACAGATACTAGGGGACTCAAATATGTTAGTCTTAAGAGAAATACTTCTAGCTTTAATAAATAAGCCAGGAATTGGAGTGAAACACTTCTCTTTAGGAATATGAGATGAGCAAGGCCTGACAGCAGGACCTTTCACTGACGGGAAGATGAATGGACAGAGAGGAGAGTGCCTTGACCATAGTCATAAAATGGGACCCATGCTGTCAGATCCTCTCTTGAGTATCCTTCCAAAACAGTGCATGGGCCACCAGCAGCTCAGGGCCATCAGCAGATGTCCCAGGAGAGGCGAGGTCCTCCTCCCCAATCCTAAACCTGGACCGAGGCCCTGCCAGACCCTAGTCACTGGGCAGCTCAGCCACATCCTGGGCGGTCTCCTTTTACAGGAAAACTTGTTTCTTATTTCATTCCCACCCCCAGTTTTAGTGGGGGAGAAGGTGACAAGTGAATAGTTGGATTACCATCTAGGATGCCTGAAAAATCATCTCACTTTTATCCTCATTCTCCCCTATCCCTATTGCCAAGGAATGTCATCCCAGGGAGATTCTATTTCTTCTCCAGGAGCTGCTTTCATAGAAAAAGGCTCCATCTGTGACAAGTGGCAAAAAGAAGAACACGGAACTTGATGTCAGCACACTGAGGATTGAGCTGGGGTTGTGGGGAGATGGGCACAGTGTTTGGGGTTGAATGTCTGCGTCCTCCAAATTCATATGCTGAAGTGCTAACCCATGATGTGAAGGTTTTAGGAGGTGGGGCCTTTGGGAAGTGATGAGGTTGAGATAAGGTCATGGGCGGGGGGCCCGACAATGAGATTAGTGCCCTTACGAGAAGAGGGAGAGAGCTCGATCTCTCTCTACCCACACACCCTGAGGAGAGGCCCTGTGGGGACACTGTGAGAAGGGGGATATCTACAAGTCAGGGAGGGAGCCCTCACCAGGAACAGAACCAGCCAACACCTCCATCTCGGCCTTCTAGCCTCCAGCACTGTAAGAAATAAATGCCTGTTTTCTCAGTTACCCAGTCAGGGGTAGTGTGTTATAGCCATTTGAGCCAACTAAGACAGAGGAGGAGTTAGTGTTTGATGTGCAGACTTTCAGTTGGGGAGCATGAAAGAGTTCTGAGATGGATGATGGTGATGGTTACACAACAGTATGAATGGACTTAGTGCCATTGAACTGCACACTTACATGCAGCTTAAATGGTATATTTTATGTGATGTACATTTTACCACAATTAAAAATTGTATAACTAAAAAACAAAAGGCCTGAGTTCAAATCTGAGCTATGCCACTTGCTGGTATGTGACCTGGGGGAGCAGCTTAGCCTCTCTGAACCTCAGTTTCTTCTTCTGTCCAGTGGTCTTATGACTGCACAACTTGGGCCAGGCTCCAGCAGTTGGGCCACTAGCTGCAGGGGACCAAAAAGGGCCCAGTTGCTGAATGCTGGTCAACGGTCCCCTCGGGTGCCCTGGGATGGAGAGTGCTAGGGGAGGGGGTGTGATGACTGTTCCTCATCTCCCACTCCTGAGGAGGCAACAGAATGGCTTCCCCTGGCCAAGAACACACAGCAGCGTCAAAGCAGACTGCTGCCCAGGAATAAAAGCCACTGTGCCATTATCCCCCAGCTCTTGGCAAAGTCAAGTTCAAAGAAATTTACAGTGAAAAGCAAATAACAGCTAAGCAATGTGCTTTCGACCTTTGTTCTCTGAGTGGGCCAGAACTATAGCACTTTCTCTCTGCAGGAGTGTTCCCACGACCGCGCCCACCAGCAGGCTTGGGGCACATGGCTGAAAAGAAGGAAAATTACCTCTGCTCAGGCCCACGCTGGCAGCACAGGGTGTGTGCTCTTGCTGATCAGTAGGCTCCTCCGTGGGCAGGAGCAAGGGGAAGATTCAGTTCCAGTGAGAGTTTCTCAAAGAAAGGGGAAGCACAGTCCCCTGCAGGAGCACTGGCTGGGGAATCAAGAGGCCAGAGCTCCCAACCCAGCCCTGCAGTGGGTTGACCAGGAGCTGACAGAAAGTCAGATGGTCTCTACTCGGGCTTGGCTGCCTCCATTGCTCTCTGTTGGGAGACTTGGGTTCAAATCCCTGCTCTGCCACATGCACCATCATTCCATCTCTGAGTCTCCCTCATTGGAAACATGGAAGTGTCCACATATGCCCCTAGCCCTGTGGAAGGATTTATGAGGTCATAGTGGAAACATATATTTGTTGAATGAGTAAACAGAAGTAAATGGGCCCAGAAAAGGGCCCAGCATGGTCCTTCTTCTCTCCCCTACTATCCATCCCATGTAATGGCAGAGGCTCCATGAACGGGAAGCTGCAACAGGAAACATGAGACCCAGGGATCCAAGGGACCTCAAATAGTAGCTGGCCCAGTCCCCATTTGCAGGTGAGGAGCCAGCGAGCCGGAAGAGCAAGCACGGGATGACCTCTGCATCCCGCCTGGTCCTGTTCGGGCCGTCGGTGTGCAATGCTGCCTCCATCAGACTGCCAGCAATTTTAAGACAGTGTTCCTGCATTCATTCATCCAATAATGGCTATGGGGTATCTACTAGGTGCTAAACAGTGGTGGCATGAGGATGGAAAGGAGACACCCTGCCTTCAGGAGTTCCAACTCCACAGGCCAGGAAAAGCGATAGCACAGACCGTGTCTCATTCCCCTCTTTATTCTTATGCCTGGCACAGAAAAGGGCCCAGTAAACGTTTATTGAATGAATGAACATTACCAAGTCACTGAAGCACCTTAGTGGCTTCCTTATTCCTAAGCCAGCTTACTCTTTGTCTGTCTGTCTTTCTCCCTACCCCCAGACCAGGCTCCTTAGGAAAATTTTGCAATTAATTAATTTGACAATTAATTCCTCCAAAACTGACAGAGTCTCCCTGAAGGCAAAATACATCTGGCTGTCTGAAAGCCAGTTCACTTGAGGCCCAACTGAAACCAAAACATATGAGGTTGGATAATTAATTTCGAGAACTTTTCACCTTGCACTTATGCCAGTGGAAAGTTGGCGAACTTCATTGGTTGACCTCGTATGTGTGGACACAAGAAGTGGTCATGATTGAGCATGCATACCATCAGCGCCTAAACTTGCAGACCCCAAGGCAGGTCATTCCTCTATTGATTGTTTCATTTGCTCTATGACCTTATTGAGGCCTGGGCCACAAAACGTTGAATGACTTCCAAAGTCTAAGGATACCAACCCTGCCACAAAGAAATGGGCTTCAGATAGGTCAAGAGACATGCCCAAGATCACTAAGCTAATAAGGTTTTCTGAGTTCACATCTGGGATTCTTGATTTCCCCCATGTGACTTCCTCTCATTGGAACTCCCATTGGGAGCAGCCTCACAGCCTCCTAAGGATGGCTGCCACCACAGATGTTGTCCAGGTTAGCACTAAGGTGGAATCCAGGGAGAGTGACCTGCCGGAAACCAGGAAGGTGTTTCGGTGGTGGAGCAAAATCTAGAACCTCTGCTTCCTGGTCCCATTAGTCGCCCTCCTGGGCTACACTGTCCCCTGGTGGCCATCTGGAGAATACATATGGAGAACGACGACGAGAAATGATCCAATCCACGGTACAGGTTAAGAAACAAGAGAATTTCTAATAATCCAAGCAGCCTGCCAGTGGGCCTTGGGTGGTGGTGAGTTCCTCATCACTGGAGGAACTTGGGATGAGACTAAGTAACAACCCTGGATGTGACTTAAGATATGTAACAATTGATGCTCTACAAACATCAGCCAATCAGCACCAACAGCCTTCAACAGCCAGGACAGCTGGGCTTGTGTGCTCCCAATTACTTATCACTTTTGTCACCACTCTCAGAGAGGCTATGAGTGCTAATGTCCCTCCATCTCTCATAACTGAGGCCACTTTGAGGATGGAGACAGCACTGGGTCATGGAAAGAGGTGGGGCTTTGAAATGAGTAAGTAACTAAGAGAAGGTACTTAACCTCTGTGGCTGAGGATAACATTGACTTCCCGAATTTGGGTAAGGATCAGATAGGCAAATTTTTTTAAATTGCTATCAAAGCGCACAGTAGGCCCTCAACTAATGGCAGCTTTTATCCAGGCAGCTGATGACTTTCAGACATGGCTTTTAGAACAGAAACTGTCATCCATATCATGCCAACTTCTGGATTTTTGTTCTTTTGATTTCACATCTGAAACCTAAAGGGTCCAGCTTCTCAAGCTTTCTTCCCATTCCTTAGAGGGGATGAGGGAAACAGAAGGGAACTGGCCTCCAGTTCCTGCGTGCTACCTAGCATCCCCATGACATCCAACGACAGTCTAGTCCTCCCCTCCTTGACTACCACCTAAACCTTAACACATCAGATTCAGAATAGATTTTTAGGAAAGAATAGATTTATTGCCTGATATGCATATTTAATGACCTTCAAAGATAGTTCATAAATACACCATGCAATTTATTAGTATTTAATGTTATGCATTAATTAATAATTTTTAAGCCATTCAACATTTGCCAATTTGAAAAACTTAATATAACATTCAATAACTCTTGTCAAGACTTAATAAATTTCCATGGATTTATACATCCTACGAAATGTACTCCATCTTAAACAAATTAAATAATGCATGTGAGATGGTGTGTTGGGGGGGGGGTGGACAATTTATTAAAGATTGATTTAATAGGAAATAGGTGTATTTTATCACTCGAGCTTTTTATTAAGGATCCTTATGCATTCTGTTCCAAAAAAGAGAGAGACAGGCAGCCCAGCCACCCTATTCATGATGGCTATGCTAGATCAGTGTTAGCCTCTGATCTGCACACAGAAGGAAATGTGGTTCCTCTCTCCCATCGTGTCCCAGCTCTGTCCTTGGCCCTCCTCTCTTCCCTGCACTGGTTCTTTGCTTTGACAGAAGTCGTCACCCTCGGCCTCAGCTACACACACATATGCCCACACCCCCAGGCCTGACCTCAGGCAACTGGGCCTTCCCCACCTGACTCTGCCTCAAGCTCAGCATTGCTGGTGCTACTGTGGGGCTGAGCCCACCAGCCACCCTCCCAGACCACAGAGACAGCTGGACAGCTCTCCCCCAAAGCTGACACACCACCTGATCCTGTCACTCTTTTGTCTAGGAAATTTTGTCTAGACACCCATCTATGACAGGATTAATTCTATCAATTGTCCATGTGGTTTGGGATACATGGTAGTATTTGAGGTGGGGCCAATGGTGGCCTGAACCAAGGCACATTAGAGAAAGGTCAAGTAGAGGAGACATTTCCAAGACAGAGCCAACAAGATTTGGGAACAGATCAGATATGAGGGTGAGGAAGACAAGGGTTTGGAAAGAGATGAAGGGTTTTCAGGCAGTGGCCAGATCTAGCTGAACCTCATTGGCAGGGGGACTGGATAGAAATAGTTTAAGAGCAAAAGTTAGTCCAGAATTTCTAAATTCAGACCTAAAAAGTAATAGAATTATAGACCTAGGGATCTAGAGTAAACCTCCAAATTTACAGTAGGTGACAAAATTAATATGTGGCAGCAAAGTAAACACAAATAAAAGATATGGTGAGAATTGCACGTTCCCTTTGATTTCTCGCAGTTGAGAGTCTTTTCCAAGGAAGTAAGTAAAATGTTTACTTTCACAAGAAAGAAGGCAGTCTGGGGAGATCTATATGTTCTAGCTTCTTTGCCTAAGATGTCACAGTATAATGCATTTAAAAGTGACAGGCATGTGAACTCTCTGGGCTTAGGTCCCACCTCTGTAAAACAGAGAACATGCAATGCTCTTTATTGGCAACCTTCTCTCCCATATCTGTGCCTCTCTCTGACTCCACACATGGGCCCTATCCCTAGTATAACTCACTCCCAAGGCTGAGAAGGAATTTTAGTGGCTCTGTTATGACAAAGAGAAAAATAGAAAAAAACCCAGCTGTGTTCATTGTCAAGTTCGTGTTTGTGAAAAGGCCCTAGTCCAGCAGAGATGTTTCTGGAGTCAGTTTTAAGAGCTCACAGGAAGTGACTTGGGTGCAAGTCTAGAAAAGAATCAGAAACTGATCTGTGGCTAGAATTAGAGTCCCTGGCATCTCTCAAAGCCTCTACGCTATGGTCATCTACAGATGATGAGTGGCTAGAGGAGGAGGGAGTTAGGCAGAATAACTGCCCGTGGCAGCTCCAGGGAAGCGTGGCTGCAGGTCCAAAGTCAGGCTTGGAAAAGAGCATGTGGGGTAGGTTGGCCCATTGGAACCCATTTCTGCTCCTTTCTAGCAATGTGGCCTTGGGCAAGCCATTTAACTTCTCTAAGCCTGTTTTCTTATCTATAAAATGGGGGTACACACCAATTACCTTACAGGTCTGTGAGAATCAAACAAAAGAATATATGAGTATGCCTTGCAATTTGTAAACAATGTGTACAAATGTAAGCTCTGAAGTGGATATATAGCGAAAACAACATCATAAAATAAACCTAAAGAATGTTAAAGGGCTGAATTAATATTGACTAAAAATTAATGAATAAAAAAATTTTAAATATAGAATTGATATATAAATTCAAGAACTGCTTCTTTGGGGAAACATGAAATAAATTGTTAGTTATCATAATCAAGAAAAGAAGCTAGGAATGCACAAATGCACAAAATAAGAAACGGTGATGGGAAAAGTTCACGGATACAGAAAATATTAAAGGAAACATACAAGGCTTATTTGCTCTGTTCTACAGCTGAATCCATGAACCTGAATGAAATGAATTATTTTATAGAAAAATAGAAATTACCAAAAACCAACCTCTGAAAAGACAGAAAAGGTAAAGAGAACAATTATCATAGAACAAGAGTTGTCACAGAGTGGAACCCACTGAAAAGAACTTGGCCCAATGGGTTTTATAGAAAAATCCTACCTAAGCCTTAAAAAATAGACAATTGCAATGCTATGTAAACTGTTCTAGAGCACAGACAAAAAGAAAGCCTACAAACTCCTTTATAAAGCTACCATAACATTGACATCAAAACCCAGAAAGACAAACATCCATGACACTATAGACCAATCTTACTTAGAAATATTATTGCAAACTCTTAAACAAAATACGAACAAACAGAAGCCAGCAAGCAGCACAGTAAAAGAATGACACATCTTAGACAAATGAGTCATGTATTCCACAAATACAGGGATGTATTAAAAAATCTATTACCATAACTTTCCATATTAATGGATCAAAAGGGAAAAATCATGTGACCATCTCCATAGATACTGAGAAGGCATTTTATAAAATTCAACATCAATTTCAATCAAAAGAAAACTCTTATTTTTATCTTAAAATATAATAAAATTCTTACACACACACACACACACACACACACACACACACATGCACACTCCTTAGTGCACATGGCTGTATTATGTTTATTTGGGAAACACTAGAGGTACCCCAAAATTGTTTATTAGTAACATAAATTTTTAGCATTGATCTGAAGGTACTAGTCAACTCAACTGGTAGAAACAGAAAGAAAGTATAAAAATTGGAAAAGAGAGGGGAAAATTATTATTTTCAGGTGAAAATTACAGAGAGTCAACTGATAAGTAAAGGAATTCAACTAGGTCATTGAGTACAGAAAAAAACTGGCAGAAATTATCAGCTTCCCAAATAAAAGCAACCAGTAAATGACAGCAAATACCAATGTAATAGGAACACAAAAGATAAAACACACAGAAATACACTTACCAGGAAGTCTGTATGAAGAAAACATTAAAAGTCTACTGAGACTTAATCAAATGAAAAGACATCCTATGTTCTTGGATAGGAAGTCCCAATAGTGTAAAGGTGTTAAATCACCCCTAAGTTTATCTGTGAATTTAATGTGACCCCAATAAAAAATACCAACAGATATTTAACTAGATTAGCTAATTCTCAAAATTAACTTGGAAAAATAAACAAAAATACTGAGGAAATTTCTAAATAAAATACGAGTAATAAGAAGAGATTACTGACAGATGGTAAAAATCTTAAAAAACTACATAAGAGTTAAAACAGTGAAGTCCTGACACATAAGATACAGGCAAATCTAATGAACAGATTAGAAAGGCCACAAATAAGACTGAAAAACATGATGGAATATAATAAATGATGAAGGTGGCATTTCAAATAAGTGGGGGAGGGGAATAGATAACTCAATAAATGATGGTGACCCAGATCATTAGACTTCTGGAAAACTATAAAGTGGATACCTACTTCACAGCATGTACCAAATAATTTTCAGATTGATCAAATATTTAAATATAAAATGAAATTATATTAGAATTAGAAAAGCAATATTTTATAATCTCATCATTGAGACAGCCTTTCTAAACATGACATTATGTTCAGACAAAAAAAAAAAAAAGATCTACAAATGCAATTTTTTGAAGTAAATTTTTCTATGAAAAAAGTACCATACAATCAAGATAAAAAACCAATTGGGGAAAATTTTGTAACTGATATTAAAGATAAAAGGACCACCATCATCTTTATACTTCATGATCTTGGTGCTATGCAGAAGTTTTAAAAGAATTTTTTCCGACAGAAAGATGGTGGAATTCTGTGATCAGCAAGAGAAGGATTTGGTGGTTGTGAGCAAAAAAAAAGAAAGTGGGAGGCAGTAGAATGTCAATGGTTAATAGGAAAAGCTTTAGAATTAGACACACTTAGGTTTAAACTGTGGCCGTACCACATATCAGCTGAGTGATCATGGACATTATTCTTTTTAGTCTCACTGAACTTCCATCTACAAAATAAGAATACCAGGATCTTTTTCATAGGTATGAAGACTAAATAAAATGTATGTGATGGGCTAAGCTGAATGCATAATATAATCTATAAATATTACATATGTACTAAGAAAGTAATATTTAAGTAGCTTCAAATCTTTAAGAAGTTCCAAAACATGATAGTAAAACAAATCCATGTATAGGCTGAACAATGAGGTGCCAAAATACTATATGTCCTTATCAGGTTCTTTCTGTCCTAGGAATCTAAAATGGCATTGCTAGTTCATCAATTCCCCCAGTCTCTCAATAATCCATCTGAGAAGAGCAGCATCATTATCATCAATTTACAGTTGAGAAAATTGGGAAACCCATTCTTCTAGCTGTTCAGGCCCAAAACCTTGGAGTCAGCTTGGACTTCTCTCTTTCTTTCACACCCTACATCTAACTCCAGTCATAAGTATTGAAGACTTCAAATATATATTCATTTTTCATGTAACCCTCATGTGACCACCTTCATCCAATCCCCTTTTGTCTCACCTGGATTATTGCCACGCCATGGATATCTCCTGCAGGAAAAAAACAAACAAACAAACAAACAAAAGCTTCTCCCCTTCTCCCCACAATCTATTCTTCATTAAAGCCAGAGGGATCCTGTTAAATCCTGTAAATCTCTTTTCTCCTCAAAAACCTGCAATGACACCCCATTTCACTCAGATCAAAATCCAAAGTCTTTACTTCCACATGGCAAAGGAAATCACCAACAAAATGAAGAGGAAACACATGGAATGGGAGAAAATATTTGCAACTCATGTATTGGATAAGGATTAATATCCAAAATATGTAAAGAAATCATAAAACTCAATAGCCAAACAACAACAACCTGATTAGAAAGTGGGCAGAAGGACTAAATAGACTTTTTACGAAGAAGATATTCAAAAGGACAACAGGTACATGAAAAGATGCTCAACATCACTAATCATTGGGGAAATAGAAATCAAAACCACCTCATACCTGTTAGAATGGCTCTCATCAAAATGACAGAAAACTAACAAGTGTTGGCGAGGACATGGAGAAAAGGGAACCTTCGTGCACAGTTGGTGGGAATGTAAATTGGTGCAGCTGCTATGGAGGTTCCTCAACAAATTAAAAATAGAACTACTATATGACTCAGTAACCCCTCTTCACTTCTCTCAGGTCTTTACTCAAGAACAAGCTTCTCTGAGGCTTGGGCACATGAGGGTTAACTTTGGAGTATGTTAAAATTTTTCCATTAAAAAAAAATTATTTAAGGGCTGGCTGAGTGGCTCAGTTGGTTAAGAGTTTGCTCAGGAACACAAGCTGAGCTCTGAGCAACAGCAGTTCAATGCCCAGCCTGAGCTGAGTTACTACTGAGCTGCTAACAGGTGGCAGGATGGCTCAGCTAAAAAAAAAAAAAAAAATTATTTAAGTCAATTTCTCAGTGGGGCTTCCTCTGGCCATCCCACCTAAAATTCCATCATGCCTCCCAGCAACATTTTATATCCCATCCCCTGCTTTGTTTTGTGTTCCTTATCACTGTCTAACATTTTCCTTATTTATTTGATCTATTATCTGACTTCCCTCCAGCATATAAGTTCCACAAGGGCATGGGTTTTTAATTTGTTTTACTTACTACTGTCTCCCCAGCTCCTAGCAGATTTCCTGACACAAAAGAGGCACTCAGGAAATTTTTGTTGAGCACACAAGTAAATGAATGAACTGCCATTCTCCCTGAGACACTTAATGATTCCGTTTAGTGAATCCTGGTCTTCTTTGGAATCTTGATTTCTGTCCTTTGGAAACCCTCAGCACAACTTATAGACACTATGTAGATATATAGACACCACTGACATTTCCAGGAGACTTGAGAACCCCCACTGTCATGCAAATGTAACCCAAGATGTGAAAGAGGGGAGATTCTAAGCTCAATTCCATTTCCCTTGCCCTTTTTCTGCTTTTCCATGCAGTGCATACAGAAGTGAAAGCTGTTGAGGAGCAAGGCTGTATAGATTCCATTATATATTAAAATACAAAGGGGAATAAATAACCCTGGACCTGTTCTCAGGACTGTCCAGTACAAAGGAGTTTCTATCCAGGGGCTATGAGAGGCTGGGGCTGCTGCTGGCCATGGTTCTGATAATCCTGTTCTGGCCCCCAACAGTAGCTGTCCGTGGTCACAAGCCAGTGTGGCTGGGAGACTATCTTGTTATTCTCATAGCAATAGTAGCAGGAGCTGCTGACCATGGCTCTGGTCCAAACAGTAGCTGTACATGGTTACAAGCCACTGAAGCTCAGGCTTGTTCTCAGTGTTCAAAGCTTTGCTGTAGCTGAAATTGCCTTCCTTTTTCTCGTTAAAATTCTAGTTAGTTCTTCTTTGATCCACTGGCTAACTGACTAGACTGGGTGGGGATCATTATGAGTCAGAAAATTCAAAGAAGCAGTTTCTATTTCAAGATTAATTTGGATGTTAAGATCTGAGCAAGATGAGTCTATTTTTGGGGGGTACTCAGGATTGTCACAGATCTTCATTTGCAGTAAAACAACAGCTCCAATCAGTCTAAAAGCAGGTCGTAGGGGGCTTTCCACACATGGAGTGACCCAGGTTCAGGCAAGGTTCTCTGTGGACTTGAATGAGCAGTCAGTGTTTAACCACTGAAACTAGATCAGACCAGAATCATGGTTTATAGTCTAATTTCATTAAAGGCGAAGTTGCAGGATTACTATTTTCAGTGATTTATCTTCAATATCTATTTCCTATTTGCTCTCAACTTTCTTTCTTCATCCTGTGTAAGATAGCATTTTCCTTTTTCACTCCTGACCATGCATCTAAATTGGAATTGGTTCAGACACTGTTCTTCTCTGGGTTTGCTTCCAAATAAAAAAATAGGTAAAAAAAATGGGTAGTGAAAAAAAAGGTGAGAAAACAGAAGTGGAGAATTCCATTCTCCACTTAGATCCTGGCTCTATATTTCAGCTTCCTGTTTATAAACAGGTGGTTAACAACGGATGTCATATGACAGCCATGTGATGGGTACAGCAGGAAGCACAGAGCTGGGCAGCAGTCCTACCCACAGACCTTCACAATCTAAATATCAAGATCTGTACTCTTCAGGGAATGGAGAGCTATAAATAGCAAAGTGATGATATCATCCTTTTCCAGCCTGTTGCTGTTCAGCTGTCAATTATTTTTTTTAAAGAGCTTACCAAAAAATTAATAGATGGTGGAAAATTCTATAGCACCATTTAACCATAGACACACACACACACACACACACACACACACACATACACACCCTGCCTCATCACACCACAGACCAGCAGATTTGAGTGGCTACTTATTAGAATGAAGAATCCATCTATCCAAAAGTCCAGCCCTCCAACTTTATCCTGGAGCTCTTGTGTCGTCTAACTCATCCCTAATGCCTTCTTCATGCCCAGAGGAGTAGATGCAATTCTCTTGATAATTCATTGGCACTATCTGTAAATAAGGTCTCTATTTCTTTGAACAGTAGAAACTCAAGGTTGAGTGAGCAGCAAGCTGTGAACCTTTAAAACAGATCTGACATGTTAAAAGGAACTTTAATCTCTCTTGCTCCTATCATTAAGTGAGGGCAGACTGGACACCAGGAGAAAGGACCTGGGAGTCGAGCCTCTACTTCCACATGACCTTGAACAGATTCTCTGACCTCCTCCATCCTGCCACCCAAGCAGTGTCTGTGTATCCAGCAAGTCAATTCTGTACCTGGAGAGGAAGTCTCCAAGAGGACAGGTGATGCTGTGACTGTTTCACAGCAGAAGGGAGGAGAGGGTGGTCCTTGGGGCACATCCAGAGCCCCTGGGAAGCTCTGGGAAGCTCCACATGGACCTCTGTGATTTCAGGTCCACCTCCACTAATTTCCAGAATGATGCTAACCCTCAAGCTGACCTGAAGCAGCAAACCACGTGAGAAGGTAACAGAATGTCACCTTTTTCCAGTGACATTGGATCCTTCACACTTCTTTCAAAAATTGGTGTCTGATCGCTACTAACAAATAACAAGGAGGAAAAGGGTAGGAGGGAAATAGAGAAAAGATTCTGCTTTAAAAAAAAATGTATATAGGTGTGTATCTACGTTTACATAAATAGCAACCGAAATGGAACATGGAGGGGCACATGCTATTTTAAGGACAAGCCGCAGTAAGTAGTAAAGTAATCCTGAGTGATGCTACTTTCTGGCCGCATGCCCACATCCAGGCAAGGCGGTGGTGCTTTTTATTCTAGTCACATTGAATGCCTCTTACAAATCCATCCATCTTAATCAGCACCTACCACTCGCAGCAGCAGCCCTGCAGCCAGAAAGCAGAGGCGCAGACAACAGGAGGGGACGGGTGTGAGGGCAGTGGCGAGAGGTGACGTCATAAAAGGAAGGAAGGGAGGAAAGGGGTGGGAAAAAGCTGGTGAGGTGAGGAAAGAGGTGCAGACCCAGCTGTGCCACCCATCTGCCTCCACCTCTCTCATTCAGAATGGATGCCTCCTTCACTGGTGGGACTCTCTCGCAGCCAGGTGGAGGGCTGAAAGATGAGCTGGCCCCGGAGCCTGTGTCTTCAGGGTGGACACATTGCAATGCTCAGAGGTTCAAGGAGCAGGTGCCCTGCAACTAAGCTCCTGACGCGGGGTGGATAGAAGGGAGACTGAATGGCTGTCCCATGTCTTCTCTCTGCTCCGCTTCTCACTTCTTGCCTCAGCCTTACCCCACCCCATGCCCAGAGTCCCTTTGTCATGGAGCACCCTGCCCCCAGCCCACCTAACTCTTGACTCATTCATATACACTGGCTCCTCCTCGGTTGTCCTTTGAAATGTTCCTGTTGGAGTTTTAATCATCCAAAAGACAGGCTCTTCCAAAGGGGGCCTGGGATCCTCCACCCCAGGCAGACCCAGCTACACAAGTCCCACACCTGCACCTCTGCCCACCCATGCCAATCAAGGTGAGGCTGGAGTGAATCCTGAGCTCAGCAAATCCCTGTGCCCACCTAGCCTCCATCTGTCCCTACCATAAGGCCTAGATCCTGATGGATATTTCACTTACCTGCTGTAGGCAGAACACACTAGAAAGTGTAGTCTCCTTGGCTGGGCCCCTGAAATCCCTGCTAGCCCCTAGGTCCTGACACCAACCCCTAGCTGGGAGTTGAAGTCCCTCTGCAAAGTACCAACAATGCAATATGCCACCCACCAAAATCACCATGCCAGGAGGCTCCTGAGAACTATGCTCTTGGGGAAATCAGCAGCAATCTAAATCAAGACTCAGCTTATCATACAGCTTCAGACCCTGTTGCTTTAAGTTACTGCATTATCCTCACTGGGCCAGTTCCTTGGGCCTGATTCCCAGCCTCGCTCCTAAGGGTGGCACTCAGCTAAGCCCTTTGAAGTTTGATGCTTCCTTGCCAGGTAGGATTTGGTGGCAATATTTGGGATGGGACTAGTGGGGGTCTGGCCATCTCAAAGTTCAGGGTTAGTGGGAAACCAGCAGGAGGCTCCCTGCCAGAAGAAGGGCAGAGGGGTCTCTGGAAGGCGACTTTCCTCAGTCTGGTCACAAGGTCACAGCTGCTCTAAGAGTCAAATCTAGAAACTAGACTCAACTACCAGTTAGAAGTGACCTATGTGGCACTTTCACATTATCTCCACACTCAGGTGCCTCAGAGGCTTAAGGACACTGATATTTACTAAGTACCTATTCTCTACTTATACATATACCACTCCATTTAATCAGAGAACAACTATAGAAGAGAAAGATCACACCCATTTTTCCAATGAGGAAACTAACTGAAGACTTTGGTAACTTGTCTGCACTCAAGAATTAATAAATGGTAGAGCCAGAATGCAAATAAAAATCTGTCTAATTCCAAGGCTCATGATGCACTGCCCCCTCCTCCACTGCATCTTAGCCCAGGAAAAGGACAGAAAAAGCACAGGGGTGGGGGAAGAGAAGATGGGTGGGGATGAACAGAAAACAAACTTCCCATAGCACCAGTCACATCTTTGCTAAGGCCCTTTTAAGACATAAGCTCGACCCCTGAGTTCCAGTCACCATCTTATGGTGAGGCCTCCTTGTATTTAGGCAGCATTGTTTAAGACAATCCCGCAGCAGGGGAGAGTGAGGCTTAGACGGCCATTACATGAAGCCACCCACCTCAACAAGCAGAGACCATGCAAAATGTATAGACAAGAAAGCATCTTTGTCTGTGGTACTAGTATATGCTGGTAGGAGACAGGAGACAAGTAAAATCAATTTGTGAGCTATTAAATTTGGGGGTGTTAATTTGCAAGGCTGCCTAATTGGAGTCTGTGGCATGCCGGAGGGTGAGGTTAATGAATGAAGAGGAACCTCCTTCAGTGGAGATGCAACAAATGAGAGACAGGTAAGCCTGCTGGAAGGGTGGTCCTTTGTCCAGGGAGTAGGAAGCTAGATGTCCCCAGAAAGGCCCTACAAGCCATTCTCTAGGTCACTTTTAAAGACAGGGCTTTGGGGTATCCCATGTTCCCCATGATTAATCTTCTCAGGAGTTTTCAACATGTTTCCCTGTGATAGGCCCCATAGTTGAGGGTCCTGAGATCCCCATGTTCTAAGGAAAGGGCTGCCTCCTTCCTCACATCACCACTGAAATATAGTACACCCAGAGCTAATCTCTAGCCTCTTTAGAAGCCACTTACCTGTTAAGACTCCTAGGAAAGCAGTAGGCATGCTGCAGGAAAAGGCATATAGGCACAGTTACCTACACATTTATATTTGATGCCAGGGAAGAGCCCCCTGCTCTAAAGAGTCCCCCTCACCCTGCCCTCCGGACCCGGGCAGGCTTCTGCCTGCAGAGACTGTTGGCCTTTGGGGAACTTCAAGGGAATATCAGTACCCAATGGGAACAGAAGCCTACTCCATAACCAGCACTCTCTATCAAGGTAGGGCTGGGAACTTTGACCTGGTTTGGCTCCAACTTTTCTCTCTCCTTACCATCTACCATAGATCCAAGCTACCTCCTGAGGTGCTCTTTTGTGTTGCTGTTTTTAATGGTGAGAATGGCTTTATTTCAGCCTGAGTGATGTTCAGCACCAGAAACCACACTGAGTGAGACACAACAGGGCAGAGGCTGAGCAGTCTGGCTGGGAAGGGGGTGGGGTCATGACTGGCTCTACCTGCTGCGTGGGGTGCAGGTGAGGCTTACACGGAACTTGTCTGTTATTAGTCAGGATTCTCAGAAACAGACCCATAGGATGGGTGGGTGGATGGATGGATAGATAGATAGATAGATAGATAGATAGATAGATAGATAGATAGATAGATAGTAGGTAGATAGTAGATTAGATAGATAGAAGGTAGATAGTAGATCAGATAGATAGATAGATAGTAGCTAGATTAGATAAACAGATAGATAGAAGGTAGATAGTAGATAGTAGATCAGATAGATAGATAGATAGATAGATAGATAGATAGATAGATAGAAGAGGAGACTGTTTATTGGGATTGGCCCACACAGTTACGGAGGCTGAGAAGTCCCACAGTCTGCTGCCTATAAGCTGAAGAACCAGAAAAGCTGGTGCTGTAATTCATCCATCCAAAGGCCAAAGAACAAGGGGGACTGATTTTGGAGGACAGGAGAAGATGGAGGTCTCAGCTCAAGCAGAGAGAGCAAATTTGCCCTTCCTTGGACTTTTTGTTCAACACACTGGATGGAGCCCAGCCACCTTGGTGAAGGCCATCTTCTTTACTCAGATCACCAATTCAAATGCTCACCTCTTCCAGAAACACCCTCACAGATACACCCAGAATCAATGTTTTTACCGGCTATCTGGGTTGACACGTAAAAACCATCATAGCCTATAAACTCTACGAAGGTCAGTTTGTTCTAGAGTCAATTCTCCTCCTAGGCCCATGCTCACCGTTACTAGTAGAATTAGGAACAATGTTGTTGACAGGGTCCCAATGATCAGAAATTAGTATATTATTCAATTTTTTAGTGGGATTTTGAGAGCTTATCTCAAAATCCCACTAAATCCCACCTGTACACACTCATAACACTCACCATTCATCACTTACTCATAGATCTCAAGTCTCCCCTTGTTTGTTGGGCCCTAAATGTTGGAATCTCTCAGACAACAAATCTCTTTTCTTTGCTGGACATGGTCAGATAAAGACCGAGTGAATGGGATCAGTCAATGGAAAGCTTGTGACTTACACTGGCTGTGTGTCCTTGGGCAAGTCACCCTCTTGAGCTTCAGTTTCTTTATCTATATGATAAAGGGGGTTTAAAATATATCCTCTCTAAAGCTCCTTTCAGGACTGAAGTTCTGGAATTCTGTGCTACAAATCCATAGAAATATAAATGGAGAGAGAACTTTTAAAGGAAGCAGTGCCTAGAAAATTAAATACTCTTCTTCCGCAATCATTGTCTGTTATCAACCTTTCAGATCAATAACATTTTTCATGGTTATTGACTAAACCAAAGCTTTTGTAACTCAATGTGATTTTCTTTTTTTTTTTTTAAGTTGCAGAAAAGGAGTTTATTAGCAGGAAAATACATTTCAAAGAAGCAGAAGCAGCCTGAGCAGTAGAGAATGGCTCAAGGGCAATTATTAGAAGAGAAAGTCCACTCCAAAGAGTTTGTCGCAGGCTGAGCAAAGGAAGCTCAAAAGACCCAAGAAGGCAAGCCCAAGGGCCACGGCCAGGGAGTCATTATTAGGAGAAAAAGTCCACTCCAAAGAGTTTGGAGCAGGCCCAGGCAGAGGCAAAGCTCAAAATGCTCAAAAGGCCTCACTGTGATTTTCTATATTCTATCAAGAGGCATTTCCAGGGGTGTACGGAACAGTGGACACGCTAAGCTTTGTATTAACTGGGCGTCCAAAGCTCTAGAAGGAACTTTCCTTCTTTGTCAGTGATTTGTCCTCTCCTGACAATATTTTCTGACTGCTCCCAGCTAATTTGAGGAAAAGCTTTGAATTGCTTTTTTATGGTCTCTGCTTTTTTTCTTACGTTCTTCACATACCACAGAAGTTAAGAGTGGAGGAATAGAGCACAGCTCTCTACTGCTGAGAGCGAGAAATAAAATTTTCCCAATTACAGGTTTCCTTTGCAATTTTCCTCTTTGAAGAAAAATAAAACACTTAACACCCATCCATCCCCATTCGCTTAGCTTTTTGTCTTTGTTATACAAAGATGGTGTAAATGGAAATGTACATGTGATGCTGTGTAAAGATTGCTGCGGTCCATAAGAAAGGGACAGGCAGTAGGGGAAAAGGGAAGTAATAAGAAAAGTCTTTCCCCACCAAGCAAACAGGTGTGCGCGCGCGCGCACACACACACACACACACACACACACACACACACACACACACACCAACCTTTCTACTCATCTGCACTTCCTCTCCAGGGAAGACACCCAATGTCTTCATAATACTTCTCTCAGACCACCTCATCTGTACTGAATTGCATATATCCTACATACACTTCACAATAAACAACTCCACTCAACGAAGAGTTGGGGAGTGTCTGGTACATGTCAGGCACCATGCTTGGCCTGAGACTACAGCAGCAGCAACAATAATGACTTAGAAACAGCTCGTCCTTTCTGTGTGTCAGATGCTGTTCTAAGAGCTTCATATGTTCTAGCTCACTCAATCCTCACAGCAACCCTATATGAGGCCAGTACTATTATTACGTCCATGATGTAGATCAAGAAAATGGAGCACAAATGAACCCAAGGTCAGAAGAGCCAGGATGTGAACCCAGAGAGTGAGGTTCCAGAGTCTACGCTCTTAGCCACCTCAGAATATTGCAGACCCTGGCCTCTCCTTCTAGCTGGGAAGATGGCTCCATGAAAAAATAATTAAGGCACCCTGGGTAGAATTTCTTCTTGTAGATAAAGGTTATGGAAAGGAGGCCATTTCAGGTGGAGGGAATACCAATGGCCTATAGACATGAATATGTGTAGGGGGACCATGAAAAGCAATGAGTGTATGAGGAGGTAAAGAGTATTGGGTAGTATGATAGTTAATTGTATGTGTCAATTAGCCTGGGCCAGGAGGAACAGGGCTGAGACATTTCATCAAACACTACTCTGGGTGTAGCTGTGAGGGCGTTTCTGAATGAGATTAGCACGTGAATGGGTAGAGCGAGCAAAGTAGATTGTCCTCCCCAATGTGAGTGAGCCTCATCCAGGCAGGTGAAGGTCTGACTAGAGTAAAAAGGCTGACCTTCTCCTGAATAAGACAGAATTCTTTCTGCCTGACAGCCTTCGACCTGGGACAACAGTTCTCCTGCCTTCAGACTTGGACTGAAACATCAGCTCTTCCTGCATCTCAACCTACCAGCCTTCAGACTGGAACTACACCATTGGCTTTCCTGCGTCTCTGGCCTTTAGACTCAGACTGGAATTACATATCAGCTCTCCTGGGTCTCCAGCTCACTAACTACAGTTCTTAGGGCTTATCAGCTTTTATAATTGCATGAGCCAATTCCTTATATAAAACTCAATATCTATATCTATATTTAAATCTATGTTTGTATCTATATCTATAGCATCTATATCTATATCTATTACTGGTCCTGTTTCTCTGGAGAACCCTGACCAATATAGGTGGGAAGTGCTGGGGAAATGAAAATAAAAGGCAGGTTGTGTCCAGATAATAAAGAGAGATTGAGGGCATGAAGGACAAGACATTAGACAAAGTGTCTTGTCTCTTGCCCCTCCCAGAGAATTCCATATTAACAGGCAGTCAAGCCTTAACCTCTCAGAGTAGAATGTCAGGCAGGCATGATCAGGGCAAATGGGGGATGGCTGGTAAGGGACCTTGTGATGACCATAAAGTAGCATGCCAAGAGACATTTGCAGTCCCAACCACAGGATGCATGCTAGAGTGGAAGGGAGATGTACAGAGGTCCTAATCCCACCCTGCAGTTTATACAAGAGAAGACTGAGGTGAGGGAGGGGACGCAACAGGTCTGGGGTGATGCCTGTGTGTGCAGCAAACAGGGTGTCACCAGCTCTCCTAAGACAGTCTGGAGCTCTGTGCATCCGGAAGATTGTGCATCCTCCCACTGACCCAGCTGGCCCTGCCCAAGACATGCCCAGGAAAGCTTCCCCATGATATAAGGAGAATAAAGAGGAAGAATGGCCACACACACACACACACACACACACACACACACACACACGTGTGCATGCACGCGAGTGCGCACACACATACACATCACTTGGTTGTCATTTTGAGCCTAATTGTTTTAACACCAGCTGTCAAGTCTGCAAAATTCTTCTCTGTTACCAGTGACCTGCAAGACCTAGAATAAGGAGGATGTGTTTAAAAATAGTCCAGATTCCTAGAATTCACTTCTCCTTCTCACCCTCCCTTCTCCATCTTACTGACAGGCCTGGTAAGAACCCACTTCAAATTTATGAGTACAAAGTCAAAAATTGTGATTCATGTTTATTAGGAGTGGTAGAGAAAAGTGGTGGACACGAGCAGGAGCTGGTGAAACAGAGCCTCAGGCTGCATTTTCTGCAAAGCGGGCTGGAATCCCTGGCGAATGCTCCATTCTGAGCCGCAGCAATTAAAACTGGGTGCTCATTTCCTCCACTCCCCCTGGTGGGCTCTGATTCCCTGGTCCTTCTGCAGATAAGCACCCCAACCCCTGTAATCTGAATACCCCTTGGTGATGGGTGCACCAGCTCCCTGCAGCCTCGTCCGGACCCCACAGACTCTGCTCCTTCTGCGTCTGAGCAGCATGGCAACACGGGACAAGACAACTCTGTGGTCAGACAAACTCAAGGACAAATCCTGCACAGCTGCTAACCAGCTGTGTGATGACAGGCAAATGCCTAAATCTCTTACAATCTCAGTTTCCATCTGTAAAAGCTGCTATGATTGTTCTAAGGATAAACGTAAAGTATAAAATACTCTTCACTTCATACCTGGAAAGTAACAGAAACCCTTAAATATGTGTTCCTTTTCTTCCCCTTCCTATGCCCAGCTGTCTTACTTTTTCAAACCTATCAAACACACTTTTGGTAAGTTAAGGAAATTTCAATCAGAAGGAGCTGCTATGATGTGAAAGGGTTCAATCATGGCATTATTTCATATGGCATTGAGAAACTGGAGGCAAGTTCAATGTTCAACTTTGAGGAAATGGCTAAATTATTATTCATGTCTTCTATGAAGTTTTGTGCAGACATTTAATTTCTACTTTATTGATATGAAAATATGCTCATAATGCGATGTTAAGAGAAAAACTCAACATGCAAATTATATTTATAGTATGATTTAATGAATGTGAATAAAAACACTAAAATAAAATTAGGCAAAATATTGAAAGACTGTTTCTAGGTAGAGGACTTATCAGTGAGAGCTTTTTCTTTATTTATGCCTTTTAATTTCCAGAAAAAAATGTTCAGAGAAATAAATCAATGGTCACCAGATTTCTAAATTAAAAAGAGAAGAATAGGGCCAACATTACAGGGGGACAGAAAGTCTCTTTCAAGACACCAAAATAAATGAAGAGTTCTGGGAAAAAAAACACAAATCTGTTTTCCATGTTTGACTAAACAGTGAGATAACTCTCCAAAAAAGGAGGAGATGAGTCTTGTTCTATGTCTGGTTTGGTTTGCATAACTAAGTTGAGAGCAAGCTTTATAAGAATCGGCTCTCCTCCTGCAGACCGAGTGGACGTTAGTACATATAGAGAGAGCCCCACCAGTTCCCATGGGACAGCATGAGATGCTGGGCTCCAGGCCACAATGCAAGTCATGGGGCAGGGTCAAGAAGGCGTCTCTAAGTACCCCAAGATTGAAGACCAACTAGGAGAACTCTCGTGTTGCATATAAACTAACAATTTAGAGGATTAAGCGAAATACGAGAGGAAGGTTTCTGACGACGAAGTGTCTCCACATGACTGCCCAGACCACAGGTTTAGTTAATAGAGGTTTCCATCTGCAAGGACAACCAAAAACCTCTGTTCTTAAGAGAAGGCTGGAGGAACACCTAACCCAACATACTCAGGTTATAGATGAGGAAACAGGCCCATGCAGGTGAAGTGATCTTTCCCAGGGTCACTAAGCCAATTAAAGGCATATTTTGAATAAGAACCAAGCCCTCCTGACTCCTGGTCCTGTCTTCTTTCCACTAACTGTAGATGGTGGACTTAGAAGCTTGTTTGAAGCTCTGTGAGAAGGCCGCAGAACCAAGCCCACGTGCAGCCTTACTGCCCTGGCGCCCTCTAGTGAAAGAAACAGGGTCACAGCAGCTAGACAGTTTACAAGGCGGAAATGGTGTGCAAAGAAGCAAGTGACAATGCATCACGATGTATTGTTTCCTTCCTCGCTAAGCACATAATTGTATTTCGATATGCATATATTACATGTTTTGGAGCATCATTATTCTTTCTTAGAGATTCTCTCTGCTGTTTCATCACCCTGAGGCTTTGCCTTTCTGCTTAGAGGCAAATCCTACCCCCAACCTTAAACAAACCCTCTATCTGAAATCTGGATTTAGGGGGAGCAAAGAACAGAACAATTGCTGGCTTTCTATAATGATTTAGCACATGGGAAATGGGAAATAGAAGTAATATTTACCGAGCGTATGTTAAGTCCTAGATAGCACACATATATTTTCTCCTCCTATTAGAAAACAACGTTGTGAAGTGAGAACCCCATTTTTGATGGGGAAACTGAAGCTCAGAGATGAAAAAATATCCTGCTTAGAGTCGCCCAGTTAGAAAGTGACCTCTTTGTAACACACTGCCCCGAGGCTCTTTCAAATAGAAGCTGAAACAGGTGGCTAGGAAGGGGAAAGCCTTGATTCTCAGACATTCAAACTATTATCTCATTGACAAAGACATGAATTTATTCCAATCGAGCAGCAATTTGTCTGATGTGTAAATAAAAACTCATCTCTGTCTCCTGGAGCCAGCTCCCAGATGGCAATTCTGGGCCAGCCAGGCCGGCTCTGACACTGCCTCTGGGTCACCCCTGGCGAACACAGGGGTTGAGGGGCTGCTGTCACTGCCACAACTCGGAAGCTCTCCTGAGTTAGGAAAGGGGAGCAAAAAGAGAGCCTTGTATTGAAGAGAAGCTGGGACAAGGTAAAGGATGAACATCCTGACCTTGCATGTCTCAGAGCCTCACTCACCAGCCCCCAGGCACCACAGATGAGGGGCAGGCAGTATGCGCAGGCTCTGGCTGGGGAGACCTTAGCGCCCTCAGTCCCTTGGCGCTTCAGGCTTCCCCAGCTCCTACTCACTCTCTCAGTGCCTCCTGACTGCCCACAGCACTTCCTTTCAACAGACCTGTTTTCTAATCATATCTATGGGATTATAACACCGACTGTGCCTTTCTTCTCTAGGAGATGCCCCCAGAGGATAAATCCATGTTGTTATTGTGTAGGTTCCCCAAACTGTGGACATTGCAGCTTTCTGCCAGGAAAGAACAAACCACTTCAAACCACTTCCGCCTCGGTGTACTCTGTTCAAGTCTTCCTCCTGCAGAGAATGCCTCACCCTTCCCCTAACCCAGGAGGGTCAGTCCAATCCTCCACAAAGACCCTCCCCTCTGAATTCCAAAAGTACTCTATGGCCCACTTTCCTTGTATGGTAATTATTTGTGTCCATATATGATAGTCCCTCCTCACTGTTAGCTTTACAGGGTAAGAAGCCTTCAGTAGATGCATGCAATTGTTTTCTAATCCTTGCAAAAACTAAGAGCTCAGCAAGGTTTGTAGTTCCTTTCATTGCTAGGGGATGGAGGTGGGAGAAAGGAACTGTAGAGAATACGAATTGACCTATATATAGCAAGTGGGAAGGAATAAGGTATGTATGTGTCCAGGTCCCTAAGGCTGTTCCCACTTCCCAACCACCACCATAGGCCCTTGGTAACATCCCCAAGAGGTGATACACAGGTGGCAACTAATCGCTCTCACCACCTCCTGACCAGGGGACAGCTAGGCCACGGTGGTGGCATGAGCTCAGTGACCTCAGGCACTGGCATTTCCCACCCACCACCATCACCCCCAAGGTGAGAGCTCTGTGCAAAGCACAACGCTGGGCACTTGGAGTGCCAGCACAAGGAGGCAACAGGGGAATGGAGCCCAATCTCCACCTCCAGGGGCTCATACCTATTTCAGCTGAGATGGAAAACTCATTCATGGAAATAATCTGGGTACAGTTACATAGCAAGGCACCTCTGGATGGAAACTAGTGTTTACTCAGGGATTTGAACAGGGGGACCCCATGGGGGCTTCAAAGCCCAGAGAAGGGAGATGACTGACCTGGGTAAGGGCAATGCTAAGGGCAGACCCCAACTCCACAGCTCCAAATTGGGGGCTCTACCCACTGTGCTGCCTTAGCTCACAAAGTTCATAGCCAAGGAGGACCCAGAAGGGAGTCTCATCTGGGGCTAAACAGGTTCATTCAGGAAGGACCCTACCCCCCCCCAACACTGTGTAGACATTGAGGAAGCTGAGATGAAGCTGTACAGTACCTTCCCTAGTAGTAATCACACCCTAACAGAGACAAGTTCATCATTATCATCATTGTCACCCCCACCCCCACCATCATCACCCCTAGCATCACCACCACCACCATCATCACCCCTAGTATCACCCCCACCATCATCACCCCTATCATCACCACTACCATCATCATTACCCCTAGCACCACCCCCACCATCATCACTCCTCTCATCACCACCACCATCATCAGCATCAGTGGCTGCCTTGTCATCATTGCTACCGTACCACTACTAACACTATCATACCTAATCTGTGGCAGCACTGTGAATTACATTCATTATCTCTAATCCTCAGACAATCCTTTTAACATAGAATTATGATCCCCATTTTACAAATGAGTAAAGTGAGGCCCAGAGAAGTCACGCAGCCTGCCCAAATGTGTACTATAAGAGCTGGGATTCCAGAGCAGGTCTGTTGGACTGCAAAGCTTTCCCGCTGTCTGTTATTCCAGGCTGCCTCCACCAACAAAAAAATCATGCTATTCCGTAATAAATGCTCTAACAGACATAGGTAAGGAGCTTTGGGACTGCAGAGAAAGGTGTGGTTAACTTTGCCTGTGATGGTGAGCAAGAAATTCACAGGGGAGGATAGAGTCAAGGTGAACCTTTGGGAAGGCTTTCAAGTTCTAGTGTAAAGAAGGATGTCCATGTGTTTCAAGGAGAGGAGACAGCATGTACAAAAATGGGGAGTGGGAAGGAATGTTTGCACAGTTGGGGCCTGGAACACCACAAGAGGGAGTGGTTAGTGAGTGAGGGAGAGTAGGGACAGCTGGGACCGGGACCTGAGGACCTCACGCTCTGAGCCTAAGAGTTGAGAGGAGCCCTGGGTTAAAAAGCTCATTGTGGAGTGAAGCTGTATTGACAAGAACATTTGGTATTCTGATATTTATATGAAGCGGCAACTGCCTATCAGGCCAGCAATAGGGAACTGACTAAATGAACTTGGTGCTCATCCGTACAATGGAACATTCTGCAGTCATTAAGAAATGATGATATGTATGATCCAGCAACTCATCATCTGGGTATATTCCCCAAAGAAGTGAAACCAAGGACTTGAAGAGATATTCATATACTCGTGTTCACAGCAGCATTATTCACAACAGCCAAAAGGTAGAAACTACCCAAGTGCCCATGGATAGATGAGTAGATAAACAAAAGGTGCTCTATACATTCAATGGAATGTTATTCAACCTGAAAAAGAAAATTCTGACACGTGCTACAACATGGAGGAAACTTGAGGACATTATGCTAAATGAAAAAGGCAGTCCCAAAAGGATAAATACTGTATGACTCCACTTACATGATGTACCTAGAGTGGTCAAAGTCATAAACACAGAAAATAAAATCGTGGTTGCCAGGGGCTCGGAAGGAAGAGGGAATGGGGCGTGAGTGTTTAATGGGGACAGAGTTTCAGTTTGGGAAGACGAAGAACTTCCGGAGATGGATGGTGGTGATGGTAGCACAACAATATGAATGTACTTAATACCACTGAATTATATCCTTAAAAATGTTTAAGAAGGTAAACTTTGTATGATGTGTATTTTACCACAATAAAAATATGATGATATGGGTATGTATTAACATGGAAATGTGTTATAATGTGTTGGTTAAGGAAAAATATAATGTGTTACATTATGGTTCCATATTTTAATATATATGTATATGCTAGCAAAAATATTAAAAGATATGAATCACAATGTTAACAGTGGTTATTTTGAACCATGAGATGACATTTTATTTTCTTCCTTTGCATTCTGTTTTCCAGAGTCTCTACAATGGACATATGTAACTTATAATAAAAAATGTTTTCAATTAAAGAGAGAAAAAATAGGCACATGTGGCTGGAACCAAGAAAGTGCTAGGCTAAGGGTACAGTGAGGGGCTGTGCATGGTACTAGGAGAGTAACACAATAAACCCATGCGTGCAATGGAACAGCTCAGGCATGTTCTTGCCAAGCACCATACTGCAAGCTTGGGGACCACCAGCTGTGTCAATGACAGAGGCCCTTAGCTACTCTCGTACCCATTAAGGACCCTAATGAGGAGAATTTCAAATTGGACAGGCAGGGCCTTGAACCTCACCACAGCACACGGAGAAGGAGTCTACCCACTTCATTTGTGCCTAGGGCCAGCCATGCAGGAGCCAACCCTAGTCTGGCATTCAGGGCCATAGGACCCCTACCACACCTCATAGCCAACCCTGACTGCCATCATGGGAACACATGGAAAGGTAACACCTGAGCTTCTTGGGGATCTCAGCTGCTAGGGAACTGTCATGCAGGTACGTCTCACCTGGCATGTTATTCAACCTCTCTCTGTCTCCGTTTTCTCACCTGTGAAATGAAGATAATAATTGCCCCTATCTCATAAGAAGGATGACATGACTTAATAAACGTAAAGTGTTCACAACACCATTTGCACATAGTAGGGGCTCAAAAACTATGTGGGCCTGTCACTAGTAGTGTAGTTGTTATTGTTGCTATTATTTATTTATTTATTTATTTTTGAGGGCAGTGTCACTGGCCCTCCTATGTGGGACCCGAACCGGGGCTGCTGGCTTCAGTGCTTACCCACCGTGCCACTCGGCCAGCCCATTGTTGCTATTATGATTATTATCACTATTGACAGCAACCCCAAACTATATTCTTAGTCTACCTAAGAGTTTCCGGCATCACGGGGGAGGGAGAAGAGCTGGAGAAATGTAAACAATGGAAAAGGGAACCCTCCACTTCCCTCCACCTGTCTTCCATCCACCGACCCCCCCAGCTATGTGCCCCCTCCATGGCCATCTCCTTCCCCCAGTCAAGGGCCCCCATCTCTTCCCTGGATTAATCTTGGCTTTGATAGGCTTCCTTGGTAACTCACCTGCAAGTATATGACAAACTCATTCACTATCACAAATTTTGCCTCATGTCAGGTCACCTCTAATCAATGGCTGTAATACATGTAATTCCATTCTGAAATCTCCTGCACTTCTAGGATCTCTTTCATCCAAGGCTTTGCTGACATCCCCTGCCCCCCCCACCTCAGGAAAGAGCGGGTGCTCTGTTGAGTTGCAGTGTCTTGACTTATAAGAGTCATAAGAGCCCTTCTACAGCTGTAGACCACCCTTACCCTCAGTTTGAAAATACAAATGAGGCCAGAGAGGAAAAGTGAATTTCCCAAGGTCACACAGCAGGTTGCAGGCCAAGTTGAAAGGGGAACCTGGATTCCCAAGGTCACATGCATTAAGCACTTACTACACACCAGGTATTTCATCCTCATAGCCACCCTAAGGGGCAGATATCATCAATACCTCGTTCTTACAGAGAAAGACACCAAGGCTCAGAGAAGTTAGAGAACCTGCTCAAAGTCTCCTGTTAGACGTCTGCAGCTGCAGGAAGAGGGAGCTGAGAAGACAGGCTTTATCAACCCTGTGGTTTTCTAGGAGTCTCTCCATCAAGGAGGAGAAGAAAGGAGGGCCGTGGAAGAGGAGGAGAAGGCTTTACCATAGCATTTCACAGAGTGCAGTCTCGGAATAGGGGCTAGAAAGGCCAAACAGGTGATGCACAGGAAACAAGACTGTGTATACTTATTTGACCTAGATAGATAGATAGATAGATAGATAGATAGATAGATAGATAGATAGATAGATATAGATATAGATATAGATATAGATATAGATATAGATATAGATATAGATATAGATATAGATATTAGCTGAGCCATCCTGCCACCTGTTGGCAGCTCAGCGGCTGCTCAGCTCAGACTGGGCATCGAACAGCTGTTGCTCAGAGCTCAGCTTGCACTCTTGAGCGAGCTCTTAACCAACTGAGCCACTCGGCCGGCCCTGTGTGTACCTATCTGACATACTGCCCCACAGTTCGCCAGATGCTGGAAGGACTCTGTTGAGGTTTGCCTAGCCCAAGACAAAGGCTCCACATGGAGAAGGACTGACTCTCGTGCCAACAATTTGTCCCCACAGGTTCGTTAAAAGAGCCTCTTAATACCTAGGACCCTTTTAGGAAATCTCAGTGCCTAGATCTGGCCCTGGACCTGTGTTGCTGAAGGGAACCATGTCATCCTTTAATCCAGAACTAGTAAGTAGGGAAGGGAGCATGTCCTTGCAATTGGTATGGAAACTGGCGCCTGCGTATTTATACTGACATTCGCTGCAGAGAGGTTCCTTAAGTCGTAGGGGTTTATTATATGAAGTCCAAGGGCTGTAGAAGGACCTGAGTCATACTGTTTACGGGCCTGTCTTCCAGCCCACCTGTACCCAAGCCATTCCTGTTGGGGGCGTTCCTGTGAGGCCACCAAGCTCCTCCAGCATCCAGGCCCACAGGACAGAGCCAAATCCTTCCCAGGCCACTGCGTGAAAACTCGGCTTTGTCCAAACACTGCTGTATTCACGCAGCAGACAGGCTTAATGGGCCAGAAGGGATGTACGAGGCTCTCCAGATCCATCATAATCTGAGTATTTAAAGGTCCCCAAATGCCCATTTAGACAATCCACATTTTCTAACAGCTAGTAAATACTCTGGGACCTGGTCAGCATTTTTAAAGGTCCTGAAATAGCTCATTTGCATAATCCATATTTTCAGAGCCTCTAAGCATATGTCCTACCTACATAATCTTAATCTTTATTATGTGCGAGGAAGAAAAGGCTCCCAAGGAGGGTAGCAGCCCTTCATTTCCCTTCTGGGAGAATTGATTCTTGTTTTTAAAAATGACCACATTTTCAAAAGCAGGCACGGAGCTAACCACAAAAGGAAAATATTTAAAGAGAAGCTGTTAACCTGTATAGGCCTGCAAATGTTCTTTCCTTGAAGGCAGGAACATCCCCCTGTGAGCTCCCAAAGATACTAATTGCACAACTGGCCCCTGAAAACACTTCAATTAAAGTTGGAGCCCTCTCCCTCCTCCTCCCCCTCCACCCTCTCTCTGTGGGGAAGTTCCCCCCAGGAGGCCAAGAAGAACACAGATTCCCCTGAACATCTTTCTCAGCATCACTTTTCCAGGGTTAGTCTCAGCTCAAAGCCTTTCCTGGGGAAAGGAAAGGTAACCTGCTAGGAGAAATTTAGGTGTCAGCATCATGGGCCATTCAGCACTGGCCTTTGCCCAGCGGGCACTAAGGAAATGATTTCCTGCAGTTACCAGGATAGAGCCCCCTGGGGCAGTGGGGGGGAAATCCCTAGTAGGAGGAACCGGAGACAAGAAAAACCCACACTGCTTCTCTCTGCTCTCTTGGATGTAAAAATGATCTGTTAGAAAATATACTCAAATTCCAAAACATGTCCAACCATAGGGAAAGCATGGACCACCCTCCCAACATAATGCTGAGCCAGACACCAGGCCTGAAAGAGTACCTACTGTATGATCCCATCCCTACAGATTTCTAGAACAGGCAAAGCTAATCTATGATGAGAAAAACCTGGACAGTGGTTACCCTGGGCTTAGGACTAAAGGGAAGATGGGGGGGCCCTTGTAAGGTACTGAGAATAGCTTGATCTAAGCACTGTTTACCTGGGTGAATTCACTCTAAGAAAATACCCAGAGCTACAATTTTTTTTTTTTTTTTTTTTGGAAATTACCTTAGTTCCAGTTTCAACTTCCCCAGTTTCTCCTGCTACTGCTCTTACATCCCCTCTTGCTGCACCTTTATTTGTACTCCAAGCATATCCTGATGCGCAACTTACTATGAAAAGGGGTTACTCTTCCCTTGTCCAGACTTTTAATTTGGGAGCAGTCTGGCGGGGAGAGGGGGAGATATTTATAGTAACAAGGATGCCTCTAAATGGACTGGGGGCTTCTTTGTCTCTTAACTCCTCCATCTACTAGAAACCCCACCACCTTAAAGAGGGGTACCTTGTGGTGGTGATCCCGTGTGGGAGGCAGGGGTGGGGGTGGGGACCTGCCAGGTCTGGCAAAGAAGAATGTCTCCCTATTGAGTGTCTTTGAAGCTGGGAATGGGCACCAGGCCAGGTGGCTCTGGGTTTCTGCAGCCTCAGGCAGGCCGCAGGGCTGTCTGAACTTGAGACCCACAGCCAGCCCTGCTGAGATGGGCTGAGCTCAGAACTATTGTAGAAGGAAGGAGGGGTAGAGAAAGTTGAAGGAAATAAAGGGAGTGAATGGGGATGAGAAAAGGGAAACGGAAGGAGTAGCATTGACCTGTGCTGAGGGTAGGCTGGTGTAACAATTCTGATGTTATAGTAACAAGGATGCCTCTAAATGGACTGGGGGCTTCGCTCTAAATCGCAGGCGGATCTCTAAATCTCGGCCCTTCCTGATCCGGCTGCTGAGCAGGGCACCTGGGGAGAGGGACTTACACATTCCGGCTGATCCTTAGATCCTTCCCTAACACTCTAGGCTTCCGGCTTCCCCACCTCCACCTCACAGCCCACCAGCCCCACCTCCCCCTGCGGAGCTGAGTACCATCGCCTCCACTGTCCCATGTGTCCTCCTAGGGGAGGCCCCTCAGACCCCACGGGGTGGGTGCAGGGAGGCTGGCCAAGGGACTTGCGCCCCTGTGGTGAGTACAGGGCGAGAAGCTCCGCAAAGTCTCCTATTCCTGAAGACCCCTTTTCCCGGGTGGGTCCTTCCTCCGCCTCTGCCCAGCCAGGGATAGGAAGAGTCTGAACTCTGGGCGAGAAGCTCCGCAAAGTCTCCTATTCCTGAAGACCCCTTTTCCCGGGTGGGTCCTTCCTCCGCCTCGGCCCAGCCAGGGATAGGAAGAGTCTGAACTCTGGGCAGCAGCTCAATGCTGGAGCACGCCAAGAGTGACATCGCGCCCCAGGCTGGCGCCCAGGCTGGCGAGCTGATGAGTGTGCGCATTGGGTGCGAGCACCACACTGGCTCCTGAGCCCTCCGCCCAGGATCCTGGTGCTTGACCCTTCCTTCGCACTCCCCACAGCGTCCGGTTGCCTTGGCCTGTGTTCCCCAGCTTCCCGCCCCGCCCGGTGTCAGCTGGGCTGTCTCCAGGTCCCAGTCTGCATCCCAAGAGCGCGCCCACAGGCAGGCAGGCTGCGGAGGCACCCAGCCCTTGGTGGGGGCGTTCCGAAAGGCCTCGCCTCCCTTGTCATGGCCATGAATGACATCATCCCCCTGGAGGCCTCTCCCTGTGCCTTAGCCTTCTGCAGCAGATGTCCTAGCTCTCCGCTGGTACATCCCTGCCTGCCCTGGGCCCCCTCTCCTTCACATACCCCGCTCAGAGTTGGAGCATCTTTGCCTGCCCGCCACCTCATCTCTTCCCGCGCTGAACCTCCAAGACCCACAGCCAGTCTAGCCTCCTCCTTTGCCTCTATTTTCCCAGTTCTTTCCTTGCTTCCACTCCTCTCAGACCCTCCAGCACCCAAATCCTAGGCAAGTCACCTTTCAGATGATTGATAAATGATATAGATACAGAGAGATTGATAAATGGATGGATAGATCTACATGGATGACAGTTATAGATATTTACAGATAGATGATAGATAGATATAGACAATAGATCTAGACAGAGAGAGATGATAAACAGGTGGATAGATATAAAGTGGATGGATGGATGGATGGATGGATGGATGGATGGATGGATGGATGGATAAATACAGATATACACAGAGGGTGCCAAAAAAAAGTATGCACATTTTAAGAAAGAAAAAAAAAAACACTGAAATTGTAATACTCAATATATACTGATAACACGGTCTGACCAGGGCAGTATTCAGGCATTCACAACCTGCTTAACAGAAATGAAGCTGCAGGGCTCCAGCTGTGCAAACTGTAAAGTGCTGTGAGCCCCTCTGTAACACTAACCGCAGCAGCAGCTTAGCACTAGCAGTGCTGCTTGCAGATGGTTTGAGCACAGGTCCAGTCCAGCCAGGCTTGCCTGCTGGCATCACCAGGTTAGTTCACCCATTCTTTCAATAAGCATCCGCTGAACCTAAAGTAACCACACAATACTGGATACTGTCGCCCAGAGACCAACAGGGAATGTGCCTACTTGATAGGGGCTGACATTCTGGTGGGCATCATACCCTCACACAGTAACTCCATGTGTTAGGTGCCCTGGGGGAGGTTAAGGATGGAGAATCATGAAACCCACAGGAGGGAAAGCATTTGACCTAGGTCCTGAAGAATGGGTACAGGGTTCCCAGGAGAAGGAAAGGCATTTCAGACAGAAGCACCAGGATGTGCCTATAGGAGTAGAGGGCCCAATATCCCTAGGATGGGGAGCAGTTTGGTGGGACTAGACCACAGTGCCAAGGGAATGGTGGGTTTAGATCATGCTCACAGAGGAAAGGGTTGGCTGAGGCCAAGTTGAGAGAGGCTCTGACACCCAACCTATTTCTTCTATTCCTGTGTCCTCTGCCAGATCTGTCCCCAGGCACTGAAGGTGACATAGGGTAAAACCCCAGGCCTCCTAGCCAGATCTTCAAACTATGGACATGTGACAATTCCAGCGTCAATCAGCGCTCCTAGGGGAGAAGCTCCAGTGTCAAAGCAAGCCCTCCAGCTATCTGACCTAAATCCTCCCACCTACCCCAGGGACAGCCTCACCCTCGGGGTGACTCAGCTCCTGGCTCCCTTCCTGACACCAGCTGAGATGTGTAACTGGTTACCATGGTGATCCCAAGGAGCTAGGTTCATACCTATCTTCCCTGATGAGACCTGGATGTCTAAATTGCTCCCGCAGTGAAAGCCTATGCACAGCTGCTCACCTGCAGAGGTACAGTGTTTGACAGGCAGCATCCCAGAGCCTTCCTCCCCTGCATGAGCTTGGGGTGGGGGCAATAGTAGGGAGAGGGAGGCCTGAGAACAGATGCCCCCACCATGCGGACTCTAGGCTGGTATTTCTCTCCATAAGATTCAGGTCCCCAGAGGGAGGGGGACAAAGAACATGAAGACTGGGACTGAGAACTACCACCAGCATGTGGTGTTTGGGGAAGACTTCCCACTATTCCAGGTCGTGACACATGGGGACCCTTCGAGAGTACACTTGGGAGAGATGCATGCTTATTTATCAAATGTATCATTTTCATCAAAGTTACAGAGAGAGAGAGAGAGAGAGAGAGAGAGAGAGAGAGACAGAGAGACAGAGAGAGAGACAGAGAGAGAGACAGAGAGAGAGACAGAGAGAGAGAGAGACAGAGAAGGGAGGGGAGAGGACCAAACTACTCTTTCTGAAACATGGTCTGTTGACCCAAACCTTCAATAGCTCCCCAGTGCCAAGAAAGATGATTCAAACTCCTAACCCTGGCCTCAGTCTCCCTTTTAAATGTCTCCCTCATGATCTACCTAGTAACCATCCTTACTGCCCCCACAGAACCCCCTTCCTGCCATGCCACACTCTCAGCAGACCACTTCCTGCTTCCCGAAGTTCTCCAGCCGCTATGTGTGTCTCAAGCTGACCCTCTGCCTGGGCCACCGTCACTCCATATCCACTTCCTTGAGTCATCCTCACCCTTAAGGCTCAGGCCCCCTTGGACTCCTATTAGAAGACAGTCTGCCATGAAGCATATACTTAAGTCTACCTGTCACCCCCATGGCGCAGGACCCCTGAAAGACAAACGTACGGTTTTGTTTATTTTGCTGACCCTTTACCCCTCAGAGGGCCTAGCATGGGGCCAACATTAATGTGAATTTCACGGCACTGATTCACCCTCCCTCTCCCCGCTAAGTGTGTTTTAAAGACCTTCACCAAGGATAAATGAGGAGACCCCTGATGGGCAGTCATCCCATACTCACTGATGGGAGCCCCTGTGCCAGAAAAAAGAGAAGGGGGCTACAAGAGCAGAGTGCCTGAATCCTTCATACTTGGACTCCTGGCCCACCCACTTCAGTGGTACTTCCTCCATCCCAGCTCTTCAGAGTGTCAGCTACACGAAGGGAGATGGACTGCTGGGCCTTGTCCTCTGGGCATAGAAACAAGGCTCCCTGGCATCAGGCAAAGGAGGCAAGAGACTCAGAACAGGCTGCTGGAATGTGCGGATGGTGCTCCAGCTTAACCCAGGCTCAGGCCAAGGCATGTAGCACTGGAGTAAGTAGCATGGTGGCAGGCTGTGGCCTCTGGGACACAGCTGGCCGAGGCTGCACACCATAACCTCCCAGGCACCAGCCGGGCCTGCAGACGTAGCCCTTGCAGGCAAGGCTAACACAGTTAATTGGTTCCAACCTTCAGCTAAGAGTATGAGCATTGATTGGGCACCCATGGGGCTCAGAAGCTGTGACATCTGAGGATGCTTCACTTCCTCATAAGCTTGAACCCAGAAAAGAGAAATCCGATCAGAGGTCATGGTGCTCATTTCCCAGCTGGGCCGAAACTCAGCAGAAAGACAGTGGGTTATAAATAGTGGAGGAGCAACTACTGAGAAATCAATAGTGAGGAGGGAAGATGACTCTCTTCCCTGGGCGGGGCCTCTCCATGGAAAAGCCAGGCCCAGTTAGAGCAGATGACAGGAGACAAAGAGCCACAGTCCCACTTACCCTGGTCACGGTCCCCTCACCTGTCTCAGAAGCGCATGCATCTGTCCTGACTCCAGGAGCATGGTGACTTAAAGGATAGGGCTGGGATGAGGGGACTTCAAGTAAAGGTCTTGGGAGCTGGGCTTGGACTCTGAGGGAAGCCAGGGGTTAGCCCTACTTAATGTGATCTAATGCCAGTGTGCGCCCCATACACAGAGACCCAAGCCCATTCTCCTGTCGTTCATCCAGCCCTACAGGAACCCATCCATCCATTCTTTCATCCAAATATCTAGTCATTCAGGAATGAATTTGGCGAATCAAAATTGAGTCCCTACTCTGTGCCAAGCCCAGTGCTAAGCTCTCTGTGACCTCCCTGTAAAGTGTAAGTTCTACCTGCACTTGAGTGTTTGCAAGAATCAACAAGAAAACAGATCCCAATGTGCATGCAGCCTGGAAAGCATTATACACATGCCCGGAAGTGTGGTTTTGACAGGGGGAAGCCCTTTGGATGCTTCCAAGAGAAGAACATTCCAGCCTCTAAGGGACTCCTTTCTCTTCCTTGGTCTTTGCGATTCCAGCCAAGGAACCCTTGATTGGCATTTATGGGACTACTTTCTCAAGTCAACTTTGTACTTTCTCCTAAATTAGGATATTAGAATGTATTTCTGAGACCCTTTCAAAAGTATGCCCCCTCCAAAAAAAAAATTTGCTGTATGACTTTAAGCAGGTCAGTTGACCTCTCTGTAAAATGGGGATAATAAGAATATCTCATAGGACTTCTGTGGGGATCTGCAGAGTTAATATACTTGAAGTACCTAGAATAGCAGATAGCAAACAATAGGTGCTAGGTAAGGATAAGCTTCTTAAGACCCTGATGCAATTTGCTGGGGGGAAATGAGGACTCAGGTTAACCTTTTACAAAGGACCTCAGGGACACTATTGGACAATAGGCTTCTGGCTTGAAGACATATCAAGCCCCAGTCTCCCCAGGTCTTAACACACCTCCATACAGCAACTTTCTTGGGAGGGGACTCAGGGCCGGTCTTATAAATTCATCCTACAGACTCTGTGTTCTAAGACATTGCAGCCTCTGAGAGAAGACACTACAGTGTCTCACAGGGGAAGGAGGTGTGAATAAAGAACATTGTCTTTTCATCCAGTGGATGAAAAGATTGGACTTGGGCCGGCCAAGTGGCGCGTTGGTTAGGAGCTGGTTTGGGACGCCAGCAGCCCTGGTTCGGATTCCACATATGAGGGCCAGTGACACTGCCCTCTACAGCTAAGATGGTGAACAACAGCTCCACCTGGAGCTGGGCTGCTGTGAGTCCCCGGGACGGCATAGCTGCAGCGCCTGCTGCAATGGGCTGCCGTAGGCTACAGTGAGTGGCTGCCAGCCAGCGTGATCAGCTGGCAGCCGGTGTGAGCTGCCAATAGCCGCTGTGAGTGGCCGTCCAGAAGCCAGCGACCTATCTGCCTCACTGAAGAAGAGTACAATGATGATACCAACATGGGCCAGTGAAGCAACGGCCTCCACAACCAGACTGAAAAACAAAAGGACAACAACTTTTCTCTTCCCCTTCCCTAGTTTCCCAACACTGTTCCCTGCCCTTAATTCTCCAATAAAATCTTAAAAAAAAAAAAAAAGATTGGACTTTGATTGTGATAAGGAGGGGAAGAAGAAGGCATAGAGCTGAGAGTTTCTTGATGCTGCAGGCGTCCATAAAATTCCATCAGATTAAGGATATTCTTAGTAAACAAACCTGTGGACAGAGGCACTGCCTCGTTTAAGTAATGGTTCCCATTCACAACACAAATATTAATTGATAGTTATTTACTTCTTCAGTGCATGGCACAATTCACAGTAGCTTCCAGCCTTCTGCTCCTCTCAAGCAGAAAACAGCTGTAGCTCAGAGAGGAAGCTGTGACTAAAAGCCCAAGGTCACACAGGGTCCCCCAAAGTTCCAAAATTCACGGAGATTTTGTTGTCAAGAACATCATAATTCAGGGCTACTATATTTTCTTGGTCTCCAGCTGCTGTACATTTTATTCCAAAGAACAACCAATCAGAGCCTCAGATCTTCCTTGCTTACTGCTCATTCCACTATGCTAAGACTGAACTAGCTCTCAGGGATACCAATGAGATAAGATACATCCCTGCCCTCAAGGAACTCTTAGGGTAAGCCCATCTCCTTGAATTTGGCCTTATTCCGTACAGACCTCTTTTCCTCCTGCGTGCCTCCCTCATCGTCATTATCACTAGCTGGTACTGACCAACCTATGGCTTCTATGTTCCCAACAGCATTTACTTAGCCACTGCCTCCAGCTGAACACTGGAGTAGACAGTGCAGAAAACAAAGACAAGAAATAAAGTCACTGACCTTATGGAGTCTACAGCTCACTGGGGAACTTTTCAAGGAGTGTAACCAAAACTGCCCTGGAAAGCTTGTGGTCCACAGGTAGTATGTCCTAGACTCTTGAAGAGTCCAGCCCTTCTCACTCGTGTGATTATGACATGTAACAGACAGTAGGGACCAAAGGCACAAGCAGTTTAGAAAGAGGTGCTGTAGAGCAGCATTCCCATAACAACACTCCTGGGAAAGGTCCGTGGGTCATGGCCAGGGCCTGGCATCCTGCCTAGGTTACCATGGCAACCCTAGGAGGAGCAGCATCTTTAAATGTGGACACAGGTATTTCTGCTCTGCGTGCAGTGAACCCAAACTCCCTTGCTGGTAAGAAGGGGCCAAGAGGTCCCATTGGATCCAAGGCAAGGGTCCATAGTAAGTACAAGAGTACATGATGACACTAAGCAAACGCCAGAAGTCCTGCATGTAGTGTAGGGGATAAAGACTGTGCCAAAATGCCAAGCTGAGCCATCAGTCAAGGGAGGAGTGGGTCATGGGAGCAGAGGAGACTCACGGGGCTTCCACCTGTGTTATTTTCTTCACTACTTACAACTACATCTGAGGTTGATTATTCCCCTTTTACAGATGCACAAACTGAAACTCAGAGGAGTTCTCTTGGCCAAGACTCTGCAATCGGTAAGCGGTAAAACCAAGACCCACGTTTTTTGTATTCTTAAAGCTTGGGCATTTTCAACCATACCATACAACCTAAGGAAATGGAGAGATCATTTCCATTTCTATATTTGTTACTAATATTTAATTGATTATTGATCATTGATTACTTATTTGATATCTAATAATAATTAATTGATATTTAATTCATCAGGCACCTCTTAAACTTGCTCAGCGCCTGAGGGCCACAGCTAGGCATCTCTAACCCAAGGGAGGCCCCATGCATTTGGGCTCCTGCACCTCAGGCCCACAGGAAGGAAACATCACTCCTCCCTCCCCTTCCCATGGGCAGCACTGACAGTCAGTGCTCCCAGTTACCCCGCTGAGGCAATTTCAGCTCCAATTTGTTCAAACTCTAGACCAAAGGCTCAGACTCAGCCTTTGATGTGCTGAACAAAAACCAGAGACAGGAACTGGTCTCAATCAGCGAGTAGAGGCTGGCGGTGAGAAAGCGCTGGGGAGGGGGAAAGACAGCTTGCCCTCCCAGCACTGGTGTCCCCATTTCTCTCTGCTGTGCAGACCGTGCAGTCCCACCCTCACCATGGCCCCACCCCTGGACGCTGTCTCAAGCGTGCACTAGAATTACCTGCAGACCCCTGGGCCCTCCCATTCTGAACTGCCCCAGCCCGCGGCTGGGGTACCTCCCTGTGAGGTATCTGATACTGGTGGTCCATACACCAGAGTTTGAAAAACACTGCAGGGAGCAAGGGACAGGATCCTAGACTGGGGCAAGCAGGTGGGGGTGGGGGTTAGGGCTCCTGTGGGTGGGGATTACATCCTACAGAGATGCTTTCTATCTCAGAATCTAAGATGGTCCCTTGGGGATGAGGGGTGGTGGGAGGGGCATAAAGATCTAGCCTCTCCCTATCTAAGGCTGAGGAAACCACAACCAGAGAACGGGGAATCAGTATCTTTGAGCCGCTTTTCTTTCAGTTAGTCACCCTCTCCATAAAGACATCTTCCTTCAGCTGAGACTTGCTCCACTGCTGCTGCACCGTCCCCTCTAAAGGAAGGGATTTGTGTCACTTTAGGCCTTTTTTAATTTCTGAGACACATTGTCTTTCCCTAACTCAGGGGGTTGGGGAGATGGGAACACTTGCAGAAGGAGAACGTAAAACCTTACAAGAAGCACAGGGCAGGGAGAATCATGATTGCAAATGAACCTAGGAAAGTCCTTGTAACTATAACTTCCCTACATTACAATATACCCAGACAGTCCTCTACAAAGGCACTTTACACATCTTAAAGTAGTCATAAAGGATAATTACAATTAATTTCCAGTTTCCACCCTTCAGGAATTCCCTCTCCCACAACTTTAAATGAAATGATAATAAATTATTTTTGCCTTGTTGCAGACAACATGCCTAAAAAGAGGTGTGTGTGTGTGTGTGTGTGTGTGTGTGTGTGTGAGAGAGAGAGAGAGAGAGAGAGAGAGAGAGAGAGAGAGAGAGAGAGAGAGATTGATTCTCCATCCAATTGTTTACTCCTTTTCTGATTTCAGGACTTTGGGATGGTTCCTGTTGTCACCGTGCCCTAGCACCCTCTGCCCAGCTGAGTGACCTGGGACAAGTTACCCAACCTGTGACACTGTTTCCTCATCGGTGGAATAGGGATATGACAGAACCAATGGTGTAGGGGTGTTCCAAGGATTAAAGAGGGTAATCCAGGTGAAATGCTTAGTGAAGTGTCTGGCACATAGTGTTTAATAAGTAGTAGCATGAATTTGTTATCGTTAGTAATCTATTCAAATATTACTCCCTACCATGTATGCTGCTGGCCTCAGCCCCCACCTATACCTTGATCATTCAAGGACTTCATCCACTCTTGTGTCAGCACTAGCACACCTCTGCCCACGGGGCCAAATCCCTGGATTTCCTTGAGGTGCCCCCCCAACATTTCCACCTCCCTCTGAAAGCTGTCTCCTCTCCTGGCCCGGTGGTGGCCTAAGAGTGGAACAGACTCTAGGATTGATTCTTAAAGAGGTAGTACAGATGAGCAGACTGCTGCAAAGGGTGGGAGTTGGGAGCCCTGGGAATGCCTAGAACTGGACTGTCCCTCCTTCCCCAGGGCTGCAAGAATGTCCTGCATTGGGGTAGCAACTGTGGCTAAGCTGGTCAAAGCCCGCTCCCTAAGGTCGTCCTTGTCTCTGAGTCCCTCTGGCTCCCTGTAACCAAAGCCTGCAGGAGGGTTCAGGGGGTCAGATCTCCCCAGGATGAGGGCTCTGATGTGAACAGGGAGAGAACAAGGTGATCCTGCCCGTTAGGAGGCCTTTGAGCTGATTGGAGCATGTCATGAGGGGGTGAGACAGAATTTATTTCATCAGAAGTTCAAATGCCTGTGACAAATTTCCAGACACTTTTGTTCCAGCCTCACCTCCCAAACACACACCCATCTGCTGGAACCCTGTAGGCACCTCAGCCAGGTTCATGTCTGCTCGAATCAAAACTTCAATTCAGTGGTTACATTTGATGTCCCTGCAGCCTTTCAACACAGGTTTTTACATAATCTGCCTTTAAAGCCTTTTCTTTATAATATGCTTCTCTTCTCAAAGGAACCAATACTTCACTTGATGGAGTCTATTCAAAAAAGGCAATTGAATACCTGCTAGGGCCAGCTCAGAGCTAGACACTTGGGGTGCAGGAAGGGGTTGGTGCGGGTGGAGAGAAGAATGCTGAAGACACAACTTTCCCCTCCAGGAAGCTTAGAGTCGGGGCCAAGTCGGGAGAGACAGAGATCCACGCAGCTAATCGGAACGCATGCCAGGCTTGGTAAGTACTCCAAAAGAGAGGAACACAAATTGCTTCAAGAACAAAAGACTAATTCCTATGTTTGCATGGGCCTGTGATTGCAAACTTGTGAATTCATGAGCCAGACTGTACAAATATACAATCATGGTGCATGAAATAAAGCTCTTGATCTAATAATGCTAATACACGCTAGATAGAGTGTGACCGGATGAGTAATTAGGGAAGCTCTAGGGTGTGCTATTGTTATTCCCACTTGCGGAGGGAGAAATATAAACTGCCTCTATTTACAAACAGCTGTGCTCTCCAGTAATGGCTGGCTCTGGCCACACCTGGCTAGTGAGCACCGGAAACGGCATGGCTGGTCCAAATCAAGTATTAAACACACACCGGGTATCAGTCCTAGTACAAAAAAATTTTAAATCTCATGAATAAATGTTATGTGGTTCATTATATGTTTAAATGAATATATACCCACCAGGGGTGCAAAAAAAAATGTATCCAAGTGGACACTTTGGTCAATGTTACTCAAGCAGTAGTTTGCCGTAATCAGAAGTGTCTGGACGCTGATGGGAACCACTTTAAGCACCTCTTGTAATTACGGAAGTCAAACGTGACTTGTATTCATCTTTTGCTATCGGTATATATTGAGTATTATACAATTTTAATAGTTTTTTTTTCCTTCCTTAAAATGTGTATATATTTTTTTGGCATCCTCTGTATATGGTTAAATAAAACATGATTATATATGTTGTTATTACAATTAATTTACCCCTACTTCTTTTGACTTTTTTAAATGTGGCTACTAGAAAATGTGAAGTCCCAAATGTGGCTCCCATTTATGGTCCACTTTATATTTCTACTGGCCAGCATGGATCTAGAGCATTTGTTTCCATTTTGTCATGCAATTCTCAATCACAACTCTATAAAGTAGGCATTTTCAAGACAAGCTAACCAAGGTTCAGAGAAGTGGCGAACTGGCCCAGGTCACACCACATTAGGCATCAGCAGCTCATTTGGGTCCGTGGCTCAAGATCTCACCTGCTCCCTCACCTGTAACATGGAGCTCATAGCTCCCTGACATGATATAGTAAGAACAGAAACTCTGGTTTCAAGTGGGGCCAGTCATGATTATATCACACTAAAATTAACCGTTCCATCCAATGCCTTCTACCTTCAAGGCCCACAGTTACTGCTCCCAGGCTGCACTGAGAGCCCCTCCTTGCTGGTGCCGCCCCTCTTGGGCCTTGCATTGTCCGGCTGCACCCATCCCCCTGTATTGTGGTGCCCCTTTAGTGGCTGTCATCTGCAAGATGTGAGCAGCTCCTGGTTTCAGTCCCTAAACAGTCAATGCTCAAATGATTGCTTAATCTACTCACGATTTCAAACAAGGACTGGGCTTCTGCACAGCCACACTGGTTTTTTAAAAATAAAATAACAATGTGTTTTTCAGAGCAGTCTTAGATTCACAGTAAAACTGAGTGAATGGTAGTCCCTGCCTCCCCCCCAACAGACACACAGCCTCCCCCACTGACATTGTGGTATATTTGTAACAACTGGTGAACCTATATTGATTGACACGTTATCACCCAAAGTCCACCGTTTACATTAGGGTTCTCTAGGTGTATGTTCTATGGGTTTGGATAAATGTAAAATGACATGTATCCACCATTACAGTGTCATACAGAATAGTTTCACTGCTCTAAAAATCCTCTGTGTGTCACCTATTCATCCCTTCTTCCCCCTGACCCCTGGCAGCCACTTTTTACTGTCTCTATAGTTTTGCCATTTCCAGAATCGCATATAGTTAGAATCATACAGTAAGTAGCCTTCTCAGATTATCTTCTTTCACCTAGTATCATGCATTTAAACTTCCTCCATGTCTTTTTGAGACTTGATAGCTCGTTTCTTTTAATTGTTGAATAGTATTCCATTGTCTGGGTGTCCCACAGTTTATTTATCCATTCATCTACCAAAAGACATCTTGGTGGCTTTTAAGTTTTAGCAATTATGAATAAAGCTGCTATAAACACCCATGTGCAGGTTTTTGTGTGGACATACGTTTTCAACTCATTTGGGTAAACACCAAGGAGCACAGTTGCTGGATCATATGGTTAGAGTATGTCTGGTTTTGTAGGAAACCACCAAACTGTCCTCCAAAGTGGATGCACCATTTTGCATTTTCATAGCCATGAATGAGAGACCACCCTACCTTTGTGAGCTGATACCATGTTATTCTTGCTTTCAGGAGCTCCACCTTTGTGTTCTCTGCCTACAGAGCCCAGGCCCAGGCTATCCAATCTTACTGCTGTCCTGGAGATAGCACATAGCACTCAGTGTATGTACCTTTGCTCTTTAATAGTAATTATGCTAGTAGGAAGCACTTAATATGAGTTGGGCATTGGGCAAAGCTCATCCCACATATCGTCCCATGAATCCTCACAGCAACCCTGTAAATAAATCTGATCATTATCCCCATTTACATAGGTGGAAACTGAGGCTCTGACATGCCCAGTGGCTTGCCCAAGGCCATACTGCTGGTGGGTGGAAGTGGTGGGATTTGACTGCTCTGCAGGTAACCCCTGAGCTCGGATGCCCCCAGTCCGCATGTGTCTCCATCTTACTCAGTTCTGAGCTCCTGAAGAGCCAGGACCTGTCTCACTCACCTGGAAATCACGCCTGTGCCTGGAGTCTTTCCAGCGGCCACCAAAGAATGCTGACTGAGGTCTCAAGGGCCCCTCCTAGTCTTGTGTCACAGGTACTGCTCTTTCCTCCTACATGAGCTGTCCCCCAAATTTCTATCTTGTCTCTCCACTGTCCTCTCCACACTCCTCCTTTCCAGGCCTCTGTACCCTCAGTCCCAATTTTCCTTCCGGGTTGATGATCCCCAAATCCCACATCCAACCTGGCCTTGTGTGAGGACATCTCCCATTGGTCTCTGAACATGGTCAGCACTTCTTCTCCATTTAGGAGGCCCTTCCCTCTCATATTCACTGCTATAGACTGAAGGTTTGTGTCCCCAAAATGTATATGCTGAAGCTCTAACACCCAAGGTAAGGGGACCTGGAGGTGGGGCTTTGGAATGTGATTTGGGTTAATGAGATCACAAGAGTGAAGCCCCATGATGGAATTATGGCCCTTATAAGGAATTGAAGTGACCCCTCTCTTACTCAAAGTCTCACCTCTCAATTTTCCTCTCAAAACTTCTCTTGGATTGGTCCTTTCTTTTCCATCCCTGCTCCATAATGTTAGTTCAAGCTATTTTCCATCCACTTTGGAAAAATTGTTATAGACTAACTAGTCTCCCTTTATTCAGTCCATCCTACAACAAATCGGCAACAAAAATAACGCCCAAACCATGCACATCACTCCAGCCTGCTATGACTCCCAAGTGCTCACTGGATTAAGTCCACTCTTTAGTATTCAGTCTACAGTAATCTGGGACCCACCCCTCCCCCATCTCAGCTCACCCTGCACAGATCTCTGCTCCAGCCCAGCCAGCTCCCTCTCTCTTACATGCCCAAGCTGGGCTCATTTCCACTTCTGAGTGGTTCCACATACTCTCCCCTAGCCTGGAATGTCCTCACTGCTCTTCCTTTTCCATCTGGATGCCAACAGGCCCTCCAGATGGTCTCAAGTTCAGCCATGCCAGGACAATTGCCCTGATAACATCAACGCCATGGGATTGGTGCTTCCAGACTGCCCAAAGCAAGAACCCTCATGCTGCATGGACAAGCATAGCCCACAGGGGCTCCTGGCTCCAGGAGCTGGCTCCACACTGGAAAGGACCACTCCACTCCACTCCACTCCCACCCGTGGGGATGGGCCATGAGAACAGAACTGCAAGGCTGTGAGGATCCAGGAAACAAGTCCAGCAAAGTGGGCACTTAGGGACAATCAGCAGCTGCCTGTCAGCACCCGAAGGGCTGCCCCACATGAAAGGGGGGTTCACTCTGAGCTGGGCTGGGGAGAAGAGGGGGTACAAATGAGTACAAATCTCACAGGGGCTATTTTGGTGTAATGGAGAGAACCTCGCTTGGAAATTTGGACTCAGCTCAAGTGCCACCTCTTCCTCCAAACCTCTCTAACTCCCCTGGCTAAACCTCACATGTGAAAGTAGGACTTTAGTCACACTTCCCAGTCAATACATCTCACTTTCTACTCAGTGTTATGGTAAATTAATAGACAAATCTTCATTCTGAACTAGACTGGAAAGTATGGAAGCAGAGTCCATGACTGATTTCTTTTTATAATCCCAAAGCTCCCAGCCCAGCCTCCAGCCTCTAAAAAGAAAGTCTGCCAGGATGTTTGTTGGGTGTACATCCGGACCCCTAGCATGCATCCCAGGCCCTGCCATAGCTGTGTCCTCATCCTGGACTTCCCAGAGGGGTCTCCCAGGAGGGCAGGAAACAGGGCTTACCACGAGGTCCCTTACAACTCCTGAATCCCAGGGTTGTGGTACCCCTCTAGGAGAATCTTGCCTTTGCTCATCTAGCTTTTCCTTTGCTTCCTTCACAAGTTGGCACCAGACGTAGGGGCTGAGAGCCAGATTAGCAAAGAAAGCTGTCAAAAAATATCTCCCCTCCAGAAAAAGCAAGGGAAAACAACATCTTGGTGGGGTTTTCCAGGGGAAGAAAAAGTAAAATAGTCTCTTTCTATGTGTTGCCCTAAAATGGCAGTCTTGCAGAGGGAAAACATATTTTTCCTGAGCAAAGCTGTTTGTGGTGTGAAAGATAGAGTGTGTGTGCTGAGCACAAAGACACAAATTGGCCCGAGGCTCAGCTACAAATGCTATTTCCCCAGGAGTTTATATTGGGCAGGAAGGGGTTGGGGAGAGAAAAAAATAAAATCTTTGTTTTGTGAAAATGGGGAAGAAACACGTTGGCCTGGATCAAATTCAAACCTGGCATCTGGTACGAAGGAGGCCTGTAATAGAGATACACTGGGTACGGAAATGGATGCTGAAGGGGCAAGCACCCTATATACTCTCTCCAGGCTCACCAGAGAAGGTGCAGGCTCATTCCAACAGCAGGATGGCCTGGGACCTGGGGCCATCACAGGTTGGACTGTCCACGGTCGGCTCCAGAGCATGGCCAGGCATCCCTTTGAGCCCTGCCTCGTGAGCTCCTGGGACCCACCCCACAAGGCTCCTGAGAAGACTAAAGGGGATAACACCTAAAGGCATTAGCACGGGCTCTGACACATAGTGAGTACTGAGCAGTGGTGGTGGCTTTGCTCATGATGGTGATGGTGATGATCATGATGATGATGGTAGTGGTGGTGATAGTGATGATGATGATGATGATGATGATGATGATGACGATGTTGAAGACCACGATGGTAATGATGGTGCTGGTGATGATGATGAAGACAATTATGGTGGTGATGGTGATGATGATGGTGATGATGATGATGAAGACCATGATAATAATGATGGTGCTGGTGATGATGATGAAGACAATTATGGTGGTGATGGTGATGATGATGGTGATGAAGGTAATTATGATGGTGATCATAATGGTGATGGTGACAATGACTACAGCTCCTGCCTCACCCACAGTGGGTACCACTCCACAGCCCCTTCTTCCCCTCATGGCTCTACCAGCCCCTCAGACTCAGAAAGGACCTGCCTTCCAGTCTGGACCAGAGTTACTCAAAGAGTAGCCTGAGAACCACCCACCTCAGAAAGCTCTCAAGGGGTGTGAGAATTGTGCAGGTCCCCAGGCCTGCCCAGAGCTTCAGATTGTGACTCAAGGGAGGGGACCTGGGAATATACATTTTAAACAAGCTCCCTGGGTAGTTCTAATGTATACTACAGTTGGAGAACCACCCATGGAGTCTAACTCCCTCAGTTTACAGATGAAGAAACAGAGACCTGGAGAAGAACAGGTCAGTCAGCCAGGGTTAGCAGAGCCAGGGCTAGACCCAGATGATCAAATTCTAAGAGCACTGTGCTTGTCTCCATAGCACTGCCTGTCATTTGTTCAACAGTTGAGTGTCAACTGTCTGCAGAGCACTATCCAGAACCAAACCAAACCAGACCAAATGCCTGCCTTCAACAAGCACAAGACCTGAATGAGGGAAGACAGAAGAGTATGGAGAAGTGGTGAGGGGAACAGAGGAGGGGCTGAGGGAGTTCTGATGGGAGACGCTGCAGGGGTTGGGAAGGCAGGACGCACGGGAGGTGCTCAAAGGTCAAGGAAGACAGTTTGGAGGAAAGGAATTTCACTGAGATTTGCAGGAGGAGCAGAAGTTGCCCAACAAAATAGAGAAGGACACTGCAGGTGGAGAGAACAGGATGAGCAAAGGCACAAAGGCGAAATGTAGGGGATATTTATGGGAAATAGGAAGAAGCTGCATTTGTCTAGAGTTTCAAGTGAGATTGGGCCCCCTGAGGCTCAAGGCTGGGGGTGGGGGATGGTGGCAGAGAACACGGGCCTGGCCCTGGGCTGGGCAGCTTGGCTTCTACCTTAGAAGCAACAGGGAGGAGACATGGGTGGCTTTCCAGGAAGGGAGTGGTGAGCATTTTAGGAACGTCAGCCGACAGCAGCTTAAAACTGGATGGAATGATAAATGACCATGGCCCTCAACTAAGGGTGCCAGCACCAAGGAAGGCCAGCTGCTTGCAGGCCCCAAGTAGTACAGCTGCCAAGACCCTAGGCCTGTCTACCCTTCCCCCGACCCCCACCTCTCACCTGCCTCTGACAAGGACAGGGGTAACAGGTTGCAAGGGTGTATATGTGACATTTAATGGCCAGGGCTGCTCTATGCTCTATCCTGACTCAGCATGCCCATCTCTGCATATCCTGGCCCAGACTTGCAGAAATGAGTAAGTAAATGGGCTTCTTCTGAGGTATGCTACTCATGTGCTGACCAAACCCTGAGAAGCAGAGTGGGAGAAAGAGGCAGCAGCACCAGCTGGTGCCCCAATAACTCTGAGTTTCAGATCCCTACACATTTAGTAGTCATGTGTAGGGCCAATTATAGATTCTCGCTGAGCCTCAGTCTCTTCACCTGTAAAATGGGGATAATAATACTTACCTTACAGAGCTGCCCTGAGGCGGAGAGACAAAGGATGACAAATGCAGCCCAGTGCCCAGCCCAGCCCAGCGTGGGTACCAGCTATCTGGTGGCTGCTCAGATGATGATGTTGACAATGACAACGATGACGTTGCACCCCATTTCCAGCTCACACCATCGGCGTCACCGCCAGCATCAGCAGTATCATCAGATCATCTTCCTGTGTTGTGACAGCTTGGGCCCCTCATCAGCCACGCAGGAGCCAGGAGACCAAAACGCAGACAAAGCTCTTTGCTTCAAGGCTCTGAGCAAAGTGCAGTTCCGGGAGAGACCGAGGCTCGAGGCCAAATCTCTGCACTTGACCAGGCTTGTCTGACCTCCAGCGGGGAAGTAGGTGAGCTGGGCTCAGAACATCCACACAAAGGGCGGCCTGGAGAGGGACCTCGGAGGCTTGAGAGCAAGTTCTGCTCTACAGCTAAACTTGAAGAACCCCACTACACCTTGGAGTTCTTTTTTTTTAAATTAAAGTTTATTGGGGTGACAATTGATGAAGAATTCAGAGGCCTGAAATGTCCTGTTATGCCCAGAAATAGCACAAATAAAGATTGCACAAATGTAGATAGGAATAGCTCATTGGATGTGTACAGACAGTGATGGGTCATTACAAAGCACTTTCATCCTGTGAGGGAGGCTTGGAGGAGGTTAGTGAGCAGGTGTCGCAGATGGGGAAACTGAGGACAGGGAGATTAAGTGGTTCCCTCAAAGTGCCACAACTCACAGCAAGGGAAAAAGGCAGGTCTGACTATCTCGAGTGCTCTTCTGGGTCTGCTTAGAAGTTCCCAGTGCAAGTCCCTTCCTTACCAGCAAAGAGAAGGGCATTTCATAGTTCATAGGATTCTCAAAAAGTTTCTAGCCCAGTCTCCTAGATGATCATCTAGTCCAGATGAGAGGAGGAAACCTAGAGGAATACACTCTGTGCCCTGCCTCAGCAAATGATATAGATGCTTCAAGTAAGAAGGACCCCACGGAGATCTTCTGACCAAGTCGTTTTCAAGCCATAGAACTTCAATCTCACCACTCAGTGTGGCCCAGCAGCATCAGCATCACCTGGACGCTTGTTAGGAATGCAAATTCTCAGGCCCCACCCCGCACCTGCTGAGCCAGACGCTCTGGAGGTGTGGCCCAGGAATCTGTATTTTAGCAAACCCTCCAGATCATTGTGCACTAAATTTGGAGAATTTGGCATGCTAACCCTGATGCGCACTAAAATTTCAGAAACTTTGTTCTCAAGATTTTGGGGGATTCTTTAGGGGGGATTTAACAGAAGTTGGAGGTAGGTTTCATTAGGTTGATATAACGATGTTTTTCAACCAGAATAAAATACAGCCCATGTGATCTAAGTTATGTACCAAATTTTGAGACCTTGGAGGCCACAAATACCCTTAGCTTGGGCCACCAATTTATGTCCCATGTGTGCAGGCTGGGCCCTGGAGCCTCTCATGTTTGAACTTCCTGGAAGATGGCTGTGTAGAGATCTGTGAGTGCACAGCTGCGTACACCCAACCCTGTCACATGCAGGCCCCGGCACACTAGGACACTCCCACGTGTTATGCTCAGCGAATGCCAGGCATGTGGGTGCTTGAGACACTTCCCAGGCGCGGCGGGGAAGCCAGCTGTGCAGTCGCAGAAAGCGCACAGCCTGTCACACTCTCACACTCTCATTTCACCGACAACATTAGTGTGCCTTTTGTACTTATTATGATCCCATTCATATTTATGATGAGGGAAGAATGTCGTTTAGTGATTCTCTACAGCGAAACAAAAATTATCCAATCCTCCTCTGTCAGGCTTCTGGGTCTGTTTCATGCCACAGGAAACAGCTCAACAATTCCAAGCTTGAGCTGTGAGAAAATTCTTAACCGTTTATAACTATTGGTTTGAACTAATCAGACTTTTCTTAGTACTGTGTTATCTGCACACAAAATGGAAATAATTGAACGCCAAGACTGATGTATATTAACTCTAATCCCTGATTTCAAATCTGTGTGTTGTCAGAATGTATTTTTTTTTTTTTTTTTTTACTTACTGGTTTAATAAAAAGTGAATATTTTGAATTTTAACTTAAGGGACCCTTTTTTTATATGAACATCGCCTGTATCTATTTTGTATTTGGGGATGTTGTGTAGGATTCAATTTGAGAAAAAGATGCCTCTGTTTTTAAAATGTTAGCAAATTAATAAGTTAGGTCAACCCTCTCCTTTTATAGATAAGAGATCTGAATCCTCATGAAGTCATGGGGTTCACCCAAGGTCACACAGGTATTTTAAGTATAATTAAACCAAGATTAGGGAACCATTTGTTATGCACGAGGACACTTCAGGGACTCAGAGAAGTACTTTTTATCATTTAGTAAATTTGGTTGTTTTCGTCCTTCAGGGATTTGGAGAAATAATTAGTTTTGTTCAGTTTGGCCCGAGAGGGTTAGGTGGGCTTCTGTTGCTTTAGTGCCTGTTACAGTCACCATTTTCCACGAAGGAAGACCCCACACCTCCCAACTTTCCATTCACGCTCCACTGTCCGTTCCAAAAGGGGCAGGTCCTGCAAATCTGGCTGCTCCACCTGGAGCAGAGATGAGGTCAGGGAGCACCCAGAACCCAGCTGGAGCCAGTGAGGCCCAAGGAGACTTTGACAGGAAAAAGCCTGACGTGTAATAACTGCCATAGAGGCCCAGAAGGGAACCGCACAGCGCTCAACCAACCTGCTTTTCCCATGAAAAGCTAACCAGGAGAAACATGCACATGCATTCAAATCATAAAAATTCACTTTAAATCTAACTTACAGGTCTAACTTACAGGTCTGAAAAAAGGCAAAGTGTGGATTAAAAAGCAGGGGGAAGTGGGTAACACAGAAGGAGAGAGATTGCGACCCGGGAGGGCGGCAGAGAGTGACCAGGTAGGTGAAATCTAAGGCAGAACCTGCAGCCTCTGGGACCCTGTCACCCCACGGTTAGGCTGAGACCACACTTCTGTTTCCCCAGATGGCTTTTGTATGTTAGACAAACACTTATGGGCTAGAAGAGCTAGAAGGGACCTCTGTCCTTTTACAGATGAGGACACTGGGGCCCAGATAGAGAGACATGGCTGGTGACAACAAAAGACTTAGAGCAGAAACCACCCTACATCCAAGGGGAACAGGAGGGAAGAGGCTATTGAGTGTGAGGGGAGGAGTGGTTGGCACTGGTAGCAGGCTGAGCCAGCCTGATGGCCACACGCCCTCCCCAAGGATTTGCACCAATTCTTATTTGTGCTCAGCCCTTCCCTAGCACAGGCCCACGACAGCAGGTGCCTGAATGCATGCGAGTTGAATGAAGGAGCGAATGTCCAAGGCGCTACCTGTGCACACAGCTCCCACTCAAGAAGCAGACCAAGGCGCCCATGTGGAGTTCCATGGAGCACTGGGAAAGCTGCTCTCCAAAGAGTATGAGGGCGTCAGCGCATTCTCAGCACAAGCTTCCCATTCGCTCCTTAAAAGCATAACTTGCTCACTGCTGATGCAGTGAACTATTCACGCCTCCCAGGCTGGGGTTCCCCACCTTTCAACAATCACTCACCTTTCCCATCCAGGGCTCCAGCCAGCCCTCGGCCTCCCTCATTTACGCAGGTGAGGAAGTATGAAGAAAAAGTAAAGCAGTCAGTTCCTAAGAAAGGACAAGACTTGGCAATGAGAAGCCCAAGACAGGCGGTGAACAAGAAAGGGTGCCTCCACTTTCCACTTCCCTTCCTCAGAAATAGACAGCCGCTTCCTTCCTTCCTTCCTTCCTTCCTTCCTTCCTTCCTTCCTTCCTTCCTTCCTTCCTTCCTTCCTCCCTCCCTCCCTCCCTCCCTTCCTTCCTTCCTTGACCCAGAGGCCTCCTGTCAGATAGGAATCACTGGTCACAGCTGTTGCTTTCTCTCAGGGAAAACCAAATCTCAGAGTTTGAAGGCCTAAAGAAGACTCCGGGGCTCAGCTGTGTGTATTTGTCAAGTGGATGTGTGGGGCATTGTTTGGAAACCTACTCTGGTCTAGATGGGTGTCCAGGTCTTTTGTGGGCATCAGCACATCTGTCCCCTCCACAAGCATTTGAGGCAGTGCTTACTATCCCAGCCAGGTTCAGAGTATAAACGCTCTTTAGGAATTAGGGAGCAGCTTGATGTATAGTACATCTCTATAATAAATTTTAGAAATGTTATCCATGAAGGGTTTATTAAAAACTTGGGGGATGCTTAAAACAGAATATTCAGGAAAAACAAGCGGAACAGAGAAGTGCAGGAAGAGCATGGTATCAATGCTTTTGAAAATAACGTCAACTGGGCCAGCCGAGTGCCGCGGTGTTTAAGCGCTGGCTTGGGAAGCCAGCGGCCCCGGTTCAACTCCCACATATGAGGGCCAGTGACAGTGCCCTCAAAAAAAAAAAAGAAAAAGAAAAAGAAAATAACATCAACGATGCCTTCTTTCTCACTCCCCCAACCCCAGCATCCCTATGCTCCTCTGATGAAATGGTTCAGACCTGCCAAAACCCATAGAGAGATCTCTTCACATGCCTGCCAGTATTAGAGAGGGGAGGTATGGACTGTGGATAGGGTTTGAGTAACACCTATTTATTTCAGGAATGTTGTTGAATTTGGACTTGAATAAGATATATATGATATTTTTTCAGGTAGACTCATTTTAAAAACAAACACTCAAACAAACAAACAAACAAACAAATAATACCACCAAGGTCCTACTGAGACATTTTGATTCTGAGAGGAGCTGAAATGCTCCAACCTCCCATGACACCCTCCAGCTCTACTCCTGAGCAAGACACAGAGATGAGGAGCCAGAAATGCCAGGAGCTTCCCTGAATACCTAGATGACTTTGGGAGTTTTCCTGAGAGCCTCCTATATCTTGTAACTCAGACCCAACAAATAAGCGAGAATCAAGGCCCAGTGACACACCAGTTTGTTTCTGAGTATTAGGCAGACAGCAGTAAGCAAGGCAGAAGAGGCCCCTGTTTTCATGGAAACACAATTTCAATGGCGGGAGACAGACAACTAACCAAGCAAGCAATAAAAACAGTTCAGACAGTGATGATGCTATGTATAAAACACATAAGTGCCAGGCACAGGCATACCTCGTTTTTATTGTGCTTTACTTCATTGCGTTTTGTAGATATTGTGTTTTCATTACCATCCAGGCAAGACCCTCCACCAGCAAAAAGATTATGATGTGTGTGCCGAAGGCTCAGATGATGGTTAGCAATTTTTAGCAATAAAGTATTCTTTAATTAAGGTATGTACCTTGTTTTCTTAGACATAATGGTACTGCACATTTAATAGACTGTAAGATAATGTAAGCATAATTTTTACGTGCATTGGGAAACCCCAAAATTCATATGACTTGGTTTATTGAGATACTCACTGTATTGTGATCATCTGGAACTGAACAACATCTCCAAAGCATGCCTGTAATATGATAGAGAGTGGCAGGTGGTATCTGAGGCCCCACACCCATGACAGGGGTGGTCTCTATATATGCCCCACTACAACCACCACAAGATGACTGGAGAAGCTAAGCGAAAGCAATCTATAGGTCCCAAAAGTATTATCTCGATGAGCAGCTGTCAAGTCCTGTAGCTTTCTTGGGTGGCTTCGATTTGAGTCCTGCCTTGGCGCCTGGAGGCGGGCATAACCTGCTACAGTCACCCCCAAAAGCCAGGCCAGGACTGCGGGGCCCTGAGAAACACCTGGAGAATGGGCTAAAAATATAGATTCTTAGGGCAACTCTTAAGTGTTGGATTTTCTAGGTGGAACATGAAAAATCTGTATTTTTTCCAAGCGGCCCAGGAGATTCTGATGAGCCCCAAGGTTTGAGAAGAACTGATCCAATTGGTCTCCACAGGCCTTTTTCAGGCCAAGGAAGCCACGGAACATGGGTGCCCTGTCCGAGTTACTCTTGGACTCTAGCAAGCCTGTGGCCTTCAGAATTTGGGTTTCTCTCTGTCCTGCAGAAGCCTGACCTCCAGATGGCCACCCCATGGCTGGAGCTCATGGCGGCACTTAGCCTGGGCCAGATCTCAGGCCTCTGCTCAGTTCCTCCCCAGTCCTCATCCCCCTGCCCTTCCCTACCCCACTCCTCCCAGCCCTGTCACCTGTTAGTGAATGAAGCTGGGCTTGGCTGGCTGCCCGGGTGCACCGTGGCAGCAGGTTTTTATCAATGGGATCAACAGGGTGTCTGCTGGGGATGAGTCAGGACAAGATCCTTGTGACTGCCGCCTTCGCGGCATTTTGGAGGTCACCCTGCAGAAGTGACCAGGCTTGGCAGCAGAAAACATTCCTGGGAGAGTAAATGGCTCTGGGCTTTGGGAAGCTCAGAAACCCTCCCTGGGAATGGGAGTTCTGTTTGCCAGCTGGCTGTGGGGCATCTTGTTGTCTAAGTCTTATCTGGGGTCCGAATGGCTAGAAGGGGCCGCGTGGCTTCAGGCAATCTTCTCTGGGCATCTCTGCTGTCTCACTTTATTCTTAGCTGGGGAGTAGCCAAAACCTCTATCTGTTGCCTCTTTTCTTAGGACAGGATTGGGCAAAAGGGCTCAGAACTTTCCTTAGGCTGGTGCTGGGTGTTACTCTTATCTATTCACAGCGAGAGCGATGCCTACAGAGGAACCAGACACTAAGAATGCAGCCTGGGCTCGCGGCTGGCTGCTGTTCCCTGTGCCTCTCTGCAGGGGCTGTAGGTTGGCACCTTTCATGGGTGGCCCCATCCCCAGAGAGAGAATGGCATGAAGATCCAAACCGTGAAGGGCCAGCCGGATCGGCCAACACCACTACCACCCATTCTTTACTGCAACATCTGAGAGAAGGAAATTCCAAGCGACAGCAGCACAGTGGCCTCGGCAATCACAGCCACATCTGCCAGGCAGAATTGTGAATGCTGCCGGACATTCCCACCTCCCCTGGGGGCTCGTGAGAGCAGCCCCAAGAGAAACACCCAGTTGATAAAATCAAAAGGGTATATGATGGGCCAGCCGAGTGGCGCGGTGGTTAAGTGCTGGCCTGGGAAGCCAGCAGCCCAGGTTCGGGTCCCACATCTGAGGGCCAGTGACACTGCCCTCCAAAAAAAAAAAAGGTATATGACTAGTGCCTTCTTCTAGTAATGAATGAGAAATAAGAAAGGAAAATGTTAGCCAAATCTGATGGGCAGATTTTTCTACCATCTTTTTCTAGTTACCTTTAAAAATCCTCAAGGATCGCCAAGGGGCAAACAGCAAACACAAGGTAAGCAGCAAAAAACTGTGTCCTCCTGCCTCTGTGCCCTGCAGAAGGGCTAAACGCTCATCTCCTTTTCTATACCTCAGTTTACCATCACCACACAGGAACTACAGTCATGTGCTGTACAACGACATTTCAGTCAACCATGGACCGCATATACCACAGTGGCCCCGTCAGATTTGAATGGAAGAATGGAACTGAAAAATTTCGATTGCCCAGTGATGTCACAGCTGTCGTAAAGTCGTAGCACAAAGGTTACAATAATCAACAAGGCTATGGTTGAGATGGCAACCAACTGGGTGTGGATGAGATAACACTGAGGAGCTCCTAGAGGTGATTCCTGAGGAATGACTAATGAATGAGTGAGTAGTTAGGCCTTTGTTGCCTTCCCAGGGCCCCTCGCTTTAACCATCAAGATATCAGATGTCCACCAGTAGTTGCTACGTTACTTTGAGCCATATGTTCTGTCCCTTAGGATTTGTACTTGCAGGATGTAAATGTTTGTGAAGAAATGCCAGGAATTGTTTCCCACCCTCCTCCTGGAGCTGGGGCCACCATGGCTAGCATGACATCCAGTGTCTGTTCTGTGATACCTGCAGTATAGGCCCATTCAGGACTGATTCAATGATGCTGGTCTAAGAAGCACAGAGAAACATGCCAGGTCCAGATAGGGGAGAGTGCAGCATCAGCAACAGAGAAATGGTATCGTTTCAAGCATACGACCGACCATCGGCTCATGTTGAGATTATGGCTGATCTCAGCAGCCACATCACTGGAACAAGTCACTTGGTCTCTCCAAGCCCTGACCTCCTCATTTATAAAAAATTGGGGGATGAAACTAGATGGGCGGTCTCACAGGTCCCTTCAATTCTGCCAGACTTCAACTCTGTGAAAAACACAAGGGTGCCTATGCTCTGTCACCAATGTCCCAGCATCCTCAGCCAGTGAAGCCTGGGGTGGGATGCTCTGAGCTGGTCTCCAGCCTAGGTTTGTCATTTGTGGCCAGTTCTACCCCATTCAACCCATCTGATCATAACAACCCTGGAATATGAGGAATATGATCTCACTTTACCAATGCTCAGAGAGGTTAGACAACTTGCCCAGAGACACACAGCTCTGCAGCAGCAGATAGAAGCTTTTTGGTTTATGTCTGCCCACCTGCCTTTTCCACTCTATAGCCACTATGTCAAGGCCACTGGGTACCAGCCCAGGACCCAGGGGCTCACTCTCCTCTTCTGTTCCCTTTCACACTCCTCTACCTCTTTCCACTCACTTTTCCTGCTTCCTGCACCAGCTAAATAAGACAAGGTCATGTTCACACATCCACTGGCACATGCCTTTTCCCCAAAGTCAGTAAATCACGACGTAAATGGATGTGGCGCCCAGTGCCCCATACAAGAGCAGAAGGAGAGAAGGTGGGGGAGATGGGAAAAGGCCTAGAAGTAAAAGGGAAGGTGCGAGGTCAGCACGAATTTGATCCCTCAAACAATAATGCCATCTGCCTAAAAATGAACAAAATGCTCTTACCTGGTTAAAGCCCTTGGAAACTACCGTGTTACCATCACCTCTAGCAGCAATGATGACACATGTGTGTGCATGTGTGCCTGTGCGTGTATGTGCCTGTGCATGCATGTACTCTGTCAGCAAGCCCTTCCCTGCATATCATCCTACTCACCTCCTTCCCTGCACCCAGAGACCTGCCAGCCTGGTCCGGGGTCTCTGAGACAACCTGCCCCTCTTTGGAATCAGAACTTCCGGGAGGGCCTGAGTGCTGCATTCTCGCCTGCTGTGTGGGAACTACTGGCTGACTTCCTGCAAGTTACCTAGCCCTTGGCACCCACCCCCTTCTCAGTCACCCATCCCCAGGGCTCAACTCTTACACACACAAAATTGTCATTTCCCTGACCACCGGGATTCCCCTGGAGCCAATTTAGACCACTCCTTGCGGTCTACGCTCAGGGAGTCCTTGCTCCCAGCGCTGACAGGGCTGTAAACTCAGAGGCGGGGAAGAGCTGCAAGGAGGCTGATGCCCAGGTTACCCTTCACCTGTCAGCCCTGCACCTGGGATGGACGCAGTGCGTTGTCTTGGACAAATCACTTCCTCCTGCAGGCCTTATTCTCCTCAGTTTGGAATAAAGAGAGGGGCAAAGCTTAAGGGGATGAGGGTCACTTCATTTCTAAACTCTCTGCATTCAGTAACCCTGAGTCCTCCAGCCCTGCTTAACCCTCTCTCACGAGTCCGTGTTCCCTCACTGGCCCGGATGAACCCATCAATCACAGGCAAAAATCAATCCCTGATCCTCTTGTGCTAATTAGAAAGAGAGCTGGCTCCGAGGGGCTGAATCTCTTCCTCCTGCCCAGACAGCACAGAAGAGCAGCAGGATGGCAGCCCTGCCCACTCACCCTGCTCCTGCCAGGCCCTGCCCCTCCTCCCCTTCCGGGCAAGCCCCAGTCAGCCAACGGGGCAGTACAGGAATTTATCAATGGCTCAGTTCTCTCTGGAAACAGCTTTCATTGATCAAATCTGTTCCTGGCTGCCTGTTCCTGAGAATTCCCACGGGGACCAAGAATTCACTTGCTCTGCCTTGTGGGTAAAAACAAAAATGCCCCTTCAGTCCACAAAACTTCACTTTTTGCTCTTTCGTTCCCTCCAACAAACACGTCCCACGCCACGGGGAGGAAGCAACCCCCACCCCACCTAAGTGGGGAGAGGGGGGAGATAGTCTCTAGATCCTCCCACTCTCAGAATTCAAGGATTTGAAAGTGTGTGCACAGGTCTCCAACCACGCGCAAACACGTGCACAAGGGCGCCCTCCGGAGGGAACTCGAGAAGCGCTGGACCCCTGTACTACAAAGCTGGAATCAGAGTGGATGTTTTCTCCTCTTTAAATTCTCTCTGATGTTACAATAATACTGTTTTATGAAAACCAAAATAGGATGAGAATTTTGGATGGGGAATCGAAGGGGATAAATTCCAAGACCACAGACTACCATGGAAGCTCGGTGGGTAGGACCCTACAATGATATCTTATAAATCAGTATCTTTTAATGAAGTCAACAGCTTAAGGGAATGGAGCTGCCTTCCTTCCTCCTCCAGAAGGAAGAAGGCACTATGAGGGGAGCCCCATCTTTCTCCTTCGACCAGACACATCCTTTCCCACTGGTCAAAGGCAAGCCCCACCTGGGCACAGGACGCTGAACAAGATCAGAGAAAGACGATGACAGCTCAAGGCGCTTCAGTTTTAACTACTAACTCTCCACTGATGACCTTTAGAAGTCATGGGCCTGAGTATAAAGCCTAACTCACAGGCTGTGTACCCTGGACAAAAATGTCATCCACATATGGGTGTTCAGGTTGCGCACTGCCCAAGGATGCGATGTCTTGGAGAAGGATGCTACTATTTACATTGTGGATATATACCAACTTATGTAAGAGTGTTTGGGTGGGCACAGAGATTCCAGGCCTCCTGGCTGAGTCCTAGAGCAGCAGGGAGCCAGTCCTCCTACATAAATCTATCTGGCATACTCATACTGCATGCCTGTCATGGCACTGTATCCCACCTAGATTCTGGGAGGGACCCACAGTCACTTCTTTTTCCTACATGCCCCTTAGAAAGCCCAATTCCTGCCTCCACCCAGAGCAATATGGAATAGTTGCCTCACCTTGGTGGTGGGTGGCAAGCAGGGAAGGGAGTGAGGGGTGGACAGTGTCTGTTGTTGCTGGCCTGTGTGTGGCATCGGAAGGTAGGGGCTGCCAGGGTTGCCACCCACTGGGGCCTGAGAGCTCCCCAGGCAGTGGTGGGCTAGAACGCCTCATATTGGGGTTGTACGAACTTAAAAGAGTCACTCAAGGAAGGGCCCCTTTCTTTTTAAATAATTATATATGTTTTTAAGGTATAAGGGCCCCTTTTCTAATACATGCAAAGGCCCTATGGGTTAGCAGAGGGCTGGGTCCAGGGCAAGTCCTGTGTTCTCCTCCAGAAAAGGGGGGTGCCAGAGGGCAGCCTGATGGGGCTGTAAAAGCTGATGGCCTCGTCCAGGGGGGCTGCTGGGATATCTGTGGGAGGAGGACTCCCCATCTAGGAGAGCTGCAGGCCTTTCTCAGCACCAGCAAGAAGGCAGGTCCGGGTTTCATCTCCTCCACCACACAGCTCAGCTCCTCTGGAGAGTTTGGCCCTTCGCCCCCACATTCCACATTCCAGGACAGCTCTGTTGGACAAATACTCCTCACACTCGGCTCTAGTCAGCTTCTACTTCCCACAAATTGGCCCTGAAGGGCAACAGTATGGACGAGGATATCTTGGATGCATCTAGGACTTTCTAAAGTGGCCGGCACAGCCTTACAGCACCGTGGGCCCAAGGGTCTCATTGCACAGAGACAAAAGCAAAGGCAGGGAGGCAGGAGAGGTTCTCTTGGGCCCCTGTCCTGGCTTGGGGACTATGGATCTCAGTTGTGGTCACACAACCCACTGCTCAAACCTTACTTCCTTCACATACCCCTTCAGACAGGGTGCTCCAGCCAAACCAAATTACCAATAATAATGACAACAAACTTAATTGAAATACCCTCTCTCCCTTCCTTGCTTCATTTGTCTCTTTAGGTCCTGTCACTCACTGAACGCTATTCATTACACCTCTTCATTTTGCTATCAGCTCCCCACACTGCTGGGGGCCCCACAAGGGGACGGGACGCTGAGGAGATTCCAGCTTCCCTGACATGCGGGCCTCAGCCCTGGACACACAGCTTTCTGACTGAGTTCTACTCTGTGGCTCAGGCAGGAACCTCAGAGGAGGTGATTCCTCTGTTAAAAATAGATGGAGGCGTCCTGCCGCTCTCATCAAACTTGGGGAAGGCAGAACCAACCGAGCCTAATTGCTATTCCAAGGAGATTGCTGCCTGCTTCTTATTTATGCTTTTACTGGGAAGTTCTTTATTTACATTGTTGTAATTTACATTTCCCACAAGTTCCTCGGTTCCCCAGGTCCTCTTCATTCTCCATGTTGCTAAACTACTGAGTTGCTCCCAACTGCCAGCAGCTCACAAGGCTCTTTGGAGAATTGCTGGGTAAATATCCCCGGTGTTCACCAAGAACCGGCTAAGGGGAGGGCGGAAGTTTCTCTACAAATAACGGGGCTGTTGACATTGGGTTTAGAGATGCACAGCGACCACAAAGGCACTTTCACCAAGAGAACGGTCGTTGGAAAAGCAGCTCTCCCAGTCGGACCCCAGGTTTCCCCCGACAGGACACTTGGTACCCTGAGTTCCAGAACCCACATGGTGCACAGAAGCAGCCACACCAGGGCAACAATGAACATCTCTGTTGATTTGGGGGAAACTTGAAGGTTACGCCTATTCTGTGTGTACCCACGACCTTTTTCTCAATGGGAAAAGGAGACATTAACCTCTTTTTCATTGTCCTCCAGCCTACCTTCCTGTCCCTCTCCCCTTCCCAGGCTGCAGGCAGGTGATCAACTGGGAGGATGAAGCTTCTGTGTCCCTCATCATGCCTCCTGACTCACCCCTGCTTCACCTCTCCCAGCCCAAGTTGGCTCAGACTGTGCCAAGGAATCCACAGGCAAGGTGGCTTCCACCCCACTTTGGTGCCCAGATCTGAGATCTCATCCTCCGTTGCATGATTCCAACTCTCCTACTCTCTCCTCTCCCACTGCCAGGGGTCTCCCCACTGCCTGGACCAAAGAGCAGCTGTCTGACCTTCCCAAAGCACAGCTCAGGTCACACCAAGGCTTGAAAGCCTCTCTTATTGCCCCGAGACCCAACTATTCACACAAAAAATTTTCCTGCAACTCTCCCGACTTCATGCTACTTGTTTTTCACCCAACCTAAACAATAAAGAGTATCGTTAATTCCTCTACATGACAACCTCAGGACTCTCTATCCCCTGTTTTGTCACACTTGTCACTATCTAACTCACTATATATTTTACTTATTTCTCATCTCCTCTGTCTTCTCACACACTGCAATGTAAGTTCTACAAAGGAGGGATTTTTGTCTGTTTTGTTCACAGCTGTGAGACACACAGGGCCAGGCATACAGTAGGGGCTCCAACGCCACATGTTGAATGAACGAACGAATGAATGAATGAATGAACAAACAATGAGAAATGACATACGTCCAGTATTCTCCCCTCTTCGCACACATCATCCCAGATCATCGTGTGGTAGCACCATGACATAGGTGCTTTTATTATTCTCATTTTACACATGCAGGAAAGAAAGTTCAGTGAATTCCCAAGGTCACAGAGTCTGGACAGGATAAAGCTGGAGCCCACTGCAGCTTTGTTCAGTATGACAGTCCCTGCACATGGTAGAGTGAGAAAGGACCCATGCCCGACTAACCCCAATGCCCAAGTTCTCAGATGTCACTCTCTGCTCCCAAGTCTCCCTGCCCCCACCCCATATGCTGCATCCTGGCCCTCTGCCCCCCACAATCCTGTCTTCACCTTGCTCACCCTTTAAGGCCCACCTGTCAAATGCCACCTCCTCCATGAAGCTCTCCTTGATCCCTATATCTGGACCGTGAGATTTTAAATCACTTTTTAAAACATCTTTTATTAGATGCACATCTACCTTCTACAGCTAAATGGTGAGTTTTTCAAGACACAAGGCAAAAATCTGAATCACAGCCCAAAGCACATGCAGCAGCTTATAAATAATGAATGTGTAATAAACACTTGTTAAATGAAGGGAAAGAAGACAGCTTTCAAATTGCTTTGTCTGAGCTGATTGAACCACGGAAGCAGCGCCTAATAGATTTTGAAGACAGAAACATATATAGATGAATGGATAAAATATATACAGAATTTTTCATCAATATACCTAATACCTTTTCATGATTTTCACATATTAAAATTCACTCTATTGTTGAAATGTTACTAAATAAGCTCCTACGGATACTTATACTACGGTTTATAACTATTGCCCATGCATGACACTGACCCTTTAATTATTTCAATCCTAGTATTCCTCTTCAATATCTAGGTATTTCTTTTAAGCTCATATTTTGAAAGTTACTGTAAATAACTTCTGTCTTGACCAATAACAATAAAGTTGCTTTGAACTATTGGGTTGTCAGGAAAGTCATGACGTAGTTTTTCTATGTTTTTCATTGCAAAAATGCATCATGACTTTTCCGAGAACCCAATAATCAAACGAACAAGTTTAACAAATTTGTGGGCAAAATGGGTGAAGTTGATCAAAAACAAAAAGAAAAGAAATTATTTGCTTGTGTCTTAACACATGCTTGTGGCACACGTGTTGTCCTTAATTCTAAATGACGATCTTCATCCCCCTGGCTTATTTTATTCCCAGGCATCATCCTAGATTATTCCAAGACTGCAAGCTCCTTGAGGGCAAAGAGTACATTTTTCCCTATTCTGTTTGTGTTCCAACAGCACACAGTGTGAGGTACCTGGTAGGGGCCTTCTCTTTCAGTTGAATTGGGAGAATCTTTAAATAGGAAGGGAGGGCAGATATTCTGCACCATTTTTCCTTGTTGTAAATGGGATGTATGTTCACTTTAGGACATTTCGAAAACACAGGAAATGTCCAGAAGGAAACAAATCCCTTGACATTCCTTGGATCCCCCTGCCCTGAAGTTGGTTCCAGCCCACTAATATCCTGGCACTGCACATTCTAACATAGCCTCTGGACCAAACAGACTCTCGGGTAAGGCTGCCTTGGTGCACACACCAGCTGGGATCCAGAAGGTCCTGAGGACACCTAGCTTTCCACAGAGCTGACCCCCGAATAAGACAAGACTCTGCTACTCAGAGGTGTGGGAAGCAGAAGATGTACGCATCACTGCAGGAGGCCTGTGTCTTAAAATACAGTGTATTATAGAAAGTCTGCGTTTCCAATAGACCAGAGCCGACTGCGGTTGAAAGGATAGTTTGTTCCTCACAGATCCCAATAGGAGGGGGTAAGCCATGCCATGGGGGGCACTCTGGGAAGCACTAGGGTCAGTCAGGAGGCAGACAGAGAGGGGGGAATCTGTGGGCAAGGGTCGTTATTGTGGTTTCTGCAGGAAACAATGGCAAGGCAGGGAAAGCAGACTTAGGATAAGCTAGTCTGAATAATTTCAGTGGGCTCTGGGGCACAGGGGATGTCTCTAGCTCTGTGTGTGGTACCCGGCCCTGGGGTGATTAGGGCAGGGGGATAGTGCCCGGGAGTGTGAAGGCTGGTGAAGGAGGTGGTTGGGGGTGTCAGCAGGCGAGTTGTTTACTATCTCTAGGAATTGGCTAACCTTGGGAGGGGCCGTTCCTCCAGGATCAATGAGGTCCCAGATGTCACAGCATCAGAATACAGACAACAAGTGACACAGTTAATACAGCCCAGCGGAGGGAGGACATCTCTCTGCCCCAAGTAGCTGGTTCATTGGACCTGCACCTCTGGACTTCTTGTCACACTAGGCCTGGGACTCACTCTCCTCCAAAAATGTGCTTCCCCTGACCTCCATGCCAGGGGCAAGGCTGTGCTAGTTCACACACCTACTTACAATCATCAGACCGCCTCTGAGAAGAAACAGAGGCTCAGACATCAAGGGACACATCCTGGGTCACCGGATGGATGCAAGGCTGGGTTCAAACGCTGGACTAGTGCTCCTCGTGATGGTAGCCTGGGAGGCATGGTCTAGGGTCCCTTATGGACCTCAGACTGTCAGGAAGTACACCCAGCCCACGTCCATCATTTCTCAGAAGAGGAAATGGGCTGAAAATGATTCATAGAATCAGGATCAAAGTCTAGATCCCCTGTTAACTCATACTGAGCTCTTCCTTTGGTATTCAATGGGAAATTATTCTTTTATTAATACCAGGACAGTCATCATCATCATCTTCTTCTTCCTGATTTTCATGTAAATGGAGGAAAAAACCCAACTCCTTTGTCCCTAATGCATAAGGCAGCACGGATGATCCCAAACCCAGATGGAGGCTGCATTTTTACAAAACCAGGCCAGGCAACCAAGATCCTCGGGGGTGGGGGGGGGAACTGGACGGGGTCGGGGCATGGGGGGGGGGTTCCACTGGTCTTAGGCTCTGATTAAAGCCTGCATCTGAATGAGCTGAGCTTCACATCTCCAGAGGAGGAGGAGGAGGACGTGGGCTCAAAGGCTGTGGAGACCTACCTCTCTTGAGCAAAGGCCACAGCAGCTGGGGAGAGAGTGATGGGGTCAGGGAGCACAGGCTGAGATTTTTACCCACTTAAAGCTCAGAACTGTTCTCCAATCATAACCTGAAATTCCTGGCTTCTCTGCCTTTGTGCTGGCTGCTCCCTCTGCCCTTCCCACACCTCCTCACCTGGTAAGCCTTTCCCAGCCTTCAAATCCAATGGAAATATTCCCTCCTCTGTGAAGCCCTCCAGATCCCTCCCACTCCACTGGAGAAGCCACTGTGCCCCCCACAGTGGTTTCTTCATCCCTCTGAGCTGGGCTTTGGCCAGAGGACATGGTGAGGGATTATCAAAAACAACCAATCAAAAGCAACTCCTAGGGCCGGCAGAGTGGCGTGGTGGTTAGGTGCTGGCTTGGGTCACACATGTGAGGGCCAGTGACACTGCCCTCAAAAAAAATAATAATAATAAAAATTAAAAAATAAAAGGCAACTTTAAAAAAAAAAAAGCAACTCCTAGGTGTCAGTCACTTAGCACACCTTGTTCTTGATTTGCACAAATTCCCTGTGAAGTAGGTATTAGTATCCCCACTTTACAGATGAGGAAAGTAAAGTGAGGCTCAGAGAGCTGAAGTAACTGGCTCAGAGCTCTTCATCCAGCAAGTAAGGCAGAATCTGGACCTCATCCAGCTTTGCCTGAATTCCATGCCCAAAATTTATCCTAGTAACCAAGTGCCTGGCTAGACTGCAAGATTGTTGAAGGCAGGACTCTGGCTAACATTGTTTAGCAAATCATCAGAACTCAAATTTTTTTGACGATGAATAAACAAATATATGAATGGATGCATGAATAGTGGAATTCTCCCATCTAAATGCAAGACCATTCATATTGCATAGGTTTCCTACTAGACCCAACATACTGGCTTTATGCTTTTAATTCCCATGACTGGTAAGATTCAGTGCGAAATGAGGGTGACGGCTGAGATGCTGTATTAAAGACACCTCTAAAAAATAAAAATAAAAAGTAAAAATAAAAAAAATAAAAATAAAAAAATCTAAAGACGCCTCTGAAGGCAACGGCTCAAACAAAATATGGTTTAGTTTTGCTTGCATGCGATAGTCCAGGTGTGTAGGCAATTCTGTTCTAAGAAGTCCTACCAGAATGTAAAATGGTGTGGTGACTTTGGAAAACAGCCGAGCAATTCCTCAAAAAGTTAAACCTAGAGTTACACGTGACCCAGGAGCTCTACTCCTACTTCTCTACTCAAGAGAACTAAAAACATATATCCACATAAAAACTCATATACAATGTTCACAGCGGCATGATTCATCATAGCTAAAAAGCGGAAATAACCCAAATGTCCATCAAAGTTGATGAATGGATAAATGAAATGTAGGAGATGCCTACAATGAAATATTATTCAGCCAAAAAAGGAATAAAGTACCAATACACGCTACACCATGCATGAACCTTGGAAACATTATGCTAAGTGAAAGACGCCAGACATAAAAGACCATGTATTGTAGGAAATGTCCAGAACAGGCAAATCCATACACACAGAAGTAGATTAGTGGTTGTCTGAGTCTGGGAGGAGGGGAGAAATGGTCAGTGGCTGTTAATGGGGATGGGTTTCTTTTGGGGTGGTGAAAATGTTCTAGAATTAGATAGCGGTGATGGCTACACAACTTGGTGGATACACTAAAAACCACTAAAGTGTACACTTACCAGTTTTTAATTTTAAAAAATGAAAGGAGTCATCCCATCAGGACCTGGGGTAGGTCCACCCTTCTCAACCCATGGCTTCCAAGGTTGCTATACTTGCTGCCTTTCCCAGCTGATGGAAAGGAAGGGTGGAAAGCCCATATGTCTTTCCCACATGTGAAAGTTGTATCCATCACTCTTGCTCAGGTTCTGTGGTGAGAACTTGGTCACATGGCCATACTGTGTCCAAAGTAGGCTGGGAAATGTGCCATGTGACCAGGAAAAGAAGGAAAGAATGGATTTTGGGGGCCTTGAGCAAACTTAGAATCGTTGCCCAAAACAGTAAACTCAACAATAATCAACTCTCATTTGGTTATTTATTCTGCAGATGTTAATCATAATCATAATCATTTGTATAGTGCCAGGCTCTGAGTCATTTGTTTGCTCATTCATTCATTCATTCATTCAACGAAGAGCTATAATGTGCAAGGATGGACTTGGTCCCTGCCTGCACGACATTGAAGGGAGACGGACATGTAAAAAGGTCATTGCAGTTCGGCATGGGGAGTGCCATGGGGGAGTACTGAGACTATGGGAGGCTAGAGGAAACTGACCATCATTTAATAGATCCAGAAAGGCAGCCTGAAGGAGGTGGAGATGACAGAATGAGCAGCAGTTGGGCAAAGCGAAAGAAGGATAAGAAAGAACTGTTCCAAATGGAGGAAAGAGTGCTTTCTGAACATTTGAAACAAATTTCTTAATAGGATGTAGCTTCGAAGCAGCTGGACTTCAGTCTGAAATCGTAGGAAACCATTAAGAGTTTAATGCACAGGGCAAGTCAGGGCCCTTTCTGGGTCTGAGTTCCTACCTCATAGATGAGCCACGAGGTAGTTCCCAAACCAGGTTGGCCCTGGAGTGTCCAACGGAACCCAACTTCCCAGACCCGCTGAATCAGAACCTTTGGGGAAAGCCTCCAGTATCAGCATTTAGTAATCTCTCCAGGTTTAAGGCCTAAGATCCCGCGGTCTGAGGACATGGCAGAAATGAAGTGAGTGATCACATTGTTGGATGAGCGTGCCCATTGGTAACCCATGGGCAGAGCTTGTTCGCTGATTCTTGCGGTGGTCAGAAGAAAATGGTGTCTGTCCCTGGAGAGCGTCACAGATGGCCAGAGCTGTGGACATATATAGGCAGGAGGTGCAGGTTGTGGCACCAGCTCTCTCTCTGTCTCTCTGTCTCTCTGTCTCTCTCTGTCTCTCTGTCTCTCTCTGTCTCTCTCTCTCTCCCTTCCTCCCTCCCTCTCGATGTCTGCCTCTGCTTCATCAGGGATAATGATATGGTGTCACAGGAGTGCTGGGGAGGATCCAATGGCTAATGCGGCCTACGGAACCTGACCCCAGAGAATGCGCCCAGAATGCGGGCAAACCCAGCTGACTGTCACCTTTGCCAGTGGTTCTCAGACTCCAGTCCATATCTGACCCCCTGTGGGAGTTTTGAAACAATGTCCCCTCCTTGCCCCTGCATGGAGAGTCTGAGCCAGCAAAAGGAGAGCAAAAGCACAAATGGCCAAAACCCAAAAGTCAGGCCAGATCTCACTCACTGTCTCAGCATTTCTAGATGCTGAGTAAGAACCACCTACTACAGTAGCAGTTCTCTGGGGCCTCCGTTCAATGCCTGCCTCTGCTGCATATATGTAACCCTGGGCAGGTTGTTTAACACTCTGTGCCTCGATTTCCCCATATTTTAATGTCATACATTTTTAATGTAAGCAAACGAATTGATGCACATCATGAACTTAAACGAGCACTCCAGAGGTCCCCGGCTCTGGCTTACCCTCTCCAGCCCCAGAGAGCAGGAGATGGGATGGTATCCCTTGGGCCTCCGGCACTGGGCGGCGCCCACCGGCCCCACGCATCTGCCTCCCAGCGGAGAGGGAGGGAACTCCCGGGCGGACGGGCAGCTGCGGAGCCGTCTGCTGCGCGGGCTGTCGCGCCCGCCCCAGTGTTTGTTTACAAACCGGGCTCTGCGTGCGAGAAAAACACGGCTCCTCTTCCAGGCACTTTGCAGTCGCTGCCAGCCCGCAAGGAGGGGCTGCCTAGGATCGTGGACCCGAGGGGCACCTCGAAACAGGCCGGGAACGTAGGGCGCGGCCAGCACGTCTCCTGTGCGTCTTCCTTCCCTCTGCTCCACCCCTGCCCTCACTCCAACCCCACTAGCGAAGGTTCGGGTTCCAGCCTTGCTCTCCCTCTAACTCGCTAAGAGACCCTATCTGGTAGCAATAAGATCTGTGTTATTAGGGCACGTCAAGATTTAAATGAGGTAATAATGCAAACGGTGGCACTTAATAAACACAAGCCATTGTAGTATCACTGTGGGTGATAGGATCGGTCTTAAGCATTTTACAAAATAACCAGTTTCTCACTCAACTCTGGAATCCCCTTCCAGACAGTCCCAGATACAGATGAAAAGGCCTGGATTAAAATGTATTCAGAAAAAATGTTCAATTTGAGAACTAAAATCATTCTGATGTAAATGCATTTCTGGTGTTGCCATTTTTACTGAGGTTCCACCCTGCAGCCACAAGCCTCAGGGCAGCTCAATAGCAGGTGGAGATCAGGAGAATAACCCCAAGCAAACTCCACCCCCTAATGCAGGTCTCAGCAGGGCAGGCTTCCATCCCAAAGGTGAAGAAGGATGCTCACTCAGGTTCTGAAGGGCTTTGGGCCACAGTGGCTGAGAACAAGGCTTTGGAGGGACAGCTATGGGGAGTTGAGGGGGTACAGAGCTGGCAGCCCCCTACTTTCCCCTCTGCCCTTCCTCCAGGCCTCTTCTACAGACTAGGGAGCACCTGCGTAAGATCTCCTGCTTCTTCTAGAAGCCTGCCATGGCATCAGCTGGGCATGAGTTGGGATGATCCCCACACTCTCTCCAAGGGACGGTGGTGCAAAGCACTTGTCCTGGATTTTCCGGTGCCCACGGGCTTGTTTCTATATGATTATTGGTTTGTTTGGGGTTTATTCCCAGGTACAAAGGATTGAAGAGGTTACAAAGTGATGCCAAAAAGGAGGTCACACTGTCTGTCCACAAAGGAACTCTCATTCTAAGGGGGAGACAGAAGAAACAGAAACGACCACTGTTCACTTTTATCTACTCTGTGCCAAGTGCTAAGTTTGGTGTTTCTGGCACTCCATTCAAGAAACACTTATTGTACCATGAACTGGGCCTTAAGGATGGAGCAGAGAAGAAATCTTGTAGTTGAGGAGAAGGAATTAAATATAATTGCCATGGCAGTACATGCACTGTAAGGGGACTGCCTCTTTTAACCCTGACACCAACCCTGATAACAACCTGAATGGTAGATGTGATTACCCCCATTTTACAGATGTGGAGATACGGCTCAGAGAGGAGAAACAGCTGGTCCAACATCTCTGAGCAGAGTTTTGGAGGCAGATCCAAAACCCGTGTTCTGCCTAGGGGAGAGGGCGGGAAATGGCTGGTCTTTCAGTTTCCGATACAAACAGATGGGCTATAGCAGCACGTTCAAACCAGAGACTCTTCACTGATGCGAAAGCCGGGAAGGAGTCTACTTGGAGAGCCCCGTTTTGAAATTTTGGAACCAGTAAAAATGTGAAGACACGCTGACGAGGTACCACCCTCTGACAATTCCATTGGGCAGAAGGCCAGGCCCCTCGGGGCCACTCCTGAGTCTGGGGACTAACAAGAAGCCTCCCCACTCTCCCTCAGTGCAAATCCATTCATTCGTCCGCTCATTCAACACGCCCTGAAAGACAGTCCAGCCTGGAGAACTCCACACACCCTATACCAAGTTAGGGCTGAAAGGGCTCTGTCCGGGGAGCTATGGGAGCACAGAGAAGAAAAAGGATTAAAACTCCAGTCTCCCGTCAGGGAGCAGGCGGCTGAGGACAGGAAGAGCCCATTCAACCTCCCTGGCCCACAGGCTGAGAAGACGGCAGAGAGGAAGCCTGAGGACAGCTGTCAGTGGTGGAGCAAGGACTTAACCCGAGGCCATTAAAACGAGTCTGAGTTGGTGTGCGCGGGTCAGACTAGGACAGCCGGGATTAGATGATGCTGCACCTGGCTCCCCAGTCTGCGTCCCTCAGCCACGCACCATCCTCTGAAGAGCAGGAAGGAATTGTAACAGGGTGAATCCAGGGCAGCAGCAGGCTCATGCATCCAGGGGAAAGCAATCTGAAAACAGAGTTTCATGGGACGGACAAGCCGGGATCACCGTCTGAGAGCAACCAGACCTGACAGCAGACAGCAAGTCAGATCCAATCTGGAAGGGTGACAGGGTGGGTGAAAAAGGGGGGTGCATGGGCGTCCTGCATTCTCAATGACTCCTGCTTGCATGGGTATCCAGGCTCACCTGGGTGGGGCTTTCCAGCTGGAAATGTGAGTTAAGAGAGCGACACTGACTAACATACCCCAGGAAATCTGGGGAGCTAAGGCCAGAGTGTGGGGTGGAGCTGATAGGCTTCTTGAGAGACTCAGCGGGTGAACATGTGACCCACAAGCCAAATGTTTACAGGAGGAATCAGATCGCCACCTAGGTTGACACTTTGATTTGAATGTTCTCTCGCTTAGCCCCGCTCTCCCTCGGCCCCCCAGGAAGAACTTAGAAATCAAAAGTGCAGACACCAAAATCTCTGGCTTCAGGAATCCGGACTCATTTTATCCACACCACCTTTCCTCTGTATGCCAGATACAGAATGGGACCCACACAAAATGGGGATTGAGCAACTGATGAAATGCACCATAAGTGGAGAGTGTGTATTTAAAGCAATTTTGTGGACTCCTTCAAAATGGCAAAGAATCCAACAGTAATAAATATAATTACCCTCTAATGAGATCTGGTCTTAAAGTTTGAGTTTCACTTAATTTTTTAAATACTGTGACATAAACAGGTATGTATTTATCAAAATTGTTTCCTCTTTTTTCCTGGGCACACAGCCGGACTACATTTCCCAGCCTTCTCAGCAATAAATATGGCCATGTGGCTGGGCTCTACCCAATGTGAAGTGAGTGGAAGTAAGCATCCCTTCTAGGCCCATAAAATTGTCCCATGGATAACTATCAATAGTCTTTCCCCATGCATGGCTAGAAGTGAAGGACTCAAGCACCCCTGGAAATGGAAGACAGGGTAGCCTGGGTTCTTGAATCATCACATGAAAGGCCACCCACAAATATCTGACTGTACTCATATGTGGATAAGAAATAAATTTAAATCCTGTTAAGTTACTGACATTCTGGTATTTATCTATTACAGCCTCTAACATTAACCTAACAAACAGAAGCACTTACTATGTGCATAGCACATGGCAAGCCCGGCTGGGTGGGATACATACAGATAAGGGTCAAATATGAATATGTGGAGAGGGGGGCCATGAGGGGCACATCCACAGACACACTTGACTCCGTGTAAATTTTTAGCACATTCCCCACCTCCCACCTGTTGCCAGGTGTATTTGGACCTGGCTACAGATACTCATTAATCATCTCTCATCAACTCTCCCACTTTGTGGCTATTCCATCAGACACTTGGACTTAACTGATGGACCCAATTTTGTATTTTTTCCCTTGGAGACTGAATGCATGCATCTGTTTCTCTTCAAACTTTTTCCTTGAGCTAATAATTTGCCTTAAAAATCTTCTCAACTTGCCATCAGGTCATCAAAAAGCTGACTGAATGCCTTGCTTCAACCCTCTATTTCACTCAACCTTCTAAAGTCTCCTTTTATATCAGCTCCCATCAACTCTTCCATTTATACTACGTTTTTGGTTATATCTCTTTCACACTTCACTTCCTTACACTGCCTCTTCAGGTCCTCCAGTCTCATTATCTGGTCGGCCCTGTTTCCTATTTCTTTGCCAATAAATGGTTTCCTTCATCTTCCATGTGTTTCCTCCCTTCCCAGCACTTCAACCACAACCCCACTTCTTCTCTGAGACACTTTCCATCCCCATTAATCTTTCAACTAGGAGAGAGAAGTTAAAGCCTCCCTTTCAACTCCTGTTCATCTCTGCCTTCGTTAAGTCGAGCCATGTAGATAACTAACAAAAAAATTAGTTGGCCATTATCATTCTTACTCCTACCTGTGGTCTTCTGACCTCATATATCTGAATTTCTCATCATCATTTTTCAGGAAAGGTAGCGTTACAATTGTAAAATGAAAGTAAATGGCTTAGTCAAAAGTATAAAGCATATCACAAGAATTGCCATGATCTGTTCTCAACTTTTACCTCTTTAAACATTATTGTCTGCCATCTTAAGAAATACACAGCAACTTCTGTTAAATCCCATTTCACACTTCAAATACTCGCATAGTCCATTCTTTCATTTCTTTTTCCTTCCAGGTATTTATACTTCTTCCATTTCCAAAAAGAATTGTGGTAGCTCACAATAGAAGGCATGAAAATAATAGCATAACATGAAAGCATATGAACCTATTAAGGAAGGGACAGATCTGTGTATCCTAAACTAAGGACACCAACTGTAACTGAGCCTAAAATTGAGCCCTAAACTTTAACACAAACAAATGGCAATGTAGAGATGCAGGAGGGGTGACAAAGATCTCTATGGTTAACATTAGAAAGTATAATGTGTATGACTGCATTCATTGTTACTCTTGTAATAAAGTCTTAGAAATACTTTAAAAATATTTCTTTAGGGCTGGCCAAGTGGCTCGGTTGGTTAAGAGCTCGCTCAAGTGTGTGAGCTGAGCTCTGAGCAACAGCAGTTCGATGCCCAGCCCGAGCTCAGCTGCCACTAAGCTGTCAACAGGTGGCAGGACAGCTCAGCTAAATATATATATATTTATATATATATATATATATATTTACTTCCTGCCAATTTGCTAAAAGAATACAACACAGCATAAAATTTTTTAAATTATTATACAGACAAGAGATGCTTAATGGAGATATATGTGTGGAAGGAGGAATAATTATAACTTTCTTTTAAAAGCTAGACTCAAGGGAATAAACAGAATTGAGTACAGAACTTCATTTAAAGCTTCCCAGCACCCCTGGCAAAGATGGAAACACAGACAGGTTACAGAGCTGAATTTTTCCTAACTATAGTTGCAGAGATGATCACCTCCTTACTATGAACTATGAGAGGAAGTTATCTCCTGGGTCTTGTCATTTCCCTTAATCTTTAAAAGGAACTTTCCAAGGTCTTATATCATGTAATCCTCAAATGCCTTTGTGTGCTCCACTGTCCAATGGCTTCATCATATTACCCAGCTTTCTGCCTCCAACATGACTTTCCTTTATCCTTTGAGTCAATGTTTCCAAGTCATTTGGGTACCATGACTTTGATCTGCACCATATCAGCCATACCACCTGTGGTCTTTTCTACATATTATTTTTTCATTAACTCTACTCGCCTTTTTACTTAATAAATTTTGTGTTGTCCTAGAAAACTCACAGCTTTGGCATGCTAGTTGCCAGGATGTTTTTCCTAATACACATTAAATAAATGTCTCTCAATACAAATGCCATTCCTGAGACTCTTGTAAGGGAAAGCCTGATGCCACTGGCTCGCCGCCTCCTTGCTTCGTCCCCAGATAGTTCATAAGCAAGCCTTTTTTGGAGAACGTTTCTCCCCAGCTTCCACTCCACCCTGATCATTTTAATCTTGGAAACCATCCCACATCCTCCTTTGCTCCCTGCATCTAAGGGGAGCATTTTTATTCCTTTTTAGCTTGTGAATGACCTCCTCCCTCCTTATGTTCCACCTGAATTCCACCTTTTTCTCCAAGCCCAGTTCAAGTCCTACCTTCTCCACAAAGTCTTCCCTGATATCAACCTTGAATCAGACTCCTACCATATTGTTACAGAGCAACTGTCCTAAAATATAAAGTGAGCTCTTGTACACATTCCCTAGTGACCAAGCACAGAACAGCTGCCCAATAAACATGTCAACGTGTCAGGGCTGAGCACTGAACTTCGGGCCAGGAGACCTGGGTTCTTGGGTAAATCACTCTTTAAGCTTCAGTTTATCCAGCTATAAAATGGCAAAGAAGCAGGTAGAGAGGGGACCTCATGCTCTCTGAGGCTCCTGCCATCTTGAACCCTCATGTTTAACTCGTGCTTTCTTTGGTACCTCATTGCCATCTGTGTAGATTCCCCCATGTGCACTCTAACTTTGGATTTTTCTGATGCAAGGGTGCCTTGCCTTTTCCCACTAGGGTATCCTACCAGTGGGTTCTTTAGCAGTCAGTAGCTGTTCTTGTCTATAAAATAACTCTCTCTGCTCCTCATGGCATACCTCAGCATCTTGCGCAGCCTTTTGTCCCTGATCTCTCGTCTTAAATTGGCTTTAGTATTTGCTTGTTCTACACAGAGTATTTTCAGCCTCCATTTTCCACTGCTCAATTTCTCTGCTTCCCATGATTTCTATGGTATTTTCAGTAATATACTGACATTTTTGTCCTGTATAAACCTAAACTATTCTTGTTTTTGAATATAAGCCACAGTGGATTGGACTGTGGACAATTATAGAAGCCCTCCATCTTGTCATAGTTTTACCTATCACTGGCTCTGTAAGGTTGGGAGCACTGCTGACCCTTCTGAGCATGTTTCCACATCCACTCAGTAGGAAAGATGCTGCCTGGCTGTCTCATAGTTAAAAACGAAACCATGCTGTTCAAAGTGTGCTTGTCCACAACTGCTCCCTTCTGTTCCTTGCTACCTCTTGGGCCCAGCTCAAGTCAGCTCCCAGCTCCCAGTGATCTATTCCACTAATGAGGCCCATTATGTGAAGAGCTTTTCCTCCAAAGCATGTGCACAGACTTTATAGAGTTTACACATCACTTTGAGCTTCCCTTTGAAGGTCTGCCCTTTGAGCTTCATACACACCAAAAATGAGGTACAGGGAATATTACTCAGGCTTTAACAAAAAGGAAATCCTGACACCTACTACAATACAGATGACCCTTGAGGACATTATGCTAAATGAAATAAGCCAGTCACAAAACAACACACGAGATTGGACAATTAAGTTTGCAAACTTGTTGCAATGATGCTGCTAACCTTTTTTTATATCAGAGGGATTATTCATTATGAATTTGTACCAAGTGGACAAACAGTTAATCAACTTTACTATTTGGAAGTGCTGAAAAGGCTGCGTGAAAAAGTTAGACGACCTGAACTTTTCACCAAAAATTCATGGCTCTTGCATCACGACAATGCACCAGCTCACACGGCACTGTCTGTGAGGGAGTTTTAGCTAATAAACAAATAACTGTATTGGAACACCCTCCCTACTCACCTGATCTGGCCCCCAATGACTTCTTTTTTACCCGAAGATAAAGGAAATATTGAAGGGAAGACATTTTGAGGACATTCAGGACATCAAGGGTAATACGACAGCTCTGATGGCCATTCCAGAAAAAGAGTTCCAAAATTGCTTTGAAGGGTGGACTAGGCACTGGCGTTGGTGCATATCTTCCCAAGAGGAATACTTCGAAAGTGACCATAGTGATATTCAGCGGTGAGGTATGTAACACTTTTTCTAGGATGAGTTCGTGAACTTAATTGTCTGACCTGATGTACTGCATGATTCCACTTATATGAAGTATCTAAAGTAATCACCCTCATAGACACAGAGTTGAAGGGGGGTTCCTAGGGGCTGAAGGGAGAGGAAGCATGGGGGATTGGTGTTTAATGGGGACAGAGCTTCAGTCTTGCAGTATGAAACAGTTTTGGAGCTCTGTTACACAACCATGGAAATATATGTAACACTACTGAACTGTACACTTAAAAATGGTTGCGATGGGAACTGTTATGTCATGTATTTTTCCACAATTAAAATTATTTTCAAAGATATTCTATTACGATTTTTTAAATGAAGTATTATAATCATTGTGGCCATTTTCCAGATGAAGAAGCTGAGGCTCAGAGAAGCTCACCTAGGACACACATCTTGGTCTTCAAATCCCAACCTCACACTCCCACTCCCAGGGAGCTGGGGGAAAGCCCGAGAGGTGTCGGCACTCCCATTCTCCCACACTGCGGACCATGGGGAGCTGTCTCCTCTCCTCCTGGGCTCTCTCCCCCTCTGGGCCCAGGGGAGGGGCCTCACCCCTTCCACCACAATACAGGTGACTCTTGGCCCTAGCTTAGGAGATCTTACAGGCACTGCAGTCCTTTGTCCCCAAGACCCAACTCTGGTTCCCTCCCTCTGGCTCCTGTCTGCATCTCTCTCTTGTGTGTCTCTTACCTGCATCTCCTGTCTGCATCTCTCACCCTCTGTGGATGTCCAGCCATCACTTCCCCCGTATCCAGCCAGCCCCAGCCGGCGTCAGGCTGGGGTCAACACAGCAATTATCTGCACAAGCAGTGCTTCTCCTGCCTTCTAGTGTGTGAGCGGACACTCCTTCGTCCTGCTCTGCTTTCCCCACCACCTCCCGCCATGTTCCTTCTATAACACTCAGTTTGCTGGCACCTCTCAGGGTGTCTTCCTTCATCTCCCGCATGGAATTAAATTGCTCACCAGCGAGGCAGGAGGAAAACTCTCAATAGTCATATCTCCCAAGGGGGTCTGGAGGCCCAGAGAGAGAGGTCCCAGCACTTACCCAAGGTGGGCCCTGCACTGGGGGAGCCAAGAGTCCAACTCAGAGTTTCTGTCCCCGGATCTCATGTTGAGTGGAAAGAGAAGGAAGATAAGTACCGCCTCTCCAGTGCCCCACTCCACCACCCCCAACCCTATCCTTCACTCTACCCTTGGGATTCTGGGCAGAGGGAGAGTGAGCTGTACCTATCAGGCAACAACATGTGGGTGTCGGGATAGGGGAAAGAGGACATTAGTGGTCAAAGGGCAGAACAGCTGTGGCCAGAATATTTGAATTGTGCCCAGAGCTGCCTGCTAAAATTGCCTCCATATGCTAAAGGAACCTATGATTAGCACATTCCGAAATTAAGGTCCTGTCTGTATTTTCCTGAGAAGGTTAATTGTTCTTCAGATTGTGTGATTGATATTGGGTACCTTTCCCAAAATCCTAGTCCCATGGCATTCGTGCATACTCGCATGATTTCAGCATTGGGATTCCCTCCTGATGAACAATAATTAAGGGCTGTAATGAACTCTGGAGGCTGTGTTTAAACAAATATGCTTCATAAACATTGGCTGAGAGTCAACTATGTGTCAAGAACTGTATTGGATTTCAGTAGGTTAGAAGGGTAATTCAGAGATGCACCTGCCCGCTAAGACTTTACAACATGGGGAGAGTGCCACTATGCGAAGGACTGTCGCAAAAGGCAGAAAGTCAGACATGCCTTTCTGCACCCCAAACTCAGACACTATGTAATAACATTGCCTGTTCATCGAGAACAGCCCAGTTTATTTTTTTTGCTCTAACGTATGTATCGATCGATACCGAAGATGAATTAAGCTGATGAAAATCAATCCCAAAGCCAGTTTTTCTTTCCAGACCAAAAATTTTCATCAATAATAGAGAATTAAAAGATGCCACTAAATTCTGATACCTGCATTGCACATAGTTCAATCACAGGTTGTGCAAATAGATTAAGAAGTAGAAGCCCTGCCAAGAAGCCGTTCTGCAGGCCTTTGGCAGACGGAGAGAGACCAGTGTGGAAAGGGGAGTTTCAGGCTAGAGCAAAAGGCCCTGAGGTGGACCCTCCCATTTGGGGGGCCCCCAGTGGGAAGTTCCCAAGAGGGATACCTGGGACTCTATGATGGTTTCAATAGGCCGGGAGTCCAGACGGTAGGTTCCAGAATGCCGCTGGGAAACAAGCCAGACACAGAGAACACCCAGTGGTCTGTTTGGATGGTTTGAAAAAGAGAATTGGGGGGTGGGAGGAAGTGTTAAAACAGATTTGCGTGGCATCACAAAAGGTTAGGAATTTTAGACTTTTAGTTGCTGAGGGCATTTGAGCAGGAAGGTAAGAACTCATAAAAAAAAAAAAAAAAAGAGGTTTTGCCTGTTCTTGAGATGATGGGATGTTGCATGTTTTCTCGAATGTCCTACCTCTGAGGTTCATGACCACAGCAACAGGTCAGCTCTGTCTCAGCCCCAGCAGCAGACAGGAAGGAGCCAGAGCTAAGGTTGGCAGGAGCTCTGCTTGAGCTCTCCCCTCTGTCTCACATACCCTTCCCCCCACCTCAGTTCTCCCCATCTCGGCAGCACTTACACGGCCCCATGGCCCACTATCAGATACGACATCCAATGATGTGGCAGCACTGCTCTGCCCTGCTCTGAGCTGACAGAAGCTTCCGGCCTCGTGATTCATGCACTTTTTCATTTATGCAAACAATCATTTCCTGGGCCTGGCTATGTCCCAGGTACTATGCTGTTTGTGGGGGATGGAGAAATTCAGCAAGTGATTACTGAATCATGGATCTTGCCCCAGAGAGTACAGTCTAATGAATTCCATCAGCAAACATTCTCTGAGCACTTGCTATGTACCAGAGCTACGCTAGGCACTGGAGACACCACCCCTCCTCCATGAAGCTCAGAGTCCAGTGTGGGAGACGGGCAGAAAGATGGCAAAATGGGACATGCTACACAGGGCATGAGCCAGTGGTGCCTCGGGGCCCTGGTCCCCAAGGAGAATCTGCCAAGTAGAGGTTGCACACCAGGCCCCAGTGAGGAGATCATGAACTGCTCCTGAATGAAGTTCTAACCACTGGAGCATCTGTAGGCAGCAGTTTTCTGGGATCAGGATGAGAACAAACAGAGCTGAGACCCCAGGTGAGGGAGGAAGGGGGGCAGAGTGCTGGGAAAAACCACTGGGGGTTCAGCGGAAGCCATAGTAGTGTTCCCACAGAGTGGAGGGCCAGCCTGGGCTCTGAGCAGAGCCTGGGGACATGGGGGCGGGCGGGAGTTCCAAATGGCTCACAGGACATGGCCAATGGCACCATCCTGGGAAGCTGAGGTGTTAGGCAAGGAAGCGGGGGGGGGGGGAGAAGAGGGAAGGGGAGGGGAGGCTGCACAGGGGGCCACGTCAGTGCTGCCCTAGCTCTGCAGGGGCTCCTACAAGGTGGCCCCTTATTTCTGGAGGTGGGAGCGTAGGGATCCTGCTAAGTCTTGTGCTCTGGGGAAAAAAATGGTGGGTCTGTCCACCAGCCATGGGTCCCTGGCTTACAAATTTGAGCCAAGTTCCCCATGCTTGATCCTACTGGGGAAGTAAACAGAGACTGGCATAGATTAAGAACCTGGGTTTGAATCTGCCCTCCAAGCAACCCCTTCACTAGGGTCTAGGTCAATTTCCTTCTCTGCCAAATGGAATCCCTCCCAGGGTTGGGATTAAGGGAAGTATTCCCAGCTTGTTGCCTCCTGGTGAAAGCTGACCGTTCACAGGCGATGTTAGTGATGGGGGAGGATATTATGAACACTCCCACCCCCATTAGATCATCCTTTACATGTCACAAGTGACTCCACACACATTCACTATTTTATCCTCAAAACAATCCTAGAAAGTAGATAGGGCAGGTATTATCAGTCCAAGTTATCAATTAAACAAAGTGACTTGATCTTCAAGAGATACTTGTATACCTTTATTCATAGCAGCACTATTCACAATAGCCAAAAGGTGGAAGCAACCCAAGTGTCCCGGATGGATGGATCAACAAAAGCAATGTATACACACCATGGACTATTATTCAGTCGTAAAAAGGTAGGAAATTATTATTATTTATTTTTTATTTTTTAGCTGAGCCATCCTGCCACCTGTTGGCAGCTCAGCAGCAGCTCAGCTTAGGCTGGGTATCAAACTGCTGTTGCTCAGAGCTCAGCTCGCACTCTTGAGTGAGCTCTTAACCAACTGAGCCACTCGGCCGGCTCTATAGGTAGGAAATTCTGACACATGCTACAACATGGATGAACCTAAAGAAAAGAAGCCAGACACAAAAAGACAAATACTATATGATTCCCTTTACATGAAGCACCTAGAGTAGTCAAATTCAGAAAGCCAGAAAGTAAAATGGTGGTTGCCAGGACTGGGGGAGGGGAAATGGGGAGATGTTTAATGGGGACAGAATTTCAGTTGTGCAAGATGAAAAGTGCTCTGGAGTTGGATGGCGGTGATCTTTGCCTAATGCGAATGTACTTAGCACTACCGTACTGTACACTAAACAATCATTAAGATAGGAAATTTTATGCTATGTGTATTTTACCACAATTAAAAAAAATTCTTTTTTTAATGTTTTTGTAAAAAGTGACTTGAACCCAGATGTCTTGACCCTCCGGTCACTGGCTTGACCTCTAGACCATCAGCTAAGGAGTCATGGTACCATGGGACACTAGAAAGAGTACACAGCCTAGAGTTGGACCAGTGACAGGGTAAGAATCTCACTAGCCAGGTGACCTTGCCTCCTTCGCCTCTCTGAGATTCAATTTTCTAAGCTAGACATTAAAGCTAAAGCACAGAAATAACGGTAAAGTGCCCCAAGCACAGGCAGGAACCCAATGAAAGCCAGAGAGGGTAATAAGGAAAGGTCCAGCTAAGTTCCACCAGGACTCAGGGCCTCGGCCAGCACAGGCATTTGCTACCCATCAGTGGGTGGGCAGAAGGGTGTCCACTTACCCACGGCAACCTTGACTTCCAAGCCGCTGGGACAAGGAAGTCCAGTATTTTACAAGTAATAGTCTGACTCACTTGTTCCTTCAAAGAGTGGAAAGCTGAGTCCAGCTGCCAGGAAGCCCAAGCAGTGGCTGGAGTACAGACTCTGGAGTCCGATGGGCCTCAGCACGACCTCTTCTCACTGTGTGACCCTGGGTGCGTCGCTTCATTTCTTCAAGCACCACCTGGAAAGTGTGGGGAATAATGGCCCCTCCTCAGGGTGGCTGTGAGAGTTAGGGGAAGGGGGTCCTGGGCTTTGAGGGTCTGCACATAGGAGGTTTCCATAAGATTGTCTCCCTTTCAGCAGCACCACGGAGGGCTTCCCAGAGGGCTCTGGGGGGTGTCCAGGGCCCATAGGTACAGTGAGGAGGGTGATGGGAGGCAGATGATCATCCTCACATACTGTCGACCATATGCCCAAGCTGGGGACAGGAAGACGAGCCAAAAAGGGTCCTGCCCACAAGTCACCTGCCCTCACACTAGCTGAGCAGAAATGGCTGCTAAGGGTGTGTTATGGACTGAATTGTATTCCCCCCAAATTTACTGAAGTCCTAACCCCCAATGTAACTGTATTTGGAGATAGGGACTTTAAAGAGGTAATTAATGTTAACTCAGGTGAAAAGCGTGGGGTCTTTATAAGAAAAAGGCTGGTGACCTTATAAGAAGAAGAGGAGATGCCAGGAATATGTGCACAGAGCAAAGGCCATGTGAGGACACAGCCAGAAGATGGCTGTCTGCAAGCCCCACAGAGAGGCCCCAGGACAAAGCAAACCTGCTACCACCTGGATCTTGAACTTTCAGACTCCAGAACTGTGAGAAAATAGGTTTCTGTTGTTTAAGCCACTCAGTCTGTACTCGTTTATTATGGAAGCTCAGGCAGACTAAAACAAAGCACCATTCGCCCCACGTCATTCCTCTGCTCAAAATCCATGAGTCTCTTCCTCCATCTCCCTCACTATCCATCACATTCTCCTTCTTTCCATCCTTGACTGCTCCAGGCACGCTCTCAGCTTAGCAAACCCTGCCTAGTAAAGCACTGTCCACTATAAACATAATGCCAGCCACAAAAGCAAGCCACTAATGTAAGTACTTTTTCACATACATAATTCAAATTTACATTTCACATGTATAAATTTAAATTGTCTAGTAGCCACATTAAAAAAGGTTTTTTTTAAGGTGAAAGTAATCTTAATAATATACTTTAACCCAATATATCCAAATATTATCACTTTTACTGTAACCAATATAAAAGTTATTCATAAGATAATTTCTTTCATTCTAAGTCTTTGAAATCAGATATGAATTTTACACTTACGACACATCTCAATTTGGACTAGCCACATTTCAAGTGCTCAACAGCCATACATGGCCAGTGGCTACCACATTGGAAAGCACAGGCTTGAAGAGTTCTTCCTGGGCCGGCCGAGTGGCACGTTGGTTAAGAGCTGGTTTGGGACGCCAGTGGCCCCGGTTCGGATCCCACATATGAGGGTCAGTGACACTGCCCTCTACAGCTAAGATGGTGAACAACAGTTCCACCTGGAGCTGGGCTGTGTGAGTCCAGTATAGGCTGCAGCCACTGCTGCAATGGGCTGCCATAGGCTACAGTGAGTGGCCGGCAGCCAGCATGAGCAGCTGGCAGCTGGTGTGAGCTGCCAACAGCCGCTGTGAGCGGCCGTCCAAAGGCCGGTGACCGATCTGCCTCACCCGAGAAGAGCACAATGATGATGCCAACATGGGCCAGTGAAGAAATGTCCTCCACGGCTAGACTGAAGAACATGGGGACAGCAGCTTGTCTGTTCCCCTTCCCTGATTCTCCAACGCTGTCCCGTCCCCCAACTCCACAAAAAAATCTTTAAAAAAAAAAAAAAAGAGTTCTTCCTCTCAACATGGCTGACTCCATCAACCACCTCAATCGTCACCTTCTCATGGGGCCCAAGCTGACCACTCTATTGAATAAACCCCCTCTGTCTTAGTACATTCTGACTGCTATAACAAAACATCATAGACTGGGTAGCTTATAAACAACAGGCATTTATTCTCACAGTTCTGGAGGCTGGAAGTTCAAGATCAAGGCATCTCTCTGTATAAAGTAGAAACCCTTCAACCTCTCTGAGGATCCCCAGCTCTAGAAGGAATCTGGGCACAGATTTTTGGTCCCCATGGCAACCACAGCAATCTGTGTCAGCACGAATGCAGTCAGCTGCTGCTAAAATTAAAGGAGGGGGGAACCCTTGCACACTTAGCCTTTCTGCTCCTCAGAATCAGAACCCCAGGGGATTCAAAGGAGAGAAGCTGAACTTGGGAGTAGTCGCACAGCATTCAACTGCACTGGCTGCTGCGCTGGGTATTTGGGGGTGGGGGTGGGGAGTGGAGGACAGGAGGGGCATGGTGAAATTCCGGGTGTACAGGTATGAAGGAGAGCATTTACCCTCAGATGGAAGGACCTCACCACTGACCCTGATATTGACCCCAGGCCACTCCTGACAACTGTGTCGATAAGGCTCTCTGGGGAAACATATTCTGCAACCTCTCCGGGAACCTTACTCTAGGATTTATTGTCTTGCTGAGTCTACTGGGAAGACAGACTTATTTTTAAAATTTCATTTGGAAGGATAAAGTAGGGGAAGGAATTCCAGAGGGAAAGCAGAACTGACACTTATTGAATTTCTTAGTATGCGCCCTGAGACTTGATTGACATCATCAGCTTTAATGGGCACCTTGAGCCTGTGGATTGTTGTCGCCATTTCACAGAGGAGGGAATGAGGCCAAGAGAGATCTAGTTACTTTTCCAAGGCAACACAGATGTGGAATTCTGCCACCAGAATCCAAATCTGGGTTCGGTCTGCCTTTCTACCGGTTCCTTCTCCACCATTCCACCAAGCTGCAGACATGTGTGAGTCTACTTCCTGCCACCAGACACCTGAGGTCACTTTGAGACCAAAGGAAGCACAGGTCTAAGGGAGGGCGTGCATGTGCCTCAGCCGGGGCCTACGACAGGCAGCCTTGACAGGAGCCGGCTGTCACAACTCCCTCCCTGAGAGTCCTAAAACTGCAGCACAAGGGACAGAGAACACTAATCAGATTCCGCTCCTTTCTCCTTCCACCTCTCTGCCCAGAGACGCGTTCTCTGGCTACAGGGAGGATCCTACTGGAGGCACAGCCCTCAGCACCCTCACTGCAGAGAACAGGTATGTGTTTTCTGCCTCTGCCACCAAGATCCCTCAAATGAAGTATTTTCGTCCTAGAAGAAGTTCGATACCTGACAATTTGTTAAGGTGTGGATGTGCCACTGGGGCCCCTACAGTTGGTCCAGGCATGTTGGCACTCCAGGCCGTCTGTCTGGCTCCCTGGCACCTCCTCTCCTGCCGCTGTCCCCTCATTTATGGACCAGTGCCCTGCCCTGCTGCCAGTTCCTGGTGCTGTCCTGAGGCCCTTTGCACCCTCTGTTGCCATTCCTGGAACATGCTTCGTGGAGCTCATCTCACACTGACTGCTTCTCTACCCTCAGTTGATCCACGCCTTCTCTGACCAACCATCTTATTTAACAAAGGGCCCCACCGCAGTGTCTTCTGACGTTAATACCTGCTTATTTCCCTCAAACACTGGGGACCACTAGACGCAATATAGATGAGTGCTCATGACTAACTGGCACAGGGTCTTCTCATCCGGGGTTCCCTGTGCCCGACAGAGGCAGCCCCTGGGATAGTGGCAAAGGCTGGCCTCAATGGCAATCCAGGAAGGTCTTAGCAGTGGGTCACTGAGAACCTCTGGAATGCCAAGGATGGTGAGAGAGGAAGGGGAACCTACTGAGCCAGCCCTGCAGGCTTCCTGCCTTATAGCTATGGGATCACAGGGTGGACATCCAGCCTTCCCATCCAGCTCCCAGGACAAACAGCCCCTCCCAAGGGGCCCTGTTCCCATGAGCAGTCTATCCCGACCAACTTAGACTGATGGCCAAGGCAAAGAGCCCCGAGGGCCATGCCAGGACCACAGGGAAGAAAGAGCAAAGACAGAGAAACAGGGTGCCAGTGGACCTTAAAAATGCCAACCATTCTGTAGCCTGAACCTGGTTCCTCCAGGGGCAGGAAGCAGCACATGAGAGCACAGGGCTGATTTCCAGCCACCTGTTCAAAGGGAGAAAATGCTTCCTCCCATCAGTAAAGTGCCTCAAGGTGTACAGCTGTGTGTGGGCATCTTCCTTGCAGGTCTGCAAGGACAAAAGGAAGTATGTATGTTGGAAGAGGGGAGAAGGACCTAAATGTGTATCAATAGTGCAATAAATGAATAGACATTTTGGGGCATCACCAAATTGTTTCATTATGGTTATCGAACAAGAGGATAAATGCAACTTTAAAAAATAAGGAGGTAGCCTATATTTTCGACTTGAGAAATGTCTCCAGTGAAAAATAGCAAGTTGCAGAACAATATGTTTCCTATTATCCCATTTCTGTAAAATAAAATCTGAGTAGCTGTACATGAGTTTCGCTAAGCACGGATATAAAATAATCTGGAAGTTGACCCCACACTGCTAGTTAATAACCATCACCTCTGAGAGGGAAAGTGAGGACTGGAGCCAGGAAGTTTGGGGGACAGGGCAAGGAAGAAAGGAGATAATATGGTTTTACTTCATACACTTCTTTGAATTTTGTTACAAAGACCAGACCAGGTAATTTTGTAATTGAAAGGCCAATAAAAGTAAAACAAAAATAATAATAATCCAAAAGCCCCTAGAGGAGAGTGTGTGCTTGAGTGCTGTGTCCTTCTACAAATGGGCAATACCCTGGAATGTTTGCAGGGACCCACTCCAAACAGCAAGCAAAAATGCCCCTTGCATTTTTAAATTTATATATATCTCCTAATTAGAAGAGCCTGGGCCTCTCCAGTCATTTTAGTCCCCATAATAAGATAGCGTCCTAGCAAAAAGAGAACTCCTCTTGCACAATTTGTCAAAACTACAGCATATGCCAAATCAGGAATTTGTCTCTTTATAAGAAACGGCAGATTTTAGGAGGAGGGTAAGGAAAGAAGCAAAAAGAAATGACAACACATCAAAAGAGATATCTTTTGCAATTCCACTGACCTGATTATTAGGCTCATTTTAGCAGTTTAACTATTTATCTAGTCCTCACAGCAGAATGTAATAATCAAAACTTGGGAGATGAAAAGTCAGTGCTTGCCACTGGTTCAAGTCTGTCCCCAGCTCGTCGTCCAGGGCAGGCCTCTCTGGCTGGTCTCCAGTGCCCTCTGTACTTCTGCCGAGCTGGTCAGCCAAGAAATCTCTGCTGAGCATTGGCTTGTGCCAGGAAACAATGTAGGGGACGAGACAGACAGCCCCTGTCCACAAAAAGCTTATGACCTAGCCAGAAAGAGAAGACCCCCAGAGGGAATGTGAAGATACCCAAGACCACCTGTGTCTGGCTGTTCTCTGGGGTTCACACAAGCCAGGCACTGTTTGCCCCCTTGAGCTGCCAACCTCTTTGGGAAGGAAAATAGAGCCATTATCACCCCCATTTTACATGAGAGGAAATTGAGGGTCATAGAATAAAATACAGTAATACCTTGGTTTGCGAGCATAATTCATTCCGGAAACAAACTACTCATATTGCAAGACATCACTCGTTTGCCACATTAAAATGTATTAGAAATGTTTGCTCATCTTGCTGAACACTCGCGAACCACATTACTCACAATCCAAGGTTTTACTGTTTAATGAAATATAGGACATTATCAATGGTAAGTAATCATGAAGTAAACCCAGTGATCTGCGGTTATTTGAGACAAAGCCCTTCACAGCCAAACTTCCCATCAAGTTGAAACCTTTATGGTTAGGTAACAGTAACATAGAGAACTTCTAGGGGACAGAGAGAGGTATCCCCTACTTTGTAGGCTATCTATCTCAACGTGGCATCGTTTTGATGAACAGAAGACCAAATTCGGAGAAAAGTAAGGATTACTGAGAAAAGCATTAAAATCACACGCTAAAAACTGCTGCTCCCACAGAAAACTGGAACATGCTAGAGAAATCCAGAAGGTGGACTTTAACTTGAGCATGACCTCGGCTTCCTCATGCATTAATCACGCAAATGGAATAAATCTATTCCTGCAGGGGCAGAATTACACAGTTCTCTGTGATCCAATGTCAAATAGGTTATCCCTTGATTAAGGTCTTAGCATGGATGAGGAGGGTTCTATTGAAATGATTTCCATTCTCTGCACAGCAGTTCATCACAAATATATTCGGCCCAGTGTATTTCAAATATGATTTGATCACACACAGAAAATTGCGGGCATTTAACTCGTTTTAATCAATAAATTAAATCCATCTGCTTGTTTCCTCTCCCGAGGCTGCTTCATCACGGGAATCCCCACGATAGCAGGCTCAGACGAGGGCTCTCCCTCCTATCCCCATGGATCCCATCCTGAGTTCTGACAGGCAAGTTGAAAGGGAACCTTACAATCAAAGAAGATGTAAACAAGAATAAGCCCCTGTTGGCTTAATGGAAAGATAGAGACACTTTCGTGTGCATTAATTAGTAGGGAGCTTACGCTGCAATAGTTCATTAGGAATGAATGAAAGTTCCACTGTTTCCCGGAGCACCACTCAGGCTGCAGCCTCGTCACCTCCATTAAAGGAGGCATAGGCGCATGCGCCTTGTCCTTCCTTCGTGGTGGGATGGGGCACAGACTAGCCAGAGAGGCAGGGAACCGACCTGAGGGTGCCCTTCCCCGCCTGCCTTCTCTGCTAAGACCTGGAAGGGAACAAATGACCAGAGACCCCAGGCGAAGGGGAGCCAGAAGTCAGAGCAGGGTGATTGGACTTTGCAGACAGCTCCTTCCGCTGCCGCTGTGTGGCCAGGAGCGGTGAGCTGGGCATACTAAATTTGAAGAGATGATTTCTGCTTTGAACATACAAAAGGTGATGCATCCTTGCTTGTGGGGGTGGTCATCTGCCAATCCCAGCTTCACTCTCTTTTAAGATCTTTCTGATAACCCTGATCAGATCATCTCACAGAGTTGGGATGGGGCTCAAATAATAATGTGCAATCACTTCATAACATGTTATATAATCAGGAAATGTTGGGAGGGGCATATCAAAATCTGAGCTGAAATAATGTGGGCTTCAACCTGCAGCCTATGAGACGGTCAAAGGAGAGCCCTTTGCTACGAGAGTGTGGCCCCCACGCCTCCCTTCTGCCGTTAGCACCTCAGTTTTCCTGAGTTCCTCTGGGTTGGGACACTGCAGATACGACAAAGCCCTAGTGGACACGTTAGGTTTCCCTAAAAAGGGATTGGGGCACATCGCTACTCTGAGCATTCAGGGTTCAAGAGCTGAAGAGCAGCTAGATAGAGAAGCCAGAAAGAGGAAGAGTGGGCCCCTGGTGGTGGCCTCTGGTTTGTTTCTAGCTTCCCATGGAAGAGTGTGTGCAGGCGGAGCCAGGCTTTCCCGCCTCTGGCCCTTTTCCCACATCACAGTCAGTGGGTGTGACGGTTGCTCTCTAGGAGTCCCCAGCTCTGCTGTCTCTGATCTTTCAAGTCTGCCCTGGAAGTCGTGGGCGGCTGCTGCAGAAGGAGGCCATTCCCTGGATCTCCCTCTTGGAGACTGGGGGACCGCAGGGGCCCAGCTGCCTCTAAGAGCTGGGGGGCTCCCTGTGTTCTCTCTCTCTCTCTCTCTCTCTCTCTCTCTCTCTCTCTCTCTCTCTCTCTCACACACACACACACACACACACACACAGCTGAGCACCTCCTTCTCCCTCCCTCCCTTCTGCAAACTGGCTGTGGAGTGGGTTCCTCCCTCTTCCCATGAAAGCCCCACATTCAGTATCATCAGGAAATGTCATCACCTCTCTTGTAGGTGACCTTGGGATTTGACGGGCTGCATCACTGGGGCTTTGGGCTTTATTTATTCATTTGTATTCTTTTTCATTATTTTATTGTGGGTTGTTTTTATTATTATTATTATTTTTTGTATCCCCAAGCTTGGGTCAAAGCTTTCCCTATCATCCCACGTGAGCCGGAGTACAAAGCTCTCCCGGTGCTGGGCCAGGTTTCCCCTTTAGGACATGGAAATGCTTCAGTGGGGCACGAGGACAAGGACCTAGTTTAGGATGAAAAGGCCAAATACATAAAGATCTTCAAGGCAGCAGGATGTGTCAAAGTTAAAAACTTGAAAACAACCTAAGTGTCCAAACAAGAAGGGAATATTTAGAATCAATGAGAGCTCTGGTAAGCTGTCATAAAAGTAATTACGAGAAACATAACCATGAGGGGAAACAATTTGAATACTAATTATGAATGGGAACACAGAACTATAGGCCCACTATGAATACAACTACATATTTTAAATTTTTGTAAGGAAATGCAGAAATATGTTTTAAAGCTTTGAAGTAGGGAGGTGATACTTTTTTTCAACTCCTTTAATAACATAATAGTTTTACCATAAATAACCCTAAAAGAAAAAAATAAGGGATCTGGCGAAAAAAAGCGGTTTTAATTGGGGGGGGGTCCCTCAGTCCTGTCTCTGCCCCATCTCACCCCATGACCTTGGGGACCCCTCTTTGAGCCTCAGTTTCCACAACTGTATGCTAAGTAAGGAGTTACACTCATTATATATTTGTAAACTGCCAGTGTATCTTCCAGATCTGATTTCCTACAGTTTTGTCCACCCACAAACAGTGCTTACTGACCTAATTAGACTGACTTCGACCATCGATATTTAGCAAACCAAGGGAGTAGGAAATCCGGCCAGAGCAACCATCTGCGTATACTGTGCACTCAATAGCTCAGAGCAATTTGCCACATACCACATCAGCCATGCCTGCCTTTTCTGCGCACAGATAGAAGCTACTACGTTGTTTCCAGGCTGGATCACTTAGCACTTCCCAGAACTTAGGTACGATTAATCCTGTCATTTATAAAAGAAAATGTTCCCACGATTTATCCTGTCATTTAAAAATAAAACGCTCCTGTCTCTAAGCCTTTCCGTTTACCCCACAGCATATCTTACTTTGGGGGAGAGGGAAGAAAACATTTATTCAGCAAGTTCTTCATATTTACATAGCACCTCACGCTAATGAAAAACATCTACCCGATCTCCATGATGAGACGAAGGTGTAAATATAGAGCGCCACCCGCCAGGCGGGTGTATTTCTGATTCAGTCCAAATGTGTTTGAAATAAAGTACCAGGCTTCACCAGCTTTCAGAGTTAATGTGTGGGATCTAATTTTTTTTTTTTTCCTTTTTACAAAGAGGCACTTGCCAGGAACAGTTTAGCTATTTTCCAACACTCAGAGAAGATTCTCTGTTCTCTTTTCTACATTGGTGCTGGGACTGCTGTCAGCTTCAGGGGAAGGGGGGTTACTCACACACTAGATGGAAGAGACCACTAACATCCTTCATCTTCCTCACAAAGTTGCAACCAGTCAGCTCCTAAGGAAACATTGGCTTATGCCTATAAAATGAAGTTATCTGCTGAATAATGAAATCCATGGCACACTCATCTATCTATAAGGCGATTCCCAAACTCCCTGGTCTCAAAAACAAGTCTTTGGGGTCTGGTGCCCCCAGCATTCCAGCTGCATCCCTAAACTTCTTCTCACCTCCGATCTGTCCTCTGTCCCCATGGTCACCTCCTTCTCTGTCTTCCAGGCTCTCCTTTTAGGCTGACCCTCCAGGCACTGCTGGCCTGCCTTTCATGCCAGGGCAGTCTGCACAAAGCTCTATTAGCGTCAGCACTTACACCTCATCCCATGGCCCTTACAGGTGCACTCCTGCAGTCCCCATGCTAGAGACGGAGCTATTTAAGGGCAGGGGCCATGTCTTCATCATCTCTATATCCGTGGCAACAAGCAAGGCTCCTTCTTTGATTCAACAGGTATTCATGGCATTCCTGCTCTGCACGCCAGGTGCCATGTGGTACTGTTCCTGTTCCCCAGAATCCCACAGCCCCATGGAGGGGACCCAGCCTGGGGAGAGTGCTAGGTGCATGTTTGCCAGACGTGAAACGTATGTATGTGTGTTATGACTGCATGACTCCTCATACCAACCTCATGAGGAGAGCTAGTTTTCCTCATTGTATAGATAAGATCACCAAAATATCCAAAGTGAAAATGATGTTGACCGGGGTGGAAGAGATGGAATGATGGATATTAATCCAGAATGATGCCCAGGAAAGACAGCCTGCCAGAGATCAGGCTGCTAGGAACCTTTCCTTTCCAGTTCAGCTTTGCTGGGCTATGGGATCAAGCTGCCCCAGGCAGGCCACCCACAGGCCTCTCCTCAATGACTCTCATCTTCAAGCCACCAATGTGGATCTGGGAGCAGCAGTGACCTAGCTCCATCCTGCCGTCTTTCCCCCACCTCCTTCATCCCTTAGCACAAACTCTCTCTTCCAGAGGAAGGCTTGACTCAGCTCTGTTCCCTTTGGCATTTCCACCAGTCTCCACCTCTCCAGAACAATTAGTTATGTGCTCAGCTTGTCCTACTTTGGTTGTTTTGTCAAAGGTCCTTTCAGCTGCTTCTGTGGGCCAGCATTCTGCACACCAGCACCATCCGTGTTTCCCAAATGGGGGCCACAGAGGTTCTGCCTCAGCGTCTCTTGTGGAGTTGTGAGAATGCACATGAGCCTCCCCCTTAATCAACTGGGTGAGAATGTGTGCAGGTAGAGATCCAGGAAGGCATGCATGTAGGTGGGGCCCCAGGAGTGTACGTAGGTGGGGAACCAGGAGTGTCTGCAGGTAGGGACCCGGGAGTGTCTGCAGGTGGGGACCCGGGAGTGTCTGCAGGTGGGGACCTGGGAGTGGCTGCAGGTGGGGACCCGGGAGTGTCTGCAGGTGGGGACCCGGGAGTGTGCACAGGTGGGGACCCGGGAGTGTGCACAGGTGGGGACCCGGGAGTGTACGCAGGTGGGGACCCAGGAGTATCTGCAGGTGGGGACCCGAGAGTGTGCACAGGTGGGGACCCAGGAGTATCTGCAGGTGGGGACCTGGGTGCATCTTCAGGTGGGGACCCGGGAGTGTCTGCAGATGGGGACCTGGGAATATGTTCAGGTGGGGACCTGAGAATGTATAACCATGGAGACCCAGGACTCCCTGAAGGTGAGGACCCAGGAATGTGTACAGGTGGGACTCAGGGTTTCACAACCTTTCCAGGGAATGCTTACACTCACTAAGGTCTCAACACCACCAACGGAAGGAACTGCGTCCCCTCTGGGGAGTGGGCCTGGGTCCCCTAGGGGATACTCTCTGTACGTGTTCACACCACCTCCAGCTGTCCACATTCTCTCAGTTAAAAGAATCAGGAGTGGAAGCCAAACGTGTTTTTAAAAAAACAAGTGGAATGCATGTTTCTGACCCAGATTCTTGCTAAAATACTGCCTCAGTGGTTTATGAATGGTTGCTTAAATATAAATAAGTTATTCAAGAAAGAAAATCTCACTACAAGTAAACACAGAGGTTGAACTTGGCTGACCCATGGAAATTTCTGGAAGCCTAAGCACTAATGAGCCAAGGCCCAAATCCCTGGCTGCACATACACCTGGCACACAGTAGGTACTCAGTAGGTGCTAGTTGTTCTTGTTGTTATCCACGAATGCAGCCTTTGGCAGAGGTGGGCATGAAAAGTGGAGGTGCTCATGAGAACTGTACCTTGTCATTTCATTACCTACCACAGTCACTGAAAAGCATCCTAATGGGATGGAGACACTGTATCTTGCCCAGCCCACATTAAGGCAACCCTAGCCTCACACATCTAAAATGTCAGAGAGAGTACAAAGCTCTCAATGGCATTAAGCCGTGTTGCACACACTAGAAAGCAGCGTGGAGAGGTTAAGTGACTTACCTCAGCTACAAAGTGAATCCCCAGTGGAGGCAGGAATATCATCTAGGTCTCCAGTGTCCCACTCTGATAGTATCTCTTTTCTAGATCCTGTTGCCTTCCCAGTGAAAGGGGAGACTTCAAATAAAAAGTCAGTGCAGTAGTTTTGTCTGCTGTTAATAGCGGCATTGGTGTGGCTGCCACCCGCATCCTCTGAAAAGATTTAAGGCCAGAAATATCTGAAACAGAACAGAGGCCTCGGAGGTCACTTGGCCAGTTCTGTCCCACAGGGATCAGTCCTGCCTTTCTTAGAGATCTCCAGGGAACGGCTCTGTGGCTGAGACTGCCTCCCACAGGCACCTGCCTTCACTCTAGGGCTGGAAGTGTGACCAGGGGAACCCACACACTGCCCCACCCCCCCAAACACACTCACTCTCCTGTCTTGCCCTCACCTCACTCTGTTCCAGAATCTGAAATCCTATACATTCTAGAAGTTCTTTCTCCATAGCATGCCTCTGTTCCTCCTTCCAAATCCTGTAACACCAGAGTGAGGGGCTTCAATGTTTAAATACGTATTGCTAAATGTACCCCTTTGGGGAGGCATTCAACAATTGTCTCAGTGAAGAACATTTTTGGCTGTCATTATTCATTAATCACCCACATCCATTCCTCTTCTTTTTTGTAACAGAACTCTGATCTTGATGACTTTCCTCCTCTCAGGGAAAGTGACTGATTTCAAGTTCAGGGTAAATTCTAATGTGCCCACGCAGCAACCCCATTCCTCCCGTCAGGGATTAACTTTCGGTACAGCAGTGTGATGGATTCTGGCCAAAGAGACATGGCAGAAGCCCACTGGGGGAACTTACAGAAAGGTTTCTTCCTTTTTAAAGAGGGAAATAGACCTTCTATTTCCTACATGGAAATAGACCTTCTCTTCTTCCTTTGGACACTAGCATATCTCAGAATTACACTGGAAATAGTGAAGGCCATTTTGCAACAAACAGGGAACAGGCCTGATGTTCTCAGGAGAGCAGAGCAAAAATATGGAAGGAACCTGGGTCTGTGATGTCATCTTTGAGCTACTGAATTAACCAACGCTAGAGTCACATTACCTCGTGACTTCATGATACATGACACGTGTTCCTTGTTATATAGGCTACTTTAATGTGTATTTTCTGTACCTGTAGCCAAAAGCACCCTAACTGGTTAGCAATCTTTCTTCTCAATACAGTCTTAGCATTTAAAAGATGAGACAGAGTAAAACCAACACCAATTTCCAAACTATACATAGGACCAACATATTACACAGCAGTGTAAACGTTTAGCATTTTAGAAATTCTTTCTGCGTGACCAGAATGTAAATTGAAATCTATCAGTTTCTAAAATGTAAATCACGGTGGAGCCTTTTACAATTAGACCAGAATAAATGGCCCCATGGTAAATGGGAAGGGTTTTTACGATGTTTAATGGCTCTGGGGAAAGGATAATTATGTAGTGTCACTTTGTTTATTAGCATAAGCCAGCATACTCCCTGAGACAGGGAAAAGCTGAATATTAACCAAAGGCTATGTTCCTCTTACTGTGGCTTGTTTAAATTGTTCTTCAGATCTGAACACTGGTCCCAGACAGATTCTCAGAGGTCAGCTCACTAAGTCCCCACACTGCCCTAACAGGGACACTGAGGTCCCACAGCTACTGAATGGAGGACTGAGGACCAGCCCCTCTGTGGCATTTTGCGATTCTTCCACAAGGAGCATCACAATTAGATGGGACATAACACACAAAGACAAAAACACCAGTACAAAGGTCTGCCCTTGCATTACAGTGGTACAAAAGCCACTTCATTATTTTGTCATTAAAATATTACCAGATGCAGATATTGGCAGTGATCCTTTCAACTGCATACTTTTCATCTTCAACATTTGAGTATACATTTTATATGAGGCAATATTTAAAAAAAAAAATCAGATTCATATATATTTTTCAATTGCTTTGAAATGAAAGTGGTCCTGTCATAGAACAGGTCTTCTATGTCAAGACCTAATCGGGAAAATAGGATCCATCCATAAATCTGGAAGCCTTGTCTGGGAGCCCTCCAAGCCCTGCCACCACGCTTCCAAGTTTAGATGGAATTCGGGGAGGGGGCCTGGGGAGCAGCAGCCTTCTGTGCTTGGAGCTGGGACAGTGTGATCAGCCATTCCCCAATCCCTAGCCCCAGTAATATCAATCAAGCGCTTCTTCAAAAATACTGCCATTGCAACACTCACCACCACCATAACAGCACATGCAATCACTGAGGGAAGGAAAGACAATAATTATTGCTTCCATTTATTGATCTCTGCCAGGGCCCTAGCTGTGTGCTGGACAATGTCATATATCATTTCCATTAATGATCCTGAGTCTGTGAGACATGAGGTATGAATTCCATTTTTATGATGAAGAAATTGAGAGTCAGAAAAGTTAACTTGCCTGGAATTAACATAGATAGTAAGTGGTGAGCTGGAATTCAAAGCCAATCTTGTCTTTCTTGAAAGGCCACGCTTTTTCCAAGATACAACTAAAGTGGCTGCCATTGGCACAGTGCCAGGTGCTTTTACCTATGCCAACATAGAGTCTTTAGAAGGTCCCTAAAAGGGAAGTGCCATCAGGTCCACTTTACAGAAGAGGTTAGTAGTTTACATAATGTCACCCAGCTGCTGTGTAAGAGAGGCGTGGTGGGTCCCATTTTTCTCACTCTGGAGCCTGTGCTCCCCTTAGCTGAAGTGAGGAGACTAAGACCAATGGGTAAGCTGAAGATACAATCCAACCATCATCTACTCAAACAGAATAAGTAAACCAAATCTATTTTTAAATCCCAGCTCCCTGAGAAAAAACCCCACTGGAAATACAGACCACATCTCTGTCAGTTTTTGTACAAGTGAAGATGATATTGAGTACGCATCAATTTTTTTCTGCTTGGTAAACTATCACCCCAGCACTCTCCCTGCAGCATTGTCCCCCCAACCCCTGGGACTCCCAGAAGTAATCATTGTCCAGCTACCAAAGGGTTCTCCTGACCCAGCAGTGGGGCCCCAGCCTAAGGGTGTGTCCATTCTGATTCAGGGACCTGTGCCTTACAAGCCTTTCTGTAGTCTGAATATTACTCCTGTCCATAAGATCCTTCCATGCAATCAACCACAGCTATTAATTATCTAGCAACCCACTTCTACTCATCCACTCAAGCTGGCTGTGCATCCATTACTTACTTTCAGCTTTTAAGTTGTGTTTACAATGATGGCCTTAAAAAAATAAATCATGGGCTGGCCGAGTGGCGCATTGGTTAAGAGCTGGCTTGGGATGCCAGCGGCCCTGGTTTGGATCTCACATGAGGGCCAGTGACACTGCCCTCTACAGCTAAGATGGTGAACAACAGCTTCACCTGGAACTGGGCTGCTGTGAGTCCCCAGGATGGCACAGCTGCAGCCCCTGCTGCAGTGGGCTGCCATAGGCTACAGTGAGTGGCCGGCAGCCAGCATGAGCGGCCATTTGGAGGCCGGCAACTGATCTGCCTCACCAGAGAAGAGCGTGATGATGATACCAACATGGGCCAGTGAAGCGATGTCCTCCACAATTAGACTGAAGAACAAAAAGGACAGCAACTTGTCTGTTCCCCTTCCCCAGTTCCCCAACACTGTTCCCCTCCCTTAATTCCCCAATAAAATCTTTTTTAAAAAATCACAAAACCTGCACCTGCTCTTTATGTTCACATTCCTTAGAGTGAAGACTGGGGAACTAGATTCTTTCCAGACTCCTGGTCGCCACCCATGTCCCACCTGAACATCTCTCTATTGGGTCAAACTCATGAATCAAACACCTGGCAGGCCCAAAGCCAACAGGGATGTGTGGTCAGAAGGAACAAGAACGAGAGAGGAAACTGAGGTAGAAAGTGTGCCAGACGATGCAAGAGGGAGAAGTATGGGCAGGGAACTGGGAACCAGGAAGGCTCCTGCCAAGTGGAGGGGTTTCCACAGCAGGGGCTGGGTGTCCTGTGTCTCCAGGGAGTCTGTCACACCACACACAACATAAAGATAGAAAGAAAGAAAGAAAGAAAGAAAGAAAGAAAGAAAGAAAGAAAGAAAGAAAGAAAGAAAGAAAGAAAGAAAGAAAGAAAGAAAGAAAGAAAGGAAGGAAGGAAGGAAGGAAGGAAGGAAGGAAGGAAGGAAGGAAAAGACGCTTCTGAGTGTTGCGAAGGTCCCATCAACACTTAAATTCCAACAACAGTGTTGACCATGCTTTGACATTACTCAAGACGAGAGGGACTGTGCTGTACAAGTGGGACGTCCACAGTCCTAGGGGAACTTGATTGTCCTCTGCAATACACATCCTAATGCCGGCTCCAGCCTCATCTTGGTAGATGGTCACTGGACCCTAGTAGACAGGGCCAAACTGGCACTGGTTCCATTACGCACTCACATTTACCTCTGCAGCCAAAAACAGACATGACAAAGCTTAAAGAAAAGAACATGGAAGAGTAAAGCAATTTATTTTTTTGTTCTTTTTCAGATGGTGCCATATTCAATATGGTGACTTCAGAACTTCCTCAAAGTTTGTTACTCAAAGGAATACTGTTTTGTTCTTGTTTTTTCATTTTTGGCAGTCCAGCAGCCACGTCCCCATCCACTGGGCTCCTGGCCTCCCATTGTGAGTAGTCTTGGTAGCAGGTGGTGGCAGCTGCCCACCCTGGAAGTAGAAGGCTCCACTGGGACCCTCCTCTGCAAGGAACATAACTGGGAGGTGGGGGCCAGCACATACATGATTCTGTCTCAGCCAATCTGTCTCCTCCCACTGGCCAGGCTGTGGGATGTCTGGAAGTTCCAAGGTCACACCGGCAGTATTGACCAGCTTGTTCCTCCTGGAGGAACACTGTCGGTGCCTCTGCAGCTTCCTCCTGGTCATTTAGTCTCCTGTCCAATCCATATGCAGGCACCCAAATTCTGCCTATAGCTTCGTGCTCCTTCTTCCTGCCCCCTAATTACAGTCATACTTAAATTCTGTTCTTTGCCACTCCAGAGGCCAAACATTCTATTCACAATAACCTTAAGGGACTCCAATGATGCCATGACTGAAAAGAAGCTGCCATGCCCCCAAGATTGGCAATGTGCCAGCAGCCTGGACCTTCTGAGAAGGACCTGGGTCCTCCTGGCCCCACTGCTGGGGACAGCCCAACTCTCCCACTATATTCAGACACCTGTGGGTCTCTGATCCCACATGCAAAGGTGATCGGCAATGAGAAATGAGTCGCTAGAAATACTCCAGCAGAGGCAGAAGACATCTGTGCTGGAAGGAATGAAGTTCACACAAAGACGCCTTCTAACCCACAATTTTCAAATAGCCTACCTGGATAAGAAATAACCATAGCAACAAACAAACAAACAACTTGTGACTGGTGGTTGGAGACAAAGCATAACCACTGTCAGATTGAAAGCTGCTTTCCAGGAGTGTACTAAAAAGGAAGAGGTGCAAGGAAGGTTAGTAGCTTTAAGAATTCACAGACACCAATTTTGAAAAAGTGCAAAAAAAACCTGCATTCTGTGTCAAGTCAGAAAGATTTCAGGTTCATGCCTCATAAAATTGTGATATCAGAAGACATCTTTAAATCCATACCTGAGTATCAGCTTACATATAATAGAGATCTTCTTAAATACCTTCCTGAGCCAAAAGGGGGGGGTGGACGAGGATTTTACAGAAACCCAATCTGACATAAAATGATAATTCTGACCCATATCTCTTTGCAAAAAAAAAAAATGAACCTCTCAAAACCAGTCTTACACAGCCCAGCATAAAACAAGCTGTTTTATTAAGGATGATTTCAGATCATGATGCCAGCATCATTTATTTTACCCACATCACACCTTGTCATGTTATTAATTTTTTGTGGCACTGTCTTCCTTCTCTAAATAAATGTCAAGTCCCTGGAGAAGTAAGATCATGCCTGGTGCGCTAGAGTTTTGGATTTCAGTAAATGTGAAGGCAGGATGGCTGGAGTGACAAAGATGGAAGGAAGTGCACGGTATTCTTATTAAAATCAGTGAGTTAAAAACACTAAATATTTCGATTCGAGTGATGAGGATTAAACCATAATCTTAACATTGATCTCAATGTTTTGGACATATAATCTGAAACTTACTTATTTCTTCAACTAATATTTAATGGGCTCTTCTAAGTGCAAGGAACTAAAAATGAATAAGATAGTATTTGCCCTTCAGTGCCTAGTCTAGCAAGATAAAATAAATTTCAATACAATAAATACCATGTTTGGGCCGGCTGAGTGGCTCAGTTGGTTAAGAGCTCACTCAAGAGCACGAGCTCTGAATAACAGGGTCGCAGATTCTATTCCGGGGCTGAGCTGCTGCTGAGTTGCCAACAGGTGGCAGGATGGCTCAGCTAAAAATAAATAAATAAATAAATAAATAAATAAATAAATAAATAAATAAATAAATACTATGTTTAAGGTATGAGGACACTTGGGAGATTTTGTGAAAGTTGTAGTTATTTGTGGCAGAGCAAATCAGGGTAGGCTGTACGTGCCTCAGTGGATGGATGGATGGATGGATGGATGGATGGATGGATGGATGGATGGATGGGAAGAAGGAGAGAAGAAGGAATGGAGAGAAGGAGGTGGGTGGATGGGTGGATGGATGGGTAGAGAAATGGGTGGTTGGTTAGGGAAGTGGATGGATAGATGGATGAAAAGGGGTGCTGGGTTTATATAACCAGAGAAAAGAGGGGAAAAAAATCCAGCCAAGAAAACCACACAAGCCAAAACAAAGTAGCAAGAAAGCATCAGACATGACCTGGGACCTCATGGCTGGAATATCAAGTCCATTGAGGGAAGCAGTACAGCATAAGGCTGAAAAATGGAGGCTGGAAGCCAGGGAGTGAAAGGTGATGAATGCTTTATCAAGGAGTTTAGACTTGTCTGATCTGGAATGCCAGATGGAGGGACTGGAACTCAATTAGTTAGGTAAAAGGAAATCTTAGAAGTCTCCTGAATGGAATGAAAGGAATATTTATAATACACTCAGTAAGTGCTAGGCTGGGGTTGAGTGCTTTTTAAAAACAAAATATTTTCAGCACATAAGTAAAGAGATTAATACAAGGAAAGCTTATATACCCACCAGGTTGTCAAAATTTAACATTTTACATTAATAGCTTCATTTTCTTTTTGAAAAATAAATCACTTTCAATTGAAACCCTCTCTGTACTCTTCTCCATTCCATCCCCCTTCTTGATGTAACCATTGTACAAATTTGTTGTTAATCATGCCTATGCAAATTTCAATATTTTTCTAGACATACATTTATTCATAAATTAGATAGATATTTATATATATGAGGTCTGACAATTAAGTTGGAGAACTCATCCTAGAAAAGTGCTACATACCTCATCACTGAATATCACTATGGTCACCTTCCAAGTACTCCCCTTGGGAAGCCATGCACTGAAGCCAGTGCCTAGTCCACCCTTCAAAGCAATTTTGGAACTCTTTTTCTGGAATGGCCATCAGAGCTCTGGTCGTATTACCCTTGATGTCCTGAATGTCATCAAAATATTTCCTTTATCTTTGGGTAAAGAAAGAAGCCACTGGGGGCCAGATCAGGTGAGTAGGGAGGGTGTTCTAATACAGTTATTTGTTTACTGGCTAAAAACTCCCTCACAGACAATGCTGTGTGAGCTGATGCATTGTCATGATGCAAGAGCCATGAATTGTTGGCGAAAAGTTCAGGTCATCTTTTTCACACAGCCTTTTTAGCATTTCCAAATAGTAAACTAGGTTAACTGTTTGTCCAGTTGGTACTAATTCATAATGAATAATCCTTCTGATATCAAAAAAGGTTAGCAACATCGTTGCAACAAGTTTGCGAACTTAATTGTCAGGCTTCGTGTGTGCACGGACATGCACACACACACATATATATGTAAGCATATATAATACATAAGTAATATTGTTTGGCATGTTTTAAATTTTTATATAAGTGGTTTCATACTCTAGTTATTCTGTGGTTTGCTTTTTTTACTCAACATTTTTTTTCAGACATATCCATGATGACACAAGTCTAGTTCTAATTCATTTACCTTAACTGCTATATAGTATTCCATTGAATGAATATCCAGTCTCCTTTTAATGGATGTTTTTTGATATTTCTGATGATCTTGTCATTAAAAACAATGCTGTAAAGGACATTCCTGGCAATGGAATTGCTGGGTGATAGGTATACACATCTTTTTTTTTTAAGATTTTATTGGGGAATTGGGGGAGGGGAGCAGCAATGGGGAATCGAGGAAGGGGAACAGACAAGTTGCTGTCCTTTCATTCTTCAGTCTAGTTGTGGAGGACGTCGCTTCACTGGCCCATCATTGGTATTATCATTGCACTCTTCCCGGGTGAGGTAGTTGGTCGCCAGTCATTGGATGGCAACTCATGGCTCCTCATGGTGGCTCATGGCAGCTCAAGATAGCGCTCGCCAGCTGCCCTCCAGCCCCACTGCAGCCCACGCCATCACTGGCGACTCCCGGCAGCCCAGCTCCAGATCGAGCTATTGTTTACCATCTTAGCTGTAGAGGGTGCAGCGTCACTGGCCCTCTATGTGGGATCCGAACCAGTGCCCTGCTGCTCAGAGCTGCCGTCCCAAGCCAACTCCTAACCAACGCACCACTCGGCTGGCCCAGGTATACACATTTTTATTCAATATTGTTAACTTGCTCTCTAAAGAGGGTGGACCAGTTTGCACATGTACCAGCAATAGGAGTTATTGATGGCATACTTGCCCACATTTGTGCTATAGGATAGACCTGAAACAATATTTTGTTGTTTTCTTGGCATTTCTTGGCTTGCTAGTGAGGTTAGCTTCTTTTTATATATCTGTTGGTCTTTTGACTTCCTCCTTAGGAGCTGCCTCTTCATAGATTTTGTCCATTTTTAAAAATTGGGTCTTTTTCCCCTTATTGGGGAAAATTCTTTATAAATTCTTTATAAATTCTGAACCCTCATCCTTTGTTACTTACATGACCTACTGATATCTGCACAGTCTGTGGCTTATGTTTTAATATTGTTTTTGGTATGCATATTTTTATTCCTGACTACAACTCATGAAATATACATCATCAACTCCATTTTATAGACAAATGATCCTATGTGACTTGTCTAAGGTCCCTCAGTCAGACTAGGGAAGAGGCACAACATGGGCCCAGGTCTTTATAAGCTTGAGACACTTGCTTCCCCCAACTCCACTTCTCATCATTTTATCTGTCAGGTAAGAAGCCAGAATTCATGTATGTGCCAATAGGTGGCACTGAGAATAAAAAGAAGGGAAAGGAGGCAAAGGCTCTTGGCAGGAAAATGCCAACCAGAGTTGACAAATGACTGGTTGACAGGGTCAAGGACAAGGGTAAGGCCATGAATAGGTGAGGGAAATAGTGGTACCATTAACGATATAGAACACAGGAGAAAGAAATTTGGAGGCTTTTGGGCTTTTTTAAAAAAGGGGAAAAGTCAAATGTTTAATACATGCACATGGGTGGAGTCTGCTTTTAAATGTGCTAAACCAAAGCGCTGGTGTGAACTGTTGGAAATGTAGTGTAGGAGATCTAGAAAGCATCAGTAGAGAAGTCGAGAAGTCCCTGGGGAGAATGCTGAAGTCCAGCTCTGGTGACCCCAAATCTATCCCACCCTGGGACTGTTAAACTCCCCAAGAATTCATCACACTAACTTTTCTTCTTCCATACCTGACACCCAGCACAATGTCAAGCTCATAATAAGGCATTTGATAAACATTTGCTGAATGAATGAAAACTGTTATATCCCTTACAGGGGTCCACATTCATTTGTGGAAAACCCTGTGGTTCAGAATTTTTTGGCTCTTAGGAAAGTAATTGAGTGCAACATGCTGACTGGGGTCAAAGGTATGACTCTGTTCTGCAGTTAAGTGTACAACAGTCACAGTAAGTGGGATCAAGGAAGGCTATAAATACACTTAAATCACTTGGATCATGTTTTGCTGCCAGATGAATTTGTGCCAAACTTAGGGGGAAAAAAACCCAACTTTCATGTTTTGGAATGTGGAATTGCAGATAAGGGATTGTGAGCCCATAAAATTGGTTTTTAAACTTTTTTAACTACAATGCAAAATGAGAAATACATTTTCCAGGGACACTCATAACACACAGATACATATCTATGAAGGTAAAACTGAAACATTTTATTAAATAATACTTAGCTTTACGATGCATGAAACACTTTGATTTTTTTATTTTATTCTGTTTTATTTTCAGGTTGTAGCAGATTAAACTGAGATTAAAGCTCAGCACTGGTAACCTAAAGTTTGAAAAATACTGCCCAGCACAGTTTTTTTGCACACAGCAGGTGTTGGCTAAGTATTTGTTGAGCAAAATGAAGAGTAATAACTGTGCAAATACCACTATGGACTTTGTACACAGAACACTTTGACCTTGAGACCACCTCTAAACTTGGTGGTTAGGTGGGGATCCTGGCTGGAAAGACCTGTATCCTATGAAAGCTGTGATATGAGGGATGCTCTGCTGGGGTGCAGGGGACATCATGGGTGATAAAAGATTAGGAGAAATTGCTTAGTTCACAAGTTTGCCAATAGCTGTCCATGGTCCTGACTTGCAAAGATTCACAAGACTGGAAAGAGGTCCGACAATAAACTCTTCTTCCTGGGTGGTGATCAGGAAGCTCATTTTACTCTGCTTCTGGAGGAACATTGGCCAGAAAAGAACCCAGGATACCTTTCAACATCTTTCAATTGTTCTGGCCCACGATAATCAATAAATTGGCTTTTCACCATGGAATGTAAGAGCTGAAAGGGGCCTAAAGACCACACAATCCAGCCAGTCTGTCCCCTCATCTGACAGGAGACAGCCTTGGGCAAGCAGATCAGGGTGGCAGGCCCCAGGGCTCTCAGCACAGGGGGACCTGGCCTAGCTGCCTAACTGCCTGCCCTGTAGCCCTGGAATGCCCAGAGCGGCCACTTCACCTGCACAGTCTGCCACCCCACCATTCTCACCGACCGTTTTCAAGTCATAACCCCAATCGTGGCTAAAAGGCACAATCGTGGCACAAAAAACTTTTCTAGCATAAAGATCAGTGTCTATGTTATTCCCTGGGGTCTACTGTGGACTGGGTTTCACCCTGCCAGCAACTAATCCCCCTATCACATTCTCTTAGCCTCTTAGTTGTAACAGAGATTTTTGGCATCATGGCCTTTTCCTCTTTTTCTTCTTGAAATTACCTAAGATGCATTCAAATCTGATTTGAGTATCTGATACATGAAAATGATCTAAAAATAGTGCAGTCACAATTTCAGGCCACACTGGTCTCTCCATTTTTTGTTTTTTAGTAAATAATAAGTGTATTATCTGTGACACAAAATTTAGCACTTTATACTTCAGTGTCTTTATAGTGTCTACTTTTTGTTTTGGGCATATATAACTTCTCTCTCAAACTGATCAGGGGGCCTCAAACAGAAAGGGACTTTTCCTTGGAACCCTCTGCCTCTGCCCCCAAATGTACTCCTTCAAATTATCCCCTGCAGTGAACATAGTGGGGGACAGTGGGACCAATATTAATAGAGTTGTTGCCAACTGCCAGACACAAAACTTAAATTACCATGCCTAGGGGCCGGCCGAGTGGTGCGGCGGTTAAGCGCTGGCTTGGGAAGCCAGTGGGCCTGGTTCAGTCCCACATATGAGGGCCAGTGACACTGCCCTCAAAAAAATAAATAAATAAAATAAAATAAAAATAAATTACCATGCCTACTCCTCCTCACAGACTATGAAGCACCATCATCATCACCACCATCACCACCATCATCATCGTCATCATCATCATCATCATCATCACCATCTTCATTTCCAATGCTCTGAGATGCTAATTCCTCCCTCAAAGCCAAGGCCTGTCCGTGCCTTCCCTCTCACCTCCTGTAGACAGACTGGCTCCTCCTTAAATGCAGGATGCTACTGCTTACGGAGTGGACACTAAACAAACACAGGTTGATTTCTAGGCAAATTTCCTTATAAAACTTTTTATTGAGACAACTCCAGGCTAGAGAAATAGGAGTCTATTTTCAACGTTAACTAATGAGCATAATTCAAGTTTGTAGAGAGATATAAAATTGACCTTTTTTGGTTTGAGTTTCTTTTCCCAAGTTGCGAATACTATTTTGCAAGGTCTACATCCCATTTCAAATGAGATACTACTGTATATCAAGGAATAATGAATCTTGGTTTAAAAAAATTATACAAATATATTACATTTGTAGTTTGTAAATACATTGCATCTTCTAATATACCCTATGTATTCTTCAAATATATTACATTTGTAAATATGTCTCTTCTAATTTAAAAAAATCCACTCGCAGTAATGCAGTGACACCTAAGGCAGCATGGGAAACAGCCATGGAATTCAGAAAAAATCACATGTAACTAACTGCCAACTTGTGAGATTGGAGCTTTCAGTTGGGGACCCCTGGAATTTTGCAGGGGGCTCCCCCAACAGACTGTTCGGAATCCCCTTCTTCATGAAAAGTACTCTGACCTCTGTTATTAAGACAGAGTTAAAGGTAAGGCAAAATGTACCCACTAAACTAATAAAATTTAATGCTCAAAGCAAGCAAGGAAGAAAAAAGAAATCATGTGCAACTTGGCTCTGTTATTTTCTAAATCTGTGGACGTGTGTGTGTGTGTGTGTGTGTGTGTGTGTGTGTCTTTTAAGTTTCTAATTCAGTGGCTCTGGGGCGTATCCCAGGCACTGGTAATTTTTAAGAGTTCTAACAGGCGATTCTGATGTACACATCTGGTTAAGACCAGGTTGCATTTAATTAGTGATTGTATTTTTCCCAAAATGCTTGCTGCAAATTCCTAATTTCATTGTCTTCCAATTAAGTTTACAATTTAAACTATGTTTTATTTCAGGATTGGGAAGATATTTTTAAGCATAAAAGCAGAAGAAAACACAAAGTTTGATAAGTTTGATTAGGTAAAAGTGTAAAATTTTCTGAATGTCAGAAAATACTATAGACAAAGTTAAGAACAAATGAGGGAAAATATATGTACAAGTGACAAAGGCAAATATCTTAATATAGATGGTATCATTAAACAACAACAACAAAACAAAGTAAACTTCAAGAGAAAAAATGAGCCAAGGACCTAAGAGGTATTTCACAAAAGAAAAGAATGTAAGAAATTAGGTCTCATTGGAGATCAAATATATGCAAATAAAAACAAAGGGATATCATTTTAAACTGTCAAAGAAGCAAAATTTAAAAGCAATATACAAAAGAGCCAGAGTGCGCTGTTAATTAAGGGTACAAATTAGACAACCGTTCTGAAACATGCTTTGTTAATATTTATCAAAAGGTATCATTCATCCAACAAGTAATTTAAATATATCTTTTGAGTTGGTAATTCCACTTCTCAGTATTTATCCTAAGGGAATAATCAGAGATGTGTACAGAGGTTTAGTATAAGAATTCTCTCTTGCAGCATAACATATTAAACAATAGGAAACTAAATGTTTATCAATCAGAATGACAGGATAAACAATAATACATCCATCTGATAGAATAGCAACTAGCAAAAAAGAAAAACAAAACAAAACTCTTAAATAATATTTCAAAATTTGTGAAAGAGGTTATAATTATTTTAAAAACTTTAATAGTGTCATCATCTAAATTTTTAAAACTATGTTCATGAATGATACCAAAATGATACCAATAATTATCACTGAGTGATAATAGTGATTTTTTTTTCTTCATAGTTTCCTTTAATTTCAAAATTTTTGCCATGAGATGTATTATATTTATAACAAGATACTATTTGGAATACTGGAAAATCAAGGCATTCATGTTTTTGAGCTGAATAAGATGCCAAATGAATCAAATCTTTCTGTGCTACCATTGGATTGCTTAGCAGCAAATGCCTGAAACGGGAAAAGGAAGGAAAACAGACCACACGAATAATAAAGCAGCTGCCTTTTCCTGGAAAAAAGGAATTGTGAAACTAAAAGGCCATAAGAGATTCACTGTGCCTCAAGTCACATCAACCCAGGGCCAGCCGGGCCTCCTCTCACATGCTGGGGCTCAATGCCCAGGCTCACAAGTGCCACACTGGGTTTCTACGCTTGTATGTTTCTCTTTGTTTGACAGTATTTAGCTATATCTCAGGGTGTACCATATGAAGAATAAGCTTAATCAAGACCTCACTGAAAGTTACCCAAAGAACAAGTCGAAATCTAGCTGAAATGAAGACATCGTGTTCCCAGTTGGCAAATTTTAAGCGTGACTTAGCCCACTTGCATATGATTTGCACATTCTTTGTAGCATCTGACAGGAACAGCACTCCATAAATCAATGCTACTGAGCTGTTAAGTTCTAGTTCCATCCCGAAGATGAAGGCAGCCTATAGTTAAGATAAATACCATTTTCCCAAAGACAGTCCATTGTTTGTCATCAGCAGAAGGACACTCAGCATCTGTTCTGTCTTCTTGTTGCCTACGAATGGTAAGTCTAAAAACTCTCATGTATCTTTTATCTCTCCCTAGTCCATTAGCTCTCCCTCATAAGACCTCAGGAGACATAATAATACTAGAAGTATGTGTGTATTTTCTCTTTTGAGTTTCCAAAATTATCCATTTTAGTTTCACCTCCCCACTCCCCACTTCTATATTCATGATGCAACAACCAAATTAGAACTAGTATAATAAAAAACACTCCATGAGGAGTTAGAAATCTTATATTCCAACCTGAAACTAATAAGGGGGGGGAGAAAAAGAGGGAGAAGGGGAGAGGGGGGAGAGAGAGAGGAAAAGGGAAGGGAAGGGAAGGGAAGGGAAGGGAAGGGAAGGGAAGGGAAGGGAAGGGAAGGGAAGGGAAGGGAAGGGAAGAAAGAAAATTTAGATTCTGGCATAAGTTCAGACAATCTATCTCTTGGAAACTGTTTTATTATGTGTAAAAGAAGGTAACACTAGCAGTGCTCAACTCACTGGGTAGTTATAAAGTTTGCGTGAAAAAAATGCACGTGAAAGTCCTTGGGAAACTACGGCCTCGTTAGTTTGTATAATTTGTGGGCCAGTGGTACTGGCTTCACCTGCAAGACTATTAGGAAAACAAAATGCCAAGTTCCACTCCAGAAATGCTGAATCCAAATCTGCAATTGAATTAAGTCCCCAGGTTATTCACACACACACACACACACACACACACACACACACACACACACACACACTGAGCTGGAGCATTATTTCTGAAAGCTGCCATGTGAGCTAGAGGACCCAGTGGACAGGCTGAATCCAAGGTCCTATTTTTACCAGTCTGGCTTTCCTGATGCTATTAATACTATGTGTATTTCTCACCCTTAGAAGATGATGTGTCAGAAAGAACGCTGTAGGACGATTTCATTTCATAACGAGAGTACAGCAATTCTGTCTCAACAGAGCTATGCAGGAAAGTTGTCTCCATGCAAATCCCTGCGCTTCTTACAGGTTAATATTACATGGTCATGCATGTTTGTATTATGTTCCTTTTTGATTAAATATTCCTTACAGAAAATTTCAAGATACCTCTTTTAGAGTATGTGAAGGATTGATTATTGATTGGTTGATTAATAAGTGAGAAATCACTTAGAAAGCCTGTTCCCTTAAATTTTAGTCTATTTGAATTGTTAGAGAAATACAGAGTTCTTTCTGTTCTTTTTCCTCTTTTTGAATCTTAAGGAGGGGGAGAAACACAAGTTTGTTCCTTTTTTTTGTTTGTTTTTGTTTGTTTTTTAGGATTTTATTGGGGAATTAGGAGAGGGGAACAGCATTGGGTAACCGGGGAAAGGGAACAGACAAGTTGCTGTCTTTTGTTCTTCAGTCTAGTTGTGGAGGATGTTGCTTCACTGGCCCATGTTGGTATCATCATTGCACTCTTCTCGGGTGAGGCAGATCGGTCGCCTGCCTCTGGACGGCCGCTCACAGCGGCTCTTGGCAGCTCACATCGGCTGCCAGCCGCTCACACTGGTTGCCGGCCACTCACTGTAGCCTTTGGCAGACCACTACAGCACTGGCTGCAGCTATGCCGTCCCGGGGACTCACAGCAGCCCAGCTCCAGGTGGAGCTGTTGTTCACCATCTTAGCTGTAGAGGGCAGTGTTGCTGGCCCTCATATGTGGGATCCGAACCGGGGCCGCTGGCATCCCAAGCCAGCTCTTAACCAATGTGCCATGCGACCGGCCTTCCAAGTTGTTCTTAAATAGACTTCCAGACCTTGGGACTTTCTGAAATATTCACACATAGAAACATTATAAATTACAGTAAAACCTTGAATTGCAAATAATGTAGTTTGCAAGAGTAACATGGATTGTGAGTTTCACAAGATTAGCAAACATTTCTAATACATTTTAACATGGTAAACAAGCGATGTCTTGCAATACAAGTAATTTGTTTCAAGAACAAATTATGCTCGCAAACCAAGGTATTACTGTATTAGCCTCTCGGGGGGGATCCAAGGTGGCAGAGTAGATAAACACTGTGCCTCCTTCCTTCCATGAACAAATTAAAATTACAACTAAATTACAGAACAATCAACCTGGAGAACCATCTGAAGTCTAATGGAACAGTTTTGTAACTAGGAATATAAAGAAGAAGCCACACCAAGACTGGCAGGAGGGATGGGGACGCGGAACCGGTGGAAACACCAAACCTCCATGTGGTGGTTGAGAGCTGAGAGAAATATCTCAGGCCTGGAGGTTCCCCTCAGAAGAGTGAAGGACCCCAGCCACACACGGGCCTCCTCAGCCCAGAGTAACTGGTGCTGAGTAGAGAAGCCCCCAAAATGTCTGGCTGTGACAAACAATGGGGATTCCAACCATCCAGGTAGGATGGAAGGCGGCAGGAAACCCAGACATCCTCTTAAAGGACCTGAGCACGTTCTCTTTCACTCCCAGGCATTCACCTTGGGCTCCAGAGGAGGGACAGTAACTTGGGGGGTAGACTGAGTTATGTGGCTTCGGGACAAGGGCTGGAGGACAGTCTGCAAATTCCCCATGAAGAGTCCTTCTTCCGGGCAGCTGGCAGGCTGGCACCATCTTTCCTGTGTTGAGCCCTCCCACTATGCTTATGGCCACCTCTGAATCTGATTGGTCTGGTGAGCTCCGAAACTCCACCCTGCTGATTCATTGGGACCCAACCCCACTCAAGGTCAGAAGCACTTTCTCCAACAGTAGCCAGCCTTGCCCACAGTGCTCTCTTCTTGGAAAATTATCAGAGCCTGACAGACCCCAAGCAGACAGTGTAAATGAATGGAAAAAGATATTTCATGAAAATGGAAATTAAAAGAAACAAACAAAAAAAGCTGGGGTAGCAATACTTACACTTTAAAAATAGACTTTAAAACAAAGGCCATAGCATAAGACAAAGAACTCAGTAATCCTACTTCAGGGTATTTATCTGAAGAAACCCAAATGGTACTTTGAGGTGACGTGTGCATCTGTATGCTCATTGCAGTATTGTTTACAATGGCCAAGGTGGGGAAGCAGCCTGGGTGTCTGTTGACGGGTGAATGGATAAAGAGGGAGTGGTACATACAGTGGAATATTGCTCAGCCATGAAAGGGAATGGGTTCTTGACATCTGTGGCAGCATGGATGGGCCTGGAGGGTATATTGCGCTGAGTGGAGTGTAAGACAGAGAAAGACAGATGCAATGTGATTTCACTTATATGTGGACTCTAAACAACAAAATAAAAAAAACAATGCAGAAACAAACTAATAGTAGATACAGAGAATATTTTGATGGTTGCCAGATGGGAGGAGGTTGGGGGTGAGGGAAAAAGGGGAAGGTATTAAGAAGTACAAAGATTAAGAAGTACAAATTGGTTATTACACAGTAATCATGGGGATGTAGGGTATAGCACAAGGAATACAGTCAACAATATTGTAATATTAGGGCTGGCCAAGTGGCTCAGTTGGTTAAGAGCTTGCTCAAGAGTGCAAGCTGAGCTCTGAGCAACAGCAGTTCAATGCCCAGCCCCAGCTGAGCTGCCGCTGAGCTGCCAACAAGTGGCAGGATGGCTCAGCTAAAAAAAAATAAAAAAATAATTATGTATGGTGTTAGATGGGTACTACATTTGAGGGATGACAGAAGGGAGGAGTTGGGGGGCAGGGTGTAAAAGAGGAAGAGAGTAACTGATAGTTACCAAATAGTTATGGGGATGTAAATTAAAGCATAGGGAATATAGTCAATAATATGGTAATAACTAAGTGTAGTGCCAGGTAAGTACTAGACTAGTCAGGGGGATCATTTCTTAAGTTACACAAATGTCTAACCACTATGCTGTACCCCTGAAATTAATATATTGGGTTGTTGGAAAAGTCATGACGAATTTTGTTTTTCGTTGCAAAAATGTGTCATGACTTTTCCGACAACCCAATAATGTTGTATTCCAGCTGTAATTGAAAAATTAAAAATGTGGTAAAAGGTGAAGGGGAATAAGAGATTCACATCTCCAGGTATAAAACAAGTAAGTCATGGGGATGTAATGTACAGTATGGGGAATAGAGTCAATAATATTGTGATAGCGAGGTACAGTGTCAGATGGTTGCTGGACTTATCATGGCGATCACTTCTTTAGATATATAAATGTTGAATAAGCATGGTGTACCCCCTGAAATTAATATAATGTTCTATGTTAGCTATATTTTAATAAAAATCTTTAAAAAAATAATTAGCTTCTGACTTTAGTCCATAGATGCTTAACATAGAAAGTGGTAGTCATAAGAATTTTATTGATATGGTTTAGGAGAAAATATTACTGAGAGCCGCCTCCCTCTTCCCTGAGACCTAGGGGGGGCCTAAGCAAACCCCTGAGTAGGCATGTTGTCCTTCTCCCCTGTCTGCCTTTCTTCTGCCCAAAGACCACACACTGCCCCCACAGCCGCCCCCCATGAATACCTGGGCTCCACCTGAGGATTCTTCTCCCCGCTGAACAAAGCTTCCTGTCCTTCAGCGCTCTTCTCTTAGTGGGGATGGCAGCAAAACAATCTTATCCAACCAAACTCACGCTCTAAAAAACTCTAAGCTCAGAGTCTGTCCAATTGACTTTTGTAACCCTGACCTCTACCAATGCCTGGCACCATGGCTGTTGCTCAGTAAATGCCTATAGACTGTACTAATCCACTAGTGTTTTTTAAAGGCAGTGCTTATTATTAGCGTAAGTCACCCTCCACCTGGGGGAATGATAGGTGCGATGACTTGCAGTGAACATTCAGGGCAAGAAGGAGCTGGAGGCAGGAGTGGCGCTGCTGAGCAGGACCGCCCTGCCTGGAGATGGCACCCTAAGGCCAGTTCCTCTAAGGTAGTTGCCCTCTTTTTTAAGTCCTTGACTTCCTTTCACTCTTTAAAAGCTCCAAGTTCCTTCACAGCTCCTATGTAGGCAGGAGCAGTAGGGGATTCATTGATTCACTCATTCACTCATTCAAATATACTTATGGAGTTTCTAACATGTCAGGTATCGCTTTAGGTTTTTAAGAAACAGCTGGGAATGAAACAAAGCCCCTGCCCTCTCTGAGCTTATACTGGAGGAGAAAAATCTTTAATGTCAGGTTGTGTTAACTGCCATGAGGAAATACAGGAGATGATGAAAGAGATGCTACTTTAGATAGGCTGGTCAGAGGAGGCCTCTCTGATGACACATTTGTGCAGAGAGCTAAAGAAAGCAAGGGACCATGTGAGTACCTGGGGAGGGGCATTCTAGACAAAGGGAACGGCAAGTGGAAGGGTCCTGAGACAGAAAGGAATGGGGTACACTAATGGGGCTGGCTGATGAGTAGAAGAGGGGATACAGCTAAGACATTCAAGCAGCATTAACGTTTTAGGAGACAGAATAGAACATATGACTCTAACCTAAGCCAAGCTTTTCGTGTAACAGGAAACCAAGAGTTCTACTCATTATGTTTAGTGCCCAATGGTTGAATCTAGGAACCATTTTATGAAGCCCCATGAAAAGTGTCTGGGGAGGATGGCATGGATAGAAGACCACCACCGAGTCATCCATTTAGAACTCTTCCAGAAGGCAGTCTCCCCTGAAAGAACTAGAATAAGTAATACTCACACTTAACCCTTGTAAAGACTTCCTATATGGAGAAACAGATCAGAATTTTGCCGTATGATTTCCAACCTCTCAGCAAAAACATGTTGTCTCTGGGCCGGCCGAGTGGCACATTGGTTAAGAGCTGGCTTGGGATGCCAGCGGCCCCGGTTCGGATCCCACATATGAGGGCCAGTGACACTGCCCTCTACAGCTAAGATGGTGAACAACAGCTCCACATGGAGCTGGGCTGTGTGAGCCCCGGTGATGGTGTGGGCTGCAGCCCCTGCTGCAGTGGGCTGCCATGGGCTACAGTGAGTGGCCAGCAGCCAGCGTGAGTGGCTGGCAGCCAGCGTGAGCTGCCAATAGCCATGGTAAGCGACCATCCAGAGGCTGGCGATTGGTCTGCCTCATCCGGGGAGAGCGCAATGACGATACCAACAGTGAAGCAACATCCTCCGCAACTAGACTGAAGAACAAAAAAGAAAAAGAGAGCAACTTGTCTGTTCCCCTTCCCCGATTCCCCAATGCTGTTCCCCTCCCCCAATTCCCCAATAAAATTTAAAAAACAAAAAACATGTTGTCTCTTTGATCTGCCTAATTAAACTTGGAATCAAAGCTGTTTCATGGGAGGAAACGAGCAAGTTCCTTTTTCAGTTTGGCTATGATATGTGCTCATCATCTTATACTCCAAAAGTTTCTGTGGGTTGGCCTTGGAGTCAGTGCTGGGAAAGCTGGCTGCAAATGTGCTTCATGAGCAGCAGGGGCCCCCAATGTGGCCACAGCACTGAGAAAGAAAGGGTTCCCCCAATTTCCTCGCGTGCCCAATGAGGAGACCACCACCTCCCGTAACCCACCTTGCCAAGTGGTAAGCAGATCTGAAGAGATAAGCTGTTGCTAGTGCTTTGCACACACCCACGCACACGCACACACCCATGCGCGCACACACATGCATGCACACGCTGTTCAAAGGAAGGTCTTACAGTACTAAATTCTAGTATTGTCTATCTCAGTTATAGGCATCCTGATTTTTGAAGTGTTCATAATTTATACCAAGGAGATAACTGGGTAAATGCAGACATTACACAGAATATTCACTAAAACTGAGTTTTTAAAAGTTAAAAGCTGGAAAGAACCTGAATGAAAACTGTAACCCACTTCAATTCCAGTAGCAGGGGGTTGGTTACATCCCCACAGAGCAGCTGTTACCAAGGACGCTGTTAGCATGGACCGTGTCCACTGCATACTGCTGAGAACACAGAAGCCTAAATTGACGGTGACCAGGATATTAACAATAGTGACAGTGAACTTTGATTTTTCTTTTTCTGTGCCACTTGAAATTGTTATAAATCATATCCTTTTTATGAGAAAAAAACAGTTATCTGCATTTTGGAAAAACAGGTATTGAGAGACAGAAGAGAGGAAATGATTACTAGCTACCTTCTCTTCCATTCCTCGCTTGTCAGATTATAAGCTGAGGACCCACAGAGCCAATGAATCTTTGCCGTACTCAGTGGATGCTCTCACAGGGGACCAGCCCCAAAGGACAGCAGTGGTCCCCTCCTGCCCCTTCTCCTTAGCATAAAATTTGGGGTCCTCCGTGAGCTGTCCCATTTCAATCACCCTTAAGTTTGACCTTGCTCACTCTGCCTGCTTTAATTCCTGGTGTTCCCTCAGCCTGGCCTGTCATCCGAACCCCTCCTTATGACATGTGGCCCACACTTTAGGTCCCCATCTAAAGGTCCATTCATCTTTAATGGGACCTCTACACTCTTAGTGTCGTATTGTGTCATGTGGTCTAGTTGGTTACGACCATGTCTACTTCCACAATGTTATAGAGATGCCATCTGGGCTGAGCCCTGGAAAAGAAAAATCAAGGCAGGAGGAATGATAGTAGCAAAAACAAGGAATGCGCACTTAGACGTAGCAAGAGCTTCTGGTACAGGTCGCAGAGTGGCTGGGAAAGCAGTAAGCAATTGTTGGACATTTCCGGTATTTTATTTTCTTTCTAGGGATAAACATATTGGTCAGCTCCAACTTATATGAACATCATCTTTGTCAAATCTCACTTTCAAGATGAACTCTCTCTTGCATGTCCCTGTTAAAAAAACAGTTCGACCTGCTCCTCTATCCCACACAGCGTCCTGAACACACTCTCTCCGCTCTTGTTCATTTAGTCTTAGAATGATGACTTCTGGAGTCTGTTTACCTCTGCTATCATGTCAACTCCTCGCTTTGTGTGTTGTTTCTCCAGAGCCCAGAACAAACACCTGGAACATGGGAATCATCCATCCATATGTTGCAGAAATGAATAATTTTCTGAAATGCCACGTCCAACTATCCCATGATTCTCAAGTTCCCCTACCAAATAGCTTCTGGAGGAAATTATTTGGTTATTGACTCTCGTACTAAAAAAGGAGGGGAGAAATAGGAAGCAAGGATGGCAACTGCCACTTCCAATTGTTGAGACATGTCTTTGCCTTCATTCAGCAGTCTAAGGATATGAGAAATTCTGCCCACTCATAAGTTAATGCCCATCTAGGCACCAGTATGGTGGCGTGCTATCATTTCATTCGTGCAAATTCAAGGTCGCATCAATAAGAGGAAGACCAGGATGCAACCAGAACTGGAAGAGGCAAGAGCTAATATGCAGTGCTCAGCCCTGACCTGTTCAACCCGAAACACATACTGATGAGCCAACAGTACCCATACCTTGTGCACTATTTGTTGCACTTCTAAAGGGTTTTACCCCATCCCTGTGCCACTTCCCTTCTATCACCTCTTTCTGATTCTTGCTGTAAATGTCAAGCCTGTAAGGTGGCCATCACTACAAGGGGAGCCAGAAAGGTCCGAGGGGCAGAGGACTAGGCAAGACAAGGTGGAAAAGCTCTTGTGCTCCACTCAGACCAAATTTATCTTTTTTGGTCAGAATGTAGCACTTGTACTGACTACAAGATGGAATTCTAGGTCAGCTGCCCTTGGCAATTTTTTAGAGGAAAGGGCAACTACTGAATTCACCCTACTTCTTAATATCAATTTTAACATATAAATCTAAAAGAGGAAAGTAGCAACTATAAGATGCTACAATGACTTCCTGGAAGGATGTTATTAAAAAACCAAACAGGGGCCGGCCGAGTGGCGCATTGGTTAAGCGCTGGTTTTGGGATGCCAGCGGCCCCGGTTCGGATCCCACGTGGGGGCCAGTGACACTGCCCTCTACAGCTAACAACAGCTCCACCTGGAGCTGGGCTGTGCGAGCCCCGGTGATGGTGTGGGCTGCAGTGGGCTGCCATAGGCTACAGTGAGTGGCCTGCAGCCAGCGTGAGCGGCTGGCAGCCAAGCGTGAGCTGCGCGGTGAGCGACATCCAGAGGCCAGCGACCGATCTGCCTCATCCGGGAAGAGCGCAATGACGATACCAACAGTGAAGCGGCATCCTCCGCAACTAGACTGAGGAACGGGAAGATAGCAACTTGTCTGTTCCCCTTCCCCGATTCCCCAACGCTGTTCCCCTCCGCCAATTCCCCAATAAAAAAATCTTTAAAAAACAAACAAACAAACAAAAAACCAAACAGGAGTTGCTTATGCTGGTAGATGTGAGAAGTGATGCTCCAACACGTGCCTTAGACTTCCAAAATTATCAAGAAATTCAACTGCTCAGTAATTCAGCTCTGCCACTCAGCCTCCATGCAAGAGAACAAGCTTGCTGTGTCAGGCCAAGAGATGGTGGACACAGTAGACCAAGAAATCCACGAACCACGCTGGCTTCATCAGGCCCAGGACTTCAGAGTAATTCATTTCTGAAACTGAGAAAACGATCCTACAATGGTGTGACTGTTGCACTACTTTCTAGAAGACTCCACAAATTTAAAATTTCAGGATAATTCATTCTATAATATGGCTTTCTAAGGTCGAAATGAGGCCTGGAGAGGCCACTGAGAGCCACTTACGAGTTGAAGAAAATCCTAATTCCTAAGGAACTACTTCTGAAGTACTATTTGACTAAAAATGTAACTTGGTTTGGAGCAAGGATGAGATAATTGGAGACAGGAAAAAAAACCTAAATTCCCTGCTTATAACTCTGTCCTCCAAGAGCCATAGTAAGAAATTTGCATTTTCTCTTCAAAATACAAAATTGCCAGTCTCCCACAACTTTTGGTTATATTTTCGGTGAAATGTTTGCAATCAATATGTATCAATTTATCATCTTTTTTGTTACAAAATGGAGCATGTTCAAAATGTTTAATCCCAAATTTTAATGGCTAAGCAATGCCTTCCAGTGTTGAGAAATGTAAACATCCTTGCTGATAGTTTTCTACCCAAGGGAAAGGATGCACAGCACATGGCAAATGAAGTCCGAACTATGCCCCCAACCACTTTCGTTTTATTTAGTAATTTCCTTCTTGCTTTCGGAAGCCCCAGTGAAGACAGAAAGCAGGTGTCTGCTTCACTCATCATAGCCCTGGGTTTACTAATTCAAAGTTGGGTCTCCTAAGAAAAAGTCTCTCAGGAAAAACCTTAATGTAGAATATGGCAAGCTTTCTCTAATGAACAATTCAATAAGAATTTTGTAATATCCCCAGAGATAAAGGGAGATACTTTGGAGAACTGTAAACTGACCAGAGATGACCAACTTCCTCTGAACTTGCCTACAAGCACTCATTTAGGAACGAAGGTCTTTCATCTTCAAGATGCCAAAGGAAGAAATCTCAGTCATGTTTCTTGGAAATTGACTCCTTGATCCATTTTCTGTATTACTTAGCACAGTGGCTAGCACATAAGTGGGCAAGATATAAAAACTGGTGTTAGCTTACATTTTTCTGAAAAATGCCCTTCAACAAACAGCCCCCATGCATCATGGATTCATCCTTAGTTTCTCCTCCTCCAGGATGCTTCTGTCCAGTTCTTTAAAGCTAATTAATAAAAAACAGTCTAGTCACACAAAACTGGCATACAAAGTCAATCTTAAATTGGACATTAGAGATAAGCAGAAATAAAATCTATTATAACCACTGCATCATTTCTGGTCATCAGTATAGAACTTCTTGCAAGTTGGCAACTATTTTGCAGATTGAAAAATTATCTGGGCTGGCAGAGTGGCATGGTGGTTAAGCGCTGGCTTGGGATGCCAGCAGCCTTAGTTCGGGTCCCACATATGAGGGCCAGTGACACTGCCCTCAAAAAAAAAAAACAGAAAAATTATCTGCAAGGTAGTGTGATTTCCTCAAAGTTTGTGCTGTAGTGGAACTTTACATAATCTGAGGTTTCAGTTCATTTTCACGCAATACTGGAAATCTCTTTGAGAGATTTCCAGACAAACTGGTTGAAACAGGCTGATCCTAGCTGTCCTTTTAACTGCTATCATAAGTTGTTTTAAGACAGTGATTCCTGTCATACAGAAATGCTGAAGAAATTAGCTAAACTTTCCCAAACTCTTCTTTGGTACCCTAATCAGGGTTCTGTTATGGGTTGTGGGAAAAACAACTGGGGCCTTACTTTGCTAATATTGCACGGTTCCAAGAAACAGCATTCCCAGCCTTTTGATTTCACAGGCCAATAAAAATTTTAAAGATATCTTTAGAGAACTAACTTGGGATGGGAAGCTTTTTATTTTACCAAATAAGGGTATACACTAGAGAGAAGAACATAGAAGATGAGAGAACAATTTTTAAACTGGAAAAAAAAATTGAAGTCCCTACACTGTCCTTGTTTTTCTTGATTTTCCTATTTTTGCCTCAGATTGGCACCCATTCTCTGCTGGTCATTCAAGAACTGTGGGGGTAGACTTCGACCAAGCTTCCTTAACTTTGGATTCAGGTCCACGGGGCTCAGCTCACAAAAGACCCACACCACTGCCGATCCCAGATATGCGTCTTTCTTTCCCCTACACACACCATATCCATTCCTACTACTCAAAACCACTGTTAACTCAGATAGAAAAAGGTTGCAAATCACTAACTCAGCCCATCACATTTACAGATCTTTTTGGTCATCTCCTTAACTCACAGCACATATTTAACTTTCTTTTAAGTCACACATATTTTATTGAACAAAAATTTAATTACTAAAAAGCTTCTTCAGAGTACAAAGCTGCTTTATTTGGACAAAGTTTGCCAAATACACAGAAAAACTCGATATGCATTTCCAGCCAGCCCAATCCCAGATACTTGGTAATTACAGTTAAGGATTTGGAAACTCTCTCTGGAGACATGGAGCCTGTTACAATGTGGAAAAAAACACATCTGAGCACCTTCTCAGAGTACTTACATGGAAAGTGAAAATAGTATCATATGTTGTAAAATAAAACTTAACTCAAAGAATAATTTCCAGCTATTAGGTTTTAAATAATGAGACCACTTCAGTTTAATATTTATTAGAGCAAGAGTCAAAAATTATTATATACAGTATATACTTTTTTACACAAAACATATTTGAACGTGTTTCTGAAAACTATGTGTAAAACGTGTTTAGAGTAATATCACATTTGGAATATGTCAGGGTAATCTGATAACATTTTTAAGGGTTAGTTTTTGTTTTTGTCAGTTTTGGGTTTTTTTTTTAAAAGATATACCTGGATAGTTATTGTCGGTTAGTGGAAGTTAACCTAAAATTTGGCCTTGTTGGTTTTTTGTTTTTTGTGTGTGTGTGACAAATCTTGCTTTCAGAATCTTATTGCCACTGATCACTTCCTCTGCACATGCTTTGTTTTTACCAGCATCCAGGAGGAAAAACATGGACCTCTTCAATGACCTCACCACCTCGTGACTCCAGGAACCAGCAAGCTTTACACAGCAGTCAGTGCTGGTTCTTCCCCTGCCTGAGGCATGATGAGGTCCACTCCTGCCCTCAGGAGAACAGGGTGGGGGAGAGGACACATACACAACGATGCCCAGCAGTGCCCCCCACACAGCGGGTGTCCAAGGGAGACTACTGTCAACCCCACAGCTCAAAAGCTAAAATTGAAATATAATGCTATGAATTTTTATAAGCAAACCTGAAACAGCTCAGATTTCTAAGTCTAGACCTATCTTTTTTCCCCATAAGAACATTCAGGGAGATGGAAATGAAAGGGATACACGTGGATTCTTTACAGTAAGGCCACTGAAAACCTCCCATCAGGCAGGACAAAACAGGACAATGGGAGGAAGAAGCCTGGTCTGTGAGGTTATATCTAATTTGACCTAACAAACAAAAGTAAAACTGGGAACACTTAGAAGAGCTGAAAGGAAATGTCCTACAATTATGTGGGAAGGATAAGCAGGATAGGCCTAACAGGGTTACAATCCTATACACTCGTTGTTTCTCCCCCATGTAAGGGAGGACAGGACAAGCATGGGGCAGGGGAATGCAGGCTCCTCTCCCAGGGGACGTGAAACAGTGAAAAGCGGGATGTAAAAGCCCAAAACACCTTCGAATCCAGAATCCATGATGTCTAACTTCCCAGCAAGTTGAATGACCCAGGTTTCCCTCCACCACTGTAAGAATCAGGAGTAGGCTGTACTGACAGTGACGTTTGAGAGGATAGAGTTATGTTCTTCTTACATTAAAGATACATTTCAGGAGGCTGTTTTATATGTCTGTAGGTCCGCTTCATAAAAGACAGTCAAATTATGCTTCATGTACAAAACCAGTGCAGTCTGGGTTGTTTCCAGAGTGTGCTGTGTTGTCAATCTGATGACGCTCTTCAATCTCTCTATTCAGTCCCAAAATCAGTCTGAGATTTCCTGATTTTTCAGGGCTGACCTACTCAGCGAAGCTGTATTTGCAGAACAGTCCCAATGACATACCATAGACATAACAAGTAGAATGACATAACAAGCAGGTGATCTGAGATTCCAAACTGGAGATTAGAGCCACTCAAATGGCATTTTTTTTTTTTTGGTAGAAATATATTTCTAATCATATAAGTCAAATTCATCCAACATATGAACTGAAGAATTTATAACTTATAAATGGATAAAATTCAGAAATAATCATACATTCAGGAAACTTGAAAGAAATCAAGAATGAATTATGTAGGAATCTCAACAGTTTTCCTAAAATCGTGCTACAAATTTCAGAGTCACAAAATAACAGAATTCCAAATTTCCAGTCAAAATGATCATTTGAAGTACATATTTTACACCATGAATCTGATAATCTGATATCCCACGACAAAAGTCACACTTAAATTAAAAAAAAAAAACCAAAACTTTAATAATTGGAAATTTTAGATGAAGTACGCTCACTTTTAAAAACAAAACATTAATATTCAACTTACTATGAAATAAATGCCCCTAAACTAGCAGGAGGTAGGTACTGCCTAGGAGGGCTATGCCACACCCTCATGCTGGGGGCTCTCTTTTTACCACTTGTACTTTGGTGCAGTCCTTTGCGTAGAATTTTTGTTCCATTGCATCAGAAAGCTCTGAACTTGTGGCTTAAGTTCAACATGTAAGGCAATAAACAACCTTCAAGATTTGACGCTCTCTTCCAAGGCGAGAGAGAACCACTAATGGAGAGTGACAATGAAGTCAGAGCAATGTCACAGAAGTAAAATGAAGATGACCTTTTAGATCAGACTTTCCTGACCTGACAGCGAAGGGCTGTCCCTCTACCCCCAGAAATGGCAGGGGTCCCTTTATCCCCAGGAAAAGGATCCATAGTTTTCTTCAGATTTTCAAGAGTCTAAAATTTCCAAAATACAAAGAACCATTGTTCTAGGCTCACTTTCTGTGTGTTTCCGAACCTAGGTACTCATTGTACCCAAACTTACAAAGACCCGTTCAACTTGGGGTAAACTGGGTCAGCTTCCTGAATTCTCACAGTGATGTGGCCGACTAAGTGCAGTAACCCAAGGAAGTACAGATTTTCCCATGAGACACACACTAAAACGCTGTTATAGTATAACTGAAGCCAACATTAATTAAACAAATTTAAGGTTTTATTTAGAAGTTTCTAAAAAGCAACCATCAAATGCTGATTGTATTCACAGCATCAATTCTCCACTATGCTCAGTATTCTCCATTATTTTCTAAAGTTATACAACAGGGACAGAAAACCTAGTTTTATAATTTTTTTTCTCTGATATCTAAGATATTTATTTTAAATTAAGTTTATCTTTGAGTCACATACCCATTTATAACAAATCAGAATAAAATCAAACTCATTGCTAGGAAATGCGTTAGTATTTCCCAAGAGTACCAGCCACTCTTCTTAAAACACTACAATGCTAGTGTGAATTACCAAGGTCACAATACCTACTATCCCTGGGATTCCTCATAATTCTAGGAAAACAAATCCCTCAGGTTACTTATAAGAGTTGACCCACTCCCACAATCATTTTTTATTCTTGGCTCTTAAATGTTTCCCTCTCTTGGGTCTCTTTCATTTGTACTCAGTGTTCAGAATCTAAGAAGGTCTTTAAAATATTCATTCCTGTAGGGACCAAGTTTTTTCCTGCCTAATTCCGTCTGGGAATATCAAATGCCAAGGCCTACTCAATATTGTGGCTAGAATTGGCTAAGAGGAAGTACCTCTATTGACAAAAGTATCACAGAAGGAAGAGTTTTTAAAAAGCCAGTTGTAATGGGAAAGCAGCTAAATAGGCAATACACATTTGGATTAAAAATGTTAAGCTGCTTTTAAAAAATCTATCTACGGGATGTGGATTATACTGTGGAAGAGAGTCAGAGGAAGAGTAATAGATATATATGATATGGCGGGGAGTGGGGTGGTGTATTGGGGGTGGGGGGTTGTCACTTTGAGGGGTAAAATGTATAACTATTACACTGTGTTGTACACCTGAAACTAATTAAAAATAAAATAAAATATAAAAAAATAAAAAATCTATCTAATGTCTTCATTGTGCCATCTACAAAATATTGATCAGCCAATTCCCCCTAAAACAAATCAAGCAAAGGGGATAGAGAATAGTTACAGTATAGCCTATTTAGTTTCTAAAAGACTTTTAATAGAAACGTTATTTTAAAAACTTGTTATACACCAATTTCTGTATTACCGGATAATCTACCAATAATTAAACTTGCCATAAACAAACACATTAACATTCTACCCTACTGAGTTACCAGTCTCTTTAGTTCCTTGAATTCTCCTCATTCTTTCCCTTTTATCCTTTTTCAACCTGCTCTGAATATGGTCTTAAAAATCAATCTTCCCCAGCTGTGGTCAAAAGAGTAGGGAGGTAGTCACGTTTGACCATCAAAATAACTGTCTGCCCCAGGATGCTCCTCAGATCTCTCAATTCCAGCAAGAATAGGCCACAGAAAAAAAGACAGCCACGGATAATGGCACTCCAGTCACCCACGGACTATAAGGCTCTCCTGTCAGGAACAGGTCTCCATCCACGTGTATGGTCAAGGATGCTCGAGTTCACATGCTGGGTCTACATGAAAATAGTCTACAGTTTTAAATAGTGTGTTGAGGTGCATGGAATATAGCCAATTTTCAATCTTTTAAGGGTTAATAATCCTTGGAGATTAAAGTATTCTTTTCATTCATACTATCTACCCATGGCCATTTTACATTCCAGGAATTCATTCATCCAACAACCGGGAGACAGGAAGGAGGTGAAAATGAACAGTTTTTTTCCCTCCTCTTTAGCACTTCTCTTCTACATAACGGTAGCTAATTCAAAAACTGGTAGCATTTTGCCACAAGTGTATTTGGGTACAATTTGGGTGGAATTTGCACATTCCAAAACTGACCATATTGAGACTATTTCCAGGCTGAAAGTTTATAATTATTACCTTCAGGATTCCCACTTGATGATTTTTTCTCTTCTCTCTTGCTGATAAATAATTATCTCGGATCTAAGTAAGCTACACTGGCAAGGTAGGTAGGTAGAAAGAAAAGAAGCAGACCAAATCGACATGGGAGGATTATATCAACTGCCTGGGAAAACATGAGATCCATAAAAACCCCCAAACCTTCAAAAGATAACTGTCTCTGAAGGTGTAATACTAATACTGACTGCTAAGAATTTGAGAAATATATGCCAACTTAGAAATACAGAATCAAACCTATTCTTTTATATACTTTTTATTAAATCTACTGATTCACCTAATAAGTTAATCATATATGCAAAAACAACAATTTCCAGAGTTCCTAAATATTTCCAACATATTCAACTTAGGGATCCAAGATTCTGAACATGCCATCACCAAAAAAAATTGCAAACCTAAAAAACAAAAAGGAAAAAAAATTAAACAATGTCAAAAGGAAAAGACTTTCTTAGAAAAGGTCAGTATTTACTTTTATAATTTTCAAAATGACATTTTAAAGTTAATGGCTTTTTCCCATCTTACAGTTACAAGCTTTTAAGTCTAACATTAAAGTTTTGCTTAAAAACAAGGCAGTTTACTTATAAGAAAATAAATGTTAAACTATACTCATACTCACCACCTATTTAATATTTACTGGGTCAAAATACCTTTACAAGTTCAGGCTTTAAGTTAAAGTGGCATTACTTCTGCCTTTATTTTCTGTTAAAAGCTACCATTATGTAGCAGATAAGTCAGATGCATAAAAAGAATTACTGATCACGTTCTTATATAACTCACACTTCTAAAACCTACGTTTTTAGCTAATTAATAGTTGTTAAAAATCTTTGTGCTTCACATTAACTTTTAGCACATGAAATAAGAAAGATGACCTTCAAAGTTCTTCTAACCTCAAAAAGGGTCAATCTATTTGAAAAAGAAAAACCAATTTTGTTTGGGTAAATATAACTAATGAAAATTTATAAAAAATAAGATCAATTAGTAATTGCTTCTCATTGAAACATTAACACACAAAAGTGAACTATATGATGAATTCTTTAACTATAGGCTTAAAAACCATGCTATTTAGACCAGCCTATTTAATTTTTCCATAGAAAATCAAGAGTTCAGAGTTTATATCTCCACAGCAAGAATAAAACACATCAGGAGATATGGTAAAACAAAGAAACAATCTATTGTACACTGTTTTTCTCTAGGCTGGCTTATATAAGCATAAATTGAAATCACCGATATAAAATCATTCCACTTTCAGTAAAACTAAACAGTGGCTGGATTTAAATGGCACATGAATAAGACTATCATCACAGAAACTCACATACATGAATAAAAAAACATTTTACAAATTTTAAGTCATTTTCAACATCTGAGAAAATATTGTTTGTAAAATACTATTTGTAATACTGTTTGTAAGAAAATGCTGTTTGTAGAGAAATGAGGTCATGTATAGAACTACAGAGATAACTGAGCCTCCAGAAGAAAACATAAAAATAAGCATGATTTAAAAAATACATAATAATGTTGTCAGCTCAGAACTTGTCCTCTGTATTATCCTCTAGAATGGGATGACAATTTCATTTTTTCAGCATCTCATCAATTAAACAAATGCATAATTTAGGCTAAATATAAGTCAATTTGTGGTACTATTTTTGCTATTAACGCTGTTACATGTAGTACAGGAAATGAAATAACATGAAGAACCACTTATTCTGAAAAAATGGTTAATATAAAATCTGAATTTGGGCAAAGAACCGATTGGAATTCTGTTCCAAGGGGATTAAGCCTAGTAATTGCCTTATAAGCACAGCTACATTATCATATTTAACAGGACATGGTCCATGGAATAAACAATAAATAGAAGCCTGCCCCCAAAAAATGTTATACTATAATGAAAAAAATGCTATTACATTGAACTATAAAATATATTTTGAACTAAGATGCAGGTAATAATTAAAACAGAGTTAACTGATACAATAAAATTCTAAATAGGCACTTTACATTAAAAAAAGACACCCTCACATATACAAAACATCAAAATTCTTTGACAGGAAAAGAAACTTATGCCAAGAATCCTTACTTTCTAATCTGAAAATTTTATTACATCTAGAGTCCCCTTTAAGAGCAAACCCTATTGGTTTTCAAAGGAAGAAAATGATTTCAATCTGCAAATTCCTAATGGCTCAGATGTTTTCATATAATAAGTATTTTGTTGCTAGTTAAACAGCTCAGTAGAGCTCGCTTTTTCAAAAGTGTGTTTAAACTCTAAAACCTTTAACTAACATGTGGATGTACATATACAATAATCCTTTTGTTTAAAACATTTGAACCAGTTTAGTTAGGACATGTCAGCAAGTTAATACCTTTTGTTCACAACTTAAATTTTCTTTTTCTTTTTTTTTTTAAGGAAGGAATTGGGGTAGGAGAACAGGCATGGAAAAACATGAAGGCCTCTCTTTCTCTCAGGCTTTGCCATTACCATTGTGTTTGAAGTGGTTTCAGGACGAGGCGATCGCACACCTTCTAGTCAGAAATCAGATGGCCTCAAAACAACCTCATTGTCAGTCTTAGGCCTCATGTCTTTCGCTTAGAGCTAAAAATAAAAATACATGTGAATGAACAAATGATCATGGAATGAAATTTCTAACATGACACTACAATATAAAATATTAGAAGCCATTTTTATCACAGAAAAATGAAAATGCACACATTTATATCCAGAACATCACAATCCTATTTACAATGGAAGGGTGCTCTTATCTTGTCGGCTGGTGGTTAAAATAATAATGACAATTTAGTTCCACGGTGGTTATACAAAGCTAGAGTAGCATTTATTCATCTTTTGAGATTATGAACTTTCCATATTTTAGAGTTAAATATAACAATATCAGTAATAAAACTAATGACATTAACACCAACTTGGCTCTTCTTTATGCATACAAGACAAGGCAAGAAAGGAGAAGTGCATGTTGAACCAGATGAATGGCCGGGCCCTAAGAAATATATTTTTGTATATTTGGAACTCCTAGTCCCAACATCAATGCTAGCAGTACATGATAAACTAACCTGTTTCTACAATCAAAGTAAGGCATTCACTCATTCAACAAGTACTGAATATCTCGTCAGTGATCGACGTCAAATGCTGTAGATGAAAGGTGGATACTGAACCTCAGCAAGTAGAGTCCTATTTCCAGATTTTTGGTCTGAAGTCTGAGCTATGATGCTAACCAAACATAAAATAAGAACTATTATGTTTCCATGAGGAGAGCAACATATATTATGTGACAACAGAATGAGACTGTAGGATGTAAAACAAAATCCTCTGAGAAGCCTAAATCTTATGCTGCAAGTGACCACCAGTCATCATTGGGTCTCTTTAGTGTGAAGCTTATGTTTTGAAAACCCTATGTTAATCCTGAAAATTAATTCTCCTTCATTTGGAGAGCACTGATAGTTGTGATCCCAAACATAAATGTCTCAGAGAATTTTGTAAGGTTAAATCAGCCAAGCATCTTTAAAAAAAATCACTTCATATAAGAGTACTTCATTCAATTTGAGCCATAATTTAAAATTCAGAAACTGTGCTATAAAAGTTACACTTAAAGAACTGGACTTAACTATAATGTAATGAAGACAAATATCTTATGAATTTTTACACTATTCATATATAGCCATTAAACTAAACAGAATTAATAAATTACTGTAGGCTACACTAACATTATTAATGTTTTGCATTTCTCTGCTAGTTCTATGTACACCAATGAAATTCTTTAATTTTGTGGGAATATACTACATTACCAAAAAAACATCAAAATACAGGCACCTAATTCAATTTAAGCTCTGTGTTCACCTTCAATCAAGAGGAGTAAATACATTCTTAGTTTATCTTCCATAATTTTCCATGTGAAGTCCAACTAAATTTCTAATGTAGACAAACGTTACAACGTTAAATGGCTTGACTCTGAAGTTTATAGGTCTCTGAGCCATGCTTTAAAGTAATAAATTGCAATTTAAGCATAAATATTTAGAATAAAAAAGAAAACTGTTTTGAGTCATGTCTAGGTTTTAGGTTATGGTTTGCCTCAGGTAAAAATATTAAAAACAAAATCAGTAAGATGTGAGAGTTCATTTCCCACTGATATTCATAAGATGACTCTGTAAGCTTTCTATTTTGTTGCATTCAAATTTCAATCAAGGAAAATGGTATGCTGCTCTGATTTCTAAGCAGTCAATCCTCCCTCCTTTACCCCGTATGTCATAGACCCCTGCCTGCTCTCTTCAGTTGCAATACATTTCAGAGAATACATAACTGATAGATACACTTTTTCTACTTTAAGCCTTAAACTTTCACTTATCTATAAATCCCAAATTCATCCTGCATCAATGAAGGCAACCTATCATTTAGCCCACAGCTCTTCTCAACTCCTATTAGCTGCCATTCTTTGGCAAAATTACTAAAAGTAGATGAGAGGTTTCATTTGCCTCTCCAAAACGCAGTTCTTTGCCTTAGGTAACTTATCTTCATCCATGCTACATTCACAGCTTCATTTCCCCCTTTTTGCTTGAACCACAGTATTTTCTGTTATACAAGTTCCAGTCCTATCATTTTTCCTGAACCAATCCAGAGAATGCAACTACAAATAACTGATGCTAGTTGTTCAAATTCCACAATTTTCACTACTCCCACTTTGGTCAAGGCTTTTAATGACAAAGTAATGGGACTTTATTGCTCAGAAGACATGTTTTATAGCTTATTAAGACAAATAACTTGGGCCGGCCGAATGGCGCATTGGTTAAGCGCTGGTTTTGGGATGCCAGCGGCCCCGGTTCGGATCCCACATGAGGGCCAGTGACACTGCCCTCTACAGCTAACAACAGCTCCACCTGGAGCTGGGCTGTGCGAGCCCCGGTGATGGTGTGGGCTGCAGCCCCTGCTGCAGTGGGCTGCCATAGGCTACAGTGAGTGGCCCGCAGCCAGCGTGAGCGGCTGGCAGCCAAGCGTGAGCTGCCAATAGCCGCAGTGAGTGACATCCAGAGGCCAGCGACCAATCTGCCTCATCCGGGAAGAGCGCAATGAAGATACCAACAGTGAAGCAACATCCCCCGCAACTAAACTGAAGAACAAAAAGACAGCAACTTGTCTGTTCCCCTTCCCCGATTCCCCAACGCTGTTCCCCTCCGCCAATTCCCCAATAAAAATCTTTAAAAAAAAAACACAAAAAAAAAACAAGTAACTTTACTCGGGTCTTAAGTTAAACTAATCATAAAACTCCATTTGTCACCTCAGGAACGTTACATGAGGCCTCCCATTTAATGAGCTCAGTGAATTTCAGTAAGGGAGTTATAAATTTCAACAACTCATAGAATTAAATTTCCATAAAAACAAAGTCTATTTGTTTAAGAATATCCAATGTAAAATACATTCTCATAAAAAATCGTTTACTTGGTTTAGACTGATTTTTTTACAGAAAGAAGTAAGCCTCACTATAAATTAGGGTTGAACCTGCAATCTAACTATTGAACATTGTGGACCCTTCTTAGAAGTTTTTTTTGCTCCGAGTACTTCTTAGAAGTACTTTTTGCTCCGAGCACTTTACAGATTCTAAGGTTTCCCTTGTGACACATATACCTCTCATCTCCTAATCTAAGCAAAAACCATAAGCATTTTTTTTAAAATCAGAAACTGTTTGTTCCTTGTAGAGTTTTGTTGCAGTAGCATTCTTAACTTTTATGGGAATCCTACATCATACATGCAGCTTTCCCAACCCAACTCCATCGTGATTTATGTAAATAGCACTATAACTATGATACATTTATCTGTCGGAAATCTCAAATTAAGGATTCTACAGAAGAGACAGTATTCAAAAAATGATGTTGAGACAACAGCTGGTAGATTTAAGGCTGAGCTTTACAGTCACCCTTAAACCAAAAAAAATTCCAAATATACCACATTTAAAGTTAAATCACGAAATATAAAAGCATTTAAAGAAAACATGGATGAAATTTTTAAATAAAATTTGAAGCACAAGAAAAATTTTAATCATGATACATAAATTAAAAGCCAAAAAAGAAAGAAAAAAAAAGACAACTGAATTTTTTAAGGCAAAAGCCAAATCAAATAAAACACTAATTATAAATAATAAGCTGTGGGAAATATTTGCAGCAAATAGTAATATGCCATTTTTTGACAAATTACTAAGACAACCCACTGAAAAATGGGCAATGATTACCCACAATTCACTAGGAAATAAAAATGACCTGTAAACATAAGAAAATATCTTCAAACTCACTCAAATCTTAAGAAATATAAATCAAAATGAGATGGTAACAGATGGACAATAATTATCAAGAGTGTAGGGGGCAGGGCACTCAAATATACCATTGAGCGGGGTGAACTGGTACTCTAGTTTCAAAGACCAATGGCACTAATTGCCAAAATTTTAAAACTCACATGCTCTTGGCCCAGAAACTTGACTTCCAGGACTAGATCCTCCAGGTTTCTTCTCACATGTAAGGAAAAATATTTGAATAGGGAGACTATTTATAACAATACTATAGCAGAAATACTAACACACAAAAAAAATGAAGGAAAACAATCCTTATGTCTGTCAAAAGGAAGCTGGTTTTAAAAACTCAGGCTGCATCTCATATAGCTGTGTTCAAGTGTCCTAGATATATTATTGTGCATAAATGACACTGTGAATAGATATATACTGCCATTCACTTCAAAAAATAATATTTCTTAAAAAGGAGTGCGACAGATAGGAGTAAGAATGGAAGGAATTGAAAATTATGGAAGGCTACCCAAGAAACTGTTAAAAAACACATGTGAGTGGGGGAAAGGACTTTTTACTTATCACTTTATAACTTCTATTGTATGTAATTTTTGAAACATGAATAATTATTCCAGAATTTAAATACTTTTCAAGGATGCTTTGCTATTTCAGCATTTCAAAACTCAATGGATTGATTTCTCAAAATGGCAAGGGAATTTTGGAGCCACCCTGTGAAGGTGGGAATTCCGTGGGGGCCAGAACCACAGCTGAAACCTTGACAGCCTGTCAATGCGGCTGTCAACCTTGATGTTAACTGTCAATGTGGCCCAGGCAGCAGGCTTCTGGAACTTGGCAACCACTGGCTTCTGATGCTCTTAAATCTGCACGCCAGATTATGGAACGCCAAGTACCCCTTCACTCCTGACTCTTATAAATGAGGCGGAGCATGCTACACGGTTTTGAGTTTACTTTCAAGGAGTCAATGGGCTATCCAATAACCCAGCATGTGCGACAAAGTCGGTCATTGATTGTTTAGCAAATCCTCCAACCCTACAGACACAGTGCCAGTCTGGTAAAACTATGCTGTTGCTATAGGCTTCTTGAGTGATCTTATACCCCAACCCCAGATCCTTTAAAATTATGATCTTGCCATTTTGTGGGACACCCATCATTACAGACAGAATACACAAAACTGGTCAGGCTTCCCAACAAAACTTACTGAAGAAAATCAGTCTCCCAGGTAGGAAACAAAGTAAAATGTGCTAAAAAATATTTGTCTTATTAAAAAATAAAAAATAGTCCTAACTCTACAGTTCTTCTTTCATTTGTCCCAAACCAGCACTCACCAGAGAAAGAATTCCTCAATTATTCAACAGGACAAGAGGAAGCCTAATTACCTTGGCATGACTAGATGTGGGCACTTACAGGAGACCTCCACCCACAAAGGTGACAAATGGGTCTAACAATTACAGTGAATCATTTCTGACTATGAACCAAGGTGCATCACCACTGGTGAGTACATGGTTTTGAATATTTTCCAACAGCATTTCTCTTTAGATATTAAGCCACTATAATTGACATGTTGTGGCATTTATCTGCAGATTAATTTTACTTGAGCCCTCACTCATAAATTATTTCCAAACCCTTCTCTCTCTCCTGTCTAAAGGTAAACTGGGATCTTTCTAAGGCTCACTTTCTCTGTCACATAACTCCTATGGAACCTTAATCCATTAATCACTCCCTTGTATATCTTCAGTTTTTCCTTGAGTGCTCCTTTCCTTTTGCCTACAGACACACTCAAGTTTCCTGCTCCTGAGACAATCCATGATACATTTCCTTGAACACACTGATTTCAGTTCATGTCCCTTCTTCTTTTTCTTTACTGCTGAACTCCCAAATTTGAAGAGTGATCTATACTTGGTCATTCAAAAATATTTTGTGGGCAGCCGGATGCCTCAATTGGTTAGAGCATATGCTCTTAACAACAAGGTTGCTGGTTTGACTCCCACATGGGATGGTGGGCTGTGCCACCTCCCCACCCTTCCCCCCAATCTCCCCCCCACCCCCTGCAACTAGATTGAAAACGGCAACTGGACTTGGAGCTGAGCTGGGCCCTCCACAGCTAGGTTGATGGACAACGACCCTTGACTTGGAGCTGGTGGGTCCTGGAAAAAACACACTGTTACCCAATAAAAATTTAGAAAACATATATATATATATTTCCTGAAATCTGACTATGTGCCAAGGCCTGGAGGCCCTGGGGATACAAATTGACATGGCACCTCCTTCGGGGAGCTTATGGTTCCCTCATACAAAATATCAGATACATTTATGGGTTCAAAATGCTAACTGTCATGAAGTAAAAACACATGAGGATATGCCAGTATCCAATCCAATGGGAGGCTTAATTTAGATCAGGCTGCCATTCTGCACAACCTCAGTGGGTGCTCTTCTCCTCATAGGCTAGGCATGCCAAGGCGTGCAGCTCTTGTGGTCTTACACAGCAGCCCTGGCGTGTCTCTTGGAAGAAGTGATGTCTAAGCTGAGATCTAAAGGCTGAACAGGAGTTGGTAGGCCAAGAAAAAGAGAAGTACCATTCCAGGTAGCAGGAGCTAGATACCTCAGACAGCAGAGAACATGGTGACTGGGGGACCAGAAAAAGGGCAATGTGACGAGAGTACACTGAAGAGCAGATGCTTGAGCCAGATCCACCAGTGTCACGTGGCACAAGGAGGACTGGAAGCTTTATCCTAAGTGTGGTGGGGACTGTGTTCATTTATCACACTTAATTACTCGGCTCTTTGCAGTGTGACTTCTATTCCTACCAATCTCTTAAAGCCAGCTGTGTATCCCTAATACACTTGAGTCTTCTCAGTTCTCATCAACTGACGACACAGCTTCTGACATGACTTCTATCCTGAGCTCAAAAGCATGACCTGTCATTGATTTCTTTTATCTTCCACTTCTCTCAGTATTTAGCTCAATGTTTTGCACATAGTAGGCATTCAAAATTTACATAATGGATACATCAGTCTTGGAAGAAAACAAATTGATGAAAAGTTAATTATAATAGAACAAGACTGCAACCATATTTAATAAGAATCTGTTAAAAGTACGTTTCAAATTGCCTTAACTTACAGATGTGCTTTCTCTTGTAGAGATGAAATATTTACGAACTCAACAAGAAATTTCTTTACATAAATGCCCTCTTATAATTTGATTAGTCCATGAACACAACATTCAGATCACACTGCCGTTCTCCGTGTTTAACAGCACCTGGATGTACAGCACCAACTATTTTCACCTTATCCTGATAAGTAGGGTAAGGTGTTGCTAGGTCCAACATTTAAGGGCTCTGTCTACATTCCTTTAGAATTATTGATACAGACTTAGAAAGGAATGTAATATTTCTTTATTTTTAAAAGTAATATACTGTCACCTATACTTTAATTCAAAAATTCCAAAAATTAAAGAAATAACACAAAAAGTAATATACTTCCTCCTAACAAGAGCTGTAGATATTTCAGCTCCTTGCAGATCTTTTTTTTTTTTTTTAAAGATTTTATTGGGGAATTGGCGGAGGGGAACAGCGTTGGGGAATCGGGAAAGGGGAACAGACAAGTTGCTGTCTTTTTGTTCTTCAGTCTAGTTGCGGAGGATGTTGCTTCACTGTTGGTATCGTCATTGCGCTCTTCCCGGATGAGGCAGATCGGTCTCCGGCCTCTGGATGTCGCTCACCACGGCTATTGGCAGCTCACGCTTGGCTGCCAGCCGCTCACGCTGGCTGCGGGCCACTCACTGTAGCCTATGGCAGCCCACTGCAGCAGGGGCTGCAGCCCACACCGTCACAGGGGCTCGCACAGCCCAGCTCCAGGTGGAGCTGTTGTTAGCTGTAGAGGGCAGTGTCACTGGCCCTCATGTGGGATCCGAACCGGGGCCGCTGGCATCCCAAAAACAGTGCTTAACCAATGCGCCACTCGGCCGGCCCTCCTTGCAGATCTTTATGTCTATAGGATGATCCAAGTTGTACCCAGAATCAGCTCATCATATATATAATTAAACTTAGATATTTTCTAAACAAAGCAAATAAAAATGTACTTTCATTGTTCTTGTACTCAATCCCCCATATTATGTCTTCTACAACCAAGAGTAAGAACTCTATAAAATTTAAACGGATGGAAAAAAACCATTCATATCTGCTTCATCTTCTGTTTTAAAATGGCTAAAAGACCGAGTTTTGTACATTTTGAAGTTTAATGTGTATACACATCAGAATGTTTCTGCCTTCCGGTGTCTAATTTTCTTAGTAGTAGGTTAGGATGTTCACAGGCCTTTGATGCATCAGTCCTGCAAACAGAAAGAGACTGTGTTTATCTAAAAGATGATCAGACTAATAATTGAAACATCTTATAACTGGGTGGACACTCTGGCCCATGATAGGAAAGAAAGTACCTGTACTTAGAATTGAAATAGAAAATGAAAAAAGTGCCTGCATTGGAAAATAGGACCACACTGTTTTAATGTAGAGATGTTTATGATGAATCCATGATCCATCAAGTGCAAGCCATGGTATTTTTAACATTAACTTTAGCATTGGATAATTTGGTTTCATTACTTTGTAGTTCCCAACAACATGGGCAACAAGTACAACCCTGCTTGGGCTCATCCGAAGAAAGCACCTATAGTAACTGAGAATACTGGTGCAGAGCAAAAAAATTTTAATATGTTCCTGGTCTCAGTCAGTAACTGTTCTAAGGAAAGGAAAGCAATTGAGGGGGACTCGTGTACTTGCACTTCCTACAAGATACTCTTGCCCTCTGAGGGCAAAGTCCTTCTCTGTGGAAAGCAGCATCATTCTTCCAGTCAGAAAGCTTCAGATTGTTACATTCCTCACTGGCCACATCCTTTTCTCTTCACTGGAAAAGTCCACTAGTAACAGGGGTTAGGGCAGCCACTAGAAACCCCTGCTGGACAAATTTAGTCTTCTAAACTGAATGACAAATAATAATTTTTAAAAACTTTTTATTATGGAAAATTTCAAATGTGTGCAAAGTAAACAGACTAGTGCAATGAACCTTCTTGTACTCTCATTCCGTTTCAGCAACTATCGACATTCTGCCATTTTTGTTTCACCTGTACCTCCATTCACTCCTCACTTTCCAACTTGATGGAGATTATTTCCTTTTATTCTCCTGAGGCAAAATTTACCACCTTTTTTTTTTAAACCATTTTAACCATTTTAAGTACATTTCAGTAATATTAAGTATATTCACTTAAATGTTGTGCCATCACTACCATCCATCTCCAGAATTTCTTTCGTCTTGCAAAACTGAAACTATTGACATTATACAATATTGCCCATTCTCTCCTTCCCACTTCCCCCAACAGCCACCATTCTACTTTCTGTCCCTATGAATCTGACTACTCCATGTACCTCAGATAAGTGGAATCATACAGTATTTGTCCTTTTGTGTCTGGTTTCTTTCACTTAGCCTAACAACCTCCAGTTTTATGTTCTTTTTTTTTTTAATGTGTCCTTACTTCCTAAGGCTGAACAATATTTATTTGTTTACCTGTTTACCCATCAGTGAACACTTGGGTTGCTTCCACCTTTTGGTTAATGTGAATAACACTGCTAAGAACATGGGTGTACAAATATTTTTTCAAGGCCCTGCTTTTAATTCTTTGGGGTATATCCCCAGAAGTGGAATTGCTGGATCATATGGTAATTCTGTTTTTTATTTTCTGACAAACCACCACACTTTTCCACAGCAGCTATACAAGTTTACATTCTTACCCAAGTACACAGAGATGATAAACAATTATTTTTAAGACTAATGGCACTTGACAAAAATTTGGAGTTTACAAAATACTTTCATATACATTACATTACATAATCCTTCCAACACAACTGATTAGCTGGGAGTACTGATTGGTTGGCAAGTATTTAAGAGCCTTCATAATCTATCACCAGTCTTTCCATAGTTTCAAATAAATGTGTGTGTTTTTTCACTCAGACTGGTTTAAGCAGACTATATTACATAATATTAGATATGTAGCTAGCTAAATGCTAAAAATATTAATAGTTCAGGACTTAAAGGACCCAAATGAAAATGTAAACATAATGGAAGGATATTTGTGGCTCCCAAGCAAAGATTAACCTTAAAACAGCGGTGAATATCTTAACAGTTAGCCTTGACAGACACCTGCTTGCTAGACAGTTAAGTAACTCAGGTTGGTTGCTTTCTGTAGACTCCACTGATATGAGGTAGTCACATATGAGGGAGTGGTGGGTGGGTAAAATAAGTGGGGTGAGTAGAAGAGAGAGAGCTATGAGGCAGCACAGAAAGTCCACAGGGAAAGCTGGAAGCCAATGGGGGAGAAAAAGCAGACAATGAATGAAAGCTTATCAATAGGATGGCTACGTAATTTCTAGTGCCATAACAAAAATGCTGGACCCTTGTAAAACAAATAATAAAATGGGAATATCAAGATGGCAACAGAAGAATGTTAAACTAAGTATAGGTCCCTGTGCAACTGCACAGGTTGCCCGTCCCTACGTATTGAGGTGAAGACCAGAGGCATGACAACAAGCACTGCTCCAGGCAGCAAAAGCAGGGGGAAGGCAAAAGTGAACCCACACCTCTGAACACAACAGGCATGCAGAGAGGCCACTGGCACCCATGACAAGGCATAGCAAGACCAAAATCTGTCTTGAGGCATTCCCAAGTTTGGTTTTTAAAATGGTGGTGGTGGGGGAGGGAACCCACACACATTAACATCTATTATATTAACACAATTCCAGGGTTGATTATGAAACTAATCACTACAGAACATAAAAGAAGCTTACTTGGCAGGAAACATACAAAATTGATTCATTTTGGTTGGTGAAGGGGTATAATGAAAAAGATCTGGAAATCTATCACTACTACAGAAAGATCAATATGGCTGCCTGGGAGCAAGAAGACAAGAGCCCTATACAAATTATATCTGAAATATGCAACATACAGAGGGACAGAAAAGGCCAAAGACAAAATTTTCCCTTTAGGCGAATTACTCAAGGTTTACCATGTTTTTGTTTGTTTTTTTAAATTGTTAGGCAAGGAGATGGAAGAACCTGGGATTGGAAAACAAAAAGTTTTAATATCAGAATGGGTCTTGGGAGAGTTAAAGAATTGAAGCCTAAAATTAGAAGTTATTTTTAGTAGTAGGAAACTACCAGCTATCAGTTACGTCACCATTCCAGAAGACAGGCTTGTCTACTTCTGAGTTCATCTTACAATGTCTGAAATGCTTTGGTAAGGTGCAAGAAAAAACTGTTTAACTGTGTATGTTCATTTATTTTCCTGATAGCTTAAGCCAATTACATTTTATGAGAAAAGAAAAATTAAGTTCAAAAAGAAGCTTCACAATAATATGTGGACACTCCTCTCTTTCTATACAACCTTTGGTATAGATGGTATGTTAGGAATTGAAACCTGAATTCAAACCTTTTTTGCCTTTATTTCTAACATAAAATAAGATAACCCAGTGAAACACTGAGAATAATTTAAATCTGATGTTTCTGATAATGTCCACAATGAATAAAAGTAGATTCATTTGTACTTCATATTCACCTTTAAATTTACTTAGCTTCTCACTATTATCTTGAAATTCAAAGGGTAGAGACAGTAATTTAATAATGAACTACTTATTTTGACCTCAACACAATAAAGAATGTACTCTCAACTTATGAATTCAAATAGCATAAAACATTTCTAATAAATGCCTATCACTACCATTACTTTTCCAAAGTATTATCATTTCACTGTGTCCCTACAACATCCTCTATGCACAAGACTGGAATAATTGGTCCATTTTTTTTAAAGGAAAAAAAATGAAACCAAAACGATTTAAGGTTATTTAAATGACTACAGTAAAACAAAATGTCTGACATCTACTCTAAGACACTTTCTTCTCTTCATAAATCAGTGCATCTAAACAATAGAAAAGCTCTTTTACATTAAACTAAAATTATGTCCTGTCTCCTTCTTTCTGGAAACTATAAAGCAGCAGACAACATATTCAGAGAAAGGGAAATGGGTTTACCTAAGATGATGAGAAACAATGCCCCATATTCATCCTCAAAGAAGCAGAGCTCCGAGCAGAGTTACAAGGACACGAATGGAGATGCTAAGCGGACCCCAACTTCTGTCTCAACCATAGAGTACTTCATTATCTTGTTTTTAGAATGGAAAAGCCTGACTCTTTTAGTTAGAAAAGATCTAAGGTCATCAAGTCCAAACTTTCACCAATGCTGGACTCCCAAGTCTATCAAGTGATTCTTAACTTTTGCTTAAATATCTCCAAGGACAAAATGACTGCATCCTTGGAAAATATTTCCATTTCAGAGTTGGAAATCATTTTGGTCTTATACAATTTAGGAAAAATCAATAATATGAGGATATATTAACCACTTCAAGTAAAGGCCAACTCATTTGTTTTTTATTGTTTGGTAATAAGAAGTTCCGAGGTCACGTATCTCTAAGATTTGTTATTTCGGTAGCTCAGTATCATCAAAGGCCTAACTAAATCTATCCTTATTTCTTTCCACTCTGCCATAAGTACGAGGTCAGACAATTAAGTTTGTGAACTTGTTGCGATGATGTTGCTAACTTTTTTTGATATCGGAGGGATTATTCATTATGAATTTGTACCAACTGAACAAACAGTTAACCACCTTTACTATTTGGAAGTGCTGAAAAGGATGAGTGAAAAAGTTAGACAACCTTAACTTTTCACCAAAAATTCATGGCTCTTGCATCATGAAAATGCACTAGCTCACACGGCACTGTCTGTGAGGGAGTTTTTAGCCAGTAAACAAATAACTGTATTGGAACACCTTCCCTCCTCACCTTATCTGGCCCCCAATGACTTCTTTCTTTACCCTGAAATCAAGGAAATATTGAAAGGAAGGCATTTGAATGACATTCAGGACAGCAAGGGTAAGACGACCACAGCTCTGATGGCCTTTCCAGAAAAAGCTTTCCAGAAATGCTTTGAAGGGTGGACTAGGCACTGGTGTCGGTACATAGCTTGCCAAGGGGAGTACTTCGAAGGTGACCATAGTGATATTCAGCAATGAGGTATGTAGCACTTTTCTAGGATGAGTTCGCGAACTTAATTGTCAACAACGTATGTTGATTTGTCATTCCTTATGGTTTCAAGATGACTCCCATCATTCTAGGCTTCATGTGCAGACATAACAATGTCCAGTGTAAGATTATTATTTCCTTCTGAATCTTTTTATGAGAAGAATGCCTGTGTCTGAAGACCTCTAGCATGTACCTTATTGGCCAGCACTGTATCTGGCCAACCATTGGCAAAGAAAATGGGTCCATCATGATTGGCTAAGGCTGATCATGACTTGCCCTTGTGGGGCTGGGGTCTGCCTCTCTTAAAGGCAAAGCTGTGCAGATAGGGTAGATTACTTAAACAAAATCAAAATTCCCTTGGGAGGAAGGATAGGGAAAGGGTGGGAGATATGTAGATGATCCAAAGTTTACTATAAATGTACAGTGTCAAAATCTTGTCTTAGTAATTTCTACCTATTGGCACTAGTTCTAATCGCTAGATCAAATTGGAGTAATCCCTGTTCCTTAACTGTACTACAAATTCTGTATATGCAAAAAACTATTACGTTCCTTTCCTCAATCTTAAATAAGGTAAAATACAGCATAATTAAGTGCAGTTTTCTACTGTATCACTTTTTTTAAAATGCCAAAGTGTAGGAATATAGAAGACAAAGAGACTTATCGTTTCCAGCAAGTTTATTGGAAGTCAGAAGATGAACAGTCCCAGAGAAGCAATGTAATGTTAGAAGGCACTGACAGAAGTGTGGTATTAAAAACATGGAAGATAATTAGTTTTTCTGCTACTAAACATTTTAAGAGGGTCCTGAGCATTTTATGAGGGAGAACATTGGTAAAATGAAGCGTGATCAATACATATGGTAAAGCATGTAGACATGATGAGGTCATATATGTAGAACAGTAGACAGAAACAGGAATATTGGACCTGCAGAGTAATTTACGATTCACTCATTCAACAGTCATAAAATGCCTAATCTATGCCAGGACTCTTCAAGATGTTTAATACAAAGAGATGGGGACCAAGGAAGTATCACCTCTGCTCTCTCAAAGTTAACACAGTCAAGTGGGAAATGGACCATAAACAAACCAAGAAGCACTTGAGTGATGGAAAGTGAAGAAGCAATGTGGATGAGAAGTCAGCAGACTAAAATGATCGAGATGGACAGAAGGTTGCTCTAAGGTTGTCAGACTGGGAGTCTCTAAGGAAGGTTCATCTGAGCAGAGAACTGATGTGAGAGAAAGATATACCAAAAGAAAACAGTAAAGAAATAGGCATTATCAGTATTACGTCTCAGAATAGAACCTAATGTAAAGAAACTAATAAACAAGATAAAAAGGAATATTATAATACATGGAATAATCCACTAAGAAGATAAAAATCATGACATATGTACCCACCAATGTAATGCTGGTAAAAATATGAGAAAACTTGAAAAATTAATATTCACTGAGGGAGGATTTAACAAACCTTAGTCTGTTAGGGCTGCTATAACAAAATACCACAGACTGGGTAGCTTATACACAACAGGAATTTATTTCCTGCAGGATTGGAAGCTGGAAGTCCAAGAGTAGGGTGCCAACCTGTTTGGGTAAGGGCCCTCTTCCCGGTGGCAGGCTTTTCACTGTACCATCACATGGTAGAAGGGGGTGAAAGATCTTTCTCAGTCTTCTCTCATAAGGGCACCAATCCCATTCCTGAGGGCAGAGCCCTCTGCTCTGGCCCCTAATACTCTCTCCAAGGTACCACCTCCTAATACTGTCACCTTGGGGCTTAGGTTTCAGCATGTGAATTGGGGAGGAATACACTCAGACCATAGCAAAACCTTTCTCAGAAATCAGTACGTCAAGCAGGCAAAGATAAGGAAGGATAGAAAGGATTTGAAAGATTCATGAATAAGCTACGTCATATATGTTTGTACCTAACAGAGAATATATAATCTTTCCAAATATACATAAGAATATTCACAAATAGTGATTATATATTAGGCAGTGAAGAAAATCTCAACATATTCCAAAAGAGAAACCAACACAAGCCAAATCTGCTAGCCAAAATGCAAGGGAACTAGAAATGAACAACAAAAGGTGAGTCAAAGACAGCTATTTACTTGAAAATGTAAAACACTCCTTTTGAATTCAAAAGAATTAAAAATGTGAGTATTTTACAAATTAGAAATGAACAGTGCAAAGATGACCACAGACCAAATATACCATGGAATGTAGTCAAAGCCACAATGTAGGTATCTTTTTGGAGTTTAATTTCCAGTGAACACATCAAGTGATTCAAAAATACAGTAATACCATGGTTTGCAAGCATAGTTCGTTCTTGAAACAAACTCCTCATGTTGCAAGACGCAGCTTGTTTGCCAAGTTAAAATGTATTAGAGGGCTGGCCGAGTGGCGCTTTGGTTAAGAGCTGGCTTAGGGCCCGGCCGAGTGGCGCGGTGGTTAAGAGCTGGCTTGGGATGCCAGCGGCCCTGGTTTGGGTCCCACATATGAGGGCCAGTGACACTGCCCTCAAAAAAAAAAAAAAAGAAGAAGAGCTGGCTTGGGACGCCAGCTCTGAGCAGCAGGGCCCCAGTTCAGATCCCACATGAGGGCCAGTGATGCTGCACCCTCTATGGCTAAGATGGTGAACAACAGCTTGACCTGGAGCTGGGCTGCCAAGTTGCCAGGGAGGGCGTAGGCTGCAATGGGGCTAGCCGGCAGCTAGCATGAGCTTTCATGAACTGCCATGAGTGGCTGTCCAATGGCCAGCGAGTGACTGCCTCACCTGGGGAAGAGCGCAAGGATCACAGTACCAACATGGGCCAGTGAAGCGACGTCTGCCACAGCTAGATGGAAGAACAAAAGGACAGCAACTTGTCTGTTCCCCTTCCCCGATTTCCCAATAAAATCTTTAAAAAAAAGTATTAGAAATGTTTGCTCATCTTGCGGAACACTCGCAAACCAAGTTACTCCCAACCCAAGGTTTTACTGTATTACTATTGCCTAAAGTTTCTCTTCTTCCCAGCACTGCTCTGATTTGTGAGTTAATGCAGTTAACAGGTGAAATGCACATAGGTGATTTCTTTCGAGGGACTTCGTCTTACCCCGCAGGGACTGTACAGTGAGGAGTCTGGCTCCTATTCCAGCTTTGCACCCATGCTAACCTGCTGTGTGCCCTGCCTCAGCTATTTAAATGCTCTGAGTCTCGGTTCCCATGGCTAAAAAATCAGGATGGGCTAAATTAGATTATCTCTGAGGTCTCTTCTAACTAAATCATTTATAAACAGAAACTTCGTGTTAACGCATTTTGAAAGCAAGCACTTGTGTAGGGCACATTTCCCTGCTCCGCAACCGAATACACTGCACACTAGCCTTTTCTTAATGACTATCACCCTAATGAATATTTTCCATTGTACCATGTGCTTTAAAACAGATACCACAATTGAAAAGCGAGAATAAGATAAATTGCTGCCTTCAAAGAGTACTTCCTTTTCATTTGCAAAGTGATTTCTCAATTTAGTAAGATAGATTATGAAGGGGAAGTGGGGGGCGTGACTCTCTTCTTGTGTCTGTGGAAAATACTCCTGGTGTTAAAAATTAAAAGGTTTATCACTGCAATCATGTTTGCAAAATCAGATATTTAAGTAATTTCTTCACTGTTCCACTGATGAGACTTTTTAAAACAATATTACCAAATATTTCTTCAGTGGTTCATCCTTGGCTTTAAATGTTATCAAACATATAGATCTGCTTTCCACTTCTACAGGTAGACAAGTAGATATTTAAACCACCTCTTTTTCAAGAATTAATAGCTGACTCTAGAACTGAATGAGAATATTCTTGGGACATGAATAATCATAAAACACTGTTTTTAAAAAAGATTATATATATTTAGTGTCAAATACTATATGTTACAATACCTTAATTCTACTTGAATTTTAATTCATCCTAAATCTATTGTTTTTCAATTTTGCATTTGTGTCTAATTTTTTTTAATAAAGGTGAAAAGGAGGACAAGGTAAACAAGACAAAGAGGATAATTTTCTATTGAGCGAGGTCAACTGTCTCAAAGAACGATCCTATCCACTTTTCTGCCAGATCAAAATAAATGTGAGAAAACAATCTTCACTCTTAAAAATCTCATCTATTTGATATTTAACAAAAAATAAGGAAAAGGATATCTGAGATACAAAGCTCAAGTGGCAATCTAAATTCTTAGGTCCAGGCTGCATGGGAAACCTCAACCATAATTCTTAATTAAAGGTCAGACAATAAAGTAAAATTAATTCTTCAAAGCTACACAAAAAGGAATATCATTATAGACTCAAAAGATATACTTCTAGAAAAACAAGGCCTTTTCAGCTCTAGAATTAGACAAGCATTTAGCATTTATGATAAATTAGTGGCTCATTTCATTTATTTATTTATTTATTTGGGGGGCTACTATTAAACTGTTCACTCTCAGTTTACAGTTTAATTTTTTAATGCTTTCAGAATGATGTTTTTTTTTTTCGGCAAATAGTTAAATTCAGCTCCTCTTCAATTTCCAGTTAAGAGCTGAGTAAAGTTTCCCAAAGAACAAGTGTTTCACAATGGTATTTACGTTATAACAATGTAGTAGTATGGTAGGCCTTTAAAGGGAAAGTCAGGTTCCTCTCCTCTTTCCAACATGCATCATCTTTGGATTCATCAGATCTGGGGCAAGGACTTGTATGTTACATAGAAACAGTGCCCAGGGCACTGATACACCAAAGAAGTGTTCATTCAAAGTCTGAACCCAAGCGGTCTCTCAGGGCTTCTTTAGGATGGAGTTAGGGGCTCTCCACTATGGCTAACACTTGGCCTTTAAAAAGAAAACTCATCGGCTATTCTGCAACTCATTCTCATTCCTAACCACTTAGGATCTGCTCTGACCTAACTTTGCTCTGGGCACTCCGTCTACATACAGGTCAGTCATTGAGAACCTTATATGAAACACTATATATCAACATATAAATATATTTCTCCTTCAGACTAAGGCACAAGCCATGGGATATCCAGAAAAAGTGAGAAGTACCATAGTAGTGACATCGAAGTGAGGAGGAAAGTTAGAGGGGCCTTTATAAAGAACACTGGATCCACGTATGTATACACCCACCAGAATCACCATAATATGAGAACCTCAGTCATTTTTTATATTCCACTTTACTTTAGCAATGCTAACACTAATCTCGTGGGAAAACAAATGTGTTTCCAAACAGTAGACTCTATAGTTAAACTACTTGAATTCTGAGAAGACCAAGAAATGAAGTCACGACATCACATACGATGTTAAGTATCTCTCTCCGACTAAATAGGTATTTCATGGTTCCCTAAATATTCCATCAGCCAGTCACTTTCTTTCATGTATTTTCAAGCACACCATCTCTCCTGGCTTGTCCTCTTCAGCATATTTCATTTCAAAGTGTCTTTCATCTTAACAATAAAAACCAACCCCACAGCGAATTTTTCGTTTTGGTATCTCCCAAGCCCAGAAGTTCCTCAAAGAACATTAGTTGAGTAAATGAAAAGTAAGGGAGGCACAGAAAGGTATATTCAAAAGCTGTCAGCAACTCACCAAGAAGGAATACAAGCAAAAAAGATGATTAATATTATACATAATTAAAGCTACACTGAGAAATTACTTTTCACCAACCAGATCAGCAAAAATTCAAAAAGTTTTGCTGGTGAAGCTGTGGAGAAACAATCACCTTCGTATATTGCCGGTGGGAGTTCAAATTGGTACAGCCATTATGGAAGGCAATTTAACAATATATATTAAAATAGCACATGTACATACTCTTTGACGCAACCAGTAAACTTTTAGAAATTCATTCTACAGATATTTAAAACAAGTGTAGACATTAGATGTGTATGTGTTTATGTATGCAGGTGTGACATACATACATACACACTTACAATATTACTCATAGCAGTGATGGCAAAAGAGTTAAAAAAATATGCATCATAAAAGGTATAGTATGCTAACTATTTATGGCAAAAAGTAAACATACATATACAGCAATATACATACAAATTGTGTGTATGTGTGTGTGTGTGTGTGTGTGTGTGTGTGTGTGTATATATATATATATATATATATATATATATATATATATACACACACACACACAAGCAAACAACCTAGACTAGCTCAGGGGACGAGAACTAGTGCAGTGGCTAAGGGATACAGATGAAAGACTTTTTTTTTTTGCCATTTTTTTATGTATTTTTTTTTTTTGAGGGCAGTGTCACTGGCCCTCACATGTGGGACCCGAACCGGGGCCGCTGGCTTCCCAAGCCAGCGCTTAACCACCGTGCCACTCGGCCGGCCCGAAAGAAAGACTTTTTACTATATACCCTTGTTTACTTTTTGAATTTTATGCTAATAAACCATTCAAAAATCATTTTTAAATATTAGCTTTACTGAGATCGTGAGATTTAACTATGTTTCTAAGGAATTTTCCCTTTCTGTATCATATATTTAAAAGAAAAACTTGGTGTTTTCCATCATGCCTTTTATTTTATTTTTCTTTTTTTTTATATTAAAGGTTATTGGGGAGACGATGGCTAGTAAAGTTGCATAGGTTTTCAGCTGTACAATTCTGTAATACATCATCTATATATCACATTGTGTGTTCACCACCCAGAGTCAGTTCTCCTTCCATCACCATATATTTGACCCCGTTTACCCTCATCTACCCACCCTTACCCTCTGGTAACCACTAAACTATTATCTGTGTCTATCGGTTTTTATTTCTTTGTTTGTCTTGTTCCTTTGTTGCCTTTAGTTTTATATTCCACATATGAGTGAAGCATTTAGTTATGGACTTTTTCTGTCTGGCTTATTTCACTTAGGATTATAATCACAAGATCCATCCATACTGTCGCAAATGGCATTATTTCATCTTTTTTATGGTAGAGTAGTCCATTGTGTATATATACCACATCTTCTTTATCCAATCATCTATCCAAGGACACGTTGGTTGTTTCCATGTCTTGGTCACTGTGAATAAAACTGCAGTGAACATCAGAGCACATATATCTTTATGGATAAACGTTTTCAGATTTTGGGGGTAGATACCCAGGAGAGGAATTGCTGGGTCATATGGTAGTTCTATTCTTAATTTTTTGAGGCACCTCCACGCTGCCTTCCACAGCGGCTGCACCAATCTGCATTCCCGTCAACAGTGTATGAGGGTTCCTTTTTCTCCACAGCCTCTCCAATACTTATTACTATTTGTGTCGTTCATGATAGCCATTCTAACCAGTGAGAGATGATATCTCCTTGTGGTTTTCATTTGCATTTCTCTGATGATCAGTGATGTTGAGGATCTTTTCATATGTCTATTGCATGCCTTTTATTTTAATTACCACTCTCTTCCTGTACCTTACTTACATCTTTCAAGTAAATTGCAATTTCTAAATCCACAGACATTTCCACATAGAAATCTAAAGGATTTCTAGATTTCTGGATTAAGAACTCTAGATTTCTGGGGCCGGCCAAGTGGCGCGGTGGTTAAGCGCTGGCTTGGGAAGCCAGCGGCCCCAGTTCGGTCCCACATATGAGGGCCAGTGACACTGCCCTCAAAAAAAAAACAAAAAAAAAACAAAACAGGAACTCTAGATTTCTGGATAGTCTGGATTAAGAACCTAAAAGAAATAGAAAGAGAGTATAGTTGTACTGTCTGTGTAACAAATACAGAGAAAGGCTGAGATCTGTAAAGCTAAAGAAAATGAAAGATGCTCAATGGGTGGAACCAGAACACATAAACATTTGATTCAATACAATCTCAAGTCTTTGGGATTTTTTTTCCGTTAGAATTTAGCTATGAACATGGATTACCACAAGAGCAACAAAAAAAATTCCCAGGAGAAAGAATATAAAACAGGATACTCAATTACATTACTAGGGTTATTCCCTAGCGCTGCTGACCTGAAGAGCCATGTTTTCTCTATATTCTAAGCTCTATTACAGTGGATCTTAAACTTCAGCATGGCCAGGCCCTACCTCTAGAGATCCTTTCAGTAGGTCTGAGGTGGAGCCCAAGAATTTGCATTTCCAACAAGTGCCCAGGTGACAGGTTGCTGCTGTGCTAAGACCACACTTTGAAAAGCACTGACCTAATACTACAATCAAGTAATCTACTCCAGACACTAGGTGTCTTCCAAGTCAAAGCCAGTGCATTGTAGGCCTAGGTGTTGTTTTCAGAGTTACTACTGTCTAGGTAACTTCTGCAGTCTGTAATAAGTTCCTCTCAAACCTCTACTCAAACCTCTCTGTTGTACCTCCTAATCATCTAACCTTCAACTTGCACTTTCTGCATTCTGGTTTTCTCCACTTGGTAGGATTTTAGTTTCTGCCACTTCCACTTTTCTCCATCTGTAAAGTGATGTGCAAAGAAAAAAAAACCCTTCCAATGGAAATGCCAGAAATAAATGCCCCAAGGACAAAAATCTGCTCCAGTCAGACTAAAGAGATTCGAGTTACAAAGAAGGGTTAGAAGTAAATTTGTACACCTTTAAGATAAAAAACCTCTATAAGAAAAATGAAAAGAAATGCATGTGACATTTAATGTTACAGTGAAGGGAAATACTGAACTGCAAGTTATAATGCAAACAAATGAATATAATTGGCTTTAAATACAAGCACACAAGGGAGAGGGTGTAAATGGGTACCAGGAATTGAATTTAATTGCAGTTATTAAAAGCTTTATTGCTTTTATAGGCATCAGAACTAAAGTATTGTCATTGCTATGTTTGCAACCAGCCAGAATCACATTTTGACAGAACTATAAAAATATGGTGCCAGCTTCATACATGGCACCTCTTTGTGAGAGGCAAGCTGGAGGTGGACTGGAATAAATCATAACTCAGATCCTTGGGCCAAATGTGAACAATATCCTTAAGATTCCTCTCAGAGAGAGGGGACAAAAACTGAGGATCCCAACTTTATCTTGTGAAAATGCAAGGCAGAGCAGACCCTGAGCTGGATGGAATGGAGCTACCCTCAGAAGTCTCCAGGCAGATTTGAAAAGGAACAAACACAACTAAGACTCAGCAAAGGCCTGTGTCCTGAGAGAACTGTGTGCATAAGAATAGATCAACCTTTACTGGGAAAAGCTTTACTGGCAGGGTTAAAGGTCCTCCTAGGCAAATAGGGAGGCAGCTGAAACACCCTTTGCTCAAAATCGTCCCTGTTCCCAATAATCTGATTCCTTTTAAGATCAATGAATGTTATATCCCAAGGAAATGTCAAGTCTCACAACCATTCCACCTCCAACACATAATTAACTACATGCCTTCCATTATATGTAGGTCTAATCAGATAATGTCATCTCCTATTTTAGAACCTTGCTGCTCTTCCATCTTCAAAGATGGAAGGGGGTTGCTGCCTGCATCAGGTAGGGCATTAGAGAGAAGGGGCTTAGAAAATGGAAGAGCGCAAGGTGTAAAGGTGTAAACAACCTGCCTAAGGACAAAGTCTGCCTCCACCTTAGGAACTGGCTATATGTAAAAACCTACTAAGACCCTGCCCTTAAAATCCAATCCTGAAAAATTTTATAAATGTAAAGATCAAAAGGAAATCCTGCAGATATTTCCCACAATGAATCGCTTATATTTAGGGCAGATCTGTGATAAGACTCATGTTGAAATGTTGGCAGTTTAGACGTTCCCACAATTTTCTCCCAATCAGTAAGAATAACCAAGAGTTAGAATCAGAACCATTCTGTTTGAGGCACAGAAAACTGGTTAAGAGTCTAATATAAGAAAAGAAAACTAGTTTTTGAGCAAGTTTCCACTGTTAACAATTATCCTTCAATATAGCACATCGTTGGTGCCCAAATTGCTGCTGACTGAATGCTATGATTTGATGTGTAAACTATACTGTTGGCTATCACATGGTCTGCCTACATTCATTTTCCATTCTATACTTGATTTCAGATTCTGACTGAAATAATTCAGCTGAGAAGATATTAAGAAGCAGAATTTTCTCACTTAATTTCAGTTCTTCTTTTTGGGCCCTTCCCAGCTCTATGCAACAAAGAGAGGATGCTAGTTAAAAAAAATAAAAATAAAAAATCTTACAACTAAGAAGGTCAAGTTGATGAAAACAGAATAATTAAGATTGATTTAGCAGGAAGAATAATCAGATAAAGTTCCAGTTCTCTGAATTTTCATAAAATGACTAATTTTATTTGAAGTATTCTATACTCAAAATAGGTGAAACTATGTAAAAGAAATAACTTATGCTTTGAGTCAAAAGCATCTTTTTTTCTACTGTAGTATTTGTACCACTTCATTAACTGATAATAAAAAATTGACCTTAAGTGAAATTTTCAGTAACGTACTAACATATAGTCACCTAGTTGCCACAAAGTGGGTAATTTTTAGTTACTCATTGGTGATTAATCAGAACAATTAGTTCTCTTACTCAATCTATGATAATTTCACAATAAAAAAATTATCCTTTAATATTAAATGCAAATTGTAAATCTTTAACTGAGAATTTACAATCTTGGCCTTCATAACAAGGCTGCTACTCTATAAAAGCAGACACTTTGTGAAATGAAATATAAAAACAGTTCAGGTAACAAAACCCAAAACTCACAGACGACATTTATGGTACAACTGGACAACAAGGATATTCAAGATCTCCAAAGTACAAAAAGGCAAGTCAAACCACCATGGCCATAATACTTTGTTACCAGCAACTGTGTCAAAGACAGCAGAGAAATACAATGGGCTGTTTGCCAGCTCCCAGAGCAGGAGAACCCCCAGCTACCCTGGGATATTTACTAGAAAGCAAAAAGACCAATTTCAGATTAGCAGCTGAAACCAGGAGGGGTTTTGCCCACTCCAGTAGCAGGTGGGTGCAGGTCTGAAGGGGTTGAAGCAGTCTAGCCTCCATGGACTCTTAAAGTTGACCCTCTGGGACCCCCTCTTCCAGGACAAGGACCCACACTGAGGAGAAAATGCTGTGAGTGGAATCAAAATTGAACAAAACAGCGACAACAGAGATGGAAAAGAATAATTCCAGGTAAAACCGAGAGAGGGGAACCTGAAAATCTCAGAAAGCAAGCAAGCAGTTTGTGCAAAAATCACAAAAGAAGGAGTGCTATGGGGAGGCAGGGGAGAGGACAATCTAAAGTAATCCTCCTTCTAAGAATTGGAGAAAACTACACAAAAAAATGAGCAATAAAAAGTGCTGACGTCAGATCCCATACAAAGTTATTATAAGGAAGAGATTAAACAGCAACAGCCCCACAAACAATAAAAGTGGATACGGGCAGGCACACGAGCGCACACACATGCGCGCGCACACACACACACACAAATTAAAAACAGCTAAAAGATATTAAAGTGATATAGCATGAAAAATGTAAGTGAGAATCATTTTTAGATTCAGAAAAGAGACTATAAAATTCGAGGAATAACAAAGGTAATATCTTTTTAAAAAACAAACATTATTTTAGAAGACAAGAGCAAATAAAAACAAACATGCATTAAGAATAACAGATGGGCAAAAGAAAAAAGTTTTTAAATAAAAAAACATGAAAGATAAAAGGAACGTAAGAGAAAATAATAAATTATTACAGATGGGCAAAGAAGATCTAACTCAGAAAAAAAGGAGTCTCTGACTAAAATAACAAAGCAATGGAACAGAAGAAGTAATAAAAATTACGATTCAAGAACCTTTTTCTGAATAAAAAATGATGTGAATACAGATTGAAAGAACATACCATGTATGTGAGACTATCAATCCCAAACAATCAACACCAGAGATATTGTAAAAAAAAAAAAAAGTACTGGGCTTAAAGTCTTTGGGGCAAAAAGAGCACATGGCTTACAGAGAAAAATATCATTGAACATTGCAAGGAATATTTTATGTCAGAAGAAAACAGAGAAATATATTTCAGAGACTTAAGGAAAGAAAATGCAAGCCAAGAATTGTATACCCAGCTAAAGTGACCTTCAAGGATCAAGAAACAATTAGCATGTAAGAACTCAATAAAAGTTGTTCCCAACTTCTTAAGATTTCTCCTACAGAATAAGCATCAGAAAACTAAAATGACTGCTATTAGCATAAACTAACTATCCAGTTACTTGCAGAACTAAGATTAAATGAGAATTTAAAGAGCAAGATTATATATAATGGCTATATAACATGTAGACACATTAGAACTATTAAAAACAATTGGGAAACAGGGAGAGCACATGCAAAAAGCTACTAACTGCTATTTGACTCCACAAGAAAAATAGAAGTCATTATCTGCAGAGTACTTCCTTGTTGATATACTAGAAAGAATGCTGACAGCTAGGTTTGACACTACAAACAGAAAGAAAACGGGAAAAAAGATAAAAGAAATAGTACTAGAAAAGTTTCCCAAATTTAAAGATAATGATTTTCTTTGCTGAAAAGTCCTAGAATTAGAACAAAGAATAAAAAGATCCACATTAATATGAAATTTATTCATAGATAACACCATTCTAGAAATTCCCATGGAATCTAAGGAACTAAAACTAATAAATGAGTTTAGCAAGGTTGCAGGATACATCAATATAAAAAAATCTATTTTCATAAACCAACAACAATCAATCAGAAATTGAAATTAATACCATTAACAATAGTATAAGAAAATATGAAAAATTTAGGGATAAATCTGACAAAAGTTGCACAAGAGCTTTACACTGTAAAACTACAAAATAATACTGGGGAATTAAAGACCACTAAATAAATGGAGAGATATACTGTATTCATAGATCAAAAGGTTCAAATTGTTAGTATTTCAATTCTTCCCTAACTGATCTACAAATTCAACACAACCCCTATCAAAATCCACACACACTTTTATGTAGAAATTTACATATTAACTTCAAAATGCATATGAAAACACAAAGGACCAAGAAGAGCCAAAACAACTTTGAAAACAAAAAAGGATGTTTGAGAACTTATGAGACTTCAGGACTAATTTTAAAAGTTACAGTAATCAAGACAGCGTTTTAATATCACCAAGAAACACAAAAAGATCAATGGAACAAAACACAGTTCAGTAATAGACTCCTATGTTTATGGTCAATTGATTTTTGACAAAGGTGAAAAGGCAATTTAGTAAAGAAAGAATAACCTTTTCAACAAATGGTGCTAAAACAATTGGATGTTGACTAATATGACCACCTCCCCCCCCAAAAAAAAGAAAAGAAAAAGAAAAAGAAGATCTGACCCATATCATATACAAAAGTATCTTAAAATGAATCATAGACCTAGGTGTAAAGCCTAAAAACATATAAAACTTCCAGATGAAAACATAGGAAGAATCTTTGTGTTCTTGGGTTTGGCAAAGATCCTTAAAATACAACACCAAAAGTACAATCCATTAAAAAAAATTAATAAAATGAACTTCATCAATATTAAAAACTTCTACTCATTAGAAGATTGTTACAAAAATGAAAAGACAAGCCAGAGACTAGGAGAAAATATTTCCAAAGCATATATCTGATAAAGAACTTGTATCCAAAATAAAAATTTCTCAATACTCAATAAGAAACCAAACAACAACAATTTAAAAATGGACATGAAATTCGAACTTCACCAAAAAGGATATATGGACGACAATAAGCACATGAAACTATGCTCAACATTATTAGTCATTAAAGAATGCAAACTGAAACCAGAATGAGATACCATTACACACTTATTACAAAGGCTACAATTACAACAACTGATCATAACAAGTGTTGGCAAGTGTTATGAGTTGAACTATGTCCCCCACCCCCAAATTCATATGTTGAAGCCCAAACTCCTAGTGCCTCAGAATGTGACCATTATATAAAGACAGGGCCTTCAAAGAGATGATTGAATTAAAATGAGTCTAGGGTGGACCCTAATCCAATCTGACTGGTGTCCTTATAAAAGAAGGAAATCTGGACACGGACACACACACACACACACACACACACACACACACACACACACACACACACACACACAGAGGCTACAGAGAAAAGACCATGTGAACAGGAAGCAAGAGGGCAGCCATCTACAAATAAAGGAGAGAGGCCTCATGAGAAATCAACCCTGCCTTGGCCTTCCACTTCTACCCTCCAGAGCTATGAGAAAATAAATTTTTGTTGTTTAAACCACCCAGTCTGTAGTATTTTGTTACGGCAGTCCTAGCAAACTAACATAGCAAGGATATGAAGCAATTGTATTTTCATACTGTTGATGGAAATATCAAATGGTATAACTACTTTGAAAAACAGTAACTGTCTTAAAACAAACATGTCCACAGAAAGATTTATACATGCAAATGTCCATAGCATATCCATTTGTCATAGCCCCAAACTGGAAACAACTCAAGTATCCATTAACAGATGAATAGCAAGACAAGCTAGTGTTTCCAAATAATGGAATACTTCTGAGTAATAAAAAGGAATAAACTATTAATACACAAAACATGGATGAATCTGAAAATAATTATGCTGAGTAAAAGAAACCAAACAGAAAAGAGGATGTCGTGTATAAATTACATTAACATAAAATTCTAGAAAAGGTAAACTAATCTACAGTGAAAGACAGCAGATCAGTGGTTATCTGGGGATAGGAAGGGGAAACAAGGAGGGAGCTATAAAGGTGTGCAGGGAAACTTTGAGGAGTGATGGGTATGTTAAACGTCTTGATGTGGATCTCATGGTGGGGATATACGGGTTCTGACAATTAAGTTCGCAAACTCATTCTAGAAAAAGTGCCACAAAGCTCATTGCTGAATATCACTACGGTCACCTTTGAAGTACTCCCCTTAGGAAGCTATACACAGATGCCAGCGTCTAGTCCACCCTTCAAAGCAATTTTGGAACTCTTTCTGAAATGGCCATCAGAGCTGTCATTGCATTACCCTTGATGTCCTGAATGTCATCAAAATATCTTCCTTTCAATATTTCTTTTATCTTCAGGTAAAGAAAGAAGTCATTGGGGACCAGATTAGGTGAGCAGGGAGAGTATTCCAATACAGTTATTTATTTAATGGTTAAAAACTTCCTCACAGACAGTGCCATGTGAGCTGGTGCATTGTCGTGATGCAAGAGCCACGAATTGTTGGCGAAACGTTCAGGTCGTCTAACTTTCACACAGCATTTTCAACACTTTCAAATGGTAAAGTTATTAACTGTTTGTCCAGTTGGTATAAATTCATAACGAATATTCCTTCTGATATCAAACAAGGCTAGCAACATCATTGCAACAAGTACATGAACTTAATTGTCAGACCTCATATATTTCAAAACATCAAATTACATACTTCAAATGTGTGTAGTTTTCTGTAAGTCAATTATACTTCAACAAAACTGAAACAATTAAGCACACATATATACATCACATTTAAACTACAAAGGAGAAACTGATACTAAGTTATCAGTCAATAGAGATTTTTAATAAAATTCTTGCAGGCCTTGACAGAGCGAGTTAGTAAAAAACCAAGAATACAGAAAAACATTAAGTTGGGGTACACAGGTGCATACTCACATATCTAACTCTCCCTCATGAGAAAAGAATTAGCTTCTGTTCAAGGGTTCACAACACTACACACAAAGTGAACACATATTAGACCTGTAAAGAACATCTTAACAAGTTACAAAAAAAATCAGTTTAATCATGATGCAATAAAACTGTTGGCTTATGACAACAACAAAATAATCCACTAGCTGATTAGAATTTAAAATACTCTTTTGGGCTGGCTGAGTGGTGCGGTAGTTATGCGCTGGCTTGGGAAGCCAGTGGCCTCGGTTCGGTCCCACATATGAGGGCCAGCGACACGACCCTCAAAATAAAATAAAATAAAAATAAAATAAAATAAAATACTCTTTCATAAATTGAGTATTGGGCCAAAGGGGAGATCAAAGACACAATTATAGATTATCTAGACAATTATAATTAAAATGAAAATCATATCAAAATCTATGGGTCACTGACAAATCTGTAATATGAGAAATTCCATAGATTAAATATCTATGTTACTAAGAAAGTAAATTAATAAGCACACAAATGAAGAAATCAGAAAAAGAATAACATGGCTCTAGGAAATCAAAGAAGAATTAATAACAGTATCAACTGAAATCCACACACAGACACCATACACACACACACACACACACACACACACACACACACGTTATATCTCTAATAAAAATTCAATATAACCTATAAATTATTAATAAGCTTACACAAACCTTAAAGGGAGAAGCCATAAATATACAAAACTGAAAAGGCGGGAAACAAACAAAAAAGTAAAAAGAATTATAGGAGACTATTTTTTTAACCCAACACCCATAAATCTCAGAAGAAAGTCCTATGAATAAAGTCAGCAAAACTGACTCAAGGAATAGTAAACCTAAACAGATAATACCCTCTATGAACTAAGGAAGCAAAAAGCTATGCTAAAACTCAAGTCTAGATATTTCACTCATCATCTTTCATATAGTCAAAGAATAGGTTGTTCTAAAGCTATTTAAACTGTTCCTGCAAACATAAAATTTGCCAATTCCTTTTTAAAAGGAGAATAAAATGCATAAATACATACAAGCATGTTAATCTCATTTATGAAAACAAAGGAATACTAAAAATAATATTCACTAGAAAAAATATAGCAAAACAAATATATAGCTTATCCAATTTTTATTCCAATTAGCAGATAAAAAAGAAAATAGCATAGTAATACTTTTTTTCAATTATAATTGACATTCAATATATTAGTTGCAGGTGTACAGCATGGTGTTTAGACATTTAAGTAATTTATGAAGTGATCCTGTGATTAGTCTAGTACCCACCTGGCATTATACATAGTTATTACAATAGTATTATTAACTATCTTCCCTATGCTGTATTTTACACTCCTGTGACTATTTTGTAACTACCAATTTATACTTCTTAATCCCCTTTTTCACCCAGCCCCCCAACACCCCTCCCATCTGAAACCATCAATTCTCTGTGTCTATGAATCTGTTTGTTTTGTTTCTTCATTGGTTTTTTTCTTTAGATTGCAAATATAAGTTAGATCAAAAGGCATTTGTCTTTCTCTGTCTTGATTTACTTCGCTTACCTCTAGGTCCATCCATGCTGTCACAAATGGTAAGGTTACATTCTTTTTTATGGCCAAGTAATATTCCATTGTATACAAGTATGTGTGCCACTTCTTTATCCAATTTTTTTTTGATCGGCACTTAGGTTGCTTCCATACCTTTACTATTGTAAACAATGCTTTAATGCAAAATGAACACTGGGGGGTGCACATATCTCTTCAAATTAGTGTTTTGAATTTCTTTGGATAAATACGCAGAAGTGGAATTGCTGGGTCATATGGCAATCCTTTTTTTTTTTTTTGAGGCACCTCTATGATGTTTTTCATACAGGCTGCACCAATTTGTAATCCCACCAACAGTGCACCAACATTCCCTTTTCTCCAAATCCTCTTCAACACTGTTATTTGTTGATTTATTGATGATAGCCATTCTGACAGGCATGAGGTGATATGTCATTGTGGTTTTAATTTGCATTTCTCTGATGAGCAGTGCCGCTGAGCATCTTTTCATATGTCTATTTGCTATCTACAGCCCTCTTTGAAGAAATGTCTATTCAGGTCCTCCACCCATCTTTTAATTGGATTGGTTTTTTTTTTGGTGTTGAGTTGTATGAGTTGTTTATAAATTTTGCATATTAACCCCTTATCAGATGTATCATCGGGGAATATCTTATCCCATCCAGTAGGTTATCTATTCATTTTGTTGATGGCTTTCTTTGCTGTGCAAAAACTTTTTAGTTTTGATGTAATCCCATTTGTTTATTATTTCTTATGTTTCCCTTGCCCGAGGAGATACATCAGAACAAATATTACTAAGACCAATGTTAGAGAGTTTACTGCCTAGGTTTTCTTTCAGGAGTTTTATGGTTTCAGGTCTTACATTTAAGTTTTTAATCCATTTTGTTTATTCTTGTATATGGCAGGAGAAGGTGGTCTACTTTCATTTTTTTGCATCTGTCTGTCCAGTTTTCCCAACACCATTTATTGAATAGACTGTCTTTATCCCATTTTATATTCTTGCCTTCTTTGTCATAGATTAATTGACCATATAGGTATGAGTTTATTTCTGGGCTCTCTGTTCTCTTCCATGGATCTACGTGTCTGTTTTTATGCCAGTGCCATGCTGTTTTAATTACTATTGTAGTACAGTTTGGTATCAGTATCAAGTAACGAGATACCTCCAATTTCGTTTTTCTTTCTCAAGATTGCCGTGGGTATTCGGGGTGTTTTGCGGTTCCATATAAATTTTAGGATTATTTGTTGTAGTTCTGTGAAAAGTACCATTGGTATTTTGATACGGATTGTATTAAATCTACAGATTGCTTTGGGTACTATGGACATTTTGACAATGTTAATTTCTCCTATCCATGAACAAGGTATATGTTTCCATTTATTTGTACCTTTTTCAATCTCTCTCTTCAAGGTCTTATAATTTTCCATGTACAGGTTTTATACCTCCTTGGTTAAATTTATTCCTAGATATTTTTTTATGCAATTGTAAATGGGATCATTTTCTTAATTTCTCTTTCTGATGGTTCATTATTGGTATATAAAAATGCAACCAATTTCTGTATATTAATTTTAAATCCCGATACTTTTTTTTTTTTTTAGCTGAGCCATCCTGCCACCTGTTGGCAGCTCAGCAGCTGCTCAGCTTGGGCCGGGAATCCAGCCGGCACACCTGTTGCTCAGAGCTCACACTCTTGAGGGATTTAACCAACTGAGCCACTCGGCTGGCCCTATATCCCGCTACTTTACTAAATTCATTAATCAGTTCTAATAGGTTTGGAGAAATCTTTAGGGTTCTCTATATGTAATATCACGTCATCTGCAAATAATGACAGTTTTACTTCTTCCTTTCCAATTTGGATGCCTTTTATTTCTTTTTCTTGTCTGACTACTGTGGCTAGATTCCTCACATTCATACTTTTAAAAGCATAAAACAATGAGATATCAACTTAGTAAGAAAAGTGTATGATCTATATGAAGAAATCATACAACTCAACTGGGTTGTATGATTTGAATTAACTGGAAAAGAAGCCTTGAATTAACTGGAAAAATCATGTCTTATTCCGAATTGGAAGACTCAGTATTGCAAGTTGCCAATTCACATGGATGTAACTTTTAAATCAATAAAATTCTAAATAAAAATCCCAACATATTTATTTTGTAAACTTCAAAATGATTCTACAGTTTACATTGATGACTAAGTGACAAGCATGAACAGGAAATTCTAAACTAAAGAAAAAACACCAGATATCAAGTCAAACATATAGGTACATTAATATGGCAAGGAGTTTTACATACCCAATAGAATAAGTAAAATAAAACAAACAATATCGGGTATTAGCAAGGATAAGAAGCAAACTGTTAGAGTGCAAAAATGGCACAACCTCTTTATAAAAATCTCTGTATATCTCCTAAAACTGTTCATAAGATAACATGCAGAAAGAAAAGAATCCAAATATACTTAAGAATAACATGACAGAACGTTAAACCAAAAATGTTAAAGTGGATGAAAGATATATTAAAACAAACAAAACTAAACTAGGAGCACTTTCACTCCTAGAAACATACCCAAAAGAAGTTTGTACATATGTTCATCAAAAGACAAATGCAAGCATGTTCATAGCAACATTATTCCTAATAACCAAAACAAGGACAACCCAAATGCCCTTCAATATTAGTACAGAAAAGTAAATTGTAGATTCGGACAATGGAACATTATACAGCGATGAGAAAAGACAGTCTACAACGACACACAACAACATGGTTAATCCCAAAAATAATGTTGAGCTAAAGAGGTCAAACACCAAAGAATCTATATGATTCTCTATGATATCACTCATATAAAATTCACACACAGGTAAAACTCTTGTATGGTGTTAGTGGGGAGACAAAAAGGAAGAGTAATTTTAGTGACTAAAGGGCATTTTGTGGTTTCTTGAGCTAGGTGCTGGTCACATAGGAGTATTCATTTTGTCAAAATTTCTGCACTAAAATGTAAAAAAGACACTCAAATTCAACTAAAGACTATAAATTAATATATACGTTTTGACTATCTGATTAAAAGCTGTAATATTTCCTTGAAGGAAATGTAAATTTTTACCTTTTCAGAGATTTTTTTGGCTGTTGTTTATATCCTGAGGTCCAGAAATACTTATCCTTCTAAATACTAACACAAGTACAAAACGTAAACATATATCAAGAAGTTCAATTAAGAACTTTTGCATTCATATGCAAATTTTTGTATTCAAAACAAATTAGAAATTTAAATATTTTCAATAAGGAACTGTTTAAACAAATTATGGCACAATGGAATGTATGACAATGAAATTCTACATTTACATTTAACATAATCAGATCTATATATACTGATACAGAAAGGCATGAAAGATGTTAACTTAAAATTGTAAAATAATATGTACACTCGTTGTTTTATAAAAGTGAGTAAGAATAATACAGAGGATTGTTCAACACACCTTTGATAGTGGTTATTTCTGTGAGAGTGATAAAATGGTGAATTTTTGCTCTCTACATTTCATGTTCAGAATGGTTTCTATGTTTGAAATTAGAATGTATCACACTTTTATAATCTGAAAAACTATAAAAAATTAATGAGATGGAAATATTTCAAGAATGCCTATGCTTTAAATCTTTTAAAATTCCACTGTTTTATCCTTTATATAAAGCCATTTGTATGTTGAAAACAAGGTGAAAGTAAATTTGATTAGACAGAACTTCTGCACCTCCCCTCCATTTTTGGTTACTTCCTCCAAGATTCCACCTTATTTCTTAAATTAGAATATCCAACTACCTCAAAAAAGGGGGTTGAACAGAGTGATCACTTAAAAACTCCTTCTAACCTTGAAATCTTTCCTTTCTTTCCTTTCCCTTTCCTTCTAACTCATTTAACCATAATAAAGATGTGCATTGTTCACTGTATCCAAGGAATGGAGTTTTATGTTCTCTTTCCATAATTTAAAATTATGTTACAATTTCTCCCAAGGGGGGAAAAAACTAATTTGCTTCACATAAGACGCTGAGTAGCACTGAAAAAGCACATTCCTTAATCTCTTCGGGATTGTTTTTTCAGTTCCTGCTTTTTGTCCTTTACATTTGCTCATGATCAGTAAGGGAAGAGTCTAGGTAATGATGATGGGACACTTCCTCAAAACCTCATGTTAGAGACTGTGTAGCATTAACAGCAGAAGCAAAAGGGCATGAAAAGCCTGATGAATTCAAAACAGACAAACCTGAGTTTTAGTTTCAGAAAATCTAGACCTAAGATCCATTTGATAATTTTTCAGGAAGTATGTTATTTCTATTTTTCTCAACCTTTTCCAACACATCCATTCATATTCTCTTTTACCTCACATTTTCTTCTACTTCAAAAATACCATTACAAATTTACCTTTAAAAGTTCCTAATAGGGGCCAGCCAAGTGGCTCAGTTGGTTAAGAGCTCGCTCAAGAGTGCGAGCTGAGCTCTGAGCAACAGCAGTTCGATGCCCAGCCCGAGCTGAGCTGCCGTTGAGCTGCCAACAGGTAGCAGGATGGCTCAGCTAAAAAAAAAAAAAAAAAAAAAGTTCCTAATAGCTCCCACCTGCAAGGGAAATAATTATTAATAAACCTGCACTAATCTTGTAATTTTGGCTATATAGAAAGAAGCAGGGTCGGCCGAGTGGTGTGGTGGTTAAGCACTGGCTTGGGAAGCCAGCGGCCCCGGTTCGGGTCCCACATATGAGGGCCAGTAACACAGCCCTCAAAAAAAAAAAAAAAATAGAAAGAAGCAAAGGGATCATTCTTATTACTTGTTGGGAAAGAAAGAACAGGTCCTAGTCAACAGGATATTAAACTGAAGGTTGAATCACAGGAACTATCAGTATGTTCTCTGTATCTGAGTCTTTCTGTTTTGTTTGTTCATTTATTTTGCTTAGATTCCACAAATAGGTACAATCGTATTTGTCTCTCTCAGTTTGACTGATTTCACTTAGCATAATACTCTCTAGGTCCATCCATGTTGTCACAAATGGTGATCACTAGATGGGAGGGAGTTGGGGGCTGGGTGAAGGGATTAAGAAGTACAAACTGGTAGTTAAAAAACAGTCATGGAAGTGTCAAGTACACTGTGGGGAATCTAGTCAATATTGTAAAAACCATGTATAGTGTTAAATGGGTACTAGACTTATTAGGGGATCACTTCATAAATTATAAAAATGTCTAGCCACTATGCTGTACACTTGAAACTAATATAAAATAATATTGAATGTCAACTATAATTTTAAAAAATAGTCACAGGATATATAGTGTAGCATGGGAAATACAGTTAATAATATTATAATAATTATATACAGAGTCAGATGAGTAATAGACTGGGGTTCACTTTGTGAGATATATAAATTTCTTAATCACTGTTAGTTTATACACCTGAAACTAATATATATATATATATATAAAACATATTAAACATTTTTGTAAAATTTTATTGGGAAACAGTGTTGTGAAAGGCGGATTTTCCAGAACCCACCAGCTACAAGTCAAGTCGTTGTTTCAATCTCATTGTGGAGGGCGCATCTCAGTGGCTCATGTGGGGATCAAACCGGTTACCTTAGTGTTATGAGTACTGCACTCTAACCAACTGAGCTAACCTGCGCCCCATTAAAAAAAATATATTTTTAATTTAAAAAAAATCACAAGAAAAAGAAAGACAATGGTAATCAAACTTATTAACAATTACTATACATTTAAAGGCCTTTTTAAATCTTCAGTCTACATCAAGAGCATACATAAGCTTTTACTAAAGTATACAGAACTCGAATACTATCCTAAGAAAAATTTACCAGCAGTAAGAGCAGTTAAAACACTGGAATAAATTAAAGCTAGACTAATATTATTTTTTTTTTTGTAAAATTTGAATCTAGATATATAGTAAATTGTAGAAGGATGAAGGGAGAAACAGGAGGAGGAAGAGAAAGAAGGAAGAAGGGAGGGAAAGGAAAGTCAATGTACCCCACCACTTCGGAATGATTTCTCACTATCAGGATCAGGTCTTTTGCATCTGAAGAACTTTAATTGAACTTTTTTCCTAATAAAGTATATTTCTGAGCAAAGATCCTAAATTCTTCATTTTATTTATTTATTTATTTGTTTGTTTGTTTATTTATTTATTTATTTTTAAGATTTCATTGGGGAATTCGAGGAGGGGAACACTATTGGGGAACTGGGGAAGGGGACCAGCCAAGTTATTGTTCTTCAGTCTTCGCTGTGGAGGGCGCCAGCCGCCATCTGGCTTCCCGTTGGCAGCTCGTGGCCTCTTAGCTCAAGGTGCTGTGTTCAGTTTTAGTTGTGGATGGGCATAGCCACCATCCCATGTGGAAGACGAACCAGTAGCCTTGTTGTTAAGAGTGCATGCGCTATCCACTGAGCCGTCCGGGAGGCAGCTCAGCTCAAGGTACTGAGTTCAGTCTCAGTTGTGGGTGGGCGTAGCCCACCATCGAGCAGGCAATCTTGTTGTTATACCAGCTGAGCCATCCTGCCACCTATTCGCAGCTCAGCGACAGCTTAGCTTGGGCACAGCATCACTGGCCCATGTGGGAATCAAACCAGCGACCGTGTTGCTAGGAGCTCGCGCTCTAAGCCTACTCTTAACCAACTGAGCCACTCGGCCCGCCCCTCTTTATATTATTTTAACTTCAGTAACACCAATCTGTTTTATTTCACCAATCTGTATGCTTTCAAAGTAAACAGAATTAAGTTAGCCCAGAGAACTAAGCCAGAGTAGAAAGCCAAAAAGTGACAATTTGATCCCCAACTTGCTTTTGAACAGAATATTTTTCTAGCTAATAATTTTAACAGTTATAAACAAATTTAAATGTAATCTAATCACAGTTCACAATGATGAGAAATTTCCTAAGCAGTCTTAAGCAAACTTTTTACTTTCCGTAATGCAGCAAAGATATTACTGGGTCACTGGAGCTGGAGAATAGCACAAACTCTGGCTGACAAACTTGTCAGCCAACAAATTATGTACTAATATAGACAGACGCCCAAATGGTTTGGTATTGTTCTGATCATAACATCAACACAGAGTAATGCTAGCATAATTTTACTATTTGAGAGAATTTTTTAAATTACCAACTTTTAAATTAAAATAAGAATACAGCTACTCTACATTATCCAATGAATTATAACTGCCAACGTTCAACTCAATGAAGAAACTTAGCCTGTATAAAACCACCATCAAAGTAAAAAAAAAAAAAAAAAAACCTTCATGAAGATAATGAACTGAGTTCAATATTAACAGTTCCTTTAGATAAATGCTCTCAATTGACCCAAATAAACCAATTTGCTGGGTCAGCAACGAGCATGAAGAAACTATTTCTTCTGTTAGAAATCAAGAAATATGACATTATCTATGCATGTAGGAAGAACTTCTGAAAATGTCCAGAAACTCTACTACTGTTGCTATTCAGAAATAATTAAAAATATTTCAATATACTTTAGATCAGTTTGATAATAGTATTAGAAAGGAACGAATTTAACAGTATTAACATCACATAAGTTGCTGTTTTTTATTCATTTGGAGCCTTGACACGAGGATTATAAAATACAACAGTTTTGTTTTTTTTCCAAGTATCTGAAACACAAGAGATGATTTTCCTTTAATGAGCTGCAATATACCATCTGTACAGGACCGGTTTTTATGACTACTTCTTAATTGGTGGTAATGGTGGAAGTCACCTAATTCTTATGATGGACAACTGGCTTTCCAGTATCTCAGAAATGGCATCTCCATCCTTCAGGTGCCCAAGCCAAAAGCCTCAAGGGTTATCGTGGACTCATCTTTTTCTCTCATACACATCCAATTGAGCCTTTTCTACAAATTATTTTCTGACTAGAATCATTCATTACTTTACCGCTACCATTTGCCTGGGGTCAGGCCAACAGTCACTCAGACTACAGTACATTGTCTTCCTAAATGATCTCTTTCTTTCCACCCTTGCCCCTATTCAAGACCAATCTCAACACAAAACTCAAGGCAATCCTTTTAAAATCTAAGTGTGTAGTAGTAAAGTTGACTTTGCTGAAAGAGAAGTCTGCCCTTTGCCTCAGCTGCTCAGAGATGATGTGTCATATCCGATAGAAGTGTCCTTGTTTAGGGCAGGGGCTTTGGGTTACACAGTATCAATAGACCTGGAAACTTAAGTTCACCTCCATGGGTAATCAAACAATCAATCCTGTTCATGTAATGAAGCCCCAATAAAAACTCTGGACACCAAAGCTCAGGTGAGTTTCCTGGTTGGCAACTCCATGCATACTTATGTCACACATCAGTACTGGGAGGGCAACGCATCATGACTGCACAGAAGACAATGCAGAGGCTCTGCATGGGAACCCTTCCAGATTCTGTACTGTCAGTCTCCTCCGGATGCTTTTGATCTGTATCCTTTCTTTGCAATAAGCCAAAACTGTCAGGACACCAGCTCTCAGTAAGTTCTGTGAGTCTTTCTAGCAAATTACTGAACCCACCAGTGGCTTTGAGAAACCCCTGAACTTGCAGTTGGTGTCAGAAACGAGGGCATTCTTAGAGACTGTGCCCTCAAACTTTTCAGTTTGGCTAACTCCAGGAAGGTATCAGTCAGTGTGTTTTTGTAGTTTTCTTGCAAATCAACAGTTTCTACAATTATGTGTAATCTTTCCTGTTCTAAATAAATATAATTTAACCACCCATTGTTTAAGAGAAAACAAAGTATCCTTCCACCTTCCTTTTTTCTCTCCACTGACTGCTTTAAATCTTCTCAGTGAGTCCCTATATTCATTTAGGGACTCAAAAATGAATTCCAAAACTTTCTCATCACATTTTCATAAATCCACTATATATGTTTCTACTCCTCCTAGAAGGTAGACAAATAGGGACTACAAAAGATCTTTGACCAGCACAGCCTCATATTTATCTGAGCACTACTAGAAATGAAAACAAATAAGAATCTTCTGGCTGGGCTCATGGCTCCATCCTGAGGCCCCCAGCCACTGGAACCTGCTTCTCCAGGCTTGATATGATGTACTCCCCAGAATTATGCTCATTTTATAAGCTTATTTTATTATAAAAAAGAGTTCACTTGGCTTGACTATGGTCACCACAGCATAGTTTTACTTTGGGCTTCCAAATTTTATTTTATTTTTGAATTATTATTTCAGGTATACAAAACAACACAGTGGTTAAGACATTTATATACCTCACAATATGATAACCCCAGTAAGTCTATTATCTATATGACACTGCACAGTTTTTACAGTATTTTATTTACTATATTCCTTATGCTATATTTTACATCCTGTGACTATTTTTTTTAAATTATAGTTGATATTCAATATTATTTTATATCTATTTTAGGTGTACAGTGTTAGACATTTATATAATTTATGAAGTAATCCCCCAGATAAATCTAGTACCCATCCGACACTATAGCTAACTATAGTCCCTATGCTGTACTTTACATTCCCATGACAATTCTTTAACTCCCAATTTGTACTTCTTAATCCCTTCACCTTTCTCACCCAGCCTCCCAATGCCCCTCCCTCCCATCTAGTCAGTTTGCTCTCTGTATCTATGAGTCTATTTCTGTTTTGCTTTGGTAGTCAGGTATGTTTAAAACTGAAAAGAAAAATCTGTTTTTAAATCAGTATAACCAAACACTTTATAATTTGAATATTACAGTTTCATTTTATAAAATAAACAAGGGACAACCCCTCCCCCCCAAAGAAAAAAAATAAAGATTCTGCAATAGTTCTGTATCTTTATGATATGGATTCTTAATGAAATTCAGGATCCTTAAATTAGATTTGAAAACTATACTCATTATACACCTTTACACTTCTTAAAAGAGGCATATGCAGTTTGTTTTTATACACAGATTCAGTTTTCACCTATTTCAGTGGTCTCTCAGACGATCGAGTTTAATACCAAATTCTAATGAAGTACCCATCATCATCCCTAGGCCACCTGGCCTCCCCACCTTCCATCAATCTATTTACGACTCCACCCACCTCACTGCACTCAACTCCATTCCACTGCAGAGTGATCTTACTCAAAATGCAAATCTGATCTTCTCCCATCAATAGTTTCCTGGAATCTTTAAGATAAAGTCAAAAGCCTTACAAGACCCTCATCCTGTGACCTTAGTCACTACGTCCTGCTCTCCCCCTGCATGTGTACACTGCAGCTCTGAGATCGGCTTGCACAGGGTCCCCAACACTCCCCAAGCACACTCCTCCCTCATAACTGTTCCCTCTGCCTCATCCATCCTTCCGCAACTCTTCACCCAGATTCTACTCATCCCTCAGGTTGCAGATTTCATATTACTGAAGAGGTCTTTGCTGATGCCTTCCCACAAACAAGGTAATCTCTCTCTCTCTCTCTCTCTCTCTCTCTCTCTCTCTCTCTCTCTCTCACACACACACACACACACACACACACACACACTCACATGAGGCACCTTACCTTTTGCAGCACTAATCACTCTTGGTCAGTTTGTCTCCACTAGACTGGATGCTTGAGAACACGATCCAGGTCTTTCTTACCCATTGCTAATCCACAGTGCTGTGCACATATTTGCTGAATGAATGAGTCCAGAAGTACTTCAAAGGTTTCAAAGTCAATTATTAGTACAAACTATGTCATTTTATTAAACATCTTTTCAAAAATCCATCACAAAAGGAAAATGCTTCTCTAAAGTGAAAGTTGTTTATCATTACAGCACTAGACAGTGTTTCAACAATAAAACTTCAGAAAGAATAAAAATGCAAGAGTAATGGCTGTCTAATAAAGTTTCATTTTAAATTAATTTCCAAAGTCAATTAATACCATGCCCAAAGGGCATTATAACCATGACCAAAAACCTTCTTTTGTTAAGCATAGGGTAAAATCTATGTTCAAACATGTGCTAAATTTTGATGCTTTATTTAGGAATAATTTCCCTCATAAGAGGTTCAGTTCCTTTATAAATAGTATCTATCAGATTAGAAACTAGCGATTAACATTGTGGCCTAAGTTAAAAAGAAAAAGAGGGCCGGTTAAAAAGAAAAAGAGGGCCGGCCGAGTGGCACGGTAGTTAAGAGCTAGCTTGGGAAGCCAGCGGCCGCGGTTCGGTCCCACATATGAGGGCCAGTGACACTGCCCTCAAAAAAAAAAGAGGTCACTATAACAATTCTTCTTAGTAACTTATGGTTAAAATTATCTAAGAGGAAGAGAAGAGAAAAATGTCCAGCAAGGATTCACCAAGTGCAGAACCAGCTAAATTCACATCTAAATGAGATATGGGACATATTTACAAAGTGACTGCACAGTGATAAATGTAAATATTTATTTTGGGGAAAAGAAGAAACAAATCTTGCTTATGGAATTCTAAATAATATATAGATACCACCCTTTCCAGGAGGTGGAGCTTAATCTCCACCCACCCGAACATACACAGTCCTTGAGGGTGGGCTACTTGGTGGCTTGCTTTCAAATAACAGAATGTGAAAAGAGAAAAATAGTAACTTTCCTGAGAAGAAATCTGGTAAGTATCACCTTAATCAAGTAATGAAGGTTAACCTCACTCACCATGTCCTGTAGGTATAATGCACCCCTTGATATAAGTGACATAAGTCATTTGCTATAAGCGACAAAAAGGGTACTTCGCCCCACAGTATTCTTTCCAAAATTCCATAACCTCAGTCTAATCATGAAACAAAAAGTCAAACCAAACCAAATTGAGGGACATTCTACAAAATGCCTACCTGACCAATACTTCCTAAAACTGTCAGGGTCATGAAAAACAAGGAAAGACTGAAACTGTCACTAAGGACATGTGACAACAAAATGCAATCCAGTACCCTGGACTGGATCCTGGAACAGAAAGAAGACACAAATGAAAAAACTGGTGAAGTACAAATAAAGTCTGGAGTTTAGCTACCAATAATGTACCAACGTTGGTTTCTCGGTTTGGTCAAGGGAACCATCATGATAGAAGGTGTTAACAACGGGGAAAACCGGGAGAGGATTCAGGAATGCTCTGTGCGAGTGTTACAATTTTTCTGTAAACCTAAAAATATTCGGAAACAAAAGGTTTACTTTTTAAGAGTCTATTTTCATGTATTAATGTACTATAAATGTCTCAGAGTCCTAGTTTCCAAACTTCAAAAAATTACTGGCAAACAGATCAGTTGTCCAATCTCCATTAAGTTACATCAGACATACTGCAAAGGGTGTTACACTCAAACCAAAACAAAAATCTGTCAAGTCAATTATAACTACAAAAATGATAAAGCACAACTTAGAAGTGAGTGATTGGCATCTATTTCTTGAAAATGAAGCTTCAAATGTGTAATTCGTGACTATTTAAATCTAAACCGCTCCCTACTATTAAGCATCATGCTGCGGTAGACACTAGGACACCGTGAGGAGTGGGGAAAAGACAGACCAATGAGCAATAATAAACGGTTAGGTACTGTGATGGGGGAAGCAGGGCGCAATGGGAGCTAAGAGCAGGAGCATTAAGATGGTAAGCATTATCCAAGAAAAGGGGAGGAGTGAGCATGTCAGGCAAAGGGAACAGCTTACACAAAGACCTACCTACAAGTGAGAGAACATCCAGTTATTCAGTATGGCTCCAGCTTAAAGTGCTAAGTAGGGCACGTCAAGAAATGAGGCAGCCCAGTTTTTCAGACTGCTTTTGGGAGTCATGCCTAGAAGCTTGGCCTAGAGTTTCTTTAACTTTCTCAACAATGCTGGAGCAACTGAAACCTTTTGTGTTTTAGTTCACTATTTGCCATAAAAACTTTAACCAACACAATCCCTCTTATGAAGATAATTAGCTTCCATATCACAACATTCAACAATTAAAAAAAAACACCTAAGTGTTTAACCACAGGTCTCTGTGTGCAATCCTACACAATTTTCTTTCTCCCAATTATGTGCAAAAAGATAAGGAAAGCAGGTTTATAAAATGCACAGATGGCAAAAAGCTGGCAGCCATTGCTAATATAATGTTTTAAGTTCTATACTTAAATTCAAATGTATCAATTGCACGAATACAGGTAGAGATGAACCAGGGAATAAAGGAAGGGAGAGAATAATTATCCAAACACTGATCTCATCATACTAGCTAGCACAAGCCAGAAATACACAATAAATCTCTCAGCCTTACCCTTCCTGCAACAGAGGACACATCTGACAGAATTCAGTAGAACATATGGTTAAAAGCATGGGTTGAGGCCAAACTGCGCAGTTTTGAAACCCAGCTCTACCATTTACTAGGTGTTTGACACTGGGCTATTTACCTCTTTGGGCCCAAGTTTCCTTCTTTGTGAAATATGAGTACAGATTTTATCAGTACCTAGACAATGGATTCAGTTTGATGGTTAAATAGTTAATATACATCAGCTGCTATTAATATGCAGTATATACTACCAAAGGTATATATTCTCTGTGCTCTCATGAATAGCTACCCTTTTCTCTCCCTCTCAAGAAAGCACGTCAGAGAGTAACAAACATTATCTTTAATCTACTTAATCTACTGTATATGATTTAAGTAAATCATTCCTAAAATTTAGTTTACTACCAATATACTGTACAACCCACAGCAATCACCACACTTCAGTGTAACACCTAGGAGTATCACTGATCTAGACTTTCCCCACCCTGTGTGCTTGTTAACAAAACCCTGACTTCCTTTGGATATCAGCTGGCCATGCACATTATGTGAGGCCGGTCTCATTTCAGTTCCCTGGGCCAGCAGCATCAGTATCACCCAGAACTTGTGAGAAATGCAAATTCTCAGTCACATTCTAAACTTACCAAGGCAGAAGCTGTAGGGGTGGGGCTCAGCAATCAGTGTTTTAACAGGTTCTCCGTTCTGGTACACACAAGTCTGAGAACCACTGACCAAGAACCACTGAGCCAGTAATGTTAACTCTCTACCTCTTGTCAACGACTGGTTTAGGAATGGGCATGTGACCATTCTGACCAAGGAGGGGCACTTTGGGAAATTTTGCTTATCCTTAAAAATGAACACAAAGAAGGGACCTTCTATCTCTGGCCTTTAGATGTTATTGATTGGTGACCTGATGCTTACAGCTGCTGCAGCCATCTTGTAACCCGAAAGCCTATCCTGCCATGCTGAGTCCTTGATATAATCAAGGCGAAAAAATAACCAATCATGGATCCACTGTATCCAAGAGATCTCCTGATACTTGACTTAATATCATGTTTCATCAAATATAAGACATAGCAATGGTAGGATACATAATTATTTTATGGATCATCAAGGGGGAAAAATGCTATCAACTAAATTGACATGCTATTCATTTAAATGTTCAAAATGTCTCAATTTCAGGAATGTTCAAATATGAAGAAAACGCACATCTTTGAATGGCAAACAGTAAATTCCTTATTATTTAAGCCAGTTGAGAAGGGGCTTCCTGTCGCTGCTAAAAACATAATTGATTTTTTAAAAGGATATTATATTCAATTCTGGGTCTTAAGATGCAGAATACACAAAAGACTGGCAAGAATAATGGTGGGGAACCTTGAAATGTAAAGTAAAAGAAGGTAAAATATTTAGACTGACAAAGGAAAAGCTTAGAAGAGGGCACCATAACTGTCCTCAATCATCTGAAGGGCTGGAGTCCTAAAAAACGATGTCACTTCCTACAACTCCACATAAAGCTCGCAAAGGCACATTTTAAACTAAGGAATAAAATCTACCAATAGAAAGATATACCTTAAAAACTGTTTCATGCATTCCAGCAGAAACAGAATAATCACTTCAAAAACTAAGGGTATGATTCCTCTGGTTGGGAAGGTAGATCAGACTACCCTTCAAGGACCCTTCCAACTTTAAGATTCTAAGATATTATGACCAGATTAGAATATAGCAAAGACAAGACTCATTAAAACATATAATCATATCAAAACTTCCAATAGGACCTGATTTAGGCAGAGTACCCAGGAGAAATTAAATTCAAGAAATCAAGGATATGGGATGGAATTCACAAGCCTCAGAAGGTTACAAGATGGCTGCAGCAGCTTTAACCATCAAATCAACACCATCTAAAGGCTAGAGAAGGTCCCTTCTTTGTGTTCATTTTTAGGAATAAATAAAGACTCAAATACTACCTACCTCCAATCTAACCCCATTGATTGGGACTTAAAGTTCTCTCTCCATCACCACTACCTACCTGGGCACATCTTCCACTCCTTAAGGAATCTACTCTGTGTCCATATCCCAAAGCTGTCCATAACCCTCTACTCCCACCCCAGCCTCCCAGCCTAATTCCTGCCTAGTATCTTTGCTCATGATGTCCCTACAAACCTAAGACATCATTAGCCATTTTTGTGCACCCAAAATTTACAAATCTTGTAAAGTGCAATCAAAACACCCAGTCCCAAGGTTAGGATAGATCCAGTTAGTTATATGTAATATAAACACATTCAGGGGCCCCTAAAGTTCTTTACAACGTTGGGAGCATTTTCAGCCCTTAATAAATCTTAATTATTTGTCGATCGCTTTAGAAGCTATCAAAGAACTTTCTCAGTCAGAGTTTAATACTTAATATATTTATATAATGGTAAAATATTTATTAAACTATATCATCAAGTGCCTGCAACTCGAAATTATGGTGAGCTTAACTACCCAAGAAGGAAAGTAAGGAATAAAGGTTTCGCCGCCTTTGTAAAAGGCATTGTACGTAGTTAGCCAGGACATGGAGAATACATGGAGTCCAGTAAAATGAGAACGAAAACAAGAAGAAGGTCTATAGAAGGCTCATCACATCTTATCCTACCTACTTCACAGAATGTTGTATCTGGGAAGTAATCTGACTCCATCATATTTTATATATAAAAACAGTGATCCAGAAAAATTAAGTGATATGCTCAAGATTAAAAAAAAAAAAAAAAAAAAGAAGTTCCTTTTTTATTTTCTGAAACAGGAACCCACCTAATTGGAAAGCTAATAAAGAAAGCCTCCAGAATATTTTAAAAGAATGAACAGAGGGCCGGCTGAGTGGCGCAGTGGTTAAGCGCTGGCTTGGGAAGCCAGTGGCCCCGGTTCGGTCCCACATGTGAGGGCCAGTAACACTGCCCTCAAAACAAAAACAAAAACAAAAACAAAAAACAAACAAACAAACAAAAGAATGAACAGAGAAGCAAATCCAAGAATTAAGGATACAAAAAGTTGACGGGAAGGAGGCGAAGCAGATAATTGGCTACATTAAGTTAAATAGAAGTATATATGCCTACCACACAGCAAACCCAGGAAAATCTTTCCTTCTCTTTCCCTTAGTCCAGAAGAACTATACTCACTGAAGCTTTATGGCCTTAATTTTCCAAAAGGTGATTTAAGATTCACTAAGGTTACAACCTGGTGTAGCCCTGATCAATCATGTAAGGGGAAAAAAAACACACTAATTTTTCATTATAATCAGATACTATGTGGTTTTATTTCACATGTCACTTAAACGCAGCTAAACTGGAATTTGAAAATGGCTTTATACTGACACTGTGACAGTGAAAAATTACAGAATGTACTTTCTTCTCCATAAATTACAAGAGACACTTCAATACAAACTTTTTTGTTTGTATTGGTTTATACAAAAGCGTGACTTCTGACTTTCTAAAAAATTTAAGACATTATTACAAATGACCTATTGGTCAACCCAGAGAGGCATTCAACTTCAAAAGTTTTAAGATGGCCAGTCTGGCTAACACACTTAGAGCCAGAGAAAGAACTTTGCATTCGTTAACAGCCATGTCACAGCCAATGTAAGAGTCCTAGCAGAACTACATCATATAAGTGTTTAGGGCCTAACAGACATTTTTATGCATTCATCACCTATCTCATTCTCAGACCAGCTAATCTTTTTGGATCTGAGTCTCCAAAAATATCACTTAGGATAAAGAAAACAGCTCTTCTTAAAGAGAAATAGTTTATTTATCCAATTTGTTTCTCTTGCACATGGAAACAGGGAAAACAGAACCCTCTATTAATGTAATATTATACAAAAGCCAAGTGATCATAACCTAAAATTATTTTCTAATAAAATCAGGGCCATTTAAAATGATCAAAAATCAACACATTTAATAGTAAAAAGTTAGAAAACATTAAACCATACTCTGAGAGTCTGTCTTAATAATTACCAGTCTTTCAAACAGGGTTCGTTTTTTTGTTTGTTTGTTTTTCTAGAGGGCAGTATCACTGGCCCTTATATGTGGGATCCGAACCGGGGCTGCTGGCGTCCCAAGCCAGCTCTTAACCACCGCGCCACTCAGCTGGCCCCTCAAACATGGTTTTTAAAATACAGGTTTGTGTAAAGCATAAGCATTACACAGCATTTACTACCCAGGATAATGTATTACAAAGTCTATTTACATATGCACTTAATTTTAACAAATGTGACTGGCACATCAAAGACTTTGTCTCTTTTGTTGCCACTGTGATTTTCCAGGCTCTGATCTAGTAAAAAAAAAAAAAAGACCTGAAAAAATCCACCCAAATCTGCATGTACCATGTCTTTCCTTGATCACATAATTAACTACATCCACATCTACTGGAGATAAACATCATGATAAAAATTAAGTCCCATAATAAAATCTAAAGGCAAAAATTAAAATATGAATAGTGAGTAACAAAATACATACTGAATTAGGTAGAGGCACTAATTCAGATGGAAAGGAATATATATCCATTTTGTTCTTTGCATGATCTGTTACTAATTTTTTCAGTTTCTGACAAAAGCACTTATACAGTCCTTATTTTGTGTAAGGTACCACCTCAGCACTTTAGATAATGAAACTCATTTATGCTACCTATGAAGTAGGTATGCTCATTTGACAGATGAGGAATTGAGGCAGAGAGTTCCCCGATGTGTCCAAGATAACCATAGCCACAGAGCTAAATGAAGGGTTTAAATTTTATTCCATTCTAAATCTTCTCTGCTGTCCCTGGGACCTGCCCTCACTGGAAAAAACAACAACAACAACAAAAAAACGGATAGGGCCGGCCGAGTGGCGCATTGGTTAAGCACTGGTTTTGGTATGCCAGCGGCCCTGGTTTGGATCCCACATGAGGGCCAGTGACACTGCCCTCTACAGCTAACAACAGCTCCACCTGGAGCTGGGCTGTGCGAGCCACGGTGATGGTGTGGGCTGCAGCCCCTGCTGCAGTGGGCTGCCATAGGCTACAGTGAGTGGCCTGCAGCCAGCGTGAGCGGCTGGCAGCCAGCATGAGGTGCCAATAGCCGCGGTGAGCGACATCCAGAGCCCAGCGACCGATCTGCCTCATCCGGGAAGAGCGCAATGACGATACCAACAGTGAAGCAACATCCTCCGCAACTAAACTGAAGAACAAAGACAGCAAGTTGTCTGTTCCCCTTCCCAGATTCCCCAACGCTGTTCCCCTCTGCCAATTCCCCAATAAAATCTTAAAAAAAAAACAAAACAACAAAACGGATAAACACACACCAAAAAGACAACCATTCCTCAACCCAGCTATCTTGGCAGAGTTCCAGAGTCGTGCTTCTGAATGGCAATGTGAAAATGAGTTTTTGGAGGAGTCACTCACATCTAAGCTTCACCCTGAGGATCTATCTCCCCTTTCTCTAATGAGGAAGAATGAATGAGACCAGGCCAGCACTACTTCCTACTTGCTCCCCTACTGAGTCAGTCTATTCACAGCCAGAAAGCCAATCATCCGGCAGGCTTCTGCTTCAATCCAGGTACAGTAGTAGTGAGGTTTGAAAGTGCCTCAAGCAGAGCCAACAGTTCTCTGATCCTTTACAATATCAAACTCTGCAATTGTGTGTCATAGCAGCCATGCTCAAATGAGGTCAATTACTCGAGGTACTCACTACTTTTCCCTTTTTTCTACCCCTGGTGTTCAGGCTCTTTTCCCAGCACTTACTCAGAGCTGTCATTAGCTTTCTCCCCTTGGTTGTACTGCTCCTACATTTATGTTATTCTAAGTCTTCTTCCCTATGGATTCCTGTGGGGAAAATAAAAGTTCTGAAAAGAAAAAAATGGAATGGAATGGAATGAAAATTCAAGAGGTTCTTGTTTTATGTCGCTGTTTTAACAGGTTCCTTTCAAAAAAAAAAAACAAGCACTAAAACATTAGGAATATGGCCTAAATATAATAAACACACACATATAAAAACGTATACCAACAAATATATGCCAGAATAACAAGGGTCTTTCCTTCTTAGGATTCTCCTTTTCTAGCCACTAATTTCTAACTACACCATTCTTCTGTAACCACATAATCAACTGTTTCTCAAAATTCATTTGTCAGATATGAACTATCAGAAAAAAAATTGGCCTTGGACACCTGAGACCTGGCTCCTAGACCACCACCATCACTTACTTACTTAAGAAACAATGTCACTAAAGTTTTGTTTACTAATCTGTACAATGGAATCCCACTTCCCCATATCTCCCCAAAAAAAAGGTTCAAAAAGATATTATGGGTGTGTAACTACCATGTTTCCTGGAAAATAATGCCTAACCGGAAAATAAGCCCTAACATGATTTTCAGGGTGCTCATAATATAAGCCCTACCCCAAAAAGAGCCCCAGTTAAGATGTCAGCCAGAGGGCTGGCCGAGTGGCTCGGCTGGTTAAGAGCTCGCTCAAGAGTGCGAGCTCTGGGGCTGGCCGAGTGGCGCAGTGGTTAAGGGCTGGCTTTGGAAGCCAGCAGCCCAGGTTCAGGTCCCACATATGAGGGCCAGTGACACTGCCCTCAAAAAAAAAAAAAAAAAAAAAAAAAAGAGTGCGAGCTCTGAACAACAGGGTCGCCGGTTTGATTCCCAACCCGAGATGAGCTGCTGCTGAGCTGCCAACAGGTAAAAAAAAAAAAAAAAGAAAAAAAGAAAAAGAAGATCATCAGCCAGACATGACTGTATATGAATAAATGTACATTTCTGTACATGAAGAAAATGCATCTTTTGGAACAAAAATTAATATAAGACCAGGTCTTATTTTTGGGGAAACATGATGTACCAAAGCACTAGAGGCACTACCAACAGGGTTCCCTTCAATCCAATTCAAGAAAATCCTCTGAGCAATATATCAATACTAAGTAATCCAGCTTTTCCCTTGGCAATAACTCTTTGTAGCAGAGAAGTGCAGATGCACTAACTCCTATGCTTTTATGAAGAACTTTAACCAAATTCTGTTTTGACTTGATGCCTGGACAAACAATATAAGGGGCAATGAGGAACAGCTGGGAAAACAGCATGCAGTCTAGGGTCATAGCAGCTGCAGGTTCACTTCATACAAACCACAATTTATTACCAGCTGTTTTCGCCCAACTCAGGTTTCAGAATAAATGCAACGTATTCACTCCTAGGTTGTACTCCTAAAAAATTAACCATGACTCCCAATGAAGTACCAAAATGACTGATCAAAGGCAAAAGTAGCCAAAGAACACCAGAAAAGTATTATACATTCTTGAATGCAAGTGCCTCAAATTCTTACCCAAATAGTCATTTCTAGTTCATGTATAATGCAAGAATCGGTCTTCTCATGAATATACTCTGTGTTATGCTATCACATGTTACATAAGAGGGCAGTAAAGTCTTAAAAAGCCACATGCAGTGGTCAATGTTCTGCCAAATGATGCCCACTTTTGATATTTGTGAATGGATTATCAATGCATACTATCCACCAATAGATAAAAAAAATTTTAGCTGTACTTCAGCTTTGTCAGTAAATCCATAACTATAAAATTGTATGTAAGTAAAATCATATTTACCACTGCCTTGGGTTATTTCAGAAGTCCATTTGCGGGGTGGAGGGCGGGGGGATCTAAAACTGTGGCCTTAAGATATAAAGATCACAAGGCACCAAACTTTTTAAATCTTAAATTTAGTATTTAATAGATGCTATTTAATTAGTATTTACTAAATATTGTTTAATCTAATATTTAATAGGAAAAAATATTAACACTTCTACTCAGTCAACAACAATATTGAAAATAGCATAACAGACACTGGTGATTGCCAGAGAAATATAAGGGTCTGACAAGCAACAAAGCATTGCTTCTCTGCAGAATTTATAGATGTGGTAGAATGACATGGTTTTGGTGGGTGCTGAAATGGACTACCATAAGGAAACAGAGCCTGACAGAGTAATGTCAGAATGGTGAAGCAGGCAGCTCCAAGCTCCCATTCACTACCAATCATATCATAACATCAAAAACCAAGCACCAGCTGTCAGAACCAAGCTTGTCACAACTATGGAAAACAAAGATTTACAGTAACCAACTGAACACTGAATGAAGGGAACATTCACTTAAAATGGTAGGAAAGCTTTGTGGCATTTTCACGCATCCTTGCCCTACCTCATCTCTGGCAGTCGGCAGAAACTATGTTCCCAGAATGGGATCCTGCTCCTTGGTTCCAGAAAAAGCTGAGTCAACCTTATTTGTGAATTATTGCATAACTGTTCTAACCTGGGGGCCACCTGAAGTACTGACAGAAGATGTGGTCTCTGTTTTACCTAACTCAAACGCACCCAAGCTGGAGAACTAACTGGCATTACTTGAAAAGACTTTAAGGTGGAGGAACAATCTGTAGACACTTGAGGTAAAAGATTACAGTTGAGACATACAACAGACCACTTGAGATCTAGGAGGAAATGTCAAGAAGAGAGTTTCTTTGGAGAATTAGAGCAGTCGAAAGTATTCATGTATACAGGTGAACTTAGAAAGCCACAAGTATGCCAAGAGCAAGATGCATACTCAAAGAAAATCTTAAATTTTTACTTTGGACTGAATGCTAGGCTAGTTACAAGTCTGGCTAATTTTGAAAATGGGCACCAACACAGGGCCAATCTGCAAAGACTAGAAGAGGTTTGTTAGTTTTTTTTAGCTCCTTAGCATTCTAGAAAATCTCTGTGAAAACACTAGCTGAACACAACCTAACAGAGACTTCAGTGACCACACATGACAAGGAATATGGTCACTGCAAAAAATGGTTGGAAAAAAATCACTAATAAGAGTATTACTGCCTTCAACAATCAAAAAACAGCAAACCTTAGGGAAGGGGGAGAATCTGATTTCCAGAAATACAACATTATAATAGTCAAATGTCCAGTTTTCAACCAAAAAATCATAAAGCATAAAAAAAAACACAAGAAAATATAATCCATTTGAAGAGACTAATTACATTAAATGTAAATAGTTTAAACTCTCCAATGAAAAGGCAGATTGGAAAAATTAATTAGTAGGATGAATTTAAAAAGTATGATCCGCTAACCGAGTGGTGCACTGGTTAAGAGCTGGCTTGGGACACCAGCTCTGAGCAGCGGGGCCCTGGTTCGGATCCCACATATGAGGGCCAGTGACGCTGCCCTCAAAAAAAAAAAAAAAAAAGTATGATCCAACTGTATACTATCTACAAGAGACTCACTTTAGATGGAAAGATGCAAGTGGAAGATTGTTAGAGAAAGGATGGAAAGACATAGTACGTGCAATGATAACAAAAAGAGCTGGGGAGGATATACTAATATTGGACAAAATAGACATTAAATCAAAACTGTTACAAAGGACAAAAGACTTTATTAATAAAAGGGTCAATTCATCAAAAAGATATAATAATTATAAACATACAAAGGGTGTCAAAAAATGTATACACATTTTAAGAAAGGAAAAAAACAGTATTAAAATTGTAATACTCAATATATGCCGATAACAAAAGATGAATACAAGTCACGTTTGACTTCTGCAATTACAAAAGGTGCTCAAAGTGGTTACCATCAGCATAATTTTAATATGGTTTTTTTCCTTTCTTAAAATGTGTATACATTTTTTTGGCACCCTCTGTATATGCATCAAACACCATAGCCCCAAAATATAAGAAGAAAGCATTGGCAGAATTTAAGAGAGAAAGAGAAAGTCCACAATAATAGTTGGAGACTTCAGTACACCCCATTCATTAATGAACAGAACAATTTGACAACAAATAAATATATAGAACATTTGAACAATACATAAATCCACTGGACCTAATACACATAGACAGAACACTCTACCCAACAACAGCAGAACACATATTCACCTAAAGTGCACACAAAGAGAATCATATATTAGGTCACAAAACAAGTCTTAATAAATTTAAAGATTGATATACCAAGTATATTCTGCAACCACAATGCTAAAAAGCTAGAAATCAACACCAGTTAAAAACAAACAAACAAACAAAAAACTAGAAAATCCATAAATATATGAAAATTAGACAACACTCAGACAACCAATGAGTCAAAGGGAAAATTAGAAAATATATTGAGACAAATGTAAACAAAAGCAAAATATATGACAACTCGTGGGAAGAAGCAAAAGCACTGCTCAGAGGTAAATTTATAGCTATAAAGGCCTACATTAAAAAAGATCTCAAATCAAAGACCTAACTTTACATGATGAGGAACTAAAAAAAGAAGAGAAAAATAAACCAAAAGCTAGCAGAAAGAAGAAAATAATGAAGATCAGCAGAAAAGAGAGAAATGAAATAGAAAACAGAAATATAACACAGAAGGGCAATGAAAACGAAAGTTGCTTCTTTGAAAAGATCCAACAAAATTGACAAACCTCTAGCTAGACTTACAAAGAAAAAACAAAACAAAACAGAGAAGACACAAATAACTAGAGTCAGAAATGAAAATGGGGGCATTATTACCTACCTTGAATAAATTTTTTTTTAAATTATAAGAGAATTCTATGAGCAACTGTACATTAACGAATTAGTTAACCTAGATGAAGTGGATAAATTCCTAGAAACACATAAATTGCATAAATTGATTCAAGGAAAAACAGGAAATCTCTACAAACCTATTAGCAACGAAAACTCTTTCAAGAAAAAAAGTCTAGCACCAGTCAGCTTGACCGGTGAATTCCACCAAATTTTTAAAGAATCAATATCAATCCTTTTCAAACTCTTCCAAAGAATAGAAGGAGACACTTCCCAACCTGTTCTATGAGGCTGCAATGCCCTGATACCAAAGCCAGATAAAAACATCACAAAAAAAGAAAATTACAAACCAACATCTTATGAATAGATATGCAAACTCTCAATAAAATACTAACAAGCCAAATCCAACAGTATATTTAAAAGATTATATACCATGATCTAGTGGTATTTTTTTCCTGGAATGCAAGGATGGTTCAACATATGAAAATGAATCAATGTATAATAATACAACACATTAACAGAATGAAGGGACAAAAAATACATGATCATCTCAATTGATGCTGTGCATTTTGATGTCAAAAGTGCATCTGACAAAACCCAACACTCTTTCATGATAAAAGCACTCAAAAAACTAGGAGTTGAAGGGAATGTTCTCAACATGATAAAGAGCATTTATGTAAAACTCACCTTTAACATCATACTCAGTAATGGTTAGAGACTGAAAGCTTTCACTATAAGATCAGAAACAAGACAAAGGTGCTCACTTTCACCACTGCTATCAACAATGCGCTGAAAGTTCTAAACAGAACAATCAAATAAGGAAAAGAAATAGAAGGCATCCCATACAGAAGAAAATTAGTAAAACAATTTCTATTGCAGATGACATGATCCTACATATACAAAATCCCAAAGAATACACAAGAACATTACTAGTGCTAATAAACAAATTCAGCAGGAAACAAGATCAACACACAAAGATCAGTTGTGTTTCAATACGCTAGTAATGAACAATCTGAAATAAGAATTCAGAAAACAATTCTATTTACAATAGCATCTAAAAGAATAAAATACCTAGGAATAAATTTAACCAAGGAGTTGAAAGACATACACACTAAAAACAACATTGATGAAAGAAATTAAAGATTTATGAGCTGAATGTTTGTGTCCCCCAAAATACAAATGACAACAAGCACATGGAAAGATACAACATCATCAGTCATTAGGGAAATGCAAATCAAAACCATAATGAGGTACCTTCATACCTATTAGGATGAGCACAATGAAAAAAAATGGAGGCCGGCCGAGTGGCGTGGTGGTTAAGCGCTGGCTTCGGAAGCCAGCAGCCCCGGTTCTGGTCCCACATGTGAGGGCCAGTGACACTACTCTCAAAAAAAAATTTAAAAAAAAAAAATGGAAAATTACAAGTGTTGGTGAAGACATGAAGAAATCAGAATGCCTGTACATTGCTATTAGGAACGTAAAGTGGTACAGCTGCTGAGGAAAACAGTTTGGTGGTTATTTAAATATTTAAACATAGAATTACCATATGATCCAGCAATTTCACGCATATGTATATACTCAAAAGAAGTGAGAGCAAGAACTCAAAGAGGTATTTTTATATGAGTGTTCACAGAAGTATTATTCACAAAAGCCAAAAGGTAGAAACAATCCAAATGAACAGATACACAAAATGTGGTATATATCCATACAATGGAACATTATTGTCTTTAAATCAGTGAAATTCTGACACATGCTACAATATAGATGAACCCTAAAAACATGCTAAGTGAAATAAGCCAGACACAAAAGGATAAATTTAGGATTCCACTTATATGAGGTATCCAAAGCAGGTAAACATAAAGACCAAAAGTAGAATAGAGGTAACCAAGGGCTAGAGAGAAGGAGCAATGGGGAACTATTGTGGAATAATTTCTGTTTGGTATGATGAAAAAGTTCTGGAGATGAATGGTGGTGATAGTTATACAACACTGTTAATGTACTCAATGTCACTGAACTGTACAGTTAAAAATGGTTAAATTTATGTTCTGTATATTTTACCACGACAAAAATCTTAAATGGTTAAAATATATTTTATGTTAATCTGTTTGCCACAATAATTTTTTAATGTAAAAACAAAGTGAAAGCAAGATAATCAAGTTTTTGGAATCTCACAGAGGTATATAATAAAATTTCTCCTGGAGTGCCATGAAAATGACATTTGCAACCTCTAGTTGGATCTGATGTTAGATCTAGGCTAGTGATTAGTACCCCAGGGTAGCACTCAATAAGAATGATTTAAACAAGCTCCTGGTTATTAATGTGTTGTACTGAACGAAAAATAAATTACAGTGCTAATTCGCTACCCTATGCAATTCCTCAAAATGTTAAACACAGAATCACAGGACCCAGTAAGTCCATTCTTAGGTATATGCCCAACAGAAATAAAAACAAAGACCACACAAAAACTTGAACATAAACTTTAGCAGGACTATTCACAACAGCCAAATAATGGAAAGAACCCAAATGTTCATCGACTGATAAATGGATAAACAAAATGTGGCATTATCTATACAGTGGAATATTATTCAGCCATAAAAAGCAATGAAGTACTGATACAGGCTACACCATGGATGAACCTTGAAACGTTATGTGAAAGTGAAAGAAGCTAGTAAGAAAAGGCTACATATTGTATGATTCCATTTCTATTAAATGGCCAGAATAGGCAATTCTGTAGAGACAGACAGTAGATTAGTGGTTCCCAGGGCTTAGAGGAAAGGGAGAATGCAGAGTAATCACAATGGGTACAGGAGGGTTTCCTTTTTAAAGGAAGAATGAAAATGTTCTAAAATTAGACTGTGGTGATGGCCGCACGACTTTTGAATACACTAAAAACAAGGAATTATACACTTTAAGTGGGTAAATTTATGGTATGTCAATTACAGTAATGCCTTGGTTTGCGAGCATAATTCGTTCCAGGAACAAAGTACTCATATTGCAATACATTGCTCATTTACCACGTTAAAATATATTGGAAATGTTGGCTTGTCTTGTGGAACACTTGCTAACCAAGTTACTCGCAATCTAAGGTTTTACTGTATGTCTTAAGCTGCTAAAAATAATTGCTGCCCTTTGACATTCTGATCCTCATCTCAAGTGTTAAAGCAAAATCCCCTAGGGGAAAAACAATAGCATCTGTACACAGTACTCTCAAAACTCTCCTGTTTTTTAAGTTTTTGCAATGTTGCAAAATAATCTTAGATTTGAATAAATTACAGAGGGACATTAAGTATTAATCTTTGCTGTTATAACAGAATGATATTCTGTCCCTATCACCCTCCACAATGGCCACTCCAATTTAAGGATTTAGATTAGCACCGTTGAATCCTTGACTCTTACTAGTCTAGAAATTATTTTTTTAAAAACTGAGAAAATACTTAGTCTTCTTTATGTACATTATTCTTGAGTTCCTTAAGTACTATGTTATCATAAATATCATATGCCTGGTGAGGTATGGGGACAGAACAGCATAAGGAAGAACGGATTTTTTTATTTTTATTTTTTTTGCTGGAGTGCAGGCCACCAGAAAGGTCAACGGTACATGGGCACCTCAGAACAAAAATTGCCATTAAGAATACTGCTGGTGAAAAAAAAAAAAAAGGGGCCAGCCGAGTGGCACGGTGGTTAAGCGCTGGCTTGGGAAGCCAGCAGCCCTAGTTTGGGTCCCACATATAAGGGCCAGTGACACTGCCCTCAAAAAAAAAAAAAAAGAATACTGCTGGTGCTAGAATTAAAGCCATGGAAGAGACAGAGAGAGAGAGAGAGAGAGAGAGAGAGAGAGAGAGAGAGAGAGAGAGAGAGAAAAGAGGGAGGAGAAGGGAGGGAGAGGGAAGAAAGGAGTGAGGGATGGAGGGGGGAGAGAGACACAAAGAGAAAGAGACAGACAAACAGACAGAGACATAGAACTAATTCAGAAGACCTCTGAGAGGGAAAAAAAGAAAAATTAGTCCAAGACAGATTGCTTGTTTTACCATGAATTACCAGAGAAAAAAACTGCAGCTCTCAAAATGCCATTCCTTCACTAAAGCACATACTTCGGGTTAGTCTGGCCATCTCCAGGGTTTTTTTCTCCATATTTTACTTTCTCAACAATAGCTTCTATGGAAGTCCCTTCATTATCATAGTGGCATTTTCGTGCCTGTTCTGAGTGCTTTCCACACACTCATGCCTGCCCCCCCAAATAAAATGAATTTGGTTATTGGAGCTGGGGATGATAACATGGAAAGGAGAGTAGGGTGTTGGTTTTTTTCCTTCTTTTTTTGAACTACAGAAAAAGCTTCCACATAAATCAATTTTAAATTGCAAAGATTTTCTTTTCCTTTACTCCATGGCTGTCTCCAGGTCGGTTTGCTTCCTCAGCAGGAACAAAAGCCAGGAGGAATGCAAGCCCCAAAGAAAAATATCAGGAACAAAACACTACAGAAGACTCATGGGGGAAATGTTTACTTTAACAAAACCAAACCAGGAGGAGGATTCCTGCAAGCAGTCTGGCAACAGTGCAATTGTTTCAAGTCATATACTTAGTCAATTACACAAAATCTCGTTATCTGGTATTTAAGTCATTAACATATCTATTAATTTCCATTCATCTGATTTTTTGATCAAAAGGTATGATTTTAAAATATAATATCTTCCAGGGGACAGAAGTGTGTTTGCAAAAGATGGCACAGCACTGTAGAGAACATGATTCTGGAGCCAGATTAGCTAAGTTTGAACCTCTTACTAAGATATATGACATTGGGCAAACTACTCACTTCTCTGTGCTTCAATTTCCACATCTGTCAAGTAAGGATAATAGTGCTAAACTCACAGCGCTACTGTAAGTAAGGTATATGTGAAACGATTAATGCCCTACACTTAGGAGACCCTCAATAGAAGCTGGGCGTTGCGATGGCAGAGTAAGTCCCAATTAGAAGTGCCTGGGCAGTGGCCCTGCACTCTCCTGTTGAAGCAGGGATTTCCTTTACTCAGCCCACTCCACTTGTCCCCTTAAGGCCTCTGCTGCCTCCAGAGAACTAACGTGCATTTGCTATTACCAACAGCAATCAACGTGGTTATGACACAACCATAAGTCACTACTAGAATTCTGTTCATAAATCATCCTGATATCTAGCTAGTTGATGGGACACAGGAAAAAAAGGACGGATGAATGTAGCAGCTTCCTGCTGGTGGTGATTTGGGACTAGGGGAGAACTTTCACATTTTTGTTACACGTATCAGTATTTTTGTCTGACTTGTTTACAATATCCTTTTGTTTGTTTAAAAATGCTAAGCTTCAATAAATGCTATGAAAACATTTGCTTTCAAATGAGAACAACTACCAATCAGGTACAACTCAAAACATTTCTATAAATCCTATCCTACATGTAGCTCTTCCTAAGGATCTGACAGAACAAAATAATTACAGCTGCCAATTATCTCCTCTCAGTGAATGAAAAATGAAGAGGGGACCTGAAATTGCATTAGGAACACACACGAAGATTCCAATCACTTCCCTCAACAAGAGTAAGTCACTCCTCTCTCTACCAGATGGCAAGCACATTCCAACAAAACCCACATATTTAAAACAAGTGTAGCAATGTTTATTGTACATTCCTTTCCAGAGCAGCTGCTCCAAAGAACGTACTTGTGCAGCAATAAGGAAATCAAAGTGTATGTCCAACTAATGGAATCGTTTACGACGGAGCACTGCACAGACTACACTCATAGCTGCCAGCTGCTGCCTAAATACTATTTTCCAACATTTTCTGAAGGCTAGTAGTTACTCAAATAGATTTTTAAAAGAAAATGAATGCAAAATATTGTAATTATTAGAAGATTATTATAATTAGACATTCTGTTCTTTCCTGATTCAAGGAACAAAGTGGCTGTGACTAGAGCAAAGAACACAAAGTGCCTTCCTTTAGTTGCTTATTAATCCATTCAGAGGTTACGCTGACTTATAGGGTAGACACCCTGACCTTAGCATTCTTCCAGTTCAGCTCTCACCTAAATTCTCCTGAGCAAGTCCTACAGCTCTCCTCATTAGCTCATTCCACAATATCCAGAGAAGCAAAAGAGAAAGGACAACCAAAAGATGTTTTCAACTTCTCAAAAGCCCCAAAGTTCCAAAGTAACTTAGAATTATTATTAGGATCCCTTTCCCCTTTCTAAAATAGGGTAGTGAAAATTTATTTTACAAAAATACAGATGGTAAAGGGAAAATCAAAATTTGCTTGCAAGGTCTATTCCTCAGATCACTCTGTAATAGGTTCTCAGAAAAAAAACATTTAACTTCTGATTATCTACATGAAGATAATTATTTCATGCTGACAGCAATGTATTTTTTAAACCCTGTCCATTTATATGTTTCCCCCTCCTACCAGGCTAATGACATCTCAACATAATGCTAAATCAGTATTTTCATGATCTTTTTGACTGTATAAAAAACTACCATAATGCAAGTACAAAAAGACAGGCAACTTTATTGCAACTTTATCCTTCTCAAAAAATTAGAGAAATGTTGATTTTCACTTAAATTCTGACAAACTAATTTTTGACTGGAGAGAGAGGCTGCATCACACACTATTCTGTGAGTGTAAAACGACCTTGTAAAACTCATTTTACAAGGTTCCCAACTTGTGTGCCAGGTATCTCCAAACTGACATTATCATCATGGCTAAATTTTAGACATTTAGCATGTCTAAAGCACCTTTACAAGTTATCTGATTTCAAAAAATTAAAGACTCTCACAATTGAAATAAACCTGGGAAATAATCTAGTCCAACTGACCAACATATGTTTAAATCCTGTTTTGATGCTGATAACCATTTTAGAATTACTAAAATAGGTACTATCATTTCCACTTAATAGAATCAGAAACTGAGGGTGAGCTGAGTAAAATGGCCTAACATTGTATCATTAAATAATAAGGAAGGATCTGATATATTTTAACTATGTAAAGAACAAACCCCCTCCCCCCGCAAAAAAAACAAAAAAAACTTCAGAATGATACTGATACTTTGAAGGCGAAAAAATGTACTGGTAAACTGGTGTTTTTATTATACTGGTAAACTGGTGTTGTTATTATAATATTCCTTTATTTATTAAATAATGTATATACTTTTTAAAAGGTTACTATGTCAAGCCAAATTTTATACCAAGCTCTTTTCCAACACATTAAGATACTGCCCCACAGTAACCCCTGCCATCCTAAAATCCAAAGACTCTTTAAAAAGCTGGGTGAGAAGGCAGATGAGGTCCACTCCCAGGCACACAGGGTGTTATGGCGCCCACAGCACTGCACCAGCTGGGACTAACTAAGACCTGCAGGCGATTAGTGCGTCTTAATAAAGCATGAATACCTTTCTCAGAGAAAAATGCCCATAAATCCTCTAAACCAGAGCAAGAGACCTCCTCTGGCCATCTTCCTGGTTACTATTTTTAGGCAGTTCAACACTGGGCAAAGTCTGGCACCACTGGCAGCAAGATGTTACTGCTGGCAGCACGACGGACTCCAGCTGCTCCGCTGACAGCCACTTTCATCGTGGCCAAGGCTAAGAGAATATGCAGAGGAGGAGAGGACAACTCCCACAGAGTGAAACACACTGTGTGTGCCAGACGCCAGGCCAACATCATCTCATCCAAACCCTAAACGACCCTACCAGGGAGGTACAGTTCTCATTCCACCAATGGGCAAATGAAGGCTCCGAGAACTCGGTAATCTGTTCCAAAGCCTAAGCCAAATGTCCTTACAGAAACTGATAAAAATGCATTAGCTGCAGGGTTATAATAATAGATAAGGAAGCCCACTGGATTTTCACTTGTTACAGTATGAAGTTAGGTGGAACAACAGGTTGCATAGTATCACATGTAATAAATAGTCCAGCTACAAAGACTCCATTTTATCCTATAGCAAAACGGTAGATTTACCTATTTTGTAATCTTTGTTAGAGCATATTTTCATAAACATTTAATTTCCTTAAGTGAAGGGTTACCCATACCCAAACCCAAACTGCCTTCATTTTTAGTCAAACTGACAATGGGTCCACTATAAAAGGGGATTGCAAAACCTGCTATGCTACAGAAAAATCATGGGTATTACGGATTGAATTGTGTCTCCCAAAAAGATACGTGGAAGTCTTAATGCCAAGTGTCTAAGAATGTGATCTTATTTGGAAACAAGGGTAGTTGCAAATGTAATATATTAAGGTGGAGTCACACCAGAGTAGGCTGGGCCTTAATCCAATATGATGGTGTCCCTATAAGAAAAGCAAATTTCGGACACAGACACAGAGGGAAGAATGCCAAGTGACCACAGAGGCAGATAATGAAGTGATGCAGCTACAGGCCAAGGAATGCCAAGGGCTGACGGCCACCACCAGAAGTTAGGAAAGGACAAGGAAGGATCCTACCCAGGGTCTCAGAGGAATCATGGCCCTTCTGACAATTTGCTTTCAGACTTCTGGTCTCCAGAACTATAAGAGCATAAATTTCTGTTGTTTTAAGCCACCTAGTTTGTGATATTTTGCAGCAACCTCAGGAGGAAACTAACATAACATAATGGGCTAATGTATACTCCAAGGTACTGCCCTCCTGAGGTCTGACAGAGAAAGTCTGAAGTAAGCCTGAGGTCCTTCTTAACCACAAGCTATACAAAACTGATCCCATCACACCGGGTTTATAACACAGGCAAGAGATCATTACCGCACAGAGAGCAGGGTACTGAGCCATAGAAGCTGGGTGGGAGCCAGGCCTTCCAACCAACGGGCAGAAACAGGAGGAAACTGTCCTATGGAGAGAGAGGTTATCCTCAAGAACACTATTAAGGGCAAAATTACTGAAAACAGGCCACAAATATGTATTCTAGTCAAGTAAGTAATTTCACATGCTCAACAATGAATCAGCCTACTGTATAATCTTTGGAAAGTTGATCAGCTCTGGGATCAACCTATAGCAACCTCAAAAATTAATATTATGAAACTTCGAAAATTACAAATAGGTCAAAAAAACCCTAATGTATTAAAAGTGGATTACTTCATTAAGTAGTCGTACTTATGTGACTTCAGGCAGTCATCTGGCAGGTATGAAAAGAGTACAACCTGGGCCGGCCAAGTGGCGCGGTGGTTGGGCGCTGGCTTGGGATGCCAGCGGCCCCAGTTCGGGTCCCACATATGAGAGCCAGTGACACTGCCCTCAAAAAAAAAAAAAAAAAAAAAAGAGTACAACCTGAATTCTAAACAAAAAAGGAGCTTTTGTATACACGTGTTGAAGCTGAAGAAAAAAAAAAGGATACAGAATATCCTAACCATGGAGAAATCACTAAAGAAAAAAAAAATTAAATACAAACAACTGAGAGGTTAAAAAAACGGGAGGAGATTGGATCTTCTAGTTTTGCTATAATTTGGGCTGTAAATAAGACTGAGACAAAGCACTCAAAGACAGTGGCTCAAGTGTCAAGTGAACTCTTCCTTTCTTCTTTAAACCTTCATTTTCTGACTGGTTTTGGTTCTGAGTTTACAGAAGTCCACTTGCCCAAAGAACAGGCACCTAGTTAGAGAAGGCCCATCTAAAGTTGACAGTTGGACTACAAGTTGACAGATGCCTTCTTTATAAAAAGCAAATAACCGATTATTAACGTATTAATTCCCACTGGATACCTGGACTTTAGCCACAATACACAGAAAACAGATTAAAATAAACCTCCACATAAGGTACAATGTTTCAAAGGCAAGAGATTGAAACCAGACCTTGAGGGACTGTCACAAGCAAACCTCCTGAGTTGGCTGCAGCTGTTTACAAGGTAGCATTAGAATGAAATACGTCCCAGGGTGTGCGTATACTTGTATTTGCATCATAGAGTCCTGTGTCTCCCTCTCAAAACTCTGGCGTTGAATTCCTACCCTTCATTGAAGCCCAAAGCAGGTTCCATGTTCAGACTCCCCTTTACATCCATCTTCTATTATATTCACCATCAATCATTCAGTTGCACCTGGCTTAGTTACCCGTGTCAACACAGCGCAATGCTTTAATGCCATGTTTGTTCACTCATTCAGATAGTACACCCTACTATATAAAAAATTTCTTTGCAAAAAATAAAGATGAATCAAACATACAACCTACTCTTAAAGGAGTTTAGTAAAGGACAGAAGAACATATTATAAATAAGATTTTTTTTAAAAAACATATGAAGTGCCAAAAGCACTTTCCCTGGGAAAGTCCAAAGTCAAGAGTGATTATTTGGATGGAAAGACCAGGACCCGCTTTCACGGAAGAGGTAACAATAAAAAGAGGTCATAAAGAATGATTAGAATTTGAACAAAGAGCAATGCAAAGGACTGTCTATGTCAGGGTCTTTCAACCTTAGCACTCGTTGTTAGACTGAGTAATTCTTTATCCTAAAGGACTGTCCTGTTTATTGCAGGACATTTACCAGCATCCCTCTCCCTATTAGATGCCAGTAGCACCTTCCAGCTGTGACAGCCAAAAAAGTATGCTAGACATCAACAAATACAGGACTGAGGAGAGCAAAATTGTTCCTGATTGAGAGCCAGGTAAAGGAAAAAGCAAGTGCAAAGGCATCGAGACAAAACAGTACAGGACATGAGAATGGTTAGGTTGAAATACGAAGTATTATAAGAATACTTCATTGGGCCGGCCGAGTGGCGTGGTGGTTAAGCACTGGCTTGGGAAGCCAGCGGCCCCGGTTCGGGTCCTACATATGAGGGCCAGTGACACTGTCCTCAAAAAAAAAAAAAAAAAAAAAAAGAAAGAAAAAAGAATGCTTCATTATGAAAGTAATAAAGTAATGAAATATGAAGTTAGAAAAGTCTTCCAGGGCCAGCCAAGTGGCGCAGTGGTTGGGAGCTGGCTTGGGATGTCAGCGGCCCCGGTTCGGGTCCCACATATGAGGGCCAGTGACACTGCCCTCAAAAAGAAAAAAAAAAAAACAAGTCTTCCAGAACCACGCATGGCTTCCTACCTTTGGTTTAAAAGTCTGGGGTGTACTCTGTAAACAAAGAGTTACCAATGAAGGTCTTTGATATGGTAGTAGTAGGTTCAGAGGACTAGGCTCTGTCTTTAATGTTTGAAGAGGATGTAAAATGGCTGGTTCATGTCCTTCTTTGTTAAGGGAATTTTAAAGGATTGTTGCATAATGAAACCATTTATACTCAATATTTTCCTCATCAACTAAAGGGTAGTGAACTCTTTTTCCATCCAAAGTTTATACATGTGTGATAGCATTTCAAAAATCTTTTTCTTAAAAAAAGCTCAAATAAACATTTTTAGATTTGGGAGTGTGTTAGAAAACATGTTTTGACTTTTAGACAGACTGTATTTCAAAACACATGGCTGCCTAATTTTATTCCTGAATATGGATAATCCACTTCTTATACAAGCACTTATCAATATGTAAATAAATTACAAAGTGACTAGAGTTTCCTCCCGGTTTCACTTACAATGAGAACAACATTTATCACATACGTATTTATAACTGCTTTAACATTGTTACATCTTTATTTGGAGAATTTACTTTGAACAGCTATGGAAGACACTTTTAGACGTATAGTAAAAGGACTGGATAATGTAAAGGAGGAAAATTCAGCCAGGTAAAAACTTATCAATGCTGGGTACAATTTTCAATATTGTGGGCCAGGTAGAAAAGCTCTTCATTGATATCTCACATTAGTATATCAAGCACTATTCTCACACTTTACATTTATTAACTCTTAATTCTCAAAATGACCCTGTAAGGTAGTAATATCCTCTTCCATAAAACTCTTCCTGATCTTTCTACTCAAAATAAGCATTACTTCACCTATGAGAAAACTCAGGAAGAGAAGTTAAATAACTTGTTCAAGTTAACAGAATCCGAGGCAACCTTGAGACACACAGGGCGCAGGCTCTCCTGGCTCTCTCGCCGGCCTTATCAGACAGTGCCAGGCCTCATCACCACAGGGCACGCTGCCCCAGGGAGACCTTTAAAAAGTGCTCTTTTAATTTCAAATACCACCCATCCTTTATTGGAGTAACTTCAGGTTTAATACACTGGGGTTCTCTTTTTCAAATCTGACACTACGGGTTTCACTGTGGCAACTAAGACTAGGACTAACTTTTTACCTGCCAACAGTCACTGTGTTGTGGGAGTGGAAGTGACTAATTTTAAAACAATATTTTTAAGTAAAACAATTGAGACGGGTCCCCAGAACTGATAAGAGGCATGTCTTGATCTAAATGGGTTGGCTATGCGGACATAATTTGTATTGCTTTTGTTTTTAAATTGGCAACAGTCCAGGGTGAGAATGAGAAAAAGGTTTTAAGAGTAAGTGGGGCTAGAAAGAAATGAAAATATCTGAAGCGTGCGTTTGATTTTTAAAATTATGGTAAAATATACACAACAAAATTTACCATTTTAATCACTTTTAAATGTACAGTTCAGTGGCATTAAGTACATTCACAATGCTGTGCAACCATCATCACCATCCACCCACAGGACTCTTTTCATCATCTCAAACTGAAACTGGACCTAACTTCCCATTCTTCCCTTCCCCCAGCCCCTGGCAACCACCATTCTAGTTTCTGTCCCTATGAATCTGACCACTCTAGGTAGCTCATAAAAGTGGAATCATACAGGATGTGTCCTTTAGTTACTGGCTTAGCTCACTTAGCATGTCCTCAAGGCTCATCATGTTGTAGCATGTGTCAGAATTTCCTTCCTTCTTAAGGCTGACTAGCCTCCTATTATATGTATATGCTTCATTTCTTTATCTATTCATCCATCCATAGACACTAGGGTCACTTCCACCTTTTGACTATTATGAATAATCCTGCTATGAACACAGGTGTACAAATATCCTTTCAAGTCCATGGTTTCAGTACTCTTGGGTAGATACTCAAGTGGAATTGCTGGATCATATGTAATTCTGCACTTAATTTTTTTGAGGAACCACCATATTATTTTCCATAATGGCTACACTACTTTACATTCCCAACAACAGTGCACAACCTTCCATGAAAGGTTTTAGTGTATAGCTTTTATTCTAATTATGATTTTCGGTTTTATCTCTCAACTACAATAGTCTGAGAAGATGTTAATTACTTATTAGCCATACAGGTCACAGATTTTGGTTTATAAGAAAAAAATAAGGATCCTCATCAGGACCCCTGGTCTCAACTAATAGTAATATTAAGTAGAGGAACTTTATTAAACAGCCTCTAATAAATACATATATTCCTATTCCTTATTCTAATGTTTTAGTAATCTAATTTTTAAAAGCCAATTAATAATACTAGAAAATGTAACCTAAATAATATCTGGAATTAAAAGAACAAGTATCTTGGAACAGCTGACTTAACTGTCAATACCTGGGTAGTAGGTCTCCATTTCTTAAATATTTTATGGATTTCTGTTAAGAACTTCTAAAACATTCTGACATGTTTTGATGAAAACATTTTAGTTTTGGTTTAACACTAAATAATATTTAGATGCTTTAACACCTTTATAAGGAATTTTTAAATAATTTAAATAAATCCCCAGTGCTTATCAACATACAAACCAAACAGAATTCAGTAAGTTTTAGTAGTATAAAGTTCTAGCATAAATTTCCAAATTTAGGTACGCACTTTGCACAATTTTAGGTTATATATATTTGGTGGCCTGTACAATTAACAGATGAAAAACAAGGAGTAACTTTTGGGGGTAGTTATTGGGGAATAGTGCACAAGTTGCCATGTACAGGACATGGTTTTGTTATAGTTAAATCAGCTGTGGTCACATATCCCAAACTGTCCTAAACCAGAGGAACTATTTTTTAAGACTTGAAACATTGACAAGTCTCAGGTATAAGAGTATATTTAGTCTATGAAGGCCATTTTTACCTCAGTGAAATTTTATCTGAAGAAAAATTATTATTATTTTTTGGGGGAGGGGAACAGCATTGGGGAATTGAGGAAGGGGAAAAGACAAGTTGCTGCCCTTATGTTCTTCAGTCTAGTTGTGGAGGATGTCGTTTCACTGGCCCATGTTATCATTGCGCTCTTCCCGGGTGAGGCAGTCACTCGGCCATTGGACAGCCGCTCACGGTGGTTCATGGCAGTTCACGAAAGCTCACGCCAGCTGCCAGCCAGCCCCGCTGCAGCCTACACCATCGCTGGCAACTCACGGCAGCGCAGCTCCAGGTCGAGCTGTTGTTCACCATTTTAGCTGTAGAGGGTGCAGCATCACTGGCCCTCATGTGGGATCTGAACCGGGGTCCTGCTGCTCAGAGCTGGCATCCCAAGCCAACTCTTTCCCAACGTGCCACTCGGCCGACCCCTGAAGAAAAATGATTTAAAACTCTACTACAATTCCATTATATTTTAATTTAGTATGGATCACACTTAAATGATTAAACTTATATTTTTAAAACCTAATTTAAATATTTGTTTTACCTGACCAATTAAAGTAGAGGCTGGCCTGTTTTTATATGACCCTCAGCCTAAGGATGGCTTTTATATTTTTAAAGGGTACAATGAGATAAGAGGCCTGGCATGGCTTGCAAATCCTAAAATATTGAATTAAAACATAAATCAAAGTTTAAAAAAAGAAATTCTCTTTTACATTTTAATCAATAACAATTGGTGGATGCACGAGTGCACGCGCACACACCTCCCTTAATCTGAAGAGTGCCTGGTCTAAAAGCACAGAATTATTTCCTTCTTAGTCTCTGTCCACCGAAATGCAAAGCTTCCTCTTCTTGGTACAAAGCTGCTGCCTGGGCAGAACTAAATTTCCCAGCCTCCCTTCATCTGGTTATGGTCACAGGGCTACTTCTCCACAATGGAATGTCAGCACAAGTGATGTGTGTCACTTCAAGCTAGGGCTTCTAAGAAGCAAGTATGCTTTCTCCATATTGTCTTTCCTTTCACTGGCTGAATGCTGAGGGTGTTGAGTCCCTAAAGGATGTCAAAGACCCCATCAGCCAGGACCACCCACAGTAGACAATACATTTCTGTTGTGTTAAGCCACAGAATTTTTGTTATTACAGTTGAGGAAACAAACTGTAATAGTCACTAACATACATATTTGCTGCCTTTCACATTTTACCAACTTCTACTTAATTTGGAAGTTCTCCCAAGCATCCTTAAAAAAAAAAAAAGAAAGAAAAAAAACAACCCTATGAAAACAGATTGTTTATATTGCTGTAAGCCGTCTGTTTATTCTACCCATCAGTCTTTTCCTTGACAACTGGCTACTGTTGCTCTTTTGCTGTTTACTGTATGCTCAGATGAATTTTAATTTAAAGCCTCACTATACCTACACTTCAAATGAACCAAAACTTAAAACCATTCTGCTGCATACATGTAGTTCAAGTGCTGCTGTGGCATTGAGACATTATCAAATTCCATCCAATGGCTATATTACAGAAGCAGAAAATTTTAAAGTGTATTGAAATAGCCCCTCTTCACTTCTTTATTGCATATAAGGGTCAGCAATGCATGAGAAGAGTAATAAATTTCATTTAACCTTAAAACACTTTAGTAACTCCAAACTAGAACTTCCCCAAACAATAGAACCTTGACATTTTCAATAGTTGCATCTTGACATCATCACAGATTGAAAAATATGTCAGTTATGCCACAATGCATGGTTCTGTAACACAGATTCCTTCACACATGCTAGCAAACTGGGAATGACGACAGCATAATGGGGAAGGACCACTGATTCAGAGTGGTTCTTCTCAGCATGTTAATGTTTGAAGCTATCATGGGCAAGATTTTTCACAAATGAAAGACTTAAGGGGGGAAAAGTGGAGACTTTAAGAAAAACTGAGAATCTCACCAAAAGTACCTTCCTTTGGTACAAGTAGTAACAGCTGGTTCAGTGGCCTCAATATCCGTTATGTTTTTCACTTCAGAGTGATGCTGTGGACACAACGGATCACAGCTTTAATGTTGCTAAAAATGGCCTCCAGTAGAAGCTAATATCTACAAAAGTCTACATATCAAAGAAGGTAAAATGTGTCCCAGGATAAAATAAGGCCCAGAATCATCTAGGTATGATGATTAAGGAATTATCTGATTCCTTCAGCCTGAGTATAGTCACCCATACCACTGTGCTAGTATTTTCATTTGGATTGTTATTGTTTTTGTTAGTGCTCTTGTTACATACAAAATTAAATAGTTTGCTTTTGTTAGTGCTCTGGTTACAAAGTTACACAGTTTTAAGTAGTCTCGCCTTAATCCTGTTTTCCACAGCCGTTATTTTTAGTGCATGATTTTGCAGAATGAGAGGTTTTTCAGGAATGCATGTATCACATTACAGTAGATATGAGCATACCACAAACTGAGATGGTGAACTGCAAATTTCAAGCAAATAGGCAAAATGACACACTCCAACTTCTTGGAGCCACATTCAAAATCTTGTAACACGCCTGACAAATACCATCTCATTTAATCCTAGACTACTACACCTCAAAAGCTACCTAAAAATTATGTGTATCTACCAAACAGTGGAAACCTCAAATACAGTCGACAGTCTACACATACTAACACATTCTAATTCTCTATTTTTCCTAATTTACAATGTAATTGCTTTTAACGTCAGCTTTGTTTTGACAACTTTTGCTTAATCTGCAAACAGAGTAATAAATCCTTATGTGGCTTCTCTTTCCTTCCAATCCAAAGAAAAGCATACCATCACCCACTAGGTCTAAGCAAAACCATTTGAGATTGCTTAAATTTTGAATATATTAATTCTTTATTGTAAGGCATAATCTTTTCCTTCAGAGTCAGCTTTAATGAAAACTGCCTTAGAGAAGGCAAAATGGCAGCATCCTAAATATACAAGACTATTTATAACTACTATTTCAACTCAAAAGCTGTATTACTTATAACCAAGCAAAGTGACAGATTTGTTGGAGTTTTCCTCATTTTGATCCAGGATCACAGAGGATCCAACCTGCTCTCTATCGTGCTTGCCCACACCCCCGCTGTCCTGTCTCTGCCAGCCATTGCCTGTCCTAGGATTTCTGACCTCTGAGCTTCCCAGGAATTTGAGTTTTGTCACTACTCCCAGAGTACACTCCTAGATGGAGTTCAAAGGGATGTCATTTTGGTGTGTGTAGATTTCAGGTGTCCTTGCTGATCCAAGATACTAACATCTTAACAGTACAAAGAAATTGAGTAAAACACTACGTGTATGACCCCTTTCCAGCCCCTCCCCTAGATATTCAACCCATGAATCTATCAGGGAAATGCACAGAAGGTATTTTTGTTCTCTGCTCCCTTCAATCCTGTCTCTAATGACACCAATTTAATACCTATTAAGTCACTTCTCCCCTTTCATTCACCAGTTTCTTTTTAGGAATCCTGTCCTTGGCACCAGTTTCAACAAATATAATGTTTCTGAAAATATGAGACATGAAATTCACTCTGGATTGAATATCAATTTCCCCAACACAATAAAATACCTCTAATCTGGCACTTTTGGAACACCAACAGGGATAATTTGTGTTAGTAATGACCTTGAAGTACTTCAAAGTTCCAAGGAGGCTTCTGAAGGAATATTTAGTTACATGCCATATGATTTTAATGTTAAATGTCTTTACGGTATTGTAAATCTTAAGTATAGAATATGGCAACCCATGTTCCATAATATATGACAAAGAATGCTATTATTTGATTAATGAACACTCTCACCAACCCATTCCAGCTAAGAGTAAGATCAGATCAGAGATTGTTTAAATACTGTGTTCCATTAAAACCATTGGCAGGGCTTTCTTTCTACATTCCACCCCCTACATCTGATATGCCTAGTGCTTCAGTTTACACAGATCCTCAAGTCCACCCCAAACATAATTGGTCACAACCCCTTACGATGGAATCCAATATCTATGTAATTTCCCCAGGTGATTCCGATAAACAGCAAACATTTGGGAACAAATACTTCATAACCCTAACGAAAGAGCTGCTGCTGCTCTCAGTGCTTCCAACATGTCAACAGAGAACCAACATATGGATGCATCACTTAGGTGGGACCTGCAGGAATAGAGAGTGATGAAGAGGATCCTGTCAACCCTACGTATTCCTTCGGGTAATGTGGAAATCACAGTTTTGGGAGGTGCATCTACCCTGAGTAAGAGATTGGGGTAAAGTACTTAAAAATAATTTCCTGGGCCGGCCAAGTGGCGCGGTGGTTAAGCGCTGGCTTGGGAAGCCAGCGGCCCCGGTTTGGTCCCACATATGAGGGCCAGTGACACTGCCCTCAAAAAAATAATAATAATAATTCCCTAAGGATACAGACCTAGTGGTACTACTTAGCTGTTTGAATCATATTGGTGGTTGTAATCAACTAGAAGAATCCTAAGCCTTCCTTATTCTCTGCAGAGTTTAATACATTTGACTAGGAATCAGAAGTCTCAAACAACTCATTCATCAAGAGGCCCCAGTGATTCAAGAGTATCATTCCTCCACTTGCAATAAGCCAGAACAGCAAAATCCCAAAGTAAAGCAACGTAATCTGTGAGAAGAGTCTCCTGATCAAGAGAAGTCTGATGTAGAAAAACTGCACATATTTTGTCATCAGTAAGATCTGACTTCAAAACCTTCCTTCAAGTTTCCAGTGACTTATCAGATACTTAACCTCTCTAAACCCATTTCTTCATCTGTAAAGTGGGTATGAAAAATATGAAAATTTAAATGAGACAATATTTATAAAAATGGAATTTTCAGTATAGCTTCCTTTCCTCCTTAGCGATGCCTCTTCCACTGTCCCAATACATACTTTGACTTGCCCTTTCTTCAGTTTACTGCTATTATATAGCAGGAACACATGATGCATAAACTTTAATTTTGTTTCTCCAAAACTAACATGAAGCTTAAACTCTGTCTACTAACAACCCACTGAAAATCCACCAGTGTGCACCTATTCATAATAACTTCTTCAGGACTGATTTTTTTTTTTTCAACTCTCAGGTCTTGATTCCAATACAGCAAATGGCTCTCAAACTTTAGGGAAGGTTAAGAATTACTAGAGAGCCTGTTTAAAATACAATCCCACCTCCCATCAATAATTTCACAAAAGGGCCGGCCAACAGGTGCGGTGGTTAAGCGCTGGCTTGGGAAGCCAGTGGCCCTGGTTCGGTCCCACATATGAGGGCCAGTGACACTGCCCTCAAAAAATAATAATAATAATAATAATAATAATAATAATTTCACAATGGGTTCAGGCCAATGGCCACTGAAACTATTGGGTTGTCAGAAAAGTCATGATGCATTTTTGCAATGAAAAATAGAAAAAAATACGTCATGACTTTTCCAACAACCCAATATTAGATAAAAGGTTGTTAGAAAACAGGATACTGACACCTTATCGAAGTATCACCTCACAAGTTACTGACTGGAAAAAAGAAAATGTATGTTTATACAGAGAAATCTGGCAGTCAGAACCTTAACCAAGAGATAAACCTGTATCACTAGTAGTGGGATGAACCCTGTATCATGTGCCCACTGATATGATGCAAATATGAAGTAGGAAGCAGTTATTTTTGACTAAAATATGTAGCCTGAATATAATCCAAGTGTATCTACAATACAGAGGGGAGACAACACCTGGAGGAAACAATTAGGCAATTCAACATGTGGAATATACAAAAGAACTGGCCTAGACTCTGCAAAAGTCAATGTTGTGAGGAAAAATATTAAGAGAATTGTTCTAAAGAAATATACAAGCAATTCATTATTTTGATCAAATCTCCTTTTAGAGGTGGAGAGAAAACTATTAAAAGACACTGTTTGACACTGCCCTCAAAAAAAAAAAAAAAAAAAAGACTGTTGGGGACAACTGGGAAAATTTCAATATAAAGCAGCTATGAGATGATTTTATAGAATTATAGAATAATTATGGGATTACTGTTAATTTTCTTAGATGGGATAATAATATGTAGCTATATAGATAACATGTAGCTATATAGAATTATTCTAATTTTTATTATTTGAAGAGAAGTACAACCGCATGATGATATTTGTTAAACACACACACCGAGCTAAAACTATCTGTGTTAATTACTGAATCCAGGTGTTCAACATACTATTTCTACTATTCTGTATGCTTCAAAGTTTCCATAATAAATTAAGGCTGAGCAAAAATACATATTCCCTGGCCCAAAACCTTGGGGCTCTGATTCCTTAAGCCTATAGTAGACCCATAAATCTGCATTTAATAAGCCCCAGACCTATCCTAATAAAAAAAGCACTGACCATTGACCACTCTGAGAAACATGGCTCCAGAGAGACAAGGGGAGTGTGCCTGCTCTGGAAGGGCCTTGCTTGCCAGCTCCACTTTAGGAGGGCTTCCCAAGCCATGGATTTGGTGTCTTTCTCACCTTTGCCATCTTTCTTCATGTTTCCAGTAAATTTAATGTGGAATCAAAAGGGGCATAATCGTGAAAAAGAACCTTTCTATTTTAGGTACCTAAGACTCTGAGAGCATCCTGCTAGGGTTATCAATAACTAAAACTCTACCCCCCTTCCAAGAGTAAGGGGAAGAAAACTGTTGTGTTTACTTTTCTGTGAACTGAATATTCATATTTCTTCCTAGAAATGAATGATAGCATATAGTCCCTGCTCTATAAATTGATGACTAAGATAAAACACAAATAGCTTCCTCACAATTAAAATTTTTAAAAAAGCCAAAAATGCTGTACTCGAAACAGAAGTTATTTTATAAAACACTTTGATATTTCAGGATAAAAGTGATAAACAGTAGACTTTGTTAGCAATATGCAAAATATCTTAGGATATTGTGACTTAAGGTATACTTAAAAAGTGCAAGTATACCAAGATCTACCCTCATTAGACATACAGAAAAGAAAAATCTAAGGTTGAATTTTATGTATTGGGTCGTCGGAAATGTCATGACACATGTTTGCAACAGATGGCACTAGTTCATTTTTGGAAGTACTAGCGTCCTTCACATCTATGTTATTGCTATGTGATTTGACAGCTGACACTTCTAGCTTCATTCTAAAAAAAAAAAAATTGAGCAATTTGGTTGAGTTTGGGAGATTTTACAAGTTGAAAGTGGAAGACCAAACTGTGCATTTTTGCCAAATTTTACTGTTTTACTTCCATAAAGGGAAGAACGCACGACCAGCATGTGAAAAGTTGCATCAAGTTTACGGTGACAATGCTCTACAAGAACGTCCGTGCCAATGATGGTTCACGAAATCCCGGGCTGGTGATTTTGATCTCAACCACTCTCCTCAGTCAGGGAGGCCCACAGAGGTTGATGACAACAAAATAAAGGCACTGATCAAGTCAAACCCACGTGACACGACATGAGAGATTGCAGAAACATTGAACATCCATCATTCAAGCATTCACGACCACCTGAGGAAGCTGGGATATGTAAGCAAGCTCAATATTTGGGTTCCACATGAACTCAAAGTTCATTTGATGGCGCATATAAACACCTGCAATATGCTCATTAAATGTGAGGAAAACAATCCTTTTTTGAAGCGACTGATAACTGATGATGAGAAATGGATTGTTTACAACAATGTGATGCACAAACAGTCTTGGTCCCGATGTGATGATTCGCCTCAAACAACATCGAAAGCAGACATTCATCAGAGAAAGGTTATGCTCTCAATGTGGTGGGATTTTAAAGGTGTGTTTTTCAAGCTTCTACCAAGGACCCAAACTATCAATTTGATTGTGTACTGTCCGCAATTGGGAAGTTTGAATGAATCCATCATCCAGAAACATTCAGAGCTTGTTAATTGTAAAGGAGTTGTGTTCCATCGCGACAATGCGAGACAACACACAAGTTTGTTCACCATCAAAAATTATTGGAGTTCAGATGGGATGTGTTGCCACACCCACCAGACTCATCTGCCTCATCAGACTTCCACTTGTTTCTCTCTCTTCAAAACTCCTTGCGTGGTATAACGTTCAATTCAGATGAAACTGTAAATCAGCACCTTGTTCAGTTTTTCGCAAATAAAGACAGGTCCTTCTATGAACGAGGAATTATGAAGCTCACTGAAAGATGGCCAAAGGTTATCAAACAAAATGGGCAATATATCACTGATTGATCTTTGTTCTTTATATAAATAAATGATCTTTGAAAAAACAAACGAAATACATCATGACTTTTCCAAAGACCCAATAGAAATGTACTGTCACTGTAACAATATTCACTGAATCCTCCAAGCAAATCCCATCTTTCCCAAAAATTCAACTTGAACCAAAAGTATTTATATCTTAATATAAGAAAAAAACAAACAAACAAAAATCACTTAGAATTGTTTCCTAAAACAGCTCACAACTGACATGGAAGCTATCATTAAAAAAATATATACAGGGCCGGCCGAGTGGCGCATTGGTTAAGCGCTGGTTTTGGGATGCCAGCGGCCCCGGTTGGGATCCTACATGAGGGCCAGTGACACTGCCCTCTACAGCTAACAACAGCTCCACCTGGAGCTGGGCTGTGCGAGCCCCGGTGATGGTGTGGGCTGCAGCCCCTGCTGCAGTGGGCTGCCATAGGCTACAGTGAGTGGCCCGCAGCCAGCGTGAGCGGCTGGCAGCCAAGCGTGAGCTGCCAATAGCCGCGATGAGCGACATCCAGAGGCCAGCGACCGACCTGCCTCATCCGGGAAGAGTGCAATGACGATACCAACAGTGAAGCAACATCCTCCACAACTAAACTGAAGAACAAGAAGACGGCAACTTGTCTGTTCCGCTTCCCCGATTCCCCAACGCTGTTCCCCTCCACCAAATCCCCAATAAAATCTTTCAAAAAAAAAAAAAAATATATACATACAAACGCTAACTTTTCAAAGTTGAAGAATACATATCAAACAATAAATTGCAGTAGGTCGTTTTGATGTTCTTCACCCCACACATACACAAAAAATAAATCTTGGTAAATAATTCACAAAAATGTCCAAAATCCATACAGCTTAGATATATACTTTAGCTTAATCTAACACTAAAAAATTTTAAACAAAAGGTCACCCAAAAGAACAATTTAAAATAGTTTAATTTTAGCTGAAATTGAAAATTCACATTGGCTGACAAACCACCTAACAAGTTTCTCAGAAAGTCTAATCTACTCTAAATTTTAACATTAACTAGGGAGATATATAAAATGCACCAATAGGTAGCAAAGTGACTAAAATAATGAGACTTTGTTTTATAATGAGTCAAAAGAACACATGATAGAACTTCAAAGCAGTTCCTGGGAAACCTGTAGATTTTTAAAGATTTTAATTGTTCAAACTAGAGTCTGAAATTCCTTCTTTTTGGAGCTCCAGTGGCGCAATCGGTTAGCGCATGGTACTTAACATGAAATTCCTTCCTTAAAACTTCAAAGCGCTAATACCTATACCATAATAGACTTTTTTAAATTGAAGGGACCTTAAAGATGGATCATTTTAACTCTTTATTTGATAAATATGAGAAAACTAAGGACAGAGATATTTTTTGTAACTTGCAGAATGATAAATCTGATTTTTCAACTCCAGTGTTCCCTTCATACCATAAAATGTCCGTATCTCCAATAGTGGTAAATAGTAGACTGTCTTTAGGCAACAGTCAAAAGTCACTGAACTTTTTAAATGAGACTGTATTTTCATGAGTTTTTAAAATTGTTAACTCTTTCAGAACCAAATAAGAAACCCAGAATTTCTAAAGGGAAGAAAGTAGGTAAACAGAACGTCAGGGGAAGTAAACTACAGTTTTAGCCACAAAATTTTTTGCAAAGAGCATACTATAAAACAAACCAGCCCAAGATGAATAAGGCAACATATAAGACATGGCTTATTTCTTTCTGCATCCCACAGAATCTTTCCAATAGTCCAGAATTTATTATATAAGCCTAATAATTGACCTTATGGATAAAGTTGCCAAAATCAAAGCAAATAATGTTAAGGCAGAAATGAACTGCTGGTGATTTCTGACATGTGCCTACTAGATTTCTGGAATGCAAGACTTCTGTAATACAGATTTTGATGTTTTGTTTCTGGATCACTCTGGAAATAACTATCCTTCATCACTAGTTGCAATTTTACTCAATATATGCCGTTTTTTCATCACCTTCCCTTAAAAATCCACCATAAATATCAAGTTTTTACTGTTTCTGTTCGCTTAAAAATGAAAAATAATTTTCAGAGTTGCTCTCTTCATAGTCACTCTCCTTTAGGAAATAGCTCTTTGTCTAAATATAAGTCTTCAATCCTCATAGCTAACACGTATTTCTATAATCTTTCAGATGATGAAAGGGTTAACTATATGAAACTTTATATTGTTAAGTTTGTTCCATTTTTCCTTGATAGTATCAAAGGGCCTGGCCCATCACAAGATCATAAAATTATTATCCTACATTTCTTCTGGATTTTACAATTTAATATTTTATGCTTGCATCTTTCACTCTTTTAAAGTTTTTGTTTATGTAAGGTAGAAATCAACTTTTCCCCCCAATTGGGTAGTCAATTGCCTCAGTATCATTTGTTAAATAATCTTTTTCCCTTTTATTCACTGATTAAAAACCCACTTTTACTGTCCGAATTCCCACAAACCTGTCAATTTGTTTCACTTTTTTTCTGCTTCACTACCTACTTGCTTAATTTCTATGCCAGCAGCACATTGTTCATTGTTCGAATTATTAACACTTTATAACACATCCACTTTCTGATAAGGTCTCAATATTTTTCTTATTCAAGGGTTTTTTAACTACTCAAAGACATACTTCAATTTTCCTCAAGTTCCCCCTCAAAAAAATCCCACTGAGTTTCTTCTGAACAAGAATTCCACTAAATTTATGAATAAAATTTAAAAAAACAATATTTTTACAATATTGACATTCCCACTCAGTAATAAGCAGATATATAGTCATCTTTTTACACACACACACACACACACACACACACACACACACACACGTATGCAATCTTTTAATGTGGCTGTGACTAGTACCCTGGCCCCACACGAGTGAATTTCTTAAATCACAAAATCTTAGATTTAGAGGGACATTATAGATCGCTTAGTCTGACACCTCTTTTAATCCCAGCTACGTTAACCTCAAGCCTGCTTAAGAGAATCCTTTTAAAATTAGAATTAATATACCTTTTACCTTCAACATAATCATAAAAGTACCATTTGAATCACATAAAAGGCAGAGAAGTGGGCTGCATTTATTGAAGAGTGCTTTGAATTTAGGAATCCTTTTAGAATAAGATCCATACTTGGGCTCAAAGGAAAAAGCACTGTGACATACACTTGAGAACAGCCTCAAGTACTTTTAGAAACTTATGTTTCCAATTTAAAGTCGTTTTGTTATGGTGTTGTCCAGGAACCAAACTTCATAGTACCAAATCATTCCATTTCCAATTGTTCCATCATATTTATTAACAGCACAAATCCAATAACAATCTCCAAATGGAACAAATCTGAAACCCAATTCTAAAAGTGTTCCTCAAGCCTGGCTGCCCATCTGACCACCTGTGGAGCCTCTAAAAATAATGCTAGTTGAATCCCATCTTGGGATTCTCCTTGAGCAGGTCCAGCAATGCTCAGGCATTTCTGATTTTGTTTTCGTTTTAAGTTGTAGTTGGTTCTATTCTCAGCCAGAGTTAAGAACCACTATTCTAAAATATTCAACACAAACAAAGCCCATAATATACCAAGGATACCTACATGGGACAGGCGGGTGGGGCAGCATCTTCCCCTCTTCACCAGTCCAGCAACATTTGCTGATTATATAGAGACCTATGTCCGTATACACCAGTCTTGAAACAGAAAAAATAAAAAATGCTAAAACAAAGCTTTAGACTGTTCACAGATTGATGATGCCATTATGATACTTGAAATGCCTTCTTCTTTTTTTCTCCCTTGAAGGCAAACCTCCACCCCATCTTATCTCCCAAGAGAAAAGAGAGCTGGCGTTCACTTTCAAAATCGCAAGTACCATTAAGATTTTAAGTAAATTCCTCTTTCGCTTTGTAAAATAGAAGAGGGAAAACATACTTTAAAAAATATAAATAAACAGGGAGGTTAATGATTTGGCTGTGACATCACGATATTAGATAAAATTTCAGTCAAAGAACAGCTGCTTCTTGACCGCACAGAGCTACATACACACTAAGCACCCTCTAAAGGTAGCACGAAAGCAAAGAAAGGCCAGTAGGCTGAAAGAAAAAAACTTACATACAGCAATGCAATATGCAAACTAAATCAAACTGTTCCTAAAGTCTAACCCTCTAAGAAAACGATCTCACTTTCTAATAACAACACATAGTACTAAACTGAAGCCCGCGTGACTCATATTCCTTGTATGAGTGATTCATATACCTGCTGTCCCTGGGAAAAGCACCTGAAAAATACAGCATGTAAAACTACCCAGTAAGTTACATGTTAAGTAATTAGTGGGGGCAAAGGATAACTTAAATAGACCTTAATCATACTAGTACTCTACAAAAGGAGGTTCATGAAACCAAATCATCCTACAGGCTACTCTTTCATGCTCCAACGCTGGCCCAGCCACAAATATTTTCTTATATTCTCTAAAGTCATTTGGTGAAAGAGATGTCAAGTATTTTCTATCTTGACAGGAAAGGCAATATGCATAAAACTTTACCACCTTACTATCAAGGGAAACTAAATTTTCTTATATAAGCAACGTGCTACGCTTTCTCCAAGCAAAAATTAAATAATTTTACATTTAAAATAACAACAACAACAAAAAGCACGTGAAGAGACAGGTATTCATGGTTTTGACAATGTCATCACTTTTGATAATGTACAACTTCACCAACAGCTTTTCTCAGAAATGTGGCCCAAATCAGTGATATAATTCTTAGACCTTAGCCTTTATTATCATGTGATCACGTGAAATAGCAAAATTTAAGTAACAAACATGATGAAGGGAACAACTGTAACCCCAAAAGATCTGCAGTAAAAACTGAGATGATGTATGTTTATACACACTGACAAGTAGTGGTTTGCTAAGAGACTAAAACAACAAAAGAATAAAAACCTTTTTCCAAGTCTTTTACCTATGAATGATTTCTGTGCAAGCCACATACACGCCTAACAGGTACTAAAGAGCAAACCCAGCTCCTGGAGCATTTCAAGCAAAACCAGCTAACTGAAAAACAAATTTCATGAAAAAATGAAATCCTTCCTCAGTAAATACTTCTTTTGAAATATATAGCTATGTTAGAATAAATAACTTAGCTGAATTAGTATGCCTTTTAATATATTATGCTTTTAAAATGAAATATTTAGACATATATTCTAATCTTTAAAAAAGACAATTTAGACATAGTAAATTCACAGGCATCTTTAAAAATGTATATATACCACTGTAGTCCTTGAAAGTTCAATGAAGGTCTGGGACAATAAGACACTATGCTCTTCTACACAACTATAAAAGCTAAATTTACACTTAAAATGTACTTTTCAGTTTGTTCCAAACTGGACTTCTACTTTGCCCACATACAATTAAGGTTTAGGTCAATGGCAGGGAAATTATTCTCTCTAAAAATCTTGTGAATCTGAACTCCAATTTCATTGTGTCCCAAAAGCTTACTTCTAATAAATAGCGAGGATGGATTACATTAGAATCCTCTCAGGAATTTTAACTTGACACCAAGATTTTGCTTGCCCCACCAGAGGAGTCTAAGACAGGGACAGACATAGGTGACTTCAGCTTGGTCAGTAGAAGCCTAGTTATTAAATACTTGCTGATAAGTTTTACCAATCTTTCAAAATCTTTCTCTTCCCCATACTTTTTGTCTCTCTCCCCCCTTCATTCCTTTACGCCTTATGAACCTACAAGGGAAAAAAGGTATCTCCAATATCACCTTTGATTCAGTATGGATTTGGTTGTTTTACGGGTATTTTTAGTTTAGATTTCAAATTCAAAACATATTTAAAAATTTTACTTGACCCAAGTTATGCTGATAATAACTAAAAGTCAGTCATTTGTTTTCTGTTTTATTTCCCCCCTGTTCTTATAAACTGATCAGTAGGAAGTAAACACCTGCAGACAAAAATATGGCTCGGTTCAATCCAGAAACACCAGTAAACAACCCTAGGAGGTCCAAGAAAATCAAGAACCACTCACTTGTCCCCCCTATCAATAATTTGCATGTAAATTCTGTAGGACAAAGTTCTTGCATTCACTTGCAGAATTTCATTTAATTTGATCCCATGCTTTCTGAAACTTTTTTTTTTTAAATTCTGAATAGGGATCTGGACAAATAATTCAAAAGACAATGAACTTTATTTCAGTTAACCTGAGTACATCTCAGTTAACTGAAATACTGAGCACCTGAAATCTCCTACTAGGTGGAGGAGTCAGGGCAGTCAAGGCAAAATGTCTTCTCACAGAAGCAATGCACCTGAAGAGCTCTGTGTAATTTACCTTCAGTAAGATTTTTAAAATTCTGCATACTGTTACCTACAACTGTTTCCAGAATACACTTGAATTGGAGAGCACAGATTTACCGTGGTTTTGATGGGACCATTTCCTTAGTTCAGTTACTTAAGGCTAATGGCAAAAAGAACATCTACCAGTGGTGTTTGAAGGATTCACCTGACACACCGAAATTTTACAAAAGGGGAAAGGGCCTTTGGGGCTTTTGTAAACATACATCATCTACACACTGGCCTGGCTACCAAACACAAGGTTTCACCAGACTAGGTGTCCAGGTGACTAATTGATTTTCTGGAGATGACAGTTAAAAACAAACGCTTACACCCATCACATGCTATACAATTTTACCTGTCGCTAAGAAAAGGGCACGTCTAATCCAGCAAAAAAAAGTCATTTTTCCTTCAAGGAGGGCAGCGGGTTTGGAGTCATTTGCAGGGGATGGGATTGCAGGAAGGGGGGGAGGGGGCGTGGAATAAAGGAGCGCTAAAAGGAGAGGCAGCGAGGGGTTTTGCACAAGGCTCCACACAAGCCACTGCGGAGAGAAGACGGGGGAAGAGGGGAAGATGTCTCACCGGGGGACAACACCGAGTGCAAACGGGTTGGAAGAAGGAAGGCCCCCTCCGCGTCCTCCCCCACCCCCCCACCCCCGCTCCAGGAGGCGAACTGAGGTGCAGATAAAAAGCGCTAGCGGATGGTTACCTTGGGATACAGGGGAAAGGGACAACCCGAATACAGAGGTCTACAGAGATGGAGGGGAGGGCAGGAACGAGACAGGGTCTCCGCTAAGTGCGAACCTGGGATGAAGACAGACGAACAGCGGTACTTGGGCCTCCCTGGGCCAAAAGGCGTGGCCAGGGATCCAGATCAAACGATGGTCTTTTAGAGACGCCCAGGGAAGTGCGCGGCAAAGCCCTCCTTCAAGACCCCGGGCCGGGCCCTTCCGTGGGGTCCACCAGCGAGTCACCTCCAGGGCGCAGCACACCCGGGAGGGCGCCGGCGTCGCCCGCGGGGCCCTCCGCAGGGCCGGTGGCCGGGCCCCCGCCCCCCACCCCCGCAGTGCTCTTACCTCCACACCTGCCCCATCTGCAGCAGGTGGATGACCGACTGCCAGATCCACACGGAGAGGCGGCACAGGCGCTGCGCCCCCGGCGTGGCCGAGCCCCCCACGCCCGGGCCGCCGCGGGCCGCGCCGTGGCCGTAGCCGGCCCCCATCATCGGGGGGCCCCGGCTGCTGAGCCCCTCCACGGCGCCCAGCCCGCCGCCCGTGTAGTCCTGCACGAACCAGCGGAAGCTCAGGCTCTGCACCAGCAGCGACGGCACCAGCACGAAGAAGAGGGTCAGCCCGAAGTAGCCGTAGTCCCCCTTGCGGTAGTAGTCGAGGGCCAGCCACAGGTCGGTGCCCACGTCCCCGAAGAAGACCAGCAGCGCCAACACAATCCACAGGCAGTCGAGCCACGGCCGCTCCGCCTGCGGCGGCTGCGGCCGCGCGGCCGAGGGCGTCGGGGGGTGGCGGTCGGCGCCGGCGGCCGAGGGCGGTTGCAGCGGCTGGTCCCCCCCGTCGGCGGCGGCGGCGCTGCGGCGCGGCTTCTTGCCCAGGAGGGAGCGCAGGCAGGCGGAGCGGCAGCCCCAGTAGCACGAGGAGGTGTTGCAGCAGTGGCAGATGTGCAGCGAGCTGCTCTCGCCGGGCTCGTCGCCGCCGCCGCCGCCGCAGCCGCCTCCCCCGGGCTCCCCGTCCTCCTCGCCGCCGCTGCCCACCGCCTCGTCCAGGTTGTGCAGCTGGGCGAAGCCCACCCCCACGCCACCGCCATCGGATTTCGCCGCCATCTTGACTCTCTTCCCAGCTCCGGAGGTTGGGGGGGGAGGGACGGGTGGGGGGGGGAGAAGGCAGGGAACGGGGAGGGGGGGAAACGAATGGAGAGGAAGGGGGGCGGGGAGGAAGCGGGGGAGCAAACGAACGAGGGGGGAGTGGGCCAGGGAACCCCCTCCGCTTCCGGGTAGTTGGCGTCACTTCCGGGCGAGCCCCCCAATCGCACGGCGCCCGCAGCTCCCCAGCCCTACCCTCCCGGCCAAGATGGCCGCCCTCCTGTGCCTCAGCTGCTGGGCGGGGGGCCGGGGGGTTCTCCCCGCCAGGGCTCCCCTTCCCCTCTTCCGTTGACCCCGAAACCCATCAGGTTGACCCCTCGGCGTTTCTGAATCCTGCTGGGCCGAGTGAGGCGGTCCAAAGTGATCCCTGGAGGGGGCAGTGCCAGACGTTTTGGGGTCCCCTTCCTCAGCGTCGCAGCTCACAGCTTTCCTCCTGGAGAAACGCCCCCTAACACCCTCCCGGCTGCTGGTGGAGGGGCGGGACCTCTGGGGGAAGGGGCGGAGCTAGTGCAAAGCAGGTGATTATGTGTCACTTCCGGGAGATAGGATGACCTCATTGTGTAGTTAGACAACCCCCCCATCAAAATGGCTGTAACTCACCTCTTTGGCTGTTCCTTTTCTTCTTTCTTTTAAAGAATCTCTCTTCTTCTTTTATTTTGAAGGTCTTTAGAGATTACAGGAGTCAGTTTAGATCCCCACACACAACTGACTGATTCTCACTTCTATTTAGACACCTCCCTCCTCTTTTGCCTCTGTAGATCCCCTGATTTTCTTGTCACTGACAACTTTACCTTCTTTTGTAATAAAGTTTCCAACATTCCCTTAAGAAAACTCCAGGCAAAATCTAGTTAAAATCTGCCTGATTGCATCTTGAATGTTGAAGCAAAGATTGAATTGAAATATTGTGACCTTGAGTGTATTATCTTCACCACTGAAATGTATTTCTACCAACTTTTAAGTATGCAATTTTAAAATTCTGTGACCTTAATTTGGAAAATTCAGAACTAGCCAGGGATTAAGCTGTATTAATTACTTGTTCAGGCTATTTGAATGTGTGAAGATTGCTACTTTTAGAATTTGGGGGGGAGGGGAGGTGTGAAAGTCCCTGTGAGTAAACATGGTTTTAAAGAAGTAAAAGTGTTTGAGGGGTAAAATGTATAACTATTGCACTGTTGTACACCTGAAACTAATTAAAAATAAAATAAAATAAAATAAATAAAAAATAAAAAAATAAAAATTAAATTAAAAAAAAAGAAGTAAAAGTGTTATCAATGTGCTATATCATTAAGATAGGTGAAGGGTACACTACTAACAAATTACAAAAGTGAAGCAACACTGAATGGATTTGAATTACAATGATCTTCCAGTGAAAGTATATTTGAAGCCATGTAGAGCAAGCTACATGGTTAGAGTTGTTCCTGATCAGGTGAAAGGAACTTTTTGAAGTTATAAAAAGAAAAAATTTTAAAGACTGCATTTTCTCATTGACCTCCCTAGATTTTTGTATTCATTTTTCTGACTCTGTCTACTCCTTTCATTTAAACCTTTTAATAATGCTAATAACTTTCTTTGGAATGCTGAGGATAAATTAGGTAATGTTTGTATGGCATTGAGCTTCTGTGGAAGAAAGGTGCCTTTGAAGTTATCAATATTGTTATTTTAAGGTATATGATATTTAACACCATAGCACTTAGTTAAGTTTTGGGGTAGCAGGGCAAGATGAGGATTCCACATTTTAGGACACAACTTTACATGAATACTTTTGTCAATATAAAACCTGTGAACCTTTACAAAAAGTACACATAGAGAATTTTAATATATGTGGGGATTTGTATATATGTGGGGGATTTTAAAAATACACCTTTGGAAACAAGTCACATAGCTGTATTCTTTTATTTCATACTATGATTTAAGCTTCTTTCTTCCTATGGTAGTAAAACAGCCAGCAGGTAAGGATTATTTATGCATGTAAATAGGATTCTGCTTCTTTCTTTACTGAATTTGAATTAATAGCACCTTAAAAAGATGGCCCAAATGTAGAATAGGATCGCCCAGGTTTGAATCCCACTTCCACTAAAATAACATGAGTGATGTGAGCAAGAGAGTTAACCTCTTTTAAACCTCAATTTCCTTCATTATGTAATGGGAATAATAATAGGGCCATCTTTGAAAAATTGTTGAGAATACTAAAGGTGGTCACTCATTCAAAGCTCTCAACATGATACCTGATTTAGTAAGCACCAAATAAATGGTAACTGCCATCACTGTTGTTATGTTTGCATAGTACCAACATTATAGTTATTTAAATTCTATCATTCAGTAGATTTGGTATCTCTAATATTGTAAATGAAAGCATTTTTAAATATTTCTAGGAAATAGGTATATTTAATTTGCGTTTTTAAATATATTTCCTCTATTTAAGCCTGTGATACTATAAACTGAGATTTAAAAAAAAAAAAAAGCAGGCAGCAATGGCATATTTATGATTCCTATTTTTCTGTGCCTTGAAAGAACATAATCTACTAGTGAAATTAGCTAAGTAAATTGCACTCACTATATAAGACTGACAAATAAGATTGAGTCAAAAGAGTTTTCACAATTGAAGTTTCAAGTAGATTTACAGAATTCACAGACTGTCAAGTCATTTTGACTTTACATTTGTTGTTTCAACGGTTTTGTCATTCTGTATTATTTGGAAGTGATACACTGTAGAATCCAGGAGGTTCAAAAATTAAAATTTGTAATAATGATAATAAAACAAACTATCATGAGACTCACTGAAAGGGTAACATGAATTTGGACTGTACTATGAATGGAACTTTTAAAAAAAAAAAAAAAGATTTTATTGGGGAATTGGGGGAGGGAACAGCATTGGGGAATTGGGGAAGGGGAACAGACAGGTTGCTGTCCTTTTTGTTCTTCTGTCTAGTTGTGGATGACGTCGCTTCACTGGCCCATGTTGGTATTGTAATCATTGCGCTCTTCCCATTTGAGGCAGATCAGTCACCAGCCATTGGACGGCAGCTCACACCAGCTGCCAGCCACCCACGCTGACTGCCAGCCACTCATGGTAGCTTACGGCAGCCCACTGCAGCCCCCCTGCAGCCTATGCTGTTGCCAGCGACTGATGGCAACCCAGCTTCAGGTCGAGCTGTTGTTCACCAACTTAGCTGTAGAGGGCGCAGTGTCACTGGCTCATGTGGGACCCGAATTGGCTGCTCTGCTGCTCAGAGTTCACACTCCCAAGCCAACTCCTAACCAATGAGCCACTTGGCTGGCCCCGGAACTTTTTTTACTTAGAATTTTTGGGCAATTAGGTGTCCTAAGTAAGTCCAGCACTTAGCATAGTGCTGAACACATCATGAGCATTCAATAAATATTGGTTAAATTAATTAATTAATTTTCCAGATAACTGAAATTTACCCTTTAAAGTGTCCCCTGAAATTGTATTTTACATTTTGTTATGTAAATCTTCATAAAACTCATTTATTACAGACATACCTCAATTCTTTAGTGAGGGGGCAGTGATTAATAAAAAGAAATGCATTTTCAGTCTGACCTATTTCACTTAGCATAATATTCTCTAGGTCCATCCATGTTGTTGTAAATGGTAAGATTTCATTCTTTTTTATGGGTAAGTAATACTCCATTGTATAAATGTACCACAATTTCTTTATCCAATCATCAGTTGATGGACATTTCAGTTGTTTCTATATCTTGGCTATTGTGGATAACACTGCAATAAACATAAGAGTGCATATATTTTTTTGAATTAATTTAGATTTCTTTAGATAAATACCCAGGAGTGAAATTGCTGGGTAATAAGGTAGTTCTATTTTTAATTTTTTGAGGAACCTCCATACTATTTTCCATAGTGTTTGCACCAATATGCAATCCCACCAACAGTGCATAAGGATCCCTTTTACCCCACATCCTCCCCAACATTTGTTGACTTGTTTGTTGACAAATACCATATGATCTCACTTATATGTGGAATAAACATACAGAATACACAAACAAAACACAAACAGACTCAGAAATACAGAGAAAAAACTGATGGTTGCTAGATGGGGAGGGAGAGAACAGAGGAGAAGGTGAGGAGATTAGAAAGTACAAAATGGTACTCACAAAATAATCATGGGGATATGAAATACAGTATGGGAATATAATCAATAATGTTGAAAAGATTATGTAGGGTGCCAGATCAGTACTGGACTTATCAGGGGGGTCACTTCATAGACTGTGTAGATGCCTGATCACTGCACTGTACACCTGAAGCTGAAGTAGAATAACATAATATTGAATATCAACTATAATTAAATATATATATATATTTTTGATTATGGAATGTAAAGTACAGCATAGGGAATATAGTCAAGGTATTGTAACAGCTATATATGATGTCAGAGGGGTAGTAGATTTGGGGGGTTATAACTGTGAGAAGTATAAATGTAGACTCATTATGTTTTGTACACTTGAAACTAATTTAAAAATTTTTCATATAAGAAAAAGAAACTCACTGTCTGAAGATCTGCTTTTTTAGCAGCAAACAAGTTAAGTCTTACCGAATGCCTTGACCTGAAGGCAGCCTCATGCTGACAGGCTCTGACTATCTATGAGCCTACTGAGGAACCACCCAGGCCTACTGGACACTTTCGTTTTTGTTCTTGTTGTTTCTAAAGAACAATCTTTTAAAAATCTCTGCTTTTCATAGTTCAGTCAGTTAAGAACTTTGACTCCCATTACTTACACCCCAATATCAGCTGGGAAGCCAAACCCCAAAGCATGATGGAATTCCATGTAAAATAATAGTAAGTAGATTTTTAGAGCCTCCTCTATGATTAAAGTAAGATAGATTTCATATGTGGAAATTGTGGCATGCATTTTGGCTATTTAGACAGACCTTTGGGGTTTTTCTTCCCAATTCTATGCTGTTTTCAGAAAGGCAGAGAGGGGAAAGTTAGTGTTGGATGTTATTATGTATTAGACACTGTCCAAAATTTATTCCATTTAATCTTACAACAGCCCAAAAAAGCTTGGGGATTAGTATCCCCATGTTCATGGTCTGGAAAACAGCCTTGAGTCTGCCAAATGATTTACCAAGAGTCACTCCCATGGGAGATAGGGTAGCCATGGATTAGAATCCAAGCAGGTTTAATTCCAAAGTCTAAACCATTGCCCCGGGCCAAACAGTTATTGGCCCCTGGAAATGAATTCAGTGTTACTGTATTAGTCACTGAGGGGACCTTATTATGATGCTAATACACATCTAAGAGACAGAACACTTGAATTCCAACAGGAGGATCTGCCCCAGCAAAAGCATTACAAAGAGGCTTCCTCATACATTCTTCACAAGATTTTCCTAATTTGAGCCTGCGTAAATCCTCAAACCAGCAGGTGGATGTCATCCTTGTCAATTCTATTCCTTGTATCTTACTGTCTTCTATAGAAATAGGACTTCTCTGAGCACTGCAGAGTAAGCTCACAGAATGCATTATCCTTAGAAACTCCATTCTGTATTTGATGTTAAGAATTGAAATTTCGGGGCCGGCCGAGTGGCGCATTGGTTAGGCGCTGGTTTTGGGATGCCAGCGGCCCCGGTTCGGATCCCACATGAGGGCCAGTGACACTGCCCTCTACAGCTGACAACAGCTCTACCTGGAGCTGGGCTGTGCGAGCCCCGGTGATGGTGTGGGCTGCAGCCCCTGCTGCGGTGGGCTGCCACAGGCTACAGTGGGTGGCCCGCAGCCGGCGTGAGCGGCTGGCAGCCAAGCGTGAGCTGCCAATGGCCGCGGTGGGCGACATCCAGAGGCCGGCGACCGATCTGCCTCGTCCGGGAGGGGCGCGATGACGATACCAACAGTGAGGCAACATCCTCCGCAGCTAGACTGAAGAACAAAAAGACAGCAACTTGTCTGTTCCCCTTCCCCGATTCCCCAACGCTGTTCCCCTCCACCAATTCCCCAATAAAATCTTAAAAAAAAAAAAAAAAAAAAAAAAAAAAAGAATTGAAATTTCAACAAGCATCCTCATAGATTCTTGCTGGAGTTAAAATGGCACAATCTTTATGGGAGGGAATTTGGCACTACCTGTCAAAATTATAAATGTATGCAATCACCCTCTGAGACAGCAGTCCCTCTTATGGGAATTTATAAATCTGCACATGTAAAAAGTTACATGTGGTCAAGGTTATTCATGTAGCATCATTTATAATAGCAAGGAAAAAATAGAGGAGAAAAAAAAGTGTCAATCCAAAGGGAGACTAAATTGTGGCACATCCACATGACAGAATACCATGCGGTGATACTGAAACTTTATAATTTTCTTTTGTTAATGATTTAGAAAGAGTTGCAGGATACTTTGTTATACAAAAAGAGCAGGTTGTAAAACATAGAGCATGCAACATTTTCTGGAAGAAATGGGTGGGATAAGGTTATCTATTCCTATTTTCTTATATTTGCATAAAGCAGCTCAGGAAAGATTCCCAAGAAACAAAGTGATTGCCTGTAGGGTGGTGGTGGTGCTGGAAAAGAAATGGTGTGAAAGGGACCAGGGACGGAATAAAGACAATAGATGTCTGGAGGTTTTTTCCAGAGGTAGAAGAATGTTCCGGGGTTGCAGAGAGAGCAATGAAGGGGTAGGTGCATCTGTATTTCTTTCTGGACAGTAACACCAGTAAGAAGTATTTTCTGAAGGTCTCAAGAACTCTCACATCTTGGACTTCCTTGTATTTTTTACTATGTTGCCTAAGTAAGAATAATGAGCTCCAGGAGTTAACTCCCTAAAGAGCAGAGGACAGAGAGCATTTGAGATCTTGATCCCCAGCAATTGTCATCAGTTTTGGCTCAAATAAACTCTTACAAAAATTTAAAAAAAAAAAGAGCAGAGTACAGTGTAAGTTCATCATACATAAACGTATGTGAAATCAATTATTCATGTTCAACAAAAAGAAAATGAAAAGCAAGCAATAACAAAACAAATCATACAAGCCATTTTAGAGAAGGAGTATATGCACATCTTTAAAAAAGAAATAAAGTTGTGGGTTTTTTTTTTTTAATTATAGGAGGTAAGCTTTGTACTTAAATTGCAGCTCTATCATTAACTAGCCATAAGATTTTGAGCAAGGTACTTTTTTTTTGTTTGTTTGTTTTTTGTTTTTTGTTTTGCTTTTTAAAAGATTTTAATGGGGAATTAGGGGAGGGGAACAGCGTTGGAAAATGGGGGAGGAGAACAGACAAGTTGCTGTCCTTTTGTTCTTCAATCTAGTTGTGGAGGATGTCGCTTCACTGGCCCATGTTGGTATCATCATTGCGCTCTTTCCGAATGAGTCAGATCGGTCGCTGGCTTCTGGATGTCACTCACCGCAGCTATTGGCAGCTCACACCGGCTGCCAGTCACTCACTGTAGTTTACAGCAGCCCACTGCAGCAGGGGCTGCAGCCCACACCGTCGCCAGAGCTTGCACAGCCCAGCTCCAGGTGGAGCTGTTGTTAGCTCTAGAGGGCAGTGTCACTGGCCCTCATATGTGGGATCTGAACCGAGCCAGCTCTTAACCAATGTGCCACTCAACCGGCCTGCAGGGTATGTTTTTATTGAAGCCTCAGTTCCTCAACCATAAAAATTGGGAGAATAAAATTTATCTCCTGTTGTGATTTGTGGAGGTTTGATGAAATAATGTGTATAAAAAGTGCCTTCCCTGCCTCATGTTGCCAGATCTTATGAAAGTCTTCTGCATTCCCAAGCCCCTGGTCCATGAATTTAAACCACCTGATTTTTTCCCAGTTTTCCAGCACTCTGTGGTTAAGTAACTGTGTAGGCTTCTTGTGGACTTGGCCTTTCATACTAGAAATTGTGTGAAGGAACAAGCAGTGACACAGCCCTCAGCCTGAATTCTCTGCTCAACCCCTTACTCTGTCATCTGCACAAGTTACCTCAGATTTATTTTCCTGTTGTGTAGAATAGTGAGCATACTGTTCCTCCCTCAAGCTTAATGTGGTATCAGTCAATGCCTGGTATACAATGGAAGTTAAATAAATAGTTCCCCCTAGTTTCTCCCTATACTTGTTTCCTATTACTGCTATAAAAATGAGCATAAACTCAGTGGCTTAAAACAACACAAATGTATTATCTTACAGTTCTAGAGATCAGACATTCAAAATGGATCTCAGTGGGTGACCCGTTGTCAGCAGACCCTCCTGGAGACTCTAGGGGAGGGTTTCTTTCCCTGCCTTTTTGAGATCTAGAGGCTGCCTGCATTCCTTGGCTCAGATCCTCTTCCATCTTCAAAACCAACAATTGCTTCACCTCTGTTTCTGTCATCACATTTCCTTTTTCCAACTTTGACTCTCCTTTCTTCCTGTTTCCCTTATAAAATCCTGCCCAGATAATCTCCCTATGTCAAAATACTTATTTTAATTACATTTGCAATAACTTTTGCCATGTAAGGTAACCCATATTCAGGGGCTGTTATTCTGTCTACCACTCCATTTAACATCTTCCTGATGTGCAAAGCTGAGCTCATCATTCCTGGCTTTCAAATTGACTCTGTTCCCCAATTTTCTTACCACCTCACTTGACCATCCCAGATATCTAGTCGATGACTCACTACAATCCCGAAGACCAGTGAGCCAGAATGAATTTAAAGAACATTTTGTGTACAACTCCCAGGCCATAGACAAGAAAGAGGAAGTTGAGCATAGAAGACATTAACTTAAGGTCACACTAGTTCACATTAACTCAAGGATTAGAGCTTACATTTCCTGATATTCAGGCCAGGACTCTTAATACTACATAATGTGAATTATGCTGATTCACATACCTTATTAAGTTGCATAGATCATTTTCAGTTTTTGATATCTCCTCGTTTCTATTTCTTAATGACAGGAACAGTGGGCTGAGACATTAAAAGGCAAGATGTAGGTTTGCCAGGGCTATGACTTTGGACATATCCAGATTGAATCTCAGTTCTCACGTAGAATAAGAATACTGATATCTGTCCTACCTTTCTCCAAGGCTTGTTGTGAGAACCTGTAAGTTTAATGGGTGATTTTTACATGAAGAGATGTACAAAATATAAGTAACTGTTTTTATCCCAGTTGAGGCCTCCTACCTAATCTCCCTGACTTTGTTCTCTTCTTTTTCCCATCCACCCTGCTTACCATCATCAGATTAATAAACTTAAAATACTATCATACTATTGTGAGACCGTATGAGTATAACAGCTTAGTATTGCCTACTGTACCAAATCTAAACTGCACCCCTTAGTGTTCAGATCTTCCATAATCTTGCTCCCAACCTACATAGCCAAAGTTAATTTTCACTGATGGCCAGAACACACCTTTATCAGGAAAATTTCCCTATTGCCCACACATATCCAGCTCATTTCTGAACCAGAGCTTCTGATCTTGCTTTTCATTCATTCACAAAGTCTTTTCTCCTCCTCTTTGTCTATCATTCAAATCAATAAACTTTTAATGAAGGCCTACTATGAAGAATGTGACATGCTAGCAATAGCTCCAAATCATTCTTCTCTTTCAATACGTGTTTCAAATCCCACCTTCTTCAGCAAAAATGTCTTTTGGAGACACCAACACAGAATAACTTCTTCTGAAATCCTGTAGCATTTTGAATCTCTACCACACATTTTAACTTATTTATATGTAGTCTTACATTCTTGTTTGTGTATTGATTTTTTTAAAAAGTAGAGCTGGGGGGTCCGGCCGAGTGGAGTGGTGGTTAAAGTGCTGGCCTGGGGAGCCAGCGGCCCCGGTTCGGTCCCACATATGAGGGCCAGTGATACTGCCCTCAAAAAAAAAAAAAAAAAAAAGTAAAGCTGGGGCCGGCCGAGTGGTGTGGTGGTTAAGCGCTGGCTTGGGAAGCCAGTGGCCCTGGTTCGGTCCCACATATGAGGGCCAGTGACACTGCCATCAAGAAAAAAATAAAAAAATAAAAAAATAAAATTAGATCTATAAGGATCCATCATTTCATCTTTCATTTTGAATAATAAGAATCTGTGACATTTATTCAAATAATATTTATTGAGTATTACTATGTATTAATCACTTTACCCAAGGAATCCAATGGCAAACAAAGCAAAGCCTCTGGAACTTGCAACTTGCAGAGAAGGGGGTGGGACACATGGCAAGTAGAGGATATAACATGTACAGAGGGAGTGACATGAAAACAAAGTGGGGCTGTGAAACTACTTACTATGTCTACAGCTTCAGTTGCTGGAAGAAATATGAAAGGATAGAACCTTGGGAAATGTAGACTGGGGCCAATTTTTAGACATCCATAAATGTCAGACTTAAGGCTTTCAAGTTGATCCTATAGGCAGTGGGAAACAATCACAGGCTTTGATTCAAAGTGGTGACAAAACCAAGTTTGTGTTTTAGACAGATTACTTTGATGACAGTGTAGAAGTTAGAGCAAAAGTTGATAAGTGGGTGTCCTAAGCTGACTAATTCATTGGTGTCTCTATAAACCAACATTTTTTTTTTTGGTTCAATATTCATTAGTGGAGACAGGGAGAAACCAATATTCTGTTGATAGAAATCATATTCCAAAACAGATGAAATTTTCTTAGCCCAAACAGAATAAATTATCTTTTTTAAAATTGGCAAAATAATTCCTTCTTTTATACAGTTCTCTTTCACTCATAGTTCTATTTTATGATTTTCTAAACTAAATCACTTTTGGGGAGCATATTAAAAGATTTAAAATTTAGATACTAAAATTAGTCACTCCTTTCAAACACTCAGCACTATACAATGCATTATTTGGTTTTAAAATTTCAGCAGAATGCCAACTTTCAGTTAATTATAATCACACATAATCTTGGAGAAGAAACTTTAGCAAAATATATCTGGTTGACTAGGATTTTTTTCCTGCTCAAAATCATTGTCTGCTTAGGTAGATGTATGGGACAGACCCTAAAGTGACGCTCAGTGATTCCCCTCCTGTTGTTCACACCTTTGTGTAATCCCTTCCCTTTGAATGTGGACAGGAACAATGACTTGATTCTAACCCACAGAATATGACAGAGGTGAAATGATTCACTATTCTGGATTATACTGCAGTATATAAGGCTCCATTTTAGGAGGCTAGAGCTGGAGCTGGAGACTTTCCTCATGGGCTAGATGAATGTTGAAGAAGTCTATATAGCAAGGTGAACCCTAGGATTGAGGAACAGCCTCCTGCAATATCAAGCAAGAAGTTAGGTCCTCAGTGATATGACCACACGGAAATGAGTTCTGCCAACAATTTGAATGAGCTTGGTAGTGGATTCTTCCCCAGTTGAACCTCCAGTTGAGAATGCAACCCAACCAATACCTTGATTGCAGCCATGTGAGAACTGACCAGAGGACACAGCCAAGCTGTGCCTAAACTCCTGCACCACACAAAGTGTGAGATAACAAATGTGTGTTGTTTTAAGCACTTGGTTTGTGGCAATTTGTTATGAAACAATAGAAAATGAATACAGCATGTAAATAGAATTGATTCACATTTTTCTAGTTATTTAGATTTGTATGAAAATCCAATTAATTGGCACCATATCTCCAATTGATTCAAATATTTTCATTCCTCTTTTAGGCTGAGTCCCCCCACCCATAGCTGCCCCTTCATCAAGCTGCTGGCTCAATCTTGAGTAAAAAATGAAGACAGAGACAAATGAGGGGGCTTTGTCATGGTGTCAATGAGCTCCTCAGGGCCTGGGCCACAGCAGTGGCATCTGGGAAAAAGAAGAGGTGGCAGATGCAAGAAACAACTCAGAGTCTTATTTTATATTTTGAAAAAAGCATTACCCTGTGCATCCATAGTACAATATTAGACCATCATAATTGATGCTCATAATAATGATCATAAGACAGGATTGGTAGACATCAAAGAAACACTAAGTGAAGTACAGGAGCTTCAGCAGTATTTTTAATCTTCTATTTTTTGAGAGGTGGGTGCACAGGTATTCATTTTAGTGTGTGTGTGTGTGTGTGTGTGTGTGTGTGTGTGTGTGTCTTGTGGTGTGGGTGTGGGTGTGTTAAAGGGTCTTGTCTTTTGTATATATCAGTGCACAATTTAAAATATAAATAAACATTGTGATAAGGTAAATTTATTTCTTAACTTTAATCTATTCCTATTACCTACCAGAAAAGGATTGTGCTATTTGAAAGAGTAGAATATCAGTTAAACACAAACTCTGCTAATCAGAATATTATATCCTCCCTGAGGATATAATTTATTGAGATTGTTTTTTGTTTGTTTGTTTGTTTGTTTTGTCACCAATCTTTCATGACATAGGCATAATGAAAAAAGGAAAGAGTAGGAAGCAAAACAAACCAGCCTGAGAAGACAGAAAAGGAAAACCCAACTGTGGAGTTCCTTTTTATAGTTCCCTGCTGAAAAAGGGAAGAGAAAGATCTGGGATGAAGAAAAGCTGAGTTTGGTGGGAGAAGCAGACAGAAGAGAGAAATGCAGTATTATATATAACAGGGACAGAAATAATTTATACCACATGTAAATTACGTACTGTGAGGCTGAGTCAAGCACATGTGGGCTTTGGGGCCCACTCATGAGCTCTTTTAGACATGCAACTTCAGACACAGCAGTCACTGAAGTAAGCAGGCACAGCAAGTGTCAGCAGCTTTTCCTGCTATATACAGCCTAGAACTCCTTCGTCATTGCAACATTTCTGACTCATCTTCATGGGACAGTCATATGCTCAGTGCAGGATTGAATAGGACACTGTCTTATCCTCCAGGGACCCTCAGATGGGAGTGGGGGGAGGAGTCAGAAGAGAGGCACGAAACAAACTTTCTAAGTCAGGGATCCATACGGGTGGCCAAAGAACTGAACTGGGCAGGTAGACATGTTTTTTTGGACCACTACAGTGTGTGTGTGTGTGTGTGTGTGTGTGTGTGTGTGTGTGTGTTATTGTTGATTCCTAAAGCCTTTAAGTATCTTCCATTCTGACCCAGTTTCTACGATTCCGAAAAGTCTTACCATGACAGCTCACACATTTACCCACGTGCTTGGCCCTTGAAGGCATTTTGAGTTTGCATCCCTCTTGTATAAGGGCATACATTTGATACTTGGGTTTTTATCATTCTTCTGTCATCTTCTTACATAATAGTGACTAACATGATGATATTCCTGACTAGATCAAACAAGTCCTTTTCAAATTAACAGATGCCACCTCCAGTTTCTGTGCTTTCTCTTTGCTAACACCACATTTGCCTTTGTTCCCAGAACTATGTACTAGACTGATAGTTTTAATGATTTTTCAAGAATAATCCCTAAATCCTTTTCTTGATCTGTGTGTTAGGGGATTATTTTCTGCCTGGACATATCATTGGACTGGCTTCCTTGCTCACCAATTAATTATTAGTTTGTCTACATTAAATTACACTTGCCATCTGCTGATAAAAATCACAAAACTCTTCAAGCGATTTCCATTGTTTTCTCCATTTATTGCTGGTTCATTCTGCCTCCTTTCAGCTGAATCAACTGCAAACTGGGGGATTAGGTTTCTAAATCCTTCTCCCAAGCCTCTTCTCTGTAGTGAAATTTTCTTTGTGAAGATTTCCTACAGGTGACATATATATTATATGTAAAATATACACATATATATGGTTTTGAACACTTAACACAAAAATCAGTATAACTAAATAAGCTTCCTGGAAAGAACAAAGAAGTAAGAAAGGTACTAGATAATTTCAAACAACTTCACAATGGGTCATAAAATAATGAGTACTAAGAGATAGATAAAAAAGAATGAATAACAAATAGTAGAAATAAAAACAGATCCCTCAAAATATAATGCAGAACAAGCAACATGAAACGAATAGCATTGGTTCGAATCACAGAGCTCAAATTTAGGTGTGGAAGAAATAAGGTGTTATTTTCCATTAAACAGTTGAATTTCTATTTCAGTCCCTAATCCTACAAGATTGGCAAATTTTCCACCTCAGTCATCCTGGAGTGGTCCTCCCTAGGATGTGATAAGGTTCTGAGGTCTCATGCTCGGTCAAGGCCTATGTATTAGTTTGCTCAGGCTGCCATAACAAAATGCCACAGACTATGTGGCTTAACCAACAATTTATCTTCTCACAGTTCTGGAGGCTAAAAGTTCAAGATCAAGGTGGCGGCAGGGTTGGTTTACTCTAAGGACTCTCTCCTTGACTTGTAGGTGGCTGTCTTCTCCCTGTGTCTTCATATGGTCTTCCCTCCAAGTGTGTCTGTGTCCTAATCTCTTCTTACAGGGATACCAGTAAAGCTGGTTTAAGACCTACCCATATGACTTCATTCTGAATTAATTGCCTCTTTAAATACTCTATCTCCAAATACACTTAACATTCTGAGGTACTGAGGATTAGGTTCCAACATATGAATTGGGGACAGAGGGGAGCTCAACTCAGCCCATTACATCCTAGAACGGGAAATTTCTGGCCATCGGCCAGTCTTCCACACACAGAGAAGAGCCTTATCTCTAGTCATGAGGTACCTGGTCCACTCAGGCCAACCGCTTTTTGCTGCTCTCAAGCAGTGTTGAGTATCAGGATAGGTCTATAAGGCTAGGACTCATTAGTACCCATAATTCCATGTCTGAAGCACATCTTGCACCATTTGAGACACCAACACCACCACCAACATCACCACCCTGCACCATAATGACAGACAGAACCTCAGCTATTCCAACACCCCCAGTCCTTGCTTCTGTCATCCAATTAGGAAATCTTTCTCGTTTTCGGAAATCCAGTTCTACCTTAGACCCTATCATCCTTAATGAATTAGACTTCTTGAAACAAGAGCCTGGGAATCTGGTAGACTCTATTCCTTTCCTGCCACTGCCTTCCCTAAGGTGATGAGGCGTCTGATTGAATGGAAAGAAACAAAAATATAGAAAATATTAGGAACTCAAACTACAATTTAGTTACAGATGACTGATATGTTTGTCCAGGAGTGTTTGTGCTTTTTCGAATTCCAGTGTTCTAAATATTCCATTTAGTATTTTGTAAGTACATGATTTTTTTCCCATCAAGAATGGTGGGGTCTTATAAAAAATGGGATATATTATTAACAAATACCATGATAATGAATATTTATTGAGTATTCATATTAAACTTTACACTGGGGACACACAAAATATTTTTTGACCTTAGAGTATAAAACACAAAAATGAAACAAAAAATAACACATGTTAATTATCACACCTGAATGTCCCCCTCTTTTAAAACACACATGATTTAAAAAAAACAAAAACCAAAGGATATATGTTCTTAGTAAAAAACTTGAAAAACATAAAATGAAAATCATCTGTAACCCTCCCACCCAGAATTGGTCCATTAAGTTTTAGATCTTTATTATACATTTTGACAGTCTTTTTATTTTATTTTATTTTAAGATTTTATTGGGGAATTGAGGGAGGGGAACAGCATTGGAGAACCAGGGAAGGGGAACAGACAAGTTGGTGTCCTTTTGTTCTTCAGTTTAGTTGTGGAGGACATTGCTTCACTGGCCCATGTTGGTATCATCACTGCACTCTTCCCAGGGAGGTAGATTGGTCACCGGCCTCTGGACTGCTGCTCAAGGCTGCTCTTGGCAGCTCACACTGGCTGCCAGCCACTCACGCTGGCTTCCGGCCACTCACTGTAGCCCATGGCAGCCCACTGCAGCAGGGGCTGCAGCTATGTCGTCCATGGGGACTCACAGCAGCCCAGCTCCAGGTGGAGCTGTTGTTCACCATCTTAGCTGTAGAGGGCAGCGTCACTGGCCCTCATATGTGGGATCTGAACTGGGGTCGCTGGCGTCCCAAGCCAGCTCTTAACCAACGCGGCATTTCACTGGCCTTACACAGTCTTTATAACTAGTTGTTGCTCATTCATTTATCCATCAATTAGGTATTCGATGTTTACTATGTATAAGGGAATCCTTAAGCTTTTTTTTTTTTTTTTTTTTTTTTTTTTAAATATTTTATTGGGGAATTGGTGGAGGGGAACAGCGTTGGGGAATCGGGGAAGGGGAACAGACTTGTTCTTCAGTTTTAGTTGCGGAGGATGTTGCTTCACTGTTGGTATCGTCATTGCGCTCTTCCCGGATGAGGCAGATCGGTCGCTGGCCTCTGGATGTCGCTCATCGCGGCTATTGGCAGCTCACGCTTGGCTGCCAGCCGCTCACGCTGGCTGCGGGCCACTCACTGCAGCCTATGGCAGCCCACTGCAGCAGGGGCTGCAGCCCACACCATCACGGGGCTCGCACAGCCCAGCTCCAGGTGGAGCTGTTGTTAGCTGTAGAGGGCAGTGTCACTGGCCCTCATGTGGGATCCGAACCGGGGCCGCTGGCATCCCAAAACCAGCGCTTAACCAATGCGCCACTCGGCCGGCCCAATCCTTAAGCTTTTTTGATAACTCCCTAAAAGCAGAATTTCTTACAACAGAGTTGGGTAACACCCTTTGGACCCCAACTGACATTCTTCCAACAAGCCCCAGATAATAATGATTGGACAAATACTGAGCCCATGACCCACCACGGGCAGATAACGGCAGCACGTCTTAAAAAACCTTCCCTCCACAAGAGGAATCTTGTGATCCGGTGGGGCTTCAGGAGCACTGCTGTGAAGCATCATATCCTGCACCTAGTAATTAAAAAAAAAAAAAATGTGCCGTGGATAGTAAGAGTAGGCTGCCTGGGTTTGAATCCTGATTCTACCCCCACATTTTACCTGTATGGCCTCAGACAAGTTATTTAGCCTCTGTGTGCCACAGTACCTTCAACTATAAAATGGGGAGGACAACCACTGCCTTGACATATGTGGGGGTAAGAATGAAATGAGTTGGTACGTGTAAACTCTTAGAAGTGCAGATGGCATGGTAAGCATTAGCTGTCATTTCATTTTAATTTTGAAATATTGTGCCTCAGATATTCTGAAACACACGCACACACACTTTATGCCCTGTAAGCCTCATCCCAAATGATTATATTATCAATGGCAGGAGCCAATTAGTTGATGCAGAGGAGGGAGATAACCCAGTGAACAGTGGACTGCAGGCTACGGCTGCACATTTTTAAGTAATAACCTGTGGAGGGAGCTGCATTCTGTCATGAGGAGATTGATTTTACACCAACTACCTCTGGAGAGGATTTTCCCAAAGGAGAGGGGCTTGTCTCCCTTCCTCCTTTTTCCCTCTCCCACCTCCACACTTCAAATCTTTATCTCACAAATAAAGAAAGGAAGACCCAAAAGTCTGCTAGTCTGCTAACTGCTGGAGAATTACAAGTTCACTTGGGACCAGGTGTAGCAACTGGTACCTGAGACTTTCAAGGTTCACTCTCCATCCTTCATCTTTACTTGTTTCACCAGGTTTGTCCCTGTGATAGGAAATACATGCACTGTGATTCTCAAGTTTCACAACTTATAGTTTGTGCCAAGAGAAATGTTAATTTACCTCTTTCATCCCAAGTCCAAAATTAGATAAATTTAAGGAAGTTATTGGGATCACCTCCACTGTCCCACGAGAGAAGGCAGACTTATTGCATAAAGGAAGAACAGAACATAGGAGTGAGAAAAAAGGGAAAGTATAACAATTTATGCATCTATTCAATAGCTCAGAAATTTTGCTGTTGCTTTTCTTTTTTTTTTTTTAATGAAGCTCAGGAATGAGTTAACATGTAAAGAATTATACGATCCCTTAAGGAGATGGTAAGAATGTTTCATTTCAAGGTGTAAAACACTGGTTTGGGTTAAGACAGAAAGAATCCTCATAGTCTAGGGTTTTAGTATTTTACTATTTAATATTTTCAAGGTACTTCAAAGTTTTAGGATAGTTATGTGAAAATATAAAATCATTATTGTTATCAATGCTCTTACCTAAAATTTTAAAAATATAAGTAAAAATCATATGAAATTTAATAATCATTGGCTTAATACTTTTCAAGGATTTGTAATTATAAAAGGATCTTGAGGAAAATGTTTTACTAAAACACTTTAAAAATTTTTTAACATGTGTTAAAGTGTTAACAGTTTAAAGTATTAACATGACTAACATGAAATAGTCATGGATGAAGTATTTCATTTCCTATGTCAAATAACTGCTTGACCAGATTCTATCATTTTTTTTCAGTCCATGTTTTAAAATCTCAAAACAATAGTATATAATAGAAATGTCATTTTTTTCCATTATAGTAACGTAAATTCTCAGCTGCCACTGCCTCCTCAGTAACTCAAGTACTATTGAAACATGTCATATAATGTAAGGATTTGATTTCAACCTCACTCCAAGGATAGAATGATCTTGGCTCCACTCCTGTTTAGCCTTGATCTGTGCCCTTAACCCTTCTGGGCTTCAGTTTTATGTAAAAAAATAATCTTGTCCCCTACTTGATCTTAAAATTATTGGGAAGATGATTTCTACCCACCCTTCTGGGGGCCTGGTCTACAGTGGGTATTCAGGGAATGCCTGAAGGGTACACAAAAAGGAAATCTACCTGAGGAGTCTAAAAATAAAATCAAGCATCTGTAAACATCAGGTCTTCAGCCTTCCTGCCCACCATTAAACTTTTACTACCACCTGGAAACAGTGTATGTGTTTGTGTACTTTGTATTCATGGCCATGGAGTCCCAGAAGAAAATAAATCCCAGGGCATACATGTAAAAATCAACTAAATTTAAAGGTTTTTAGAAAGGGTTATATATTAACTTTTATTCACCCACTTTTTAATTTGAAAACAGAAATAAGATTGAATAAAAGTTCTGAACAATAGAAATAAACTTCAGTTGAATAGTAAGAACAGCGAAAGGAAGAGACAGGACCAAAAAAAGGAAGGACGCAAACCTCACTGATAATACTCCCCTAACCCCTAGGGGCAAAGATCTACCTTATTGTCTAAAACTGATTTTTTTAAAATCCCTGCCTTTAAATGTACAAGATCTACATGTACTGCCTGAAATTGTTACACAAAGTTGGGGGAGGGAGTTAAACTCTTACTTTGGAAGGATAGGCGGTCTTGAAATCACTTCCACTCTTCAATGGGGGGAAGGGAGACAACCTCATACCTTGGAACTTTGGAAGGAAAGGGGGCCCTGACATTTTAAATTTTATTTAAAAAAAATCATGATGAATTAAGACAATCATCTTTGTGGCTACCAAGCATATCACTTTCAAAGACTAACTAACCCCTACTTTATCACAACTATAGGCAAAAATGGGCCCTGTTTTTCTAAGTCAAATTTAATTTAAGAAATTAAGTCAAAAGTTGGAATTCTTGTGTCTCTTTTTATCCATTATCATCCTCCAGAATTGTGATAAAACATAGGTCTCTCATATCACTCTTCAGAAAACATGTCATAATGCTTTCAGGATGACCTCTTCCTCCTCTTCCTCATCCTCACCCCCATCACCATCATCTTTGCAGTCCTAGTTTACCTTTCCAGTGTCTCCTCTTTATTACCCAAGTCCTAGCCACACCAGACTCTTCCCCATTCTCCAAACATGCTACATACATGTCTCTGTGCCTTTGTCAGTTCCACTACTCTTTTTGACTAGAAGATGTCTACCCCTTCTTCAAAGGCTAGGGCAACTTTGATCTCTAGCAGCTATTCTCACTCACAGATGCACTAGAATCTCTTGAGGAGCTTTAAAAAGTTACTATTGCCAAGACCCTATCCCCACAGAGAGCCTGATTTAATTGGTTGTTTGAAATGTGCAGCCAGGGTTGAGAACGACTCATCTATACCTTTTTGTGACACTTTTCTTCTCTCTGTAGGATGAATCATACCTTCTCATGAGTTTCCAGAACTCTCTTTATATACCTCCATCATACCATATAGCACAGCGCATTGCAGTTCTCAGTTACTCCCTATCTACTCATAGGTCAGACCTAAGCTCTCCTGGGACTGGAGTCTTATTTTTCATCCTTCTTTGTATCCCATGTCAGAAAGCGCCTGGAGAGCTTTTCCCTGTACACACTCAAACACTAAAGAGCCTATCTGGAATCTGAGAGTTAGATATGAGAGCAGGATGGGTGCAGAGGATGAGGCATTTGTCACTTTAGTGAGTTCTTGGGGGACTCTGTCAGCATCCAACATACCTACTTCCACCCCATCTACTGCTCTGAAGACAAGTGCGACTCTTTTCTGTCTTCCTTGGAATTCATTCTGCCACTAAGTCCTATTATCACTCCCTCCATAACATCTCCCAATACACACCCATTTGCCCCCTTTTCATAGTTTCGTGTGTCTTAGGACTCATCTCTCCCAAGGGTTTTCTTCTTGTCACATCCCTTCTTAGAAACCCATGCAAGCTTCTAATTGCTTCTTCAGTCAAATTTAAACTAATCATGGGCTTTGAGGTTTTCCACTAATTTATCTAAAAGCCCCTCTTGCCACCACTTCTGGTTCACTGTATCTTCAGATTAGCCAAAGGCTATCTTCCCTCCTGCCTCTAAAACTCTCCATATTCCATTCTTCCATATAGAAAAGGCTGTTTTCCTCTTTCTTCCACCAAAATATATATTACCAGTTCCTTAAGCAAAAAACAAAATTTGTTGAAAAATCACTGCTTAAATCTCTGTAAAGCTTTTCCTTGCCACTTCTAACATTGTTTTTTAAATCATTAGGTATGCATCTTTGTTACTTTTCTTGGTGTATTTTGCTTTTTATTTTGATATGTTTCTGTTAGTTTGGTGGAACAAAAAGGGATTTGAAACTAGAAGACTTTATTAGCCATTTTTTCTCAGGCTTTTCACTTTGGGGGCCCTCATTGCTGCTATCTATAAAATGGGGACAATCACAGTAACATTCACCCACTTACCTGAATTCAGTGCTGTAGGATCAGAGAAGATAAAACATATACTCATAGAATGTATTTGGTGAGTTCTAATCTGCTTTACACATATAAGACAGTTACTGTTACTGTTATTATTTTCTGCCACCCAAATTCACTTCAGAAGTTCTTCATGAAGGCCTATACCTTCCAAGTAATGACATCCTTACCTGGGAGCTTAAAACTATTTTTCCAAGGAAGATAATACAAAATTCTTATGCTCTGCCTTCATTACATTATCATTCTAAGGGTGTTTATTTAGTTTCATGTTTCCAACAAGTTTTAAGTTATTTGCCGTTCTTTCTGTGTCCTTCTAAAACTAAGTTTAATAGTCAGCAGCTGAAGCCACGTGAAGTCACAGCAAGGCACGGTATGTAGACCAGGATATCCCAGAAAGGCAAGTGCATTGTGGGAATAACAATCCAGAATCTATGCTCTGTTCTCTTTGGGGTCTTTCTCAGTGGTAGTTCTACTTCCAAAGCAACTTGGGAACCCCAAAAGAAAAACACCCCATGCTGTAGCCAGCCTCCCACCCCCATCATTCCTTCAACTCTGCCTAAGCAAGTCACAATAATATTTGGAATTGGCAAAGCAACCTCTTCCCAGGGCGATCACAGCGCTAAGACATTCCCTCATTAATAGTCCTGTGGAGGAGGTGGGTGGCAAGCAATTTCAAATCCTTTTCTTCTATACTTACCAAAGAGTCTTTGCTTTCAATAGCTGACACAAATGAGTGAACCGTTTTGGTTAAAAGATTATGATTCACCCATCACCCCACATTAACACTATTAAACCAACTTTTGTCCTTCTTAAAAATCTGTGCAGCCAAGTGTGTGCAGAGTTTAAAAAGAACACAAAGACTCTCCCTGATGTCTGTGTGTGAGACTGGGCATTAGATGCGATGTCCTTTGTCTGGCTTTGGAAAACTCCCATAGGACAAATAGGATTAAATGTGGCACTTCTCTTTCTCTGGCAACCTCCTGAGCCTCACCTCTTTCACAACCTTTTATCCTCATTCAGAGCCCTCTAGATCTCTGCCCTAGCCATCATGGTGGACGTCCAGAAATTCCTTTGTCTTTCTCACCCTCTAGCCCCACCCAGGCAAGAATTAATTGCTTCCATTATATAAGAGAGGTCAAACAAGCCAGAAGTCACACTACCAAACTTGGGGCACCCCTAGGCTCCTCATTTCTGTGCCCATGCTAGAGGCCCAGGTCCTTCATGCTGCTTCTCCCAGAGTTTCCTCTATGACAACTAATCTGGGACATAGTTAAAACAAATGCAACACCACACGTTTTTGGATTTTTCTAAATCCTCCATCAGAACTTCTATTATGCTAGATAAATGTACTTACTAATGGACAGTTCAAAGTTCACCACACGGAAGAATAGAAGGGGAGATAGGAACTAGCATTTAGCATGTACCTACTATATGCCAAGCACTTTATTAGGCAGTGTAATGTCATGTCATTGTCACAATAGCCTATAAAGGAAGAACTAACATCCCTGTTTTGTGTTTCACTCACCCAAACCCCAGTGGCTTAACACAACAAAGGTTTACTTCTCACTTTTGAAACATATCCATTATCCCTCTGCTCACTTTGTCACTCAGGCACCTAGTTGATGGAGATTCAGCGATTTTGTAGCTACACCATCTAGACCCCATGACCATCTTGGTCACCAGGGAAGAAGCAGAAAGCCTGGCAGTCGTGCACAGGCTTTTCATTGCTTTAGTAGAATCACTTGTGGTCACATTCCATTGGGTAAATATTCACATGGCCCCACCTATCTCACAGGGAGATATGTGAAAGCAGATGCAATGTTCCGTGAGTAGCTGTGATCATGCCAGCATGGTAGAAACTTCAATGTCAATAGCTACGTTTCTGTATCCTTTAAATATGCATATCATATTTGTAACGGTTACATAAAACTCCACTGCATGACTGTACCATACCCAATTCGTCTGGGCCTCGATTTTGGTACATTTAAATTGTTTTACACCCATTAACATTCTTTGAACACTTATCACATGTAAGGCACTGTAGGTAGGGGACCAAGAGGGTGTTTACAGATTCAGAGGGGAAGTCAGACACATTCATAAATAAATATCATTTTAATAAAAGGCAGACTTTGATGAATGGAACAAGAAAACTGCCAAGTCCTTTGGGATTGCAAAGGAAGCAATCATTTCCTGCCAAGACATTAGGAAATGACTTAGGGGGGATTTATCCATTTCGATTGGGCTTTCAAGATTGATTAGTATTTCCCAACAGGTAAAGAAGGGCAGAGTGCAAAGGCTTTTGGCAATAAAGCTCAGAAGGTGTTCAGGGCACAGCAACCTCCTGTGTGGCTTAGGTGAGAGTGTAGGAGGGGGAGGCAGAAGATATGAGGCCAGAAAACACATTGGATTCATACAGAACAGGAGGGTGGTGAGTGCCATGTTTGGGAGTGTTGAGGAGCCACCCACTAACAGCCTCTGAGCACAGGGATGCCATGGTGAGATCTGTCTAGGCTCTCCTACACACAGCAGCCAGCAGAGTATTAACTAATGATTTTTTCACTCCTCTTTCCTTTGGGAATTTTTAGTCTTCATGAACATATTTATTTTCCTTCTATCCTGGGGTTTGTAATCAAACATCAATTTAATCTGCCTAAACACATATACCACAGAAGCAAAGTTTCTATTTTATCCAAAGAAGCCTATAATCAGGCATTCACATGCCTTTAGCTTTTTGGGTATTTCTTTCTATCTTCTTTGAAATACATAGTCTTAGTGAAATATTGCAACTTCAGAATAAAGATCAAGGAATAGAGCCTCATACTGTAGTTTGGCTCTATTATATTAAATTCAGCTATGCTAAATTTGGAAACCCCTGTTGTGACTACAGGCCAGTTTATCACCCACTTGCTGTGTGTTTTTGTCAAGTTTCTTAGCCTCTCTGTGCTTTAGTTTCTTGACAGCAGGAAACAATATTATTGATTATTTGTTCCTTCCTTGAGCAAATATTGATGAAGTACCTTCTATGGGCCAGGAAATGTACCAATCATAGATGAGCTTAGTGAAAGCATTTTAGCCTCTTCTGAAGAGAGGAGGCAGGGAAGGAAATGAATGAATATTAATTGCATACCTACTTAGGTGTGCTAGCATATCTGCTTGAGGGTGTCATGTGTTATGTCAATTACGTCTGACATGACTCCCACGAGAGAGGTATTTCCCATTCTACAGAGAGAAGCCAAGGACACCCACGGTAACTTGCACAATGGCATTTGGCAGCTGAGTGGCAGACCCAAGCTGGGTGTCCTGCACGCTGTGGGAACCCATGGGCCCCCGCCAATTCTCCTCCACCATGGCATGAGGTACTGGAAGTGGAACTTTGTGTTCCCCACACAGTGTTTTTGTTTTAAATCTATCACTGAGCGTCTTGGTATCCATGTGAGGTAAGAAAGAGACATTTCCTGGCTCTCCTGACACTTTTCTGGACGGCACTCAGCTGTGATAGATCAATCCCAAAGTCCTGGGCTCCAGGCCACCTCTCCATCCTCCAGATGCCCCTTGCCCATCTGGCCAGACTGCTTCCACTGGTGTCATTGTCACCAGGGGAGTCCTCTGAATCACCGTTTGGTCACACCCTCTTGATTGCTCACAATTATTCTAGTTCTTGGGGCCTACAATAAGCAAGGAAAAGGGTAGCATTTTCTAAGACATGTGTGTTTAGTGTTGCTGGCAGGTTTGTAAACTTATTAGTGCCTCTGCACACCATATAATTAAGATCGAATTATCCAAGAGTTTAAAATAGTGCCTGCTACTATTGTGCTGTTGAAAATGCTAAGGAAAAAAAAAATTGCCTTTTTTAAAATTATTATTACATATACATCTCACCTCTCCCCCATTTTCTCTGAAATTCCCGTTCTCAGAAGGGGCCAGAGGATGGATGGGTTTAGCTGGACTGCTGAAAAAGTCTCACTATGCTAAAACACTTTGCTGTTAGAAATAATGTCACATCAGAAGTATGGGGGCACATTCTAAAAGATGTGCTGTGGCACCTTCTGAAGGGCCTGCAGTGCCCGGCAGGTGCATAAACAGGAGATTGGAAGGGGACTCCTCAAAAGGCAGAGCTCAGACACTGGGTCCATGTCTTAGTAGGACTAGACCAAAGACTAGATCAAGGGTGATATTTCAGGAGAGTGGTGCATAGCTATGGAAGTTACCAATATCCAGTGCCATGAATTAACAGACAAACAAGAATATGTGTATTACGGGAGCCTAGAGAGAAAGATGGGACAGAAAATGGGTAATCCAGGCATACATATGAGGCACCCAATCCAAGACACTGTTCTGGGCTTATCCCTGTCCTTAGAGAGCTGAAAGTTGAGTGGGGGAGGCAGACTAGGCAAGGAAGATACACTGTTATGGGACGTAATGGATGCCTCTAGTCAGAGGTGCTGGGGCATATGGTGAGTGGGAAAGCAGGAAGGGTTCCCATGGCTGGAGAGCTAAAGGGGTCTTGAACATTACTAGCAGTTATGCCAGGCAGAGTGGAAGGGCATCCCAGGGAGAAGACATAGCATGAACAAAGTCTCAGAGGCAGCAGAGAGCAGGTCAGTGAATAGTCTGCTAGGTGTGGGGCCTTCTGTGTCCCCTACAACGAAGGTAAAGATGCCGATTTTAAGTAGGAGAAAAACATGAGCAGATTTCTAGTAAAAACAACTACAACTCATACTGGTTGTAATCAAATGGCTTGGAGAGAGAGAGCGAGGATCAACGAGAACAGTGATTCCCAAGTGTGGAGCTTGGGCAGGCAGCAGCAGTCACATGGAACTTGCTAGACATGCCACTTTTCAGGCCCTACCCCAGATTTGGTGAAGCAGAAACTCTAGGGAATGGGGCCAAGCCCACAGTGTCCTCCAGTTAAAGCTGATGCCTCTTAAGGTCTAAAAAAGGCCACTGCAGTAAGCCAGGTGTACAAGGATCCAGGTGAGCAACAGACCAAGGCAATGGTGATAAGAAAGTAGGAAAGGCAACAACAGGTCAAGGAGATATTTGGTGGAATATGTTTGTACCTCTCTCATAACGTTTTCCCATTTTCTACTATGTCTCATCCCCTTCCTCTATGTTTTGGGTCCCTAGTGTCTTTGTTCCTGGGCTCTCGTAGCCCCCTGCATGGTCCCGTGAACACAAGTGGAGCTCAGGTGAGGGTTGCATCGTCTCCTGTCACAGCTGGTCCTGGGGCCCTGGGGTGGGACTGAGCCCATGAAGGACTCTGTATAGTCCTCCCAGGAGAGGGGAAGCTCCTGGGAATGCAGCCATGTTCACAGCAACCCAGGATTCCGTGCAGATAGCAAGCAAGGCAGAGAAGAGGTCAAGAGAGAAGTGGGAAAGGGAAGGGGTGTGCTGAAGAAGAAAGAAGAGAGATGAGATGGAAGGGGCAGGGAGCAGTCGGGAAGGAAGGAAACAAGAAGGAAGAGAAAGAGGAGTTTGGGGAAGGTAGACGGATTTGAACATTAACTCCCCTCTCTCCTCTAATCCCAGCACGCCCAGCTCTAGCAGGAGTCGTTCCTGCCACTCCTAGTGTGGCTCCTGCCACTCTCTGTTGGAGTGGCCCTTCTTCATGCCACAGGACGCCATCTGCAGGTGGACAAGTTCCCATCAGCACACCTTGGGACCTGAGCACCAGCCGGGCACAATGGAAACTCCTCTCCTCCTGCACCCCTGGGTTTATCATGCACAGCCTCCATGGTCTATAAGCTGTTTTAACAATGTTTTAGAAAGACATAGTGTCACCATGGGGAAGAACAATGGCTGGGAGTTGTGAGTCCATATCCTAGTTCTGCCACCTGCTGGCATCTAGAATAGTGCACAGCATACGGTGGTGCATAAATGAATGCACGAATCAGTTAATAGCTGAGCACTAGTTGTGAGTGAGTGAATCATTCTGAGTCTGTTTTCTCATCTGTAAAATGGAGATAATAATAGTATCTATCTCATAGGGTTAATGGGAGAATGAACCCACTGTCAAATGCTTCTCCGAAGCCAGTTACTCTCAGGCAGTGGAAATGGGCTTGCTGCCCTGGGGTGGTGCTCTGTAGCACTGCAGCATTGCTTCTCAGTGTAGTGACGGAAACACCTTCCTCAAGGGGATAGGTGCTGAGTTTGTAAAGGTACTGGAGAAGGAGGTTTCTTGCCTCTATTCCAAACTTACTAAAAAGGAATTTTTAAGAGAGAAGCCTAGAACTTTGCAGTTCTACAAGCTCCCCCACGCGATAGTCAACCCCACACTCATGCTTAAGAGCTCTGTATTAAGGTTTTGGTTTATAAATTAAAATACAGCATCATGAATATAACAGTTTATAGTTGAGGACATCAGGCTTCAGGGTGAAATTTATGATAAAATGAAAGGCCATAAGTTCTGTAACGGAGTAACAAATGTGTTCTCTTAATGCCTGGCACCAGAATTACTCTTGGAGAAAGAACAGTCTTTGATAAGCCTGTTGACACTAGACACTGATACCCAGAGGGCATGGATTAGCCTTGCTAAGACCCACAAACAAACAAACAAACAAAAAACTCCAATTCCTGAACTGGTCTTTATTTAAAATGGGTAAGATAGAAAGGAAATAAGAAACACAGAAACAGAAGCTGGAGGCTGGAGTTGTGGTTCTGAAATAACTTAGATATTTTGGGGAAACTCGACTATTTAAACTTGAATTTCAATGTAACAATTGCATTGGTGTAACCTAAAATCTCCACCTTCCCAAACTCACTGCAAGGGCTCCTATACCTGCAATGCTACTTGTAAGTACATTTGTATCCTTTCCCCAACAAAGAACCTTGTAAGAAAATAGTACCACCTTTAGGCACAGTTTACTCATTGGCTTCCCTTTCTCCCTCCTCCTCTCACCCGACTCTCAATACAGTGAATTTTCAAATTTTGTCCTCTTAGTTCAATGATGTTGGCCAAATTCATTTCTTCTCCATTCTCACTGCTATTGCTCTATTTCAGAAATTTGCCACTGATCACTCCCTAACTCATCTCTCTGTCTGAATTTTCTCCCATCACAGGCTCACAACAGCCCTCCTACTGCTGCCAAAGTTAACTTTCTAATGAAGCTTTAATAGTGAGAATCAGCATAGCGTGGAAAACTAAAAGTATGTATAGACTCTAGAGTCGGACTTCCTGGGATCAAAGTCTGTCTCCCTCCTATAAGCTGCCTCTTTGGGTTGGGCAAGCTAATCTCGCTCTGCCTTCAGTTCCCCATCTGTTCAATGGAATGATAATAACAGTGCCTACCTCTTGGGAATATCATGAAGATTATGAATTAACATGCGCAAAGCATGCTATTCTCTTGCTTAAAAAGACTGTGTGGGCAATTTATGGAATTAGATAAAGCTCATGCTTTAATTTGAATTCTCCACGACATTCAAACCCCTTAACATTCCGTCAATCAACAATTCCTACACCTCCTCTCTCACTGTAATATCTGCAACCTAAGCTCCAACCACCTCAAGTTATTTAAGTTTCTGACACATTCTAATTTTCATGATATTATGCCAACTCTGTTCTTTTATGGAATTCTCTCCAATGCCAATTCTTTCTTCTCTTTTGGGTGGAGGGGTGGAGGGATGCTCTCCCATTTTTCTATCCACTGCTTGGAAGAGCTTCTATATATGCTCTGATTGACTCAAATACAGACAGACACCTAAGCTTCAAGATTGCCAAGTTTATTCTTGGCAATTTGCATTTCCATATAAATTTAAAAAGGTGTTGTTGTTTTTTAAGTTCTACACACGCATACACCTCTTGCTGGGAATTTAACTGGAACTGCATTAAATGTTAAATCTTTCTATCCAAGAACATGGTATATCCTTCCATTTACTTAAGTATTTTTATAATCTCTCAATAAATTTTTGTAGTTTTTAGTGTTGAGGCTTGCACATCTAGTTGACAGTTTTGATGCCACTGCAAAGGGTAATATTTAGAGATTTCTATTTTCTTGTTTTTTACTAATACATAAAAATACAGTTGATTTTTGGGGTAGCCGGTTGGTTCAGGTGGTTAGAGCATGGGCTCGTAGCGCCAGGTTGGCCGGTTCGATTCCCACGTGGGCCGGTGGGCTGCGCCCTCCACACTAGACTGAAGACAATGACTTGACTTGGAGCTGATGGGTCCTGGGGGAACACACTGTTCCCCAATAAAGTTAAAAAAAATACAGTTGATTTTTATATATTGATCCTGTATTGAGTAGCCTCCCTAAATTTACTTTTTATGAAATCATGTTGAATGCAAATAGTGACAGTTTTCTTTCTTTTTTTTCCCCCTTGCATTATTGCATGGCTTAGGACTGCCAGGAAATGTTGAGTGGAAGAAATGATAATGGATAATCTCACCTTGTTACTCATTGAGGGGGGAGGGGTTTCAAAAAAATCCAGAGGACTTACAGTACCAGTATTAAGACCTGTCAAATTTTTAATAGTTAAGACAACATGGTATTGGTTGGAGGGATGATAAGTAGACTCCTGGAATAGAACACAGTCCAGAAATAGGCTCCCACATATATGGTCACCTGAAATATAATAAAGGTGGTGTTGAAGCAGAATGGGGAATGGTTTTCAACAGATAGTGTTGGATCAGTTGGATCTCCATATGGGGAAAAATGAATCATGATCTGTGGAAAGCTGATAGCAACCCAGTGTCTGACAAGGCCACATTGCCCTGCTCAGCACTGGATATTAGGGGTGCTGCCTTATGGTTGGTCATGTAATATCTCCTGCCTCTATGAACCCATGTGCCTTTTCTTCTATAGGAGACAATATATTTACTACACTTGTGATATGTTCCTGTGGTGCCCCAATGAGCTAACTACGCAGCCAATGGGTAAGATCTCCTAAAAGAGGGGAGACAACCCAAGCCAGGCGGTAGTTCCGTGGGGAACCCCTGAACTGTGATAGTGGGGACTCAAGCCCATTGGAAACTGAGGCACAGACCTCTGACAAACTCAGGCCAGAAAACTCAGGCCTGTGAGAAGCTGATGCATTTGCCTAAGGGACCTACTGTGAATAGTCTCCTGAAAGATTAAGTCTTCAGGCCATGAGAGTTCTGGGTAAGAGGCAGCTCTAAGACATCCGCTGACCATGGATTTGTTAATCAGCCTTGTGTGAATTCCTTTGCCCAGTGCCTTGTTGCAGCAACAGATACTGAAGCTTTAATTAAGAAACGGATGCAGCCCTCTGTAGGATAAGAGAGGTGTGAAACCCTTTTGGTTGCTAGGTATTGTTATTTACAAACGAATAGATTTTAGATGCTTTTACCTTAAACGCAGCCACTCCTAGTCTTTTGGTATAGCTCAAGTATACTGTGAGTTTTATGATTGTGTTTAACTGCTAGAATTTAGGATGATTTCTAGATAGTCAAGATAGCTTTAGTAAACATTCTTTAGGTGACTTACAGAAACCGAGTCTGGGTTTCATAGCAATTATCATAATAAAGACAAGGTAATCCTTTAACGGAAGAGTAAGTCACAGTACACCCTGGAAAGAGCACTTTCAGGGGAGTAGAGGACTGTGTAAATCCTGAGAACTACAAACCACTGTTAATGATTTGTTACAGTTTGGTTCCTTGAAAATTCTCAATAAAAGCTATACGCTGACCCGATTCGGAGCTCAGTCTTCTTTGGCTGAGTCCCTTGGGCTCAGTCGTCCTTGGCTGAGTCCCTTGGTCTCGCTCTTATCTTAATTCTGTCTCTTGTTTTTCCTTAATCTGCGTCGCCCCTCTCGTGTCCCACTTGCCCTTGCCACGCAGGACGTGACAATGATCCTTACCCCACAACAAAAAAACCCTAACAAGTTCTGATGTTTACATAGGTAATCATGAAAACCACAGCAACACAGATTTTAGAAAAAAATGGGAGAACATTTTCACGACCTTGAAGTAGGTAAAGATGTTCAAAACTGGGCTGGCTGAGTGGCGCGGTGGTTAAGCGCTGGCTTGGAAAGCCAGCGGCCCCGGTTCGGATCCCACATATGAGGGCCGGTGATACTGCCCTCAAATAAAACAACAACAACAACATATGTTCAAATTGGTGCAAAACGCAATAGCCATAAAGGAAAGAAAAAAAGATAAATTGTATTACACTATAATTGAGAAGTTCCATTCATCAAACATCACCATTAAGAGAACCAAAAGTGAGCCACAAAATGGCAGAAGCCTTTTGTAATATGTACATCTAACAAAAACTCTCATAGACTGTTGATAACAGTGTATATTGGTATAACCACTTTGGAAAACTGTTTCATAATATCTATAAAGTAGAACACATACATACTCTATAAATCAGCATTTCCACTTGTAGGTGTATACCAGACATAAAAATGTACATCTATTCAACATTTACGAGAATGTTCACAGCTGTACTATTTATAGTAGCCAAACATCAGAACACAGTAGAATGGGCATTTGACTCTAGGGATACTATATAACAATGAGAATGAATGTAGCCACATAACAACAGGGATAAGTCTCATGATCATAAAGTTGAGTGAAAAGAAGCCAGACATAAATGAGTACATATTGTTTGATGCCATCTAATGTTTAAAGACAGGCAAAACTATTCTATGTTGTTAGAAGTCAGGAGAGCATACTCATAAGAGGTTAGTGACAGGAAGAGAGCATAAGAGGGGCCTCTAGGGTGCTGGTAATATTCTGTTTCTTGATCTGGATCTAGGTTATATGGGATGTGTGCTTTTCCAAAAATGTATCCAGCTGAACGCTTATGATTTGTGTATGATTTATATATTACATGTGTGTTATATTTCAATAAAAAGTTAAGCCAACAAGATAATGAAAAGAAATGACAAAACAAATAAACAAATCCCAAAATACTTAACTCTGGGTCCTATCTAGGCATACAGAATTAAACATTTGGTGGTAGGGCCATTTTGTAGCCAGGCTCCCAAATGGCTCCCTGCAATTTTCACTTCCTGGTAGTTCTACAACCTTGTGCAGTCCTCTCACACATTGGATAGAGTGCAACCAGTAGGAGATTGTGGTTGGTGCAATGTGACTTTGTTTTTCTTTCTTGCTTTTTTTAAAAATTAAAGTTTATTGGGGTAACAATGGTTAGTAAGAAGACCTGAATAGACATTTCTCCAAAGAGGACATACATATGGCCAATAGACATATGAAAAAAATACTAATCATCAGAGAAATGCAAATCAAAACCACAGTGAGAGGGCTGGCCGAGTGGCGTGGTGGTTAAGCGCTGGCCTGGGAAGCCAGCGGCCCCGGTTCGGTCCCACATATGAGGGCCAGTGACACTGCCCTCAAAAAAAAAAAAAAAAAAAAAAAAACAACAAAAAAAAAACCACAGTGAGAGATCACCTCACTTCTGTCAGAATAGCCATCATCAATAAGACAAATAATAACAAGCGCTGGAGAACCTGGCATAAAGCGAACAGCCCACAAATACTTCTTAAGTTGGAGGGACCCTTCCAATAATCACAGAGGGTAGGACCTACCATTGCTACCAGCCAGCCAAATCTCTTTAATGTAGCTTTTCAATACATTTATTTTGAAAGAGCCTTCTTTGAGTCAAACACTGGACTGGTACTAGAGGTCCAAAGGAGCAGAAGGTCAGTCCTTGTAGCCAGGCACTCAGTCAAGCAGGGAGGCCATCAGAGAGCCCCAGGGGCACATGCCACGCTTGGTCAAGGAACCGCAGATGAAATGATCAGCTCTGCTTGGGTGGGCCTGATACATTTCCAAGAGAAAGTGATACTTGAGCCACATCCCAAAGATCCAGTAGGAGTTTGCCAGGTGGACAAGGAGGGAAAACATACTTTGGGAAGATAAAGAGCCATGTACAGGAGTAGAACGGCTTGAAACCACATGGAGTGTTGGAGGAGAAGGGTAGAAGGGTGAGAGATGGATGGCATGGTAAGAAGGCTGGAAGTATCCTGTAACAAAGGGGAAAAGGGGACGCCACCGAAGGATGAAACAGGAGAGTGGCAGGACCCAGTTTGCAGTTTTACAGAGCTCCTCTGCTTGCAGTGTGGATGATGGATTATAAGGCAAAACTGAATCTCGCAGGACTGCATGGAGAAGGCAGGGGAATTGTAATGAGAAGGTGGGGAAAAGTGAATGCCGGGGGGGCAAAGGCAGTGGGATGGAGAGGCCGGACAGGGTTAAAGGAGCTTCTCCTACTGGTAAATAAAGAAGGATTGAGTCCAAAGACTCCCCATCTTCTCCTGTGAAAAGGTTGGGGGAAGAGTGGTGAGTGAAAGGTATATTATACAGGCAATGTTTTCAAAATTTCCCTCTTGGAACCAGAAAAAGACAGAAAATTGGAAAGGAGAGAGGGGGTGGGATTCAGGAGGAAATGTGACACATATGCTAATGTCACTTGGAAAATATAACCAGCTCACAACTTCCATCTATTACCTTAAGTAAAAATACATTTTCAGCAAAAAGAATTCTTTTAAAACACTGGTGTGAAATAAATGAGCATATGAAACCATGTGGCCCAAAAGGCCTCAGCAGAATGTTTGCCTTCCATAGCAGCCTCAGGATAACACTGCCAGCGTTCTGCAGTCCCAGCAAGGATCTGTGCCTTTGTTGCTCGGTGTTGCAACAGAGGAGGGGGAAAAAAATCCTACTTATCTAAGAAGCGCATCTGAAACTCCATGGTGGGCAGGTGCATGATGCACCCAAGGTCATATATGTACACTGAAAAGCACTTGTGTGCCAGTGTCTTGCTACTGTCATGGAGGAAATATACCAGACATGTGCATCAAGGGGCTCTGCCTTTCCTTCCTGACTTGTCTCCTGCAGGATATGGAGCCCATGTTGATGGCTACTCAGAATCGTCCATTGTTTGCTGTCATTTGGAAAGGTCTTAACTGACTCCATCGACTTGGCCGCCTCTGAGCAAGACTGAACCCAACTTACCAAGGATTTCTGTGCAGCTTCTGGTGTTCTCTCAAAGCCTTCCAAGGCTTCTCTTCCCTGGTGTTAATCCTGCTTCCTGGATGCGTTTCTCACAAGCCTCCCTCTCCTAGGTTGCGGGGCAGTTACCTGCTACCTCTCAGACTCCCTCTCTTCCAAGCCCTCCTCCAGGCCACCTACATGTTGAGGCCCTTCCATTCATTCGCACCAACTCCCCTTTCCCTTTCGGCAGATACATGGTGCCTCTCCCTCCAGGGGGAGAGGAGGAAACCACAGAGTGAAAGAGCCCTGCTTTACTCAGGGTGGTGCACTGAGGCAGCATGGGGGCTCAGAGGGACTAGGAATCAGGAAAACATGGGTCTCTATGGCAGCTCTTGCTCTCCTCATCTAGGGGGAGGATCCTGGGCAGGTCACGTAGCCTCCCTATCCCTGTTTCTTCCTGCAGAAAATGGGGGCAAACCCCCTTAAATAAGACAATCCTTCCCAGTGTCCAGCTGTGGAGGGCACAAGGCAAATAGTAGAGTAGGTTCCCTTGTGTGGGAATCTTCACACACATGTGGCCCCATCAAAGGCATGACTTACTGTGTTTCGCATACCAGGAGGCTGATATGGGGGGCAGACAACATGAACTGCTCAAAATCATGCAGCAGAAAGGCCAGAATTTGAACCCAGTTTCGCTCACCTCCAAAATGGACCCTCCCTCCACTCTGCCCTGCCTCCCTCCATGACCCCCACCCTTCTCGTCTTCCAGATTTCTTTAACTGTTTTCTTTCCCTCTGCCTATAATATAGTTGGGGCTGTGTCACTACTAGAAATAAAACCCCACCATCTTAAAGGGGAAGGACATTCTGACATATGCTATAACATAAATGAACCTGAGGACATGATGCTAAGTGGAATAAGCCGGTTACAAAGGGCAAATATTGTATGATCCACTTACATGAGGTTGCTAGAGTGGTCAGATTCATAGACAGGAAGTAGAATGGCAGTTGCCAGGGGCTGGGAGGAGGGGAAAATGGGGAGTTAGTGTTTAAATAGGGACAGAGTTTTTCAGTTTGGGAAGATGAAAGGAGTTCTGGAGATGGATGGACATGATGGTTGCACAACAATGTGAATGTACTTAATGTCATTGAACAGTACCCTTAAAAATGGTACATTTTATGTTATGTATATTTAACCACAATAAAAAATACTGTAAAATTTCCATGGCCATGGTGACAATCTCTCTCCTTTTCCTCAAACTCCTAAAAAGTACATGCTAAACTTACAGTACCCTTTCCTGAACTCCTTGCCTCTTCACCCCTTGGCAGTCAGGCTTTGGCCCACCCCTCTGTCTTAACCCCCTTCCTAGAAAGACTGTCTGTGTGCTTGTGTTCCTCCACTAGTGGCAGGATGGACCTTGGATATCAGCAGCCCATCGCTGGCTTCTAAGACAATGTCCTCCATTTTTCTGGCTGTCCTTTCTTTGTCTCCTGGTGGCTCCTCTGCCCATTCCCTGTGGGCCTTCTCATTGTGTACTCACTGCCGAGGTGATCTCACACTTCCCCGTGTCAGTTTCCTCACCTGCAAAACATCTGTGGCACTCAATCTCATCTGACCCTATGCCTCATTTTGAAATAAACATTCATAACATCCTCTTTGCTATTCTAAAATGAAAACTGTAGATATAACTACCTATAGACGTAATCTTGAAAGACTGCTCTGATCTCTCACTGTAATTTAAATAGGAAATTCAAGTGAATAGGTTATAACAAAATAATACATATTTTAATAAAGAAAGGCTTGGGCAGTATATTAACCATGTTTTTTATTTTCTGCATGCTTCTGATTTGACATCTGGGGCCTTGCTGACCCTGGAAGGACCGCCCCTCCCAAGCTAGCCAACTTCTAGAGACAGTAAGCAACTTGCCCAAGAGCCGGCTTTAAAAATTCATACCAACCAGTCCAGGGTCCACACTCCAGCCACCTCCTCTCTACCTCTCACACTCTAATCACCTGCTCTAGTCACCCCACAGCCAGGTCCCAGGCAACTAGGAACAGTCCCATGTCCCAGGGCCTACTGAAATTATTTGGACTAGCCAATCCTAAGCCTGCTTCCACTGCCTCACCCATTCCCTCCTGTGGGAACTACAGTAAAGGCTCTGACCCACACTTCCCTCACTCCTGCTCCTGACTGACCCTAGTGCATCCCCTATGTGGCTGCCATGGCACTATGTGCCCGTTTCACTTGGGAACTGTGAATAACACACTGTTATCTCAATGGCAGACATCTCCTGATCTGTTGGCTTTACTATACCTCAAATTTTGTCTTCATACAATATATTTTTAAAACAGACAGAAGTGGGCTGCCGAATGGCGCAGTGGTTAAGCGCTGGCTTGGGAAGCCAGCGGCCCCGGTTCGGGTCCCACACATGAGGGTCAGTGACACTGCCCTCAAAAAAAAAAAAAAACAGACAGAAGTATACTACAAGACATTAGGAAATGGTTTATTGCCCCTACTTACAATGAATAAGCTTAGATTTAATAAAAGTCAGAAGAACAGGAGCCATTTCCTGGAAGGACAGACAATAAGAAAAATGGCTAGCCAGGGATACATTTAGTGGTATTCACGGAGCTGAATGATTTGTACATGATAGGAAAAAAAAGGAAAACATCTTAAGTGGAGATAAGATGCCAAGATAAATGATAGATTGTAGAGGAAAATAAAGAAGTAGGATACTCTTCCAAATCATCCAGGCCTTATTAGTAAGCACAGTGTCAAAAGAATTCCTTGTGATAACATGGGGTGTGGGAGTGATGAAATATCACAGAAAAGCCTTCCCATGTCTTGAAATCTCATCACACGTTGAAGTAGACAGTCTATCTCAGAATGTCTGACAGTTTGTTGCAAAGTCTTACAGGATCCAGGTAAACTCTTCCTTGTGTGACCTGTCTTGGCATTGGAAGACATCCAGTGTCTCTCCCACTAAATATCACCGTCCAATCATTGTGACAAACAACCCCCTCCAATCATTGCAAGCAAAACTTCCTCCGTGGGCATTGTGAAACCACTAAAATGGACAACCCCTGAGGTCCTTCCAGAACTAGCTCCCTTCAATTCTATGGTTCTAAGATTGCTCAGGCTTCACAGATGAAGTATAGTGCTAATTTTCTTTAAAGTTTGAGAGGTACTATTGCTAGATACTGAAGTCATTATTATGAGCTGGCCAGAACATGTTAAGATACAACAGGAACAAAAATATGAGAATAAAATAATGACAAACCAAGCCACTTTTGAGGCTTACTTTTGAGAGCAAACTACAACCTCTAAGAGAACGTCAAAAAACTACTTTTAGATCTTAGAGTAATTGTGCACGTAACTATAGTCCAGTTTGGAGTGAGCACCCTTCAAGCTGCCAGGCTCTGGGATGTGGATCTGGTAGTGTGTCCATGGTGGTTAAGAGTGTGGGCCCTGGAATGAGATAAAAAACCTAGGTTCCAATCCCAGCTCTGCTACTTGCTAGCTGTGGGGCTGTGGTCACTTTACCTTGCCTGAGTTAGTTCTATAATTGGTGAAACTGAAATCAGATAACTAATTTGTAAGAATAAACTAATGCACATAAAGCTTAGCCCAGTGTATGGAACTTAATAAACAATGTAAGCTATTATTAATTTCTATAGTATGTATCTGATCTTTCTATTTTCAAACTCTCCCGCAGAGGGCGCCAAACACTGTCCTGTAACTTGAAAAAACGATTGTCTAGGTTTTTTTCCCCCAGTTCTCAACTTGTAAAACATGCTCTAAAAAAAGTCCTAAGCACTGATGTCTGAGAAAAAGGATTTAGCACACTTTTCCTTTGTTTGCCCCTTCCTTCACCGTTGAGAGGTCCTATCCCAAAACAAAAATGCTCAACTTCAAGACTGTCAGTTTAAATGAAAATAGATGTAGCATGAGGCCACCACTTTACAACAGCAACAAATGAAGGACAGAGCTGTGGAAGCAGCCTACCCCTGGTGCAGGCAGTAAGGGATGCAAATACTTGTAGAGAATTTAAACACAAGAATACAACTGACTAAAAGTCAGTTTGGGTTTTTTTGTTTGTTTTTTAGATCACCATGTGCCAGCAATTCTGAATAATGTCAGTGATTAAATACTCCACAAAAAAAAAAAACTTTTGTTGTTCAAAGTTGTAAACAATTTCTGGGGCCAGTGGAGTGACACATTGGTTAGGAGCTGGCTTGGGACGCCAGCTCTGAGCAGTGGGGCCCCTGGTTCAGATCCCACATATGAGGGTCAGTGACACTGCCCTCTATAGCGAAGGTGGTGAACAACAGCTCCACCTGGTTGCCTCTATAGCTAAGATGGCTGGTGACGGTGTGGGCTGCAGCCCCTGCTGCAGTGGGCTGCCATAGGCTACAGTGAGTGGCCGGCAGCCAGCATGAGCAGCTGGCAGCCAGCGTCAGCTGCCGTGAGTGGCCGTGAGTGGCCATCCAGAGGCCAGCGACCAATCTGCCTCACCCGGGAAGAGTGCAATGATAATACCAACATGGGCCAGTGAAGCAATGGCCTCCACAACTAGACTGAAGAACAAAAAAGGACAGCAACTTGTCTGTTCCCCTTCCCCAATTCCCCAACACTGTTCCCCTCCACCAATTCCCCAATAAAATCTTTAAAAAAAAAAAATCTGTTGGTATGATTGAGTTTTAATAATATAAATGTAAACTTCAATTTGACATTTTCTTACTCAGCCATGAGTAATCATATTCTATCTGGAAGTTAATTCAGGGAACTCCCAGTTGCACATAAGTTTCTGCCCCGTGGACTCAGCTTTGTGCATTCTCCTTCCAGCATAAGTTCCTATCAGTTCAAAAATATTAAGAGCTTGGAGTTTGTTTCTTGAGCAGCAAGTGTCTACAACACCTGTTTAAGTAGTAGATTCAAAACAAACCACGATAACACAATGATTGTAAAGGCAAAGAAGTAGACCTTATTTAATATATCGGCATACAATTGTTCATAGTAATCCCTATATAATCCTTTTTATTTATGTAACGTTGATAGTAATGTCTCCTCTTTCATTCTGATTCTAGTAATTCAAGTCTTCTTAGTCAATTAATAATTTTGTTGATCTTTTCTAATAACCAACATTTGGTTTCATTGATTTTCTCTTTTGTTTTTTGTATTCTCCATTTCATTAATTTCCACTCTAATATTTATTATTTACTTCCTTCTGCTTGCTTTGGGTTTACTGTGCCTGCTTCTCTTTTTCCTATGTCTAAGGATGAAGGGTTAGGTTATTGATTTTTTCTTTTTTTTTTTTTTTTTTTTGAGGGCAGTGTCACTAGCCCTCATATGTGGGACCCGAACCGGGGCCGCTGGCTTCCCAAGCCAGCGCTTAACCACCGCACTACTCGGCCGGCCCTTTTTTTTTTTTTTTTGAGGGCAGTGTCACTGGCCCTCATATGTGGGACTGAACCGGGGCTGCTGGCTTCCCAAAAGCCAGCGTTTAACTATTGCGCCATTCGGCCGGCCCAGATCTTTTCTTTTTTCATACAGACATTTACAGCTATAAATTTTTCACCAGGTTCTGCCTGAGCTGCGTAAGTTTTGGTATGTTGTATCCCCATTATCATTCATCTCAAAATATATTTTAATTTCCATTTTTATTTATACTTCATTGATTATTTAGGATTGTGTTGTCTAATTTTCACATGTTTCTCAAATTACTTTCTTTTTTTTTTTTTTTTTTTTTTTTACAAAGTTATGGCAACTTTATTGTCAGTGTGGGCAGGGTGGTGGGACAGGCCTCAGTCATGATATAGGCGCAGGAGGCAGCCACGAAGGGTACCCATGTAGCGGTCCCAGAGGGCCTGGTGCCGGAAGCCATCCAGGGAGTGGACTGATGCTGAATACTGATTCAAGAAGAGCCGCACATCATTCAATGGCCAGTGGTCAGAGCGGCAGGGCTCCACGAACTTCTCCACAAGGTCCACAAACAGGTCTCTGACGTCCTTATTGTGGGTCAGCTTGGCAGCCACATTCACTAGCCCCCGGGACAGGTTCTTGAAGTTGGCTTCCATCTCAGAGAAGGCACTCAGCTTTCCCCGGAGGGCGGTGCACACCAGGCTCTTGTGCAGGTCCAGAAGGTCCTTGTCAGCCACTAGCACCTTGAGCTCCTTCAAGTCCTGGAGAAACTCCTTGTCTAAGTCCACATCCATGTCATCTACCTGGGAGTCGACGGCTCCAAGGGTCCAGTTCTGGATCATAAGCTCAGCACAGAAGGCAAAGTCACCAAAGCTCAGATACTGCAGTTTTTTCTTCCCTGTCTCAAAGCGGTTGTTGGCAAAAAAGACAATGGCTGCATAGTCCCTGGCCAATCGATCGGAGAGGAGGAAGTGTTGCTGGATGTTATCGACCAGGGAGCCCCGCATTTCCTCCACCACCTTGAAGACTCGCTTAAAGTTGTCAAACTGTCTTCGGCAGCTCTTAAGGGTGATGCCTGTTTTGGTGCTGATGTCGTCCAGGTCTTTCTTGGTGCCCTTGGACAGCTTCTTGCCCAGGACCTCCCGCACAAAGGCCTCGTCAAAGGCATAGTATCTCTCGATTAGCAGCGCCTGTCGGGAGGGCGGGATCTGGAAGATGAGTTGGTGTAGCAGCTTGGACGGTGCGTGCAGCAGGCGCTCCAGCATGTGGAAAGTTCGGTAGTGGTCCATGGTGTCACTCTGCAGCACCGCTGCCGTGGCGCCCGTCTGCTCCAGGATTCCCGAGCGCACCCTCAGGGCCACCGCGTCGTTCACCGAGTAACCATCCAGCCAGAGACGATACACGTCCTCGTCGATGAGGGTCGTGTTCCCTACGAAGATATCCAGTTCGCTGGTCATGGCGACCCCGGGACCCGCATGCAGCCGTAGCGCCCCTGCAGGAGCGAATACTGTCTGCCTCAAATTACTTTCTGATATTGATTTCTAATTTAATTCCATTGTAGTTGGGGAACATATTTGTATTATTTCAATTATTTTAAATGTATTAAGGTTTTACTTTATGGTCTCACATATAGTCTACCCTGGATAATATTCCATGTGCATTTAAGAAGAATGTACATTTTGCTGTTGTTGAGAGGAGTGATCTATAGATGTAGTAGATTCTATCTTTGAACTCACCATGGAAAATTTCAAATGCATACAAAAGTAGAGACAGCATATGATGAATTCTCCTGTACTCACCACTCAGCTTCAACAATCTCACAGACACTTGTAGTTTTGACAAGCAAAAACTCAGTGGTTCCCAATCATTGCAACAACTTGAACTCTGGTCGGTGATAAACTCTCAGGAGAGAAGGTCAGGGGGCACAAGGACCTTTGGGCAAGTTCTAGTATTGGGTGAGCTCTGTTGGATCTCCAAAAATATCAAAGACAAAGGGGCAACAGAATTGAGTCTTGTCACAATTTTATGAAATGTATAGTAGACAGTCAACAGATTACCTGAGGGTCTTGGGGAAAGGATTTTTAAAGCAGAATTAGGTGTTTTTTATATTAGGCTATTTGTTAAAGTGATTGCCTGTAAAATGTTATGTTGCCTAAACATTAGTTATGACTTTGCAGCCAGATCTTGCTTAGCATGACTTTGTAGTCACTTATTGTAGAAGCTCTGTAGTGTTCCGTTTGGGTAGTATTAGTTAAATACAGATAACTGGTGGATCTGCTATTGCTTGTAAAGTTTGCAGAACTCTTTCCAGTTTTTTCCTGAAGTCATACTTCTAACACCCTCTTTTATTTCTATAAACATATTACAATATTTATTTTACTTTCTTTTCCAATATCTTCCATCTTTTGTGAGTATATTTGTACTGTTTCTTCTCGTTTCCTAGTCCTGCTCACGTCAGTTGCTTCCTCTTGTGCCTTATAATAATTTGTCATTGTGAGATTCCTCTATGGAACCTATCTATACTAATTCTCTGACTTGAGATTGAGGTGTATTCCTTGAGCAAATATTTACATTTGCTTTTGCAAGCCAGGATGTGATTAAACTAAACTGTCAGCTCAGTGTTTCTACGATTCTCAGACAGTATACATTCTGGCCCTAAATCTGTGTGAGGGTGAAATGCAAATTCTTAAATATATTTGTCTCCCCTTCACTTGGAGATAAGATCAAGGTAGACAAGTTTCCTTACTATCCCCTTAAGAGAGATAGGAGGCTTTTTGTTTTTTGTTTTTTGTTTCCTGGATTACCCAGTGAGGTGTGGCTTTCAGGTTCCCAGCCTTATGAAGCAAGGTCTCCAGGTAGACTTTGCACCTGTGTAGGCACCAGACTTTTGTCTTCTCTCCCCTTCGATCAACTATCTAAATGGAAACTCCAGGCCCCTAGATGTTGCTTAAGCAGTAACTTGCTTCTCTGAGTTCATGATTTCCATTATTTCTGGTCTTTGAGGATTGTCTTTTACTTTTTGCCAGGCCAGCATTACCTTTAATAATTTGTTGGGTTTTTAAAAATATTTGTTGTTTTAAAACTATACAATTATAGGTGTTTTATACAAAAAGGGTCATGGGGGCTTCTAGGCTGTCAACTTGCTAAAAATAGAGGCAATCATTTTGTTGTTTTACACTTAGAGCTTTATTTAAGCTAGAACTTATTTGTTGTGATTAGTTTGAGGTAGAGCTAAATATCAATTCTGCACACCCAAACAGTATAAAAGGTATGATGAAGGGTGGGCTGAGTGGCTCAGCTGGTTAAGAGCTTGCTCAAGAGTGTGAGCTGACGCTCAAGAGTGCGAGCTGAGCTCTGAGCAATGGCGGTTCGATGCCAGCCCGAGCTGAGTTGCCGTTGAGCTGCCAACAGGTGGCAGGATGGCTCAGCTGGAAAAAAAAAAAAATGAGTGTGAGCTGAGCTCTGAGCAACAGCAATTCAATGCCCAGCCCGAGCTGAGTTGCCTCTGAGCTGCCAACAGGTGGCAGGATGGCTCAGCTAAAAATTAATAAATAAATAAAAGGTATGATGAATGGACAATGGGCTCTGACTGGATGGATGTGTGTTAGTAACTTTGGTGAGTTCAGCTTAAGGGGCAAAATGATACACAAAAGCAAATATAAAGCTGGTTGCCTCACCTTCTCCATCATATGCATATGCTAGCTGTCATTTGAACACTCACTGTATCAGGGTGTATGGTACCAGGAGCTTCACAATCACCTGGGGAGCTTGGGGAACAAGCTTAGACTCCGAGAGGTTCAGATTCAGTGGGTTTGGGGAGGAACCTGGGGATCTGCCTGTTTCCCTAAGCCCCACCTCACCCCAGGAAACCATGATGTAAACGTTCTGCATCCCAGTTTAGAAACGCTGCCTACAGCCTATAATGATCTGCTCTCACTGCCAAGGTAACCCCAAGGGGATGAAGACAGGCAGAGGGAGGCTCTCAAGCAAAAGCAGTTTAAGAGCAGGTTGTAGAAAGCAGTCCCCGCACTTCTGCAGGGCCAAATGGAGATTTCTCACAATCACAAATCTAGTTAAAGTTTACAAGACTGGTCCTAGGAGTCAAAGGGAAGGTGCCTAGCTGAACCGCAAACAATAATGCCCTGTTTTCAATTTTATTAACAGTTGAGAAGCAGCAGGCTGTGTGCTAGGAACACAGCCTGTGGTGGGTACTTGATGTATTTTAAATAATTACATAATTTTATTTAATCCTCTCAATAGCTCTAGGAAGTCTGTTATCTTCATTTTATAGGTGGAGAAACTGAAGCTCAGAGAGGTTCACATATTGAGAAGTGCTGAGGCAGGGCTCCACATTGACAGCCTATGAAAGAATCCTGGACTGCAGCAGGGCACAACCTGACCCACACAGCAGCATTTCTCTGCCACTGGCAACTGCTGTCCCCAGGTAATGCCCTCTGGAAAAGCAGCATGGACCTAGGGGTCCAGCCTCTGCTTAGTCCACAGCATTCCCAGGTTCCTTCATTGATTTGCTTGCTGGGGAGCAAATAGGAAAGCTTGTGTGCAGGATAAGGGCTACTGCCAGGATGCAAAAGCTGTGAGGGCCTGCTGATGAGCTGTGGCCCAAGCACCAGACAGATAAGAATAGTGTCACATAGAAAGCCACAATGAAGGAGTGACAGAAACCAGAGTTGTCTGGATTGTTCTTGTTTTATAATCTTTGGAGATTATATATATATACTATCACATTCTGGGAGGCTTAAACAACAGAAATTTATTTCCTCACAGTTCTGGAGGCTGGAAGTCTGAGATCAAGGTGGCTTCCCTTGAGCTCTCCCCTTGGCTTGTAGACACACCTGTCTCCCCCGCCACCACCACCCCCGCCCAGTGTCTTCACATGGTCACCCCTCTGCATGTGTCTGTGTCCTAATCTCCTCCACTTATAAGGCATTAGTCTTATTGGATTATGACCCACTCTAATGACCTCACTTAACTTGAATTCACTCTTTAAAGGCCCTATCTCCAAATATAGTTACGCTGTGAGGTCCTGTGAGTTGGAACTGTGAATATAGTATGATATTTTGAAAGAGATCACATTCATATAATTTTTATTACAGTATATTGTTATAATTGTTCTATTTTATTATTAGTTATTTAAATATTTATCTGTGCCTAATTTATAAATTAAACCTTATCATAAGTATATATGAATAGGAAAACAGCATAGCATATTTAAGGTTCAGTGATATCCATGGTTTTAGGTATCTACTGGGGATCTACTGTGAATTGTAAATTCTTCCTCTGTCCTTTGAGATGTATTGGGTTGTCGGAAAAGTCATGACGCATTTTTGCAACAAAAACCAGAAAAAATACATCATGACTTTTCTGACAATGCAATATGTGCATCTCCTACAACTTAGGAGTGTCTTTCTCCAGGACCTGAAAGCTATTCCTTTGAAATGCAATCCCCAGAAAGGATAGGGCCCTTGTCTCCCAGTCTGTGGGAGGACAGAATCCTAACTTCAAACACTGCCAGCTCACAGATGCAGCTGGCCTAAGGGCATTTACCAAGGCTTCGTAATTTTTCACTTCCCTGACTCTGTGCAAGCCCCTGGCCGTTCCTCTGCCCTATTTCCTCATTCTGTGGAAATTCATAGATTTGTCCTCTTAAAATGGTCATCTCTGAGAGAAAAAAGATGGGGGAGAGAAAAGCAGAATAGGAAAGGAAAAGACAGTGGAAGAAAGCCAAAGGTAAAAAAAAGGAGAGGAAGATGTAGGAGGGGAAATTGGAACCAGGTGTCATAGTCTATTAAACAGAATGAAGAACTGAAAACAAAGCTATACTTCACATTTAAAATTACATACAAAGTTTACCCTAAATAGTGCGGGGGGTAGGGGGGAGAAGAAATGGAAAGCTAGGGAGGTGTCATGAAAACAGTGGAGGGCAGGCTGAGGTTACTTCCTGACCTTACTGGACACGGAGCCTGATTTAGGTTCAGGGACAATAAAATAAACTCCAACAGTAACCGCAGGATTAGCATTGCTGACAGTCCCACCTAGTACCTTCTGTTTCTTCATTATGCCTTTATTTTAGATGTGTCTATTTTCATTATATCTAATTACATGAAACTGCATATTCTTCGTTCTTTTCCTTTTGGCTATAAGCAGAAAAGCACTTTGACAAAAAGAGTGTGCTGACTTTCATAATGTTCTCTTTATTCCTCTTTCCAGCTGCCAGTGTGTTCAGGGGAAGTTGAGTTCACACACACGTTTCCCACTATCATCTGCATCGTGGTGGCATACATTATTTGTCACTACTCCTATGGAGAGATGGGATCTATGTCCTCCTCTCCCCTTGAAACTGAGTGGGACTTTGGAACTGTTTAAGATCAAAAGGGTGCAGTGGGAGTGACATTATGAGTCTAAGTGACATCTGAGTCTAAGTCATAAAAGTTGATGCAGCTTTTGCTTTGCTTTTGGGAATACTCACTCATCATGACACTTTCAGCTGCCATGTATGCAACCCAGATGCCCTGAGGCCACCACATTAGTAGGAATGCCAAATGAATTCCCAAGGAGAACATGAGAAGAGGCCTTGAGACTGCAGAAAGAGGTGCCTGGGGAGCCTTTAGGGGCTTCAGCATCCCCTCCCCCATGATTCCAGATCTAGTTACCAACTATTGGATGTTGTTTTGAGTGATATCTATTTGGGCTGATTTATTTTATGTGCAATAGCAACAGTCCATCTTCCTTCTAGTTTGCCACTTTCTTCCAAAGTGCTAGGTTCATGTTCTGATTGGTCTCAAAAAATGAAATGGCTCAGTGATTGAGAAACAGGAACCAGACACAGGGAACGTGGCTGTTAGAATGTAGTTATCTGAACACAGCCCCAATGATCACACCATTGTCTCCAGAGTGTCCCTTTGTTGTTGTGTGCAATGAAACCTTAGCCCTTCTTTGCTTAAGAATGGCTGTCTTCTCTCCACATTCACAGTTCAGAATGTTAACAGACAAAAGCAATGCAAAATAAGTCTAATTTAAATTAGTGTGATGGCAAAGGCCCGGTTTTGGATGCAGAAGAGTTGCCTTTGGGTTTCTGCCTCACTGCTTGGTTTTGTCATTGAAAGGACCCCACCATCCCTTTAAGCCTCAGTTCTTTCTCTCTATGCTGGAAATAATACCTCTCATATCGACTTCACCAGGTCATAGAGAGAGCCATATGTGAAAACGTTTTGTGAATTGTAAAACAGTGACCAAACATAAAAGATTATCAATATTATCATCACTGATAAGTTAATTAATCTTTAATTTCTTCATCAAGGGGGAAGACTATAAGCCCACCTTCCTCTTATTCTTACTAAAATGTTGCTATAAACATGGGCAATAATATCTAAAGTCACTCAGATTGGGGTCGGGGAGTGGAGTCAGGGTGGAATATGTTAAGTGAAATATAGGGTATCTATTCAACAAATATACATTGAGTGGCTACTATGTACGTGTATAGGCGCTAAGCTAAATGCTGGGTATACTGCAATAAAAAAAAATGGTCCTGGGCCGGCTGAGTGGCGCAGTGGTTAAGCGCTGGCCTTGGAAGCCAGCGGCCCTGGTTCGGTCCCACATATGTGGGCCAGTGACACTGCCCTTAAAAAAAAAAATGGTCCTTGCTCTCAAGGAGATTATATAGCTGGAATGTTATGGACATTTCAATACAGCTAATTAAGAGGTATTTCAATACAGTTTATTAAGAGGTAAAATCAGAGAGGCTAACCACAGTGGACTCAGGTCTTATGAGTGGTGATGTACCATGGTGGTGAAGAGAACAGAGTCTGTACCAACTACTTAGGTCTGAATTTCAATTATACTACTTCTTGCTGTATGATTTGGGGGAAGTTTTTAAGATCATGTGTCTCAGTCCTCATAGGTAAAAGAATAACCAACCTCAAAGAATTGTGGAAGGACTATATGAGCCAATCTATATAAAGCACTCATCACAATGTCTGGAACACAGAGTAAACATTCAAAAGTATGAACTATTACTATTACATGGTGCTGTGGAGCTTATATAATGTGAAGCCCATAGTTTTGGGGGGGAATCAGGGAAGGGCTTCTAGATGCAATGACATCTGAGATGAGATCTAAAGGGTGATAGGAATGAGCAGGTCAAGGGACAAGGTATTATGAATGAGGTGAATACATACCAGGCAGAAAGAACACTCAGATTCTTTAAAAACAGTGCTCTGTCCAACTTTCATGTGCATAAAAATCATCTAGGAATTGTGTTAAAGTGCAGATTCTGACCCAGTAGCTTGGGAGTGAAACAGTTCTAACAAAGTTCCCAGGGAATGCTGATGATGCTGGTACCTGTTCCACAATTCTACTTGATAACAAGGTTCTAATCTCAAGAAGAACCTGGGAGCTTTTAAAGAATAGCTGACATGAAAATTGCAAGGAATCGGGGGGGGGGGGTTGCGGACTGCTGTGCCAGGTAGAGAGAAAGTAGGAGAGATGAGATCCCTGCCTAAGGAACTAAATCACAAAGGGACTTAAAATTTAAGGGAAAAAAAGAAAAAAGAAATCTGCAACAGCAAATAGGGCTTTAGCTGCCAAGTGGAAAAATGGGTTGGAGGGGAACCCCACTAGAAGGAAAGGAGGCCGACTGAGAGGCTTTTCCTGTTCAGTAACAGTAGGTAAGAAATGATGATGGCCTGAACTAGGTAGTCTTGAGGATAAAGAAAAGTGAGGGAATTCATAGAGCTATGAAAAGGTACAATCAACAATTAGTGATTGATTTTCTGGGAGAAAAAAAAGGAACGGAGGGCACGAGAAAGACAAGGCATGGGGTTAACACGTTCATTTCAACTGCCTACAGTCAACATATAATAACAAAGAACATGGAGACGAGCTACTCATCAATGGCACCCGTAAGCAGGATCTTCTCCACCTTAGGTGCTCCTGCTGCTTTTGGCAATTGTTGGCCTGCTTTCTTCAAACTGCCTCAATTTATACTAACTACTCATGGCCAAGTAGAGAAATACAAAACCAGGAAAGCAAATCCATACTTCAAAATTTAGCACTTACTCTCTTGTTTTGTTTATTAGTTGTGTGGGGTGTGTTGACGTTCCCAAATTAGCTATTACTCTGAGGGCAAGGGCCATACCAAATCTATTGTTTCCATTTCTCAGAGTGCTGATGACCACGTAGGTACTTAATAATGCCAGCTGACTATTTGACAGAATAACATTTGGATGATTACATATCAATGTCACTTATTATCTCATCAAATGATAAAAATAATAAAATTTTGTAAGGTGCTGAGTGCTTTACATGCATTACAAATGCTATCGTGTTCTTTGGTCTATCAGAATCCTCTGAGACCCTTTTATCCAGGCGGCTTGTATAATAACTTGTTTGACTACAGTTTTGTTGATTTTTAATGGAATGGAAATATAGCTCATTACTGTCAAACTCTACTGCCATCTGCTGTTCATGTGGTAAGTTAACACATAGTGCTCCTGCCACCTCTATTTACTGCTGTTTGTTTTCTTCAGATCTCAAGGGCTTGCTATGCTTTAAGCTTCAACCCAGAGTAGATTCAATTTTCTAATAACTTCTGGTATTTTGTTATAAAAATCCAGCATGATATTGACAGTTTCCTCTTACAGGCAAAAAGAGCTTGTTTATGCCTGTATGGAATATTAAACATGTTTAAATTTAATGAAACAATGATGTTTCATAGGCTTTCTCCCCTCCCCCAGAATAACTAAAATAAAAAGGTAATAAAATTTCTAAAGAATTTTTCCTTACCTCTAGTAGATAGCATTAAACTGGATGTCTACCTTGGTTATACTCCATTCAGGATATAAATCTTACTCATCCTTCAAAGTCCTCCTTTCAAATGATACCTTCTCCATAAAGCTTTCCTTGACTTATTCTTCATTCTGGAATAAATTCTTCCTTCCGCAATTGGTAATTGTTATCAGGAACCACATAGTGGAAGGATAACAAAAATTCCAATTAAAAATGTAACTTTATAAGCCATTCCCCTTTTTCTGTTGGGTAGTTTTTCATTTGCAGATGAATAAAATAAACTGGACTCTCAGCTGTAATAATTTTATAAGGTATTTTTTTTCTAAGAAGGGAACAGTTTAGGAGGGACAAGGACAGAAGCAGAAACATGTGTTGGGTGATCTGATGAGTTTTGAGGCATTAATTTTGTCTTTGTTGTGAGACTTTAGCCAACCTGCTGTACTAGATGGTGAGGATTGCAAGTTAAGTAGTGACAAGTAGACCAGGACTTCATTTTACACATTTCCCCTCTAATTCTCTATTTTATAATGAAAACGCCAGTTTCAAAAGGGAGGCACCAAGCAAGGAAAAAAATTATTTGGGTGAGTTTCTGGCATAATTTAGGTGACTGGGAATAGTTCAGTTGGATTGTATTTAACGGGGACGCTGGGTGGTGGTGAGCGATGCCTTGGATTGCACAGATCTAAATTGAAGATCTAATCTGCTACTGATTAACTGTGTTTTAACAAGTCAACTCGAGGTTCTTTACAGGATAAGATTAATCCCTTCTTCTGTGCATTGTACTTCTATGTACTTCTACATCGGTCGTCTCATAGGCGTTTGGATGCTTTTCCTTTCTTGTTCAAGGTCACAGCGCCCTGGAGCGGTGCTCGCCCTCACACCTGGCGTCTTCTCTGGGGGCTCCATCACTGATTCGATCCCACACGCAATTTCGTCACGGCGAATGGGTGAACATTGCCACAATTTAGGGCAGCCCCACGCGCTGAAGAGCCCTTGGAGGGCTTACCACTCAAGTGGAGGGAGGCAGGTCAGGGACCTCTTCTCATCTTCCCCGGCCTTTTCTGATACGGAATATTTGAAGGGTGTCGGGGTACAGCAGTGGGTGTGAAGGTAAAGGAGAGCTTTTGCCTTGTAGGAACACAAATTTTCGACTCTAGCTGTGTTTCCGGGGGCATTCTCTTCGGACCTAGGAGGGGACCGACTTCCATCGCTGACTTCCTGTGTTCCGAGCGGAGCGGCTTCCGCCCGGAGTTGCTGCTCTAGGCGCCGGCTGCGAGCAGCTACTTCCGCCAGGAGGCCCTTAGCGGCTGCGGCTTGGAAACTGGCACTAAAGCGGCCTTCTCTTTCTCCCCTCTGCCCGTCCACCCGGGTCCCCAGGTGGCGGCGGCTGCTGGGCCCGCTGAGCCAGAGTGTGCTTTCCGGCTGAGTCCGGGGCCCGGGCGGACCGGGAGGTGCTGACCAACTCCCAGCCTGGCCGAGCCCCGGGCTTCCCGCAGCCAGTGACAGTGGCCGCAGGCCTCGCCTGCTCCTCCCCAGCCCGGGGCGGGGCCCGGCCTCCCCGCCCCGGACCCCGCCCCTCTGGTCGGCCCAGTGCCGGGTCCTTCTCGGCCTCAGCCCTGCGGCGGTGTAACCGCCTTCCACCTCCTGGACGCGGCAGTCCCCTGGCTCCGGCCGCGGGGGACCATGGAGTTTGCGGAGCTGATTAAGACCCCACGGGTGGACAACGTGGTGCTGCACCGGCCTTTCTATCCAGCCGTTGAGGGGACCTTGTGTCTGACTGGCCACCACCTGATCCTGTCCTCCCGGCAGGACAACACGGAGGAGTTGTGGCTTCTCCATTCAAACATCGACGCCATTGACAAGCGGTGAGTGCTCATCCCACCCCGTACCCCGCGTACCCCGGGGAGCCAGGGGTCCTTAGGAACGCCTGAGGACGTTTGAGGAAACGCATCCCAATGGTTTCCTTGCCTCTCATCTTCTCACCAGCCAGCAAAATGAGCCCTCACTGGCCTCGATTGAGGATTTGCGCTTTAGAAAGCATAAAACCATCCACAGGAGATACCTGGTTTCTATTAAATCTGGATGATAATCTCAGGGATATCACATGGTTGTTATCCTGATGATCATTTCTGGTACATAACGCTAGGGGTGCATTTTCCACGTTTTCTTTTTAAAATTTCTTCTTGTACCATTATATTCCTTGAATATTAATTGTCCATCACAGTTCATGAAGTTGTGATTGAATGTGATTTAGGGTAAAGTCTTTACTTGCCCACTTGGAAGGAAAGAAAACTCAAAAGAACTCAGTATGTAGTGTGTAACGTCCACAAAACCATTTCTTTCTCTCAAAAAGGTTCAGTTGGTCATATTTTTCCTTTTTTTTTTTTAACTATTGGGTCATCCATTTTATACTTCCCACTGTGGGGTTTACTTAGTTCTGCTTTTGGAAAGGACAGAGTTGGCATTTAAGCAAAGGAATTTTTTTGCACTCCAGACTCTGTCTTTCCAAGCTAGTGTCTCAGTAAAAAAAAAAAAAAAAGTTATATTTACAGCTGCAGTCAAAATTCCCATTTCCCCAATGACTATGAATGTACTCTAGCCAGCAGAAGGTGGATTATCCAATTTACACTAAAGTATAAGTGAATGACAATAGCTGTATTACCTCTCAAGAGAATTTGGATATTAAGATTCCTAGAGAGGTTTTGACTTAAAAGAAAATAATTTCTAATGGTAGAATTTGAAGCAGTATAGGTGAAGTGGTAATAGATTTTTTTTTTTTTTCAAAAAAGGGCTCCTGTCAGACTCCCCAAATCACTTCTTCAATGGTCTCTCCTTGCCTGCATAATAAAGTCTAAAACCCCTTAGCTTGTCATTTATGGCACTCCAGGTTCCATCCCTAACCTACCTTTCTCACCTTAGTTCTTGCCATTCCCTTTCATGAACATTTTTTACCAGCCAGTCCTCACTCTTTACTTTTGCTCATCCATGTCCTGCATTCTCTCATGTCTGTATTATACTGATGTTCTTCTTTCTGCCTGGAATGCCTTGCTCCTCCCAAGTTTCTTAAACAGTCATTGAATGTTGTTATGTCACAGATATTTTGTGAGGTATTAAGGACACCAAGATGAATAAAACATAGTTCTTTTAGGAGTTTATAGGCTATCATCCAACAGTTACCAATCTACCACTATTCAGTTTAACCATTTGAACTGCCTCTTTCACAGATTCTACTGTTAACCCCACAACTAGAAGTAGTTCCCCTCACCTTGAAATCCTATAGCTCTGTAATTATAAGTGTACATTACAATTTGTATTAGGATAGCTATATATATGTTAGCTCCTTGAAGCCAGGACTCACATTTGGTTAATTTTTATCTCTTTCAAAATTCCTAACTGTGGCTTGGATGGATAGGCACATAGGAAATAAAAGAAGAATTGACCTCTGAATGGTCAGTGGTGCCATAGAATACAAATTAGAATTTCTCCGTTCCATCAACTCTCTTTCTTATTTACCTCTATTTATGATTGCTTTTCACTCTTTCATTTCATCATATTTACCTAGCATGTACTACATGCTGGGCCTGGTCGGGCTTAAGGAAGTATATAAGACATGCACTTTTTAATCCGTTAGGGGATTCACCAACAAGGCATGGCAGGCTGCTCAACCTTCAAAATACATCCTAAATCTGACTGCTTCTGACCATACTGCTACTACTTCCAAATGACAAACTGTACACCCATTTATCTTTTTCCTAAGAAACAGAATGATATATTGGAAAGAGCATGAGCTGGGTGGATGGATCAGAGGTTTAATTGTTGCTTTCAAGAAATATTTACTTCTATGCATCTTCTATGTACTGAGCACCATTGGGGCTCTGCAGATGCAGAGTTGTATAGGATGGATGAGGAGCTTATATGTTAGTGGTAAAGATAGACACTCAGATAAATCAACAAATATATAACAATGTCAGGTCATAATTGCCAGAAAGGAAAATAATGGAAGACGGAAGGATAGAGAATGCCAAGAGGCACTGTATTTAGAAAGAATTTCAGAGAAGATAAGTGATATTTGAATGAATGACATCTGAATGAAGGGAGGAAGCTAGCAATGTGACTATCAAAGGAAACAGCATTTCAGCGAGGGAAGAGTGAATGCAAAGACATGAAACAAACATGCCTGGCATGTACAAGGAAGAACAAAGAAGCCAGTGTGAGCAAGGAATGGAGACTAGGGGGACAGCAGAAACTGTGATTGGAGGGACAAGCTGGATCCAGGTTGTGTAGGGCCTCATATGCCATTGTGATCTTTTGCATGGTAAGCCCTTGAAGAGTTGCAGTTGATAGACTTTTTAGATGATTCTGGCTGCTAAATGAAAATGGATTGTAAAGGGTCAAGAGTAGATGCAGCAGGCCCTGTTAGGAGACTATTGAGTATAATTGGGGCAAAAGGTGATGGTGACTTAGAGTGGAAGTAGTAGCAGTATGGTCAGAAGCAGTCAGATTTAGGATGTATTTTGAAGGTTGAGCAGCCTGCCATGCCTTGTTGGTGAATTGTAAAAGGCATGTGAGAGGAAGAGCAGTATTCAGCATGCCTCCTTCAGTTCTGCCTCTTATTAGATAGGTGCCCTTGGACAAGCTACTTAACCTCTGTGAACCTACGTTCTATCACATAAAAGAAAGACAAACCCTCTCATATGAAGTGGTAACTTATATTTGAATAATGCTTTACAAGCTTATAAAATACACTCCATACATAATTTTATTTGACCCTTTCAGCAGACTAGGTTGTATACACATTTTACAATTATACTTTTTTTTCTTTTTGTGGACCTCAGATGTAGAAAGTTGAGTTAATCCTACAGTTGATGACTCATCGTTTCCGTGATTGATTCATTACAAGGTTCCCTTGATTTTTTTATTTTATTCTTCTTCAGCCCTTAATTTTCACTCCCATTTTCCTCCTCATCCTCAATCCCTATAGGTAACAATATTAGCTGTTGCTGCCTCTCCTTGGATATGTGTATATCCCTATAAAATATATTTTATATTTTCTAACTTCCCTTGTGATTTCTTTGATCCATTGGTTGTTTAAAAGTGTTTGTTTAATTTTCACAATTTTGTGAATTTTCCGATTTTCCTTTTGTTATTAATTTCTAACTTCATCCCATATAGTCAGAGACGATAGAGGCAAACCTCATTTTATTGTGCTTTACAGTTGTTGCATTTTTTTACAAATTGAAGTCAAGACCCTCCACTAACAAAAAGGTACAACTCGCTTTATTGCAATACTTGCTTTATTATGGTGATCTGTAACCAAAACCACAGTGTCTCCAAGGTATGCCTATACTTTCTTTATTACCATGGTCAGGAACCGAATCTGTGATATCTCCGAGGTATGCCTGTACCTTGCATGATACCTAACTGTTTAAATCTATTGAGACATCATGTGAGGCCTAACATAGGGTCTATCCTAGAAAAAGTCCCATGTGCACTTGAGAAGAATGTGTGTTCTGTTGTTGTTGGGTAGCATGTATATGTCTATGTATTTCATATGGTGTTGTTTAAGCCCTCTATTTTCTTACTTATCTTTCTGTCTGGTTATTATGAGTGGGGTATTAAAGTTTCCAACTATTATTTTAGACTATTTCTCCCTTCAACTCTATCAGTTTTTGCTTCATATATTTAGATTGTCATTAGGTATGTAAATGTTTATAATTGTTATATTTTCTTGCTGTGTTGAACCTCTTGTTAATATATAATGTCCTTCTTTGCCTCTTGTAATCCTTTTTGATCTAAAGTCTAGCTTCCCTTACTGTCTTTTGGTTACTATTTGCATGGAATATCTTCTTCCCTTTCGCCTTCAACCTGTTTGTGTCTTTGGATCTCAACAGAGTCTCTTGTAATACAACATATATTGGGATCATTTGTTCTTACCCATTCTGCCAATCTCTGTCTTTTGAATGTAGAGTATAAGCCATTTACATTTAAAGTACTTATAGCAGGTCCTCAAATAACATCATTTTGTTCAACGTTTTGTTATAACATTGATTAGATGCCTTGTTCAACATTTTGTTTTATCATTGATTGGATGCCTTAGGAACCTTTAGCTCTTGTTTATATCAATTAGCCTATGATAAAATTGATTTCATTGCACATTGTTTCACTTAAAGTCTCAGAACCTATCGATGACTTTAAGTGGGAACTTACTATATTGATAAGGAGGGACTTCTGTTATTGTGTTATTTGTTTTCTGTATACCTTATAGCTTTTTCGTCCCTCATTTCCTGAATTGCTGTCTTTTGTATATAGCTGATTTTTTGTAGAGAAATGTTTAAATTTCTTTGTCATTTACTTTTGGGATATTCTATAGCTATTGTCTTTGTGATTACAGTGGGGATTCCATTTAACATTCTAAAGTTCAACACTCTAATGTGAATTTATACCAGCTTCACTTCAATAATATACAAAAACTGCTCCATTACAGCTCCGTCCCCACCCTTTCCTTTGGTAATGTCACAAAATTACATCTTTATATATATATGCCCCCAAACATAAACTAATAATTCTTGTAATGCATTAGTCTCTTAACTATGTAGAAAACAAAATTTGGAGCTACAAATCAAAGTTACAGTAATACAGGAATATTAGCTTTTATACTAATAATCGTATTTTTCTCTTTAAGTATATTAAACTGTTAAATCATGTAGAAAATTAAAAATGCAGTTATAAACTACTGTTATAGTAATACTAACTTTTATTTAAAAATCCCAACTAAGGTAAAATTAAATTTGTACAAAATTTGTAAATTTACTGATACAAAATTTATGATTAGATATGGTATTGATTTAGAATAGATATTGCAAGTTAATAGTTTTTAAAGACCAAAAAAAAAAGTTACACTTAAAATCAACTGCTGCAAGCTTGGAAGTAAATAAAATCTCAAATGAACTGTTTTCCTAGGCTTCAGAAGTATCTCTATACAAACACTTAACACATTACAGATCTTTTTTTGCTATTCTTTGAAGGCCGCAAATAATCTGTCAAATAAATTAGCTTGTATTTGAAAAAATTTATGGCTCATATTTTTATGATGCAGGCTTTACTCTTTCTTAATCAGACTAATTGGAGAGAAGTTGAATATAGATGGTGATTATAATTACATTCTCTTTTGAAAGAAATGATCATATGCTTAATGTTAGAAATATATGTGCATATGTTCCTAAGTGTAATTTATAATTTTTTACAGATTTGTGGGACCACTGGGTACCATCATCATAAAATGTAAAGATTTTCGAATAATTCAGTTGGATATTCCTGGAATGGAGGAATGCTTGAATATAGCCAGTTCCATTGAGGTGAGTATTTTGGAAGCAAAATTTCCTGAAAATAAATAGTAATAAAAAAGAGCTTTATATTCTGACTCAGTGTAGCTCATATGTTTCTTTGTTAGCTATTTAGTCATGCTCTATGACTCAAATATTGAACACTGATAGGAAAAGCCTCACCCTGATTCATTACTATATGATTGTAACAGGATTTTACAGACATATAGCAGTATTTAGTATTACTTATTCTTCCAGGTTCATCCATATTGTAGCATGTGACAGGATATCCTTCCCTTTTAAAGTAAATAATATTCCACTATATATGTACATATGGTAGGACTTGTTTTTTAAAAGTTATTTCTTTTATAAAGTAAGTAAATATTACCAATGATTGTAATCTTTTGTTTTTAGTAAATCTGAATTTCTACATATTAGGTTTGCTGAAGACAAGATGTGTTTGTTTTATATTTGTAGAAATAATATTGAATATCTGTTCAGATTATAAATAATAGAAATCTTACTTCGATAATTTAATATTTAAATTGCAGAGCTCACAGTATTTTCTTCCCCATTCTAATCAACTATTTTGGTATACACTCAAATTTTAAATTGCCTTATTTTAAACCACTGCCTCTGAATTACAGCAATTAACTTTATGTTTACAGTATTTTCTAGATAATTATAGAGACACTGTTTTGTTTTGTTTCTGTCTTTGAGCGATTAATCTGGGCTTTGTGTCCAAAACAAATGCTATTGGCTTAATTATTAAAAGGGGACAGAAAGGCTTAAAAATCTGTAACTAGGAATTTGTTTGGTTTTAAACAAGAATAGAGAAATACAGGAACAACTGTTGTGGTACTGAGGAAATTGGCATGCAACACTTTTTTTTCGACCTTTGCTAATTTTACTTAAGGAAATGAGAAGATGAGCTAAACTGTTTGTCTTACATGTCTGTCATTTGGAAATGACACTGTAATGTTGATTTGGCTAAATTTGCTATCATGAGTGAGAAGTATATGTGCCTTCTAGTCTGTTCAATTGAAATGCTATCCTGTTATGTGGGCAGGGAGATGCTACTGACCCACTTCAGTTAGCATGTGTTTTTTTCAGTTGTGGGATTGGATTTTCACTACCTGTCTACATTTTTCTTCCTGTCCCTTTTACAATTTGTAAGGGAGCTGGTTGGTGGGTGTTAGTGAAGTTGCCCATAGTGAAGCACAGTGCTGAAGAAATAGGGCAAAGCATATTATGTGGGCAGGGAGATGCTACTGACCCACTTCAGTTAGCATGTGTTTTTTTCAGTTGTGGGATTGGATTTTCACTACCTGTCTACATTTTTCTTCTTGTCCCTTTTACAATTTGTAAGGGAGCTGGTTGGTGGGTGTTAGTGAAGTTGCCCATAGTGAAGCACAGTGCTGAAGAAATAGGGCAAAGCATATTACTCCACTTTCTGATTGCATCTATCTAGCTTTGTTGGCATCTGACATGAGTCAGTTGTTTACTTAGCTGTAGATAGTATCTAAAGCTCTTTAGAAACTGACTGAGTATGTAGCTCTTATGGCTGAAAAGAAGCTGTATATTATGAGCCATTCTCATAATTTGACTTCAAAAAGTGAATGCTTTCCTGATTGTTTTTACAGTTTAGCACATACACATAGTGAACTTGACCTCTAGCCTTTTTCTGGCATCCAATTCCCTCCCTTCTCCCATATATCTTGACATAATTTGGGAGTAATAAGTAAAATTCTTACATAGTATAGTTGAGCTATTCTTTGTAATCAAGAGTTTGTATACCCAAATATACTCTGCTGCGACAAATAGAATCCCATTGGAAGAATAAATGGCAAGTGCCCAGTTTCCTAAATTGTAGCAAGAAGTCTAATGAAGCTTTTCTCTATATGGTTTCAACTGCTCCTGGGGTTGAAATGTTTTTCAATTCTTGCAGCAGTAATGTGTTTACAGGAAAAATCCTATCTCTAGTGATATAACATGTAATCATGACAAGTCAAACCATGAATGCTTATTGCCTGTCAGAGTGATTGCTGACTTGCATTTAAAACAATGGTTGTGGCCAGCCGAGTGGCTCAGTTGGTTAAGAGCTCACTCAAGAATGCAAACTCTGGGCTGACTGAGTGGCGCGGTGGTTAAGCGCTGGCCTGGGAAGCCAGCGGCCCCGGTTCGGTCCCACATGTGAGGAGGGCCAGTGACACTGCCCTCAAAAAAAAAAAAAAAAAATCATCTCAAACTACCATATCATCCAACAATCCCACTTTTGGGTATATATCCAAAGGAAACCAAATCATTATTTCAAAGAGATATCTGTACTCCCATGTTCATTGCAGCATTATTCATAATAGCCAAGGTATGGAAACAATCTAAGTGTCTATGGGTGAACGGATAAAGAAAATGAGATGTGTGTGTGTGTGTGTGTGTGTGTGTTATTTATTATTCAGCCTTAAAAAAGAAAACAGTCCTGACATTTGTGACAACATGGATGAACCTGGAGGGTATTATGCTAAGTGAAATAAGCCAGAGAAAGACAAATACTGCGTTGTATCAATTATATGTAGAATCTAAAAAAATGTCTACCTCATAGAAACAGTAGAAAAGTGGTTGCCAAGGGCTGGAGGATGGGGGCAATAGGGAGAAGTTGTTAAAAGCTACAAACTCAGCTATAAGGTGAATAAGGCTGTAGATCTAATGTATAACATGGTGACTATAGTTGATGACATTGTATTATATAATTATAATTTGCTAAGCGACTAGAACTTAAATGTTATCAAAAACAACAACAAAAGATAAATATTTGAGGTGATGATGTGTTAATGGGGGGGAATCCTTTCACAATGTGTATGTGTATGAAATCATCTCATTGTACACTTTAAGTATTTTACATCAGGAAAGCTAAAAAAATTGTTCTAAATGGTGCAAAGAATACCTTATAAATAAATATACAAACAATAAATTGTACTGACCAATGACAATTCTTGTCAAATCAGACATGAACACTGGCCTTTTTGCTTATTTGGTGTGATTGGCAGCCAAAGACAATATAGGTGGATAATGGATTATATAGCCATGTTTCTCCATATTTTCTTTTTTGTGAGCTTTGCAGGGAAGGCTTCATGACTTATGGATAGACAGAAGAATAACTTTGGATGGCAATGTTTTTGTTGAACTGTTGAACTACATATTTAGTCTATGTAGGGGTCTTTTGTGAGCATGATCTTTCTGTGACCTAGAAGGAGGTAGCTTCATTCTGAGAGTTTTGGGGTATTAAATGATGTTGGGCCCCTCACCCCTCCAGGTGAGTGTCTATAATTACTGCAGTTTGAATTATGCTAATTGATTTTGGTGCCCTTTTGTCCAGCCATAGAAATAACCCCTCTGTCAGAAGGATGAAACTGCCACTTGATGGAGGATGATCTGTCTATTCCTCCCCATGTAGTCAGGTTTTCTGGTGTTGTCACTCAGAATTCAAGTGTTCCAGATGAACATAGGCTCATTGTGGGACCATAGAGTTAATGGCCCTGCTTGAAAATGGATCAGCGTAGCATAATGATGAGATGATAACCTGACAATGGCATAATACTCTAGGAAGGGAGAAAATGAACATTGTTGGAGCATACATGGAGCGTATAATATGTGGGCCATATAATAACTAAAATTATTTTAGTGTTTATTACGTGCCAGGCACTGTTCTAGGCCTGTTACACATATTCTCTCTCTTAGTGCTCCCAACAGCTCTGTGAGGTAGGTACTGTTATTTCCCCCATTTTACAGCTGAGGAAACTGAGGCATGGAGCAGTTATATTGCTTAACCACTGTTGCACTGGAATCTGGAATTTGAGTCTAGCCATCTGTCTCCAATCTGACTCTTTGGCTGCTAAGCTATGTCACCCTGTTTTACAGTTACTATAATAACAGATGCTGATTTTAAATAATTTTCATATATTTACATAGTTGATAATTGGATTTTGAGCCAAGGCTTTACTGACTAACCAAAGCCTGTCTGTTCTCTGATTCCCGAAAATATTTGGATGTTTTTACTAGGTTTTATTAAATGATGTCAAGAAGGAGCCACTTCATTTTTCTCTTAGAATAGGTGTGCACGTGTTTTTATTCTTTTGTTCATAGCAAATGCTAACTGAGTGTATGTTATTTGCCAGACACCTTGTTAGATGTGAAAACATGGAAATTAGCTTTAGTAAGCTCTATTTGTATCTAGTGATAAATACAGTATTAGAGAAATATATTGGGTTCCTATCATTATTAGGTCATATTTGTTTAATACCAATTTGACAGTTAATAAGTGTTTCAAGCTGTGGTATGTTCCCTTTTCCTTTCTTTATTTCCTTTTCCCTGCCCCAGGCTTTGTCTACTCTGGACTCCATCACTCTGATGTACCCTTTCTTTTATCGGCCCATGTTTGAAGTGATAGAAGATGGCTGGCATTCTTTCCTTCCTGAGCAAGAGTTTGAACTCTACTCTTCAGCTGTGAGTAACTTTTGAGGGAACTATGGGTAATGAGAAATAAACCAACACCTTCCTTTATTTGTAAGAATGATCACTTCTTTTTGATGAGTAATAAGATGCATTTGACTTATTCATGCCTAAAAGAAGTATCTGTTAGCTATTAGTGCTACAGCCTCTGCTATTCAGACATTTGCATAATTTGTTCTCAGTGCTGCAGCTCAAGTGATTTTTCTTGTAGTGCATTTACAGTATTCTAAGTGTTACTTTTAAACATTTTGAAAATGATACTGATAAAACATTAAGATCTTCATAAATATAATTCTGACATATTTTGAGTTAATCGTTGGGTGTTTTAAAAGCATTTCCATAGAAACAACTTTATATGTAGTAGTTAGGTTCCGAGCCATCCCAGAAAACTCTGTTGAACCCATTGTGTACCTAAGATAGCACTAGAGAAACGAATATCACATTTGTTTCTGTGGGATAATTTTTGTGTTTTTGTAATTTGGGTTACTAAGACCAGGTTACTAGAATCAGGTTTTCTCTCCCATTCTTTCTTCTTCCATCATACCTCTGTAAATGGGTCCTGAGGGGATCAAGAAGTAGGGACCAGAGTATTATGTAATTTAAAGAACAGAGATGTCCACAGCAGCAAAATTAGAAAGGAAGGGCAGTTTTACATACTTAGGTATGGAACCCTTTTCCGTATTTTATGGGTAATTACCTGTATTTACATTTATATTCAGTGTCTTTATTGCATTAGAAACTGCATTACAAACATCAAGTGCATTATATTGATACTTTTCTCTTGTATCACTTAACTACCACCTAACAGCTACCTTGCAGGAATCCTTAGCTATTTCCTAAGTAGAAAGTGGTGGTCAGAATATGTTAAGGGATCCTCCCTATGTTTTGGATATTTTTTTTCTTTACTTATTTTTCACTTAGAGTCAATTCTTTTTTCCTGGTAGGAATTTCCTTTTTGGTTTAGCTAATTATTTAAGCTACTTGTATATTTGAATTTCTGTTATGTTTTCCTGCAAAATTTCATAATCCACATATTTAATGAGAAAATCTTTAATGCCTTGATTTAAGGTATTAATTTATGATTGCTAGATTATGGAAATTTAAGATAAGTATAGCCTGGTCCCTCCCTTCTACTTGTTTAAAGCCTAATAATTAAGTAATCAAGTACAATATATTAAGTGCTAGTAAAAGTATCCACAAGGTAAAGGAGAATGACATTATTAGATTTGTGGTCTAGAAAATCAATTCTGATGCAAAATGCTGAGAAACTGCTTAAGAGGCTACAGTAAGAATGTAAAGAAGATGGTTGGATCAATAGCAGAGAGGTTATAGTGCAGAAAGATTCAGGAAATAGAAGGAGTTTGTGACCCGCCCACTGCATATGAGAAGTGAAACAGGCTGTGGCATCTAAGATGTCTTTACCACTGAGATAGTAAAGACAGAAAGCAAAATGTATTTGACAGGGAATGATTCAAAGAGCTGGTATGGTACATGTCATCAAATATGTATGAGATAGTTTAGAGCTTATTTGAGATATCAATGTTAAAAATGAAAAACTGAGAGTTATCAACATATATGTTGTAGAAACCATAGGGAGAAGTTGAAATTACCTAGGGAAACTATCTAAAATGAGAAGGTGGGCAAGGATTGAACCACTTAAGAGGTGAGTGGAGGAGAAAGCCAAGGTAATAGCAAGGCTCAAGTGTAGAAAGCGTCTTATTCATTATTTTTTTATTGTTGCTCTCTTGGGCTAGAATATAAGCTGCTAGAATATAAACTTCACAAAGGCAGGGACCATGTCATTTTTGTTCCCTACTGTATTCCTAGCACATGATAGGCAAACAGTAAGTATCTGTTGAGTGAATGAGTGTAGTAATGTGTGTATTTATGTAGAATAGGACAAAAGGACAATAAGGCCTTCTATATATCATTAGAAATCCTCTGCCAGGTAGACATCTATCGATCAGTATTCTTTAAGTAAGGTTTTTTGACCTTCTGGAAAACTCTTTAATTATAATATTAGCCAGTCCCCACTTGCCTATTATGTCCAGGGGAGATGTGTGGAATTGAGAAAACAGAGTACTAAAGCTAACTATGAAGGTATCTTGTGTTGCATCCCAGATATGTTGTTGGCTCTTTGACTTTCTGGGACTTAATTTCCATGTCTACAAAATAATCTCTAAAGTTCCTTCCACTTTTAACATGCTTTTATTCTAAGATTCATGAAAGATTATTTCAGATACTTTGCTGAAATACACATGTACAGTATATCTGTACTCCCTCAATCTACCACTTTAGAAATTATGTACAAGAAAAGATGATAAGGTTCTGCTTCTGGTAAAGGTGGAGTAGCTCCTATCTGACAAGCCCTCCTGCAGATGTCAATGACAAACTATGTATAAAATGCAAAAAACTACTACCTGAAGGCTCTGGTGAATGACAAGAAAGCAGCATATTTTTGGAGAGGAGTCAAAACTTAGAGAAAGTAAATGGCATATGAGTTTCCTGTTCTGGGGGCCTTATCTTGAGGTCAGCACAGCTGTGGCATCGATGGTGTGGAACAGCTAACATTCCCATCGAAAGCCCGCTTTCTCTTTGGTGGGAGGAACCAGGGGAAGGGCCTGCAGCAACCAGAGAGCCAGAGAAGGGAACCTTGATTCTGTATACAACCCTGAATCTATGGCTGACCCTTGAACCATGCTTACATGGATCAGATGGAGAGCAGTCAGAACTAATCTCTGAGCTGCCATGCACCTCATGGGTTACAGAGTTTGCTGTTTAAGTCTAACCACGTTTATTGCCTGCTAAAACATTAATGCTCTTCAAAGGAATGTAATAGAATGCAGAGTTTCTATAACATAACATTCACAATGGCTAGGATACAATCATACAATCCAAAATTCAGCCAGGATATTGTGACCCATTCTCAAGAAAAAAGACAGTAAATACCAACCCCAAGGTGACTCAGATATTCAAATTATCACATAAAAACTTAAAAGTAGCTATTAAAACTGCCCAATTTTCCATGAAGGAAAATATGCTTAGAATGAAAAAAAAAAAAGGACAGGAAATATCAATAAAGAAATAGAAATATTAAAAAGAATCAAGTGGAACTCTTAGAACTTTTTGAAAATTATATCTAAAAGAAAAAATTCACTGGATGGGCTAAATAGTAGAGAGTAGGTGACAGAGGACAGAATCAGTGATCTTGAAATTAGAGCAATAGAAATTATTCAACAGAAAGAAGGGGGAAGGGAGAAATTATAGAAGAATAAACAGAGCCTCGGGCCTGTGGGAAAATAGCAGAATGCCTAGTGTATAGAGGGTGCCAAAAAAATGTATTCACATTTTCAGAAAGGAAAAAACAACTATTAAAATTGTAATAATCAGTATATACTGATAACAAAAGATGAACAAGTCATGTGTATACATTTTTTTTTTGGCACCCCCAGTATGTGTAATTGGAGATCCAGAAGGGAAGAACAGAGAGAATAAGATAGAATAAATATTTAAAGAAATAATGTTCAAAAACTTTCCAGATTTGGTGAGTGATACAAATTTTAAAAGCTCAGCAAGCCATTAGCAGGATAAATATGAAGAAGCCATGCCTAGACACATCAGAGTCAAACTGTCAAAGAGCATTAATAAGGAGAAGAACTTGAAAGCTTCCCAATAAAAACAACACATTACATAGATAGAGACAACAATTCAAGTGACTGTGGAGTATTCACCAGAAACCATGGCAACCAGAAGACAAAACTTTTAAAGTGCTGAAAGGAATAAAACCTGCCTACCCTGAATTTTGTATCTGGTGAAAATATCTTTCAAGAATAAAGGTGAGACAGCATTTTCAGATGAAAGGAAACTAAGAATTTGTCACCAAGAGACCTTTACTATAAGAAGTATTAAAGGAAGTTTGTCAGGCTGAAGGAAAATAATACCAGGGGGAAACCTGAATATTCACAATGATTGAAGAACATTGGAAATGGTAACTATCTAGGTAAATATAACAGACCATTTTTTTTTCTTTTCAGTGTCTTTAAATTATATATGACTATTTAAATCAAAACTATAGTATTGCCTTTAGCATTAAAGGTGATTGAGTGTGGGATGGCTTAATGGCTAAATAGACCTATACAGTTTCAAGGTTTTTATATTTTATTTAATATGGGCTAATATTTAACTTAAAGATATATATTATAATCCCTAGAGCAGGATTTGTCAAGCTTGGCACTGTTGACATTCGGGCTGAAATTCTTTGTTGTGAGAAGCTTTATAGGACATTTGGCAGCCTCCCTGGCACCACTCACTAGATTCCAGTAGCATTCTCCCCTCACCCCATTTGTTTCCAGACAGTGACAAATGTTCCCTTGGGGCAAAATCGCCCTGGTTGAGAACTATTGTCCTAGAGCAATCACTTCTTTAAAAAATGTGAAGAGGGGCCGGCCAAGTGGCGCAATGGTTAAGAGCTGGCTTGGGACGCCAGAGGCCCTGGTTTGGATCCCATAGAGGGCCAGCGACACTGCCCTCTACAGCTAACAACAGCTCCACCTGGAGCTGGGCTGTGAGCCCCAGAGACAGTGTAGGCTGCAGTCCCTGCTGCAGTGGGCTGCCATAGGCTACAGTGAGTGACCGGCAGCCGGTGTGAACTGCCAGTAGCCGCGGTGAGCAACCATGCAGAGGCCGGCAACCTATCTGCCTCATCAGGGAAGAGCACAGTGACGATACCAACATGGGCCAGTGAAGCAACGTCCTCCGCAACTAGACTGAAGAACAAAAAGACAGCAACTTGTCTGTTCCCCTTTCCTGACTCCCCTCCCCCAATTCCCCAATAACATCTTTAAAAAAATAAATAAATAATAAAAAATAAATAAATGGATGTAAAAAAATAAGCCATGAAAACAGTAAGCATAAAAAAGCAGAAGTAGCTGTATTAATTACAGATTAAAAAGCAAAAAGGACTTCAAGACACAGAATATTATCAAATAAAGAGGGTCATTCATTCCATAGTAACAAATTCATCAGGATAAATAGATATATAAATATATGTGTGTGTATATATATTTCAGAATACATATGCTTGACATCAAAAAGTGATGGAAATGAAGGAAGAAATAAACAATTGTATGATCATAGTAGAGATTGTTAAAACTGCCCTCTCAGCAAGTAATAGAACTAGACTAAAACAAAATAACAACAAAGCAAGTAGACACGTAGAGAATCTGAACAAAACTATCTGATATTTATAGAATACTACTCCCAATTTCTACAGAATAAACAGTATTCAAGAGCACATGATATTTTGCCCAAGAGAGACCATACACTGGGCTGTTAAATAAATCTCAATAAATTTAAAGGGATTGAAACCATACAGAGTGTAATCTCTGACCACAAAGGAGTTAAATTAGAAATAAAGACTATGTGTTTACGAATATGTTTTCTAAATAAAGCAAAATACTTGTAGATAATCTATGCATCAAAGATGAAATCATAAAGGAAACTAGAAAATATTTTGAACTGAATAATAATAAAAATGCAAAATCAAAATTTGAGAAATATAGCTAACGCAGTGTTTGGAGAAACACTTATAACGTTACTGGGATTTTTTTTGGTGACAACATTTTTAATGACAATGCTTAATATATATATATATATATATATATATATATATATATATATATATATATATATGCATCATTTTTTAAATTTCCAACTTTACCTGGCTTTTTTTTTTTTTTTCAATTACTGCCACTACCTATCCTAATTATATAATAGCCTTCAAATGTATGGTAAAAAGGAGGTTCATATGATGAAAGAGCTCCTCACCTGATCTGGGCTCACATTACCAAATGGGTCTCAGCTGGAGTCTTCTTGCAGTTTAGAAGTCTCAGATTAGGATGAAGCACCAGGAACCTCTGAGAACTTGGGTTTTCACTTTGCTGTTTGATTTTCTTAGTATATCTGGGTAGGGAGGTCAGAAGGGGTAGATTCTCCTTAACCTTTAATTTCCAAAGGCCACTGATGCCCAGAAGTAAGGCCAGGTTTCTGTACATGTGTTGAGGTCCCCAGGAGGGGAAGATGAGGGAGGCCTCGGAAAGAAATGTTTCTCCTATCCATTTCACAGGCTCCAAACTTGGTCAGGAAACAAAATTTGCTACATTTGGGGTGATGAGCCCTAGAGAGCAGGTGAGTCTTCATCCTCCCCTCACCAAGGGTATCCCAACCAGGCTTCCCCTTTCCCATACACATTTATTCTCCCTCCCCCAGTTACAACAGGGGACCAAAACGTCCAGAGGGAAAAGAAGAGATAACTGGGCAAGTGTGAAACTTGAATTACCTCCCCCCCCAGTGAGGTATAGGCTCCAGAGGTCAGAGATTATAGAGAGGGCTTGGAGGGGACATCCAGGAATGCTGACTAGGGATCACTCACCATGGTCTGGCCTGAATGGTGGCTCCCAGCCTCACACTATGGGCTGAGGGAAAAGGGGATAAAGGGCAGGTGGCCCCCAGGGTGGGAATGGGGTTCCTGCCCAGTGTACTCCAAGCACACCAACCAGGAGGATGAGGACTATCCCTCCCTCTCTTAAGAGCGCACCTGTGTCATAACTTTAGAGTGCTTATATTAAAAAAGAAGAAGGTCTGACATCAATTTAAGCTCCAACTTAAGAAGCTATAATAAAAAAAGCAAAGTAACTAAAAGAATGAAATAGTAAAAATAAAAGCAGAAATCAATAAATAGCTAGAATAAGGAATTTTAGCAATGTTCCTCAATATAAGTATACCAAAAACTAATTGTGTTGACAACAATACAGTTATTGCCAATTGGCAACAAACAATATGAAAATAAATAAAATACTTAGAAATAAATTTAACAGAAGTGTAGGATCTGTACACTGAGAAACAAAACATTATTGAAAGAAGTTAAAAGATATCTAAATAAATGGAGAGATATACCATGTTCATGGATTGGAGGACAATACGGTTAAGATCAGTTGTGGGCTGACTCATGCAAAGGACCAGATAGTAAATATTTTGGGCCTAGTGGGCCATGCAGTTTATGTTACAACTACTCTACTCTGCTGTTATAGCATAAAAATACCAATAGATAATATATCAATGAATGGGTAGTGCTGTGTTCTAATAAAACTTTATTTACAAAAACAGGCAGTGGGCTGGATTTGGCCCAAGTACTATAGTTTGTCCACCTCTCATTAAAATAACAGTTCTCTTCATATTGATTTATAGATTCAGTTCAAGTCCTTACAAAATACCAATAAATGTTTTTGTAGAAATTGACAAGATTGTCCTAACATTTATATGGCAATGCAAAGTTACTAGAAAAACCAAAACAACTTTGAAAAAAAAATAGTTAGAGCTGGCTGAGTGGCACGGTGGTTAAGCGCTGGCTTGGGAAGTCAGCGGCCCCAGTTCGGTCCCACATGTGAGGGCCAGTAACACACTGCCCTCAAAAAAAAAAAAAATAGTTAAAGGATTTACATTACATTACATTTCAAAACTCACTATAAAGCTACAGTAATGGAGACTTTGGTATTGGCTTAAAGATAGACATGTAGTTCAGTGGAACAGAATAAAGGGTCCAAAAATAAACCCTCCCATTTGTGGCCAGTTAATTTTTGCCAAAGGTGCCTAGGAAATTCAATAGGAAAAGGATAGATTTTCCAACTTAATGGCATTGCAACAATTGGATGTAAAAAAAAAAAGTGATGAATTTATACCTTTAGTTCACACCATCCACAAAAATTAAGTCAAAGTGTATGATAGGCTAAGGCTAAAACAGAAGAGCTAAAACCATAAAACTTATTGAAGAAATCACAGGAGAAAATCTTTATGACCTTCAACTAGGCAAAGATTTCTTAGATATGACACCAAAAGTGACTGAAAGCAGATTATTGACTTACTAGTGTTGGATATGAAGGGAGAGAGATGAATTGGTAAATACTCAAGGATTTTTTGTGGGAGATGATTGAAATATGATTTTGATTGTGGTGGTGGTTTCACAGGTATAGACAATTATCAAGAGTCATGAAACTGTACTCTAAATGGATCTAGTTTATTTTTCATATAAATAATAAAATCTCCATAAAGTTGATTAAAAAGAAAAGAATAACTTAATGTAAAGGTTAAGTAGCTGATTAGAAACAACTAAAGAAGAACTTAAGCATGTCTACATAATGAAAACACTGGTGAGGCTTCCTGGTTGGTGAACACAGCAGTGTGCCAGGAAGGTGATGCACCCAGATTCCATGGGGAGAGGATATGGAAGCTCTGCCTTTGGGACCCTCCCAGAGTTAGCCCTGTATCTTTTTATTTGGTTAATCTTCATGATTTGTGTCCTTTGAAATAAACTGTAATTGTAAGTATGGCCAAAAAAACAAAACAAACAAACAAACTGAAAAGAGAGTTTGTGATCTGTCTGGAATATAGATCTGAAGTAATTACTCGTAATTACTCACAATACAGAACAAAGAAGATGGGGGAAAAATGGCAGAGAAGTTAGGTACATTCATGGATGATAAAGAGAGAAGATCCAATATTTATTAAATGGAAATTCAAGAAGATAATAGAGAAAATGGAAGAAAGGCAATATTTAAATAGATAATGATTGAGAATTCTCCAGAATAAATAAAAGTCTTAAACCCTTAAATTAAGGTGTCCTAGCAAACATCATGCAGGATAATCAAAAAGAAATCTTTACTTAGTGTTGGGTCCAGCTATCGAATAGAATGGCAAAAAGAATATCACAAAATTAGCCAAAGAGAGAAGATAAATTATATAGTATAACAAAATTAGAATAGGAAAAAAACTATCTGATAAAATTTAACATCTATTCATGATAAAAAGCTTTTAGAAGAATTGGATTTAAAGGGAATTTGTTTAATCTGATAAAACAAAAAAAATACAAAAAGCAGACCTTTTATTCCCTACAAGTACAAGACTGAGACAGGGTGTCCACCATCAATAATACTCCTAGCCAGCTCAGTAAAACAAGAAGGAAAAATAAAAGGTATAAGGACTGAAATGAAAGAAGCAAAATTGACATTATTTGTTGATTGTGTGATTTTCTACTTAGGAAAGTAAAAGAATCTTGAGATTATAGGCATTTCTCTATACAAACACAATTTTAAAAACATGCAACTAAAATGCAATAAAAATAAAAGTTTCCTGGTAATATAAGAAAAATATGCAAGGACTTTATTGAGAGATTTATAAAACTTGATTGAAAAATTTAAGAAAGCTTTAGAAAGTGGAGAGACAGTATGCTTATAGGCAGGGAGACTGAATATTATAAAGATGCAATTGTTTCCAGCAGTTGGCCTCAGTGTTGAGTGGCCCCAGGCTCAGCACTGGCGCCAAATCTGAATTTGCATTAAACTGGTGAACACCAACTTGTCCCACCTTGATGACTTCCTGAAACCCACCTCAGCCAAGTCACACACACCCTGAGGCTCTTTCATGCTCTTATGGGCAGCCAACAGGTGACAGCAGGCATTGGAGTGCCCTGGGCCTTTTGCTGAGCTGCCACAGACTTGGTACTAGTAGCAGCCAGCCTTGGTTCACAGTGTGGCCTCTTCCACATGCTTCTAGATCCAGCACAAGCAGCAGCCAACCATGGATCACTTTGTACCTCCTACCAGCTAGCCCTGGGATGGTCACAGGCAGTGGCCAACCTTGGCCTGCACAGGAGCCCCTCCCAAGTGGCCCCAGAACCAACATCCAACTGGATGGCTTCAGACTACAACAGAGCACCACTCAATTAGCCCCACAAGTGATACATCCAAAGGGTGGTCTCAGCAGGCACCAGAGCCGATAGGGGTGAATCCCACTCTGTGGGGTCAGCCCCAACACAGTAGTTCATATACTGTGGTTGTGGCCAATTCTCACAGCCACACAGCCTGAGGGTCAGTCCTATCTACTGATGTGCTAGCAGCAATTAAGATTCAACTATAACAGGAGGGCACACACAACCCACACAAGGGACACTCTAGGAACATCCAGCTCAGATGATCAGGGAGATTATGCCACTGGGCCCCACAGGACACCTACATAAAGTCACCTTGTCAAGACTGAGAGATGTAGCAGATATACCCAATACATAAAAACAAAGAGAGGCAGTAAAATTGAGGACACGAACAAACATGTCCCAAATGAAAGAACAGGAGAAAATTTTTAAAAAAGATCCAAATGAAATGGAGGCAAGCAATCTACCAGATACAGAGTTCAAATCACTGGTTAAAAGGATGCTCAGGGAACTTAGTGAGAACATCAACAATGGGATAGTGGGCATTAAAAAGGACATGGAAACTATAAAAAAGAACCAGTCAGAAATGAAGAATACAATAACTAAAATGAAGAATACACTAGACGGAATCAACAGCATATTAGATGAAGCAGAGAATCAAATCAGCAATTTGGAAGACAAGGTAACAGAAAACACTCAATTGGATCAGCAAAAAAGAATCTTAAAAAATGAAGATAGTTTAAGGGACCTCTGGGACAACATCAAGCATAACAGCATGCACATCATAAGAGTACCAGAAGGAGAAGAGAGAGAGCAAAGGATTGAGAACCTATTTGAAGAAAAAGTGACTCAAAATGTCCCTAATTTGGTGAAGGAAATAGACATACAAGCCCAGAAAGCACAGAGCATCCCAAACAAGATGAACCCATACAGGCCCAAATCAAGACACATCATAATTAAAATGCCAAAGGTCAAAGACAAAGAATCTTAAAAACAGCAAAATAAAGGCAGTTACCTACAGGGTAGCTTCCTTAAGACTGTCAGCTGCTTTCTCAACAGAACCATTGTAGGCCAGAAAGTTGGCACAAAGTATTCAAAGTGGTGAAAAAGAAAGGACCTACAACGAAGACTACTCTATCCAATAAGGCTGTAATTTAAAATTCAAGGAAAGACAAAGTGTTTCCCAGACAAGAAAAAACTAAAGGAGTTCATCACCACCAACCAGTATTACAAGAAATGTTAAAGGGACTTCTTTAAAAAGAACATAAGGGAGCCGGCCAAGTGGCTCAATTGGTTAAGAACTTGCTCAAGAGTGCGAGCTGAGGGCCAGCCAAGTGTCTCAGTTGGTTAAGAGCTCGCTCAAGAGTGCGAGCTGAGCTCTGAGCAGCAGCAGTTCAATCCCCAGCCCGAGCTGAGCTGCTGCTGAGCTGCCAACAGGTGGCAGGATGGCTCAGCTTAAAAAAAAAAAAGTGCAGTCTGAGCTCTGAGCAATGGCATTTCGATGCCCAGCACTAGCTGAGCTGCCATTGAGCTGACAACAGGTGGCAGGATGGCTCAACTGCAAAACAAAACAAAACAAAAAACATAAATATGAATCATAAAATGGCAATGACTACATGCCTATCAATAACCACTCTAAATGTAAATGGATTAAATGCTGCAGTCAAAAGACATAGTGTAACTTAATGGATAAGAAAATAAGACCCCTACATAGGCTTTCTACATGAGACCCTTCAGATTGAAAGACACACACACACACTGAAACTAAAGGGATGGGAAAGATATTTCATGTGAACAGAAATGGGAAAAAAAAAAAGCTAGGGTAGCAATACTTTTATCAGGCAAAACAGACTTTAAAGCAAAACCTATAATAGACAAAGAAGGACACTTCGTAATGATCAATCCAACAAGGGGATATAACCCTTGTAAACACTTATGCACCTAACATAGGAGCACCTAAATATAGAAAACAAATATTGATGGACATAAAGGGGAAGATCAGCAGTAATGCAATCATAGAAGGGAACTTTAGCACCCCATTCACATCAGTGGAAAGATCTTCCAGACAGGAAATCAGCAAGGAAATAGTGGCCTTAAATGACACATCAGACCAGATGATTGTAATTGGTATTTTTAGAGCATTTCACCCTAAAGCAGCGAATATACATTCTTTTCAACTGCACCTGGAACATTTTCCAAGGGAGATACCATGTTAGGCCACAAAACAAATCTCAATAAATTTAAGAAGACTGAAATATCAAGTATCTCCTCTAACCACATGGTATGAAACTAGAAATCAATTACAAAAAAAAACCTGAAAAACTCACAAACATATGGAGGCTAAATAACATACTACTAAATACGAGGGGATTAACAATGCAATCAAGAAGAAATCAAAAGATACTTTAAGAGAAAGGAAAATGAAAACACAATGGTCCAAAATCAATGGGACACAGTGAAAGCAGTCTTAAGAATGAAATTCTTAGCAATACAGGCCTACCTCAAGAAACAAGAAAAACCTCAAACAATCTAACCTTACACCTAAACGAACTAGAAAAAGAACAGCAAACAAAGCCCAAAGTGAGTACAAGGAAGGAAATAATAAAGATCAGTGCTGAAATAAATGAAATAGAATCTAAAAAGCAATACAAAAAAAATCAATGAACCAAGAGCTGGTTCTTTGAAAAGGTAAACAGAATTCACAAATCTTTAATCCAACTCATCAAGAAAAAAAGAGAGAGGACCCAAATAAATAAAACCACAAATGAAAGAGAAGTGATAACTGATACCACAGAAATACAAAACATTATCCTGAGAAATAAGAAAAAAGCTGGGGGTATCACGCTACCAGACATCAAAACATACTACAAGGCCACAGTAATCAAAACAGTATGGTATTGCACTGGCTTGGGAAGGCAGCAGCCCCGGTTTGGTCCCACATATGAGGGCCAGTGACACTGCCCTCAAAAAAAACCGGTATGGTATTGTCATAAAAACAAGCACATAGATCAGTGGAACAGAACAGAGAGCCCAGAAATAAATCCAGACATTTACAGACAGTTAATCTATGACAAGGGAAGCAAGAATTTACATTCGAGTAAAGATAGTCTATTCAATAAATGGTGCTAGGAAAATTGGACTGACACATGCAGAAAAATGAAACTGGACCAACTCCTTACGCCATATACAAGAACAAATTCAAAATAGATTAAAGACTTAAATGTAAGACCTGAAACCATAAAACTCCTAAAAGAAAATATAGGGAGCACATTTGCAGACATTACCTGGAGCAATATTTTTACTGATACATTCCTGTGGGCAAGGGAAGTAAAAGAAAAAATGAACATATGGGATTATATCAGACTTAAAAGTTTTTCCACAACAAAGGAAACCATCAATAAAACAAAAAGGAAGCCTACTGATTGGGAGAATATATTCACCAACGATATATCTGATAAGGGGTTAATATCCAGAATTTATAAAACACATGAAACTCAACACCAAAAAAACTAACAACCCAAATAAAAAATGGGCAGAAGATATGAAGAGATATTTCTGTAAAGAGGACATACAGAAGGCCAACAGGCATATGAAAAAATGTTCAACCTCACTGGTCCTTATGGAAATGCAAATAAAAACCACAATGAGATACCACCTCACTCCCGTCAGAATGGCTATCATCAATAAATCAACAAACAACAAGTGCTGGTGGGGCTGTGGGGAAAAGGGGACCCTGCTGCACTGTTGGTGGGATTGCAGATTGGTGCAGCCACTATGGAAGTCAGTATGGAGGTATCTCAGAAAACTGGAGATGGAACTGCCTTTGGAGCCAGCAATTCCACTCCTAGGTATTTATTCCGAAAAACCCAAGACACTAATTCAAAAAAATATATGCACCCCTATGTTTATTGCAGCGCTATTTACAATAGCCAAGACTTGGAAACAACTGAAATGCCCATTGGTAGATGACTGGATTAAGAAACTGGGGTACATTTATACAATGGAGTATTGCTCCGCTATAAGGAAGAATGAAATCGTACCATTTGCAATGATATGGATGGACCTAGAGACTTATATTAAGTGAAATAAGTCAGACAAAGAAAGACAAATACCATCTGATCTCACTTATATGTGGAATCTGAAAAACTGAATGAATGAGCAAAGTAAACAGAAACTGTCTCATAGATATAGAGGAAAAACAGCGTTGCTAGTTGGGAGGGGGGTGGGGATGAGGGAGAAGGGGAAGCGATTAGACAGCAAAAATAGGCAACTACAATATTGCCACAGGGATTTGAAAGACAGTTTGGGGAATATAATAATGTAAATATTTTGTGGGGTGTCAGATGGTCACATGTCTTGTTAGGGAGACCATTTCATGGATGTAGTAGAGGCTTGATCACTGCACTGTACACCTGAAGCTGAGGTTGTATAATATTGTATACCAACTGTTATTGACTATATATATAGATAGTCACGGGATGTGGATTATACTGTGGAAGGGAGTCAGAGGAAGTCTAATAGATATATATGATATGGGGGGAGGAGTGGGGTGGCAAATTGGGGGAGGCGGGTTGTCACTTTGAGGGGTAAGAAGTATAACTATCACACTGTATTGTACACCTGAAACTAATTAAAAATAAATAAATTTTTTAAAAAATACGAAGGATTATAAGAAAATACTATGAACAGTTATATGCCAACAAATTAGACAATCTGGAAGAAATGTATAAATTCCTAGAAATATACAATCTTCTAACACTGAATCAAGAAGAAACAATCTGAACAGACTGATTATTACTAACAAAATGGAATCAGTAATCAAAAAACTCCTAACAAACAAAAGCTCTGGACCAGGTGGTTTCACAGATGATTTTACCAAGCATTCAATGAAGAATTAACACCCATCCTTCTCAAACTATTCCACAAAATTAAAATGTAGAGAGGGCGCCCAAGCTCATTTTATGAGGCCAGCATTATCCTGATTACCATTCCAAAACCAGACAAAGACATTACAAAAAAAGAAAATTATAGGCCTATATCCCTGATGAACATAGATTCAAAAATCCTCACCAAAATATTAGCAAACCAAATTCAGCAATACATTAAAAAGATTATACATAATGATCAAGTGGGATTTATTCCTGGGATACAAAGTTGGTTCAGTATCCACAAATCAATTAATGTGATGTATCACACAAACAGAATGAAGGAAAAATATCATTTGATCATAACAATAGATGCAGAAAAAACATCTGACGTAATCCAGCATCCATTTGATAAAAACTCAGCAAAGTGGGAGTCAAGGGAACATACCTCAATGTAATAATGACCATATATGACAAACCAATAGCTAACATCATACTCAGTGTTGAAAAGCTAAAAACATTTTCCTTAAGATCAGGAATAAGACATGGATGTCTACTTTCACTACTTTTATTCAACATAGTATTGGAAGTCCTAGCCACAACAATAAAGGCATCTATATTGAAAATGAAGAATTAAAACTGTCATTATTTGCAGATGACATGATACTACATGTTGTGAGAACCCTAAAGATTCCGTCAAAAACTATTAGAGCTGATAAGTGAATTCAGTAAAGTAGCAGGATACGAAGTTAATATTCACAAATAAGTTGCACTTTTATATACCAATAATGAACTATCAGGAAGAGAAATAAAAATAATCCACTTATAATTGCATCAAAAAATAAAATATCTAGGAACAAATTTAACCAAGAAGGTAAAAAACCTGTACTTGGAAAATTATAAGACATTGAAGAAATAAACTGAAGAAGATACAAACAAGTGGAAGCATATACTGTGTTCATGGTTAGGAAGAATTAACATTGTTAAAATGTCCGTACTACCCAAAACAATCTATAGATTCAATGCAATCCCTATCAAAATACCAATGACATTTTTCACAGACCTACAACAAATAATCCTAAAATTTATATGGAACCGGAAAATACCCCAAATAGCCACAGCATTCTTGAGAAAGAACAAAGTTGGAGGTATCATGCTACTTGATACTGGTATCAAACTATATTACAAGACTATAGTAATTGAAACAGCATGGTACTGGCATCAAAACAGACTCATAGATCAATGGAACAGAATAGAGAGCCCAGAAATAAACCATGCCCATGTGGTTAATTAATCTTTGACAAAAGAGGCAAGAAAAGAGGCAAGAATATACAATGGGATAGACTTATCTATTCAATAAATGCTCTTGGGAAAACTGGACAGATACATGCAAAAATAACAAATAGAACTAGACCACCTTCTTACACCATATACAAGAATAAACTCAAAATGGATTAAGGACTTAAATGTAAGATCCAAAACCATAAAACTCCTAGAAGAAAACCTATATAATAAACTTTCAGACATTGCTGTTAGTAATATTTTTTCTGATGTATCTCCTCAAGCAAGGGAAACAAATGAAAAAATAAATGGGACTACATCAAATTAAAAAGTTTTTGTACAGCAAAGGAAACCATCAATAAAACAAAAAGACAGCCTACTGGATGGGAGAAAATACTTGCCAATGATATATCTGATAAGGGGTTAATATCCAAATTTATAAAAACTCATATATTGGGCAGGCCGAGTGGCGCGGTGGGTGGGAGCTGGTTTGGGATGCCAGCAGCCCCGGTTTGATCCCACATATGAGGGCCAGTGACACTGCCCTTTAAAAAAAATAAAAAATTAAAAAATTAAAAAATAAAAACTCATATGAGTCAACACCAAAAACACCCCAAACAACCCAAGTAAAAAATGGGTAGAGGAGTTGAACAGACATGAAAAGATGCTCAACATTATTAATCATCAGAGAAATGCAAATTAAAACCACATGAGATATCACCTCATACACCTACCTGTCAGAATTGCTATCATCAATGAATGAACAAATGACAAGTATTGGGAGAGGATGTGGAGAAAAGGGAACCCTCAAATTGTTGTAGCCATTATGGAGTTTAGAGGTTTCTCATAGAACTGCCTTATGACCCAGTAATTTCACTTCTGGGTATTTATTCAAAGAAATCCAAAACACTAATTCAAAAAGATATATGCACCCCTATGTTTTCTGCAGTGCTATTTACAATAGCCAACATATGGAAACAACCAAAATGCCCATCAATAGATGACTGGATAAATAAGAGGTGGCACATATATACAATGGAATATTACTTTGCCATAGAAAAAAATTTAATCTTGCCATTTGTGACAACATGGATAGACCTAGAGGGCATTATAAGTGAAATAAGTCAGACTGAGAAAGACAAATACCATATGATCTAATTTATAATGTGGAATCTAAATAACAAAATCAATGAAGAAACAAAACAGAAACAGACTCATAAATACAGATAACAAACTGATGGTTGCCAGATGGGAGAGGTATTGGGGGACTGGGTGGAAAAAGGGATTAAGAAGTACAAATTGGTAGTTACAAAATACTCATAGTCACAGGAATGTAAAATACAGCATAGAGAATATAGTCAATAATATTTTAATAACTATGTATAGTGCCAGGTGGGTACTAGACTACTTGGGGGAATCACTTCATAAATTATATAAATGTGTAACCACTAGGCTGTACACCTGAAATTAATATAAAATAATATTGAATGTCAAGTGTAATTGAAAAATAAGTAAATAATAAATAAATAAAAATATATGACAAAAGTGGCATTGCAGATCAATGGAGAATCATATTCTTCTGAGTAGGAAATCAGTATGTAATGCCTATTAGTGAGAAATCAAGACACAGTAGTATAGTCATGTTATTTAGAAATTTGGAAGTAAACACACACACACACACACACACACACACACACACAAGCTAAGAGTTGAAAATTGTTGCCTTTGGGAATTAGGTAATGAGTAAGCAGGAAACACATAACTTCCTTTTTTTTATATAATGGATCTTTTAGAAACTGGCTTTTTAAAATTGGTAACCTGAATTACTTTGAAAAGTGAAAAAATGTAATTAAAAGTATGATGTTGTATCTTGTAAAAGCGGTTTTAAAAAGGTGCTCTTGTTCTACAGTATATCAAACATACTTCAGTGTTACTCTTCTGGTACTGCAATCATGGCCAGTATGTTAGGCCAACTCTGATTTATAGGAACTATTGAAATTTACATATACATAATTTTACTTATTTGTTTTACTGTAAAAAGCTTTTTATAGTCTTAAAGTGGTTTTCCTTTTTGTGTTTGAAATAAGTTCTCATTTGGTAATTTTATATTGTATACTTTTAATCCTTGGCATACTGATTTAGAAATTACATCACTGACTCCTAAGTATAATCTTTCTTTGTATTATCATTATTCTTTTAAAAAAGATATTACCAGCTTTCTACAGTTTACTTCTCTTTTAAATAACAGAAAGGAACAAGGGATTTGAAATAAGTAGTAGTTCTATTTTTGTCTGTTCTGGTCCAGCATTATCTGGAGTATTATAGTCTCCCTGTTGCTATACTTGAAGAGTATCAATGACAAAGTAAATGGTACCTAGAACAGGATGAATGAGATGATGTTGATCCTGATAGTCATGAATATACTTAATACATTTAACTTGGAGAATAGAAGGCTAAGGGAGAAACCATGGTCTTTCGCATATTTGATAGGATGCTATATAAAATAGGGAACTTGTACTGAAATCATGGTAAAAACCAATAGAGGAAGTTATAGAACAACAAATTCTGCTCAATATGAGGAAGAACTTTCTAGGAACTAGGGCTACCTAGCTTTGCAGGAAGCTTACTCTGAAAAAATGGAGCTCCTTTTCTCTTGACGTATTTGAGTCTGGGCTAGGTATCATTTTATTACATTCCCGAAATGGCATCTTCATTGTACGAAAGTTGATCTCTAAGGTCCTTTAAAATTTTTCAGATTATTTTGTGACATTAAGATACTTGCTTAGCTTGAAGAATTTTGTGTTTTTCAGACCAGTGAATGGAGAGTAAGCTATGTCAATAAGGAATTTGCAGTCTGCCCTTCTTACCCGCCAATTGTCATTGTGCCCCAATCCATTGATGATGAAGCTCTTCGGAAGGTAGCTACATTTCGACATGGAGGACGCTTCCCAGTACTCAGCTATTATCATAAAAAAAATGGAATGGTAAGTGTACATACTGCTGCTTGATCTACCGAAAGACTTGATCTGAGGATCTTTTCTTAGAAATGTTTCCCTTTTCTGTATACTTGTTCATTGAAGTGATTGGTCTCTCCTGCTAGGACTTCCTTTTATTAATTTTTAGGGAATCAGGAGTAGAGTGCTTTCTGTGATCAGGATATGACTTTAAATTCTTTCCATCATGGTGCTCAACCTTAGAAAAGCCCAGATAGGTTTATCCTCAGGACTAAGAAGAGAACTAATGTTCATTGGATATTTCAAATAACACTTAGGCAGAAAAAATAAATTGTCTCTGACCAGAATGATGGTAAAGTACTTTAATTATTTTCACCAAATTTCCCTATGAAAGGTAAACGGAGTAGATGTTTTTATTTTCAAAAGGGAGAAGAGTGACACATGTCATTAGTCACAACTTAAGTAAACACAAGTTAGGAATTGAATAGGCAAGTGCCCATTGTGTATTTATTTCCTAAGTATCTTCTCAATCTGTTTCTCTCCTCTTATTTTCTCTTAGTCAATAAACTATATCTTATTTTGAGACCAATAGTAATTAGTGGATAAATTATAGCCATTTTCCACTTCCCCTGGTATTAAGTCAAACAGATGTTTAGGATAAAAAGACTTCTAAAAAGTTGCTACTTAGGCATCAAGTCTTGTATCCTGCTTGCTCAGTAGTGTATCTCTTTTTACTAGGGTTCATCAGGGTTAGTGTCGTGTCCATTTACATGGTAAGTGCCGTCGGAGAGTTAGTCACTGTCATCCTCTGGATGACCTTTCTTGATCATATTAAATTTCAAGGTAGTTAAGGTAACTGTATATACTATGGGGTGAAATTGAAATAATCTAAACCAGTCATCAAGGAAAAGATCAGTATAATTTTTATTGATTTCTTGAGAAATGTTCCAAAAGCAAACCTTTTGAAATATATAGATGGTGGTTGTGGAGACAAGTGGTGAAGTCCTGGAATACTGAAAAAGATGGAAGAGGGCCACTAGAGAATAAACAATAACTAACTATTTTCAAGGTTTTGAAAATGATTCCCAAAACAAGAATAGTTCATAAACTTTTTAATTTTGCCATTGGTGTCTTTTTCTTTATAATTATTGTTAAAATCTGCCTACTCAAGTTTATGTAGTTGCAGCAAAAGTTTACTGGTGCATTGGCCATTATTACCTTCATTACAGGGCTAGATCGACTAGATAATTCATTCACTGACTAAAGGAATTGTAAGATTTCGTCTTAAAGAGGAACTGTAATTTTTTATGTGAAACCATTTTGAAGTAGTATGAAGAAAAGTCATTTAAAAGTGCAAGGCTTATTTTTATTTTACAATTATTAACTATTGTCAATACATAGAAATATGTCTTCGTGTTAGGATCAAATCCATCTCCAAAGTGTCACAAAGTTGTTTTTGAAATAACTCTAAAACTAGCTAATTCCTTTCTGATTTCACAAATTCTTAAAAGCAGCTACTGTTAAATCTTAAACTGCATTATGCATTAGGTAATAATGCGAAGTGGTCAGCCACTGACTGGCACAAATGGGAGACGGTGCAAAGAAGATGAGAAGCTGATAAATGCTACCCTCAGGGCAGGAAAGCGGGGCTATATCATCGATACCCGATCTCTCAACGTGGCTCAGCAAGCTCGAGCCAAAGGAGGCGGCTTTGAACAAGAAGCACACTATCCCCAGTGGAGACGGATTCATAAGTCCATTGAGAGGTAAACAATTCTAGAGACAGCAGCAGACTCTTATTTGAAGCTCATTAGACTGGGTGAGCCCATAACTGTTAAAAAATCACAAGTTTTCGAATGAACCTACACATTAACTTGGACTCAAAAATGAACTGAATATCCTGTCAATGTGTTGTGTAAGATAAGCAGAAAACAAATCTTGGATGCCCACAGTTGAGTTTTAGTCGAATAGCACTCTTTCTCTGAGTCAGCTCTGAAATTCATTACCACAAGGTCTGCTCCTCTACATGTAGATGAATGGTCACCAAACTTACTAAACAGATATGCTATGGATAATTATATTTCTCTAAGTCAAAAGACTTAGAGATTTAATTTCTCCCATACCCACCTGTTCTCACACCCTTTTCCCTCTACCTGTATCATCTCTTGTTGATGCTTGCAATTAGTGGTTTATAAGTGCCTCTGGGTGGCTGGGTGGGAGTTGGGGCTAATATAAGAATGGGATCTGCACTGGCTTTGGGCAGCCCTGCTGACAGCACCAGGTTGTTCTGTGGGATGGCAGTTCTCTCGCACTCTCCCCAGTCAGATAATTCAGCTCTGCACCCTGGGTTTAGTCTATTCAGATGAGGAACAGTTCACTATGATGGGCATTTTAAGCATCTTTAAATACGAGCTTTTCAATATTTCATCCTCAAGTTATTGGATAGCAAGGTAAATATTTTTACAGTATTTTGAACTAGTTTTGCTCTTGGATACATTGCAGACTGAGTTTTTGGTTTGGTTTCTTCCTTCATCGTTCTATTTTGTTTTTCTTTTCCTTGTGTTTGAAAGGTATCACATTCTTCAGGAGAGCTTAATCAAACTTGTGGAAGCTTGTAATGACCAAACGCATAATATGGACCGATGGCTCAGCAAATTGGAGGCCTCAAACTGGCTGACTCACATCAAAGAGATTCTGACAACTGCCTGTCTAGCGGCTCAGTGTATCGACAGGTAAAGTGATATCACCATTCCAGAATGGGACATGTACTGCTAACTAGACTTTGCTTTTATCCAAACATATGTTTCCAGATTAACATGTACCTCAGAAGCATACCTGAGATATTGTGGGTTCGGTTTCAGAATACTGCATAAAGTGAGTATCGCAATAAAACAAGTCATAAATTTTTCCCAGTGCATATAAAAGTTATGTTTACCTTTACTGTAGTCTATTAAATGTACAATAATAGTATTATGCCTAAACAAACAATGTATATACCTTAATTTAAAAATACTTTATGCTAAAAATGCTAGCCATTATCTGAGCCTTCAGCAAGTTGTAATGTTTTTGCTGTTGGGGTCTTACCTTCAATTTGTAAAAAAATGCAGTATCTGCAAAGTGCAATAAAGTGAAGTACAATAAAACAAGGTATGCCTCTATGTTAAAGTTTGTGCCTATTCTATATCCTCTGTTAAGATCATTTTATAAATTACTACATAAGATAGCCAGTTCAGTTATTGATTAAGTGTGTTCTCACATTTAATTGATAATTAATGTTGAATGAATTATGAAATATGCACATATACACACCTTTGATGACAGAATTTTTTTTTTATAATTTATTTATTTTTAATTAGTTTCAGGTGTACAACACAGTGCAATACTTATACTTTTTACCCCTCAAAGTGACAACCCCCCTCCCCATTTTGCCACCCCACTCCTCCCCCCATATCATATATCTATTAGACTTCCTCTGACTCCCTTCCACATTATAATTCACATCCCATGACTATCTATATATTCAATTATAGTTGGTATACAATATTATACAACCTCAGTTTCAGGTATACAGTGCAGTGATCAAGCCTCTACTACATCCATGAAATGGTCTCCCTAACAAGACATGTGACCATCTGACACCCCACAAAATATTTACAACATTATTAATTATATTCCTCGAACTGTCTTTCATATCCCTGTGGCAATATTGTAGTTGCCTATTTTTGCTGTCTAATCCCTTCCCCTTCTCCCTCATCCCCACCTCCCTCCCAACTAGCAACCCTGTTTTTCCTCTATATCTATGAGACAGTTTCTATTTACTTTGCTCATTCATTCAGTTTTTCAGATTCCACATATGAGTGAGATCATATGGTATTTGTCTTTCTCTGACTGACATTTCACTTAACATAATAGTCTCTAGGTCCATCCATATCATTGCAAATGGTATGATTTCATTCTTCTTTATAGCAGAGTAATACTCCATTGTATAAATATACCACAGTTTCTTAATCCAGTCATCTACTGATGGGCATTTTGGTTGTTTCCAAGTCTTAGCTATTGTAAATAGCGCTGCAATGAATATAGGGGTGCATAAATTTTTTTGAATAAGTGTCTTGGGTTTTTTAGGATAAATACCTAGGAGTGGAATTGCTGGGTCAAAAGGTAGCTCTATTTCCAGTTCTTTGAGATACCTCCATACTGACTTCCACAGTGGGTGTACCAATCTGCAATCCCACCAACAGTGCAGCGGAGTCCCCTTTTCCCCACAGCCCCGCCAGCACTTGTTGTTTGTTGATTTATTGATGATAGCCATTCTGACTGGAGTGAGGTGGTATCTCATGGTGGTTTTTATTTGCATTTCCCTAATGACCAGTGAGGTTGAACATTTTTTCATATGCCTGTTGACCATCTGTATGTCCACTTTAGAGAAATGTCTCTTCATATCTTCTGCCCATTTTTTAATTGGGTTTTTTGTTTTTTTTTTTTGGTGTTGAGTTTCATGAGTGTTTTATAAATTTTGGATATTAACCCCTTATCAGATATATCGTTGGCAAATATATTCTCCCATTCAGTAGGCTTCCTTTTTGTTTTATTAATGGTTTCCTTTGTTGTGAAAAAAACTTTTTAAGTCTGATATAATCCCATATGTTCATTTTTTCTTGTACTTCCCTTGCCCGCAGGGATGTATCAGTAAAAATATTGCTCCGGGTAATGTCTGCAAATGTACTCCCTATATTTTCTTTTAGGAGTTTTATGGTTTCAGGTTTTACATTTAAGTCTTTAATCCATTTTTAATTTTTCTTGTATATGGTGTAAGGAGGTGGTCCAGTTTCATTTTTTTGCATGTGTCAGTCCAATTTTCCCAGCACCATTTATTGAATAGACTATCTTTACTCGAATGTAAATTCTTGCTTCCCTTGTCATAGATTAACTGTCTGTAAATGTCTGGATTTATTTCTGGGCTCTCTGTTCTGTTCCACTGATCGATGTTCCTGTTTTTATGCCAATACCAAACTGTCTTGATTACTGTAGCCTTGTAGTAAGTTTTGATGTGTGGTAGCGTGATTCCCCCGACTTTGTTCTTATTTCTCAGAATTGCTGAGGCTATTCTGGGTCTTTTATGATTCCATATAAATTTTAGGGTTATATTTTCTATTTCTGTGAAAAATGCCCTTGGTTTGATAGGAATTGCATTGAACCTATATATTGCTTTAGGCAGTATGGACATTTTAACATGGGTAAGTTTTCTTAATTTCTCTTTCCGTTAGTTTATTATTGGTATATGCAAATGCCACTGATTTCTGAACATTGATTTTATATCCTGCTACTTTACTGAATTCGTCTATCAGTTCCAATAGTTTTTTGATGGAGTCTTTGGGGTTCTCTATATACAGTATCATGTCATCTGCATATAATGACAATTTTACTTCTTCCTTGCCAATTTGGATGCCTTTTATTTCTTTTTGTTGTCTGATTGCTGTGGCTAGAACTTCCAGCACTATGTTGAATAAAAGAGGAGAAAGTGGACAGCCTTGTCTTGTTCCTGATCTTAAGGGGAATGGTTTTAGCTTTTCCCCATTCAGTATGATGTTAGCTGTAGGTTTATCATATATGGCTTTTATTATGTTGAGATATGATCCCTGTATTCCCACTTTGCTAAGGGTTTTTAACATAAATGGCTGTTGGATTTTGTCAAATGCTTTTTCTGCATCTATTGAAATGACCATGTGATCTTTATCCTTCATTTTGTTGATGTGGTATATCACATTAATTGATTTACGGATGTTGAACCAGCCTTGCGCACTAGGAATGAATCCCACTTGATCATGATGTATGATCTTCTTAATATATTGCTGAATTCTGTTTGCTAATATTTTATTGAGAATTTTTGCATCTGTGTTCATCAGGGAGATTGGCCTGTAGTTTTCCTTTTTTGTGATGTCTTTATTTGGTTTTGGAATCAGGGTGATAGTGGCTTCATAAAAAGAGTTTGGGAGCCTTCCCTCCTTCTGGATTTTTTGGAATAGTTTGAGAAGAATAGGTGATAGTTCTTTTTTGAATGTTTGATAAAATTCACTTGTGAAGCCGTATGGTCCAGGGCTTTTGTTTTTTGGGAGCTTGTCAATTACTGATTCAATTTCCTTGGTAGTAATCAGGGTATTTAGATTTTCTGTTTCTTCTTGCGTTAGCTTTGAAAGGTTGTATGCTTCTAGAAAATTATCCATTTCTTCCAGATTGTCAAATTTGTTGGCATATAGTTGCTCATAGTAATTTCTTAGAGTTTTTTGTATTTCTGTGATGTCTGTAGTCATTTCCCCTCTTTCATTCCTGATTTTGCTAATTTGAGTCCTCTCTCTTTTTTTTTGATGAGCCTGGCTAGAGGTTTGTCAATTTTGTTTATCTTCTCAAGAAACCAGCTCTTGGTTTCATTGATCTTTTGAATTGTTTTTCTGTTCTCTATATTGTTTATTTCTGCTCTGGTCTTTATTATCTCCTTTCTTGTACTCCCCTTGGGCCTCTTTTGCTGTTCTTTTTCCAGTTCCCTTAGGTGTAAGGATAACCTGTTGATTTGAGATTTTTCTTCCTTCTTTAGGTAGGCCTGCACTGCTATAAACTTCCCTCTTAGGACTGCTTTCCCAGCATCCCAGAGATTTTGGGTCGTGGTGTTTTCATTTTCGTTTGTCTCGAGGTATCTTTTGATTTCCTCCTTGATCTCATTTGTGACCCATTCACTATTTAATAGCATATTGTTTAGCCTCTATTTATTTGTCAGCTTCCCGGATTTCTTCTTACAATTGATTTCTAGTTTCATAGCATTGTGGTCAGAGAATACAGTTGAAATGATTTCAATCTTCTTAAATTTATTGAGACTTGTTTTGTGGCCTAACATGTGGTCTATCTTAGAAAATGTTCCATGTGCACTTGAAAAGAATGTATATTCTGTAGCTTTGGGAGGAAATGCTCTGAAAATGTCTGTTATATCCAGCTGGTCTAATGTGTCATTTAAGGTCGCTGTTTCCACATTGATTTTCTGTCTGGAGAATCTGTCCATTAGTGACAACGGGGTGTTGAAGTCCCCTACTATGATAGTGTTACTGTTGATCTCTGTCTTTATGTCTGACAATATCTGTTTTATATATTTAGGGGCTCCTATGTTAGGTGCATAGATATTTACTAGGGTTATGTCCTCTTGTTGGATCGATCCCTTCATTACTATGAAGTGTCCTTCTTTGTCCTTTGTTATATTCTTCAATTTAAAGTCCATTTTATCTGATATAAGTATCGCTACTCCAGCTTTTTTCTCAGTACCATTTGCATGAAATATTTTACTCCATCCCTTTACTTTCAGCCTGTATGAGTCTTTGGATCTGAGGTGAGTCTCTTGTATACAGCATATGCTGGGGTCTTGCTTTCTTATCCATTCAGCCACCCTATGTCTTTTTATTGGAGCATTTAATCCATTTACATTTAATGTGATTATTGATAGGTGTGTATTTATTGCCATTTTGTTATTTGTGTTCGTAGTCTTTCTTAGGTTGTTTTTCTCTTCTACTTAAAGAAGCCCTTTTAGCATTTCCTGCAAAGCTGGCTTGGTGGTAATGAATTCCCTTAACTTATTCTTTTCTGCAAAGCTCCTTATCTCGCCTTCGATTTTAAATGATAACCTTGCTGGATACAGCAATCTCGGTTGTTGGCCTTTATTTTTCATCACTTTGAAAACCTCCTGCCACTCCCTTCTGGCCTGCAAAGTTTCTGTAGGAAAGTCAGCTGATAATCTTATGGGGGTACACTTGTAAGTAACTTGCTGCCTTTCCCTTGCTGCTTTAAGGATTCTGTCTTTGTCCTTAACCCTTGCCATTTTCACTATAATGTGTCTTGGAGTGGGCCTGTTTGGAATCATCCTGGTTGGAACTCTCTGCACTTCCTGAACTTGTATTTCAATGTCCTTTGCCAGGTTAGGGAAGTTTTCAGACACTATTACTTCAAATATATTCTCAATCCCTTGCTCCCTCTCTTCTCCTTCTGGTACTCCAATGACCCGTGGGTTATTGCGTTTGATGTTGTCCCCCAGCTCTCTTAAACTATTTTCCATGTTTTTCATTCTTTTTTCTTTTTGTTGTTCGCCTGGGTGATCTCTGCTATTTTGTCTTCTAAGTCACTGATTCGATTTTCTGCTTCATCCAATCTACTAGTGATTCCATCAAGTTTGTTATTTAATTCAGTAATTGTGTTCTTAAGTTCTAGCTGGTTGCTTTTCATGATTTCTCTATCCTTCTTTATATTTTCATTAATTTCCTTGAACATTCTAATAATCAGTGTTCTGAACTCTGTCTCCGATAGGTTGGTTACCTCTATTTCCTCTATTTCCACTGATTCAGGAAGTTTCTTCTGTTCTTTTATTTGTGTTGTGTTTCTTTGTCTCCCCATTCTGGCTTACTCTTTGTGTTTGCTTCAATATAACAGATAGATCCCCCAGGTTTCTCAGTCTTTTCTGGGTAAACTTATATGGTGTGTGTCCTTTATATTTGAATTACTCAGTCTCCCTATTCTCCTGTGCTTGTATCTAAGGTGTTCCTTGTGTCATGTGTCCTCACTTGTTGAAGTTTTAGTTTTGATTACTTTTGGTTTGTCAGTAGGTGGGATTGACTCCCAGATTGATTAGCTGTGAGGATCAGCAGCATCTGCAGTTTATGAGCTGCTGTGAGAGGATTGACCCCTCTGATGAAACTTGGACCCTATGGGCCCTAGTACCTGTAGCAACTTCCTTTTGGGTGTGATTCTTGTATGTCAAACCCAGAAATGCTCTGGTTTTATCTAAAGTTGGCCTCCAGGTATAATGATTCTTGTGTCTGTTTGTTTGGACCCACTGCTGCAGAGTGATTTTAGAGCATAACAGATCAACAGGAACAACCTCCTCAGCCAACAAAGGAAACCAAATGCTCGCACAAGTAAAAAAAACCCAACCATCAAACTACAGTCAACTTGTACAGAAATATCAATCATACTAATGAAGAAAACAAACAGAAACAAAACAAAAACCACACACACAATAATAACAGAAGAGGAAACGAAATAAAATACAATATCCTAAAATATAAAATAGAATAAACGTGAGAAACCGATTAGCTATACCTAAAAAATAAAAAATAAAAATAAACTAAAATAATAATAATAAAAAAAGTAAGAATAAAAATTAAAAAAATAAAATTTGCAGAAAAAAGGAAAAGAGGAAAAGTATAGCAGTGAGAAGAATGAATAAAATAAGAGAGAAAGTGAGGGTGGGGAAAAAAGAAAAAGAAAAGAAAGAAAAAAATATATATATATATTTGTCTACACACCCATATGTATGGACATATATTCACCTATATACACCTATATATATGCCTATATTAAAAACTACAAAATGATAAGAATGAAATAGAAATAAAAACCAAAAACAACCAAGATAAGCAGCCAATAAAGGGAAAACAAAACAGAATAAAACCAAACAAACCAAAAATACCCGTGCCGGTCTTGGCTGAAGTCCACCAAGCTCTCTTCAGTTTGTCTGCTGTACAAAAATTCCTGTGTGTCTTGTGGGAACAGTAGGCCACCTGATGCCTATCGTGATCCTGGTATTGCAGGTTTGCTGTACTTGAGTGTGGTTGTGATGTGTGATTGGTGGCTTCTACAAAGTCACTGCCTTTTTGCTTTTGCCTGTCCCAAGGGAGGCTGCACCCCCAAAGACTCAGTGAGTGTCTCGGGCACCCTTTCGGTTGACAGCTATGGAGAATTAAAGAATTCCTCACTACCAAAATCCTGCTAAGAATCTGTTAATTAGTGCCTCAGCAGGTGAACCTGCCCTGCCTCCCAAGCCTTGCCTAAAGGTGAGGGCGGGGTAGGTAGTCTCACTCTGCAGCCTTTACTGGGTGGAAATTCTCAACCCCCTGCAGGTAGGGATATCTTCCTAGTCTGCCCCTATTGCTCCATTCAGGAGTCAGTTTAAGACTGTCTTGGCGGGGGCCAAAGTTTGTGGGAGTGGGTGAGTTATTGGTTTTTTTTTTTGCTTTCTGTTCAAGAGTAGAAAAAAGAAAAAATAATAATAATAATAAAATAAATAAACAAAGCCACAGTTCCAACACTGTTTTAAGCTAAGGCCTTTGTCTCTTATGCTCCAGCGGAGTTCCTGCTGCTCTCCCAAAGGGTCTGCCGGGATTTAGAGAATTGCTGGCACCCTACCGTGTGGCTAAGATCCCCGCTCTGTCTCTCAGGGACCTGCGTCTCCGCCCGGCGCGTTGCGTTTCTGTGCGAGTCTTCTTGTTTCCCCTCCTCCCAGGTTTAAGGCGTCTGCCTTGGAACCGGCGCGCGCCCGCGCGGTGCTCCTGCTGCTCTCCCGAAGGGTCTGCCGGAGTTTAAGGGACTGCACGCAACCTGCAGCGCGGCTAAGATCCCCGCTCTGTCTCTCTGGGACCTGTGACTCCGGCTGGCGCACGCTGCGTCTCCGCGGGCGAGTCCTCTTTTTCCCCTCCTCCCGGGTTTCAGGCTTCTGCCTCGGAGCCAGCGCGCGCCCTTGTGGTGCTCCTGCTGCGCTTCTGGAGGGACTGCCACCGGGGTTTAGGGGACTCGCGCACCCTGCCGCGCGGCTCATATCCCCACTCCGTCTCTCAGGGACCTGCGTCTCCACCCAGCGCGCTGTGTCTCCAAGCCCGAGTATTCTTTTTTCCCCTGCTGCTGGGTTTAAGGTTTCTGCTTCGTAGCCGGCGCGCGCCCGCGCCATTCTCCTGCTGCGCTCCTGGAGGGACTGCCACCGGGGTTCAGGGGACTGCGCGCACCTTGCCGCGCGGCTCTGATCCCCGCTCCGTCTCTCGGGGATCTGCGTCTCCGCCCGGCGCGCGCTGACTCTCCACGCGGGAGTCCTCTGTTTTCCCCTGCTCCCGGGTTTCAGGCTTCTGCGCTCTGCGGGACCCGGTGGGCACAGAGACTGATCCCTGAACCGGGAGGGTGCAGGGACTGATCTTGCCGTGTCGCTGCGGGGCTCTGCACCCTGCTTCCTGGGGACCCGGCGGGCCGTGGGTGCAGCTCGTACCTCTGCACAGTCGTCTCCTCTCTCTCCTCCCGCACTTGCCGGGCCTGAGGCTTCTGCCTCAGACTGCAAACCAACGCGCTCTTGCTGAACTCTAGGTGAGCCGCAGGCCGCAGGGAGCGAGCCGGGGAACACTCACCGTGCCTCCGCAGCCGCGGGTGCAGGCTGCACCTCCCGCGTCTCGCCGCCTTCCCCTACTCGCCCGGCCTGCCCACTGTCCATCAATCCTTGTGTGGAACTCTTAGTTGCTCTGTGTGATGAGTAGATGTCTCTTTGAAGCGTATTAGAAGTTCAAATTGTGGATATTTCCAGGGGAGATTTCATGGAGCCTTCCTCACAGCCGCCATCTTGCCCCTCCCTCTTAGATTGACAGTTTTATGCTGGGGTTTTTTTGTTTTTTTCATGTTTCTTCCTGTTTTCATGTTCTTCTAAGTGTGGTTCAGGACTTGTTTCCCAGATCCATTACAGTTTATGAAGGTATCTTTATAGTCAGCTAATGGTAAAAAGGTAGAATCAAAGTCGGGAGAGATACAGAAAAATAACTTTAAGTGTATGTTTCTAGGTTTGATGAGAAAAGGCTTTAATCAACCATTACAGCAGGAAAGGTAAGTGCCTATTGTGTTTAATAGGACTGTTTTTCGGTTTTGTAAAGGGAGAATTTTTCAGCTAAAAGGTTCTGTGAAATTCATTGTAACTTAAAGGGGTTCTTGCCTTGTGAAATTTGAAACTCACTATAGTTCTATTTTTTTTCCGAAGGGAAGCTCTCTTCATATGCCTAATTTAGACTAAACCCAACTGGACAGAGCAGAATACATAAGACTAAAATATTGTACTCCTTAAATGTGTATCATTAATGGAGTTGATTGACAGTCGTGAGTATCCCATTTGTACTCTGAATTTTCCTATCAGGGAAGGAGCATCCATATTGATTCATGGCACAGAAGGAACTGATTCCACACTGCAGGTTACCTCCCTGGCCCAGATCATCTTGGAACCAAGAAGCAGGACCATCCGTGGTTTTGAGGCCCTGATAGAAAGAGAGTGGCTACAGGTGAAAAAAGCGATTTTGTGTGCAGACAAACAGCTAATAATTGATGTTGTGGCCCTGGTGTGTGGGAGTGGATATAATATATGCAATTTTGATTTATTAAAATGTTTAAATTGTATGTTTAATTTTCTGGGGGACAATGAATTTATCTTCCTCTCCATAAATGTTTGTAATCTTTACTGTCTCTCAGTTTCTGCATCTTGCTTTGCTTGTATTGCTCATTTGGTACTTCCTTGCCTCAGCAAACTCTTGTTAGCTGTACCTTGTTACCTACAGGGGAATATGAAGAATGTAAAACATAGTCTTGTCTTGCAGAGCTTAGTCTTACTGGAGTTAAAGTGCATAAACAAGGGGGTTGGGGGATTAGGGACTTGTAATTACAAAGGTGTGTGTTTCTTAGGACTTCCTGCCTTTTTGCTCTAGTCTGGCTCTTCCCCAGCCAGGTGAAATCTTTCTCATCTCTCAAGATCCAGCTAAATGTCCCAGCTTTCATAAAATCTTTGGGACCTTAACCTCCTTCACAGATAAAATTGGTCCTTTTTCTTTATGCCTTGAACTAGACCCAAATAAAATGACTTATTTGAGGTCAGGGAACCTTGCCTAAGTCATTGTTTATCCTTAGGACACAACACAGTGCTGTCACATAATGCTGAATGACAACTAAAATAAAGGTCTCAGAAGACTGAAAACAAATATTTAGATAACTCTTGAAAGTGGAAGTATCTCTGGAGAAAAATCATTTCTGGCTCTTCTGGTTACAGTTCCAATTTATTATAAGTTAATGCTGTTATATGTGCCATGTCTGCCCTGCCTGACATCTGACCTTTATCTCAGTTTAAGTCTGACCATCCTAAATATTTAGTGAAAGTCTATTCAACTATATTCCTCATGATACATAGCAAACAAACAAATGAGTATGATGTACTTATATATTACCGTTTTAATGGTTATCAAAATCCCATTAAACATTATCTTTGTCACATAAAGTAGTATAAGGACTCAAAGATAAAGCAGGTCTATGAAGTCCCTAGAAGGATGTGATTTGTGATAAGGTTGTGTGCAGGTTCTGGGTGGGCCAGAGAGCCAAATGATTCTTAAATTTCTTCTGGTTCTTTTTGGGAGAAGAGGGAAACTAAGGACGGCTTTATCTCTAATATAATAGTATTCATAAAGATCTCTTCATCACAGTAACTTTTTTACATAACGTAATTTAAAGGTTTAATATCAGGAGTGACCTTATAAAGTTTGTCTATGAGAACCCCATATTTATCTCCATTTAGTAATGAGGCTTATGTAGCTTACCACAGCCTACAATGCTTTGGGTAGATGGAAAGTGATAGCTGTCCTTTGTTTTATACCTGAAGAGCTTGTTCTTTGACTGCTCCAAATCACACAGACCTAGAAAGATTTATTTTATAAGTTTATCATTACTGAAGCTCAGTATTATTCCATTTGATATTCTAAGGACAGTTGCAGTTCTTATGGTGATGTTTTACTTGCACAGCCCTTCGTTAAGTATTTGGAAATTATTTTAAACCAAGAAATTATTAATCTAAATAGCAGCCACCCAAATAATACATTCCTTTTAGTAAGAGTTTCATTGCACCTATGTGAAATAATATGAATAGAATGTGCTACAATGTGATCTCACTAAGGTATGACTATCACATTTCCGTCTTTTCTCTAGGCTGGTCACCCGTTCCAACAGCGCTGTGCACAGTCGGCCTATTGTAATAGTAAGCAGAAGTGGGAGTCGCCGGTATTTCTTCTCTTCTTGGACTGTGTGTGGCAGATTCTTCGACAGTTCCCTTGCTCTTTTGAATTTAATGAGAATTTCCTCATCATGCTCTTTGAGCACTCCTATGCCTCACAATTTGGAACATTTCTGGGTAGCAATGAAAGTGAAAGGTGGGTATACTGCTCACACAGGTGCCATTTCAAGTTGTTTTGGTCACTTCCTAAAAGAGAGCAGGATTTGGTTTTACATAAATGTTATTTATAAGATGATAGACATTACAGCTAGTGTAAATTACATGAAGTGTATTCTTATTATGAGCCTATCACATGCTATCTTCAGACTTTGTACTAATAGATTAAAATTAGTCCATGTACTGATTAAAAAGTTTTGAGTAAATTGGACAACCAATTGAAATGTTAATTTCCTTATAAAGGATCGTAGTATCTTACATCTGGAAGAAGCCTTAGCATATATTCCAACTTCATTCTCCATCCAGTTTTATAGATTAGGAAGGTAATATCCAGATAAGAAAAGTGTCTTATCCAGGGACACACAGCCAGCTGGTCACCAAAAGTAGGGCTATAATACAGGTCTTCTTACTCCTGCTGTAGCGTTTCTCTCTGAAGCAATGTATATAATTTTAATTCAGTATTTAAATAATATGTTTGACTATGGACTTCTTTTTGGTGTTACACCTATTAATATCCTTCTAAACTACATTAACCCTCTGTTGGGAGCAACTTATCTCACAGATTCAGTGCACACAAAGATGCCACTATGAAATGTGTCTTTACTGTACTAAGTCACAAACACGACTGGTGATAGGTTACAGTAGAGGGGCAAGATACGGAAGCCATGAGTCATGACACTTAACTGTTAGATATTTGAAAATTTGTGTGCAATAAATCTGTGGGATCAGCTGCACCTGACAGAGGGTTAAATCTGTATTTACATCAAGGTACATATTTCTTTTTAATCTATTTAACTATTTTAAATTAAAATACAATCCCAGACATAATAAAGGACTTTGCATCTAGTAACGTTCTCTGGGTTAATGTTTAACACCGAACCTGACATGACTAGATTCTGGTTTTTTCCTTCTTACTGACTTTGGAAGCCTGTAAAACAGACTTTGCTTAGTTATTGTTGAGAGTTATAATGCTAATTGAATATTCTGACAAGTATGTTTATTTTACAATATTGTATTCCTCTCCTAAAAGTCTTGTGTCCTGCCTTCTAACATACAGAGTGAAGAAATTGTCCCATTAGCAGGAGTATTTAATAGTAGTTGTTATCAATTAACTGCTCTAATGGCAATTCTTTTTCTCATCAGGTGTAAGTTGAAGCTGCAGCAGAAAACGATGTCTCTGTGGTCTTGGGTTAATCGGCCCAGTGAACTGAGTAAATTCACCAATCCTCTCTTTGAAGCCAACAATCTTGTCATCTGGCCTTCAGTTGCTCCACAGAGCCTTCAGCTCTGGGAAGGTAAGCCATACAGCCTTTGCAAACCTTTATCCTTAGTCAAGGATGCTCTTTCAACTGCCTGTGAGTACGTGTTATTATTTGAAGATGGTGAGGTGGATCTGACCCTCACACCTGTGCAAAATTATTATTTTCTCAGTATGGGCATGGTTCTCTCTTTCACATCAGTTATCTAGTCACACCTTGTTTTCAGTACCCATTTGAGAAATTAACAGTGATTAATTTACCCTTCCACCATATAAAAACACAATGAAAAGTCGGCCGTCTGCAACCTGGAAGTGGGCTTTCACCAGAACCCAACCATGCTGGCAGCCAGATGTCAGACTTCTTGTCTCCGGAATTATGTAGCTGGCATGGATCTGGGCAAACAGGTCAGCATCCCAGAGACAGCATATTGGAAGAACTACCCTATCTCGGTAACTGTGGTGCCCGACTATTGAAGAGGCGACAGAGGAGATCTGACAAATATACATTTGAATATTTCCATATGAATCGACATCACAGATAAACCACAATCTTGCCATGCAGAATGGGAAACTGAACGGAAGCCACTTGCAAGCCCCTTTTAGTCCTCCCAACACTTCAGATCCACGATGTCCCCCAAATCCAGAAATCATTGCACCAGGATATTCTGGGCCACTGCAAGAACTTCCTCCTGAAAGATTCAACACCACAGCCTTCCCTAAGTACCATCAGTTGCCCTGGGAACAGGCTGTCGGCAGTGATCCCCAGCTTTTAGAGGCTTTATACCCGAAACTTTCAAGCCCGAAAGAAAGGCAGAACTGCCCGATTACAGGAGCTTTAACAGATTACGTGGCAGATTAAACACAGCTGAAGAGAGGACTCACAAGCTGATCCAGACAATGATCAGACCAGAGCATAGAGAAGAAGAGAATTCAAAATTCCCATCTACATGTGTGATTAGTCTCAGTAGGGAATAAGAGAGAATAAGGCAGAAGCAATATCCAAAGCATTAATGGCGAAGAATTTTTCAAAATTGACGAAAGACATCAAGCCTCAGGTTCCAGAAGTACTACCCGACCTAGGAAGGGTCAATGCAATGTCAGCCCCGCAAAGGCACAGTACTGTAAATATGCTGAAAACCAGACAGTGAGAGCATCTTAAAGCTCGGGAATAAAAGACACATTATCTTGAAAGAGTAAAAATAAGACAGGTGATTTCCCAACTAGACTTACAGAAGACAATGGAATAACACTTTTAAAATTATGAAATAAATAACCACTAGCCTATTAAAAAATGATTATTTAAATGGATATTGCTACTTATATTGTATGCTTTTGCTGGATGAGATGGTATATTCAAAAACAAAATTCACCAAGTTAACCATTTTTAAGTGTGTAGTTCAGTAGTACTAAGTATATTCACATTGTTATGAACAGGTCTCCAGAACTTGTAAATCTGAAAACTCTGTATTTATTAAACAACAACTTCCCATTTCCCCTCTCTCCAGCTCCTGGCAACTACCATTCTGCCTTCTGTCTCTATGAACTTGACTATTCTATGTATTTCATATGAGTGGATTCATATAGTATTTGTCTTTTGGTGACTGGCTTCTTTCACTAATATAATATACTCAAGGTTCATCCATATTGCAGCATATGACTGGATTTCTTTCCTTTTTAAGGTTAAATAATATTTTATTAAATGTAATGTACCACATTTTGCTTATCCATGCATTTGTCAATGGGCACTTGGATTGCTTCCACCTTTTGGCACATAGGTGTGCTAAATAATCTCTTCCAGACCCTGCTTTTGATTCCTTTGGGTATGTACCCAGAAGTGGAATTGCTGGATCATATGATAATTCTTTAATTTTTTTTGAGGATCTTTCATCCTATATTCCATAATGGTTGTACCTTTTTATAATCCCAACAACAGTGCACAAGGGTTCCAACTTCTTCACATCCTTGCCAACACTTGTTATTTTCTGGTTGTGTTTTTTTTTCCCCATCCTAATGGGTGTGAAGGAAAGTACATTACTTTTTGTGTAAGAAAGTTGGTAGGTAGTTGGGACAGGAATAAATTGTGAGCTCCGAGGAGATGGATTCTGTTTCCTTTATTAAGGAGTCATTAGGATAGGTTCTTTGGCTAAATGCTACTAAAGGGCCCATCATTCTAGCTAGGGTCTTAAATGGACACAGATGCCACCTGTCAATGCAGTGACGCAGGCATCCCATTGTTTGCGTGGAGCAATAACCCATGCTTAGTTTTCCAATGTATACTAAAGGTGTCTTACCTACATTAATTTTTCAGACTCCTGAAGCTTATCTCCTTAAATACCAAAGGTTGATTTTTTTTAAATTGCCAAAATCTGTCTAAAATATATTAGGCATTCATTAAAGAAAGACTATAAAATGCCATTTAAATTCTTTTTAATTTGAAGGTAGTAAGTACATCTTTATTCACCTTTGTATTAAACAGCATACAGCATACACACAGGAATGGTAGCCGTTTGGTAAATTGAACTGGATTACCATGCGTGTCAGTTATTATACTATGTTCTGATATGCTATGCCCTCAGGGACAACTCATGTGTGGAAAACTGTTTGCCCTTTTTGTGTAAAAGGACCTCAGGTTGTTTTGCTTTCTTAGCTTAAGATCAAGTCTGTTTCTGTCACTTTTCCAGATGTCAGCTCTCACATCTTGTTCCTTTTGGCATATCTGTCATTAGCTGCTTCCTTCCCCCTGAGTTTATGCTTTTAATCTTATCTGTCGGGGTGTCCTCTAGTCAGATTTGTGGGGAAATGGCCTCAAATAGACTCAAGTTTCTCTGAGTCTGAATGTTAGTGCTTTGGAGATTTGGGGCTGCTCAGAACTTTTCTTTGCTTACTTTGATTGTTGTAGACAGTCACAGGTGCAGAATAAGTGATCTCTTCAATAGGAGATTACAGCTATACTTCTTGTTTAAGACTTCTGGGACAATTTACCTAAAAGCCACTATCATGCTTAATAACTGAAATGAGAGACTAGCTACTTGGAAGAAAAGCCAGATTTGGCAGTTGAGTGGTCTGCAGGATGATTTAACTAGTTTTTAACTAAATCTTATTGAGAGTTTAGGGATTAAGTGATAAAAGGAAATCTTTGTTGTTATATGAATGAATTCCTACCACTCTATTAAGAATGGAGTTTCCATATGTGTTTAGTGCCTCCTCAGCTTAGAACTGGAAGAAATTGTATGTTAGGTGAAATCTTTTCAGGGTAGATATATGGAATATGTAAATGAGACTACTCTTTAGCCTTAAAATGTCTCTCTGCTGTTTATAATTATATCATGTTAACCATTAATATTAAGTAATTCCTATATTGAACAACAGGATTTTAAAAATAGGCTCTGATAGTTTACTTATAGAAAAATCAACACAGGTCAGTCCATCTTTAAGCTATGTTTCTATTTTACCTTTCTGATAGAGAGTAGCATTGGGACATACATAGAAAGACTCTTTAGGGCCCATGGAAGTTTGGCTTATGGAGCATTTTAATGAAACATAAAGCCTTTGTAAACTTGTCAGCTACTGACATGTTGCAACCTGGAAAGTTTTTGTACCTCCTTACCTGAATATCTTTCAGCCATTATTTGGGGATGATATAGTTAACACAGGGTCTATGTAGAGGAGAAAATGCCTCCTTTTAGTCCATAATAAAATGATAATTACTATTTGGGGAAAGATGCAATTGCCTGCATAATTGGAACACTGCCTCTTAAGTAACGAGAGAGGGAGAGAAAGCCCTGAAATTTAGGCTTTTAAATAAAAATTTGTGTGGTTCTGCTTTTACTGTAACTCATTTGTTCAGTGAAAGTGATTTTACACATGTAGGATGTCTTAGAGGTCTGAGTAAAGTTCTATAACTTTGAAAAAAAAGATTTCTATTGTGAACCTGGAAAGTTTATGGTACTGTAAATTGTCAACTTGTTTTCCTGAATATATCAGAGAACAGTATTTTGATGTATGTCATTATTTGTGGGGGTTTTGAAGAATTAATAAGCATGTACATAGAAATAGTGATTTCTTAAATACTGTATTTAATTACACTCTTTCACTACATCAAGATTCCTGTATATTTTAGAGTATGATAAAATACATGTGAATTGTGAAAAACAAGAAAAAATTAATACATGGAATTATATATTACCCACAACTTTAATGTTAATCCATTGTATATATCTTTCTCCCATCTGTTTTCCTTTCTTGGATTCAATAGGTATTTTCCTACGTTGGAACAGATCCTCCAAGTATTTGGATGAAGCATATGAAGAAATGGTTAATATCATTGACTATAATAAGGAATTACAAGCAAAAGTAAATATCCTTAGGAGGCAGTTGGCAGAACTGGAAACTGAGGATGGGATACAGGAGAGTCCCTGAAAGATGTCCTCACCCCCTCCATAAGGATCTTCCCGCACCCATAGCCCACTTCTCTCTCCTTTTGCCCTTCAGCTCACTTTTACGCAGTAGCCTTGAACTTAAGGCTTTAGATGTGAGAACCCTCTAATGTAATGGATTTCTCAATACTTTATGAACGAAAGTTACAGTCATTACTCGTGTTTCATGTGGCCTATTGGGCCTCCTCACTTTGAGAGCAGGAAGGAGGTGCTAGTCATTTTATTTTATGTGAGTCAGGTGACTCATGTAATGCCATTTTGTGTTATACACCGTTTTATCATAAGCTTTCCTCTGTGTCTACTTTCCAGACAGTGCTCCAGACCAGTCAAGGATATGATTAATCTCTTTAGGGAATATTTCTCAATTTCAAAAAGGATCAGACATTTAAACACTTTGAGTATAGAAATACTTTTCAAAACTGAAATGGTGGAGAAACCAAGAATTTTAATGTATGATATGCCATTTCCAATACCTTTGCCATTCTCTTTCAAATAGTTTTGGACTAACAAAGCTGAATTCATTCTCATTCTGGTTTTTCAAGAAAGGAAATTCTGAATATTTATTCAAGGTAAATCATTTTACAAGGGCAAGAGGTATAGTCGTCTGATATTTACATTAAGAAGAAGTAAATTTGTTTTAACAGTAGACACTAAAAATATGTGCAATATAGAAATAAAGTAGAAATTTGTTACTGATATGGTATTGTTACTGTTGAACTGGTTTTTCAGGTTTTTGACCATACATATTAGCATATGTCTAATGCCGGATGTAACATTAAACCGTCATTTATAATAGATGTTAATTTGCTATAATTAAGCTACAAATATGGTTTCCTTAAACCAGAGATGCACTGCCCTTGTCTGAAGTTCTTATTGCACTAGTTTATGTATGTATGTGTAGGTTTCATTGTTTTGTTTTATTTTTAAGTATTCTAAGAGTTGATTAATACTAAGGTTACAACGTTCGTGTTGGCCGCAGCCTTTTGAACATGGTCCTTGACTCTGCTGACTTGTCCATTATGTGTTAGACAAATACAATTTAAGTGGCGGTGAAGGTTTATGAACATGATGCAGCTATGTCTGAAACTTCAGAAACAGATTTGAAATGTTTCAGTGTTACAGAAATAGTGATGACTGTATTAATGCTATGCTAGTTTATACCTGCAACTCTAAAAGTCAGCGGTTCAATGCTTTCCATGTACATTTCTGGTTTGTGGCACTGCTCATTTTAACAAATATTATCAATTCCAGTTATCCTTTAAAAGGATGGTTGAAGAGTAACCATTAATACTATTTCCACCCCATCTGTATATAACCATTTCAGTGTAAAGCATACCAAAACTGAACCCTGCTTTAGAGATATGTATTGAGCTAAAAATGTAATTTAAAAAAATTGACTCTATCAAAATCTATGGCCATATTCAGAAGTCTTAGAAAGTGACAAATTCTTTCTCTCTCCAGTTTCCCAAGCTTCATCTTTTTTCTGTTTCCTCAGACTTGTTGCAAAAGGATGGACACAATTCATAGGCAGAACTCTCGTTTGGTAAATTCACCTGCCTTCTCCTCTAAGCTCAGTTTTATTCTTGACTTATTTTCTTGGCTATAGTTATGAAACAACGGGCATTGAAGCCCTCACCAACAGACTGAGGCAAAGGAGCAATGGAGATGAACTGTCTTGCAATAGATATCTCCATGTTGGGTGAAATGTCTGTATACCTTTTAAAGAGGAAACACCCTAGCTTTTTTATGGCTCCTCAGAATTGCCTATTGCATTGCTTCACACAGCTGACTTTTTTTTCCCCCCCCTAATTTTGTCTCAAGACTAGAAATGAAGAAGAAGCCTTGTTCTTCTCTCAGTTAATAGACCCATAAGGAAAACCATTTAGAAGTTTAAAATATATATATATATATATATATATATATATATATATATATATATATATATATTTTTTTTTTTTTTTTTAAAGTGATTCCCACTGGTAATATTGATTGGCCATAAGGCTACCGTGGGTGGAAACTTCAGAGAGAGTTTTTATTAGCTTTGATCATGGAGAAATTTTATGCCATCATTTACACCTGTCTTCCTGAAGAGCATTTTATGTCTGAGCCAGGGTACAATAGCACAGTGTTTAGTTTCTTTTTATTTCTCTTATTGAGACAGCAACCTTAAGCTGTTTAGACAAGTTTGCATTTTAGTATTAATTTATAATTAGGGATTGTCCAAACCTCAGTTCTGATGATAGCTTGTAAAAACAAACTTTGGTATCAGTGCACTTTCAAAGGGGTCATCTAATAATGCAAATATGAAGGTTTTCCCAAACTTGAGCACTCTGTCAAAAACAAGTGCATTATCAATATAACTTGCAAAGGGTTTTTAGTAATACTATTGAGTTACCCATTCCTTGGATGAGAAAAATAACTACAATGGATATACTCATGAAAAGATATTTTTTAAACATTAAGTTTGGAGAATTGTCTTTGATAAATGTGGCTTTGAAAACTTTAATGCAGAGAGTGGTGGCAGAATTAGTGGGAATAAAGCAAGCAGAAATTGTAAAATCTAATAGGTTTAAAACAATCTATAAGTGTGTTTTATTTCTAAGAAAACTGAGGCCATTGAAACAAGATTTTAAAGTGATTTTGGAGAAAACTTTGGAAGACTATAGATAGTTATTTCAGATCCCATATGGGGAATTTAAAGACTTTTCTTTGAACTCTGAAACCTCTACAGAGGTAGTATGTCATTGCTTTTCATTTTAAAGAATGAAATTTAGTGAGATGTTAGTCTTTGATTCAGTTAGTATTTGTTAACTAAAAAATCAGTATCATAGAAAAGATTTGGCCAGTAGTTGTCTCTTGCAGCAAAACATAGCTCTTGCAGCAAAACATTCCTATGTTTTGCTGCATTTAAAAAAATCTTAAAGATATAACTCTTGTAGTCAATCTGGTTTCAGATTAGCTATTTTAATTATAAGTTATTTTAATTATAAGTTATTTTAATTATAAGTCTTGACGAGGCTATCAGGTTCACTTATTATTGGCTTTAGCTTCAGGCAAACGTTTTGGGATTTACCCATATCCAGATTTAGTGAATGAAAATAGTCTGAGGGTATTATGAGCATTCTTTATCAGAAAATTATTTCCTGGACAAAGAAAATGGACAGTTTTTAGAATAGTTGATCCTTTGTCCTGGCAGCTTTGAAATTTACCAGAGAATGAAGTCATTCAGTACATCTAATACAGGTTTATGCTATACCTCAAGAGAGCATAGATTAGTTCTTATTCTTTAACATGAGTCAGATCTTTTCACCCCTCCAGAGCTGATATCCTAAGTTCTTACCAGATAACATTTTTGTGGACTATCTTAACTAACTCACTATCTTAACAACAACAACAAAAACATTAAAAGACTGATTTCTCCATTACTATCTATTCTCAGACAGTATAAAATGGTACTGTTCTTATAATATCAGTTTTCTAATTTTTGTTTTATTGAACAAAAGTACTTTACCTTTACTTAGTCTTTATAATCTAGTATCCACAGCATCTACTTCCTTTAAACCAATAGCCCAGAAGAGACCCTCTGAAACTGTATAACTAGATTTTCAAAAGCCTGAACTTGTTATCTAAATTTCCTCTAAGAAACCCAACGTCCTATTTTTGAACTACATTGTGGAACTGTAGTTTGTGCTTAATTTAATGAAAGATAGTAGGGCTCACTGCTTTGTCCTGAAAAGTAATTCCTGATGAGAGCTTACTGACTTTTAGAGCCATTCTGATTAAAGACCTGTGAGTATACACAGTAACTGTATTTGTGATTTGTAATAAAAGCAAGTTATGCAACACTGCCTGTGTCTGTCTGCGTAAGACATTTGTTGCACTTTTAAAATGCACATCTTTGGAGAGGTGGATTATTCTACACGAATACACCCTGAGTTCTGTTGTTTAGAATCCTTATAGCGCTATTACCGTCTACACTAAAAATGTTGTACTTGCACAACTTAGTTATTAAAAAAAAGAATATGCATTTCTTCAATAGCGGGTATTTGAATTGTACTCTTGATATATTTGAATGTGACTCTTGGAATTAAGTGCACTATTATTCATGTCTTACATAATAAAATTGCACTGTATGGCAAACGTGTCTATAATGTATGCTTTACTAAAACCTCAGAGTGCTGTAACAGGTTTGTATACTGTGAACCTGTCTATATATAGGCTTTGGGGAAAATACTGAACTTTTGTAAGTCTATGTAACATTTTAATATTATTTATAATGTTCTCTAAGTGATAAGTTCACTTACGAGTCGTATGTCCTAAAATGAATCATTCATCTTTAATTGGCTGCTTTGTGAAGCATGATTTACTGAATCAAGAAACAGTCTTGTCTTAAGCGCCAGCCTGGGAAGCCAGCGGCTCCGGTTCGGTCCCACATATGAGGGCCAGTGATACTGCCCTCAAAAAAAAAAGAAAAAACAGTCTTGTCGAATGTGGAACTGTTATCTTAGTGTGTGAGATTTGTGTGTGGTGTTCTCCCTCGCTTCAGAAGACTGTTGCACAGATGCTAGTGTTAAATTTCTACAGACAATGGTAATAAATTTTGAATATATTCAAATGCTGGTAAATTAAATCTGTAGGCTGACTTTAATTGTTTTCAAATGTTTGTGAAGGGTACAATTAAATGTGATTATAATTATATTTTGAAAAAATTCAGATCCACAAAAAGGTTGCAAAATAGTACAATGATTTCCCATATACAGTTCACCAAGATTGAATAATTGTTAACATTTTTCACCTTTGTTTTAATGCTCTTGAGCGTGTGAGTTTATGTATTATTTTGTTGAAACATTTGAGGATAAGCTGCAGACATCATGACCTTTCTACCTAAGTACTTCACATGTATCTCCCAAGAATTAAGAGTATGTATTATACATAATATTTACTCAGTATGCATTGATATGGAGAAATCAATGAGGGAAGAGGGAAACATCCTCCTTAGAGTAGATTGCCAACAATGAAATGTAGAAAGAATGATGAAATTAGAAAGCCACTATTTAGCAATCATTAATTGATCTAGGCAGTCACCATAAGTGGATGTTAAAACTAGCAGGAGAATGTTTGTGAGGAAAAGTCCATAGTCTCAAAGTATTTTTCCATAAAATACTTATTAGTTACAAAGGGGAAAATAATAACTTTATATGAAAAGAACCTGGTAGATACCACCAGGTTAATTATCCAAGCACGGTTAACACCATTAGTAATGAGACATATCAATACCATGTACCTTCTGATATGATCCACTAAGAATACAACATCAGTTTTGTGGTATTTTTGCAGAAAGAAACAAAAAAAGCACAACCCGAATCTAATTACAGAGAAGCATCAGGCACACTTAAATTGAGGAATATTCTACAAAATAAGTAGTCTGTATTCTTTAAGGAAATTTTGAAGCTTATAGAAGGAAAAGAAAGACTGAAAACCTTTTTATAAGTTTGAAATTATTTCAAAAGCACAAAGTCAACAGAAAACAGCAAATGGCATTCACACAAAGCTATAGAATTAAAATGAGAAAATTTCAGCTGATAAAAATTCCCCCAATAAATGAAACATTAAATAGGAGCAAACTATAACACATTGCAAAAGGAACATATACCTTTCAACAAAACTCCCAGGCATGATAGGAAAAAACACCGCAAATGAGAAATTACAAAACTCACAAAAGAAACAGATTAAAAACAACATAGGAAGGTAGAAAACTAGAATTAAATGAACTCAGGAAAGAATTAGAGGAATAAAGGCAAGTCATCTTAAAGATGAAATTATAAGGTACTCAAGGGAGACTAGGTTAAACTGCACATTTATTAAAGAGCATTGAATAAAAGCATGAAAGGCCAAGAATGAAAATAAGCAAGAACGTCAGAGAGAAAGTGATTGATGTAGAGTACACACAAATAAGAGCCAATGTATAATCAGTTGAAGTCCCTGAAGAAGAAAAACAAAATAACGGAACAAAAATAATATTTCAATCTACAATCCAAGAAAAGTTTCTAGAAATAAAAGTATGTCTTAGGTGTTGGATGCAGATTGGTCAATTCTAAGACATAGTCTAGTAAAACCATTAGACTTTAAATACAAAGAGGAAAAAATCCCCAGGTCCTCTGGGCAAAAAGTCACTTAAAATGAGGTTTCCATTAGAATTCTCAACAACAACATACCAAGGAAGACAACAGCCTTGCTGAGAAGTATAAAGAAGTATAAGCCAAGGATTTTATATTCAGCCAACCTGGACTTTAACAATCAAAGCTCTTGGAAAAGTTTTTTAGCATACAAGAACTCGGGAATGCTGTAGTCAAGAGTGCTTTCTCAGAAATCTGAAAAGATGGATAAGTTCCATCCAATGAGATGGGAGATGGGAGATGAGTGGAAAAACAATAGCTTAGGACTCCAAATATATTGTAAATATAGATCTAAGACTAAGATGTAGGTAGTGACAGGTAGAAGAATATTATTTAGGAAGTATGTATTTTGACAAAGTAGAAATAATGCAGGGCCGGCCGAGTGGTGTGGTAGTTAAGCACTGGTCTTGGGAGGCCAGCGGCCCAGGTTTGGGTCCCACATGTGAGGGCCAGTGACACTGCACTCAATAAAAAAGAGAAAGAAATAATGCAATTTTTTTGAATAAGAGAAAAAAGAATATACTCATTGACTATCATTTAAGTAATAGGTAGAAGTCAAACATATCATTTGAATCTAACAAATCAAATTGTAGAGTGTTAAGTTAGGACAGAGCTGTCTTTATAAACAGTATTATAAAGATATTTCTAAAAGGACATGTATCCATCTGTTCCCCTAAAAAAAATATTTACAACCTTATTGATTATATTGTCTAAACTGTCTCTTCTGTCTCTGCAGTAGTATTGGAGTTATCAGTGCATGTCCTTTTAGGGAGACCACTTCATGGACAGTGTAGTAGCCTGACCACTGCACTGTACATCTGAAGCTGCCACTGAACAATATTATATGTCAACTATAATTTAACACATATATAGTCATGGGATGTGGAATATAGTGTAGGAATGGAGTCAATGGAATTGTAACAGATATGTATGATATCGGGGGTGGGGAGGCAGGGGAGAGGGAGAGGGAGTCACCTTGTAAGGGGTGAAAAAGGTAACTATTGCATAGTTTTGTACATCTGTAATAATAATAATAATAGTAATAATGATAATAATAATAAAGGTATTTCTAGAAAAAAATTCAAATCTTTTTATACCCAAGGAAATAAAAACTCCAAAGAATAACATAAAGAAATACAGTAAAGGGCCCGCCGACTGGCGCGGTGGTTAAGCGCTGGCTTGGGAAGCCAGCGGCCCCGGTTCGGTCCCACATGTGAGGGCCAGTGACACTGACCTCAAAAAAAAAAAAAAAAAGAAATACAGTAAATACAAGATTTGACAATTAACATCAGCGAACTTGCCACCACGTGCTTACACTGGCAGCATTGTACAAATAGCTCGGTAAGGTTTCATAACCTTGGTTATATCAGTGTCTCACAGTTGTGTTTGTGTCTACATGTGGTGGTGTCTTGCTGAGTGACGTTCATTGTGTGTTTTTGTGTACCTTTGTGAGAATGTCTATGCTTGAATTAGAGAAATAAACAAACATTATATTTCTTGTTAAACTTGGAAGTGAAATCAGGGACATGTTAGTTCAAGCTTATGGGGATAATACCATGAAGAAAACAGCAGTGTACAAATGGATTAAACGTTTTTCTGAGGGGAGAGAACACGTCACTGACGAAGAGAGTTCGGGGTCCAGTAATGAGCAGAACTGATGAAAACATTGCAAAAATTCATCAAATTGTGCGTCAAAATCATCAGCTAACTGTGAGACACATAGTAGACCAAATAAACATCGATAGAGAAACAGGAAATTCTTAACTGAAAATCTTAGTATGAGAAAGGTGTGTGCAAAAATGGTCCTGAAGGAGTTCACCGATGAAAAAAACAAAGGAGAGTCGAATTTTGCCAAGACCTTTTGGAGAGGTAAGATGATGTTTTGGGCGGTGTTATCACTGGTGATGAAACATGGGTATACCAATACAACACTGAAACAAAGCATCAAAGTGCACAATGGAAGTCAGCTAATTCTCCATGAGCAAATAGGTTCTGTTGGTCCAAATCAAGAGTCAAAACAATGTTGTTAACCTTTTTTGATATCAGAGAGTTTATCTGTTATGAATTTGTACCAACTGGACAAATAGTTAACCAAGTTTATTATTTGGAAGTGATGAGAAGGCAGCTTGGAAAAATTAAGACAACCTGAACTTTTCGCCAACAATTCATGGCTCTCGCATCACGACAATGCACCAGCTCACACATCACTGTGAGGTTTTTAGCCAGTAAACAACTATTGGAACACCCTCCCTAGTCACCTGATCTGGCCCCCAATGACTTCTTTCTTTACCCAAAGATAAAGGAAATATTGAAAGAAAGACATTTTGGTGACATTCAGGACACCAAAAGTAATACGATGACAGTTCTTTCCAGAAAAAATGTTCCAAAATTGCTTTGAAGGGTGGACTAGGTGCTGGCATTGGTGCATAGCTTTTCACGGGGAGTACTTTGAAGGTGACCACAGTGATAGTCAGCAATGAGGTATGTTAGCACTCTATGATGAGTTTGCGAACTTAATTGTGAGATTTCCTATAACATGATACACACAGTAAATATAACAAAATAATGTGATAATTGAAACAAAAAATCAGATATATCAATAAATGTGAGTGGGCTTGATTCATCTACTTAAAGAAAAGATCTTCAGGGCCGGCCGAGTGGCGTGTTGGTTAAGAGCTGGCTTGGGATGCCAGCTTTGAGCAGCAGGACTCTGGTTCCAGATCCCACATATGAGGGCAAGTGACACTGCCCTCTACAGCTTAGATGGTGAACAACAACTCCACCTGGAGCTGGGCTGCCACAACTCGCCAGGGTCAGCGTAGGGGCAGCCCCTGCTGCAGTGGGCTGCCATAAGCTACAGTGAGTGTCTGGCAGCCAGCATGAGCTGCTAAGAGCTGCTGTGAGCAGCTGTCCAGAGGCCAGCGACCAATCTGCCTCACCCAGGAAGAGCACAATGATAATACCAACATGGGCCAGTGAAGCAATGTCCTCTGCAACTAGACTGAAAAACAAAAGGACAGCAACTTGTCTGTTCCCCTTCCCAGATTCCCCAACACTGTTCTCCTCCCCCAATTCCCCAATTAAAAAAAAAAAAATCTTCAAATTGGCTTATAAAACAAAACCCAACTCTATGACATAATTTTTAAAAAAAGTGATTGAGACAGGTTAAAAAAAAGAATGATGTACCAGTCTGGGTTCAATATATTACAAAACTACAGTAATCAAAACAGTGTAGTACTCACATAATCACAGACATGAAGACCAATGGAACAGAATAGAGAGTCCAGAAATAAACCGTTGTGTATGTGGTCAAATAATCTTCAAGAAGGATGTCAAGACCATATAATGGGGAAAGACCAATCTCTTCAAAAAATGGTGTTGGAAAAATTAGATATCCACATGCAAAAGAATGGAGTTGGACCATTTCTTTACATCATATAAAAAAATTAACTCAGGGTCGGCTGAGTGGCTCAGTTGGTTAAGAGTTAGCTTAAGAGAGCAAGCTCTGAGCAACAGGGCCACTAGTTCGATTTCCACATGGGTCAGTGATGCTGTGTCCGAGCTGAGCTGCTGCTGAGCTGCCAAGAGGTGGCAGGATGGCTCAGCTGGTGACAGCACGTGCTCCTAACAACAAAGACTGAACTGGGCACCTTGAGCTGAGCTGCCACCCAGATAACTCAGTGGATAGAGCATGTGCTCTTAACAACAAGGCTGCTGGTTTGACTCCCATATAGGATGGTGGCTATGCCCACCCCCAACTAAGATTATAACACAGCACCTTGAGCTTAGAGACCATGAGCTGCCGATGGGCAGCCATATGGCAACTGGTGCCCTCCATAACAAAGATTAAAGAACAACAACTTGGCTGGTCCCCTTCCCCAATTCCCCACTTGAAAAAAAAAACACAAAAATTAACTCAGAATGGATTAAAGATGTAATTATAAGACCTAAAACAATAAAACTCCCAAAAGAAAACATAAGGGAAATGCTTGATGACATTGGATTTGGCAAGGATTTCTTATCTATGACATCAAAAACACAGGCAACAAAAGCAAAAATAGGTAAATGATACTACAGTGAAATGAAAACTGCACATCAAAGGAAACAATAAAGCATCAGTGTATATAATGGAAGAAAACACAGCAAATCATATCTAATATGCATAATATATAAAAAACTACAACTCAACAATAAAGAACTAATAATCAAATTAAAAAATGGACACAAGACTTGAATAGACATTTCTCCAAAGATGTATAAATAGCTAACAAGTCTGAAAAGATATTCAACATCATTAATCATTAGAGAAGTACAACTCAAAACTACAATGAGATATGATCTCAACCCATTAGGATAACCACTATCAGAAAAACAAAAAATAACAAGTGTTGTTGAGTATGTGGAGAAACTGGAATCCTTGTGTACTGTTGGTAGGAATATATAATGTTGCAGCCACTATGGAAAACAGTATGACAGTTCCTCAAAAAAAAATTTTAAATAGAATTATCATATGAACCAGGATCCCACTTCTGGGTATACTATCCAAAAGAATCAAAAGCAAGATCTTTTCATATTTTATTTTATTTTATTTTATTTTATTAGTTACAGATGTACAAAACAATGCAATAGTTTTTTTTCACCCCTTACAAAGTGACTCCCCCCTCCCTCCTCCCCTGCCCTCCCAAACCCGATATCATACATATCTATTGCAATTCCATTGACTCCATCCCTACACTATATTCCACATCCCATGACTATATATGTTTTAAATTATAGTTGACATATAATATTGTTCAGTGGCAGCTTCAGATGTACAGTGCAGTGGTAAGGCCACTACACCATTCATGAAGTGATCTCCCTAAAAGGACATGCATCCATTTGTTCCCCTAAAAAAAATTATTTACAACCTTATTGATTATATTCCCTAAACTGTCTCTTCTGTCTCTGCAGTAGTATTGTAGTTATCAGTTTATGTTGCCTCTTCCCTTCCCCTTCTCCCATCCCCATCCCATCTAGCCCTCATCAGTTTTTTCTTTGTGTCTCTAAGACTATATCTGTTTACATTGCTCATTTATTCAGTTCTTTAGATTCTACATATAAGTGAGATCATATGGTATTTTTCTTTCTCTGACTGACTTATTTCACTTAACAATGTTCTCTAGGTCCATCCATATCATTGCAAATGGTACAATTTCTTCTTTATAGCTGCGTAATATTCCATTGTGTAAATGTACCACAGTTTCCCATTTTTTCTTTTTCTTCTTTTTTATTATTATTATTTTATTTTAATTAGTTTCAGGTATACAACACAGTGCAATAGTTATACATTTCACCCCTCAAAGTGATAACCCTCCACCCCCAATTCGTCACCCCACTCCTCCACCATATCATATATATCTATTACTCTTCCTCTGACTGTCTTCCACAGTATAATCCACATCCCGTGACTATGTATATATATTCAATTAGGGTAGGTATACAACCTCTGCTTCAGTTATACACTGCAATGATCAAACCTCTACTCCATCCATGAAATGGTCTCCCTAACAAGACCTATGACCATCTGACACCCCACAAAATATTTACAACATTATTAATTATAATCCCCAAACTGTTTTTCATATCCCAGTGGCAATATTGTAGTTGCCTATTTTTGCTGTCTAATCCCTTCCCCTTCTCCCTCATCCCCATCCCCCTCCCAATTAGCAACCCTGATTTTTCCTCTATATCTATGAGACAGTTTCTGTTTACTTTGCTCATTCATACAGTTTTTCAGACTGCACATATGAGTGAGATCATATGGTATTTGTCTTTCTCTGACTGACTTATTTCACTTAACATAATAGTCTCTAGGTCCATCCATATCATTGCAAATGGTATGATTTCATTCTTCTTTTTTTTTTTTTTTTTTTTTTTTGTGAGAGTCTCATGGGAGCTCCCAAACGGCTTTTTTTTTTTTTTTTTTTTTTAAGATTTTATTGGGGAATTGGTGGAGGGGAACAGCGTTGGGGAATCGGGGAAGGGGATCAGACAAGTTGCTGTCTTTTTGTTCTTCAGTTTAGTTGCGGAGGATGTTGCTTCACTGTTGGTATCGTCATTGCGCTCTTCCCGGATGAGGCAGATCGGTCGCTGGCCTCTGGATGTCGCTCATCGCGGCTATTGGCAGCTCACTCTTGGCTGCCAGCCGCTTACGCTGGCTGCGGGCCACTCACTGTAGCCTATGGCAGCCCACTGCAGCAGGGGCTGCAGCCCACACCATCACCGGGGCTTGCACAGCCCAGCTCCAGGTGGAGCTGTTGTTAGCTGTAGAGGGCGGTGTCACTGGCCCTCATGTGGGATCCGAACCGGGGCCGCTGGCATCCCAAAACCAGCGCTTAACCAATGCGCCACTCGGCCGGCCCTCATTCTTCTTTATAGTGGAGTAATATGCCAATGTATAAATATACCACAGTTTCTTAATCCAGTCATCTACCGATGGGCATTTTGGTTGTTTCCAAGTTTTCGCTATTGTAAATTGTGCTGCTATAAACATAGGGGTGCATAACTTTTTTTGAATAAGTGTCTTGGTTTTTTCAGGATAAATACCTAGGAGTGGAATTGCTGGGTCAAACGGTAGCTCTATTTCCAGTTCTTTGAGATACCTCCATACTGACTTCCATAGTGGCTGCACCATTCTGCAATCCCACCAACAGTGCAGCAAGGACGTACCACAGTTTCTTAATCCAGTCGTCTACCGATGGGCATTTCAGTTGTTTCCAAGTCTTGGCTATTGTAAATAGTGCTGCAATGAACATAAGGGTGCATATATTTTTTCGAATTAGTGTCTTAGGTTTTTCGGGATAAATACCTAGGACTGGAATTGCTGGGTCAAAAGGTAGTTCCATTTCCAGTTTTTTGAGATACCTCCATACTGACTTCCATAGTGGCTGCACCAATCTGCAATCCCACCAACAGTGCAGTAGGGTCCCCTTTTCCCCACAGCCCCGCCAGCACTTGTTGTTTGTTGATTTATTGATGGTAGCCATTCTGACAGGAGTGAGGTGGTATCTCACTGTGGTTTTTATTTGCATTTCCCTAATGATCAGTGAGGTTGAACATTTTTTCATATGCCTGTTGGCCATCTGTATGTCCTCTTAAGAGAAATGTCTCTTGATTTCCTCTGCCCGTTTTTTAATTGGGTTGTTTGTTTTTTTTGGTGTTGAGTTGCATGAGTGTTTTATAAATTTTGGATATTAACCCCTTATCAGATATATCATTGACAAATATATTCTCCCATTCAGTAGGCTTCCTTTTTGTTTTATTGATGGTTTCCTTTGTTGTGAAAAAACTTTTAAGTTTGATATAATCCCATATGTTCATTTTTTCTTTTACTTCCCTTGCCCTTGGGGATGTATCAGTAAAAATATTGCTCAGAGTAATGTCTGCAAATTTACTCCCTATATTTTCTTCTAGGAGTTTTATGGTTTCAGGTCTTACATTTAAGTCTTTAATCCATTTTGAATTTGTTCTTGTATATGGCGTAAGGAGGTGGTCCAGTTTCATTTTTTTGCATGTGTCAGTCCAATTTTCCCAGCACCATTGATTAAATATACTATGTTTACCCCAGTATAAAGTCTTGCTTTCATTGTCATAGATTAACTGTCCATATATACATAGATTTATTTCTGGGGTCTCTGTTCTGTTCCACTGGTCTATGTGCCTGTTTTTATGTCAGTACCATACTGTTTTGATTCCTGTAGCCTTGTAGTATGTTTTGATGTCTGGTAGCATGATATCCTCGACTTTGTTCTTATTTCTCAGGATTGCCACGGCTATTCGGGGTCTTTTATGGTTCCATATAAATTTTAGGATTGTATTTTCTATTTCTGTGAAAAATGCCCTTGGTAGTTTGATGGGAATTGCATTGAATCTATATTTAAAAGCAAGATCTTGAAGGGCCGGCTGAGTGGCTCAGTTAGTTAAGAGCTCGCTCAAGAGTGTGAACTGAGTTCTGAGCAACAGCAGTTTGATGCTCAGCCCGAGCTGAGCTGCTGCTAAGCTGCCAACAGGCGGCAGGATGGCTCAGCTAAAAAAAAAGCAAAATCTTGAAGAGATATTAGGTAAACCCATGTTCATTGCAACAATAGTCACAATAGCCAAGCAACCCAGATATCCATTAATGAATGAATGCATAAACAAAATATGGTATACAATGGAATATTATCCAGTCTTAAAAAAGAAAGAATTCCTGTCACATGCTGCAACATATATGAAACTTGAAGATATTATGCTAAGTGAAATACACCAGTCATAGGAAGACATTGTATGATTTCACTTAAATAAGGTACCTAAAGCAGTTAAATTTGTAGAAACAGAAATAAAATGGTGGATGCCAAAGTCTTAGGTGAGGGGGAAATAAGGAGTTGTAAAATGGGTATAGTTTCAACTTTAGAAGGTGAAAAATTTAACTATCATTATATTCACAACAATGTGAATATACTTAATACTCAACTATATACTTAAAAGATAATTAACATGGTGAATTTTGTGTTTGTACCACTATTTTAAAATTTATAGTAAAACAATGTAAGATTAATACACCTACTTTTCTATTTTTAAACTACTGTAAAGTTCAGGAAAAAAATAAGCTATTGAAATAGCACATAGGGTAACATAAGCAAATTGATGGAGTAGCAGATCCAACCTCTTATCCCCACACAGAAACATCAAAAACCAAACTTCAGAGCCAAGTCTGTCAGAATTTTGGAAAACAGTCAAAGGTTTATAGCAACCAAGCTAATGCTAAATAAATTAAAAGGAAACTTGAAAACTGTAGGAAAATTTTGTGGCATTTTTACCTGTCATATCCCACCCCCTTCCACTCCAGCACAGTGGCAGTCTTGAAACAGCACCAGCCTATGTCACCATTGTGGTCACCTGGTGTCTGGTTCTGAAAGGAGCAGAGCAGACTTAATAAAAAATTATTACTTATGGGCCGGCCGAGTGGCGCATTGGTTAAGCGCTGGTTTTGGGATGCCAGCGGCCCCGGTTCGGATCCCACATGAGGGCCAGTGACACTGCCCTCTACAGCTAACAACAGCTCCACCTGGAGCTGGGCTGTGCGAGCCCCGGTGATGGTGTGGGCTGCCATAGGCTATAGTGAGTGGCCCGCAGCCAGCGTGAGTGGCTGGCAGCCAAGAGTGAGCTGCCAATAGCCGCAGTGAGCGACATCCAGAGGCCAGCGACCGATCTGCCTCATCCGGGAAGAGCGCAATGACGATACCAACAGTGAAGCAACATCCTCTGCAACTAAACTGAAGAACAAAAAGACAGCAACTTGTCTGTTCCCCTTCCCCGATTCCCCAACGCTGTTCCCCTCCGCCAATTCCCCAATAAAATCTTTAAAAAAAAAAAAAAAAAAAAAAAAATTATTACTTATATCTGTTGTAAGCTGTTTAGGGGCCACCTAAAGGTCTGAAAAGAAGCGTTCATCTCTGTTTTTGCCTAACTGAGAACTCAGGGTGGAAAGGCAGTGAGTTTTGATAGAAAATACTGTGAGGAGAGCTAAGAATCGGCAAATAGCTGGGGCAAAACTTTATGGTTAAGATATAAAATAGTCAAGATCCCTAAGGCCTGGGAGGAAAAGCTAGGGAAGATTCTTTGGGAAATTAAGACATTCCAAAAACCTTGTGTGTATGCATATGAAGCAATTAAGAAGGCCACATACAGAGCTGGCCAAGTGTCACGTTGGTTAAGAGTCAGCTTGGGACACCTGCTCTGAGCAGCAGGGTCCAGGTTTGGATCCCACATGAGGGCCAGTGACACTGTGCCCTCTACAGCTAAAATGGTGAACAACCGCTGGACCTGGAGCTGCTGTGAGTTGCCAGCGATGGCATAGGCTGCAGTGGGGCCGCCGTGAGCAGCTGTGCAATGGCCAGTGAGTGACTGCCTCACCCAGGAAGAATGCAATGATAATACCAACATGGGCCAGTGAAGCGACATCCTCCACTAGACTGAAAAGCAAAAGGACAGCAATTTGTCTGTTCCCCTCCCCCAACTCCCCAATAAAATCTTTTTAAAAAGAAGCCACATACATGCCTAGGTTAAGATGCAGGTTTAGAAAAGTGTTGAGAAGACCCAAGTTTTCACTTAGGAATGATTAGATTCAGTGCACGCCTGGTGTTGAAGAAGGGCCCCAACAAAGAACTGATCTGCAAAGGTTGGAAGAGTTCTTTTTTGTTTGCTTGTTTTCAGTTATTTTTTTAAGCTCCTGCATTCAAAGAAATCTCTGTCAAAACATTAGGTGAACATGAACTAAAGGAACAGAGACCTCAGTGACCATACATGACAAGAAATACAATCTTTGCAAAAATAGTTTGGAAAAGTAACTATACAAATGGACTACTACAGCCTTCAGTACTAAAAATAAAACAAACAAAAAGGCCCCAGCAAACTCTGGGGAAGGGCAAGAAGTTACCAAATTATAATATTCAAATATTCAGTTTTCAACAACAAAAAAATCACAAGGCATGCAAAAACAAAACAAAATAAACCAGGAACATATGGCTCATTCAAAGGAACAAAATAAATTCAAAGAATCGATCCTTGAAAGTTAGAGTTACTAGAGAAAGACTTTAAAATACGTATCTTAAATAGGCTTAAAAAGCTAAAGAAAAACATGGATAAAGAACTGAATGAAACCAGGAAAATGCAGAATAAAATGCTATATCAATGAAAAGAAATTATAAAAAGGAACCAAACAGAAACTCTGGAGCTGAAAAGTGTAACAACTGAAATGAAAAATTCATTAGAAGAGTTCAACAAATTATTTAATCAGGCAGAAGAAAGAATCAGCAAACCTGAAGATAGGAAAATTGAAATTATGCAGTGTGAGGAGCAGATAGAAAAAGAATTAAGAAAAGTGAATAGGCCTAAGAGACCTATGATACACCATTAAGTGGGAGTAAAAGAAAGAGAAAATAAAGAAAGAAGCAAAAGATTATTTGATGAATCAAGGGCTGAAAACTTCCAAATTTGAAAAAAGACATGAATTTACAAATCCAATGAACTTTATGACCTCCAAGTGGTATAAACTCAGAGATCTACACTGAAGCATACTATAATCAAACTATGTGAGGATACAGTGAAAAGGGCCATCTGCAAGCTAGGAATAGAGTTCTTACCAGAGCCCAACCATACTGGCACCCTGATCTTGGACTTCCAGCCTCCAGAACTGTGAGAAAATAAATTTTTGTTGTTTAAACCAAAAAAAAAAAAGAAAAGAGACACAGACAATGAAGAAATCTTGAAGACAGTGGGAGAATCAGCACATATAAGAGATTATCAACTGATCTCTCATTAGAATCCATGGAGGCCAGAAGGCAGTGGGATAATACATTTAAAATACTGAATGAAAAAACTTGTCAACTGAAAAGTCTATATCCAGAAAAACTGTCTTCCAAAAATGATAGTGAAATTAAGTTATTCCCAGATAAACAAAATCTCAGGGAGCTTGTTACCACTAGAACTTGTCTACAATAAATACTAAAGAAAGTTATTCAGGGTGAAATGAAAGAACACTAGACAATAACTCAAACCCATATGAAGAAATAAATATCTCCAGTACAACCAATTTGTTATTTATCCTTCCTCCCCCAGCCCCCCAGAATAGCTGTTGCCTGTGTCCTAAGGGCTTGACTTCACTTGTTGCCTGCCTAAGACATGCAGGCTGTCAGGTCTTTAAAGCTTTTGGCTATAAGAGGGGGTGACTCTGAAGGTAATAACTTTTGTATCCTATTGAGTTTGTGGAATTGTTTAGTACCTCCGGAGATATTGTTTCTCTCATCTGAAACGTGATATTTCAAAGAATTTACTAAATCCATGGTCAAAAATTTGGAAAAGTTAGAAGCTAAAGATTCAAAGCCTGATAGGATATTTTTTCTTAAAAAAAAAAAATAGGCCTGCCCCACTAAACTGAAATAAAACTATGTACCCTGGGGGAAAGAAGCAAATTCGGAACATGTAGTTAGACAAGTAGATCAACTTATGATGTCACTTAAGTTAAAACCTAAGTGGGGGCCAGCCAAGTGGCTCAGTTGGTTAAGAGCATGAGCTCTGAGCAACAGGGGCACCGGTTCGATTCCCACATGGGCCAGTGATGCTGTGCCCTGAGCTGAGCTGCTGCTGAGCTGCCAACAGGTGGCAGAATGGTTCAGCTGGTATAACAAGACTGCCTGTTCGATGGTGGGGTATGCCCACTCACAACTAAGATTGAACTCAACACCTTGAGCTGAGCGGTGTGACTGGACTTGGAGCTGAGCTAGCTGCGCCCTCCACACTAAGACTGAAGGACAACAGCTTAGCTGTTCCCCTTCCACAATTCCCCAATAAAATCTTTTTTAAAAAAAACAAAAAACCAATACTTTGGGGAATCGAGAGGACTGTCCTTTGTTACAAATCTTTGTGAAACCAGAAATGCAACTCTCGAAGCAGTTCAAAGCCCACCTATTTTACCACCCTCAATTCCTCAGACTGAAGGAAAAAATACATATAAAATGAAGGGGATTTCTTTAAAGCACAAACTGCTGCTCTGGCTCCAAGGCTCTTTGTCAAGGACAAATACAAATCTTAATTTTCTGTTCCACAAATATTAGTAACAAAAAGCCTTAGCCATTTGAACAAATAAACTTAAATCATTCCAACCGCTAGAAATTAGTGGGATTCTGCCTTATTGTACCTGTCTCATGGCTGAAATTTTAAAAATGAAACTATCGGATCTCTGGTTGCATCTGTCTATATATGTGTATGTATGTCTACCTCCAGAGGACATTATTAGAATTGGTTTGTAAAGAGCTATGTTTAATTGACTTAAAGAAATTTAAGCACTTAATAGTGAAAAATTCTCAAAAAAACAGTAGAAACTAACTCACATGATTTTCAGGATCACATCACCTGGGAAAATACTTTATATTAAAGCTGGTTTGATTTTGGGTTAAATAGGTATGTCTTTAGAATTATAAGCATTAAGTATAACACTTTTATTCTATCTGGGTTTATTAGCTAAATAAGTTTATGTTATCTCTGTTGCAAAATTGTCAGCAAGAGAAATAACTTGGTATGATCAATTTTTCACCAGTAACTTAAATATAATTATTGTGAATAAGTAAATTAAATAGATGTAAATGAATAAAATGTTTTTGTAGGTAAAATTTTTTAGCAATAATCATATGTACTTAAAAATAGTTTCCCAGGGCCGGCCGAGTGGCGCATTGGTTAAGTGCTGGTTTTGGGATGCCAGCGGCCCCGGTTCAGATCCCACATGAGGGCCAGTGACACTGCCCTCTACAGCTAACAACAGCTCCACCTGGAGCTGGGCTGTGCGAGCCCCAGTGATGGTGTGGGCTGCAGCCCCTGCTGCAGTGGGCTGCCATAGGCTACAGCGCGTGGCCCGCAGCCAGCGTGAGCGGCTGGCAGCCAGCGCGAGCTGCCAATAGCCGCGGTGAGCGACATCCAGAGGCCAGCGACCGATCTGCCTCATCCGGGAAGAGCGCAATGACGATACCAACAGTGAAGCAACATCCTCCGCAACTAAACTGAAGAACAAAAAGACAGCAACTTGTCTGTTCCCCTTCCCAGATTCCCCAACGCTGTTCCCCTCCGCCAATTCCCCAATAAAATCTTTAAAAAAAAAAAATAGTTTCCCAAAATCCTTTGATTTTGAAATCTTAGTTTGCCATGTTAAGTTAAATGATGAGTCAAGTTAAATTTATTAAATATCTAGATCATTCCAAATAAGATAAAATACTGAAACATTAATTGTTAAAAAGTCTAAGGCTACTTTTAACTATTTTTTTTTAAGATTTTTTTAAATTGGGGAATTGGGGGAGGGGAACAGCATTGGGGAACCGGGGAAAGGGAATAGACAAGTTGCTGTCTTTTTGTTCTTCAGTCTAGTTGTGGAGGACGTGGCTTCACTGGCCCATGTTGGTATCGTTATTGCACTCTTCCCAAGTGAGGCAGATCAGTCACTGGCCTCTGACGGCCGCTCACAGAGGCTCTTGGCAGCTCACTCTGGCTGCCAACCGCTCACGCTGGCTGCCGGCCACTCACTGTAGCCTATGGCAGCCCACTGCAGCAGGGGCTGCAGCTATGCCGTCCTGGGGACTCACAGCAGCCCAACTCTAGGTGGAGCTGTCGTTCACCATCTTAGCTGTAGAGGGCAGTGTCACTGGCCCTCATATGTGGGATTCGAACCAGGGCTGCTGGCATCCCAAGACAGCTCATCCCAAGGGCCACTCGGCCAGCCCTGGACTTTTTTTTTAAAGGAAATAAAAAGATAAATTTGGATCTGTTAATGGATATTTTGTGCTTTGCTGAGGAAGCATATATTTCTAAAAATTATGAAACATATTTTCCAGTAAAAGAACCTATGTTTCTAGAAGTTATGAAAGTATTTATAAATTTGCCAATTTAAAGAGTGTTAATTGCTTTTTATTGTCATTAGAAATTAAGGTTTCTAAGTGCTAAGAATTCTACTTAATATGGAAGGAAATAATATGTGTTTTCCATAAAAAAAAGTCAGAATGTATGGCAATGCATTTTTGAGAGAATAAAAAGAAAATGTTTGTCATAAAATAAGTTGGTTATTTCTGAATGAATAAGGAGAAAAAAATAAAAGGGACAAGGAATTTTATGTGCAGTTAAGCTAAATGAGATTAAAATTAATTTAATTTAAAAATGAATTTAAATATCAAAACTAAGCTGATACAAAATTAGAGTTTGGTTCTTTGTTTCTCTGTTTAAAAGACGAAGTTTTCCTGTGGTATTGGTATGCTCTTAATAAGTGATTATAAAGGGAAACAAAGACTTTGTGTTTTATTAAAATTATTTCCAAAGACTTTGTGTTTTATTAAAATTATTTCCTGTGCTGTGTGTTAACAGTTCTTTGATTGCTTAGGTAAACAGAGTCTTCTTAATATTAAAAGAGTTAAATTTTGTTTACAATAATTTAACTTCCTGTATTTGCCTGCATAGTCTTTGTCACCATGATTAAATAGATAATAAACATTATTTCAGTGACATAGGATTCTATTTGACCAAGAGTTTTAAAACTGTTGAGATGTTTGATGAACTTCCCCAAAATTCAAAATTAAATTGTCTTTTTCTTAACTTGAAAATAACTTTGAAATTTTTAGAACTATCACTGGAATATATCAAAGGAAATCTTTCTCTTTAGAAAAGGGGAAATTAAACAAATGAGGCCTATTTGATATGCTATAATGGAAGCATTGTCAAATAAGAAATTATAATTATGTTCTATCTGTAAACATATATTATTATTAAAATAAATGTTCTGAAATCATATAAAATTTCTAAGAATCTACAATATCCTGATAGTTTATTGTTATCTTAAAATGTGTGTGTTGCAGAGAAAAAAGCAACTTTCTTTGTCAATTGCATTGTGATCAGATCTTTAACCGTGTCATGTTAAATCTTTTGTCATTTATGTAATTATTTTATTGATACTTTTTGCAAGCATATTTTCATCTTCAGAGAGATTCATGAAGAGGACTCTAACACTTACTCTAAAATACAGGTTTCTGATAAACTTTCAGATCATACCATTAAACTGGGTGAGGATTTTACAGAACTCTGAGAAAAAATCGGATTCATCAAACAGCCAACATAAAGCTCAAGATCAACAAAAATTAATAATATGGTACTGAATGAACTGATGAGGATGATTATAAATTTTATGACTTTCTATTTGAAATATTACTGGTTCTTTAATCTTTTGTTTTTCCTGACATGAGGAAACCTTTTAAGCTACCTATGACGAGGAGCAATTTGGTAAATTATACCTTTGTAAGCAAAACTGAAATATTTATTTTTTTCTCCTTCCTTGATCCCTCTAGAATTCAGTCCAAAACTCTCAGCGAATATTCTTATTTTCATGGCAATATTGTTGTTTGCATAAGTCAATCATAATGTGTACAGCTTGTAATAGGACACAATTACAAACTGGTTATATTACCAAGGCTTTGACTGGAATGTCATATTTGAGAGAAACATGCATAGAGTCAGATATGACCAGAGAGCTTTAAGGAATTAAGATTGACTTATGGAAGCCAATCAAACCCTTGGAAATATGGGCCTGGAACTTTGCTTACAGAGTTCCCAGCAGCCTTACCAAGTGAGTAAGGAAGATCACTTCCTGGCCAGGTATAGCATACTCATGATATTTTGAGGACCTTGAGAAGAGAGGAATTCACCCAAATCTATAGGTATTGCAGGCAAAGGATCATAGCAAGTCCTTGCCTTGGCTTTTCTGGACTTGAGAGGTCTTTGAAAGTTCAATCTGAAGATTCCTTATGAAAAACTTGAGCAAAACAGATTTAAAAGAGCCTTTGTGGCTAATTACTGTTATTATTACTTCTATATAAATAACAGGCCAAATTTATTGAAACAACTTATTGTGCAAAAATGAATAATTAATATTAACTAATTTGTCTGTCTTTGCTAAAAATGAGGGTGATTTTAGAGAGAAAAATTGTTTCATTGATACACTTGTGTGTATATTAGATTCTATATTGTTCATGGTCTTTGGAGGTTATGTTCCTACCTATAAACTGGACTGGATCCTGAATTCTTCTAGTTTCCTCCAATACTGGCTGTGACTCCAAACGAATATTTCCCATTTTTCTCCCATCCTTTGATTTGGAATCATTGAGAACTAAAACTGCCCTTTTCCCTAAGTCATGCAAACTAAAGTGTTTTGATATAAACCTGAGAAATCACCACAACAACTCATATATGGACAATATTTGTGCCGGTTGCAGAAAAATCAGCAGAGATATTTAAACTGCAAACCAGGAGAATCTATCAGATTGTCACTACCTGCCCTCACTCCATCTGAAGATGTTTCATGCCAGACATCTAAAAATCTTCTCGACTAGTTGCCTTCAGAACTGGGATTAGAGTCTGCTTCAATCAATAACCATTGTTTTTCTTTTGTTTCCATAGAAATGCCTCCTATTAAACACCCGATTGCTAGTACCATAGATCTAACTTTGGGAGCCACCTGCATCATCACCTCCTGAAACGAGAAACTGTTTAACTGAACTAGCCTATTCTCAAGACTGAGACTGGTTTCTAAAACTGATTTATAATAATAATGTCTTAATTGGTCCTTTCCTAATGTTTCAACCTAAAAATTGGCACAAATCTTGAGCTGACTATAAATTTATATATAGCAAGTCTCTTTAGCCCATAGCCCCCACTGAGGGACATCATGGCCTCAAAGAAGGCACTGCCATCTTAATATTAAGGGACTTAAAAAGGTTTTGTTTAATGTTTTCTGAAAGAAAAACCCTCATCAAAAGGAGGAAATGAAGGAAAGAGTGAAGAAATTGCTATAGATTTCATTTTTGAAATCGCATTAGTCATTCTATGAAATTAAGCTGTGAAAATGTCATGCTGTGAAAATCAAGTAGGTTGAAGTATGAGAAAATGATTCTATTCTTGATTTCACTAACCTGGGAACTTAAGCTTTTGAACTTTCCAGTCCTGTGTCAACGCCTGGACATACATCAGACCTCCAGATAACGCACCTATTACACCCCAATGCCCTGAAGCACTCTACGAGTCCAGACCACCTGACATCCATTTTCCAGACCATCACGGGTGACCAGACCTCCTGGCACCCATCATCCAGACCAACTGACTGATAACCATCCTGGACCAACCCTAAGAATGCAGGACTGATTATTCCCAAATTAACACTTTTACTCTAAGAACTCTTCATTTTTCTTTCTTCTTTGAAATACTTCTGGGTTTTCACTAGCTGTTTTCCAGTTGGCAAACCCTAAGAACCTTAAATAAATCTTTATTATTTATTTCTAGCCAAAGCCTCCTGATTCGTTAATGCTCAGTCAACACATGTAATTGAACTTTAATTTGTTTTTCTCTTGCCAATGTCTTATGTCAATTTGATTATCAGACCAGCCAGAAGATCCTTAAAAGAGGAGAGAAAAAATTTTTCTCCTCAACACTGCCAACATATTTTCTCCTTTTTTCTTTATCATATATACTGTTTTTATTCCTTTACAGTCATTTTAGAGAATTTGGGTAGGGAGCCAAAGTCAAAGATCTGTTTTCAATGTTCTACATTTACCCCAAAGTCTCAATTTTTAAAAATTGTCATGCATTGTTGAAAACAAAGTCAGAAGAAACTTTTAAAAACTTTTATTGTTTCTAACAATTATTTTGCTGTTCCTATCCAGTTTTAATTCATATGTATATCTTTTAAAAATGCAGCTACCCAAGTAACAACTTCATTTTGATTCTTTCTGAATTATTCATAAATATCTTCCTATAAACATGCTTGCTGTTCACAATTACCATGTAAATAAACTATACTAAAGATACAGACTTCCGGTAAAATGGCGCAATAGACAGACGCTGTGCTAACTGCCTCCCAGGATCACACCAAAATTACAAGCAAATTATACAGCATTCAACCCTGGAGGTCCCTGGAACACTGGAGGAACAGAACCACTAAACGAAGAACTTAAAGAGGAGGCCACGTCGGGTCTGGTAGGACGGGTGGAGACGAGAGAGGGCGAGCCCCGTGAGGGAAGCCCCAGCCGTGGGAAGCTTGTCTGGTTGGGGGAGAGACCCTCCGGCCACACCCCAAGCTCACCAGCCCAGAGCTCCTTTGCCGGGAAGAGGAGTTCTAAGATAGCCGGCAATAAATTAGTAAGGACTCTCTTTCCTCAGCTCGGTGAGGCTAAGAGTGGCTGGAGAATCAGTGGGGCTGGCGCCCGGGCTTGCTCGCCGGTGAGCACTTACCTGGTTCCTGGTGGAGGGAGTGGCTGTGTAAGCCGGGAGCCTGCAGGGACGGACTGAGCTGAGCACCTTTGGTGCAAAGGCTGGAGGTTCTTGGATTGTTGTTCCCGTGGTGCGGAGCTTGCACGCGAGTGGTGTAAGGAGGGCGCCATTTTGTCGGGCTTGGGCCCTCCCACGAAGGATCAGGTCCGAGACCTAATTGGTCTGGTGGAATTGGTGAAGTGTGTGCGCGCGCCTGGCCTTGGATCCCCACCCTCCGCCTGGCTTATACTGCGTTGCCAGGGAAACACAGGGCGGTGCCCTCTGGCTCCTACGGCTGCTCACTGAGACCCAGGAGTGCGCGAGCCGCCTCGGATCCCCACCCTCCGCTCGGCTTGTGTTGTGTTGCCAGGGAAACGCCTAGTGGGAGTGATCCAGCTCCAACAGGCTGCTCACTGAGACGCGGGAGCACGCAAGCCGCCTTGGGTCTCTGCTTTCCACACTCAGCTTGCAGAGTTGCCAGGCTGGTGATTGGTTGTCGGGCTGCTCGGCCTGATCTGCAAGCGGCTGATTGGGACAGGCTGAGACTGGAAGTTCTCCTGGGAGTGTTGGGCCATGAGCTGTGTGCCTGCGTGATCCAGCCAGGGCTCTCCTGGTGATCTAGCTAATACATCAAAGCAATCCCAGAGCGACAGCCAGAATGGGGAAACAAAGAAACATGTCACATGTAAAAGATCAAAAGAAACCTCCAGAAATGGAACCAAATGAAACAGAGGGATCCAACCTTTCAGAGACACAGTTTAGAACACTGATGATAAGAATGTTTAAGGAACTTAGTGAGGACATAAAGAAGGATAGGGAAACCATAAAAAACAACCTGTTAGAACTAAAGAATACAATAACTGAAATGAAGAACACACTCGAAGGAATCACCAGTAGAGTAGATGAAGCAGAGGAGCGGATCAGCGATTTGGAAGATAAAATAGCAGAACTCACCCAGTTGACACAGCAAAAAGACCAAAGAATAAAAAACAATGAAAATAGATTAAGAGCCCTATGGGACAAGGTGAAGCGCAACCACCTTCGAATCATAGGGATACCAGAAGGAGAAGAGAAGAAGCAAGGGGTCGAAAAGGTATTTGAAAAAATAATGACTGAAAACTTCCCTACCCTGGTGAAGGAAATCAACATACATGCCCAGGAAGTGCAGAGGGTTCCAAACAAGCTGAACCCAAACAGGTCCACACCAAGACACATCATAGTGAAAATGGCAAAGGTTAAAAACAGAGACAGAATCCTAGAGGCTGCAAGAGAAAGACAGCAGGTTACATACAAAGGAACTCCTGTTAGACTAACAGCTGACTTGTCTACAGAAACTCTGCAGGCCAGAAGGGAGTGGCAGGAGATACTAAAGTGACACAAAATAAAGGCCTACAACCAAGATTGCTCTATCCAGCACGGCTATCACTTAAAATTGAAGGAGAAATAAAGAGCTTCTCAGAAAAGAATAAGCTTAAGGAATTCATTACCACCAAGCCAGCACTGCAAGAAATGTTAAAAGGGCTTTTTTAAACAAAAGAAAGGGGTAAACAAGCTAACCCAGAGAGACAATTTAAGAAGATTGACGTCATATCAAGCAGATATAAAGGAAAAACTGATGGTTGCTGGTTGGGAGGGAGTGGGGAAGAGGGAGAGGGGGAAGGTTTTGGACAGTGTATGTGGGACTACAATGTTGCCGCAGGGATATGGGGGCAGTTCTGGGAATGTAATTGATAATGTTGTGAAGAGACTATTATGTTGTGAGAAATAAGTCAGTCGGAGAAAGACAGGTACCATGTGATCTCACTTGTGTGTGGAGTCTGAAGAACTGAGTGAATGGTCAAAGTAAACAGACTCATAGATGTAGAGGAAAAACTGAGGGTTGCTAGTTGGGAGGGGGGTGGGGATGCGGGGGAAGGGGAAGGGATTAGACAGCATAAACAGACAACTACAATATTGCGACAGAGATATGAAACAGAGTTCGGGGAATATAATAATGTTGTAAAAATTTTGTGGCGTGTCAGATAGTCACATGTCTTGTTAGGGAGACCACTTCATGGATGGAGTACAGGCTTGATCACTGCACTGTACAACTGAAGCTGGTGTTGTATAGTATTATATGCCAACTGCAACTGAATATGTGGGTGGTCACGGGATGTGGAGTATACTGTGGAGGGGAGTCAGGGGAGTTGTGATGGATATGTATGATATGGGGGGGAGTGGGGTGGCGAACTGGGGGAGGGGGGTTTTCACTTTGGGGGGTAAAGAGTATAACTATTATATTGTGTTGTACACTGAAAACTAATAAAATAAAAAATTAAAAAAAAAAGATACATTTATCTTGCACACCCTGTTCTGACTCAATCAATAGATGTCCCTTTCCCTAATAAAAAAAGGGACTTCCTGTTCTCTGGTACTAAGAAGGGCTCAGACATTAAGTCCATGTGGATCTAGGGTTCTTTGCTCCATCATTTTGACCTGATAGATGTTTTGATTCCCTTCATAAGTACAAATATTTCAATAAAAGTCATGCAAATATTAAAGTTTTTTCACTAAGAAAGTATTTTTTCTTTTTGGCACTAACTCTGTTTGGGATTTGCCCCAGATAAAAGATAACTCCCTATCTTTTAGAATTGCTAGATTCACATAATGACTGTATTAGCCACGGTTCTCCAGAGAAACAGGACCAGTAGGATCTATCTATCTATCTATCTATCTATCTATCTATCTATCTATCTATCTATCTATCATCTTCTATAGATTTATTATAAGGAATTGACTCACCAGGTATGAAGGCTGATAAGTCCCAAGATCAGCAAGCTGGAGACCCCAGAGAGCTAATGGTGTAAATTCTAATCCAAGCCTGAATCCAAAGGTGGGAGAAGGCTGATGTCCCAGCTTGAAGACTGTCAGAGAGAGAGAGATCAAATTCTCCCTTGCTTTTGTTGCACTCAGGCCTCCAACAGATTGAATGAGGCTGACCCACATTGGGGAGGCCATCTGCTTTACTCAAGTCTACATTTTCAAATGTTAATCCCATCCAGAAACGCTCTCACAGACACCTCCAGAATATCTGCACGCTCTGTGGCCCAGTCCAGGTGCCACATAAAAGTAACCTTCACAATAGCAATGAGACAGAAATTTCAGAACACCAAGAGACAGAACTGGTCTATATTTATTAAATGCTATCTATGCCCAGACCAACTTATATGAAATAATCTTTGTCAGACAATTTGTTTATGAGCATGTGTAAACATTTAAATTATAATCTGGTAGGCTAAGGAAAGATTTCTAATAGGTTAATTCAAAAAGTCACTCTAAATAGGGACATTTCATGAGAAAAGTAAATTATTAGAGCCGCAATCCTCAAAGTGTGGTCCCTGGGCCAGCAGCATGAACCTCATCTGAGAGCTTGCTGGAAATACACTCTTAGAACCCACCCTGTACCCACTGAATTTCTGAGGTGGGGGCCAGAATATATGTTTTCACAAGCTCCCCAAATGACTGTTGTATACTATAGTTTGAGACCCACTGGATTTGATCATAATCATTAGGCCAGATGCTTAAAGAAAAAGTCCGGTTCAATGCCAGCAGACAGTCATCTGGGAGGTAGAGGTAAGTGAGTAGCTTGTCAGAGTAAGTCTTTTTTTTTTTTTTTGAGGGCAGTGTCACTGGCCCTCATATGTGGGACCTGAACCGGGGCCGCTGGCGTCCCAAGCCAGCGCTTAACCACCGCGCCACTCGGCCGGCCCTAGAGTAAGTCTTAATCAAAGAATTCCTTAAGCATTTATTTCAGAAATATTAATTTCTTTCTAGCAGTAGGTTATGGATTACAGAACATGTCTTTGATGATTTTTTTTTTTAGGACGTTACCGCCATTGCTTTCCTCTGTTGACATAAGAACATCCAAAGCTGTAGAGCATTTTTATAAAAATTTGAGTCACACAGAGGATAGGCCTGGAGGCAAGATCTCAACAGACTGAGCACAATGCTTCTGAAAATAACAGTTTGCAGTTAGTTTTATGCATTTGATAAGGAAGATTACATGAGGTGGGAGAAAGCAAAGTGGGGATCCACTCCTGAGGGTGGTCATAGTTTAGGAGGGCTGTGAAATGATGGTCAGGTATTAGAAGGAGGAATCTGAAAGGGGGCATTTCAAAGGTGTATGAACCTAGATAAACAGAAACAATGTTCAGGGCTTGCTTAAGGCAAAGATAAGTCTTTAGTAAAGAATTTATATGCCTGGAGTGACTACCCACCAAGCCCAGGTAGGAACTGATGATAAGATCCCCCTGTGAGGTTACTTTCCATAGAACTCCTTTTTCATCCATACATCTTTTCTGCTGGAATGGGGAAAACTTCAAAGCTGTAAGGAATCCTGAGGCCTTGAGCTGGCCTTTTACAAATGGCAGAGGGAGGGGATGCCTATAGGCTACAGGACCTATTCTGGGAACTTCTAGGCCAGTGCTGTGCTATGGAAATACAATGCGACGAGTGACAGATAGGAGCCACACAGGTCATTTCAAATTTTCTATTAACCACAATCAAAAGAATAAAACAAGTTACATTAATTATGATACATTTTATTTAACCCAACATATGCAAAATATTATCCAATGAACCTATAAACAGTATAAAATTAATAAGATATTTCACAATACTTTTTTTCATATGATATCTTTGAAACCTGGTATGTACTTTACACATACAGCACATCTCAATTCTGACTAATCATGTGGCAAATGCTCAGTAGCCACGCATGAGGAGTGGCCAGGAGACAGTGTAGTTTTTGACTCAATACTCCTGCAACTGAGAGGGAAGCCCTGATGCTCTTTTCAGCAACCAAAGCAGAAGTTGTGGCCTGGTGGTGTCATTTACTCTCTAGTTCCCTGTGTCTCAATTCCATGATTCCTTCTGGGCACAAGTCCTTATCCAAGAAGTCCTATTGACTTTACATAGAAACAAGCCTCTCCCTTCATAGTTTAGATTGAATCACTGTGGGATACTGAAATGAAAGCATGGAATTTGCATATGTTATTCATTCTTCCTTAACTATACACAAGGATATTCAAAATGCTACCTTTGGACATACCCTGTTTAGAAACTTTTTCATATCTCCTAATTGCATAGAAAGAAAAATAAGTTTTCATTAAGTCAATAAAAGTCTGTAACCAGTATTCTATAAATGATTTTATTTTCTGTCCTTTTGATACAGGGCAGCGAGTAGCACCCCCACCCCCCCCACCCCACTGAAAAACTTTTAAATTTTCTTTCCTATAGAGATATTTTTTTCCTTTTATTTTATTTTATTATTATTATTTTTTATTCTTTTATTGTGAAATAAACTTTTTTTAAAAAAATTAGCTTCAGGTGTACAACACAGTGCAATAGTTATACTTTTTACCCCTCGAAGTGACAGCCCCGCCCCCAATTCGCCACTCCACTCCTCCCCACTATATCATACATATCTATTACAATTCCTCTGACTCCCTTCCACAGTATAATCCACATCCCATGACTATGAATATATTCAATTACAGTTGGCATACAATATTATACAACATCAGTTTCAGGTATACAGTGCAGTGATCAAGCCTCTACTCCATCCATAAAGTGGTTTCCCTAACAAGACATGTGACCACCTGACACCCCACAAAATACTTACAACATTATTATATTCCCCGAACTGTCTTTCATATCCCTGTGGCAATATTGTAGTTCCCTATTTATGCTGTCTAATCCCTTCCCCTTCTCCCTTATCCCCACCCCACTGCCAACTAGCAACCCTGTTTTTCCTCTATATCTATGAGACTGTTTCTGTTTACTTTGCTCATTCATTCAGTTTTTCAGATTCCACATATAAGTGAGATCATATGGTATTTGTCTTTCTCCGACCTACTTATTTCATTTAACATAATAGTCTCTAGGTCCATCCATATCATTGCAAATGGTACAATTTCATTCTTCTTTATAGTGGAGTAATATTCCATTGTATAAATGTACCATAGTTCCTTTTTTTTTTTTTTTTGAGGGCAGTGTCACTGGCCCGCATATGTGGGACCCGAACCGGGGACGCTGGCTTCCTAAGCTAGCGCTTAACTACTGCACCACTCGGCCGGCCCTACCATAGTTTCTTAATCCAGTCATCCACCGATGGGCATTTAGGTTGTTTCCAAGTCTTGGCTATCGTAAATAGCGCTGCAATAAACATAGGGGTGCATATATTTTTTTCGAATTAGCATCTTGGGTTCTTCTGGGTAAATACCCAAGAGTGGAATTGCTGGGTCATATGGTAGTTCCATTTCCAGTTTTTTGAGGTACCTCCATACTGATTTCCATAATGGCTGCACCAATTTACAGTCCCACCAACAGTGCACCAGGGTTCCCTTTTCTCCACACCCTCGCCAGCACTTGTTGTTCGTTGATTTATTGATGATAGCCATTCTGACCGGAGTGAGGTGGTATTTCATTATGGTTTTTATTTGTATTTCTCTGATGATTAGTGAGGTTGAACATTTTTTCATATGCCTGTTGGCCATCTGTATGTCCTCTTTAGAGAACTGCCTCTTCATATCCTCTGCCCATTTTTTAATTGGGCTGCTTGGTTTTTCGGTGTTGAGTTTCATGACTGTTTTATAAATTTTGGATATTAACCCCTTATGAGATATATCGTTGGCAAATATCTTCTCCCATTCAGTAGGCTGCCTTTTTGTTTTATTGATGATTTCCTTTGAAAAAACTCTTAAGTTTGATGTAATCCCATATGTTCATTTTTTTCTTTTACTTCCCTTTCCCGAGGGGATATATCAGTAAAGATATTACTCAGTGTAATGTCTGCAAACTTACTCCCTATGTTTTCTTCTAGGAGTTTTATGGTTTCAGGTCTTACATTTAAGTCTTTAATCCATTTTGAGTTTGTTCTAGTATATGGTGTAAGGAGGTGGTCCATTTTCATTTTTTTGCACGTGTCAGTCCAATTTTCCCAGCACCATTTATTAAATAGACTATCTTTACTCCAATGTAAATTCTTGCTTCCATTATCATAGATTAAATGACAGTATATGGATGGGTTTATTCCTGGGCTCTCTATTCTGTCCCATTGGTCTATGTGTCTGTTTTTATGCCAGTACCATACTGTTTTGATTACTGTAACCTTGTAGTATATCTTGATGTCAGGTAGTGTGATGCCTCCTAACTTTGTTCTTATTTCTCAAGTTTGCGGTGGCTATTTGGGGTTTTTGTGGTTCCATATAAATTTTAAGATTCTATGTTGTATTTCTGAGAAAAATGTCCTTGGTAGTTTGATTGGAATTGCATTGAATCTATATATTGCCTTAGGTAGTATTGACATTTTAACTATATTAATTCTTCCTATCCATGAGCATGGTATGTATTTCCATTTATTTGTCTCTTCTTTGATTTCTCTTTTCAGTGTCTCATAATTTTCTGAGTACAGGTCTTTTACTTCTTTGTTAAATTGATTCCTAGCTATTTTATTGTTTGTGAAGCAATTGTAAAAGGGATTGATGTCCTGATTTCTTCTTCTGATAGTTTATTACTGGTGTATACAAATGCAACTGATTTCTGAATATTAATTTTGTATCCTGCTACTTTACCAAATTCGTGTATCAGTTCTAGCAGTTTTTTGGTAGAGTCATTGGGATTCTCTACATATAGTATTATGTCATCTGCATATAATGACAATTTTACTTCCTCTTTTCCAATTTGGATGCCTTTTATTTCATTTTCTTGTCTGATTGCTGTGGCTAGAACTTCCAGAACTATGTTAAATAGAAGTGGTGAAAGTGGGCAGCCTTGTCTTGTTTCTGATTTTAAGGGGAAAGCTTTTAGCTTTTCCCCATTGCATACGATGTTTGCTGTGGGCTTATCATATATGGCCTTTATTATGTTGAGATATGATCCCACTATTCCCACTTTGCTAAGAGTTTTTATCATAAATGGCTGCTGGATTTTGTCAAATGCTTTTTCTGCATCTATTGATATGATCATATGATTTTTATTTTTCATTTTGTTAATGTGATGTATTATGTTAATTGATTTGCAGATATTGAAACAAACTTGCATACCAGGAATGAATCCCACTTGATTATGGTGTATGATCTTTTCAATGTGATGCTGAATTCGGTTTGCTAGTATTTTGTTGAGAATTTTTGCGTCTATGTTCATCAGGGATATCAGCCCGTAGTTTTCCTTTTTTGTGATATCTTTGTCTGACTTAGGAATCAGGGTGATAGTGGCTTCATAGAAAGAGTTTGGGAGCCTTCCCTCCTTCTGTATTTTTTGGAATAATTTGAGGAGAATAGGTATTAATTCTTCTTTGAATGTTCTGTAAAATTCACCTGTGAAGCCATCTGGTCCAGGGCTTTTGTTTGTTGGAAGATTGTTGATTACTGATTCAATTTCTTTGGCAGTAATCAGTCTGTTCAGAGTTTCTGTTTCTTTTTGGTTCAAACTGGGTAGATTGTATGCTTCTAGAAATTTATCTATTTCTTCCAGATTGTCAAATTTGTTAGCATATAGTTGCTCATAGTATTTTCTTAAAATTTTCTGTATTTCTGTGGTATCTGTTGTCACTTCTCCTCTTTCATTTCTGATTTTATTAATTTGGATCCTCTCACTCTTTTTCTTGGTTAGTCTGGCTAAACATTTGTCGATTTTTTTTTTATCTTTTCAAAAAACCAACACTTGGTTTCATTGATCTTTTGTATTGTTTTTTTTTTGTTTTTGTTCTTTATTTCATTTATTTCTGCTCTGGTCTTTATTATTTCCTTCCTTATGCTCCCTTTAGGCTTGTTTTGCTGGGGTTTTTTTTCGAGTTCCCTTAGGTGTAGAGAGAGTCTGTTGATTTGAGATTTTTCTTCCTCCTTTAGGTAGGCCTGCACTGCTATGAACTTCCTTCTTAGGACTGCTTTCACTGCATCCCAGAGATTTGGGGTCGTGGTGTTTTCATTTTCGTTTGTCTTGAGGTATCTTTTGATTTCCATCTTGATCTCATTTTTGACCCACTCACTATTTAGTAGCATGTTATTTAGCCTCCATGTATTTGTAAGCTTTCCAGATTTCTTCTTATAATTGATTTCTGGTTTCATAGCATTGTGGTCAGAGAAGACACTTGATATGATTTCAATCTTCTTAAATTTGTTGAGACTTGTTTTGTGGCCTAACATGTGGTCTATTTTGGAGAATGTTCCATGTGCACCTGAGAAGAATGTATATTATGTAGCTTTGGGGTGAAATGCTCTAAAAATATCAATGAAATCTAGCTGGTCTAAAGTGTCATTTAAGGCCACTATGTCCGTGTTGATTTTCTGTCTGGAGGATCTGTCCACTGGTGACAACGGGCTGTTGAAGTCCCCTACTATGATAGTGTCACTGTTGATCTCTGTCTTTATGTCTGTCAAAATCTGTTTTATATATTTAGGAACTCCTATATTGGGTGCATAGATGTTTACTAGGGTTATGTCCTCTTGTTGAATTGATCCCTTTATTATTATGTAGTGCCCTTCTTTGTCTTTTATTGTAGTCTTCATTTTAAAGTCTATTTTGTCCAAAATAAGTATTGCTACTCCAGCTTTTTTCTCATTTCCATTTGCATGAAATATCTTATTCCATCCCTTTACTTTCAGTCTGTGTGTGTCTTTTGATCTGAGATGAGTCTCTTGTAGACAGCATATGCATGGGTCCTGTTTTCTTATCCACTCAGCCACTCTGTATCTTTTGATTGGAGTATTTAGCCCATTCACATTTAAAGTGATTACTGATAGGTGCATATTTATTGCCATTTTGTTATTTGTATTTCTTGTCTTCCTGGGTTAGCTTGTTTTCCCCTTTTTTCTGTTTAAAACAGCCCTTTTAACATTTCTTGCAATGCTGGCTTGGTGGTAATGAACTCCTTAAGCTTATTATTTTCTAAGAAGCTCTTTATCTCTCCTACAATTTTAAGTGATAGCCATGCTGGGTAGAGCAATCTTGGTTGTAGACCTTTACTTTGTGTCACTTTGAATATCTCCTGCTACTCCCTTCTGGCCTGCAGAGTTTCTGAAGAAAATTCAGCTGTTAGTCTTGTAGGAGTTCCTTTGTATGTAACCTGCTGTCTTTCTCTTGCTGCTTTTAGAATTCTGTCTTTGTCTTTAAGCTTTGCCATTTTAACTATGATGTGTCTTGGTGTGGGCCTGTTTGGATTCAGCCTGTTTGGAACTCTCTGCACATCCTGGGCTTGTATGTTGATTTCCTTCACCAGGGTAGGGAAGTTTTCAGTCATTATTTATTTAAATACATTCTCAATCCCTTGCTTCTTTTCTTCTTTTTCTGGTATTCCTATGATGCGTTGTTTGTTACGTTTTATGTTGTCCCAGAGGTCTCTTCAACTATTTTCATTCTTTTTTATTCTTTTTTCTTTTTGTTGTTCCAGCTGGGTGATTTCTGCTATTTCTTCTAATTCGCTGTCCACTCCTCTGCTTCATCTATTCTACTGGTGATTCCTTCAAGTGTGTTCAGTTATTGTATTCTTTATTCCTAACTGGTTATTTTTTATGGTTTCCCTATCCTTCTTTATGTCCTCGCTAAGTTCCTTAAACATTCTTATCATCAGTGTTCTAAACTCTGTCTCTAAAAGTTTGGATACCTCTGTTTCATTTATTTCCATTTCTAGAGTTTTCTTCTGATCTTTTACTTGGGACATGTTTCTTTGTTTCTTCATTCTGGCTGTCATTCTGTGAATGGTTCGATGTATTAGATAGATCACTTCTGCAAGCAGACGACCATGAGCTCCTAGCTGCTGCAGTTTCCAGGAGCCAGCAGTGTCCCAGCCAGTGAATATCCTTGCAGGATCCTCAAAACTGTGGCGGGGGGGGGGCTAAAAAATTAATATTTTTGCTCTCACCATGTACGTGTGTTATTGGAGAATAAGTCATTCAGTCATCACAAGAAGGCATTCCAGGATGTAGGAACAACTCCCCGTGAACAAAGGCAAGCAGGCCATGGATTTATAAAAGAATGACAATATATTCCCAAAACGCGGGAGTGGATAAGCCCAGGAGGAGAACAACTGCCCCTATAGAGATTTTAAGTTTCCTTTTCCTGAAGTTTCTTAGCTCCTCCCCCCTTCCTCCTTGCCCCCTCTTCCCCAACTGCTTTTTAAGTATTTTGTAAAGCAGTTTCTTAATCCTAGGCAACAGATTGTTTTGGGCCTGAATCATAAGAACTGCTTTAGATAATTACCCTGAAATTTGTGATTTATACTTGTTGATTGTAATCATTGAAGCCTAATGTTCTTTCCAACCCATTGTGGGCCCAGTTCCTGGACAATTGACTCCACCTGAGTGACCGGTTGAATGGCCACAGGCTCCACACAGCTGACGGATTTTCCATCATGCAGCCACCCCACATCAATAGCTTTGAGCTCTGCTCTTTAACCCAACACTTTTAAATTTATTAAAATCTATTTTTCCTCATTCACGGGCCTTGGGGATACAGAGGGTACCCCAGCAAGATTACCAGTTCCAACCATGGAAGCCAACACAGTCTTCCAGGCAGATCTCAAGACCTCTTCCTCTCATCTAAGATCAGAAAGGGTAAGAGTTCCATGAATCCCCAATAGGTAGGGACAGCTCTATGCCCCTGCCCAGCAGGAAGCAGATACAGAAGAAAAGACCTTCTGTCCCTCAATTTCCCATAGAAGTTTTATGGGGATCATGTCTCTCAAGGGGAAAATAAGGCAGGCAGCTAGAAGCAGACATTGAGTCTCTGCATTCCTTCACGTCCAACACAACCCACAGAATGTGACTGCCCAAAAGACTTCTCCTCTCTGCCCAAAACTTCACCTTCTCACTGTAATTATCTACCCCTATGAGGAAACAAATGGGTTCAAAATACCCAGCTAGATTAGACCAGTCACTTACACCTCTGCAGTAAAGGCCACAATGACCTTCATTTCACCTGGGCCTCGTTATACCATTGTTATAATATACATATGCCCGGAAGTTCATTAATATCATTATAACAGACTGAATTCTGGGAAGGAATGTGTGCAGTCTAAAACAATGAGGTAATAGTCTATTGTGAATCACAGGTGTCAATCAAATGGTCCCAACCTGGAGAGGAACAGCCCATTCTAGAAAAAAAATGGGATAAAAACTCTTAAGTCCTCTCCAGTCCGGGTCCTTTTAGCCTTTTGAGCCACGCTTTTGCTCAGGCCTGCTCCTTTACCTTTGGAGTGTACTTTCTCTTCTAATAATGGCTCTCAAGCCACTTTTCTTTGTGCTCGGGCCTGCTCCTAACTCTTCCTCTTCTAATAAACGTCTCTTTCATCACTTTACCTGTGTTTCGTTCAATTCTTTGCTTAAGATTGCACTGAGGAGGGCCCACCCACAGCACCGTAGAAGCTAGGATTCCCAGTTTTGCTCCAGGAGGCCTGGGTTCAACCCCCAGTGTGACAGCCAAGCCCAGGCATCATGGTGAGAAGGGCCCCACCACCGGTAACACTTTTGAGTTTTACTTTACTGACTTTTATTTGGAACTGATTACTTCTCATTACATTTTACAAGAAAGATTTGATTAATCACTTGGGTCTTTTTTTGTTTTCATTTCAAATTTAAACAAATACAGTTTCTCCCATTGTGAATCTCCTTTTGTAGTCATTATGTCTACAAAGTCTTTTTCCCCAAGTGAAACTTTACATTTTTATGTTTTGTTAGGAATATTTTTTAGTCACTTTTATTGTGACATATTTCACTGCATGCCATTTTTTGTTTTTTTAAAGATTTTATTGGGGAATTGGGGGAGGGGAACAATGTTGGGGAATCAGGGAAGGGGAACAGACAAGTTGCTGTCCCTTTGCTCTTCAGTCTAGTTGTGGAAGACGGTGCTTCTCTGGCCCATGTTGGTATTATCATTGCACTCTTCTCAGGTGAGGCAGTCACTCGCTGGCCATTGAAGGGCCACTCACAGCAGCTTACAGCAGTTCATGAAAGTTCACCCCAGCTGCCAACCAGCTCCACTGTAGCCTACACCGTCCCTGGCGACTCACAGCAAGCCAGCTCCAGGTCAAGCTGTTGTTCACCATCTTGGCTATAGAGGGCTCAGCATCACTGGCCATCTATGTGGGATCCGAACCGGGGCCCTGCTGCTCAGAGCTGGCATCCCAAGCCAACTCTTAACCAATGCGCCACTTGGCTGGCCCTTGCATGCAGTTTTTCACTTTTAAAAATACTTTTAAACTTCCCCTTTAAAGATCATTTTAGATCTACAGAATAGCAAACAAAAAAAAGTACAGAGTTCCTTTATTTCCTTCACCCAGCTTCTCCTAATATTAACACCTTACATAACTATAGTATGATACTCAAAAGTAAGGAAGTAACTTTGGGACAATACTACCAACTAAACTACAAACTTTATTTGGGTTTCTTCCATTTTTCCACTAATGTTCTTTTTCTTCTCCAGGATCCAGTCTAGGATCCCACATTACACTTAGTCAAAACAGGAAGACCAAATATGAGATGGATTGACTCCACGAAAGACACATAGACATGAGTCTACAGGAGCTGAGCAGAGATGTTGAAGACAGGACATTTTGGACATCATTCATTCACAGGTTCGCCAGGAGTTGAAATGGACTCTGGCACATAATACACACTCTTCTTTAAGGTATGACAATTCCGGTCTTTCCTGACTTTGAGACTTGTGAAGAGCACTGGTCAGTTATTTTGTGGAATGTTCTTCTATTTGTATTATCTTATGTTTTCTCATGATTAGACTGAGGTTATACATTGTTAGGAAGGATATGACAGAGATGATATGCTCTTCCCATTGCATAAAATAATGGGGTGCGTGATATCAATGTCTTATTTCTGATGATGTTAACCTTAGTCACTTGGCTAAGGGGGTGACTGCCAGTTTTCTTTACCATAAAGTTACTATTTTTCCCTTTGTTATAAATAAAAATCTATTTTGGGAGAGATAGCTTAAGACTATGCAAACATTCTGCTTCTCCTTTAAGCTTTTGCCCACTAATTTTATCATCTATATGTGAATCTTGCCTATAGCAGTTTTGCTGTGGTCTTATGGGGAATGTCTATTTTCCTCATTCCTTCCACTTTTATTAGTTGGAATTGTTCTGTAAAAAACAGTTGTCCCTTCTCCCTCATTTGTTTATTCATTCATTCAGTAATGATTACTTATATCAATATGGTCAGACTGGAGGATATCCATCTTTTTAAAAAAATTGTTTTATTGTGAAAGAAACATTTTACAATACAGTGCAATAGTTATACTTTTTACCCCTCAAAATGACAACCCCTCTCCCCCAATTCACCACCCCACTCCCCCCCATATCATACATATCTATTATAATTCCTTTGACTCCACTCCACACTATACTCCACATCCCGTAACTATCTATATATTCAATTATAGTTGAAATACAATAACATACAACATCAGCTTCAGGTGTACAATGCAGTGATCAAGCCTCTACTCCATCCATGAAGTGGTCTCCCTAACAAGACATGTGACCATCGACACCCCACAAAATATTTACAACATTATTAATTATAGTCCCTGAACTGTCTTTCATATCCCTGTGACAATACTGTAGTTACCTATTTATGCTGTCTTTTATTCATTTTTTATTATCTGGGTTTGTGATATGAGAGCCAAAATCTCAACTCTGAAAATGGAGGGAAAGTCTTAGTATTATCACTACATTTGGATAACAGAAATCTACTTTGTTGACTTAAGCCAAAGGATCTGAGAAAGGCACGGACTTGTTGGGAAGGCTGAAGAAGCAGCCTGGAAAGGGACAAGAACCCAAGGCAGTCCCTGGACCTGGAAGCCCACAGGCAGTAGCCCGGGACAGGACTAACAGAGGGTCTCTGCTGGTGGGGACAGCACCTGCTGTCTTCATCTTCTCGGTCACTCCAATCAGGATTCAAATCTGGAGGGAGTGTTTATCCACTGGTTGGGGGAGGCAGAAGACTGATGATTTTCATACCACAATATTTACATAAGGAAGAAAGGAAATATTATAGATGCTAGGTAGCCAGAAACCACTCACCTTTCAGTCCCTTGGAAATCAACACTTCTTCTTGCCCTGTTCTTAGGAATAAAGGTTGAAGCTATGATCTCAGTGTCATCTCCAAACCCACCACAATCTCTGAGGAAAATAAAATATAATTCTTCATGATATGATGTGGCATATTAGAAAGGGCAGGGACCCAGTGCCTGGGTCAGCACTCTGGTCCTCTGAGCCTTAACCAAATGTCTTCATGTCTCTGAGTGGGGCCTCACCTCTTCTACTGTGAAGTGGTTATAAGTGGCCTTAATAATCTTTAAGGTCTCTTGGGAGGCTTAATGTCTGTAATTAAGTTAAAAATTCAGAGCCAGCCGAGTTGTGCATTGGTTAAGTGCTGGCTTAGGACGCCAGTGGCCCGGTTCGGATGCCACATATGAGAGCCAGTGACACTGCCCTCTACAGCTAAGATGATGAACAACAGCTCCACTTGGAGCTGGGCTGCTGTAAGTCCCTGGGATGGCATAGCTGCAGCCCCTGCTGCAGTGGGCTGCCAAAGGCTATAGTGAGTGGCCGGCAACCAGCGTGAGCGGCTGGCAGGCAGTGTGAGCTGCCAAGAGCCTCTGTGAGTGGCCATCCAGAGGCCAGTGACCTATCTGCCTCACCCGGGAAGAGTGCAATGACGATACCAACATGGGCCAGTGAAGCGATGTCCTCCACAATTAGACTGAAGAACAAAAGGACAGCAACTTGCCTGTTCCTCTCCCTCAATTCCCCAATAAAATCTTAAAAAAAAAAAAATTTTCAAAATTCAAGTGCACCAAAGAAGACCCATAATGATTCACGTCATATGCAAAAATGTGGAAGAAATGGGGCCTCCAAAGACCCTGAAAAATATAAAATTAGACATATTTCACAAAACCATAGATTCATAATGTTAAAGGAGACCTCAGAGCTGTTTTCCAAACCCTACTATGTATGAGAATCACTTGGGGAATCTTGTTAAAGTGCAGGTTATGAGTCAGTAGATCTGGGTGAGGACTGCTTTGTCCAGGGACCATACTTGAATACCAAGCCTCTAGGGAAAAATGGGTGGTTCCCAGCCTTGACAGCACATTGGAATCCCTTGAGAAGTTTTAAAAAAATACTTATGGCTGGCATCCCCCTGCTCCCCGCCCCCAACGAGATCCTGATTGATTTGGTCTTGAGTGCAGCCTGGGCACTGGAAGGTTCAAAACCTCCCCGGTGATACTAATATGCATTGAGGTCTGAGAACCACTGTCCTAGAACAAACCTCTCAAACTTGAACACGCATCGGCATCACCTGGAGGTCTGGTTCAAACACAGCTCGCTGGGCCTTGTTCCCACAGAATCTGACTCACAAATCTGGGGTGGGTCCTCAAATTTATATTTTTAACAAGCTCCCAGGGGGTACTAACTCGGCTGGTCAGTGGGTTTGGAGGGCATCTAATTTGATAGCGATGTTTCCCACATGATGAAGTGGCTTGCTCAAGGTCTCTCCATACCAGATCTCCTGACTCCTGTCCCAAGCTTTCTCCTCAGCCAATCTTTCCAGCTTTCTCTTCTGCGTCCCGCATTCTTCTGATGTCCAGTGCGGAGCTGCTAAACGCAGACTCGAGCAGGTCCTCTGGGACTCTACAGTGGCGGTTTCCGTTCAGGGGAATGTCCTTGCAGAGCTGCCCCCACCCCGACGGTGCCCACGCGAAGATGGGGCAAGCTGACGCCGCCGCTGCTGCGGGAGACGCTGCGCGCGGGACTCCACCGCGCCTCTCTCAGACCTTGAATTCTCCACGGGGTGGGTCTCAGGCAGAGGCGGGTGTAAGGGTGTGCGAGGGGACCCGCAGGGAGAGGGTTGCCATCTCAACCGGCGCGCTCCTCCGCCCCAAGCCCCACCCCCGGTGAACTGGCGCCGTCGCCTGAGCGTCCCTGGCCGAAGAAGGGGATTGGTGCTCCGGGGGGCGGGTTTGGGCGCCGAGAGGATAAAGGCTCTGCGCTCCTGAGGCCGGATGGGGGTTCTGCTAGCGGTGCTTGGATATTGGGCCACGTGCTGCTCGCTGGGAGGCTGCATCGGAAGGTCAGTGCGGAGGTGGCCGGAGGTTCCCCCAGGTGGCTGTCCTGAGGGGCTGAGCACCCTTTGGGAGCAGAGGCCGACATCGCGGGGCACCCTGTTCCCTGACCTGGCCGGATCCTTGTGACCCGGGCGCGGCGCCGCAATCTGTGCACTCCTCGGTGGAGCGCGGGTCTCCAGCCGTCACTGTGGAACAGCGCCGGGGCCCGGGGAAGTCCGGAGCTCCGCTGGAGTCCGCAGGGAAGACATTCTGTCTCTTGCACTTTTTGGAGTAGGGACAGGGAATAGGGACAGGAGCGGCTGTACTCATAAAACCGGTTTATCCAGTCATCTCTCCGGGAGACTGGGGTCCTGCTCCCTTTCCACAGGAAGCCAGGCTGAGGTGAGAGACTGGTGTGCGGCTCAAGTCCCTGCGTCTTCTTGGGTTCCTTCTCCCCCGCAGGTGTGCTTGGGAAGAGGGGGACGCCAGCTCCGCAGAGCCAGACCTCCCTCTGTAGCTTAGGCTCAGAGCTCCGGAATTCCTTCCACACCCCACACTCCCCCTCTCCCCCCCACACACACACCCCCACTTGACCCTTTCTGTCTTTCGGATGATCCCCACAGTAAGGCCAGACTTGATCAGATCAGTTGATGAAGTCTTAACATTGTTTGAGCAGTTTGCCAAGTTCTTTTCATAGATTGATTTTTATGAAATTCATTCAACAATCTAGTTTGGTGGTCCTATCATTGTCCCCCTTCTAAGGGTGAAGAAAATTAAGGTTTGGCACGGTGGTGTATGGAGGGTCACAGAGCAAGAGAGTGAGGTGCGTGGCCTTTGAACGCCCCAGGCTGGTGGGTACTCTCCTCCTGGGGACCGGGGAGGAGGAGCCGCGCTGGAGTGGGCAGAGGGAGGTGGGGAAGGTGCCCTCTGTGCCACCAGGGCAGCGTTCCCTCCTTGTTTTCTCTTGGGCACCTGATGTCATTCCATCTCTTGAGGAAGATTAGGGGTTCGTTTGAGACTCAAGGAACCTGATTTCCTCCGGACCCCTCTTGGTAATTAGTATCTGCCTGACCTTGGGCAGGTCAATTCATCCTGTCCCAGCTTTGGGGTTACTGTGATGGTGAAAGCAGAGTTCAGGAAAGCAGGTGCTTGTCAACCCTCAGTAGTTATGAGGTGGCTGATTTTCCCGTGGGTCATTACAGTTAAGAGGACACATTTATTATTATTTAATGAACCAGAGATTGAAAGCTGAGACTACCTTGCAAATGTGATTGATAAATATGATTAGTTCTTAAAGCAGAATTCGAGGTGAGAGAACCCAGGGGCATGAAGGTGGGGCTGGTCAGCAGTGTCCTGTAGAAGCGGGAGAGGGCACTCCAGCCTGGAAGTTGCCAACTAGGCAATGACTGACCTTTTGTGAAAGCAGTTTCACTGAGCACGGTGCAGGAAGTTCCACCTTGAGGGGCAAGGAGTGAAGGTTTGGAGCAGCCGACCCTTCCTGGAGACCCCTGGGGCTGGAAGAAAAGATAAAGGCAACAGGAGAACAATAAGTTTCAACAGGTACGTACGTGAAGAAAAAACTGATGGGGGTTCAGTGGGACAAGGGCTTGGGAATTTGGACAAGACTGGGGTTTGGTAGGCAGTTGAATTGTCGTCTCTGGAGGCAGCACTGATCTTCATTGGGTGAATTTCTTGAGGCTGGAGACTTTTTTATGTGTGTTTTTTTTGTTGTTGTTGTTTGTTGTTGTTTTTTTTAAAAGATTTTATTGGGGAAGGGGAACAGTGTTGGGGAATTGGGGAAGGGGAACAGCCAAGTCGTTGTCCTTCAGTCTTAGTTGTGGAGGGCGCAGATAGCTCAGCTCCAAGTCCAGTCACCATCTGCTGCCTGTTGGCAGCTTATGGCTGCTCAGCTCAAGGTACCATGTTCAATCTTAATTGCTGAGGCGGTGGGGGGGAGGGGAGGGGGAGGCGTAGCCCACTATTTCATGAGGGAGTCAAACCGGACTCTCACCAGCTAAGCCTTCCAGCCTGCCTGTTGACAGCTCAGCAGCAGCTCAGCTCAGTCGCAGCTCACTGGCCCATGTGGGAATCGAACCAGCATCCCTGTTGCTCAGAGCTCTCGCTCTTAACCAACTGAGCCACTCAGCCGGCCCTGGAGACTTGTTTAGTTTAAATTTTATTTCAAATGCAGTTTCAATCACATAACAAAATTTACCATGTTAACCATTTTTAAGTGTACAATTCAGTAATGGTAAGCATATTCACATTGTTGTGCAACAGATCTTTAGAACTTCATCTTGCATAACAAACTATGCCTATTAAACACTAACATTCCCTTCCCCTTTCACCCACCCCTTGGCAACTACCTTTCTACTTCCTATCTCTATGGTTTTTGACTGCTTCAGATAACCCATAACTCATACAAGTGGCATCACACAGTATTTGACTTTTTGTGACTGGCTTATTTACTTAGCATGATGTCCTCAAGTTTCATCCATGTTGTTGCATGTGACAGGATCTCTTTTTTCAAGGCTAAATAATATTCCATTGCAGGTATATACCACATTTTCTTGAACCATACATCCATCAGGGGCTGAATACTTGTAGTTTTATGCTTAATGTACTGGAGACATTACTGAACACACCCTTATTTATGATCTGCATGTCTAAAAATAATTAGAGATAGAAATTTGGGAAGATCACAAGAACATTAGGGGAAGAACATTAAGGGAAACTGATGGTGCATCCTAAGGGAAAAGACCTAGTGTGTTGGCCTTTAATATTTCAAATTGGAGCTTCTTTTATTATTCCTGAAACAGAATTATCTATCTTCAGAGCAATCACAATTGAAGTAAGTTTTCCCTAAGAAAATTGAAGTAATTTTTTCTGAGAACAGGGGCATTCTATTTTTTGTGGTGTAGACAAACCCCTAATATTTCTTTTTTTCTCCTTCCTGTCTGCCTGTTCGACACAGTGTCTGGTAAATACTGACACGCAGCAGGCACTGATAGAAATTGCTCATCAGAGCTCTCAGCTTTATGAGAGAGGCAGCCATATTGTTTCCTGGCCCCTAAAACCAACACTCCAAAACTAAGCTCATATCTCTTCTCGCTTGACCTGCTTCTCCAGGAAGCCCATTCTTGTATCAGTGCAAATTAGAGACCTCAGTGTTACCCTTCTCGATTCCTTTACCAACCCCCTACCATATCCAAACAATTACCAAAGCCAGTTGAGTTCTGAGTCTATCTCTATCACCCCCACCCTCTTGGTGATGCTACTACTGTTTTACAGTTCTGCTGTGGTTAATGTAGACAAGGGTATATTCCAGGAGATGGGAGAAGTTTTATAAGAACCACCCTACAGAAGCCTGGTTGGGGAGGAGTTCCATTATTCCTGGAAGAGAGTCTATTAACCTGTTTGTTTGTTTGTTTGTTTGTTTCTTTCTTTCTTTCTTTCTTTTTTTTTTTTTAAGATTTTATTGGGGAATTGGAGCAGGGGAACAATGTTGGGGAATTGGGAAAGGGGAACAGACAAGTTGCAGTCCTTCTGTTCTTCAGTCTAGTTGTGGAGGATGTTGCTTCACTGGCCCATGTTGGTATCGTCATTGCACTCTTCCCAGATGAGGCAGATCAGTCGCCAGCCTCTGGACAGTCGCTCACGGTGGCTCTTGGCAGCTCACGCTGGCTGCCGGCCACTCACTGTAGCCTATGGCAGCCCACTGCAGCAGGGGCTGCAGCTTACACCGTTGCCGGGGCTCATAGCCCAGCTTCAGGTGGAGCTGTTGTTAGTTGTAGAGGGCAGTGTCACTGGCCCTCATGTGGGACCTGAACCGGGGCCATTGGCGTCCCCAAACCAGCTCTTAGCCAATGCGCCACTCGGCCGGCCCGACCTGTTTCTTTTTTATTGCAGTTAAAGTAAGGTATTTCGGAGAGAAAGTCTATGTGCTATCACCTGATCTTTAAGGAGGGACTAAGAATCTTCTTTGGTGGTTTCCCTATATAAATTGAGTAGCTAGCTTGGCAAAGCAAATATTGCTTTAGAACAACTGTTCTCAAACTGTAATCTGGGGAACCCTGGGGTTCCCTGGGATCTTTTGTAGGTCCTGTGAGGCAAAACTATTTTCAAAATAATACTAAGATGCAATGTGCCTTTTTCATTCTTTCTCTACAAGTGTACAGTAGAGTTTTCCAGAGGCTACATAACTCGTGATGAGCTTTTCCTCTGATAGCTAATAAAAAGTGTGCTTGTGTATTCTTGTGTTTCTAGAATCTTCTAAGGGTAGTAAGCTTAGGGTAGAAATGTGTACATTTTCAGAGATGAACTCAGCTTGCCCTTCGCACTCCTACTGCGCACTTACTGGCCACCTTCAGTTATACCCGCTGCCATCTGTGGCTTCATTTTCTTTAGTAAGGCATTACTCCAAATTCCTAAGGTTTTCCTTGTGCCTATATAGAACACAATAAAAGGTAAGTATACTTTGTAGTTTTGATTTGAAAACTTCACTGAATGTTGTTTTAAATTTTTTATTATTAGTTTCAGGTGTACAAAACAATGCAAGAGTTATGCTTTTCACCTTTTCACCCCTCACAAAGTGACAACCCCCCTCTGCTAACCCCCCACCCCCCCACCCCTGATATCATACCTGTCTATTACAATTCCATTGACTTCACTCCCCACACTCCACTTCCCGTGACTATATATATATATTTATAGTTGTGATATAATATTATTCAGTGGCAGCTTCAGATGTACAGTGCAGTGGTCAGGCCTCTACGCCATCCATGAAGTGGTCTCCCTAAGAAGACATGAGTCCATCTGGGCCCCTAAAAAATATTTACAACATTATTCATTGTATTCCCCAAACTGTCTTTCCTATCCCTGTGGCAATATTGAAATTACCACTTTATGTTGTCTTGTCTCTTCCCCTTCTCCCTCATCCCCACCCCCTCCCATCTAGCAATCATCAGTTTTTCTTCTATGTCTCTGAGACTATTTCTGTGTACATTGCTCGTTTATTCAGTTCTTTAGATTACACATATAAGTTAGATCATATGGTATTTGTCTTTCTCTGATTGACTTATTTCACTTAGCATAATGTTCTCTAGGTCCATCCATATCATTGCAAATGCTATGATTTCATTCTTCTTTATAGCAGAGTAATACTCCATTGTATAAATGTACCACAGTTTCTTAATCTAGTTGTCTACCAATAGGCATTTTGGTTGTTTCCAAGTCTTGGCTATTGTAAATAACATTGAAATGAACACAGGGGTGCATATATTTTTTTCAAATTAACATCTTGGGTTTCTCTGGATAGATACCCAAGAGTGGAATTGCATGGTCATATGGCAGTTCCATTTCCAGTTTTTTGAGATACCTCCATACTGACTTCCGTAGTGGCTGCTCCAATCTGCAGTCCCACCAACAGTGCATCAGGGTTCCCTTTTCCCCACAACCTCATCAGCACTTGTTTGTTGATTTATTGATGATAGCCATTCTGACCCGAGTGAGGTGGTATCTCATTGTGGTTTTTATACTTCACTGAATTTTTAAATGGTATAAAAATTCTCTCATATTTACTATTTTATCCAAAAATAAAAGGATGTTAACTTATATAGTTTTTATATTTTAGAATAGATTGTTGATTGAAAAGGGGGATGTTAGAACACTTGATTTTTCTACTCAAAGCTACACAATCCATGTCTGTAAATGCTGGAAAAAAATGAAATAACATATCAGAGTTTCTTGACTTGTGGAAGGGAGGGATTTACTCCAGAGAAATGGACAAAACTAAAGACTTAAAAATATGAATGCTTTCCTCAGTTTTACAGATGTTAGAAATTTACCTTATGTGTCTTATGCCACAGAACGCTTTTGAATAACATGATGCCAGTAACATTATTCCGAAACCGACTATTCAGATTTATCTAAACAAAAATGAATTGAATGGCTTAAATGTAGATATGATGAGCTCTTTAGAAGCCAAAAGTTATTCATTACAGCTTCCCAAACTAGAAATGAAAAAGCTATTGAAACATCTAACAGGACAAGTTATCAAATTGCAGTGGCTGGAGAAACACACAATAAAGCTTTGTTCGGATGAAAAAGCATTGAAATAAATCACTTTCTAATAATACAGAAACTTGTCAAATTAAAAAATTAGCTGCAGACATGAAGACTGAGTTAGTATCTTAATAGAAGTGTATTGTTGCTTTACAGATGGAAGAATTTACAGCCACGGCTGGATTTGCCGTTTTGTTTGTATTCTTCCGGTATTAGCACCAAACCAGTCATCAAAGAATATCTTTTTAGTGAATGTTTACCAGCAAACACAAGTAGGGACAATGTATTCAGTATAGAATAACTTTCTGAATTTCATGGTTTACGCTGAAGCACCTGTGTTGAATTTGCCCTGATGATGCAAAAACAGTACTGGATAAAACTACTGGTACCTTTGCACAAACCAAGGCTGTAGCATCAAACCATAAGAGTAGACATGATATGCTTCATGTACTTTCAAGAAAAAAAGGGGAAAAAATGCCAACTTTACTTAAGGATTCCCTTTATGAAACAGTAAAAAATTATGGATTTCATTATAATAAATCTTTTTGGTATGCCATGTGTTGAATGAATGCACTTGTTCTGTATTGGTGTGTGACGGCTGTCTTGAGGTAAAGCATGTGCATGGCTGAGTTGTAAGCTGAACTGGACCCCCTTTTTTTCTTCATAGAGAACCATTTTTGCTTCAAAGAATGGCAGGCAAACTATGGTTATTCATACTTGGGTCATTGGAATACATTTTCTAAAACACAATGAACCAAGTGAGCCTGTGACTTTGTTGCCATTGAAACAAACTAATAATGTTTGTTGCCATTTAACTTGTATCCACCACCATGAGCTTGTTAGCTTCCCAACACTTAGGAACTTTCTGATGAGATCAGTGGTGATATTAACCAGAATGATATGGATGCTGTATAGGAAGTGTGTTAACATTTGAAAGCTCTGCATAAATCATTGAACCAGTATTTTCCAAAAGACCAATGCATGAAATTACAAAATCACACAGGGGTAAAAGACCCATTCAAAGTGTTAGATAGATCATTGGGTTTTCATGTAACAGTCTGAAAGGTTCATTTATATGGCTTTAGATTCTACATTTTAACTAACCTTTAAGAAACTACCATGTGTTGAATTTTGGTTATCAAAAATGAGTATCCAAAATTTTCTGAAAAAGCTTTTAAAATGCCGCTTCTTTTTGCCACTGCTTTGCTGTGTGAGTCTGGATTTTCTTCATATACTTCAATAAAAGCAACAAACAGATTGAGTGCAAGAACAAATGTTAGAATCCAGCTGTTTTCTATTAAGGCAGACATCAAAGAGATGTACAAAATGTAAAACACTGGCACTCTTCTCGCTAATTTTTTCTTCTTCTGAAAATATAGTTTCATGAAAATAAGCTTGTTAACATGTTGATTGGTTTTAGATGAATTAAGATGTTACACGTCTCAGTTTTGCTTTCTAATACAGCAAACGTTGTTAGATAAAACCCACATAAACAAAAGCTCTTTGTAGCCAGCCCTCAATTTTTAAGAGTGTAAAGGAGTCCTGAGACCAGAAAACTTGAGAACTGCTGCCCTAAGAGTATTAACTTAAACTTGGCATTAGCAATATAATCTTGACTTAGAAAAGCTATATGCTATAGATGGTCAGAAGGGTTTTGTTTTGTTTTGTTTTGTTGTTAACATTCATACATTGTTAATCAGCGCAATCCCATAATAGATACAATAGTGCTGCTTGGTAGTTAAGTATTGGGCTCTGGAGGGGTGGTGGTTGCCATGGTTAAATTCCATAGTGTAGTGAAGCACTCACTGGCATACAGTGAGCATCAAATGTTAGCTATTAATGACAGGGAAACAGGAAGAATGAATTCAGTTATGAATTGTCCGCATTGTTAAACTAAAATGCTTTATTTCAATTAGGAATTTTTGCCTCCTTCCTGCTTTCTCCTTGTGGGGAAAGAGAAGGTGAATAGAATTGTACCTATTTCATATCTTCAGGGTTTGCCTTTTCCCTGACTGCAGTCTCCTCAACCTTTAAAAGAAAAACACCCTACTTTTTCAATGGTGGCCATTTATTATTTTGTTTTTCGAATTGAGAATTGTCTGAGTTTCAAGTGTTCTGGTAAATCTAGCTGCCTCTTGGCTTCTATGCCATCGTCTTGAACTTGCTGAAATAAGTGACCTTAAGAATCAAAGTTCTTACCTGGACTCGGGTGTCAACAATGGCTGCAAGAATGAGAGATGCTTAAAGAGAACCTCAGTCCTTTCCTGTAACATGGCCAACCCTGGATGTCTCCCTTCTAATCCTGATCCTGAACATGAAGTCAGAGACATGCCCAGTAGAAGGTTCTCTTCTCCTTGTCTGGGGAAGTTAGTCAGGAGGTTTGTAGGATCTGCATCTGATGCTGGGGAACTGTTGGGGCCAAGCCACTAAACCAACAGACGCTGCTGTGGCTCCACCTGCCTTATTTTGGTGTCCTAAAGAACTAAACCACCATGGCTCGTAAAAGAGTGTTAAAGCATATGTTTTCAGGTTGTATTTCCCTTTTGTTTTCTATAATTTGGACTTTAGGGATTACAAGAAAGCTCCTGTTACCTCTGGTGTTTTCATTTGAAATTAATGTTATCTACTCAAAGCACCGAGTTGAGTATGGCAGTAGGCTAAATTAATATCTTAAAGTGGAACTGTCTTCAACTGCAGTTTACCTTTTCTCCTTTCGTGATGCAAAATATAAGATGGTGGAGATATGGTCATCTCTTTTGAGAGGGTGGGGCACCAGAGTCAGCTCTGAAGGTTCATCTACCAGTTCTTCTGGAAATCTTACCACTGACAGAGATAGGGCCATGAGGCTGTGTGCAGGGTGCAATAGGCCTAACGTTAGAGGGTGGGAAGTTTGCTGCTCAAACCAGTGGAACAAGCTGTGAGGCTCTCATTTACTTTTGTGACATGCTTGCCTGGTTGCTGGGGAGAAAAAGGGGAAAATGGAAGCCCTGCATGCCTTGTCTGGTCTCAAGCCATGTGTGATTGGACCGTCTTGATCTCTTGAGGCCAGAACTGATTTCATGGTCAGTCAGCGGTAAAAGTGATGAGGAGAAGCTAGACTAAAATAAAATATACATGATCTGGGAAGAAAGGGGAAAATGGTTTTTTAATGGGATGACATTAAAACAGAAATTAGTCACAGCTTACTAAATATTGCTGGGGGCCTTTTTATCTTAACCACCTGCTTTTCTACTCTGGCTCATTCGAAAGATAACATCTGAGTGTTAGCGCAGGAGATTTCCAGGACACTGTGTTATGTAACTTGAGATCTATTTGTACTCTCTGATGATGCGTGGACAGATTGATAACAGTTGTTTAGATTTAAAGCCTTCCCTAGGATCCACTGACGTGGTGTTTCTGGGGTGTATGGCTCTCTATATAGTGATCTCCGCTGTGACACTGGATCCCAGTTGATGTCAGCATCATGCAATTCCGATTCTAAATCTCTGTCCAGCCTTTGTTTGCCTGCACTTTGCATAAGCACCGTTTTGTCCCCTTTTCACAGGGCCTAGCTCATGGTAGGCTCTTGACTGGCACACCCAGCAGTCTCTTTAGTTCAATTCATGAACCCAAACCGTGGCTTTGCTCACGAGCTGACCATCTTAGTGTGAATTTTGGTTAAAGCATTTGTGTTTTGAGGATTTGGGAGAATAAAATGTAACGTAATGAACTCTGCTCCTTTTTGCTTACAGGGTACTTACAGAGAAAATGCCAGTGATCATTAGGACGCTGCGGCAAGCTGTGTGTCAGGTGCTGCAGGGCACTGCCTGCCACTGTCGGAAGGCTACCCTGCTGAGCCGATTCCCGGGCTCCTCCCCTTGGCCAATGCCAGGAGATGCCAACTTCCACTCTGCCTCTTTCTCTGAAACAGACCAGCCACGCATCTTAATTACAGGTTGAGTTTCTTTTCCCTTTTTTCCAAGGATTATTTTTGCAGCTGATTATTTTCTTTGCTTCTTTGTGGCTGTATTTGTTTTATATTCCATTAGCGTCTTTGTGGCTATGTGTTTGTTTTTAGAATGTCTAACATGCCACCAGCTGACACTTGTTCATCAGAAAGCTCCCTTTTCCGCTCTTGGCTTCCTCCACAATATTGCAAGTCCGAAATCCTCATTTCCCCGCTGCTGCCAGCGCTTGGTTTCTTCCCTGCCATAATTTTTTATTGTCTGAGGGAGGACCTAGGAAGCTGGGGGCCCACAAACTGCTTTGGAACTGGGTTCCCCTTCCCTGTTAGGATCAACCTGGGAGCAAAGACTCACAGAGAGGGAGTGTGCAGGGACTAGAACACTAGTCCTATGGATTCTGGGATCAGGAGCATCTTGTCTTGACCAATGCCTTAGTCAAAACTCGGTGTCACTCATCCCAAGCAGTTACTGCACATTCGTGTGTTGGAGAAGATAAGTTGGGGGCTGGCTGGAGGAACTCACCCCCAACGTCTCATGTTGCCGTCCACCTCGTCCTCACCAGACTTGCTTCCTGATCCTCTTTACCTGGTTTCCACCCAACACCTGATTCTATACCCTCCTCACTCCAAACTTCACTCCCATGTATTTCTAGCCAACGCAGACCCACCTCTGATTTGAGTAGCCAATTTTATTTCCTTCTTCTTGCCCAGTTTTCTTCTCTTGGCTTCTCGTCACAGTTTGTGTGTATGTTTCTTTCACTGCCTCCTGTTCTCTTCCCACTATGAATGGGTTTCAAATATAGTCGGTTCCCCTCTGCACTTTCCTGCATTGATTCGCCCAGCTTGTCTGTGTATTGTTTTAGTCCCTCCTACCTCCACTAACGAAGCATCTTCCAGGGCCCATGTTACCATCAGTGGGCCTGGTTTTAGTCCCATGTTAACCAGGCCTTACAGGAAACCCTATTTTTTTTTTTTTAATCTTCCTGCCTCATGAATTACTCTCAGATGAAATTTATGACTTTGTTTCCCCACATGTGCTCCCAACCCCCCAACTTGCCTGTTTCTATCAGTGGCATTTTTAATGCCATTTTGTTGATGTTAATGACTTTATATCGATTCAGTTATGAGCCCAGCCCTTTTTTTCAGATGGTTTCTTGGTTTGTTTCCCACTACCTTCACCCCCTTTTCCTTTCACGTCCCATTCTAGTTCTAATGGAGGATGGGGTTCTGGAAAACCCCACCAGAAGTTGATACAAACTGTTATATGTGTCTTTGAGTATTTTGTTACCCATAGCAGACAAGTTTCAGAGCCCATCAAATAACCAAGGCAAGCATGGGAGTGAATTCCTGGCCCAAGGAGCCGGAAGAGTTGTCCAGTTTTCTTGTGATTTTTCTGTTTCTGCATCCTGCTCCTCCTCAGCCACTCCGTGTTGGGAGGGAGCTTTCCCTCTGAAACTAATATTTCCTGTATTGATTTCTGTCCTTGCTTGGAGGAGGTAATTCGATTCTATCAGGCCAACCTGGTTCTTTCACTAATTAGCTACGATGATAAATATAGTCTTATTTCATTATTACATTCTGGGGATAATTGCATGGGCTAGATTTGGATTAAAGTGTTACTTCTTTCCTTTCATCTAGGGGGCCTTGGCCAGCTGGGAGTGGGGCTTGCTAACACTCTGAGGTAAGAGCCCTGAAAGTTGAAATTTAAAGTCTGAGTTCTTCAGTATGGGAAGTATGTCTTGGGTCCATTTAACCATTTCATCTTTTCTTTCCCCACTGCCCCTTACAATTTTTAAGATACCATATCTAAATGACTGTTTAAAATACGTTTCATTTTGCCTCCTAATACTATAGGCGTTGTTGCAGGTCCTTGACTCAACGTCCCTACACTGATCCTTTACCCATTCTCTTTTCTAACTAAGGCAGAGTAAGACACATAACTTCAAGTGATTCACTCTATTTTTAGAAGTTTGGGGGCAGAGGGACGTGCATACAAAAACTGATAAGAACAGTGTGGGATTTGGAGAGAGTGAGATGAAAGGATAAGAAGGGAGGAGAGAAGAATGAGGAAGGAGAGGGAAAAACTTAAAGGTACTAGGAAGACATTGGTGGCAAATATAGGGGTGTTAATGGGGTGATGGGGCCATAAGTAGGGAGAGGGAGACCTGAGTCTGGCCAGAATTGTTGGGGAAAGGCTGACAGGAAATTACACTTCCTGTTTGAAAGATTATTTTCATAGGACCAGTTATATCCTAGATGTACTAACTTATGTGTATTGATTTTCCTTTTAGGAAACGATTTGGGAAGGACAATGTGTTTTTGTCTGACATAAGGAAACCCTCTGATCACATCTTCCATAGTGGTAAGAGATCATGATGGCTTGCTTTTATTTTTATTTTTAATTTTCAAAGTACAGTTGGAAGGGCAGCTTATGGAATTAGTGTGTGCAAGAGCTCATAACCAGGCTTGTTAATTAAAGAAAGAGAAGTCATTGAAGCACAGTTGTGTCACTTAAAAAAATTTCATATTTTTGTTCTTGGCAGTTCTGTAGAATGTCTACACTAACACTGCTGCTTATTCAAGTGTTATAAGAACACGAAAGTTCTTTTGAATGTGAGGTAAAATTTTGGAATAATGTCTTTGGATATCTTTGGAGTAGTATCTTTGGAATAAAAACTTTCATTCTTATCTTTTTGAGTTTTTAGTTAACTTCTTGGCTCTGAGAGCAATCAAGCAAAAATTGTGTTTTGTAAGAAAGAAAAGGAACTTTAAAATTTTGGAGAATTTAATCCTCATATTTCAACATGGCCTTGTGCTTGAACTACTGTGCACACGTACACACACACAAATCTGAAACCCCTGTAGTCAAGTTTTCCACTAGCTCAGAATTGTTATTATAATGTTTTCCAATCCTGATTGGTTCAGTGTCATCCTTTTGCAGCTTACAGTGGGGAAGAGCGGTAATTTGCTATCGTTTGGGAAAATTGGCATTGAACAAAATCGACTCCGCCTCTAGCCTAACCAGATATGATGTGTCATTCTTCTGTACCCCACGGTCTTTTGTTATTTCTTTTTCAACCCATTCTCTATTCCTTTTAAAATTTGCAACTTTTAAACACAGTGAAGTCACTCTGCATGTAGGGTTGGTGGTAACAGTGCTGACTGGAGCAGCTGCCTGCTTGTGACATTTCTTCCACTTACTCTCTATTTGATCCTGGCAAGTTTTAACCACTCTGTGCCTCAGTTTCCTCAGCAGTCAATGTATCTGCCTCAAAGGCCATGTGAGAGCTAAATATACAGAGAGCCCTTAGAACAGTGCTTGAAAGTCTAAGTCCTATTTAAGCAGTAGCTATTATCAACTGTGGGGTGGTTGGAGTTGGTGATTCTTCCATAACAAAAATGCTATGTGGTGTCCAAGTGGTTTGGTTACCAAGTTGATACTAATAGAATTCACAAATCAACAGGGGAGAGGGGAAAGGTCCATTTAGCTCTTCAAACCCAAAACTTTTTTACTTCACCGTTTTCCCTGTAGGCCCATTTATTTATTCCGACATCCTGGACTACAAGAATCTTAGGGAGACGGTGGTAAACCACCGCATCACCTGGTTGTTTCATTATAGCGCTCTGCTCAGTGCTGTTGGAGAAGCAAATGTATCCTTGGCGAAAGCCGTAAACATCACAGGTAAATCTCTGAATCCTGCCCACAATCATGTTTTCCAGTTTTTCCAGTTCTTCGGTAAGAGATTTTTCAGATTGTGATACTGACTGTTGATTTCAGGATTGCATAATATTCTGGATGTTGCCACAGAACACAATTTGCGATTGTTTGTGCCCAGCACGATTGGCGCTTTTGGTCCCACGTCTCCCCGGAACCCAACGCCTGATCTCTGCACCCAGAGACCCAGGACGATCTACGGCGTGTCCAAGGTCCACGCGGAGCTCATGGGAGAAGTACGCATCACTTGGCAAGATGACTCAGTGTTTCCTTTTCTACTCTTTTTGCCTCAAACATCTGCTGGTTCATCCTTGGAGGGGACTTTCCCGCTCCCCGGTTCTAGCCCCCAGAAATGCTCCTAAACTGATTGTGTTTGCCAAGCAGCAGGTACGATAGCTCCAGAAGAACTTTTCAGCCATCTGGTAACACTCATACTCCTAGAGTCCCCTCAAATGGCATTTGCTGCCCGTTTCATTTGTACTGCATTATTCTTTCAGGCTCCCAGTATTGGTAGCGAGCGACTGGTTTTATTTTAAAACTTTATATTATGGAAAATTTCGAGCATCTTCTTGGTTTTATTTTTTTTGTACTTTGTTTCTGTAACTCTATAGTAGATTTTAGTTGGTGGGTGTCTGATCCTTCACCTGATATGTCACAGTCATTGCTCTCATGTCACCCACTGTCCTCCCCTGTATTCTATCCAGTGCTTCGTGGCAGGGACCTGCTTATGGAGAATTGTGTGGGATAGTGAGCAGGGATTCCCTTCCAATGAAAGGTTGGAAATTCCTACTGTAGGCTGATGTATTATTTACCATGTTGATGGATCCCCAGAATGATGATTCTCTGAAGATAAAAACTGAAGGGTTATTAAGGAAAAATGAGTGACACTTAGAAATTCTAGAGTCTTCCTTTCCTTGAGGAGAATTTTAGTATAACTGCATGGGGTAATATTTCAGGAGAAGTCTGTTATTTCTTTGTATTGTTCTATCTGATTTCAAAGATTCTTTTTAAAAGTGAGTTTTCTCTTTTTTGTAGTATTATTATTACCGGTATGGGTTAGATTTCCGATGCTTGAGATATCCTGGCATCATTTCAGCTGACTCCCAACCTGGAGGAGGAACAACTGGTACGTGTTGTTTCCTATCTCTTTTGTATGTAAGACAGGCTTTCTTGTATGTAAGACGGGGCAGAGTGGTGATGGATCTCCCATATTTTTAGCCATGTGCTGACTGAGTTTCTGCGTCCTCTCCAGGAAGTGCATCTGAGAAGCTTATTGCAGCCAATTGACTTACACTTGCCAGTGTTATAAATCCATCTCAGGTCAGCCACCCACAGTGTTAGAATCAAACAGATGACATTCGAGAACAAACTTGTTACCCATAATGTAGGAAGACAGCAAATAAGAAATAGCCTTTTTCTTTGCATATAGCCTTTATTTCTTAAGACAGAGAACCTTATTGAAATGGAATCCATGTATTGCATAGTTAAAAAGAACATAAGCATTGTTATCATTATTATTAGTATTATTATTTATCATTGGTTTGGACTCAAGAATGCATTATATTCAGTAACTCCAACATTAGAAATCCTTCCCATACGAGGGGTCCTAGATACAATATAGAAGATACTTGACAAAATCTGAGTGAATTTAAAGGAGGCTCTGGTTTGGGTTACTTTTAAAAATGCTTTGCTTTAATAATGTGCTTTTCCAAGTACATACTGAGAACCCCTAGGGATCCCTGAGACCCTTTCAAGGTGTCCAAGAGGTCAAAACTATTTTTATATCAATACTGAGATGTTATTTGCCTTTTCACTCTCCTTTACAAGTATACTGTGGGGTTGTTCAGAGGCTATGCGATTGATAGTACAGCAGACTGAACACAGAAGCCGATGGGGCATTCTAGTTATCTCCTATTAAGCCAGATAGTAAAGAGATTTTCACAACAAAACACGCCATTTTTCTCACTAAATTTCCCTTTGTTTGAAAAATATATTCTTTTTCATATAAAAATACCATACATATGTATTCTCAGTTAATTTCTGATATAGTAAATATCAAATACAATTCACATTAATAAAACCTCTTTGGGGGTCATCAGTTTGTTGGTTTTTTTAAGAACACAAAGAGGTTTTGAGACTAAGATGTTTGAGAACCACTGCCTTAATCCATGAGGTTCGTTCATGATTGTGTTCTAAGAAGACCCACAGACAGGATTCTCTTTCAGACTACGCAGTCCAGATTTTCCATGATGCTGTGAAGCATAGCAAATTCGAGTGCAACCTAAAACCCAGCACGAGGCTCCCGATGATGTACATCGATGACTGCCTCAGGGCCACCCTGGAAGTCATGGAGGCCCCCGCAGAATCCCTGTCCATGAGGACCTACAATGTCAACGCCATGAGCTTCTCCCCTGAAGAACTGGCCCAGGAGATCCTGAAGCATGTACCGGAATTCCAGATCACCTACAACGTCGATTCTATTCGACAGGCCATAGGTTGGTACATCATTGCAAACCCCTCAAAACCAAAATGAGGGATGGCTGAGTTGCTTAGTTGGTTAAGACTAAGCTTAAGAGCATGAGCTCTGAGCAACAGGGCTGCCGGTTCGAGTCCCACATGGGTCAGTGACGCTGCACCCGAACTGAGCTGCCTCTGAGCTGCCAACAGGTGGCAGGATGGCTCAGCTGGTAAGAGCATGTGTTCCTAACAAGACTGCTTATTTGATGGTGGGCTATGCCCACCCACAACTAAGACTGAACTGGACACCTCGAGCTGAGCTGCCACCTGAATGGCTCCAGTGGATAGAGCGTGTGCTCTTAACAACAAGGCTGCCGATTGGACTCTAGTATGGGATGGTGGCTATGTTCACCCACAGCTAACATTGAACACAGCACCTTAAGCTTAGAGGCCACGAGCTGCTGACAGTCAGCCAGATGGCAACTGGCGCCCTCCACAACGAAGATTGAAGAATAACAATTTGGCTGGTCCCTTTCCCCAATTCCTCAACACTGCTCCCCTCCCCCAATTACCCAATTTAAAAAATAACAAACAAAAAAAACAAAATGAAACTTTGGTTTGCACCTGGAGTCCCTTGAGGACATAAACTGTGGAGTAGAAGGAGAGCACGGTGCCTTCCCAGGGGTCTGGAAAAGGAGCTGCTGTTGAGCCAAAGCCTGCAGATGCTGCAGTTTGGGGCAATAATATCCAAAGGGGGTGGAATAGCTTCATTCCAAATAAACAGTCAGTACTTTATAGTTTAAACATAAAACAAGCACACATCAGATGCAAATAGCCCTGGGTTTTAAATGCTGTGACTGTGCCACTCTGTGGCCCTGAGCACCGTTTGAATATAAGATTCCTACTGTATGAGTTTGCTTGTGATTTTAATAGTATGTAACAATTCAGTGTCTGACAGGAGACATGTAATACAATCTTCCAATCTAAGAGGGTGACTGTGTATGTGCATAATAGCTGCACTGGTCTGCTCAAAGGGGGCATTCGAAAGAGGGGTTTCTTTTGTGGTCCTTTGTATGACAGACCTTTCGATAAATTTGTTGGAGACTTTTTGGCAACTCCAGAATCTGAAAAACTTAAGCTCCTCTTTCATATTTTTTCCTAGCCGACAGTTGGCCAATGAACTTTGATGACAGCAATGCTCGGAAAGACTGGGGATGGAAACATGATTTCGATCTTCCAGAGTTGGTGACGACCATGTTGAACTTCCATGGTTTCGATACCAGAGTTGCTCAAGCTAATTGAAGGAGTCAACAGAAGAGCTCATGCATCGTGGACTGCTGTCAAGGGAAGACAGTAGTGACCCCAAGGTTATAGACCCCTGAGAACCTAGATTGTTGGAGTTGAAGGCCTCATTGGACTAAATTTTGGCAGCTCACATTGAACTGCCAGATGGAGACTCGAGTTGGCTTCAGCATTTTTACAGTGCTGTTGGTTAGGTGGTAGGACTTCTAAAGCTTTGCTCTTCGCCTAAACTTGTCCAAACACACACATCACAGAATGAAGACTGAAGTCATAACAGTCTCTATTTCCTTAATTAAAATGAAGTGACCATGTCTGGGAAGGTGGAAGTATGTGATGTTTGTGTTTAATTAAATTTAATTTAAATATCACTCCTAAGACTCTATTTTTCTCTTGACTAGAGACTAAAGATTACATTTCAGAGACTCTCAAAGATGCCCTTCTAATTTAAAAGTATTCTTTTCTGTCTCATCAGCACATAAAATGGTTTGATATATTTATTAATCTCATGTTCATAATGCTGAAGAGATTTTAACGCTTCTTCAAAAATTATTATCTCATTTATTTTTCTGTAAGAAAATATGTCTGTAGGAAATTAAGAATATAAAAGAGGATGTAACTAGTGAAGGGCAGCACCTCTTATTTGGATTGCCTTCTGGTTAGTGAGCTAAGTGGTAATTAGCAGGAATGTCATTCCCTTACCTGGCAATGGCAGTCTCCCACGGGAGCTTGTCTAAATATGCAGGTTTCTGGGCTCCACCCCTTCAGGGTGACTCAATAAATAGGGATGGGCATCTCAATGTGCCACTAGTCCTATTCCAGCTCCAGCCCATTAGTATAGACCAGTTCCAAACACTATTTTCTAAAGAGAACTTTCTCGTTACAGCCTTTTTTATACACTCTTAGACCAAGACTTTGGAGGAGCTACTCTAAACACTCTGAAGCCATTACTGTATAAATATATACAGAATTTACTTTTTTTCCCAGCTACCTCAAGATGTGCTACATGTGGAATCACTAGAAGGTGAAACTGCACAGATGAATCATGGGTATATTAGTAAACAGCAGTCACGGATTAAAAGGCATTTATTGTATGTGCTTAATGACAATGTTATGTATTTGGAATTTTTAACAGCTAGTAGTAGGAACATAAATTTTTTGGAGGCATAACTGGATTTACAATCTGTTTAACTTGTAACTGGAGAACTTCTAGATAATTGAATTATCAAATAACAGTTATGTTGATATAATTTCTGCCCTTACTTAGCATAATTAAGCCTACATTTCTACATTTTATTTTCTAAAACCAAACAGCTACTAATGAGCTTTTTTTTTTACAGCTTTATTGAGATATATTTTACATACCGTAAAATTCAGTATATAGATTTTTCAGTATATTCAGAGTTGTACAGCCATCACTATAATCTAATTTTAGGCCATTTCAGCATCCTACAGAGAACTGCATACTAGCTCTTCTCACCCTAGGCAACCATCAGTTTACTTTCTGTGTCTACTGATTTGCCTGTTCTGGACATTTCACATAAGGGGAAACATACAATATGTAGTCTTTTGTGAATGGCTTCTTTTTGTGAAAACAAACTTAATGTAATGTTTTTAAGGTTCCTGTTGTAGCATGTGTCAGTATTTCATTTATTTTTATTGTACTTTATTGCATCACTAAATAGTATTCCATTGTGTGTAAATACCACATTTTATTTTGTCTATTCATCAGTTGAGGAATGTTTAGGTTGTTTGCACTTTTTAGTTATGGATAATATTGTTATGAATATTTATAGATATTTGGGTCTTGAAGCTCATTTTTTTTCTCACTGTTCACAGTTTGAAAAAGTTCTTAAGCTTTCTTAATTTATTCTTAGTTATTGTAAAGGAACAGAAATTAATTTTTTCCTTCCATGAAAAAGGAAGAAAGAGCTGAATTGAGTGACCCTTTTCTTTAGACCCTACTCTTCCAGCATTTCCACTAGGTTCCTTGGGTGACCTTGTAATTGGGGCCCTTTGGAGGGATTTGTTCTGGAATGGCTATAGAGTTTATAAATCTATAAATGCCTCTTCAGGAGAACCTTGAAGAAGTGTAAAAGAACAAGGAATGCTTTGAATTATACAGATGATTCTTACTGACATCTTTGCATTCTAATTAAGACTAAAATAGAGTTGCCCTTTCTATAATATCTACATACTTTCTATCTGGTGCGCATCTTGGGGTCCCAGGAGATGACTCAATGTTTTTCTATAAAAAGCTTTCCTTTCTGTTGGGAGAAAAGGTTGTTGTTGTTTTTGTTTGTTTGTTTGTTTGTTTTTAAAAACATCAATGGAGAAGCCCCAGTCGCCTAATGGATAAGGCATTGGCCTCCTAAAAACATCAATGGATTTTATTGGTCACCATGAAAAGTCTGAATTTTAAACAGATTCTTGGACTGGGGTTTCATATCCATCAGCTTGCTCAACTTTAGCACCTGTCTCATCCCCAGTAGCTTTTCCAGAACTGCTACCTTCACCATGAAGCTCCATGAGTTTTCCCAATTCAAACTTGGCCTTCTTCAGCATTTTGACTTTTCTAACAAAGACATCATGGAGTGGATAAATAGATTGGCAAGCCTTTTCTATGTCTTTTCCAATGCTATCTGGAATCAATTTATTGACCACTTCTTTCAAGTCATTTGTCTGCACCTCGCGGGTCATGATTTCCATCATCTTCTTCTGGATTTGGTGGACCTGTTGATGCTGAGCATAAGAGGTCTTCCGAATCTGATTGTTGTGTTTTTAGTGAAACCAACACAGAATAGACGAAGCAAATAACCATCGGTAGTCTTGACATCCACATGAGCTTCAATCATGGTCTGCCATTTTTTTACCATGGAGCACATTTTGTCACGGGTAAGATCCATGCCATGGAAATTAGTCAGGCAGTTTTTGCCTTGAACATCCTTAGTAATTAACTTGAGTTTTCTAAATGCAACTTCATCATTCTGCAGATCAGCCAGGCTCACTTCAAAAACACGACCCTTGAGACCATCAGATGCAATTTTGGTTCCTTGAGTTCTTGTGACTAGTGTTTTCCCAATATTTCTTATATTGAACATAGCTGGTGCTTTGACATCATACCAATCTTTCTTAGAAAATGAGTCAATCACTTTTTTCTTGGCTCCCTTCTTGCCGCCTTTCGTAAGGCGCTTATTCTTGCCGACCATCATGGTGCAGCTCACAGAGCCAAAAGGCTGGGAGAAAGGGTTTTTATGGTTAATTTAGAAATGATCTGAAGAAGGGAAAAGTGTGGGTTTAATCAGAAAAATACTTTTTTATTTTAAATTAGAAAAGGAAGAATACAAAGGTTGACTTAACTCTGCTGTTTTTCACTTTGAAGGTTTCCACAGACCACCAATGTGGTTATTAGTTCTGCTAACGTGTTTACTATATGGCATTGCCACATGTGCCTTTGTGTCATGCCACAAACAGCACAGCCTAAGGGCTGCCAGCAGAGCATACTGTTTAAAATAAAGAAACAGGCCCTGGGCGACAAATATTATTGCATGCTTCAGACACTTACTGTAGAAGGGGTTGGATGCTAATAGTATCTTTTAACTGGCTTAGGCCAGATTGACAACTTGTTATTGTGTTTTATGGTAAGGGCATGAGTGTTTTTTAAAAGAAATTTAAAATATTTTCATTTAAAAATGTTTCTATTAAGAATTTAAAGAACTGAAAGTTATATAATGAAAAAAAAGTTGTCTTCTCCTCTAAACCCAATCAATCACTGACTTTAACAGTATAGTGTGTATCTGTATTTCCCCATTCTTATACAACATAGTAGCAGATAGTGAAACATTTTTATTTTTATTTTTTTGTAACTATAAAAGTAGTGCTAAGACAGAATTGCCAAGTTTTGGAAAAGAATCACTTGCAATTCTTGCCAGCTAACATACTAGCTGTTTTTTCATATTCCTATCCATTCTCAGATGTATTACAAGTAACTTAAATGTAGTTTTAATATTTACCATTTAAAAATAGCTGCATAATACCCATTGAATGGACAACCATAATTATGTAATCAATCCATTGTTTAATTGTTTTATTTAAAAACTCAGAAGTACAATTACTATGTCAAGGGGTATAAACACTTTACTTGCCTAATTTTACATACTCAAATTCCTATTGAGAAAGAGTAGAATTAATTTATGATGAAATTCTGCTCTACTATCCATACCCCTTCTCTTGGTACATATTTATTTATCAAGATATGGTTTGCACTTATTTAAAAGTTTTAATTTGATAAAGGTTTTGGAACTATAAACTCTATTTTGTGCTAGAGAATCTTGCACAAATCTTTGTGCTAAGATTCTAATTGATATTTATCCAAAGAATATGAAAACATAAACTTGAAAAGATATATGCACTCCTGTGTTTTTTGAAGTGTTAGTTAACAATAGCCACGATATGGAAACAACCTAAGTGTCCTTCAATAGATGATGGGATAAAGAAGATGTAAAATACACACACACACACACACACACACACACACACACACACACACACACACGAATACTAAGTCATGAAAAAGAATGATGTGGATTGTACAGTGGAAGGGAGTCAAAGGAATTGTAATAGATATGTATGATAATGTGGGGGTGGCGATTGGGGGAGGGGCGTTGTCACTTTGAGGGGTAAAAAGTATAACTATTGCACTGTGTTGTACACCTGAAGCTAATTTAAAAAATGTTTATTTCACAATAAAAAATAAAAAAGTAAATAAAAATGTAAAATAAAAAAAAATGGAAAGCAAGAAAGCTGATAACAGACTAAAAAAAAGAAAAAAGAATGAAATGTTGCTATTTGAGACAACATGGATGGACCTTGAGGATTTTGTACTAAGTGAAATAAGTCAGATGGAGAAAGACCGTATGATTTCACTTGTATGTGGAATCTGAAAAACAAAACAAAGTGATAGATACAGAGAACAGGTGGGTGGTTGGTTACCAAAGTGGAAAAGGGTTGGGCAGTGGGTGAAATAGGTGAAGAGGCTCAAATGTGTGGTGATGGATAATAACTAGGCTTACGGTGCTGATCACTTAGTAGTGTATACAAATACTGAGTTATACACCTGAAACCTATCTTATATACCAATTTTACCTCAATTACAAAAAAAGAGAGAGATTTGAACTGATGTGAAAAAAATAGTAGATCTCAGACTAATCTAATAACTGCCTCTAAATCAGTGTATTGGTTCCATAAGGCACTCATAAGACATTAATCCTATTTTTAAACCACATTTTATTAAGATAAATTAGGGTACTTGCTTTTTTGAAAATAGAATGATCTCATGTCAATTTTTATGGTTTTAATATTATGTATGCCTGACTATAAAAGGAATGAGTGAACAGGTAATGCCTCGTCTTCCAATGTAAAGACCCCCTAAAACTTCTCTGCCTAACTTAAACATACAACTTTTAAAGTTGTAGATGAGGTGGTAAAATAGATACCTTTAATATTAATTATGTGTTTCAAATTTGTTTATCTCTTAACCAAGAAATGAGCTTTTCCCCTCTTACAATCATGTTTCATGAATGTCATTCAAAGTTTAAATTCACTTATTTTGTAAAATTTATATGAAACCAGAAATCTTCAAAAAAGAAAAACATATACATTGTATAGTGTTTTTCAATATTAGTTGGTAACCATAGAAGTTGAGGTTCCATTTTAGGTCTGTATCTACTACTTTTTCTTTTTAGTTTCTAATTAAAAATTTTTTCAGATGTTAACTAGACTTACTGTGGTGATCATTCACAATATATACAAATATTGAATCATTACATTGTACACCTGAAACTAATATAATGTTATGTCAATTGTACCTCAATTAAAAAATGATTAAAAACAAAAAACTTATGCTCATTGTAAAATTCAAGCAGCATGAATGGGTAAATAAAGTGAAAAATATGTTTTTCAGTTGCCCTCTATAGAGGTGATCATATTGAATCCTCTGGTTGCATATTTTGCATATTCAGCCATATATATATATATATATATATATATATATATACACACACACACACACTATTCATATATACATATATACAGAGGGTGCCTAAAAATGTATGCACATTTTAAGAAAGGAGAAATGTATTAAAATTGTAATAATATATACCAACAAGAAATGAATACAAGTCACATTTGAGTTCTGCAATTACAAGAGGTGTTCCAAGTGGTTTACCATCAGCATCCAGACACTTCTGATTATGGTGAACTACTGCTTGAGCAACATTGACTGAAGTGGCTACTTGTATACATTTTTTTGGCACCCCTGGCATATGTAGTGTGTGTGTGTATACCATGCTATTTTCATTTAAAAGCCTACGATGATTTTCAATATGAGTTCATTTGGATCAGCCTCATTTATTTTAAAAGCTGCATAACTTTTCATTGTATGGATGTACAAAAATATATTTAACTGATTTCCTAATGATGGACATTTAGAGTCTTTCCAGTCTTTCACCATTACAATGCTGCAAAGAACATCACTGCAAATATTGTAAACTTTTTTTGGCTGAAAGAACCAAAGTCACTCTCTGGGATTTTTGAAGAACAGAGTTTTTATATACAAATAATGAAGTTCTTAAAAGGGCAAACATTCCCTTTTTTTTTTACCACAATAAAAATTTACTGAATGAATATAAAGAATTAAAACAGTGCTATTAACCCCAAAGTTTTTATGAAAAGAGATACATAGATACACCTGAAACTAATTTAAAAAATAAATAAGTTTAAAAAAGAGATACAAAGAATAAATGTCTCATAGTTCTTAAAGTGTGTTTACAACTGGGAGACTGATTGCTAAATAGACAGAGAAGCTGCTTCAGAAGTGGACCGACTGTTACTTCATTACTAAGGTTTAAAGTATTGATGTTCATGGTTTGTGTTCTATTCCAGATTAAGTTAAAATAACTCTCTTGGATTTTTCCATTTTGAAACTTTCATTATGTAAAAGGAATAATCTAGCATTGTCAGAATAAGCAGAGTAACTACTTAACAATTTCTTCACAAAGTCATGAAGTATTGTGTTGAATCAGTAAGGAATAAATACTTGGAATGTAAGTGAAAGATGGAAAAAGGAAGCCCGTGTTCCCAGCTTAATTCTAAAAGGGCAGTTACTGTTCACACTGTCTTATCCATTGAGGAGTCACTTCTCTTGGGTCCATATTTCTACATTTCTCTCATCTCTCAGTTCCACTAAAGCCTGCAAACAACATTTGTCTCATTCCTGGGCCCATCCAGACCTCTGCTGGGAATCATGATCCAAAGAACCAAAAAGGAGACTTCCAGCCCAGCAAATAGCAAATGCCACATTAAATGCCTTCATTCTTTTCTGAACATGAGACCTTTGGCACACTAGAAATCTACATTTCTTCCAAACAAGTACAAAAGTGTGAAAATCTGATTTTAAAGGGAGGCTTGATTTGTGGGAAAAGCTTCACACTTGGCAGAGAAATTAATTCGGGCCATAGTTTTGCCCCCAGTTGTTAATTTTGACAAAGTCACTCCTATCACTTCGTTGTGTGTTTCCATTTCTTCTCCTGTGGAAATGATGTGAGCCTGGCTCAGCAAGGCTGCTGCTTCCCCACCCTCCAAAGCTGAGGTTTTAGAAATATACTCATACTGAAATGTTCCTTAAAAAACTAACATTGGGTATGCTTGAAAGAATATTTGTGGGCTCGCTGAATGGCGCATTGGTTAAGAGTTGGCTAGGGAACACGAGCTCTGAGCAGCAGGGTCCTGGTTCGGATTCCACATTAGGGCCAGTGCCACTGCGTCCTCTACAGCTAAGATGGTGAACAACAGCTTGACCTGGAGCTGGGCTGCTGTGAGTCGCTGGTGATGGCTTAGGCTGCAGTGGGGCTGCAGTGAGCTGCCATAAGCTACCATGAGTGGCCTGCAGCCAGTGTGAGCTGCCAAGAGCCTCCATGAGCGGCCGTCCAGAGGCTGGTGACCGATCTGCCTCACCCAGGAAGAGTGCAATGATGATACCAACATGGGCCAGTGAATCAACATCCTCCACAACTAGACTGAAGAACAAAAGGACAGCAACTTGTCTGTTCCACTTTCCTGAGTCCCCAAAGCTGTTCCCTCCCCCACTTCCCCAATAAAATCTTTAAAAAAAAAAAAAAAAAAGAATATGTGTAAGCATGTAAATTATGAAGCCCAATAAAACAAACTGCCATGAACCCACAACTATGCTTAGGAAGTGAACATAAGCATCCTCGCCTCACCACTTTTTCTCTCGTGCAGTTTTGCTTGTTAGAGGTGGATGGAGCAGCATATTTCCTCCCTTCCCTGGTGAGACATTAAGGTTCCGGAGGAAGATGAGTCAATATTTCCATTCCTTTTTTTCCCTTTAAATAAACTGTTGTCAAAATACCTTTATTTAATGGGCCAGCCGAGTGGCGCATTGGTTAAGAGCTGGTTTTGGGATGCCAGTGGCCCCGGTTCAGATCCCACATATGAGGGCCAGTGACACTGCCCTCTACAGCTAACAACAGCTCCACCTGGAGCTGGGCTGTAGCCCCAGCGACGGTGTAGGCTGCAGCCCCTGCTGCAGTGGGCTGCCATAGGCTACAGTGAGTGGCCGGCAGCCAGTATGAGCGGCTGGCAGCCAGTGTGAGCTGCCAATAGCTGCGATGAGCGACCATCCAGAGGCTGGCGACCGAGCTGCCTCGTCTGGGAAGAGCACAATGATGATATCAACATGGGCCAGTGAAGCAACGTCCTCCGCAACTATACTGAAGAACAAAAAGATAGCAACTTGTCTGTTCCCCTTCCCCGATTCCCCAGGGCTGTTCCCCTCCCCCAAGTCCCCAATAAAATCTAAAAAAACCCCAAAACATTTATTAAAAAAAAACTTTCCTTAAAATTATTCAGCACGTTCATATTAAAGCCAAATTGTTTGGTTGCCTTGTTGAGAAATATAAAATGGCTGAATTATGGATTTCCATTCAGTGAAATAGGTAGAATATATTGCAGCAGTTTGAAAATTCCTACTTTGTCTCTTAAGTCATAGATTTGTTTGGAGGGGAAAAAAATTGCTAACTCTCTGCCGTATGCTTCAAAACTAATTTTGCAATGTTTAGTAAATTCTGGAAATGAACTGCTGTGCTGGCATATTTATTCAGTCTTGAAACAGATGGGATTCTGTTTGGAAGGAAGAAATGAATGATTTTTGAGAATCTTTTTTTTAATAAAAGATTCAAAAACTGTCCCCATTAATATTGAATATTGGTCATGTGGCAGTTCATATAATTGTATGGAAACTGTTTTCAACACTTTCATTCAGTAAAGACGATTTACAATTCCCTGGAAAGACTACTTTGCACTAATAGACAATGTTTTTTGTTTTTTAAAAAATTTTATTTATTTATTTATTTATTTATTTATTTATTTATTTATTTAGAGACTCAAACCCTTAGCAGGCACTTTTACTTAGCATTTAGGGATAAGCTGTTTTTTTCCAGGACCCATCAGCTCCAAGTCAAGTCGTCCTTCAATCTAGTTGTGGAGGGTGCAGCTCAGCTCAGCTCCAAGTCCAGTCGCTGTTTTTAATCTATTGGGTTGTCAGAAAAGTCATGACATATTTTTTTCTATGTTTTTCATTGCAAAAATGCGTCATGTCTTTGCAGGGGGTGCAGCCCACCATCCCATGCAGGAATCAAACTGGCAACCTTGTTAAGAGCACATGCTCTAATCAACTGTGCCACCCGGCAGTCCCTATTTTAATACTCAGTTTAGTAAATGCTTCTGTTTTGCTTTCATTTTCACAACAAATTATCTGGGAACCTAAAATGACTTCATAATTTAAAAATATACATATGTATCACTTATACCTCTCCTATCCCCAACAGAATTTTAAAATACTGGTTTTGGTATTTTTTCCCCTTTTCACTTAAAAGTTACATGCATAAACTCTTGCTTCCCTTTTTCATTTTATTCACTTGTGTGTCAGATGTTGTTGTTGACTCTGGTGAGGGTAAATGCATATATAATTTTACTAGACCCCAATATTCTTAATCATTTTTTATTAAAGTATAACATAATAGGTATACAAATCTTATGTGTACAGATGGGTTCATTTTTACAGATGGGTACATTTGTGTAACTACCTAGGATCAAGATATAGAATATGTCAGCTCTCAGAACCTCTTTGCCCCTTCCTTGTCACTAGCCATCCTGTCCCAAAGGTAATTAGCACCTTCACTTCTAACGCTATAGATAAGCTTTAATGTTTTGGAATTACATGTCATTAAATCACAGAGTCCTTTTTTTGGCACCTGCCTTTTGCTCAACATTGTACTCATGAGATTCACCCATGTGGTTGTGGATAGCCATAGTTCGTTCACTTTCCTGCTGTATCGCATTCCAGTGAATGACAAAATCAACATTTAAAAAATCCATTTTAATTTTGATGGACATTTGGGTTGTTTCCAGTTTGGGACTATTTTGAATAGGAGTGCCATGGGCCTTCTTTTACATGATTTTTGGTGAATATAAGTTTGCATTTCTGTTGATTAAGACCCAGGGTCTATAGCATATGCTGAATCATAGTGTAAGTTCAGCTTTATTGTATCCTACCCAATACCCACTAAGGTGATGGTTGGAGCATCTCCTTACAGCTTGGCAAGGATGGAGGTCTAGGATTCCCACCTGACATTTGCTGGTGTCGCGTGGTGGGGTCCACAGCTTTTTTCTCTGTAGTGTTTGAATGCAGCAGAGTGGTTATTTCCTAAAAATTTTCTGTCTTGTTAGGTTCCCTCTTTCCTGATTTTTTAGCTAGAGAGAGCAGACTTTGGGGTACTTTTTTTCCTGTGCCTATTAGCAATTCCAGATTGCCACCTTCTCTGGCACCCCCTCTGGGATATATAAAGCAAAAAAATCCAAAAGAAACCCAAACAAACAAACAAAAAAACCAACTTAGAACTCATCACTGTGTTTTCCTTCAGATCCAGATATGTCTAGCCAATCCGCCATCTTGTCTCCACCTTTTATACTTGTTATATATATAATAGCCAGAGTTTTTAGTTGAAGAAATAAGGAAAGATAAGTCCATTCCATTTTCCTGCAAGTCTTGGACTGTTTTTAAAAAAATTTAAAACCTACCCACTTCCACCTTCCTTCCCCTATCACATGTATTAATGTATAATAAAGAATAAAATAGAATAATATGGAATGGCAAGACTCAACTATAGTTGGGTCTAGAAAAAATACATTTTTAAATATAAAGACACAAATAAGTTAAAAGTAAAAGGGTGTCAACATAAGAACGGTCCAAACCTGTAGGGAATTTTTTATAAGGGTTTATTTGAGACAAACTGACAACATATGTCAGGGAACAAGATCTCAAATGCACCGGAAAAATAACAGTTTTGCAGATTCTTCTATGCATTTGAAATTAGAGAGGGAAAGTAAGGAAGGTTAAATGGAGGTGGGGGAAAGCAAAGCAGGGATTGGATTACAGGGTAGTTAAGATTACATGCTCCCTTGAGGGTGGTTACAGGTTAATTCAAAGGTGTGTTAACCTACCTGCATAGAAACAATGGTTAGGGCTTGCTTAAGGCAAAGATAAACTTTTACTAAAAAGTATTATGCCTGGGGTGTGACTACCCACCATGACCTGCCCAATTAAGAATTTGTGATCAGATTACCCTATGAGGTTACTTTCTACAGAATACCTTTTTTGGTGTCCACAAGGGTGATACATAAAAAATCCTTAAGAAGACTAAAAAAGAAGTTTAGCAAGGTTCCAGAATACAAGATCAATATACAATAATCAGTTGCTTTTCTCTACGCGAGCAGTGAGCACACCCAAATGAAATTTGTATGACAATAGCATCTTAATAGATGTAGAAAAAGCATTTGATCCAATATTCATTCTTCATAAAAGTTTTCAACAATTAGAAATGAATAGAAGCTGCCTCAACCTGATAAAGGACATCTATTATTCCACACTGTACTGGAGGTTCTAGCCAATGCAATAAAAGTAAGAAAAAGAATAAAAGATATCAAGATTAGCAGACAACATGACAGGCTAGTAAAAAATTGTATAGACTATACAAAACAGCTACTGGAACAAGTAACTGATTTTAGGAAGGTTGCAGGATATGAGATTAATCAAACGGCCTTCTTGATCACTCTACTCGTGGTTTCACCTTCTTATAAATGTTTTGCACCAATAAGCATGTTAAGTCTGTTTGTATCACACCTCTGATTAGAATTCTTCAGTTAATTTCTTATTGCCCACAGCATAAAATCTAATATCATTTGCATATGGGACCCTCCATGTTTCAGCTCCTGTCTCATTTTTTCCCACTCGCTCCTGTGCATTTGGCTCAAATAATGCTGATCAATTTGTGATTCTCCAAACATTTCCTGTTCTTTTGCCTCAGAATCTTTATACTGACTTTCTCTTTTTCTAGCGTTGCCATTCTTATTTCTGTGAATTTCAGCTTCATCTCCTGGATCAATGCTTCACTGATTTTCCAAGATGTTAATTAATTAGTTAATTAGGTAATTTACTCAGGACTGGAGGTGGATACCATTCATTACATCCTTATATCATTTCAATTCGCTTCTCCACCTTCCACCATATCACACACAGGACTGTGACATCAGTATGGGGTTATCAAGTTCTTTATCAGATAAACACTCAGGTAGAACTCAGAATGGTAGAACAATAACAATGTGTTTGCAACCCTATCTTAATTTTTTCCCTTGGCAAGCTTCTCTGCTGGGTGCTGGAGATGCTATACCAAACAAGAAATGGTCCCTCTTCTAAATGGCTAAGAGTCTAGTGGGGAGAAACAGAAAAACATAAAAAAGTAATTAGAATACACTGTGGTAGAGGCTAAATTGAAAAAAAAGTTAGCGTATGATTTATGGGAAGGAGCACATAAGCACATAGTCTTTTGGTGAGGTGGGGTCCTGGGGTATGTTGGTCAGAAGCATTCCCCTAAGAAGGTGAAACCCTGGCGTTCACACTCTGTACTCCAGATGTGAACATCTAGCGAAATTTTTAACATTTCCAATTGGACACACCAATGTCATCTCAAACGTGACTTGTCCACAATAGATCTCTTTCTACTTTCAGGAAAATTTGTGAAGGAATTTGAAATGGGCAAAATGTTATCAGCACACTCTTCTGGGTTATCTGTTCCTTTCATTATTTTTGAGTTATTTCACAACTCTGAAAGTAATGCAAATCATTCTTGTCCTTAGAAATGCAAATAGATTTTATTTGGTAGAGGTACAGTTGATCCTCTTTACCAAGAAGCCAATTTTACATCTATAAACAAATTCATTTTGGCGTTCACTGTGTGTGTGTGAGTGAGAGGAATTTTTTGAGTCAACTGTGACATCTTACTGATTCCTTTATTCATTCATAAGTTAAATATAACCTTTGTCTATTTTATATTTGTATAAGAGTCATGATTTAATCTTTTTTGAAAAAAAAAAGTCTTTTAATAGTGTTGGAGGTCATCCACTGAGAGGTCCAACAGATGCCGATCCATGTGACAAAGCAAGGTGAACTGTAGTGCTTGGGAAGGGCACCTCGCTTCTGACATAAGCCCAGGCATATCTTTTCTAGATCTCCAGAGGAAACCCAAGCAGCTATAGAACTTTAACTTGGCCAGTTCCCTGTTTCTCTAGTTTGATTTTTCTCTCTCTGCTGATTTTGTGTTTTGTTTTTATTTCTGGTTCCCATGTGACCTATAAGCAATTTCCCTGGATAGCAGCAATGCAGAAATTTGGTGTTATAGGCTTTTATATCTATTCTCTGTTGAGTGAAAGACAACAAAGAATCTGGTTGTTGTTTTTTTAAAATCTTCCTTTTCTTCTATTTGTCTTTTTTTTTAGCTCAAATTATTTAAAAATTCTGTTGGGAAGAGCGGCTCTTTAATATCTTGTACAAGATTAACTCAGGACTTGTGTGTTTCTGCAATTTATTCTTGACCTATAGCTGAAACTGTAGAAACAAAAAACCTATAAGCTCTCTGTATGTTTGTTGAAATGTTTGTCTATCTCTAGAGGTTATGAATACATGAGATAATATTCCTCAATAGATCTCTCTTCTCGTTGGCTTTAGAGATAAATAAGTGCTTATGTAAATTGAATATTCCTACAATCCCAGAAAATAAGAAAATTGAACATCTAATACCAATTCGGAAACATTTTACAATCCAAGTTTATATAATTAAAATTAACCATAGGTAAATTACACTAGTTTAATCATTTTAATTTTAAAAAGCATGTCGTTTTTCTTTTTTTTTTTAAAGATTTTATTGGAGAATTGGGGGAGGGGAACAGCGTTGGGGAATCAGGGAAGAGAAAGAGACAAGTTGCTGTCTTTTGTTCTTCAGTCTAGTTGTGGAGGACGTTGCTTCACTGGCCCATGTTGGTATCATCATTGCGCTCTTCCCAGATGAGGCAGATCGGCTGCAGGCCTCTGAATGGTCGCTCACCTCGGCTATTGGCAGCTCACGCTGGCTGACAGCCGCTCAGGCTGGCTGCTGGCCACTCACTGTAGCCTATGGCAGCCCACTGCAGCAGGGGCTGCAGCCTACATCGTTGCCAGGACTCGCACAGCCCAGCTCCAGGTGGAGCTGTTGTTAGCTGTAGAGGGCAGTGTCACTGGCCCTCAGATGTGGGATCTGAACTGGGGCTGCTGGCGTCCCAAACCTGCTCTTAACCAATGCGCCACTTGGCCAGCCCGCATGTCGCTTTTCTTATTTATCAGCGTATAATACAAGCATACATTTTATTTTACTTACTTTTCCTTTCCCAAATTTAGACAGGCTTACTAACCAAATAAGCTAATATTTAATGTTATATAGCATTTAGGATAATTAAATATGTACATTTTTGTTCAACTAAATTCAGTCATTCTGACAAAATTTTCTTTCACTGGTAATTGTTTTTATAGCTAGAAGGTAACTTCCAAGATTGTAAGGTAATCTAAAACCTTGGACTGATATGGTTGAGTTAGTTAATGGATAATCATTGGATACCTAAACAATGTCTAAACACTGTAAAATACCAAAATGTTGATTACTAACATAATTTTAGGTTTATGTGCTATTGCTTCTTATTTTTATGGTATATCTTGGGGTCAGGTTAATGCCTGTCTTCATTTTTGCCACTTTAAGATGTAAAGGGATGTCTGTGGCTATAGAGTGTTGTGTTATATGTAGTTATGGGCTTTGCTGTCTGTTAAAATGCTTATGTAAGACAGACAGTTTGACCTTATCCACTTACCCAGTTTTCTCTGGAGTAGAAGACACTCAGTTTAAGTTAGAAAATTAACATGATGGGGAGCTACACAAGGAGAAACAGTGACAAGAGAACCACAACTGTGCTTGGGCTTTTGTTTTTTCAAGCAAAGAGCATTTCCCCCCTAGAGCAGTGATTCTCGGCTTTTTGGGGAGCTCCTGCAGACCATGAAGCAGGCGTCCCCGTTTTCCTCACAGGCACTTTCCCCCAAATACATCTCTTACTCATCTAATTCCATTTTGGCACCAATGCTCAAGGGACCCAGACTTCCCTGGGCCTTTCTTCCCAAGGGTACAGTGCTGTCATTGTCTATACATCCCCCTCCCCACTGAACCAGGAGCTCTCGGATGGCTGAGTGTGCTCAGTCCCCTGAAACACATGTATTCATTACTGAGCTAGGTGCCAGGAAAATAAGCATGCTATATGAAAATTGTGTAGGATAGTATTTGCTTAAGAGGATTTCTGTGAGCAAGAAATGAAATAGTGCTATGAAAGCACAGTGCCTGGAACAGAGCAGAGGCATGTAAATGTTATTTCTTTCAATCTGGATGCTCATCAGCCTCCCATAATCCAAAAGTGGCATTTCCCTCTGGCCTCTCAAGGAACCTGATACAACCAGGATGAAAGGGATGCACCCAGGGCCCTGGAAGCCAGTGCAGCAGAGACCTGGTGCGTTTGTTTCTGCCTGACCTCAGCAACAGGTTGCTGTTGCTATGCTCCTTTCTGTGCAGCTCCCTGGAAACAAGTCTATCCGGTTACTAGCTCACAGAGAGCTTTCATCTTTTTGGCCACTTGCTGACACTCTATCTACCTCCACTGTTGGGAACAGCTGACTTGTACTTATTGCTGCAGGAATCAAGACACCGGGCTCCCTTAAGAAAGGTGGAGGAACCCACTCCCCTTCCCATAGCAGCCAGCGTGGTGCACAGGCATCCCATAAGACAGTAAATGTGGGTGTTAGTACCCATCCCTCAGGCTAGGGTGTCTGGACTGGGAATAGCCTTGGGTTAGAAGGTGGGGCAGGTGATGAAGAGCTGGGAGAAGGAAGCATAGAAAGCTGGGAGGATATTCAGGAAAAGGAGAGAGCATCCAGGTGAAGTCCTCCAGGTCTGTCCCCAGCATCTGGGACCTGTGCAGAGGCACTCCAGGAGCCATCCCGAAGGCGAGAGGGTGACAGCCTGATAACGGCTTAAGGAAAGCAGTTCGGAAGGCATTGTCCTAGCCAGCAGTCTGTTCATGAAGGAAAGAGATAGGAGAGAGCGTCTGAGAGGGGATCCGGATTGGGAGGCACAAGGGATGGACATGGAGGAGCTGGGAGCCGGGCAGGAGCGGGGCCTGAGTAGGTGGAAGGGAGGAGACCCAGGAGAATTTGTGGGAGCTCAGGGAGCAGGGAAGGGAGAAGTAGCCCTGAGGCCTCAGCCCCAAACAGCCTTCCAGGGTCCCTGACACTCTGTCATAGACAGACTTCCCCGTGGCCTGAGCTCCAGGAGAGCCAGCTGGGCCCTGTGCTGTGTGGATGGCAAAGGAATGTCTGCCTCAAAGGAAACAACTTCCAACAAGGGAAAACATTGTTTCCTCTAACTCTAAACACTTCTGACACCAGATGTGTGGGTTTTCCACACCGAGCAATTCTACAGTTCCCTAAGGACACCAACGGGGTGTCCTACTATTGATTTCAATTCTGACACTAACTACCCAGAGTTAGCACAGACCCCATGGGTTAAGAGCTTACTCCTACAAGACTCTCCCTACTTCAGGCACCAAGTGCAAGTCCAGACCTTCCTGCTCTTCTGATTGGTATAAATCAGGGGTTCCCACAACCCAGTTCCTAGGTTCCATAACTTGCTAGAATGGCTCACAAAGCTCAAGAACGAGTTTAACTTACTATTACCAGTTTATTATAATGGATACAACTCAGGAAAGGCCGAACAGAAGAGATGCATAGAACACCATGGGGGGAAGGGTGCAGGGCTCCTGTGTCCTCTCTGGGTGTGCCCCCCTCCCAGCACCTCCACGGGTTCACCAACCTAGAAGCTCTCCAAATCCCCTTGGTTAGGGTTTTTGTGGAAGCTTCATTATATAGGCATAAGTAATTCAATTACTGACCGCTGGTGATTAGCTGAATCTCCAGCCCCTGTCCTCTCCCTGAAGGTTAGGGAAGGGGTTGGAGGATGGGGGCTGAAAATTCCAACCATCTAAACACAAGGTTGGTTTCCCAAGCAGCCAGCCCCCCATCCTTAGGGGAGTTCCAAAAGTCACCTCATTAACTTAAATTCAGGTGTGGCTGAAAGGGTCTTGTTATGAATAAAAAAAGATGCTTATTTCACCTTGATCAATCTAGATTTGTCTCAGGATCTGGGGACAAAAATCAAACATAACAATGAAAAAACCCTCTTATCACTCTTATCACTTAGGAAATTATATGGGTTTTGGGAACTTATACGGGTTTTGAGATGAAAACCAAAGTATGTATGTATTTCTTATATCACAATATCACACTGCCCTACCCTGGGCCCGGGAAGCGTGTCCTGCAATGCCTGGCACAGAGTCCTAGTAGTATTTCTTTGATGGCTCTTGTATAAAACAAGTCAACCACAGGGTCCTTGCTTTCAGGAACCTCTTATGGAAGACTTGATCTTGATCAATAGAGCTTGGGGGCATCCAGAGATGGGGTTCCCCATCCCCACATGTACACTTGAAGGCCAGACAGGTTATGTATAGGGATATGAGCCCACATTCACCATCTTCAGAGCCTCTCAAAAGAATATCAAGAGCCTCTCTTGATATTCAGACTTCAGACGTTCCTTAAGTGGTCCATCCAGCCTGGCATTTCCCTCTGAGACTTTGATGGTAGGCATTCAGTGATTATATATTGGACCCAATTGAATAAGAGCAAGAAGAGATGTCCTTTAAAAGATTAAGTATAGCCTTGAAGTAAAGGGATTAAGGATATTCCTGCAATATCACACTATGACCCAAAGCACTCCACAGTTAGAAAACTGGATAACAGCCTTGGCCTCCTCACTTGTGGCCTACATAATAGAGCAAGTCATTTAAGCAACCTGAGCTACTTTTCATCATCTATCAACCCTCATGGTCCCTGGTGTCAGAGTTGGCACCTAATACATGCTAGTGGAATAAAAGGGTAGCAATATATTATTATTGAGCATTGCACACATTTTAGCATTGTGTAACAATTAGTAAGACATGCATCAAAAGTAAGGAGAAACCTGCCAAATCAGAGATTGCTAATCGGACATCAAGTTGATACAAGTAATCCAAAGTTATCTTCAAATGAGTAGAGTAACTCTGCCTGAATAACTCAGACATCACTGAAGTGCCCGGACAGGTTTTGCCAGCTCTGCTTTTGCAACCATCAGTAATAACTGACATCCCTTATCTTTATCTTGGGTTCTTTTGAGGATAAAGCAAATCTGAATCCTCTGAGGTCTAGATGGTGGTTCACAGTAGCCATTTCCAGGAATAAGGTTTAGATGTAGAATGAATTCACAGAATAAAAGGCATTTCTTTCCCAGTGTAATGTCCAGGACTTTATAAAAGCTTTATGCAAAGCAAACACAGTGATGCCTGAGTCACAATAGGGAGAGGATTTATCCGTGTTCTGACACCTCCCTGCTCTCGCCTACCAATGTGGACATGCCATGCCACTGCATCACAGGTACACAATGTGGGTTGCTAGGTGGCTGGCAGAATTTCTTGTGGTTATATCACTGAGGGTCCTAGCTTTTTATGGGCTGTTGGCTAGATTTCTCCTTCAGCTCCTAGGAGCCACTCCCAGCTCCTAGAGGATTCTGGGAGTTTCTTGCCACATAGGTTTTCCCAACATGGCCATTTAGTTCATCAAGCCAGCAAGGACAGTCTCTAAAGTGAGTCTACTAGCAAAACGGAGTCATACATGACATCACCTGATCAGGAAAGTGATATTCCATCACCTTTGCCATGTTCTGTTGGTTAGAAGCAAGGTCTTGCTTACACACAAGGGGAAGAATTTCCCAGAAAGAAATTAAGATCAGGAGGCAGGGATTGTGGGCACCATCCTAGAGTCTGTGTGTCACAATGGCCAAGTCTGACAGCTGTCCAGCACCTGAAAGGCCACGCACAGAATTCATCATTCTGTGTTCAAATTATTTACTAAGACCCAAAAAGGAAGGGGGGCAAGGGGGTAAACAGATATTTTCATGTTACTCCCAAAGTCTTTCATGAGTTATGTTCTTGGTCTCTTGCTGGATTCTTCCCTGGCCAGGACCATTTTCAGGTCAGGACCAGAACATTTTCAGGTCAGGACCACCTGAAAATGTTCTGCTAACACCTGACTCCACCATTTTGGGGTCTGGTATCCTTTCTTTATTCCATCAGCCGTCTCTGAAACAGAGTGCTTCTCATCTTTTCTTTCATCTCAGGGTTTAACCTTAATACTTCTCTCTGTTCCACTCCCCTTCCTCAAGGGTCCCAGAGGTATTTTTTGTCAGCTTCTCACTCCACCCTCCAAGTACCTTTCCCATCCTCTGACCCTGTAAGTGTTTCAACCAGGTATCAATGGGATCTAAAACCAAAACCTCAGCTGCACACTAGATGCTATGTTTTTCAGGGCAGACAGTGCTGGCTTTTATCAGATTCTCAAAGGCCACCCCACACACACACCTGAGAAGACAAAGAACCGTGGTGGAAGGAGATCCTCACCTGTACATTTACAAGAAAACACAGACAGCTCATATTTGGGGGTATGGGCTGGCTGTCTTCTCCCACCCTCTGCCCAGGGTACCAGGCCCATGCTGGGCAGTGCTCCACAGCCCCAGCTGTGATCAGCCAGAGAAAAGCAGGGTGGGTCACATGCTGTGTCTGGAGCAGTTCCCAGGCCCCACTTAGCTTATCAGCCCCTTTGCCCTTGCCTTGAAGCTCAGACCTTGTTAGCTGATAGCATCCTCCCCTCTTGCCAGAGTCAACACTGCCAGGGCTGTAAAGCTGGTGGCAGCTCCTAGAGAGGGGGTTGAGTGCCATGTTGTCTCTAAGGCAGCAGGTGTGTTCAGCTTTCATCTTGACAGGGCCCTTTGATTCCTCTCCTCCTCATCCCTCCTCCAAGGTCCCACAGTGGTAATTTGGGTCAATGGATCCAAGGGCAGCATCTCTTTCCTGTCTAGGGCTCTCTGGGATCTGTTGTCCGGTAAGATCCACCATTCTTCAAATCTTGGCTGCACGGACATTTCGTCTCATCAGTAGGAAACTTTGCAGGGCCCTGTGCGTCCAGAAACCAGAGCCATATGCGGGAATGCAGCATCAGCAACTGAACAAGAAGCTATGAAACTAGGGTTGGCAAATGTCCCTGGATTGTGACAGGGGCAGGCTGCAGAGGTGGAGACGAGATGGCGATCAGCTGAGCATTTGCAGGCTCAGGAATTCTATGTGGTGTCAGAGCGACAGAGGCCCCTGGCGCTGTGCAAGCTCCATGTCGTACCATAGAGTTGTGAGGATTCCATGCCAGGGTCCCTACCACACACCACCAAGGGAAGACGCAAGTTCTGCCTATGGTTAAGGCTAGGAAGGTATCCAACAAGAAGTGCAAACTATGCATTCTGGAGATCACATCAGGCCAGATGGGCAAGTTATTATGGGAGTGATGGCCTAATCATACTAAGAATCTCAGACACTTGAGAGGCCCTGACTTCACATTCTCTGTGAAACTAATTCATAAGAGGAGAGACAGAGGTCATACTAGTTTTTCTTGGCAAATGAGGCTAAATAACCAGGTTGGAATGGGTGGTACCAGTTCGAATTGGATGGGGCAGGTGCAGTGGATGTGTCTCAGCTTGCTGGGGTCTGATGGAGCAGGCAGCATCTCAGGGAGCAGGAATCAGCAGGTCTCCAGCTCTGAACCCTGAACCAGTCTGCTGCTTTTGTTGATATTTCTGCCTGCAAATGTGCCTGTGATCAGAATAGATGCAAAGGCTCCCCCTCCCCTTACATTCACAGGCCCTAGTCCGCATGGGACAGATTTAGAAACAGGCGCTCCCCAGGACTCAGAGGAAGAAACTCCCACCCGTTGCTGGGTGGCATCCCACAGCAGGTTGCAACTATGCAGCAAATATTCTCTTGGGCCTCAGGTCATGGTACAGAGGGGTCAGGAACAATCCTGGAAGACAGAGAGAGATAGAGAGATAGAGAGATAGAGAGATAGAGAGAGAGAGAGAGAGAGAGAGAGAGAGAGAGAGAGAGAGAGAGAGAGAGAGAGAGAGCTCTCACCATTCCCTCTCGGAGGCCACAACTCTGGAGGAGGGTACAAGCAGGCAGGGCACCCTCCCAGTGACATGGGGTGAGTTTAGGGACTCAGCTCTGAATTCAGATCACCTTAAAGCTCTTATTATGCTGTGCTCCCTCCAATAACACATGCCTGTTTGTAGTCTCACCAGGCTATTCTGATAACTTTTACTGATGCCATCTCTCCTTGCCACAAGGACAGATAATGTCAGTAGAATGTGTAGGAAACCAGTGTCCTGAAGGGGAGGTTAAGAATCTCCCCTGGGGAACTGTGAATGCAACACAGGTGTGCAGTGACATTGATGCCCTCAGCCCCTGGAAACCCTCAGGGCAACTCATTGCCTAAGTTCCAGCAGTCTCCTGTGCTCCGGCATATGGCACACATATTATCATGTTCTCTGTGTGCCACAGGTGGAAAAGGTGGGGAGAAAGTGAAAGTGGGGAGAAGCCAGAAAGCCACACCACTAAAGAAGAACCTCCCTGCCCCCTGAATCTTTAGAAGAACAATTAGTTTGAGAAAGCCTGGGACTGACAAGCAAATATTGTACTTAGTCTCTTTCTTGGGCTTGTAGGGAGAAAATTTACATTAAAAACAAACAAACAAAAACCTTTGCAAAGAGCTGCCAGTATTTTTCTCAGAGGATGGTGTGATGTGATGAAGAACATTTTATAGCTCTGGAGGCCAGAGGCCTGGTCAAGGCAGATGGTCCCTGAGAGAGAAACTTCTGGAGCAAGGTTTGACAATGCATGCCTCCCAGGGGACCATATGTCCTGAGTGTGGCCTTCTGAGAAAGCCCCAGCACTGGAGGAGAGGTTTGTAAGATAGCTGAAGCCATGTGGCCTGAGATGAGCTCGCTGTCTGTCATCCTTTCATATCTGTAGTGAACTTTCCAAGGTCTCAAGTCCTTGTGTTAAGTAGGCATACGGTTAAACTCTGTGTCTGATTGACACTGGCAGAACTGCGGCAGCATGGTGAGGGGACCTCCAGGGGGATCATCTAGTTTCCCTGCCCTTGTGTCTTAGTCATTTAGGGCTGTTATAACAATATGATAGACTGTGTGGCTCAAACCACAGGCATTTATTTCTCATAGTTCTGGAGGCTGGAAATCCAAGATCCCGGGGCTGACAGATTCCATGTCTGGTGAGAGCCCACTTCCTGATTCATGGTCTTCTCACTGTGTCTTCACATGGGGTCCCTTTTATAAGGGCACTAAGCCCATTCATGAGGGCTCCACCCTCATGACCCAATCACCCCCCAGAGGCCTCATCTTCTAACACCATCACATTTTGGGTTAGGTTTTCAACATATAAATTTAAGGGAACAGGGACACAAACATTCAGTCTATAACACCTTTGCTGACCCACCCTGAAAAGCAGGGAAACCCCAGTGATTGGCTGGGTCACGTTTCTTTCTACTCTGCTTCCTCTCCCATTTTGCTACTCAAGGTGAGGTCCACCGATCAACCACAGTTTGTTAGAAATGCAGGCTCTCAGGCACCACCCCTGACCTGGCAAGTCAGAATTAACAAGATCCCAGGTTATCAGCATGCATTTGAACATTTTTTTTTTGAGAAACACTGCTTTACCATATATTAAGTTAGTGACATAAGGAAAAGCGTTTTGGGGTGGCGGGGAGGAGAATGGCTGAGGGAGCTACACCATTGTGGTTTCCAATCCTGCCACCACCATTCCTGCCCATATGATCCACTGCAAGTTACTCACATTCTGTAAGCCTCAGTTTCCCCACCTGCAAAACGAGGTGCAGTGTCAACTTCATAGTACTGGGAGAAGAATTAAATAGGCTGATATATGGGAAATGCCTAGTGCATAGTAGGTGCCTTGTGGATGAGAACTCTCTTTCTGGAGCTTCCTTCCTGGCAGATTCATCAGGGTAGAACTGAGGAATGGGTACCTTTAAAAGCTCCCAGGTAATTCTGATGCAAGAGTAGGTAACATTGTTTCATATCATTTACAGCATCACCCGAAATTGTGCCCAGAGAGCATTATTGTGCCCTGGAAGACGCTGACAAGTGTTGGAAGGTGAAACTCCCTCCAGTGGGAAAAGGAGAGACGCTCTTGATGGCCATGGCAATGAGCAATGATTCAGCCCCTCAGAAATGTGGTAGGAAATCGGACTTGCCAAGGCACAGCCCGACACCCATGATGGCTCACCAAAAGGACAGGGGAAAGACAAGTAGAGGCAGCAATTTTAGATTAACCATTTTAGGATCTTGGCTGGGGAAGGACAGAGATTTGTTAGTAAAGAATATGGAGGAGGGGCCGGCCGAGTGGCGCGGTGGTTAAGCGCTGGCTTGGGAAGCCAGCGGCCCTGGTTTGGTCCCACATATGAGGGCCAGTGACACTGCCCTCAGAAAAAAAAAGAAAAGAAAAGAATATGGATGAAATAAAAGGGGATTCTATGGAAGGTAACCTTACAGTGTGATCTGATTTAAATTTGTAACCAGGCTGGTCACAGTGGGTAGTCACTCTCAAACATATAACTCCTTTAGAGAAAGGTTTTAAGCCAGCCCTGTCCATTGCTCTTGGGCATCTAGGTTAACACACCTATGAAATACCAGAAGTAATACCCTGAAGGGGGTATTAGCCCTCAGGAGAGTACATAACTTTTTTAACTATTTTGTAACCCAATCAATGCCTTGTTTTCTCCAACCTCCATGTGATCTTTTTTACATTCCCACCTTAATTTCAAATGTGTAAAAGAAGATGCAAAACTGCTCTTCTCTTGAGTATTTGAGATCTTGCTCCCCCAGCATATGTTGTCCGTTTGGCTCAAATATACTCCTATAAAAATTCTCTACAGGCTTGGACATTTCTTACATCAACAAGAATCAAAGGGATTTTTAAGAAAGGAGAGAACTGATGCAGTATTGGGGGGTGGTAACTAAAGTAGCATGTATTATTTATTCAGCACCTAACAGGTTTCCTTTTTTTTTTAAAGAAACATTTTTTTAAAAAATGTATAATATACTATACATGTAGAAGAGTGCATAAAACAAAATGTACAGTTGAACAAATAATTATGATGCAAAGTTCTATGTTACCATCAAGTAGCTCAAGAGGCAGAACCATGCCAGCACCCAGCACTAGTGTGGAGCATAGACCCTCTCACACATACGTGCGTTACTTTATGAGTGCCTCTATTTTACCTAGGAGGAAATGGAGACTCAAGTGGGTGAACCACCTCCCCCAGGGTCACACAACTTATACGAGGTTGGACAATTAAGTTCGCTAACTTGTTGCAATGCTGTTGCTAACTTTTTTGATATCAGAGGGATTATTCATTATGAACTTGTACCAACTGGACAAATAATGAACCAAGTTTACTATTTGGAAGTACTGAAAAGGCTGCATGAAAAAGGTAGACCACCTGAACTTTTCAGCAACAACTCATGGCTCTTGTGTCACAACAATGCACCAGCCCACAGGGCACTGTCTGAGAGGGAATTTTTAGCCAGTAAACAAATAACTGTATTGGAACACTCTCCCTACTCACCTAACCTGGCCCCCAATGACTTCTTTCTTTACCTGAAAGATAAAGGACATATTGAAAGGAAGGCATTCTGATGAATTTAGGACATTAAGGGTAATATGATGACAGCTCTGATGGCCATTTCAGAAAAAGAGTTCCAAAATTGCTTTGAAGGGTGGACTAGGCTCTGGCATTGGTGCATAGCTTCCCTAGGGGAGTGCTTCAAAGGTGACCATAGTGATATTCAGCAATGAGGTATGGAGCACTTTTTCTAGGGTGAGTTCATGAACTTAATTGTCAGACTCCGTAAGCAGCACAGCAAGAATTCATACACACTTGTGTCTGACGGCAGAACCATACTAGTGCTAATGCAGCAGGACTCCTGTGTGGGAGAGGGAGGGCAGGACTGGAGGGTCAGGCCCCAGAGAAGGTGGGCAGGGAGGCGTGGACTCCTGGACTTGGATTAACTCTCCTGAGCAAGGGAGGATAAGAGGTAAACAGTAGTTACTTTGGAGCAAAGAGAGGACATGCCCTGTAGGTATTTGTCCTCACTAGAGCGTCTCCTCATCTCTCCCAACAGGCCCAGAGTGGTCAATCCTCAGAAAGGCTTGGGAGAGGGGGCCCTTGAATCTTCCTATTAGACAAAGAGCTTGGCAAGCAGGCCTGGGATCTGGTCAGAGCAGCACTGCGGAATGAAAGACTGTCCATGGAGACAGTAGAAAGCCAAGCGGAAAGATGGAACTGTCCCCAGGGGGAAGGTTCCTGACTGAGCTGGCTCAATGCCCCTTGGCCCACTGCTGTCAAGAAAGTGAGACTGTTTCTAGAAGAAAATGTTTTGCCGGGTTGGCCTGTGGGCTCATGCTGGGTTTCAAGTGAGATAAGACCAAAAAAAAAAAAAAAAAAAAAGCCACTGGTTAATGGTAGCTCAAGGTGAACCCCACAAGAAAGAGTTGTTCTGAGACGATCACACGTGGCCATTATGTAACCTTCAAATCAGGACATTCCTGCTTTTCCATAAGCAGCTGGGAATTTCTGAGACCTGTTTATATAGAATTAGAACTTCTCACAAAGGACAGGTGACAAATGTCACACCTACCCTTGCCTTCCACCTGCCCAGTTCCCACACCTTCATAAGTAAACTTTTTTCTCAGTTTCTTATGCACCTTTCCAGAGTTTTAAAAATGCACATCCAAGCAAATCTAATACTAAATTTTTATTCCCCCACCCCTTTTTTAAATGTAAAGGTAATCTATTATAGATACTGGTTTGCACTTTGCTTTTCACTTCCATTTAAAAAAAAATTTAGTAAAATACACATAAGATAAAATTACCATCTTAACCATTTTAAGTGTAACATTGGGTGGTGTTAGGCACATTCATTTTGTTGTGCAACTATCACAACCATCTATTTCCTAGCTCTTTAATCTTGCAAAACTGAAATTCTACCCACTAAACCATAACTCCTCATTTCTCCCTCCTCCCAGCCCGTGGCAACCACCTTCTGCTTCCTGTCTCTACGAATCTGACAACTCTAGAAACCTCACATAAGTGGAATCATACAGTATTTTCCTTTGGGATTGGCTTATTTCACTTAGCATAATGTCCTCAAGATTTATCCATGTTGTAGCATATGACAAGACTCCCTTCCTTTTGAGAGCTGAATAATGTTCCATTGTATGGACATACCACATTTTGTTTATTCATCCATCCCATCAATGGACACCTTGGTCACTTTCTCATTGTATTTATTTAAATAATGCTGCCATGAACATGGGTGTACAAATATCTGTTTGAGTTCCTATTTTCAATTCTTTGGTACAGATGCATCTTGCTTTTTTTACTTATCAGTATCTTAGAGATATTTCCTGACCAGTAGAAGACTAATTTTATGCATAAAAAAACTGGGTCTCAGAGAGGGAAATTTTATTGAAACTATTGGGTTGTCAGGAAAGTCATGACACATTTTTGCAATGAAAAACATGGAAAAATACATCATGACTTTTCCAACAACCTAATAGAATTGGGCCTCTAGAGAAGCCTCCTATTCTCAGACTGGTACTTTTTTTCAGTATACTACTTTTTACCCAGTATTCTTTATTTATATTATATTTAGTACTAGCTCAGGGCCTAAAAATACCTCTATATGAATAAGTGAAAATGAGAAAATCGGAAATGCAATTTCCACCTCAGAGCTGTGTTCGCGTTCGCCTCTCACATGGGTACCCAACAATGATGCTGGATGGAAGTGGCTATAAACTTACACACAGTGACTATAAATTCACTAACTTCACAACATTTCTTTAGGGGAGGGTCCCTCTCATGCCAAGGAGGGAGCATCCTCATAGCACTTCACCCCGTCACAGAGGACGCCATGTAACCAAATAGGCTGTCCAATCTCCTTAACAACACTGGTGTCCAGTGAGATCTGTTATGGGTTGAATTATGTCCCCTTCCCCCAAATATTCACATTTTGAAGTCCTAATCCCCATTACCTCAGAACGTGCCCATCATCTCAACATTCTAACCAGGTACACCTCAACAGCTACACCCTGCCTCCACACTCCCACCCCAAACCAAGTCCTCACTTCTCAGCCGCCTGACCCAGGAGCAGAAGGTCACCAACAGCCACTGGCCATGCTCATATAGGGGAGAAGTATCCTACTGATAAGGAAACCAGCAAAATTGTTTACATTTGTCTGAGGAGTGTCCCAAAGCAGGCCTGGGACTAGTGTATAGCAAATGAGGCAATCTTCTCAGCAACAGAATTTAAGGAGGTGTCAGGAAAAACTCAGCAATCATGATAAATAATAGTTTAATGCAGTATATAAAAAATTGTGGTAAAATATACCTAACACAAAATTTACCATTTTAACTAATTTTAAGTATACATTTCAGTGGCGTTAAGCATATTCACATTGTTGTGCAGCCAACACCACCATTGATCTGCAGAACTTTTTTATCTCCCCAAACTGAAACTCTGTACCCATTAAACAACTCCCATTTCCCCCCACTCCCACCCTAGCTTCTGGTAACCACCATTTTAATTTATGTTTTTTATGTTTCTAGGAATCTGTCTACTCTAGGTACCTCATATAAGTGAAATCATTCAGTATTTGTCTTTTTGTGTCTGGCTTATTTCACTTAGCATAATGTTCTCAAGATTCATCCATGTTGTAGTATGTGTCAGAATTCTTTTGCTTTTTAAGGGTGAATAATATTCCATTGTATGGATACACCACATTTTGTTTATCCTTCATCCATCAAGGTGGACACTTGGTCTGCTTCTACCTTTTGGCTATTCAGAATAATTCTGCTGGGGACATGTGTGTACAAATATTTGTTTAAGTCTTCAACGCTTTCAACACTTTTGGATATGTATGCCGAAGTGGAATTGCTGGATTATGTGGTAGATCTATTTTTAATTTTGTTTTGTTTTTAAATTTTTTAAAAATAAGATTTTATTGGGGGAATTGGGGGAGGGGAACAGTGTTGGGGAATTGGGGAAGGGGAAAAGACAAGTTGTTGTTCTTCAATCTTCGTTGTGGAGGGCGCCAGTCGCCGTCTGGCTTCCCGTCAGCAGCTTGTGGCCTCTAAGCTCAAGGCGCTGTGTTCAATCTTAGTTGCGGGTGGGCGTAGCCACCATCCCATGCGGGAGTTGAACCAGCAGCCTTGTTGTCAAGAGCACATGTCCTATCCACTGAGCCATCTGGGCAGCAACTCAGCTCAAGGTGCCAAGTTCAGTTTTAGTTATGAGTGGGTGTAGCCCACCATCAAACAGGCAGTCTTGTTGTTACACCAGCTGAGCAATCCTGCCACCCGTTGGCAGCTCAGCAACAGCTCAGCTCAGGTGCAGCATCACTGGCCCATGTGGGAATTGAACCGGTGGCCCTGTTGCTCAGAACTTGAGCTCTTAACAAACTGAGCCACTCGGCCGGCCCCTAATTTCTTTTTTTTTTTAATTGGGGAAGAGTGTGTTTTTCCAGGACCCATCAGCTCCAAGTCAAGTAGTTGTTGCAACCTATTTGTGGAGGGTACATGTCAGTGGCCCATGTGGGGATCAACTGGCAAACTTGGTGTTATGAGCATTGCTCTACAACCAACTGAGCTAACCAGCTGCACCCTAATTTTAATTTTTTGAGGAACCATCATACTGTTTTCCACAGTAGCTGCATCATGTTACATTCCTACCATCAATGCACGAATTCCAATTTTTCCACATCCTCTCCACATTTTTTATTTTCTGGGGTTTTTTTTGTTTGTTTGTTTTGTTTTTTGATAATAGCCATCCTAATGGGAGGGGGTATCTCATTGTGGTTTTGATTTTCATTTCCCTGATGATTAGTAATGTGGGGCATCTTTTTGTGTGCTTATGGGCCATTTGTATGTGTTCTTTGGAGAAAATTCTATTAAAGTTCTTTGCTCATTTTTTAATTGAATTGTTTGTTTTTGTTGTTGAGTTTCAGAGCTCTTTATATATTCTGGATATTAATTCTTACCTATATTTAATTTGCAAATATTTTATCTCATTCTGCTTTCCTTTTACTGTGTTGATAGTGCCGTTTGATGCACAGAAGTTGTAATTAGATAAAGTCTAATTTACCTATTTTTTGTTGTTGTTGTTGTCTGTGCTTTTGGTGTCATAGCCAAATCCAATGAAATCATTTGCCAAATGCAGTCATAAACCTTTTTTAAACATCAAAATTAATGCAAGAAAGTATACATGAACAAACTATCAAAATCTAACCAAGACAGGATCTGACCTGCACTTCCATGCCTTGACTTACCTCACCCTAATCTCAGCCCTGTCGAATTCTGTCTTTCCTTAAAATGTTGATATTTTGTTTATTATAGGACATTAATTTTGATCTTTTAAAATACTGCTGAGTAGGGCCGACCAGTGGCATGTTGGTTAGAGTTGGCTTGGGATGCCAGCTCTGAACAGAAGGGCCCTGGTTCAGATCCCACATATGAGGGCTAGTGACACCGCGCCCTCTACAGCTGAGATGGTGAACAACAGCTAGACCTGGAGCTGGGCTGCTGTGGTGTAGGCTGCAGTGGGGCTGGCTGGCAGCAGGTGTGAGCTTTCGGAAGCTGCTGTGAGCCGCCGTGAGCAGCTGTCCAATGGCCGGTGAGTGACTGCCTCACCCGGGAGAGGGCAATGATAATACCAATATAGGCCAGTGAAGTGATGTCCTCTACAACTAGACTGAAGAACAAAAGGAGAGCAACTTGTTTATTCCCCTTCCCTGATTCCCCAATGCTTTCCCCTCCCCCAATTCCCCAATAAAATCTTTAAAAAAAAAATACTGCTGAGTCATCTTGATTACTGAGCTTTTTGATGCTCCCTGAAATTTTGCACCTGTGGCTTGTTCCTCCCCCACCTCATCCTAGTGCCAACCCAGTTCAGAGAGAGACGGCAGCTACCCAAGGCTCTCTAGGGCCATACAATTGGGCCACTTATTTACACTGGGCCAATTCTCCTTTAAGACTAGGTGGGGCAAGCTAGAAACCCACCTCCACAGGAAAGCCCTTTCTTGGTTCTGTCAGTAGTTAAACGGACAAGTGTCCATTATACTACTTGTCAAGGTCTCCACCAGTGGTGTGCTGATAAATGTTCAGCAGCTGGCTCTTGGTGGAGAAGGGAGTGAACTTGATTTGTACTGTTTGAACACTTCCATGGTGCAAATGCTCCCTCCATGGGTAATCTCAAGCCACAGACATGATGTTATTGAAAAGCAGAGCTGGGAAGAGATGGCAGTGGGCAGACCCAACACCTCCTAGGTGTTGAAGAGAGAACCCAAGGTCAATGAGGGAAAGGGGCAGAGCGTTCTCATTGGATGTTATTATTTGGGTTTGGAATTGCAACGTATCAGCCAAAGGTTAACCAGGAAAACATATTTATAGAAAAGAAGATTGAATGTGGAGAATTGGTTATCCAGGTGATCGAGGGGTTCAGAATCAAGCAGGGACAATGCAAGGCTAGGAGCAATAGGAAGGTACTCCATCCTCAGCTGAGTAACAGAGAGAGGAGGCGATGGTGGGTCCCAAAACCAGGGGCTGAGGCCCCCTGACAGAACCTGAGCCACAGAGGACCTACACAGCGTGGCTGTAACTGCAGACATGATGTAAATGCTGTTAGAGATGCTGCTGGAGGCAGAGAGGGAGGGAGAGAAATGCCCCGGCTTCTCTTCTCCTGTATTTCTGTCCCTGTCAATACTCACTGAACCCAGCTGAGAGCTGAGAAGGGGCTTGCAGGCTGAGGCTGCACCTTTAATATACAACAGGGCAGAGAAAGGATGAGGAACAGATTTGAAGGCTACCAGGCCCAGGACTGACACATCCAGGCACTGATCCATCATTATGATGCTTATTGCAAGGGCAATAGGTACAGGTGGCCTGGTCCCATGTTTCTGAGTATTGCTTGGTATCTATGAGGGAAAGGGCTCTTTAGCTTAGTTGAGGTCTTTAGATCTAAATGTGAAACTTACACAGTTCCTATAGAGCAGAAAACTTTTCCAGTGCAGGGACCTACAGATAATATGTTTAGATTTCTTGACAATATAAGCAGGGAGGATATTAAAAACATGTAATACTCAGAGATCTAAGATGGAGAATAGATAAACACTGTGCCTGCTTCCTTCTGTGAACACATTAACATTACAACTAAATTGTAGAACAATTAACCTGGAGAGCCATCTGAAGTCTGGCTGAACAGAAGTTACATAACTAAGCATATGAAGAGGAAGTCACATCAAGACTGATAGGAGGGGCAGAGATGTGAATCTCGGCTGGTTGCAAACCTCCATATTGGGGTTGAAAATAGGGAGGGATACTTTGGCCACAGAGGTTCCCCCCAGAGGAACAAAGGATCCCAGTCCCACTCCAGGCTCCCCAGACCAGAGTATTCGGGCTGGGAAGAGGAGCCCCCACATCTAGCTGTGAAAAACAGTGGGAATTCAAATCATCTGGGTGGGACAGAAGTCTGTGGGAAACCCAGGCATCCTCTTAAAGGGCCCGTGCAGGTTTGATGGCTCACAGGCACTTACCTTGGGCTCCAGTGGAGGGACGGTGACTTGAGGGGCATCAGAGGCATACTGGGAGCAATCTGAGGTGTGTGGCTTCGAGGCCAGGGTGGGAAGACAGTCAATCACCATTTTTCCTGTGTGGGGTCCTTCTTCTGTGCAGCTGGGCAGGCTGCCACCATATTAATGTGTTGAGTCCGCCCCCACAGGCCAAATCTGAATCTGATTGGCCTGGTGAACTCCACTGCTCCACGCTGCTGACTCACTGGGACCCTGCCCTACTTGACTCCCTCAACACTGAAGGCACTTTCTCCAAGAGCAGCCAGCCCTGCCTATATTGAACTTTTCTTGGAAAGCTATCAGAGTCCATGAGCCCCAGGCAGATGACAACTGGCCTCACTGTGCTGAGACTTTTCCTGAGTAGCTCCAGACTCAGTACTGGCACCAAACCAGAGTCCACATTAACCTGGTGACCACAACCCTTCCCGCTCTAGTGACTCTCTAAGACCCTGCCTCACCCAATTCCCATACTGCACAAGGCGCTATCGTGGCTGAATTTTAATGGAGCCAGCAGATGGCAGCAGGCCTCAGGGTGTCCTGGCTTTTTGCAGACTACTCCAGGCCCGGTACTGTTGGCAGACATCCTCATCCTCAGTTTGCAGCATGGCCTCTCCCACATGCCTCTAGGTTTAGCACAGGCAGCAAAAACTGTGGATTACTTTGTAACTCCTACCAGGTAGTCCCTGGCTGGTCACAAGCAGTGGGTGACTTAGGCCTACACAGGAACCCATCCCAAGAGAGGCTACACAGGAACCCATCCCAAGAGGCTCCAGAACCAACATTCTTGGAGGTTGGCTTCAGACTGTAGCAGAACAGTGCCTAATTAGCCCCACAAGCAGCGCACACAAAGGGCAGTCTCAACAAGCACCAGAGCCTGATGGAGTGAATCCTACTCAGTGGCGTAAGCCCCCTGCACAGCAACCTGTAAGCTGTGGACATGGCCAAAACACTCAGCCAATCAGTGTGAGACTCAATCCCACCTACTGATGTGCCAATAGCAATCAAGGCTCAACTATAACAGGAGGGCACACACAACCCATGAAAGGACACTCCTGGAGCACCTGAAGCAGGTGACCAGGGCGACTGTGCCAGGGCTCCACAGGGCACCTACTACATAAGTTCATCTGGCCAAGACTGGAAGACATAGCAAATCTATTTCATACATAGAAACAAACACAGGGAGGCAGCCAAAATGAGGAAACAAAGAAAGACATAATCAAGGTACAGAGTAATTTTTTAAAAACTAAAGAATTCCTGTGTTTGAAGGTTATACAAATCTCTGCCACCCGGGGGCACCCCAGTGTTGGCTAGGTTGACAACTGGAGAAAAAGCCTTTTATGGGTCAGTGTGTGCTGAACTTAATTGTGAGACAGTAGGCAAAGGTTATTTTGTGTGATATGAACATGGGTGCATCTTTAGTGGGCCACGTGTGTCTGAGGAAGCCAAGAATCAGGTTTGTGTCACCTTTCTGCTCCATATGTGTTCCACACAAGTAAAATGAAATGAAAGTTATTAGTTTTATATATTATGACATTTAAAAAAGTTTAGGTGTAGTTCACTTTAATTTTTCAAATGAATGTGTATGAGAAGACACATGAGTATGTCAAAACTTTAAAAAGGATCAAGACACACAAAACCAAGGGCTGTTTGTTCTGTCCTCATGTCCCTCCCTCTTAGTATCTGAGTTTCTCATCTTGGAAAACAGGAATAACAGCCTCTGCTTTCCTTCGCCTGCCCTCAAAAGGCTGGGTATAAATGAAAGAAATGATGCTTATCACAAAAGTATCCCTGCCTATCCCCCCCACCCTGCTTCTCTCCCACAGAACTGTTTGTGACTTGAGGATGATAATATGTAAAGAGGTGTTAAAATTTGTTAGGAAAGACAAAAGGAGACCTGTGGACTATGCTTGTTTGACTTGTTAGATCTGGCAGTTATGTTAAAGCAACCCAAAACTCTGAGGTAACATTACCAATTTTCAAATAGCGTGAGGATATCAAGCTCAAGATTTACAGCCTTATATAGAACACTATGTTCTGGATTCTGAAAACCAGGTCTAATTTAAATTACTGTTTCCTACTGTGGCCATGAGTGCCCTTGTACTTGACGGAGCCCTCTTCCATTTGACTTTGGGAAGCACCATTGTACTCCTTAGAAAACAGAAAGTCCAGATACGGTGCCCCTACCTTGGCTCCATTTTGTGAGTAACTGGGAGTAATCTGATAAGATTTCAGTAGAAAGTCACAGTTGGTGTTAGGACCATGCACCGGAGAGAACAGACCTGAGCTAAACAGGGTTTAACACTGACATTTGAGTTCCTGGAAGTCAAGGTCTGTGCCTTAATCATTTCTGAATGCCCAGTTCCTAACAGTGCTTTGCCCGAAGAATATTTGTTGAATTGAAACACTAGTAAGTAAAGCATAGTTAACCACAACAACCAGAGGGACAATGACTCCATCCTTTGAGAAACACATGTGGAATAACCTGAGCAAGAAAATGAATGTTACATCATAGTTTTGCTTCTTAGTCTGTTATTGTTCTGGTATTGATAGTTATTGCTCATGGTGATGCTAATTCATTACATAACAACTGAGTTACTTTTCCTGGGGCCAAGAGGATAGGGAGGTGAAAGAATTCAGAAAACCAAGTTCCTTGGCACTTGGACTTGAATCCCAGGTCTGTCATTTTCTGGGTGATCTTAAAAATATCCCTCGTTTCTCTGAACCAAATATCTTCTTTCCAGTAGTAATGAAGATGACAAAAGTATCTAAGTCAAGAGTGGGCATAAGGATTAAATAAGAAACGTAAATGAAGACGTCTGGCCACAGACCATACAACTTAATGTGGATATGAAAGGCTCACTGCTGGTGATTGTAACTGTGTCTCTATGCACAGCCAGCCATTGATACAGAGAAAAGACAACAGAATCTACAGGTAACAATAGACAGGATACGAAGTTCTCAAGGTAGAAGATTAAAAAATTTATTTTAGACTTTTCTTCTCCTCTCATATAAATATTCAAAGCAAATTTTTTTTAGTCACTGCATTAGCTGGAATATCATAGATTTTGATATATCATGTATCTATTTTGGTTGGCTTAAAATATTTTCTAATTTCTGTTTTGATTTCTTATTTGATTCATAGGTTATTTAATAGTATTTAGTAGTAGTTATTTGGTCAATAGCTTAATTTGCTCTTATTTGGGGAAATAGAGAGGTCTAGGAGAGGAAGAGACTTGCACAGACTCATCCCTTATGGTTTACCCCTCATGCCTCTGGGTGCTCTCTCAGACTTGGTATGCCCAGGACTTTCCTTTTATCTGATACCGCTCATGTTTCCTACTCTGATTTTTTCTGAGGTTCAGGTGTGATGTCTTCATACCAAAGGCATTTTGAGGTGGGCCATGCCAAGTCTGGATTTGCAGGTGACTTGCCTTATTCGTCGACTAATGGAAATAGCAGCAGCAGAGGGGGGCCAGAGACTCAGACTATGGGAAGTGACTGCCCCGCTCTAGGATGCCCACTTCTGGCTCAGCTCAGTCATAACTGTGGAACAGTGCTGGTCTTCTTCGCCAGGGATGCTAAGAGTCACTTTCTGTAAACACTTGAGGCTGATGAGAGTCTTAAAATAATTTCGAGGCTGCTCATTTTCTCCACATTTATTGAGGGCCCTGACTGTTCTGGATACCGACTTAGGTACCAGGAGTTTAAAGAGGAAACTTACAGCCTAATTGTGGAGTCAGGATACACACAGGAAGAGAGGATCAGAGGAAAGACAGAGACAGAGATGGGCAGTGGGAAGACCAAAGAGGCAAACTGAATTATGTGAGTCACTGTCTTAGAAAGTTGTCCTTGAAGAGAAAGGCAGGTTTTTAGCTGCATCTGAGAAAGACTGCTAGAGCTTTGAAATTGAATGAAGCCGGTGAGGGGAAATCTGGAGTAGTCCAGGTGATTTCATCTGAAAAAACAAGTGATAGAAAAATGTAAGGTTTCTTGCTTTTCAGTTGTAAAGGGGGAAATGGCTACATTAAGTAGGAATTGTAGTTTTTAAAAATGAGACGGAGAGCATCAAATTAAACAATAGATTGTAAAACTTACCCTATTTTCAGGTAAGTAGCCATTTTATTTTATGTTTTTTATAAAGGACTGCTTTCCTGAACAGAGATAAAATATGAATTTTGGTTTATTGGGTTGTCGGAAAAGTCATGACATATTTTTTCTATGTTTTTTGTTGCAAACATGTGTCGCGACTTTTCCGAAAATCCAATAGATGTCTTGAATAAAACCGAAGTGTTGTATATATCTTCAGTTTCTAGTCATCTTGCTTTTCTAGAGCTGGCATAGTGGCTGGCACATACTACATGTTTAAAAGTATTTGAAGAATTAAATTACATTATGATAAAGTGTTCCAACTAGAGATTTCGGTTTTTGAGCAGTGGAAATAGCATCTGAACTTTGGATTTTCCAACAAGCGTGGAAAGTGATGACAATCAGAAATGCCAAGAAATTTCAAGGTGTAAATTATTGGTGTTGCTAAACTATTTGACAAAAATCCGCATGTGAATACATTCCTCTGCTTCTCCAGAAGAGGGCACTTCAGGATTTCCTAAAAATCAATGGGCCTGAATTAGAAGTCTGATAAAAAGCATCTGTTTATAAGGAGGAAGAACTTCACAAATTTGTTTTCGCAAACCTCCTTCTCTGGTGGTTCTGGGCAGGAGAGCTCGGAGGTGGAAGGGCTGCAGGAGGAGAGGGTGTTAAGAGCTGGGATGAGGAGTTAGGAGACCACGGGGCATTTCCTGCGCCACACCAACTGAACAATGACCTTGGCCAGCCACTTCAGTTCCCGGACCTGCTTCTTTGTAATAGGAAAACAATCTTACTCTGATTGCTAAAGCCCCCTGGTTCTGACAGCATAGATGTGTCCTACCTCTGCAGCTGGTGGCCAATGGAAGGCCAGGGCTCCTTTAATATTGTATATGATATAATTTTAAACCCCATTTCATCATGGCAAGTCTGTCTCTCTCTTCTCCCTCTTCCTTGAGGTTTGTCACTCCCCTGGGCTGCTCCTTGTGCTCTGCTTTGCCCTTTAAAGTGGAAGCTGTCACCTACTCTAGGGCCTGGGCTCCCAGTGTCACAGCCCCTGTTTTCCTGCAGTCCTGCCTGCCTTCAGTTGCATCCAAGCTCCCCCTGAAGGAATCAGGCACTCCAGCATTAGAGATGCTTCCAAGATATTTCAATAGCTTTGAATCTCTAAAGGAGTGAAGATCTCTTTCTTCTGGAAGGCTCCTTGGCCCAGTTGCAATTTGTCCACCCCTTCCTAGCAATCTTAAGGGAAATGGGGGAGGGTGGTCTTTGTCAATGCCCAGAGTCCTGCTTCACCCTCCCCCAGAGGAACAGTTGCTGACTTGCCTTTCGTTTACTTCCCTGAAAGGAACCACTCAGGCGATTTTTCTCAGGGAGAGTCACTGTCTCCTCTGCTAGAAATAGAAGTGGCTGAAAACTTCTAACAGAAACTTGCTTTTAGAAAATCTAGTTCCACCCTCAGGGGCATCCTGCAACACTTTTATGATGGTTCATTGAGTCTTGTCGAGAGAGAGAGAGAGAGAGAGAGAGAGAGAGAGAGAGCGAGCAAGAGAGAGAGAACACTCAGAGGCAACTCTAGGTTGGCGTGGGGGATAAGGAGGTGACATTTTGTGCACCTTTTTTCCTCCCACTGGAAGCAGCCAATATGGACCTCATCACTCCCTGTGTTCAGGACCCCAGTCTCCAGATGTTTCCATGTGCTCGTCCCTCTGTGGGCTGAGCTCTGGTCCTTCCTGGCAGGGTCCCCTGAATTGCTGTGCGGGAAGTGGCCTGCCAAGGGCAAGGCAGAAGGGATGGACAGGCACTGACATCCACTGGCTTTGCTGAAGCTGGGGTGGGGCTCACACGGGCTGTGGGGAAACTGGCAGTCTTGTGGCTCCCTGGCCTTGGATCCCCTCCTGCCCCCTGAGTCTCAAATGCAGCAACTGTTATTTCTGGGCCTTGTTCTAAGAAGTGACCAGGGCATTATAAAAAAGGTGGGGGATGCAGCACAGGACAGGAAGGCTGTCATGTTTTCTGATTGGGTGCCAACTCTGTACTTTGATAAAACTCCTTCCCCTTTTGGCTTTTTCTTGTACCTTCTTTATTCCTTAGCTCCCTCCTCCTCTCTTCTCTCCCCTCCTCCCTCTTCTTCCTCTCCCACCTTGTGTTTTCTGCTCCATGGTTGAGGGGAGCACACTCAGGGCAGCTGACAGGAATGCTATGCCTTTTACCAAAAGACTCAAGTGTGGCGACTGACCTCTAGAGACCACAGAGGGCCAGTGGGATGTTTGGCCTAGGACGTGCCTGTGTCTCAGGAGAAGGATCCATCTTGGCCCAGCCTGGGGTTGGGCAGTAGGTCCAAATCCAGTCTGTGTCTTTGCAGGCAAAAAGCAGCCTCCCTTGTGTCATGTTGCACTCCATCAGTAAATAAGGTTGTGTGTTCCTCCCCAACAGATTTACACATCATTGAATGCATGATTGTACCAATACATTATACACATTTAAAGCATATTAAAAGTAGAAAGGAAGAGATTAAAAATATAATCAGAAATCCTCATGTTTCCTTCTTGCACCCCACTGCATCAACTTGGGCACTCCCAGGTGCCTATACCACAGGTCAGAGTCTGCTGGCCAAGGTGTCCTTAGGACTATGGGCCAATGGGGTTTCTCTGGGGAGGTCACTCTGAGCGAGGTGGGAAAGAATGGTGGGTGGTCATTAGTATCCCATTCATAAATATTTCTGTTTCCCTCTGCTTGTGGGCCCTCAGGGAGGTGAGTCTCCTGGAGGGAGACAGGAGGCTGGCTTGTCATTTCTAACTCAGGTTTCCCTTGGGACTCAGGATGTTCTTTGAAAAGTAGTCCTTTCTTAGTGCTTCAGTTGTCCCTGCATGGAGAAGGGGGTGGATAGAAGGGGCTCTCAGGGCTGTTTGGCAAAATGGTTTAGGAAATCCACTACAGTCCTGCAAATAGGAACCATGCCTTGGCAAATTAGTCTGCAGGGATTTTCCACGCCCTCCTGGTGCCCGTCCCTGCTGGTCAGAGAAATGCCCACAGAGAGCTTATCTCCTCTCAGTGAGTGGTGCACGAGTGCTTTTCAGAGCCCTCAAACGTTTGAGGTTTCTCTTCCTGAATCAATTTCCTTTGGAGACCGCCTAGCTGTCTCCATCACTGTTTGCTTTGAGCCTGTGAAAAGGGTATTTAAAAATAGTGACGTCTGAAAGCTTCCATGTGCCTGAACAGTTCCCATCAGATAGGGTGCACGGTCATGCTAGGCCTGTTTGTACTGGCAGGGGCCCCTTCGGCCGCACTGTCATCTTTCTCCTCCAGCCCACCCGCCACAGCCTTCTTCCCCGGGGGTCAAGACCACAGGCTTCCCCGCGCGCTGACATAGAGAATCAGAAAGGGGGCCATGTTTCTGCCCCTGCTGAGAAGACCGAGGGAATATTGTCAACAAAATTCAAAACTCCCTCTCTAAATAAAATAGATAAGATCTATGAGAGGCTCTAGAAGCCGTAGTTTTGACCGATATTACCTGTCCATGAGACACACACTTAGCTGGGGCCACTGGGCAGCTAATACATTATAGCATCAGGCTTATGTCTCTGAAAAAAGAAAAAGCTGAACCCTCCCTGGAATGTCACCTCCAGTCTCCCCATACTCTAAATCATCATCCCCTATTCAGTGTCTCTTTCTCCACCAGTACACTCACACCAGCAATTCCCAGATGGCCCTGAGACTTCCAACCAGGAACCCCACTACTCTGGCCCTGCTATCACCCCCCTCCTCATGTCCCCATGTCCTCTCTTCCCTCCTTACTTGGGTTGGATTCCTTGGTCCAACACTATGATTGCTCTTTGGCAAAACACTTCAACTTTTGCCTTCCCCTTCCTCCAGTTTTCCTGCCTGGCACATCCCCTCTCTGCAATTTGCCTGGTCTGTGTCTGCACTGGGACAACTAACCACAGCTGGAGAGAAAAATCACTCAACCATATTCATTGGATTGACTTCACATGGGTGACCACAAGCCTCAAATGGGCAGCCAACGTCAGAGGATGATTTGACTACGCTTTCCTAAGAAATTAACATGCCATTCTCTCAGATAATTGTTTCAATGCTTCTTTCTCCTTGAACTTCCAACATTCTACCCCTTCCAAGTCACCCTCCTATTTCTACCCCATTCCCCCCTTACTTTCTACATAGATCTTGTTAACATTTAATCAGCTCATACAGCACTCCCCTGCTCAAAAAACCTCCAAACACTTCTTGCACAGCCCAAGCAAAACCCTGACTCCTCACTCTGACCTATGAGGCTGACATGACCAGCCTGTTTGCCTCCCACCACATCTCTGCACTCCAGCCGCACCACAGACTACGTTCCTTGCTGCCTCAGAGTCTGAGTCCCTGTTTTTCTATCCAGAACAATCTCTTTCCTGATACTTGCATGGTTGCAGCTGAAAGAGCACCTTCTCAGAGAAGCCTTCTGAGCACATGGTAAAAGCCACCCCCTCTCATACAATGATGCTGTCATAACATTTTTATCTTCTCTGTGGCACTTAAAATTTGTTCATTTGTTTGGAGACCAAAGTAGAGTAATTTCACTTTGGGCTGGAAAAGAGTATGTGTGATTCCATCTGTAATGGAAGGTTGGGGAGTGGGGAAAGCCCAGTGGCTTCTTGTGTGCCCTTTGAACCACATGGCTGAGGGTGATGGTGGGTTTCCAAGTGCCCACTCCACCCTCATTTCATAACCCATACTCTGCATGGCCAATTTGTACTGTGTGCTCTTTGCAAGAAATAGGTCTAGTTACTCATCCTCTTGGCTCAGGCAGGCGATATAACCTCAAGGGACTGTAGAAAGCTTCTGTAAGGCTGTTCTTTCAACAAAATGGAGTTACTAACCCCTGCTTGGGCCCTCTGATATAGGCCTATGTCAGTGGAGAATGAGATAGGAGTGATTCAGACAATGCCTTCCTCGCCTGATCTGTCCTTTTGAAGGGTTCTCAAAGGTCCACGGACAACATGTGTCAGCCTCCTGGGGCGTTAGTTAAAAACATATTCCTAGGCCCCATGCCAGAGCTGCACACCTGGGGTGGAGACTAGGAATTTTCCTGGGAATTTGCGTTTGCAATGGACATCCTAGGTGATCCTCTTGCATGCTTAATGTTGCAGAGTGCTGCACTAAGCGACTGAGAAAGTTTAAGGCACAAGTTCTGAGTATGGTAATGCTAAGTGCCGTACTTCAACAATGGAATTGTGATTTGAACTATGTAAACTGTGTGTCCACTGTCCAGGCATTGCTCTGACTTTGACCCAAATACTCTGAAACCAGTCACCTTTGGAAGGGCCTACTGTAGGAGAGAATGGAGCTGCTTTGGCTCTGGTCTTGGTCAGATTTAGAATAATGGCTACATCTCTTAACTCATCATCCTGAGCTCACTTAGCCCACAACTGGGAAGCTCCTGATGGCAACAATCCTCAGCATCCCCTTGGGGGAAGATATGATAAAGGAAGAAGAGGGAATAGGGTGAATCTTATTCTAACTCCAATAACTCCATTCAGTGGTTGATTGCTATCCTTTCCTCTCCTCTCCTCTCCTCTCCTCTCCTTTTCTTTCTCCCCCCTCCCTTCTTCCCTCCTTCTTCCTCCCTCCCATCTTCCCTCCCTCCCTGTCTCCCCCTTCCTCCTTCCTTCCTTCCCTCCTTCCTTCCTCCATCCCTTCTTTCCTTCCTTCCTTTCTCACTTCCTTCCTTCCTTCCCTTCTTTCTTCCTTCCTCCCTCCCTCCCTCCCTCTCTCCCTCCCTCCCTCCTTTTCTTTCTTTCTTTCTTTCTTTCTTTCTTTCTTTCTTTCTTTCTTTCTTTCTTTCTCTTTCATTTGTTTGGCCCTGTGTGTGCTGTAACAGGAACAAGGTAAACGGAAACAAATCTCTCCTCTTTACATTGATATCTTCTTTTGAAATATTTTATTTCACTTTTTCTCACAGCAATATAGAAACAAATAATCATAAAAAATAAAATTATAAACTGTCCATTGATTATGTAATAGCACTTGGTATTGCTACAGGGAGGAGGCCTGGGGCTGGGTCAGACCATCTCAAGCCTGCCCAGGCTCTCCAGGCCTCTGTGGTCACTGCTGAGCCCATGAAGGCATCAGACATTACCACCCATGGCAGTGTCAATGGAGACTTTGAGCTTTACACCCAGGAGTCCTTGGGGATAGCGGGGAGATGGGTAGATAATAAGTAAAACTGCAGATGGTATTGTACACACATGGTAAGCCAGAAGGTTGCCCTGGGGAGTAACACAGGTTAGGTTGCGGCTAACTCATAGGCACCTCTTGAGCCACACAAGGCAGGGAGTTCACAAAGCTGAATTGACTTGGTTAGATGTTTGCATTCACTGTGGAAATAAGGAAGCTAGCGGACACTGGACAACAAGAAAACATAGCTATCTTTTCCCTTCCACCTCTCTTCTCTGATCCCCTTCTCTTTCTCCACTTGCCTTATCTGAAAATAAAATTCTCTTGAGATGAACTAAGCAAAATAGCTGAGACAGCTAACCTATCCAAGAAAGTATGACTTGAGCTCTGTTCCCTCCCAGCGAACAAAGAAAGGAAGGAAGCATCAGGCTAACTGAGCAACTAAATTGTCCACTTGACTCCAATCCAATGGAGCTGACGAAATTCAACTAAATCACTCAGCTTTAGTTGATTCCAGCTTTTTCAGTTTTGGGGGTGAATGATTTCTAGAAAGAAACAAAAAATCAGTTTGGCACTCTTTTTTGTCAGAATATGGAAGGGGCTTTCCTATGTGGGGTTGAGCAAGTGTCTCTATGGAGTGTGTGGTGCGTGTGTGTAGGCCTGCCTGATAAGGCGCGACCTCAGGGCTTGTCTCAAAGAAGCCTGGCAGGAATGCCTCTGTGGGCCTTGGCAGTGCTTGTACGACATATTTCTGAGGAGAGACATCTGGGTGGAGAAAATCTCTCTCCTTTCTTGCCTGAGGGGGCCTGGCCTTCTGCCCGAGGTCTCCGCGGATGACTTCTCTGGGCTTCAGACTTTTGTCACTGCTCAGAGTCAGGCCAAAACAAATTTGGCTCTATGTGGTTATAACTTCTTTAAAGGAAGCAGAAACCCTCTAGGGCCTTGAAATCACAAGGAAGAAACCAGCTTCTTTTCTGTCTAACTAGGGAGATGTCATTTGCATCCTCCCACTCCCTGTTCACAAAGGAAAAGCAATCTTTTCCCGGTGTGGGTCCTGGGGTATGTGAGTGTGTGTGCCCCAATGAAATTATACAAATTAAATGGATTAATTAAATTAATTAAAAATATACAGATTAAACGAAATATGAAAGGCAGGACACATTACTTCGACTATGGCATCGTGATTGGTAATATGTGTTTTGTGGGTCCGCTGTCCAGACATGGCCCTGAATTTAACTCAGATATTCTGAATTGCAAAGTGGGAGGTGCATGTGAGGGTTAGATGAGGTGGAGAGTAGAGGGGTTGGCAGTTTGTGGCATTAGGACCTTCTTTGGAGTTCAAGTTCATTGATAGATGATCTGTCTAGGCATCATCAATAATGATTGAACACATCAATATTCTATAGCCACTAATGAGCTGTGTAGCCTGAAGAAAGTCATTCTCTCCTTCCCTGGCTTCACTTTACGCCTTTGTGAATATGAGGCCTTGACCAGATGGCATCAGAGGGCAAACCCCCTAGCTGGTGGGGAACACCTGACCCACGGCGCTCTGCCAGGTTAACTTTCCTAACCTGTTGAGGTCTCCATCCTCACCTTGCTGATCCTCACGCTTGTTATTAGGAAGAACCTTTTAAAATAAAATCCTGAACCTCTGTACCGGACCTACCCAGCTGGCTTTGCCATTTGGACAAAAAATCAACAAGTTAGCAACAGTTTAGTAACAGTCTGATTCAATTAAAATTAGTCATTTAAGTCAGGCACAGAATCTCAGAGGAGCTCAGGGCGAGAGTCTGGGCTCCCTGGAATCTTTCTGGGCAGGGCAGGAAGGTGACATAGGGGACATTGTTGGGATCCACCAGGCCTCTTCTGGCCCCGGGGAAAATTTAGTTATGGGAAATCCACTGACAGACCTGCCGGGATCTGTCACCAGTGGTCTCCTAGGCACTCCCCCAGAGTTGTGGGGTGGCAAAGGGGCTCTTTGGAGATTGGGACTGGTATATGTGGCCAGACAGGCAACAGAGAGTCTCTGTGCTTGCTCTACCCAAGCTACACTGGTGTGTCCCTGCACACATTGGAAACAGTTTACACGGCAGAAGTGCCAACTGTGGGGCCTGTATCCCCAAGCTGCACTTTGTTAATCCTTTCAGTTTTTCTTTTCTGGTGGGTCCCTGTCAAGGTTGTTGAGTCGCATATTTAGGGTAATTCCAACCAGTACTTAGGGGACAGCCACAGCAAGATGGGCACATCTGATATATTTAATTGCCTCCCTCTGGAGGCTCAGAGCCTGTTAGGAAGCCTTCTGTGAGAATCACAGCTTTTGGAGGCCCCCCTTTGGGATCCCAGTTCTCATAGCACCAGTGATTCCGGGAAACAGGAATGTGGATCACTGAGGGGAGAACTGAGATGTGTCATGCTGGGAGCCCAGGTCTCATTGACCATCTGGATGGGTGGCCCTACTGCAGGACTCTTTGGGTATCATGTGAGAGCTAGTCATGGGGCCCTGGGAGATCACCTGCCAACAAGTCCTGGGGGTCCACAGATCACCAGTCTCAAGGAAGCCCAGACTCTGGGGAGACCCACTCGGCTTCAACTCCCTTCCATGCCCCAAACCCTGTGTTCTGGCTCCTGTGCCACCTTCTAGAGCTTCTCAGCAGAGGGAGAACCTCCGGGAGTTGATGTTCATCTTGGTGACTCCGATGAGCTTGAGTGGCGTGGAGAGACTGAAGGAGGAGGCCAGCGGGGAGTCGCAGAAGAGGTCGGAAAGCTCATCCCGCTCCTCTAGCTCATAGGTGGCATCATTGAGCATCCTTCTGTGGAGATCGCAGGTCTGCTCGATCTTCAGCTTGTTGATGTCACTGCGCAGGCGCATGAGCTGTCTGGCCAGCTGCTGGTCCTGCAGCCGCATTTCTGTCTGCAAAGAAAGAGGGGCATCAGCGCTGAGCTGGGGAGGGTGGGGGGGCGCTTCAGCTCCATAGTCCCTGACATAGTTCCCTGCTAATAGGAGACCTAACTAATCATCGATTTGTTTGCATCATCGATTGGGCCACCTAGAGATGTTAGCACATTCTCTGCTCAGGGAGGCAAAAAGACACACATAGACAAATGAGCACGTGCTTGCCAAACAATACTTTGTGCTGAGCTAGATGCTATGTCGAAATCCTTCTGGAAAAGGTACATGTTAGTCCTGGCTTAATGGTATTTCTAGTGCAGACTCATTGTTTACAAATGGAGTAAAGAGTATAAAGAAATGCATGGGAATGATAAATATCCAATTCAGGAGCATGGTTACCTCGGGGTGGGAAGGAGGGAATGTGATTGGGGAAGGTATACAAGGCCTTCAACTTCTGTTGGTAATGTCTTAAATCTTATATTGAGTCGTAGCTATGCTGTTATATTACTCTTTAAACATTTTAGAATACCTGCAATATTTCTTAATAAAGATTCAAAAGAGCCAGACATAAATATATGTTAATCATTATTGAATGTTTTACTATAAATGAGGCACTGTCCTAAGCTCTTCTGGTATGTATTAGCTTGGGTTGCCATACAAAACACGATAAACTGGGAGGCTTAACAACAGGCATTTATTTCTCACAGTTCTGGAGGTCAGGAAGTCCAAGATCAAGGTGAGGGCTGATTCGGTTCCTAGTGAGGACCCTTGCAGATGGCCACTTTCTCATTGCATCTTCACATAATGGAAAGAGAAAGCTCTGGTTTCTCTCTCTCTCTCTCTCTCTCTCTCTCTCTCTCTCTCTCTCTCTCTCTTTTTATAAGAACACTAAGCCTATCATGGGGGCCCCCTCCTCATGACCTCAAAATCTAATCATCTGCCAAAGGCCCCATCTCTAAATACCATCACAGTGTGGAAGGCTTAAACATGTGAAATTTGGGGGAACACAGACATTTAGTCTATAACAGAGTATATTAACATGCAACAGTCAATCTTCACTATAACTCTGTAAAGTAATTACATCATCGTCATCATCTACAATTTGTAGATGAAACAGCAGAGGCTCAGCAAAGTAAGTCCCTGTGTCAAGTCACAAATCTCATAAATGACAGAGCTGGGATTAGGAACCCAGAGAACTGAACCCAGGAACCCAAACTACTGACAACTAAGTTCTCCTGCTTCTTCAGGGAAAGCTGGAGTGTGGGATTATGGACAGAGTTCTGAGCTCTACTAGAAAGTTCACACTAGTTCTAGTGCCTCAGTAATTTACATTAAGAAGGGATGTGAGAATAACTTCTTATCTGGTCTAACATGTTTCCATAATTCATCTACGTGTTATCCTCGTTGAAACGTCACAGCCAGTCCTGGGGTACCAGCAGGACAGTCTGAATGTCACAAGTTCCGGGGGAGTTTCAGTGAGTTGCTCAGTCTCACAGTTGTGTGATGGCAGAAATGGGATTGGAGCTCACGGATCTCTTCAGGCTCCCACTGCAGAGTGTTTTCCATTAACTACACTTTGTCACTAAGACAGATCTCCAGCTGCTCCCACTTGACACGAGATCCGATTCCTCCTCACCCTTGCTTCCTCTTACGTTGTTCAAGTGGCTATTTGTTTTTTTATGTCTTTTGTGTGTGTGTGTCTCAGCTGTGTCATTCGCCTGGTGCTGGGAGGCAAACTGATATAGAAAAATCAACCATGATTTTTCCAGAGGGACCCTCCCTGAGGTTATGTAAATAAATCCAAATGTTTTCACTTTTTCTCCTGTTCAGGACTGGAATCGAGTGTATTACAGAGAAGAAAACTAAGTGACTTCACCAGTAAGCATTTCATTGTTCTTTGTTTTCTCTTTCATTTTTTTTAATGTACTTCTACAGATCTCAGTTCTTCCAATTTCATAGATGAGAAAAATCAAGATAGAAAGTCTTGATTGGGGATAAACAAAGTATTTAATGGCAGAACTGGGATTAAAATTCATAGGCTCCAGTTCATTAGTTTACTTCTCAATCCCTGGGTGTAACAACCCAAATTTATTGCTCATCAGAAATTCTATTGATCTAGAATAGCACCAAATTGATGATGGCAAGCTCGCTGCAGGGCAGTTAGTCATTTGTTCATTTATTTGGAGCCCCTGGCCATGCCTGAAACTGGGCAAAGTTGCCTAAACCCTTTTGAGATAGGGGTCAAATTTGTTTGAAAGATAGTACCGGCCCACACCCATTGCTTTATTTGATATGGTCTTCTGAGAGTTTCACTCAAACCACTTCTCTTTGGAGTATTATGTATTTTGATAACAAATCTCTTTGAAAAGCTAGAAACCCCATGGTTTAGATTTGAACTTTGGCTTCAGGAATTGGATCTCTGGCCTGAAAAGATCCTTTAAAGTTGGAGACTTCCAGGTTGAGCAGATGTCTGGGAGAATCTGTGAGATGTGGCTTGCGGTGGGTACCTGGTCGGGGGAAGGGGCCATTTTTCTATGGCCAATAGATCTGGTCAAAGGTCAGAGGAACAATTTAGGGTTTAAAACCCATCAGAATCAGCTGGACAGAGGGGGTGGTAGTAAGGTATATGTCCAGTTCCCTTTGACAAGACAAAGGCCACTTTGGTAAAGCTACCTCACATAGCCATTCAACTTAGAAGCACTCAATTCTGCATAAGGGAAGGCAGAGAAATAAAACTACACTTCCAACATGAGGAGGGGCTGGGAATCTGACATTTCTTCAGCAGGCCTTGGTTCTACGGGTGTCTCACAGTGTGAGTGTCCTGCCCTAGAAGTCACTTGGAATATACTGGGGATGCCAAAAAAAATGTGTACAAGTGGACACTTTGGTCAACATTGCTCAAGCAGTAGTTCGCCGTAATCAGAAGTGTCTGGACGCTGATGGCAATCATTTTGAGTACCTCTTGTAATTGCAGAAGTCAAACGTGACTTGTATTCATCTTTTGTTATTAGTACATATTGAATATTACAATTTTAATACAGTTTTCATTGCTTAAAATGTGTATACAATTTTTTGGCATCCTCTGTATATTTTGTTATGATCCATGAATATAAATCAACTGGGTTTTTTTTTGATGCTCAAAGAAACAGCGTGTGTTCCAACACTATAAGAAAAACTGGAAGTCTTAGCCCTATTTTTACCTACTCTGTGGGCCACACAGGGGTTTTCCAAGGGTAACTTAAGCCTTAAACACTAACTTGAGTCCATGCTTAAGCAGTAACTCTGCTGTAACCAAACCAGATCCATATAGAGAAGAGTTCACACAGCCTTCAAAGAAACCTGAACGAAATGTGCAGGGTTAAGATGGGGTTTTTTCCAGATTTTTTTTCAATTGTGGTAAAATACACGTAATATGAAATTCTACCATCGTAACCATTTTAAAGTGTATAGTTCAGTGGCATGAAGTACATTCACACTGTTGTGAAACCGTCACCATCATCCATCTCCAAAACTCTTATCATCCTGCAAAACTGAAATGCTATCCCCATTAAAAAACATCTCCCCATTCCACCTCCTTCCACCCCCTGGCAACCACCGTTCTACTTCCTGTCTCTGTGAATTTGACGACTTTACAAACCTCAGGTGAGTGAAATCTATAGTATTTGTCTTTTTGTGACTAGTTTATTTCACTAAGCACAGTGTCCTCATGGTTCCTACAGCTAAAGAGACTTTTCATAAATTATATCTTTTTAGAAAATTTTGATGAACATATGTTTTTACTGATCCTGTGTCATGTAAGTCAGAAGAATAGCAGTTCCTGTGGGTGGGTATGGAGAGCAGGGTGTGGGGACGGAGCTCCTCCTTCCTTTTTCTCTCTTTTCTGCCAAGGAGACACTTAGGTGGCCATGACAACACACTTCTACCTTCTGCCACATACCATCAGATACAGTTTTCATATATTATTTCACTGCATCTTCTCACAGCTCTAGATGATAGGTATTTTGATCTGTTTTATGGTTTAGGAAACCAGATCTGAGAAGTTAAGGGACTGAGCAGGATGGCACTCCGATCACACTGGGGCCCATCAGAGGCCAGAACTGGTGGCTTCACTGTGAATCCTATCTACCCAGAGGTGGGTTGGGTCCCAGAGGCAGCAGAAATGGGAATTCCATTGCCCTGGCGTTAGCATCTGAAATCATGTTGAGCCTTACTCCACACTAGCTGTGTGGCTTTGGGCAAGTCAGTAATGCTCCTTGAATTTCTGTCTCCTCATCTACAGAAAAGGCATAATGCCTATTCCAAAAACCATGAGAAGCAAATTAGACAGTGAGTAATATGCCAAATAAGCTGAACAATGCCAGTCAGATAAAGGTAAGAGGTTCACCGCTTAAGTCCTTTCTCTCCAGGCCAAGGTGTAGGATGTGGAAATAGGCCAGGCCCTCCCAGTGTTAAGATTTTATTAAAGAAACTGAGATGCTGGCCCAGTGATTCAACTGTCAGTGTGGGTTTAATGCTTTCCTGGCAAAAGCTCAACTATAGGATGTGATTATTTCTAATCCCCCGTCCCAGAAATAAAGGTGCTTGCTGGATTCTGAGAGGTGTGGCCTGTAATTCTAGCAATTCTGTAATTAGGGTTAGTAGTACTTGGTGAAGGGTGGGGGGGGGGTGGACATCACTGTGTCACTGTCAGGGCACTGTGGTGACAGAGCGTGTTCCCATCAGGGGAGAAAGCACAGGAAGGGGGTGGCAGACAACCAGTGGGTGGCCTCTTGCAATAACTGTACTTGTGGTCTGTGCTTGGCCATAGACTGTTAACTCGAGTCAGACAAGAATGCTTCGTAGGAGAGCCTGGCTGTTTCTTAAGGTAGAAGGTGAATCCCCAAGGGCAGGATTAAGTAACTAAAGCTGGTAATTAAACTGCTCTGCAAGATGAGGAAAAGATTTCCTTCTCCTGGCTTGGTGAGGTGAGGCGTGGTGAGAGACCTGGGGAAGAGGAGACACCCAGGAGGATGGCCAGCAAGGAAATTCAGAGGACAGAAAGATCTAATACAATACTGTAAGGGCTTGCTGTAAGGTCTCTTTGGCCAAGTCTCATGGACCACTAGTGATTTCCCAGGGAGTTAGAAGAAGGGGTGACTCCTGCATCTGGGATGGGTGAAATAAAGACAAAATCTGCAGTCAAATGATGTGGAGAACATATGGCAGTTCCTCAAAAATTAAACTTAACTATCATATAACCCAGCAATTCCACTTTTCGGGTACATACTCAAAAGAACTGAAAGCGGGGACTCAAACAGACACTTGCACACCCATGTCCACAGCAGCATTATTCGCAACAGCCAAAAGGTAGAAGCAACCCAAGAGTCCACAGACAGATGAATGGGTAAACAAAATGTGGTGTATCCATACAAATAAATATCATTTAGCCTTAAAAAGAAAGGAAATTCTAACACCTGCTACAACATGGATGAACTTTGAGGACACTATGCAAGTTAAAAAACCCAGACACAAAAGGACAAATATATATGGTTCCCTTTATATAAGGTACCTAGAGTAGTCAAACTCAGAGAGACAGAAAGAAGAATGGTGGTTGCCAGAGGTGCGGAGGGTGGGGGATGGATACAGAGTTGCAGTTTGGGAAGATGAAAAAGCTCTGGAGATGGATGGTGGTGAGCCTTGCACAACACTGTGAATGTACTTAATGAATTTTACACTTAAAAATGGTTAAAATGGTCTATTTTGTGCTATACACATTTTCCCACAATTTAAAAATCAACAACAAAAGCTGCAAATTGGGGGTGACCACCCCGATCTGGTTTGCCCACGACCTTCCTGATTTTAGCCCCCAAAGTCCCACATCCTGGAAACCTCCCAGGCAAACACGGATGGCTGGTCACCTTTCCTGCAGCAAGTGTGGTTGCGTTGGCCACTGAGAACCTATCCTGGCCAGTCGGAGACCCCGGATGTAGACTGTAACTTGAGCAACACTGGGAACTGACCAGATCTTGATGGAAGCTGAGCGGTCGGGAGGTTGACGGCCTGTCCAAGAGGGGTTAGAGGCGCATTGGCCACAGAAGGAGGACTCGGACCAACTAGCAAGGGGAGAGAGTATTTTGTTTTTTGCCAGTGGCCCCTGCAGCATTAGGAGAAGCAGCGTTTTTGTGGAAATCTGGAGAATTTGCTTCCTTCCTCAGCACCTCTTGCCTGCTTCCTGTGTTCACTCGCTCTGACTAAAACGTTGAATCATTTCTTGGTGTCCCAGGGAAGCAAATACCCTTATCCCTAGTTGCCAATGGGATCTGCTTGAATACTTTCTTGGGTCTGATATCTACAGGTCTAAAATGTCCTGAAGACTTTAGGAGCTTAGAAAAAAAGCAAACCAAAAATCAGATAAATATCAGACCGTCAGGAGCAGAAGAAGCAATTTTTTGAAGGTGCCATCTTTAACCCACCACAGCTTCTGCTTCCTAAACGGGTACAATGTGTGGATTGACACCCGATCCTCCTGTTTCCAACCAAAGTTTCTCCTGGACCCCTATTCATGATCTGCTTTGTTTCTATGCTCTATTTCTTCATTTTCTGGAGAATTCTGCACTTTTGCCTGGGGAAAGCTCCTGCTCTCTTAGTTTGGAGAAACAAGATAGTGACAGTGGCTTGACACATGACCCTGTGCAAGTCCCCAAGCACATTTGGGCCAGGGATTTCCTAATGTATCTTTAATTCTTGCCCCTGAGAAATCCCAGCATCCAGGGGCCAACAAGAGGTGAACTAGGGAGCTGGATTAGAGAGCATGGTAATGAGCACAGATCTGGGCAGACAGAAAAAAATCTCAAGGTGATCAAGGGAATTTAGTTTCATCCCTATTTCTGAGGTTTGTATCTAAGTTATCCCAGCCTAACACTTCAGTTAGTCCTTGATTGATGCTGAAGAGAGACTGGGAATAAAACCCAGGCCATTTTCTCGGCAGCATGTGAAGGAACATGCTGTTGTCTATGAGACTTAATTCTAAACCTTGAAAATAGTTTGTGTAACCTGTCTCGTGATTATTCAACATAACCAAAAGGTCCAGCTTATTGTTTTAATCAGTCTTGTGCAGGAACGCATTTAGAAGCCCAGATAGCATATTATTCAGTATTTCAGCTTGGGTTTGACCTCTGAGAAAGAGTCAGAATAATGCTGTTTGGAAAGAAGGTGAGTGGGTCATTGAAGTGTGCTGCTGGATGGCAACTTTAGATTCTGGGAAAAGTTTTAAAACGTTTTTTTCCAAACACCCTTAGAAGCCAAACTGAATTTGTGAATTTATTTCCAGGGGAAGCTGTCAACTCAGGTGAAGGCTGGAATGTTATCCTCGAAGGGCTCTATCCTAGAGGAAGTTGAGCACTGCTCCTGGCAAGCAGACACTTTGCTCATGGCTGCCACATGCTCTGCAGCCCTTGGCCTTGGGGCCAGGACAGGTGCCAGGTTGGTCCTGTGTTCTCTTGGATGTGGGTAGGTTGTGGGTGGGCAGGAGAGCACCATGGCTCTCACCCCCTGAGCAGGAGATGGCTCATCTCTCTGGCCAGGCTCCTCTGAGGGGCTGTTGTGCTCCCCTTGGAGCCATTGTCTATTGGGAGGAAAAGTTGGACAGAGCCCCAGAACCAGGATAGAGAGCAGCAGGTGCCTCAGGTACCACCAGGGACTCTCCATCCTCTACGGCAAGAGTCAAGCTCTTCATATATGATGAGGTCTGTGATTTTCACACTTGAAAGATCCTAGGCCAAATTGCCATCTTCATGGGTGAGACTGGCCTTTGGAAAATATGGGGCGATGCACTCTGACAGGCTCTCGGATCCGTCCCCAGAGGCTCTGGGTTCTAGTCTCCTAGGGTCTGAATGTTCGTATGTCCCCCAAATTCATATGTTGAAACCTAACCCTCAGGATGATGGTATTTGGAGGTGAGGCCTTTGGGAGGTGCTTAGGTCATAAGGGTGGAGCCCTCAGGAAGGGGATCAGTGATCTTATGAGAGACCCCAGAGAGAGCCCGTGCTCCTTCCACCATGTGAGGACCAGTGAGAAGTCTGTGACCCAGAAGAGGGCCCTCTCCAGATTGTGCTGGTACCCTGATCCTGGACTTGAAGCCTCCAGGCTGTGAGAATTAAATGTCTGTTGTTTATAAGCCACCCAATTTGAGGTATTCTGTAGTAGCAACCCAAAGGGACTAAGACACAATCCTAGTTCAGCTCCTAATGAAATGAGTGGCTCTGGGCAGGTGAGGTGACCCCTTTGTGGAAAGAGGATGCCGATCACCTCCCCCTACCTCATAAGACTGCATTCTGGACATAAAGGGGACACCTGGACACTGTACACCCAAAAAACAAATTCTGTGCCCAAAAGCAAGAGCAAGAGGGATGGGCACTGTTCCCAGGTTGGGAAAGACAGGCCCAGATTAGCAAGACAAGCTTAGATGAGCACATCCACAGTCACCTCTCACGCAGCACCTTTCACACCACCTCACCAGCCTCCTCCCTGCCTCCCCTCCAACTCTCTGTACTGGATTCTATACTCAAGAGGCCAATGGGTACTTCTCTTCCTTTCTTCAAACCTTTCAAGGGGACAACCAGCCCTCCTGGCTCCCCTGCTCTTTCCAACCTCAGCATTCCCAGTCTGAGCCCCTCAACCCCCCATGGCAGCCACACTGGGTCTTTGTCCCCTCCCCTAAGGCCTCTCCTTTCCATCTCATCATCCTTCAGGTCCAGCTTAGCCTTTGCCTCCCCATCCCTGCAGGTTGGGTGACACACCCCACCATGGTAACTTCTATCATAACACCTACACATGCCATTGATTGTGCCTGTTTAATCCTCTGTGTCCCAACAAGGTTTTAGAAAACACTAAGGAGAGATGAAGTCTCTGTGTTCACCAGGACCATCCCAGTGCCTGGTGTATAGCTCTGGTGTGCAAAAGCCATTTGTTAAGGAAAGGAAGGAAAGAAAGGAGGGAGGGAGGGAAGGAGGGAGGGAGGGAGGGAGGGATCTCTCCAGAGTCAAGTCTTGATTTTCCACAGCTGGGACAATCCTGAGGAAACTATTGCTGACTTTCCCACCTAGGTTGCCCTCCAGGCTTGTGGGGAGGTAGCAAGTAGAATGAACAGAGCTTGAGCTCATGGATCCAAATTCCTTCTCCACTCATTGGTGATGCAACTCTGGGCAAGTTGTTAAAGCTGTCTGAACCTCAATTTCTTTATCTTGAAATGGGCATAAAAATAATATCTATTCTGAGAATTAAACAAAACATATATAAGACACTTGGTACAAGACATGGGATTCCATAAATATTATTAGTTTTACTTTATCCCTTCTTCAGAATCACAAAACTAAGCATTCAACCTATCTATTTGTTGTTGTTGTTGTTGTTATTTCCCACATGCCACTCTTATCTCTCTTACTAGATTATAGGAATTCCTGAGTGCCGAGTCCCTGTATGGTTCTTCTTGGCCCCTGCAGTGCCTGGAGTGCAGCTCGTCACCCGTGGGTGCTTCCCACATACTTGGTGGATGATCACTTCCACCTGACACCTGTGTCATTCTTCCCTTTACCAAGCACAGCCCGGGGGTGGGTAGGGCAGTACTAGCATCTCCATTAAGTGGCTCATCCAGCATCACAGAGCTAGTGATGCTAAAGCACTTCAGGGTATGAAACGGAAGCAGGGGATCTTCCCAGGTAGAAGTGTCCTTAGCTGGAACATGATGAGGTCCAGGCCTGCCAGTGTGGGGCCAGGACCTTCTCCAACTTCCCTGCCACTGCCCAAGACAGCAAGTGGGCACCATGTTGGACCAACAGCCAATGCCAGGACCGTGCTGCTCATGCCAGCTGCTGGAGTGGAGCCCACAGCATGGCTATTCGTGTTGGGCCCCCAGCCAGACTGCAGGGAGGTCCAGCTCCCTCGCCTCTCTAAACAAGATGCCCTATTGGGGTGTCTCAGCAGGAGGGTAAAAAGAGAGAAGACACCCTTCATGGGGTGTTTTCCTGAGCTTTGTGTTGCCTCCCGAACTTCCACCTGTAGGAAGTACTATTTATACCTGGCCCAGGCAGGGATTGTGCTTCATTAAGTAATTGCCTGCAGCTCATCTTTGGTCAAGGCAGGTGTCAAATATGAGTGCAAGGTGTTGACCTGCCCTGACATTCTTAGAGAGCCTTCAGTACACCTCCAGAGTGCCAATGTTGGGACTTCTAGACTTTTCTTAGATTCCGAACTTCCCAGCTTGGAAACTAATGGAATGGAGTTTCACATCTGATGCTGACTGAGCAAGCCCATGAAGCAGCCAGTAACACCAGCTGACCAAGAGGGAGGAAGTGACCCCACGGACCAAGAGGACAGAGGGATGCTGGTGGGAGGAGCGCTCTGTGGAGTTGAGTCTTGTATGAGTAATTAAGGCTCCCATGTACCTGCGGTTTCTAGATATAGATTCTCACCTATGCTTTCAACAGGAGGTGAAGCAAATCTATTCTCTGCCCCACCTTCCAGGCATCGATCGTTAAGGCCATTTTACTCTCCAAGGTCATTTTACACGCCATTACCCTAGAACCTGCCTTCTTAGGAAGAACAGATGGTTTAGGCTTCATCTGCTGGAGGGGCCTCCCGGCTGCCTACAGTCCTGGGGAGAACTTGGAACCCATCTCTGGGTGCTCAGGAAGTGCCCTGGAACCGCTGAGTACTGCGAAATGTGGTCAGCACTAACTGAGGGGGCTGCTGACAGGAGAGATGAGAAAGGGCATGCATGGAGAGGGCTAGGCTAGAGCCTGTGAACGGCTGTCTGACCGGCCCTCACAGAATCTCTTCTCACATCAACTTCCCTCACTGAAAACAGGGTTGACCATCCCTTTTGTTCCTTGCTGCTCTAGGATTTGATGGTTCTGTTCATAATTCTAACGAGCACTGCTAGAATTAGTACCATCAGAAAAAGGAGGTTTTGCCTTCCTCAGTCACAGGTGCTGGTGGGGTGCCTGCCCTGGGTGGGAGCTGGGTGGGAGAAAGACAAGCTTCTTGACCTGCCTGGGACCCAGACTTCTAACAGACTTCAGGTTATGGCCTGGCCCAACAGTAAAGAGCTGTGGCTCCTGAGTGCTAGGACCTTCGTGCAGACTTGGGAACTGTCTACACCCTGCCAACAGCTTAGCCGCCTTGAGTGAACCTCTTTGTAATATTTCCTTGGCTTTTGTCTGCTCACTGGGCTGTGTCTGGTTCAGGCCTGTGTCCAGGGACTCAACACCCGCTGGGCAGTGCCCAGTTTGTCTGGCCTCTGGCGGTAGCCTGGGGGCAGATGATGGATCCAAAAACTTGCAATATAATAGGTATCTCAGAAAGGAATTGTCTAGCCCGGGGGCATGCCTTGGGCTCAAACAATCCCTTCTGAACCTATCTGCCACCAGACCTGGCCTTTGTATTAGAATAATGAGTACCCCTCAAGGAGATAGAAGGGAGTTCTTGGAAAGAGGGTAAAATTGAGTAAACTTTGGAAAATAATAGCCCAGGAGTTGAGAGAATGTATTGAATGAACATAAAACTTCATGAAATACAAAATGCATTCACGTTCATTGGATCACAGGAGCAATTGTCTGTGTAGCAGCGGTACAAAGCAGGGGTTCAGAGGTCAGGCAGATCTGGGTTTAAGTCCTTGCTCTGCTGGTTGATCTTGGGCAAGTTACCAGGTACGATCACAAAATACAGTGAATGTTTAAATTTAAAAAATTTATTACAGTAAAAGACACATTGCCATTAATCCCCTTGCTTTGAACATGCTTATCCCATTGTTCTTGCTACTTTCTGAAGCAGTTCTGGAAGTCCTTTCATGAGTGTCTTTAGTTGCGCTGTTGTGGCTGCCTCAATGTCCTGAATCAATTCAAAACGTTTTCCTTTCATGATCATTTTGACTTTGGGGAAGAGCCAGAAGTCGCACAGTGGCAGATCCAGTGAATAAAGTGGATGAGGACACACTGTAATGTTTCTACTTGACAGAAATTGTTGCACCACAAGTGATGTGTGACATAGAGCATTGCCATGATGGAGGATGAAGTAAAGACACTCACAAAAAAGGACTTCCAGAACTGCTTCCGAAAGTGGCAAGAACAATGGGATAAAGGTGTTCAAGGCAAGGGGGGAGATTTTGAGGGAGGATAAATGGCAATGTGTCTTCTACTGTAATAAATTTTATTTATTTAAACAACCACTGTATTTTTTGATCACACCTCACACTTTACCTCAGTTTCCTCTTCCATACAATGGGGATGGTAATAGTGCCTACCTTAAAAGAGTGCTGTGAGAATTAAATGATGTGATGCATATAAATGAGCATAACCTGGTACCTGACTGTTCCAGGAACTCAGCAGGCACTCACTGCCCATCCGCTCCCATCTTCCTCATCCATCCTTCACATCACCTTACCAGAGAGGTGTTGTTATTCCTATTTTACAATGACAAACCCAGGGCTAGGTGAATTGGTTTTCCTAAAGTTAGGATGTGGTAGAACTTGACTGGAAGTCTAATCCAGTTAGAAATTTTATGCTTTTCCCACTCTGCCTATGACCAATTAAAGAGCCAGTTGCATGAGAATCACCCACAGGCACTTGTCAAATTCCTGATACCACCCCTGATGTATGGAATCTGTATTTTTATGGTGTGCCAGGAGGGATCTGTATTCTTAATAAACATCCTGGTTCCATTTGTAAAATGGGACTAGCAAATACCTCCACGCCTCGCACAGGATACTGTATGTAAAATGCTCCCCAGAAGGGAGGTATTAACATGGCTGCCATTCTCACATTTCTCACCCCCATCCCCAACAGAAGACCTTAGTGGATTTGAATTATCACTCGGCCATATCATTCAGCAGAAATGGGTAAGATTGATCTCAGAGGGCTGTGCCTGTGCACTCCTCTCATGTGCTTGCGAAGGGGGCAGCACAGGCAGGAGAGGGTTAAACCAGGAAAGGATGAATTCAAGCTGCCACCACAGAGGGGCCAGTTGAGTACAGGTCTACAGCCTCCTGCCACTGCAGACCCTAGAATGATTAAACTTGTCAGGCTTCTTCTCCCTTTCTGTAAGAGCTATAAACACCTTTCGGGGGCTCTGTCTGTGGGGATCCAACACCTGCGTGAAGCTAAAAGAAAAATATCTGTCTACGCCCAGGGATTCTCGCCACAAAGACAAAACCCTTAGGAAGCTGGAATGTTTTGTTTTGTTTTTAGTTTTGGTATCATACAGGCCAAGTAGAAGATTTCTCCCTTTTATCTTTCAGGTTGCCAAGGGGAACATTTCAGCAGGATTAAAGGGCAAAGACAGAAGAGAGCATTCCTTTTTCCCCTTGTGCTGCCAGCTCTGGGCTCAAATGCAGTCAGGGGCCTTTGTGATCTGTTCTGAATTCCAGACTCAGCCAAAGGGTCAGCTTCAGGGTTGTGTCCTCTGTAGCTCACCCCTTCCTGAAGCATTGCCCCCCAACCCCATCCCAGGCCACTTGGCCACCTACAAAGGGTGGCCTGAAGGTAGGAAGCTGGAGGCTGTGACCTTTTGGCAAGGTGAGCAACCTGGAGCAAACAAGAGCTGCACAATGGCCACTTAACCAGGCTCTGAGTTGGTCTCCGGTCTCCAATCTCCCACAAGCACGAGGCTGCACGCGGCTGGATGTCAGCCTGGAGAAGCCAGGTGGCCCAAAGCCACCTACTGCAGAGGCAGCAGCCCTGCCTGAACAGCTAGATGGCAGCACGTTTTCTGAATCCTCGGGAAGCCAAAGGTCAGGCCTTCCTAGATGGAGAACAAATGACAACAGGATTTGAAGGGCCCCACCTTTCTTGTATCCCCCAACACATGAACCTGAAGGAAAACCCACTGTACGTGCAGGTCTCTGGGGGCTGTCAAGAGTGACTGTCATTTTCCCTGCAGTGGAAGGTGAGAGGGAGAGTGCACCCCTGAGGGAGCTTTTGGGATCCTTTACGGCCTTGGAAATAAGTCGAGATTCAGGCAGTCACTCTCTGACGTTAAGCTGGCCTTGGAGGAGGCCGGGGGTGGACTAACCGATCCTTCCAGACCCAACATTGTTTGCCTTTAAAAGGGTCAACATTGACAAGAAATGCCTCACTAGTTGCGGCAGCTGCTCCTGGGATCACCTCATGATGAGGTTAGAGAACCATTCAGGGCCTGCCTCCATCGGGCGCAAACCCACAACAGAACCAGAACTTAAGTCAAATTGAGTGTTTGGCTTTGCATAGGGAAAGCAGCCACACAACTAGTCCGATTTTTAATATTTCCTTCATCACATCGTGAGAAAAGATGAATTTGCCGAGACTGACACGTGGACAGAGAGAGTCTGCTCAGGTGTAGAGTAATCTTGATTCTGGGCTTAAAATAAAACAGGTTATATGAAACTACTTTCATTGGGTTAAAAAAAATGGATTCACTTTTAATGACCCCTTGAATGTGTTCACAGGTGATGAATTAGGAGAACAATGACATGAAGTTTAATGTTTTGACTGAGACTTAAAAACAGAACAGGTTTGTTATTCAAATGTGGAAATCTGTTTTTAACTCAAAGGATTTTACAAATTGCCTTGTTACTGTTTAATCTTTTAACTGGGCAGAATTGCACACTTGAGTTGACCAGTCTGCCAGGCTGTGTTTGGGCTGCTTTTGACTTCAGACATACCCTCTTTGGAACGAATTCAGTTCTTGGACCCTCTGGGTGGGATACTGTGGGTGGTTCCCAGAGGCCCATTCCTTGGCTGAGGCCCAAGCCAAAAGGGCAATTATGGCAGGGACAGGGCTCAGGGTATACAGGCTTGGGGATCTCTGGGGTTTCCCTCTGAGGTCCCTTCTTGGCCCCCTGGGCTTAGTCTTTCATGCCTGTCTTTCAGTCCTAATTCTCAAAGTATAGTCAGTAGACCAGCAGTAAAGCATTACCTTTGAGCTTACTGGAAATTCAGGACAATATTCTAGACCTCTAGGATCAGAATTTTCATTTTCACAAGAGACCAGGGTGATCTGTATGCACATTAGAGTTTGAGAGTCAACTCAATTAGACTCAATTAGAGTAGAGAGAGATACTCTACTGCATAGGTGGAGTAGGCATGCCTGAGCAGCCCCTCCTGCCAAGGGCCAGCCTCATCTCCTACCTCTACCCAAGCTCTCTACTCTCAATGGTGAAGGCTGAGTTCAAGTTCTGGCACTGCCACTTATTACTCATATAATTCTATGAAGGTCATCTGACTTCTATGAGCCTCAGTTACTCATCTGTAAAATGGAGACAGTAACCACAATGACACAGGTCTGTCATAGGAATCAAAGAGATAATGGAGAGAGGGCTGGGACTCTGTCATTCAATTTTGTTTCTCCCTCTGCCCCCACTTCCACCCCCACACATTCTGTTGACTGCTGACGTCTTTGTGAATTTACATTTTTTAGGAATCACACCACAAAGTCAAATGCCTTTGGGAGATACTATGCAATATGTGGCTAAGAAGAGCATAGGCGATGCAACCAGATGGGTCACTGTTCAAATTTCTACTCTGTCACTTATTGCTACATTCCTATCTGAACCTTGCTTTTGTCTTCTGTAAAATGGGGGTAACAGGAAGGTGATGTGACAGTCAGGAGAAGTAAGTAATGCATGTGCTGTCTCTAGCACACAGTTAACACTCAATTAGTGACAAATCTCAGTAGTATTATTATTACTATTATTACTCACCCCTGGTAGCACAGACACATGGCAGGAAGGTGGAAAACATCATGCAAATATAAAGAGCATTAGTAATAATGCTGATAGGCCCTGCACTTATTTAAGACAGCCTTTGGCAGCCAAGTTAGTCATGGCAATTAATGCTCCTCTCTCCACCTATGAAGAATTATTACTCTACACATTACCTGTGGTTGTCCTCAACCTGGCCCACCTTCCTCCTCTCAGCCAGCATCCTCTGGCCAAGGGACCTCATACTGCTAGACTTCCAGTGGCTTGGCAAGGAAAATGAGCATGGCCCGTAAGTCTGTGGCAATGGTTCTTGACCTAGGCTGTACTTCGGAAGTACCTGGGAGCTTTAAAAACTACTGGTACCTGGGTACCCTTAGCCCAAATGTTCATTCGATTGGTCTGGGATAGTCTAGAATTTGGGAGGTTTTAAGGCTTCCTGGTGATTCTAACATGCAGCCTGGGTTGAGAGGCGCCTCTCTCATCTACAGGATGATGACAAGCTCAGAGGACTCCCTGCTGGTTTACACACAGGGAATTCCTTCTCTGATCTCCACCCCAAAGCAGGGCCCACGGAGAATGCTAACTTAGAAAATAAAAGTAATAAAACCTCAAATGAACCCTAAACCAACAAACGGAATCCTTGGTTAATGGAAATATTTTTTGTTCTTCTTTATGAAAACAAATGAAAGTAGTTCAGCTACAGGGATTTAAACAGCACCTTCCAGGGTCTGTCCCGGCCATAGAGAGTCCATCTCTCTTCACCGCTGTGAGCACCCAGTAGAGATGGAGGATCTGGTGACGTAGTGAGAACTCACAGGTGCCCCGCCTTGTATGCAAACCAACTAACATGCCAGTTACTAAAGACAGACATAGTAGAATGGAACGTTTTAAGAAGTGGTCTCAAAGATTAAAACCAAAAAACTATTTGCAATTCATCAGATACCTGAGGTCCTTACTCCCACCTGCCCCACCCGAGTTATTTACTTCAACTTATGGGGAATTCCAGGCCCCAATAGGGATGTATTTTTTAGGATTATGCAGAACAAACCAAGCAGGCCTACCCTGCTGACCCAGGAGATACTAGTGGCTCTGGAAGGCAGTTGGCCTTTGATTGTAGGCTCCCCTGTGGCCAGAGTGGCCTGATAGGACAGATGTGACCTGGGCAGCAGTTGAGAGCATGGGAAGGATTAGCATCATGCCTGGCTCTACAGGAAGCCTGCTGGGCCCTTGGGCAGAAAAAAGCTCAAGCTGCTGGCCACAGCTTCCAAACCCATGCCCGTTGCTTACTCATTTCACCTAGACACCCTTCCAGCCCTGACTTCTAGCAGATTCCTGCTCAGCCTCTGAGGCCCAGCCCAGAGCCTCCACCATAAACCTAAACAGCCACCCTGCCCTCTCTGTAGCTCCTGCATACTGCTCGGTATTAATAGAGTACTGCTGGACTGGCCTCGGCCACTTACAGCAGTCCGCCCACAGTTCTGTGCCCCAACAGCTCTGTTCACCCCAAGAATTCACCCCACTGTGCAGCACAGCATTGTGGGTGAGTGGACACTCATGCTTGCTGAATAAGTTTGGTCACAGGAGCCAGCTGGCAGCTTGAGTGGATGGCAGGGTGAGAGGGTTTCAGAGAGAAGCCGGGGCAGTCACACTCCAGGAGCCCCCTGAGGCTCTGATGCCGGGAGTGGCATTGGGGAAGGTTGGGGGCACCTCCATGGGCTCAGGTTCTTATGGGCAACACTTGCTTCCTCCATAACCACCTGCGATTAGGGGCTGATTGACACATGGATCTCATGTAACCACGTAGTAATAAGGTCTACCCTTGATTTAATTGGAAGATGACAGA